>CM060905.1:927092125-928430042 GCA_030737815.1 Allium fistulosum
TAAAGCTATCATCCAAACTTTCAGATGACGAACAAAAAAGAATCACGTACCAATATCACACCAATTGTTTTTACATTACATTCATACTTAAAATTTCAAACGTACACTACACGTAATTATTTGAGAGATTCTTAAACCTTATGTAAGACCTATGGTAATAGATTGAATTCTACAATTTTGTTTCTATCAATTTTTCCAATAAATTTCGGTGCCCATAGAGAAAAATATGTAAGTACATTCGCAACCATAGTATCCTGATCGTATTACAAATTAATTTTCAGTGTACGGATCATTCTCTACTTTTGAATTTTCAAATATAAATTTAATAACAGTTGTGCCTTTGGGAGTCGATTGAGATTTTTCAATACATTAATTTATTTAGCGATTTTTTTGACTAAAACTATAAAAGTATCATAATCAACTAAAACAATTAACTATAGCTATAATATTTTATGATGCTTTACTAATTCAAATCATGTAGAGTAATTCAAATCAGAGTACATGGTATTTTTTTATAAAATAATAATTCAAATCAAATTTAAGTCTACGAAAATGTGAAACTGGTAAACAAATCTAACGAAAGCTAACCAAAGAGAAAAATTCGTACTGTTTTTAATAAAAGAAACTTTAGTAGGCAAGTCAAAATTTAAAACACCAATCAACCTTATATTTGAGCACGAATGCTGCGAAAAGAGGATAACACCCTACAATGGGCCATCAAACCAATGAATTAATAATAATGCTTACATATTTTGATGTAGTCGGCGCATGGATCTAAATACGAAGTGGTTGTAAAAGCATCAAACTAAATATAACCGAAGTGAGAAGTGGAAAGCAAATTTCGACAAAGCAAAGAGGAAAAAGGAAAACATTACCGTGTGTAATAAAATCAAGGGGTTGAAATTATACCATCAATGAAGAATTTACAGAAATGAAAGGAAGTGGAATATGCATTTTTTTTGGAGCTGGCTTTGTTTTATGGGATTCACCAATGATTAGAATAAAATTTTATTATTTATGTTAAATTTTTAACATTTGTGCTTCCAAATGATTATTTGTGCTTTTGTATATAATAATATGTTCGTGGTTCTAAATTTTTAAAGAAATTGAAAACAGAAAATTGAAAAAAAAAACCGTAAAGCTTCATAAAATAAAAATACATTGCACATTTGTCGAGTAGAATGGGTATAAACAAAGGTATAAAAACAACAGTTATAGCTAATACAGACTTAAATTCTTTTCTTTAATTAAGCAAGATCAAATGTATTTAAAAAATTGGAGTATTCGTTTTTTACGACACAATGTAGAAAAAAATTAGACTCAAAGAACAATGAACGTTAACAATTAAATTACGAAAAAGGACCTTTTTAGATTATGTAAATCTCAAGTTCAGTTTAATTACTCAACTTCAGTAAATTAATTTAAAAAATGAAGCTCGAAATTGCAAGGAAAAAAGTAATTTCAAAAACATTTTAATTAATTAACGTTATCATAAAATATATAAGAAAACGGCTTTTGAACGTTACACGTGAAATTCTTTCTGTCCTGTAGTTTGAGAGGAATGCTGCACATCCCCCTGTTTCAGATTTAAATACATGTGCCTAAAAATAAAATAGCTTAAATGAATACATATAATATCACTGAAAGTTACTAAGGCAATATGTAAACTTATGCTACAAACCTGTTGGTAACTCCCAATTGAAGTAACAACTGGGTCAGCCGAAACTAAAGTCTTTTTGCAGAGCTTAATTGCCCTGTGAAGTTCTTTCAAATGCCCATACTTCGGTTCTCTAATTAAACCTATAAAAGTTATATAAGTTTTAAAATTTGAATCTTGGTATCTATGATAAGCTTGTATAGATACTGGCAAGTTACACTCTTACCATATTCATCAATAGGAGCATCATAGTCATAGGTAGTAGTTATAAATGGACCACCAGCAGTACGCCCAAAATTGGTTCCACCATGATACTAAGATTAACAATAGTATGGCCCAATTCAGTACTTATCAAGAAAATTAATTTAACATGGTTATATATAGTTATATGGTGTACATAGCTAACCATATAATAATTTCCAAACGAACCACCCTTCTGGATAAACCTAGCTACGGGAAATGCTAAATCTTCAACTGGTCGTTGAAATACAACACTCCTAAATTCTGTAAACCCGATTATCATAGTAGATAACTTACTTAACTTAGCTATATTACAAATAAAAGATTACTGTAATAGTAAAAAGAAAATTTATTGGCCACTACAAGCTTCAGTCCAAAGCGATGGTTTATATGGCTTGTTCAGAGTAAACCCATCACAGTAAAAACCATTGCAGGTGTTAATCTATTGCATCACACATCGAAAATGACACTAATTGCAATTAAATAACCAAAAATTATATGCTGTTATTACTTATACATTAAACAGTTACTTTGGATTAAAGTAAAAACAGAAATACTAATTATTAATGTCATCAAAACAAACCTATTTTAGTCGACTGAAACTACATCAAGTTAATTTTGTAAAAGTATGTGTGCAAATGATTCCGTTATATCATCATTACAACAACCTTAAGTTGGACATTGCATAACGGTATATGCTACACTTTGAGATCAATTACACAGTTTCTAGCAATTTATAAATTACTGTTAGCCAGGTCCTTCATTAAAACTGGAAGCAAATAGTTGACGACAATAGTAGCTTGGGCATTCATAACCCAAAAGTTCAAAAGTAATGGTTGAACCAAAGGAAGTGTTATGAGGGAATTTAAGCAACTATCATTATCAGACAACTAAGACGAAAGGGAAAATCAAACCAGCCATATAAATTTTCAAAAAAGTAACATAAAATTAGTTCCGTACATGCCCTCCAATTGTGACTCGAATATGTCTTTGGCTGAGAATGCAACTATTCAAAAATGTTAAATTTTATTAACTATTCCTATTGATACTATCTAATCTATGTTACAATTTCAAATTTTGTCAATATTCCATAAAACAATTCTTTAAACCTGTAGGCCTAGTAACAAAGTTTCAAATCAAATCAGAGAACAACTTTAGAAAATTCAAACTAAAATTGCTAATACTTAAAATCCCAACCATCTCTTCTCTAAGTAAAAGAACTCAGAAGTAAACTTGCAGAAGCTTCTAACTTTGAGATTAATATGTTGAAGCAAAAACTTGTTGATTTATATGAACTTCAAGCATAAAAAAATTCTACATTATTTCTTACTGTGTTGGAAACAAAAACTACAATAAAAACATCTATAATGTCTGTGGTATGCATATCTCACACCCAACGAGATAAATTCAACAAAGCTTTCACCGAGTACTTTGAAACAATTTTGAATTTGATACTACTAATAGGTTCTCAGAAAAGATGAAATCTAAGTACCTCTAACTAAAATTTTGATCCACACTGTCCCTTTGTGCACCTAATAAAAATGTAAAAACATGGAAGATAAACATAGTTTAATGACATACAGACCTTTTATTGTATTATAAGAATTAAGTTAGAGTGTACCTTTGCAAATACGGCTTCCAAAATTATTGTAATCCTCTGTGGAACCAAGTGGATTATCAAAGACTCTAAGATCTGTTAGGTAATTTCTCTATGCGGTCCTTTAGGATTTCTATGGTAAACACTGTATTACTTTCCCTGTTTTCTAATGGTTGTCGTCCTGCCAATAATAAGTGAAAAAAGTAAAAGGATTGTATCATAACATATATTGAGAAAAATGAATTACCGATATGAATTTTGATACAAAACCCGAATATATAATAGCTTAAAACGCTGAAGTAGAAAATGAAGCGCTATTCGCAACTCGTACGGTGGTCGGAGTAAATGACCACTTCCAAAGAAGGGATGAGGAAAATCGAAAAGACTGGCGATGGTGGGAGGAGGGCAGGACGATGGCGACAGAGCAGAAATGGCACAAATTGATGGCGACTTTATTACCTAGGTCGGACAAAAGGGGAGGAAAATGAGCCTAGATTCACCACCATCGCCCCACATTGACCCCTGATTCTTCATGGGATTCAGAAAGTATATCTAAAATCAGGGCAAACAAAACAAAAATTCATGGTTAGGAAGAGGAAGAGAGAAAGGGGGATAACTATTGGAAAATGAGCTTTCGTGGATGAGAGGAGAAAACATTGTAAAGAAGGAAGGAAAGCGGGGACTGTTCAAAATATTTGTTCAGTTGAGTTGAGAAAGAGAAAAAGGAATTTAGGGTTAACTCGAAATCTGTTTAGTTGCCAAATTTCAAAAGAGCCTGGGTGAGTTTGAAATTTAACTCACTAATAATAATATAGTATAGATGAAGTTATATAATTGACAGAACCAACGGCAGTTTATCACCAAAATCTCCTCAAACTCACGACCCTGGATTACCGAACAGTCATGTTTGCATAATAACAGTTTAGATCAGCCTTTCATCACTGAACGATCCTTCAAGCTTTCGACGTATATCCACCGTATGGTACTGGTAACTATGGCCGTACAATATGACATGCATGATAACAATTTTCAAATGGCTCTGTAACTCCATGGTTTTCATTCTTCTATGGCAATTATATATCGAACAGTGACTTACTATACTTAATTGAATTACTACGGCAGTTTACCACCGTTCAATCTAAATACCATCGTTTGCTGTTGCTTTTAGAAAATATCACTTTTGTGTTGCACATATGAAAATAAGACAATTTATGTGATCATCAATGTACTCATAAAACATTTAAGGTTAATTTAAACTTATATATTATACAAAGATATTGACAAACAATTACTGGAATCAAATGATAGAAGAGAACATTATTTTCATGTATTATCAAATTTCCTATTCAATCTAATGAGCAATAAGGTAAAATGAACATGTATAACTTGTAGCCATGTCATGTGAAGTTCTTATTCAACAAAAACATAGTTTATCTTCACTTACGAATTTTCATACTATGAACCACACAGATGCATAAAATAAGTGAATATCCCGAAGTTGATATGTGCGGAAAACACAATGATTGGGTTTTATTTTTATTTTCATATTTGCTAACTCGTGGTTTGAGGGAGGATTAACATTTGTTATTTTTATGTTAGGATTGATACTATTTTGGTTGTAAAATTTTATGAAAGGATAAGCTTGTTGCGTATTTGTTGTTTCTGGATTGTAGATATGCGTATCATTTAACTTGTGGTTGTTTTCCTTCAGAAAGTTGTGTTTCTGGATTGTAGATATGAAAGCCAATACTATACTAGTTTCCTTCATGATCCTTATAAGGGTAGGAATATAAGTCTACTCTGCCATGTGTTCATCTATGTACTCAAAATCAAAATATAAGCAAACAACAGCAAACGATGACTTAGTCTACTAATGCACTACCAACTGGGAACATGTTTACTGACAGTCAATCTAACAGTCAGTCTAAATGAATATTGACATTCAATCGAAACATAACATACTAAAAATGATTACTGACATTCAATCAAAATATAAAATAAGTAGACAAATTCAAGTTAACTAAATAAAATCAAAACAAAGAACAAGTAGACAAATCCAGAACAAAAAATAATAGTTGATATTAATTTGCTAGTTTTCATACATTCGAAATTCAAAACATCACATTGCGATATTAGTTTTGTAAATACATTAGCCATAACAAAAATATAACATAACAATACTAACTTCAAATTACATCCAACACAATTCAAGTTCTTGGATCATTCCATTTTTTTATGTTTTTCACGTTTGTCCGGTTCATTCAAAGCTTGTTCCAAAACATCCACAATCACTCTATCTACTTGCAATAATTGCGACATCTGTTTAGGATGAGGAGTACTCAAATTTTTCTTTAGCAGTTCCTACAGCCAATCTCTCCAAATGGACAAAATAAGACTACATAATGACGATATTCAATATAGTAAAATATGATAATTTTCTTACCAACTTCTCAACAGTATCAACTTTTGTACATTTACTTTGCCTCATATCCAGGTGTTGAATAGTAGGATGTGATACGTTCAAATACCATGTCATATATTTAGCAGTACAATCTCAAGGATCGACTACAAGCGGTAATCTAGATTTTGAAGATAGTACATGATCCTGCCAATTTTCAACGTACCGATAGCCATTATATATTCAACCTTATATTGATTTGCATTCAAACCTCTACAACATCTTTTAGGCTCCATTGGATTAGTCAGGACTCTTTGACAAATACCAAATTGCCACAATACTCTATTCGGATAATACGGCTCAGCAATATCAAGGCATAATATAACACCATTGTAAAATGCGACATCAGACAATGGGAAATGAGATCTCACATTTCGGTAAGGGTCCCAACATACCTAAAATGTTATAAATGAACTAAGAAATATTACATACTTGATTTTTCTTTTTGTAAATAAAGTTTACCACTTACGTCCTATGCAGTTAAATCATCAAGTTGTTTTCGTAGCCGTATTATGGTCGAGGTTGCATTACGAGATTATTTCATGGGTTGCCATCTCCACATCCTAGGCATTGTGTGAGTATAATCTCTTTTGGGAATGACATTTGGGAGCATAGGAAAATGATCTTATATCCATGCCTAAAACAATACTAGTTAATACGGTATTTTAAAGTTTAGTAAGAATATGAAAGAATGTAATATACTCACAGTCAATAATGTCAAATATCCAGCTATCTGCTTAACGTCTCATCTTCCTTATACGAGTCCCACTTGGTGTCAAGACCCCATTTCCAGTATTATCCTGTTGATTAATGTGATTCTCTACCGATCTTCATGAACTCCTAAATTAGCAACTTTGTTCTTCAACGACTCTATTATTTGAACTTTGAAACAAGCTATTATAATGATACAAACAACTATGGAGTCACGAAATTAACCACATGATGAACCAAAGCGAAGAGTTGACGGCAACCAAATCAGCCATATTATGGGTCAGTACCGACCCCTAACAATGGAGTCGTACTGACCCGTAGCTGCTTGATGATGTAGCACCCTATTTTCATGGAGAATTGGTCTAAAGCTTGAGTAATGGCATGGAGATATTTTCTACGAGATTTTAGGCTCTCTACCTTTATAAATAGGAGGGCGGGACTCATTTTTCATGATCTTTTGGCTCTAGCTCTACTCTACTCCATATTTCTATAATTCTGAAACTCTAATTGTCGGAGTTGTACCGACCCCTAAGAACTTCTGCCTCTAAGTTAGAAGTTAAGCAATAAAATCATTAAATGGACGTAGGTCAGAGTTTGCTAAACCACTATAAAACTCTGTGTGTTCATTTCTTATTCATTTTAATTTGTTTTCTTCACTTTTTATTCTATTCTACTTTCTGTTTGGTATTTGTGTCATTTTTGGTTCAAACATTTTGCTGCTTTCACTATGAAACACTTGAGCACGCTGATTTGATACTTTAGAAGATTCAGAATGGCTAGACAATCAACCAAAAAGGCTGTTACTGCTAGAAATCAACAAAAAGGCAGCCAGGAGGTGTCCTCAAGATCTCTTCCCCCGTCAATCTACATAATCAGAGATGGGATTGAAATTATGATGAATGGATTGTAGGAGAGGATGATGGCTTGCTAGGAAGAGATAATGGAGAATTTCTTTAGAAGAATGGGACAAATAAGAGCAGCTGGAGTCGTTGCAACTCAAAATCAGAGACCAGAAGACAGAGACCAAAATACATAGTGCAGTTAACTAGAGATAGGGTAGAACGACCCGGGACCGAACCCAAGCTAAAGTACGGATCGGTACCATCCCCCAAGCGTGGGCTAGTACCGATCCCCAAGGACTTGGGAGCACGAATCGTCCTTCCATGGGAAGGAACAATACACTTCTAGGAACTGATGCGAAGCATTCAAACATGAATCAGAATGCGGAAGCACGATCAGAAGAGTACGTACCGGAATTCCCTCGTAGAGTCAAGGGGCAGGCTGAAAATGCAAACTGGTGATTACCTCTGAATGACAATGATAGATTTGTTGAGATGATAAGGCAAGCTATGAGAGGCAGATTTTCTAATCGATGCTTGGGAGAAGTAAATATGAGTCCATTTACTCCAAACATCCGATACGGTAGGAATCCACTGGAATTCAAACAACCAACATTAGAGACATACGATGGAAACTTAGACCCGACAGTTCATTTGATGAGATACATCCAACACATGGAGGTGATGTAGAGTATCTGAAGAAGTGATGTTACGGTGTTTCCCTCTGTATTTGATAGATTTGGCTACGCTATTGTTCAGGTAGCTAGAGAATGGTTCCATAAGCACGTGGAACGAGTTAGTGGATAAATTTATGAATAAGTTTCGGGTCCATATCTCACGACCCAAGAATGTGATGACTTTATCAGCTATGAGATAGAGGGTTGGAGAGTCCCTCGAGAATTTTTGACAAGGTTTAATGCGGCGGTTGCCTCAATAGATAGATTGGATCCATCAGTGGTTTTGATGGCGGTAGTTTCTGGAGTGGCAGACAAGACTGATTTTAAAATTGCTTTCGAATGGGATCCACCGATGGATCTCGTAGAATTTTATCATGAGGCTGAAAGGTTTCCGCGATAGGAGAACACTGAAGCTAATAAGGAAGAGGTTAATGCTCTAGATGTCGGAGGACTGCCCGAGGCAGGATCCAGTAAAGATAAAGGAAAGCAGAAAATGAATGATGGCTATGATGGTTCAAAGCGGCGAAGGAGAGAACCAAATTCTCTACCTATACGGATTTGAACGAAACCCTAGAACATATCTACTTGGATACTATGGGGCAACTTCCATATCGAAAGCAGACAAGGCGAGAACCCATAGAGCGTGAGAGGGCATATGGAAAATATTGTATATTTCATGAGTTAGATGGGCATAACACAAATGATTGTAGGCATCTATGCGATCTGATAGAGGAATATGTCAAAGATAATCAGTTACAAAAATACGTAAAAAATCGAGTTGCGGTAATAAAATAGGAGCAACCATCATCCGTGGCAAATGCTGGTGGCCTTGAATCTAGGTCAAAGATAGTCATCTCATGATGGGATGGTAGGGAATTAGGTCTGGCTCTCGCGCTCTATTTTCTCTTTTTTAATAAACCATTCAGTAATGCAGTCTAGACAACTGCTCATGTATAGCATCTCGAACAGTCTCTAGGCACGCTCTGGGTTGGATGCTCGACTACAATGCCCGGTGAGGCGATTACTTTGATGTTAGATGTTATGTTGTTTTTTATATTTGAATTTGATTATTGGAATCCACGTTGAATGTGATGATTGATATTGATCGCTTTAATATCCTGTCTGAAAAGGCGGGACCAAAGTGCAAGAAGTGAGTCCCCTCACCGAAGCGTGACTAGATGGGCTTGCTTGTCATTGAGTCCTCTTGTGGGAACACAAGCAGATTGGGCACGACAAGGGTCCGGAGAGACAAAGGATTTAATCACGTTATATTTCATCCGGAGAGACAGATCCGGAGTGCAAGGAGTAAGTCACCTTTCCGGAGAGCGAGTGGATGTGCTTACTTTTTGTTCAGTCCCCTTGTCGGAGAGAGAGTAGATTGGGCTCAGCAAGAATCGCATTATGTCCTGATCGGAGAGTCGAACTGGAATGCAAGGGGTAGGTCACTTCACCGGAGAGTGATTGGATGGGCTTACTCGTCGTTAAGTCCTCTCACGAAAGAGCGAGCGGTTTGGGCTTAATAAGGATCCGGAGAGGTTAGAGACCGGTCTGGAGAGACCACAAACCTGACCATTAGTCTTGTATGACCAAGGATTTGATTATCAGTCCCGAACGACCAAGAATTGATTATCGGTCCTGAACGACCATGAATTTAACTACTATCCTTGAATGACAACGAATTTAACTATAGACTCTGAACGGTCATGAATTTGATTACCGATCCAAAGAGATCACGCATTAAAATAAATATAAAATGATCTAGAGAGACAAACCTGAGAATGAAATCAGAATGAGAATAATGTAAATCCCGAATGAACACGAGATGGTTTTGATATGTGATGTAATGACTACGAATAAAATCAAGACTATGATAATGTATAGACAATACCTAGTCAGAGTCTAGAGTCTTAGGCTATAACGGGTTTGTGACAACTCGTGATTGACAAGATAATCCGGAGGAACTGTACGATTCACCAAGATTGAAGTAGTTAGAGAGCTCAACTTTCAAGGATTGACATCGCATTTGTTCTTGAACAAAGCACACCTACCATTCGCAATGCGTGCTTTGGGGGGTAAGTGTTATCCCGCCTTTTAACCAGGCAGTATATGGACGAACCTGACGAGTTAAATTTCGAAGTAATCAAGGCAAGACACCCAGAGGAATGACCATGAAACCAAAGACCAAAGTACAAACATGATCACCATACAAATACCAAACCCCTATAAAGACACAAGGATCCAAGGAGCCTAAGTGTGGGGTTGGTACCGACCTTTAACCAATGATATGTACCGACCCCTATGGACTCCCCCAGAGGAGCCCATCTTTCTCCTATAAATCCCTTTTAGTGTCGAGACCCCTTTTCCAGTATTGTCCTGTGATCTCCATGAACTTCTGAATCAGCAACTTTGTTCTTCCACGACTCCGTCATTTGGACTCTGAAACAAGCTATTATTGAAATAAACAACTATGGAATCATGAAGCTAACTAGATGACGAACCGAAGCGAAGAGTTGATGGCAACCAAATTAGCCATCCCGGGGGTTGGTTCCAATCCCTCCCCATGGAGTCGTACCGGCTCGTAGCTGCTTGATGATCTGACATCCTATTTTCATAGAGAATTGGTCTAAATCTTGAGTAATGGCTTAGAGATATTTTCTATGAGATTTTAGGCTCGTTGTCTCTATAAATAGGATGGTGTGACTCATTTTTCATGATCTCTTGGCTCTAGCTCTACTCTTCTCCATATTCTTATAATTTTAAAAATCTAAATGTCGAAGTTGTACCGACTCCTAAGAACTTCTACTTTCAAGTCAAAAGTTAAGCAATAAAATCATTAAGTGGACGTAGGCCGGAGTTTGTCGAACCACTATAAAACTTTGTGTGTTTATTTCTTATTCGTTTTAATTTGTTTTCTTTACTTTTTATTCTCTTATACTTTCTATTGGGGTTTGTGCTATTTTTGGTTCAAACACTGCTCTTGTATTCTCGGCTTTTGTAGCTGCTTCCCTTGCCTTCATGACCTCAGCTTCAAAGGTTTCAATAACCATCGGCAATTATTTAGGGTTTCGTCCGAAGGTTAAAGGATTCTCATCTTCTTCAAGTATAGATGAAACCTTCTTCTCTAATTCAGCGAAAGTACTTTTAACTTCGATCTGATAACTATCTAACCGATGTGCGGTGTCGAAAACGAATTTCACATCATTTATCGAAATTCTTCTTCGGTAAGGAATAGAGCGGTAACTTCTTCAATAACAGCTTGATTAACTTGCTTTACCTGATTTCCATCAACCATAGGTAATTCTCTGGTTCCTTCATCTTGGATAGGACAGTGAGGGGTCTTTCGAGAGGATGCTTTTGATTTCATGCTTGCTTGAGAAATTTTAATTATTGAATTTGCTGGATTGGAAGAGAGCGGAGGCGGCCTTTCTTCTAGCACCAAAAATGTTAGTGCAAAATTTCGTCTACACCAACACCCTGAGGTCCGAAGGTATAACTCCAGAAGCTAGTTAGATTATTGTACCTGACAAAGAGATTACCGATACGTGATGCAATCAAGCTTAGGTTACGAGATGTTGAACAGTAGAGTCGCAATAGCTAATGCAGAGAAGGCAAAGTACAAAAAGTAAGTAACACCGACACTTTTATAGTGATCCGGGCTGAAAGTCCTTACGTCCACTGTCTTTTCATTATTTTGTGACTCCTGTCTTGCTGAGAGGATTATTACATTGAGTTTATACATTTTCACCATTAATGAGTTTGTAAAAGGAGCTCTAATATAGGAAAGTACAATATGATTTTATATTTTAATCCTTTTTTTAGTGCCAGCCCTTCTACCGTAGCAAATGGTCCTCTATTTATAGAAAATTTAAGGTTCTTTCATTATTGCAGGTGCTTTCTCTTAGATTGCTGACATGGCTTGTTATGTGCGGCTTAGATTTGAACGTCAGTCATCATCTGGTTGAGTGCATTTTGACGCGGATTGTTGACGTGGTGTTTTTATATATAACTTCTTGGATATCTTTCGTTTATCCTGACCATTGGCCTTGGCCTGGGCTATTTGAGCCGTTGATTGTTGAAACTTACTAATGTGCTTTTGGTTCAAGTAACTGCTACCTACGACTAGCTTCTTGTCTTAGACGGACAATGACCTTGACCTCGGTCGATGCTTTGACTCATGCTCTTGGACTGCATGCCCTCAGATACTGAGTCCAGTGCTTAAGCTCTTGTTAGAAACCAAACAATTGGTCTCGGAATCACAAGCCAAAAAAATTTCCTTTTGAATATTCGTAATTTGTACTTTGTAGAAACTATGGTGTACAAATCATCTTTAATGCTGATGGAACTCTTTTTATAGAAGTATTTCAGAAGCATTTTAAGTTTTAGCTCCATCAGGGAAAATGCAATGTTTTTCGTTCCGTAGCTTTAACAGATGTTTCTTTACTATTTTTCATTCCTTTAGTGGAAAACTAATATAAGTTTTGTAAGAATGATATATTTTTATGATTTTATAAGCAATATTATATTATGTATATTTGTTTATGCTTGAAAGATAACATTATATACTCTATACGTTAAGGGACATGATTAAATATTTCATCTTACATGAATAATAATTTGATTTGGTTATAAATACCAAATTATGTCGATATTTTGATGAACAAATGAATAATGTTGAAAGCATTAGTATCGATATTAGACTGATACTCCAAAAAATATTAATGTTAATTTCTGATTGGATTTCCAATGAAAACTTATGATCAATGTTTGCAGTCACGAACAAAAAAAAAGATAAGGTGAAAACGAGAAATTATTGAATTAAAAAATCAAAACTAAATGAAAAATATGTTCGTATGTTGAGTTAGGTATTAAATGATATTGGTTTGATGAAGAATGAGAGATATGATAGGTGTTTTTTAAGTAAATTATTACAAATATTTTTATGGAAAATAATGAAGGTATTTAATGCACATAATTCAAATGCAAGTTTCGCCTATGGTTGTTGTGAAAAAATCTATAATATATTTTTAGGTAAACTACATTTTCTACGGATTTTAATTCACAATAATACAAGTTCACTTTGTCTTTTGCATTTTAAAAAATCATTATTTTACCACACAACACTCCTACTTTCATTTCAATATGGTCTCCTTTTATGCACATGTAGGTGCTTATTTTAATAATTACTTTGTTCTGTATTATAATATAGACAACTACAATAACATATAATAATAATAATAATAATAATCATTCTTTAATAGTTTCTTTCATCGATTATGTTTGCTTACACTGCTTTATCTAATTTGTCATCTTTAATGAAATTAACGTATTATTGTAAGTGTTTTCCAAATTGTTGTGGTATTTCTCTAATTTAGTTATTATTATGTATGTCAAAATGTGCAAATGTTGTAATTTTGTTTCTTTGAAATAGATTTGGAACATTATTTCACTTAGAGCATACTTTCTCAATTATAGAATTGAAATGATATCGTCGTAGCGAACTATGTATGTATTGAAATTTATATGTTAAATATAAGATAAACTCATATTGAACTTATATAGAATAGACTTAAAAATAAATAAACATGCATAGTACTCAATGCCCGCAAAGTTAAGAATAATGGAAAGCTGATGTTAACATATATTGAATAAAGTCACTGTGGTCCAAAAATTTTAGGTATACTTTTTGCGTTCGAAATTACTTAAGTATATTTATCATCAATTGTTTTTAGTAGCATTAAAAAAAACTAATCTACAAAAAAAATACAATCCATGAACATAGACTTTTTTATCTTCATATAACAACAAATCAAAAATACACCGTTAAATAAATTATGTGGTCAACTCCGTGTATGTAGCACAGTTTCGTACTAGTTATTATATATAACAAAACAAATTATATATTTACGAAAAACCAAATTATACATTTATTTTATTTTATTCATCGAATTTAACCCCAAACGTATACCCAAAAAAAAAAAATGATTTGTTTATTATTAATTTTATGGACTTAGCCAGATACCCTGCAATATATGAAATAGATGGTCAAACGCACCTACTTATATGTCAACTGGCACTTATCCGCGTTAACCTTTTATTTTGTGAATTGTGATCCTTATTTTGCAGATGAACAGAGATAAAGCTCCTTCGCAGTAGATGCTATGTAAAGAAGGAAACTAAATCGTACTGAATTTGAAGTGGGCTAAGTTCGAAAGTTGGAAAAAAATACAAGGAAAGTTCAAGTTGTTCGACAATAACTACGAAAGGTAGAAATTTTAAACTGGTGACTGAAGCGGGGCTGGGATGGGCTGGGCTGTCCACATTGGGCTCTTAGAACGGTGATGTCTAATTTTAACAAACGCAGGGAAAGGGGAAACCTAAAAATTTGACGCAGGGAAAGGGGAAACCTAAAAAGTTGACGGCTGTGGGATTTGAACCCACGCCCTTTCGGACCAGAGCCTAAATCTGGCGCCTTAGACCACTCGGCCAAACCTAAAAAGTTGACGCCTAAATTTGGACGATCCTCTCGATTGGGCTAAAATCAATCCATAAAGCTCAATACTTTATTTTCAGTGGGCCATAAATGGGATATGACATATCTGTCAAAAGTTTGTCTTGTAAGATAATAATTTCCATAGTCAAATACCAAATCATGGTTTACCTAAAATAATACCACATCTAACTCAAATCTGTTCATTTTTCTTTTAACAGAAATAACATATGCATCTTTACAGCAAAACATTAAACATATAATGTCATAAACCAGAGAAAGTACTTATAATTAACAAAAATAAGTTATAGTTAAAGTTATATAGTTCAAGTTACAGTTCTTGTTTGAATTATAATTGATAATGCTCCTTTACTCTTGCTTCATTAATGATATGCCATCAGTGCGGAAGACAGTGATGGAGTAATTGGAGTTGATCCCTTAACTGCTGATGAAAAGTTTCAAACTTTGCATGTATATATATGTATTCCAAATTCTGCTGATTAAGGTCCTGTCCGTATTTAATAGTCATAATACAAAGCGGGTTCCTCTACCCAATCCTAAGACCGCTAATACCACACTTGCATTTATTTTAATCCCTAAAATAAAATTAAAAATTCATAATCTTTAACAGATTTTTTAACACGTTTGAACGCTATAAAATTTGAAATTTCTACGTAGTTCGACAAGAATAAAGTGAAAAATATAAACGGTAAAAATGTAGTTCTTCCGTTGGAAAATGTTTTGAACTTGTATCATTGTTTATATTTCAAAATTTGAAGATAAATGTTAATTTTTATTCGCAGTGCCATTCAAACTTCTAACCTCCTGTTTGCATATAAGGGTGCTTTTTCACGGTCGGACCAAAATATTGTGTTTCTATTCCAACTATTAATAAAGATCTATTCCAACTATTAATAAATAAATGGTAGTTTTAACTATATCTTTATTAATAATTGGAATAAAGCGCAAATCCGACCACGAAGTTTCAAAAATACCCTTATATACAAACAAAAGTTCAGTAGTTCGAATCATACAAAGAACAAAAATTAACATTTATTTTCAAATTGAAATTTTGAAACGTAAATAAGATTATAACTTCGAAACCCTATTTTGAGAAAAAAATTACAATTTTTTTTTATAATTTTCAATTTATTTTTATCAAAACTACATAGTAATTCTAAATTTAATATTTTTATAAGGGGGTTTTATATGCACGTCGTTGCACGTATCAAAAAATCTCATTAAGATAATGCAAGTAATAATTTAACGCTCGTTTATATAACGAGCATACTACTTGAATGAATTTTGATAAATTGTTTAAATGATACAATTATAATTACATTTGAATAGTTTAACTATATTTATAAAATGCAGTTATTGTTTTAAATGCATAGTACATATGAAATTGATTATCAAATGCATTTAATATATGGCATTTAAAGTTTGAATGATTTAAGCACCTATTTAAGTGCAAGTTGTTGGAACTGGACCAGCCTGCAGCGGAAGTTATGAGTGAATTTCAATTTTTTTTACCATATTGGATCTTTATTAGGTCTATGAAGTCTAACTAAATTAGAACATTTCTATATTTCATTTAAATAAAATCATTTATTTTATTTAAATTCAAATATATTAAGATATGAAATTAATTTTATTTTATTTAGTTTATACATAGATGTATCATATACATATATGTGTGAGTGCATGTGTAACATAATAATCCGTGAAAGGTATAATATGCCCATATGTAGATGTTGGGATTTACATCGCAACAGACATATTAGCTCATTTTGTATGTCATGTATGTCCAAATACGTGCATGTATATGTGTTATAAATACACACGCACACACATGTAAGTATAAATATATTATATATAATATATGAACATAAACATTTATATATAGATAAATGTATATATATTTATATATATAGAAAGAGAGAGAGAAATTATTTATAATTCAAAATTAACTTAGTTTTACAAACATAATAATTTTAATATTTTAATTAGTATATATTATGAATAAAATAATGTTTTCATCCATAAATAATTAACATAAAATAATCTATTAATGAAAATTCAAATTTACAATTTTCGAAAATCTAGGATCATAAAATAGAGCTTATAAAAAATCTGGAGATTTTTCAAAGTTGAAATATTATTTTAAAAACAAATACATTGATTTCGGCAATAATTATTTAATATAAAATAATATGTTATTAAAAATTTAGAATTTAAAATTTCATAAATTCTAGGATGAATAAATGGTTACAAAAAAATTTGAAGGATTTTTCAATTAAATTATTATTTTTAATAAATCATAAATAGTTTTTTTGAAATAATATTAATTATTAAAAATAATAAACTTTATTGAAAAAATCCTAAATTTTTTTATACATTTCTGGAATGATATAATATATTTTTTAAATATAAAATTGAATTTTTAATGTAATAATTATTTTATATATAATATACAATTCAAAATTCAATAAATGTTAATTTAAAAATATGAATATATGTATGATAATTAAATTTTGATTTTATAAATTCATATTATATATAAATAAGTGTATTAAAATTTTTAAATCATATATATCTTATATATGCATATATGCTATTATGAGAGAGAAATATACACTAATATATATGTATATATATATGTATATATGTATGTATATATATATATGTATATATATATGTGAATTTATTAATAAATATATATAAAACAATTATTAATGACAAAAATTGATTTTGTACAGTAAACAACATTTGTCTATACATAAATCAAATAGTATAATAAACAAATTATGCACATAACCTAACTGATTTGTGACAACTACATCTACTTACAAAATCTCACATAACTAAACATATAGTAGCAATATATTTAAACAGATATGAAATTGCTCATTATAGGATCTAGAATATAATTTAATTACTGTAATATGAATTAAAATTACCAATTTAATGATGCCTTTGAATCCACGTTGAAGCAATGACTTCCCTTTCTTTTACTGTTCTTGATTCGTCAGATTGCAAGTCTGGAATCACCGACCTCTAACTATCGAGTAGTATTATTTTAATTTGAAATATACTTGAGAATTTTGGAGTGGATTGAGAGCTATGTTTTAACCAGCAATGTAGAAGGTAATGGCGGCCAAAAAAGGATAGTCATTATTTTAGAGATACACACATACATACATTTTTTTTGGAAATGGGTAAGAGCTTTATTGAGGCATTCCAGCCCAGTTCATTTGGCCCAAGAATGGCCCAAAACAAACATACAAGATACTTAACAGACAAAGAACTACATAAGACTCGCACTTTCCAGAAATACATCTAAACTCTTACTCCTTCCTCATTCGAAATGGCGAAGATTCATGGCGGTTGGAATGAGTAGCTCGTACTTGGGATTTCTACCGATGGACAGCGCAAATCCTCTCCTTCAGTTTGAATTGCACCTTGTCCTGACATGGTAAGTGTCTAGTTTTTTATTCTTCTTTGAACCAGAAGCATGTCTCCCTTCGCTAGTTTACTGACCTCTGTATGATATCTTTGCTTGTTTTGAAACACACGACGGTTCCTCTCTTTCCACACGCTCCATACAGCTACAGTAATAGCAATATCGCTCAATTTGGCTTCCAGGTCTTCGCAATGGCCTATCTGAACCAGGTAGTTGACTTCTTCTTCTAAGAGAATTGAATGAGATGGTGAATTAATTAAGTTTTTACACGATTTCCACACCTCTTTCGAGAAATTGCTGGCAAAAAAAGATGTTCATGCGTTTCCGCCTCTTGATTACATAATACACAAACTGTATCACTTATTATTCCTCATTTTGATAGGCTATCTCTTGTGGGAAGTCTTCTGAGTATAGCTTTGTAAGCTGTAAAGGCTATCTTTGGATTATTGACATGATTCCATATGATTTTTCTCCATAATACCTTATTGTCTTTGTGTCTTATCTCATTCCACGTTGAGTTGGTGGAAAATTCACTGCCTTTAGGCTTCCACACCTAGATGTCATTCTCTCTCCCACTAAAAATTGGCATAAACTAAATTTTTTGTTTAATAGCTTGATTCACTGGAATTGAAGAACAATTCCATTCATTGTTGTTTATCACTTCTAACACTTTTTTGTCTGGACAACCAAAGTCAGAGAAGGTATTAAGCCCCAAAATATCAATCAGGGATTCACCTTGAATCCAAGGGTCTCTCCACAAATCAGTCTCTTTTCCTGTAGCTATTTCGCGAGTGCAACACGAGGCTAATGTACTTCTTATTCTCATAATTGCTTTCCAATTGGCGGATGCAGTATTGTCAATAGGCATTTGCCAGAAATTGCCTTTGATGTACCTTTTCCTCATCCATCTCCCACATAGACCCCTACCATTAATAATTCTCCAAGCTTGTTTCAGGGTATAGACCAGCCTCATGTCTTTAAGTCTTCTTAGACCCACTCCTCCTTCCTCCTTAGGTCTGCATAATTTCTCATATTTAATCTTGTGAAGACCACCTTTCCATATAAAGTCTGCATAAACTTTTTCTATTTTCTGTAAGGAAGCATCAGACAATTGGAAAGTTTGTAACCAGAAGTTGACTTTGGAGTGGATAACTGTGTGCACCGGTTCAATTCTGCCAGCTAGCGATAGGAGTCCGGAGCTCCAGCCTTGTAGTCTATCCCTAATAGAGGAAATCAAAATTGCACATTCTCTGTCAGTAACCTTATTGGAGGAAAGAGGAACACCTAAGTATTTTACAGGGAGCATGCCTTCTTTCACATTTAAGGTGTCCAAAATTTCATCCCTCCTATTGCATGTTTTATTAAAGTAGCATTTAGTTTTTTGCTCATTCATTTTAAGACCAGTATATCTTTCTAGGTTAATAAAAACGTCTTTAACCGCTTTAGCTGATGTATAGCTGGATTTTATACAGATGAGCAAGTCATCTGCATAGAGTAAGTGGCTCATAATAGGCTGGAAGTTATAAATCGACTGAATTAGCTTGTGTTGTATTACTAGCTCCATTTGTAGCAAAATATATTCCATGGCAATTGAAAACAAGTAAGGGGAAAGTGGATCACCCTGCCTGATGCCTCTATTGGAGCCTATAAAACCTTTTGGTATTCCATTGATCAAAATAGAGAAGGTTGGTGTAGAAATACATTCTTTTACAATATTCACAAACTTTGTTAGGAACCCCATAGATGTAAGCATATGGATGATAAATTGTCTATTGATTTTATCATATGCTTTGTGGAGGTCCACCTTAAGACATAATTTGTCAGCACCTGGTTTGTTGAAGTTTCTAATCAATTCATGTGCCATAAGAGAATTTTCAACAATGCTTCTGCCTTTGATGAATGCACTTTGACATTCTAAGATGAGATAAGGTAATATGAGCTTCATTCTATTGCATAAGATCTTGCTTAGTATTTTGTATATCACATTGCAGCAAGCAATAGGTCGGTGTCTTCAATTTTTGATGGGTTGTCCTTTTTAGGAATAATGCAAATGAAGGTGTGATTGATTTCTTTTACAAATTTACCACTCTGGAAAATATCTTGCATTGCTGATGTGATAACTTCTTTCAGGTCATCCCAATGAACGAAGAAGAATTTGGATCCGAGGCCATCTGGCCCTGGACTGGAATCAATGTGGATGGATCATAAGGACTCCCAAACCTCTTTTTCATTGATCTGCCTGGAAAACATACATCGACCTTTGGAGTTCACCAGCCTTCTGCATTGTATGTTTGGTAAATTAATGTTGACTTCTCCATTGAACATGTCACTGTAGTATTTAATTTCTTGTCCCTCTATATCTGCAGTATTGATTACTGCATTTCCATTCAGATCTATAAGGTGGAAGTTATTATTAGTATTTTTTCGAATTGCCATTTTAGTATAAAAGAATTTAGTGCACTCATCCCCTTTAGTAATCCATTTTTCTTTGGCTTTTTGCTTAAGCTCTGTAGCTTTTATTCTGAGAGCCTCTGTTAGGTTGCCCTGAGTTTGATAGTACTGTTTCCAAGTGTCATCAGTGGCATCACCACTATCTATCATTAATAGTAGATCCTCACATTGTTTTTGTAAGGTAGAAATTTGGTCTTCTTCTTTAACCCTTCTTCTGTTCCACTCTCTTAATTTATTCTTAGCAATCTTGAAAGTTTGTATTAATTTGTAACATTGAGTACCCTCCTCCAAAAGAATATTACTAATGTGAATGGCTTCTTTGTATCCTTCTATTTCATGTCAGTGATTGGAGTATCTAAATGGCTGGCCTTTCTCAGACAGATTTTTTTCCATGAAATTTACAAGTATAGGACAATGATCACTAGTAGAGGGAGGAAGTATATTAACTCTAATATTAGAAAATCTATTAATGCAGTTTACATTGATAAGAGCTATGTCAAGCTTGCAGGATATTTTCTTACATTCCCTGCTTCTCCATGTGAATTTCAGGCCATAGTGGATGGGTTCAAGCATCCCAGCTCCCATTATACAGTTGTTAAATTCTTCAAGTTGGGATACTCTCATGGTAAGACCCCCTTTTTTCTCTTATGCCCTAAGCACGGAGTTGAAGTCTCCTATGACAATCCAGGAATCATTGACATTTTTGCTAATATTTGTTATGGCTTGCCAGAGATGAGTACGATTAGAGGCCAGGTTACTGGCATAAACACAGCTTAAAATTAGTTTAAGACCTCCCTTATTGGTATCTCTTACAGTAATTTGTTGATCATCCTTAACCAGGAGCTTGAAATTCCATATTTTATTATTCCATAAAAGAAGAATTCGGCCCTCACCTCCAACATCATTGTTGTGAATGTAGTTCCATTCATTGCCTAGTAAGTCAATAAAGAAGTTTAAGTTATCAGTGCTAAATTTATTTTCTAAAATACTTAAAATAGAAGGAGAGTGAATCTCCTAAGATTTAAGAGGTCTAAACGTCTAGTGTCATTATTAAGACCTCTTACATTCCAATTAATTTTAGGCATTTCGACAGGGGAGGCCGACTCTTCTGTTTCATAGGAGACACCTCTCGACTTATGCTCGCCTTGCCTTTAGTCTCTGTTTTCTTAAATTGACTTGAATAATCTTGATTAGGCTTTGTGAATTTGTTTATGCTACAATCTTCATTTTCAGAATCTGAGTCAAGTTTATCCAGAACAACATTATTAATTTCACTCTCTTCTTCTGATGTTGCAGATGTATTCCTTGATGA
Source organism: Allium fistulosum (assembly GCA_030737815.1). Lineage (NCBI taxonomy): Eukaryota > Viridiplantae > Streptophyta > Magnoliopsida > Asparagales > Amaryllidaceae > Allium > Allium fistulosum. Next base: position 927,114,018 of record CM060905.1, read on the forward strand.
ATTCTCAACTGGGCTATGGACCGATTCATTATCCACTTTCTCCTTACTCTGAAGTTGGACAACAGCCAGGTCTTCATCCTCTGGGACATCATTTCTTTCCTTTTGTTCATTAGACTCTGTAACTGTTTGTTCTATGTTTATATTTATGTCAGCATGGCTAGACTCAGATTGTGCCTTATTTTGTAGTTGTAAAGGAATAGTCTGACTAGCCTCAGTTATAGTTTTTTGCCTCCATACTTGTTTGATGGGGGGACACAGTCTCACATTGGTCCAAGGAGTGACCAAAGCACTTGCAATTGTTGCAAATAGGTGGAATATGCTCAAATTCTACCTCTTGTATGTAAATGTTTCCATTTCTATCTTTAGCCCTCACCTGTTTTTTAACAGTGTCACTTGCTTTGATTTCTACAAGTACTCTAGCATACTTTAGTCTTTTGACATGTCTACTATGATCATCCATGGCAAGGGGATTACCAATTAGACTAGCAATTTTACTAATCCCACGTGCATTCCATAAAGATAGGTCTAGATTCATCAATTTAACCCAGACTGGATGCGATTCTAGCATGTCTCTCTCAATTCTTAGGTTTGGTTACCATTTTTTTGGTAAAAATAAGTTTGTTGTCTATGAACCAAGGACCCCCATCTAAAACTTTCTTGCAGTCCAATTCATTGCTAAATTTGATAAGATAAAAAACATTTTCACTAGGGAAAACATCCCATTTACTCGAAGGTTTCCACTCTCTTTTAATATATGCATTAAGATGTATATAATAAGGTTTTTTACCAGCGACATATATGTATATTAAAGTACCCCACATACTTTTAGCAGAGCCGAAGACCTCTTCATCTAGGTCAGCAAAGGCTCCTTCGTCATCTTCTAGGTTATCAAATTTATTGACCCCACCATCAATACACGTGTTACTAGCTATCGCATCAGCCCAAGATCTAATACCATTCCTCAATTCCGGTTTCTTAAGAGTAGGTCCCACCTGAGTTTGATTTGGAACCCTGGATTTAGGTCCTACCTGTGCTTGCGTTGGAACTGGAACCCTAGATTGGTACTGTAGATGATCCCTGATTTGATTCTTCCCTTTATTTTTGTACCTTACCTCTTGCCAGCCCGTGTCATCAGCCTCATTTATGCTTTGGCCGCCATATATAGAGTTGTATTAGAGAAAAACGAGGAAAACCTTTTTACCCATTCTCACTTGATCTCAACCCATTATCTCCAAGCCAATTCCCTATATTTTAGCCACCCCTAGACCTTCCTAAAACCAAAATTTTGCAGCCCTAATGATGGGCCTTAAATCCATCTAAGCCCAAACCAAAATACTATGCAATTAAATCTAATTTAATTGCCTGTTGATATTGTATATCGATCGATATATTTATAACTGTTATAAATAGATATAACATTATTTATTTCTCAAATCATATTCAAATTTTATAATTAATATTTCATAAATATTAATTAATTTAATTAATTTATTACAATTATAAACTAATTAAATCGTTCGGTCTTAAGGGAATTCATCATTTCGGCCGTGTAACTCTTGGGCGTAAATTTGGTCAGCGATTAACATCGAACTATTCTAATGTTAACGTTCACACGTCACCTAGCAGGTGGTGTGACATTATGGCCAAATTTATCGCTTACTCATTTTCGGTAAATCCAATTTTAGTTTAATAAGCGTTACCCGGTTGTGACATTTGTTTACACCAATTCTCTTCGTCAAAACTATATCACTTTGGACTTATGGGATTTGGTAATGGTCAAAATTCCAACATCATCCACATTCAACTTTATAGTCCAAATACAAAGTCCTTGGTTCAATAATAACAATTATTATTAACCGAAATGCTCTAGCCAGAGCTTTGACTTTGAGTTGACTTGAGTTGATTGTGATACTAACCGCATATAACCGAGGAGACGAATCCTCTCTTAAATAGTGCTTCATTTCCAATACTTCCACTCGACCCAACTATAGTCACTCGATGGATGCCATGCCATGATTTGGCTATAATCAAAGAGGATCTTTCATACTGAAGATCCATAGTATTCTCAAGTCGAGAGAATTGTGTAAATCAGTCACATCGATATTTTTTGTTTGACCTTAGTTATATTAACCAACAAAAAACTATTGAGTGACTCGTTCCATAGTTTTCCAATAATTATTAGTACGTAACCCCTAGGTGCCCCCAGTAGTCATGAGTAATACACTGCCCAACATTTGAAGAGCGTTACGTACTCCAATCTCAACGGATACATCGATATCCAGTCTCGATGCATCTTGACTAGGAACATTTAAAATGGTATATTTGTTTCGTTGTGATAAATTACTCACGGTTAAAACACTTTGAATCTACTATCACAAAATATACCATTTATGGATTTTTCTATTAAATATACTTTTAATTAAGTTAATTAATTAATATAATCACATTATATCAAGTATATAATAGGAAGAAAATACATTTTATTTCGAACAAGATTGGTCAATGAGTTAGATATATGTAACAAATTACATAATTACCCTTAGGTCATACCCCTAACTCTATCAATCTCCCACTTGCACTTGGGGTCAATTATGGAATCTAATTCCAACTTCTCCAATCAGTTTTCTCAAATCCAATTAGGTCAGTCCCTTAGTGAATGGGTATGCTATTATGTTTTAATTATCTACTTTATTGATTAACTCTCTCTGACACTGATAAACTGCCTTTATCATGTGGAACGATTCGAAGTATGTCTTTCAACTTCTAGTGAGCTTTAAGTTCTATCATGCCCAATCTCATGACATTGTTATCTTATAACAATATTATGAGATTCTCAACATTTGGAATCACCTTTGGCTCAATTATAAATTTGTGCATTTATATCCATATACATTGGTTTATTGTAGCGCTATTCAAGCTAATGTTCTCAACATTTCACTGAATCGACCACAATCACTTTTATTTTGTGTTATCCCGCCTTTGGGCAAGGCCGTGACACCAGGGAATTGACTGGAAACCAAAAACAATCCGTCTCGAAGATCGGTTATAAACAGGTCTACTATGGATGCTGGCAAATTTGGTCCGAGTTCGGATCGAGCTACAATTGATATGGCACGACAAGCAAAGCTATAGAAGCCAACATTCCAAATTTCAAGTCAATTGGAGTTTGCATGCTCGAGATATGGATAAATCAAGAATTATGAAGGAAGCCTCGGTTCGTATCCATCGTGCACATTCCTCTTCGTATCCATCGTGCACATCTCTCTTCGTATCCATCGTATACATTCCTTTTCGTATCTATCAACAATCAACACATCGTATCGATCCCATTCATACATGCTTTATATCGATCTCCCCATCAACACAGTTCGTATCGATCGGCTAACAATCGATACACAACATGCCACTAAAACAGTCGATACGAAGGATGTGTAGAATGATCGATACAAAACGTCCTCTAAGTCATCGATACGAGGGACATAAGTTCGTATCGATGCAAAGCGGCTACAAAGGATCGGTACGAAAGCCAGTCAACCATCGATATGAAAGGTATAAGCAGGAATCGATACGAAGTGGGGTGATGGGCAACGAAACGAAATAGAGCATTCCAAGTCGGTACGAACAAAGCACATTCAAACGAAAGAAATAGTCACTCGGCATGAAAGTGGATCGCTCCTGGAACATTGCTCCACGTCACCCTGATCGATACGTAAGGTATCGATACGAACAACCATCGAGGTGAACTAATCGATACGAACACGGCAGCCAACTGAAAACCCAAACTTGGATCAATCATAACTCAAAATCTACAAGTCCAAATGCTACCAAATTTTCACAGGAGCTTGCGTACCACCTGTACATCACCTCTGATTGATCTCAGCCCAAATGGAGATGGTTTTGATCGATACGAACGGTTAGGGATCGATCAGGGATCGATCCCAAATGACCATGGATCGATTTGGTGGGCTCACCCAAGTGAGAGAAGGGGTATTCCGAGATCTAAGTCAGATTTTTCCAGCCTACGCCTATAAATGGCAGCCTAATGCCTCCAGAAAAGGGACTTTTGATTCTTCCACGCTGATACTTTTGATGATGGGGCTCCGGCGAAACAACAAAAGACAATGATAGATGACATCGTTTTCCAAAACAGAGACACGATAGAGTCGAAGCCCCCACTATCGATCCAGTAGTCATATCGAATCAAATAGGCCCTGCTTGGATGAAGAGGATCTTGGTAGATAGTGGAAGTTCTGTAAATATTCTTTTCAAACGAGCTTACGACCAGATGAAAATGGGAGCGAAGGACTTGAAGCCGTGTTAGTCTCGCATATATGGCTTTAATGGGAGTGCAATGATACCTTCTGGGATGGTGGAGTTGCCAGTTGAGTTTGGAATCGGAGATCGCCGGAGAGTCCGGATGTTACAGTTCGTTGTGTTGGACATTAATTCTCCGTATAATGCTTTCTTGGGCCGATCGGCCCTAGTTGAATTCAGGGCAGCCATTGCCCCATGGTGTTTGACTCTTAAGTTCCCCACTGATAACGGGTTTAGAGTTGTTCAGGGAGATCAAGCAGTTGGACGCGCCTGTTATGTTGCTGAGCTGCGGGAGGCGCAACGTAAAGAGAAGGGCGAGGACGTAGAGGAATCTCTTTACGTCCGTTTCACTAAAAATTGACAGTTAAAGCCTGGACCTAGGCTCGGGGACCACAACCAGTTCCTGAAAGATCTTGATACACGAGATGACAATAATGAAGAGGAAGTCAAAGACAGTTAGGCTTCCCCAGCAGAGCTGACGATCGATGTTCTGATCGATGATAATGATGACTCCAGAATGATAAAGGTCACGTCTCAACTAAGCCAACAGATGAGAGAGGAATTGGTTAAATTTCTTCGGGAAAACCTCGACGTGTTTGCTTGGACGCACTCAGACATGTGTGGGATCTCGCCGGACATTAGAGCCATGCATTGAATATTGACCCGCGGCATGTCCCGGTCAAACAGAAAAAGTGCAGTATGGATCCAAAGAGATCTGCCACCTGAAGGAAGATGTAGATAAACTCAAGTCGAATGGGTTTATTCGAGACACATTGTATCCAAAGTGGGTATCCAACCCAGTACTTGTCAGGAAATCCAATGGGAAATGGAGGACTTGTGTGGACTACTAAGATTTGAATAAAGCATGCCCAAAGGACAGTTTTCCACTTCCCAGAATTGATCAACTTATAGATTCAACGGTCGGACACAAACTCTTATCTTTCATGGACGCATATTCCGACTACAATCAAATACTGATGCATCTACCTAATCAGGAGCATACCAGCTTTATCACTGATCTAGGACTCTATTGCTATAAAGTGATGCCATTTGGACTCAAGAACACTAGGGAAACTTACCAAAGGCTTGTGAACCGAATATTCGCTAACCAGATCGGGAAAACCATGGAGGTGTACGTGGACAATATGCTTGTAAAGTCACGGCTGTCCATCAATCATGTCAAAGACTTAGAAATAATGTTCAACATCCTCCAATAGTACCGAATGAAGCTCAACCCGTTGAAATGTCACTTCAGAGTCGCATCCGAAAAATTCCTTGGATTCATTGTCAATGCTTGAGGAATTGAATCCAATCCTGAGAAAATCTGGGCGATTTGGGATCTTGAGATTCCCAGAACTATAAAGAAAGTACAGAGCCTCAACGGGAAGGTGGCAGCCTTGAGTTGATTCATTTCCAAATCCACAGACAAGTGCATTCTCTTCTTCGACCTGATTAGAAAAGGAAAGCGCAATTTCGAATAGACGGCGGAGTGCGAAAGAGATTCTAAGCATTGGTTCAACATTTGGCAACGTCGCCTATTCTGTCAAAGCCGGTTGATCATGAAAGATTATATATCTATTTGGCGGTTTCAAAAAATGCGATCAGTGCTGCATTGATTCGGGAAGAAGATTGGATACAACGACTGGTCTATTATATAAGCAAGCGATTGACAGGAGCGGAGAGAAACTACCCAAAGTTGGAGAAGCTGGCTTATTGCCTAGTCATTGCCTCGAGAAAGCTCCATCCGTATTTTCAGGCTCATCCGATCTCAGTCTACACAGACCAGCCGTTACGACAGGTCCTTATGCGGCCTGAGACGTCTGGTAGGTTACTCAAGTGGAACATCGAGTTGAGTTAGTTTGATATTGCTTATACACCTAGACGAACCATCCAAGGACAAGTCCTGGCGGACTTTATAGCTGAATTTACTATACCGGAGCACTTGCCCGAAACCAGTGAATCTCCCAAATACATATGGAAGCTATACAATGATGGTGCATCAAACGACCGCTACTCATGCACTAGCATTGTACTCGAAACCCCAGAAGGTTGATCCATATGCTATGCTTTGAAGTTTGACTTCCGCGCGACTAACAACGAGGCCGAATATGAAGCTTTACTCATCGGACTAAGACTTGCCAGAGACTTGAGAATTATTGCTGTGGAGATCTATTGCGACTCGCAGTTGGTCGTATGCCAAGTTCGGGGAGAATACCAAGCAAGAGATCGGAGGTTGTCTGCTTATCTTGCCCGGGTCCAGGAAGTGTTGAATCATTTCGACTACTATGCCATCCTCTGTATTCCCCGGGAGCACAATCAGAAGGCCGATTCTTTGGCAAAACTGGCCAGCACCGGTGAAGCGCAGAAAATGGGACTCATCTCCGTTGAGACACTTACCTGTCCAAGTATCGATCAGATGGAGGCGGGCTAGGTGCATGAGGCAATGCCCAAAAAGGGGTCATGGATGACCCCACTTAGAAACTATATTGAACATGGAGCTTTGCCTGAGTGTAGAAGTGAGAAAAGACAAGTTCTCCGGAAAGCTTCGTGATTCATTCTATAGAATGGAGTCATGTATAGGATAGGATACTATGTTCCTTTACTTCGGTGTATCGTCCATGACGAGATCAAATGAGTGTTACATGATGTGCACGAGGGAGAATGCAGCGATCACACTGGGGGGCAAGCCCTTGCTAAGAAGATACTCCGATATGGGTACTATTGGCCGACGATGAATCGAGATGCACTAGATTACGCCAAGAAATGTGATAGGTGCCAGAAACATGTTCGAATTCCAAGAGCCCCTCCTACCGAAATTACTCAGATGGTCGGACCATGGCCGTTCGCCACATGGGGCATCGATATAATTGGATCTTTACCTCTAGCTAAAGGTGGTGCGAAGTACGCCATCGTTGCAGTTAACTACTTTACCAAGTGGGCAGAAGCCGAGCCCCTTGCTACTATTTCGACGAAGAAAGTAATCAACTTTGTCGTACGCAACATTATATGTCGTTTCGGCCTCCCGCATACAATTATAACTGACAACGGAGCCCAATTCGACAATGTCGAGTTCAAGAATTTATGTCAACGTTTCCACATCCAGAAGAAGTTCTCGGCGGTTGCTCACCCTCAAGCAAATAGACAGGTCGAAGCTGTTAATAAAGTTATTAAGTCCATTATGAAGTAACGACTGGAGAAGGCTGGAGGCAGATGGGTCGATGAACTTCCCATGGCACTATGGGCATATCGAACCACCCACAAGTCTGCGACCGGCCACACTCCATTTTCACTTTCCTACGGCTCTGAAGCCATTATTCCAGTTGAATTGGAAGTACCTTCTCATCGTGTGACATATTATGATCCAAAGATGAACTCCATCTTACTTGCTGAATCCCTGGACTTATTGGATGAGAAGCGCAAAGAGGCTGATTTGAGGGTATCCGCACACCGAAGTCGAGTCACCTGATTATACAATGCTAAGGTCCAACCCAGAACCTTTGAACTTGGCGATCTCATACTCAAGAGAATCTATCCGGTCCCTTCGCATATGAAACCAACGTGGGAAGGACCATATGTCATCGAACGGAGACTTGGAGACGACACATTCAAATTATCAACTATTGATGGTCTCACTTTGCCGAGAGCATGGAACAGCGAGAGTCTTTGGCGCTATTACACATGATAGGCTTTGTTTATTCATTTAGTCTGCTTTTCATTTGAAATTTGTTTATGCATTTCGAAATTTGGACTTGTAATAAGGCAACTAACTTTACCGTACTTTCTTATTTCAGCAATAAAATGCAAACTCGTCAAACCAGAGTGGCGATTCTTGAAATGCGTCATGCGGCCATCACAATGCACGGAGTGCTAATTCCATCCTACGGTGGGGCTTATTCAAATAGGGAGTGCCTGTGATATGACCGGTCACTCGCTAAGTGAAATCCCGAGCCCGGGGGCAAGCAACTACACTGAAGCCAAAAAAGGATCGATACACGACAATCCTCCAACGAACTCCGGTTCCCAGAGTGCGAATTGGAGTATAAACTTCAAATCCAAAACGTGGGCTCGAGGAGGGTGGATCCATCCACCCACGGCTTTGCCCATGTACAATCTAAACTCAAGGAGGATGGACCCATCCATCTACGACTTCGCTTGCCTACTCAGGGTGGATGTGATCCGATCGTCCACGTTCCCGATCAGCTTCTCATTCCCGGAGTGTGAACGAGATCCCAATACTTAGGCAGATGTGACTGACCGTCTATCAATCAAATCCAGATTCCCGGAGTGCAAACTGGAGTATAAACATCAAGATGAGTGTGACTGACCACTCATCGACTAACTCTAAGTCCCCAAAGCGCGGGCTGGAGTATAAACGCAAACCGGATGTGGACCGACCGCCCGCGCGATAACTCTAAGTCCCCAGAGTGCGGGTTGGAGTACAAAACATAAATTGGGTGTGACTGACCACCCACAAATCAATCTAAGACCCCAAAGTGCGGACGTAATTCTAAATATCAAACGGGTGTGACTGACCGCCCGTAAAATAACTTAAGTCCCCGGAGCGCGGACATACCTTTAAACATTAAACAGGCGCGGCCGACGGTCGACATATAGGTACAATCCCCAGAGTGTGGATGCGATTACCAATAGATGAGCGAGTGTGATCCGACCACTCGAACTCATCTCGTTTCAACTTTGCTCCGACTAAGTTAAGCTCAATTTATTGAAGGCGGAAAGTAACTGTCAACCGACCACTTCAATTCATCCTTGGGAATGGGGGCAAAACTTAAGTACCAGCTGCTGATCAAGACGGTACAACATTGGGACTCAACTTAATGTTTAGTTATGACCCGAAGCCATGATTTCGGGATTTAACAACCAAACTCAATTTCGATACAGAGACTAAAGCCTTACAAGTGCATTGAATGGAAAGTCGAGCGCTAAAACACTTAAGCAAATAAACACAGAGTTATGCTGAAAACAAAATGGAATTTCATTTCAACTATTCTTTGAAAGGAAAGGATAAGTACAAAAAATTATTTCAAGAATTCCTATAGGCAGGGGCCGAACCCGCATCTATACACGACCTACGGGAAGCAAAAAGAAGTTCCTATATATCTATCAAAAAATGGAGCAAAAGGGCATGTCTACTCCCTCGGCTTCTTCTTCTTCTTCCTCGGCATTGACCCACTGGAACTACCACTCGGATGCCTCTTCGAGCCTTTACCTTTTGCTGGTTGATCTTCGGTCGAGGGGATTACCTAGGTCTCTTCCTCCGAACTTACGAGGATCGGGATACTCTTTGAATGCGGAGCTGGAGGAATCATGGTACTTTCAATGTTAGAGGACGAGGGGGGCATGCCAGTGTCAACGATTGTGCCGCCAGGAGAAATCATACGCATGAGGACCAGACCAAGATCCGCCATGCCACCTCCAATACTACTAGCATGTGCAGCTCTTTCCATTTCAGCATTGATATATGCCATTATCTCTTCCTTCCTAACTGCTTGGGCTTTCGCAGGAATGCTGCTAGTTGGGCTCGAAGAGCTGGCTGTAATTACACCTTCACCCATGATGAATGGCAAGTCGGTAAGTGGATCACTTTGATGACCAAGGATTTCTTCCATCATCTGTTCGTCAAAAATGAAAGCACTCTCCTGCACTCCCTTGGTTGGTGCAGCAGCCGTTGTCGTGGTTGCCTCCGTCGTAGTAGCCTCCTGCTCAAGATGCAGCTCTTGGGTTGCAGGAGGCTCGGCCGGTGTAGATTCTATAACCGAATAAATATAAAAGAAAACATTAGTGACATCTTCTAATAGAACTCCCAACTTTGAATGGATGCAAGAAGTGTTCAGAGTACCTTCCTCAGATTGGCTCACGTGCGGGGTCGGTACGCTTTTGGAGCCATGCCCGCATACTGGAGAGAAACGTGGTTGATCAGGGTCATAAGTAGTAATAGCTGGGGGGTCAATTGTAGAAGTATGCTCGGGTCGAGTTGCTGTAGGCATTTCGGAGCTTGCTTCATGGTGTTCAACTCCGGACCGCTCTCCAACTTCCTGATACTAGCCAGAAAGTTTTTCCTTTTCAGAAGTGATAATGGAATCATGAAGAACTTTTCTCTCATCTTCAGTCAATATTCGGTTCTCCAGCTCAAAGTCATCGATAGATGAAATGTGATGATCCTCCTTTTCATCCTCTATCAAGCAGCAGCAGGCATTGTGTAGATGAAGCGAGTAGTCATCGAGCCAACTTAAGTTGCGGTGCTTCAAGACATTGACATTATAAGTGACCAGGAGGTCTTCGATGTCACTTACCAACCTAGCCTCTGCCGCTCTAACATCGGTTTCGATTTTGGCCTCGGTTTCTTGGACCTTTAACTTGGCCGCATCCCGCTCACCCCTGAGTGCCACGGCCTGCTCACACGCCTCTTGGGCAGCTTTGTTAGCATCGTCTTTCTCTTTGATGACTTTAGTAAATTTGGGTTTAAGCTCCTCAAGCTCTTTAAGCGCGGCATCTCTATCCGCCATAACGGTGGCGGCTCTGTGGCCCATCTCCTCGACCAAGGTCAGGTGCTCCTGTCGCATCTGTTCTATCTACTTGCTTGTCTCATCAACTTTCTTAAGGGCCTCCATTTCTGAGTTCCTTAAAGTATCATTCTCGGTGGTAAGTACTTGCACTATGCGATCTTTTTGGGTGAGATCTTTCTCTAGATTTTCAATTATCTTCGCCCGATCAAAAGCCACAGCCGAAGCTTTATCTGCGGCCTTCATCCACTCTCGATACTGGTTGTAGATATCATATACATAATCATGCACAGTTTGTTCAGCCCCATCGGGAATTCGCTTCAAAGTCGAGGGAAAGTGAAAGCCATCAAAGCAAATATTAGGGAAATCCGTTTTCAACTGAGCTATTCGGATGGCTCCCTCTCCCATGGGCTCTATAGCCGCTGATGTAGTGGCGACAGGAACATCTGTCCCAGTTATACGGCGTTGCTCGCCAGATCTCGAGGTTTGTGGAGGCACCGGTTGGCGTGAGGTTTCAGTAGTTTGTTTTCCAGAGCTGGAGGGTTGCATTGGGCCTTTAGGTGGTGGAGAGTGCGACCTGGAACGGCGCCTATACTGCCTCTCCCTCTCCCTATCTCTTTCCCTCTCGTAACGCTCCCTCTCTTGACTGGAGTAGCTGCGATTGCATTCTCTTTCGGCCTCACGTCTATGATACTCGGAATATGAGCTAGATGAATGGCACGTAGAACGGAGACTACCAAGCATAGATCTCTGCCTCAACATCGTATCTATAAAATGAAAAGAAAAACAGAATTTGTAATCTCCAGAGATTAATAGCTTGTGATTAGAGATTGTGTGGTGCCGTGAAGTGTGTGCATGTATGTGCAAACCCCCCAACTGACCGATTGTGGTGGCTCTGCTTGCAGGAGTCGGCTCCCCTACATCTAAAGCGCTCCAGCCTGCCTCGGTTTCCAACTCAAAGTCTTGAAATGAAGTCAGATCATCTGGGATTGGGACATCCGCCAATCCTTCCAACGAGCTCTCCATTTGCGGATGAGGAATCTCTTGACTAGTGGCAGGCAAGGACACTACGACGGTTTTGTGCCTTATAGATTTGCGGACAACAGTCTTGCCTCTTCTTTTTCCCAATGCATAGAGTCCGGCGAAGGCATAACTACAGACTCATATCTAGCCGACGAGCTCTCGTCATCGCCTTGTTCGGTTATGACAATCCCAGGAGCTCTCCTTCTCATCTGCCTCGTCGAAACCACCCTAAGAACTCCTACAAGTCCGATGCCCTGGTCTCTATCAATTAACCCCACAGCAATCAAATTTTCATCTGTAAGGACTTCGTCAATTTCTCTGTATGCGGCGAGCACCTCTTAAAGAACCCTTACTATCTCCTTAAACCGAGCTCCTTCGGGCCGAGGAATCGAAGCTGTAAAAGAAAGAAAGTGTTAGACTCCACATCAATTAATATCGCCCTGTTAATCAACAAAAAGGTTGGAGCACTTATGTCTGACTAGCTACTGTCCAGCGAACCTTGGTAGGCACCGAACGAAGAACCATTCGGTTTTGAAGTAACTCAGCTTGCTCCAAGCCCCAACCACGACTTGACAGTTCCTAACTGCTTCTAGGAAAGTGAAGGAAGGGTTGTCCCCGCGGCTCTTTATATTGAATAAGAATCTGATTTCTTCTACCATCGGAGGATGGAAGAGGTGCTCTATGAAGATGACAAACAAACTATTGAGCAAGGCATATCCATTCGGGTGCAGCTGAGATGGAGCGATCCTCAAGAAAAGTAAAACTTCCCGGATGAACTGGTTGAAAGGAGGAAGTGTCCCGGCTACACACATAAATCTGTATCAGACTATGTACCCTTCCGGGGGGTTATGGGCTCTATCTTCTGGCCCCGGCAGTAAAACATCATCCAGCGACAACCTATGCATTAGGAAAATCCTGCCTAACATGTCTTCAGAAATATTAGAGCGGACAGAATCTTGTGGGTGTGCGATGAAGACTGCTCCTGGTAGCTCATCTAGTGCAGGACTAATGACTTCGGCTGCGATAGCCGGCATTTCGATTACAGGAAGAGGCAGACTCTAAACATCCTGCGACTGTGAACTTTCGGGTTCCATAGCTATTGAACTCAGTAAAAATCATCATTAGACGACAATAAACCTATGTTCCCCCCAGTGTGAAATGCGTGAATGTGTTGTGTAGTGCAGTGCTACATAATACTTAAAAAATTCTATGGAATTTGTGAGATATTCAAATGACAAGACTTCGAGATTCAACCAGAGTGACCGTCATCGCTGACCGTCCCAACCATGCCATCCATAATTCAGAGAATGATCCAAGTTAAAGTTCGTCAAAATTTTCAAGTTACAGTTCCATCGACGAGCTTCGAAAGGCAGTCAAATATGCAGTGAAACGGTTAAGTCCAATTATGCAAGGCAGAAGCTCGTTGGAGTCAGATATTCAATTATTCAAATTTTCGTATCCATCAAGGTCAAGACTTGGATCGATCACCAAAGGCTCCATTCGTATCGATCGTGGAGAAAGGGGTTTCGTATCGATCACTCAGGATTCCAGTTCGTATCGGTCAGCAAGCCTTTTTATCTTCGTATCGATCGACAGGGCCACTGCTTCGTATCGATCACACGACTAGCTTTTCGTATCGATCGATCCGGATTGATACGAACTCCCACCATCTCCTATCGATACGAAGTCGCTCCCCCCTTTTTGATACGAATCTCCACTGTTGTTGATCGGTATGAACTCTAATCACTCTTAGATCGATACAGATCACTTTTCCTCGAGCGACACGAACACTGCCTTCATATCCCTCAACACTTCTTCTCCAAATAGCACGAATGCCATTACATCCTCCTTCAACCGCGCTCCGACCCGATTCAGACAACAACATCACCAGAATTGGCCACGGTCATGAGTGGATTGGCATTAAATCTCAAATCTCATCGTTCTAATACATGATTGTTCGATTAGTTACCTAAATTAAATTGTAGCTACGAGGGATTAAAGAGTTGTATTGATTTGGGGACGAAGGCAATTTCTATTTCTCAGTTTTTCTATTGATACGAAAGCAAGAGCAAAAGTGAAAGCAGATGAAAATTTGGCTAAGTATGGAAAGTATTTATATAGGTGGAAAACCAAGAGGAAACGATTCGTCTCCCAGTGTTGAAAACTGGTTGAAATGGTCTCATATGTCATCGATACGAAGGGCTTACTTCGTATCCATCCACCCAAATCGATCCAGAGCATGGCCTTTCGTATCCATCGATGACCCATCGATACGAAAGATACAAAGAGGATTGCTTGAACTGTTCAGATCCATCAATGATTCATCGATATAATGAAATTTTCGTATCCATCACTTTGGAGACCACAGGAGTTTGTATCTATCGATACGAAGAAATTTCGGAGAACCAACTATCTCGTATCGATAGCCATCGATGCAAAATGGCTATCCCAACTTCTCAAATAGATCCAGGAGAGGATCCATACGAAGGGATACTCTAAAGCAACCATCAAATGTTGTTACAACATGAATTTCACATCGATCCAGGAGAGGATCGATACGAAACTCAATCAAAAAAAAACTTGACAACGACTCGTGGACGTGCAAACATTAACAGGAGTCAGGTTAACATACGTGCATGAATGACGGACTAACATTCAATTTTCAAAATTCACTGGAGTTGGATGCTCACCTAGCGACAATTACAACAGTGAACAACAAATTGCTAACACTCGACACTCAGTTATGACAATGCAATACATAATCATTGGCAGTCAACAATTCAACATTTATATTACTGGAAATCAATCAAAGGTTACATCTTTTCACGAAAAGACAACAATTATTCAACAAATCAGATGGAACTATTCAGAATGAAGATTGCAGTTTTTCAAAGCATGTCATGTTCACACAAGACGTACTTTGGGGGGCAAATGTTATCCCGCCTTTTAGCAAGGTCGTGACACCAGGGAATTGACTGGAAACAAAAGACAATCCGTCCTGAAGATCGGTTATACATAGGTCTACTATGGATACTGGCAAATTTGGTCCGAGTCAGGATCGAGTTACAATTGATATGGCACAACAAGCAAAGCTTTAGAAGCCAACATTCCAAATTTCAAGTCAATTGGAGTTCGTATGCTCGAGGTATGGATCGATCAAGAATTATGAAGGAAGCGTCGGTTCGTATCCATCGTGCACATTCCTCTTCTTATCCATCATGCACATCTCTCTTCATATCCATCGTACACATTCCTTTTCGTATCCATCAAAACAACACTTCGTATCGATCCCATTCCTACGTGCTTTGTATCGATCTCCCCATCAACACAGTTCGTATCGATCGGCTAACGATC
This sequence comes from Allium fistulosum, assembly GCA_030737815.1. Classification (NCBI taxonomy): domain Eukaryota; kingdom Viridiplantae; phylum Streptophyta; class Magnoliopsida; order Asparagales; family Amaryllidaceae; genus Allium; species Allium fistulosum. The sequence continues at coordinate 927,129,230 of CM060905.1, forward strand.
GATACGAAACATGCCACTAAAACAGTTGATACGAAGGACATGTAGAATGATCGATACGAAACGGCCTCTAAATCATCGATACGAGGGACATAAGTTCGTATCGATATGAAGTGGCTACAAACGATCGATACGAAAGCCAGTCAACCATCGATACGAAAGGTATAAGCAGGAATCGATACGAAGTGGGGTGCAGAGCAACGATACGAAATAGAGCATTCCAGATCGGTACGAACAAAGCACGTTCAAACGGAAGAAATAGTCACTCGGCATGAAAAGTGGATCGCTCCTGGAACATCGCTCCACGTCACCCTGATCGATACGCAAGGCATCGATATGAACAACTATCGAGGCGAACTGATCGATACGAACACGGCAACCAACTGAAAACCCAAACTTGGATCGATCATAACTCAAAATCTACAAGTCAAATGCTACCAAATTTTCACAGGAGCTTGCGTACCACCTGTACATCACCTCTGATCGATCTCAGCCCAAATAGAGATGGTTTTGATCGATACGAACCAGTTAGAGACCGATCAGGGATCGATCCCAAATGACCATGGATCGATCTGGTGGGCCCACCCACGTGAGAGAAGCAGTATTCCAAGATCTAAGTCAGATTTTTCCAGCCTACGCCTATAAATAGCAGCCCAATGCCTCTAGAAAAGGGACTTTTGATTCTTCCACGCCGATACTCTGCCGGAGACTCATTGTAACTCGAGTGCTTGAGAGTGTACTATTATAATCAGATTATAAACTTCAATAAAACAACAAACTTTCCATAGTGGATGTAGGCTACAACGCCGAACCACTCTAAATTCTTGTGTTCTTACATTTCTGTTTGTCTGTTTCGGCGTGTTTGTTAGATTAACCTCCTTTGAGATTTGTATTCTTTATTTTAATCTCTTCAAATTAGTTCGAAGAGTGTTGTGCCCAATTTTGGTACAAACAACATTTTCAAATTTAAGATTTAAGTTGAATTTTATCATTGACATGTTATACTCAATATCACTTATAAAAGTTTGTGTCCAAACGCTCCATCATAACGAGTTCATTGTTTCTATAAACAATTCTTTGGTATTTCATAAATACACGAGAACACCTCAAACGACCATTTAGTGATTTCAATTTGGATTTTATATTTTCTCCATGTATCAAATACATAAACAAAACACAATATCATACACAATATAACCTGTATGATAATTCCTATTGCTAATGCATAAGGAATCCAACTTGCACGTTCTCTTTTTAATAGGGTGCTCTTGTATATCGTTTTGGGACAATCCCTGTATCTTTTATACTCACCATAAAAGACATCATTTACAATCCAAAATTGAGTATTAAAAAAACTAAAGTTGATTTTAATACAAGCATATTGTTAAAATCAACAACGTGTTGTGTACTTATAGTTTAGAAATATCAATGTACCTTTTAACGTTCTTTCTTATGAACACACGCTTGCTCTGCACTTTGATTGAAAATCAAACAATTTGATATTTCTATCAAAATACTTATTCAATCTTGATGCTTATAAAATGATACATTCGTATCATTTCTTGGATCATATCCAAAGACTCACAAACCCAATATCGCTCCCACTCACTTTGAGGCATTTTTGGTTAATATGTGTAAACGACTTACTCTAAATCATTATTTAGAATTTTATGTTTCAATACATAAGTACCAAACACTAAGTCTTATCGAGCGATAATTTTGTGAGTTAATCTGAATTAACTTGAGCATGTTGAATACCGAGTCTGTTATGCTAATTCCAACAATTGAAATTTGCGATATTATTCTTATCAACATTGCTCATTTAATTCCAACCATATTAGTATTTCCAATAAAGACACAATCTCGGCCGATGGATCACATCTCTTTGGTTACGACCACCAAAATCATATTTTGATAGCGTAGTTGGAATTCTTTCAGATCTGTGCATCATACCATATAGACTCAATAATCTTAATGGTTTAATTGAACAACCGAGGGTAAGTATATTTTCGACATTAATAAGAAACTCATAGTTTCTCTTCAATGTAGGAGAATACTTATTAGACATTCTAATGCTATGTGTTCATTTAGGTTAGTTAATTTCACTTCATCTCATATAATCAGTTCTATCTATGGATCGAATCCAATTCCATTTAACTACCAAAATTTCTCAAAGAAATTCCTTCACAATGAAGTTGATATACCTTGAAACAACAACTGTTTCTTAGTGCAAATAGAATAGGGATTCATAAACGCTTTATGAACCTTTTTATTTATAAAACTGATTTTAGTTTACAAAAATTAAGTTCAAACATAAATATGTCATTTGATGACAGACCTTTCCAAAAAAGTTTTTGGAGATTCATACAAGATCCCTCATGAACAATTATTACGTGCAATCTTTCGACTCGCACAACTTGCCAACTCCTTGGCCTAGGATATGTTGGGATTTCTTACAAACCCTTATCTTGTATGATTTTGTAAACTATTGTTTAGATGAAATAATATCAACCTTGTGTACTACTCTTAAGTACATGACCTTATAGAAAAAAACAAACTCAACTTCACTCATAATTAATCGTAGAGTATCCAACAATGTCTGATTACTCCTTATCGATGTATCATTGTGTATCACATGGAGGAATGACTTTTGAGATTGAATCTATATTCATTTTTAGGTACATTTGGAACTCTTTCTAATATACTCACTTATTCGACCAAATCAAATCATTTTATTCTATTGCATGTTATTTTATTTACTTTTCTTTTATATTCTATGATTTTATCATAAACTTACTACATGTATATCCAATACATATGTACATGTTGGTAATAAATCATTGATGAATATAACAAAGTATGTGGAACCCTTTTGGTATTAATAGACTTGTGATTGCATACATCAATATGCATTAATTCAAAGAGTTCATCAACTCTTATGACGCTCCCACCGAATGGGTGCATAGCCATTAATTGTTTGAGATATAATTAACTTCTATCATATGATTCGTAATCGTATAGTAAAATTATTTCTCAAACTACGGCTTAGTCTATAATTCCAAAACAACTGTAAATAATATTAGACACATATGTATTTTTATTGCATCACTTTTACTATGAAAACAAATTTCATAATATAGTCCTATTTCATAATGAATATCCATAATAATCATACTGAAATATAGTTATATCTATTTTTCAGTCAATACCAAAAATAAACATTATTTCACAAATAATGTTCGGTACATTTTACGAATTTTTTTTCATAATTTGATGCAATCATTAGGTGCTATATGGCATGCTCCCACTATTCCGCCATTACTATAATAATGTACTAAATTTAGAGGTCCACCATTCACTTAATATTGTTAATATTGTTTACTTATTTCATATGCTACAACGAGTTTACAGTGGAGAGTTCTTTGATCAAATATCTTGAACTCAAAGAAATAAATGTTATAGAAAACAATTTTCTATATGAAAATACATTTCAGAATAAAAAACATTTTTCATATTCCAATATTAAGTATCAATTATTATTACAATTCTTGTTTCCAATGTTTCTCTATGAAGCAGAAGTGACTATTCATTCTCTTCATTCCAACTTTACCTTAAATTACATATATTCTTATACATTCATTTTTCTTTCAAATGGTCAAACTATTCAAAAGAAAACCTTACTACAATATCATAACAAACTTTTATACAAAAGCGCATTCGATTATTCTTAACATTTAAGACATCAAATATGTTGCACTTTATGTAAACCGATCAAGATGACATTTCAACGATCGAGTTCTTAGATGTATCTTGTAGTTTATGGTCTTGTATTACATTAACACAATATGGTCCTTTTGAAATCATTCAAGTTGAATACATGATCTTAAAATACTGTTTATTCGCTTACTTCGAATGAACTAACTTCATCCAAATATTATACCCCACAAACTATGACTGTTCACCATATAACATTTATACGTGAAAGTACATGGATCAAATATCCATAGTCTTGAATTGCATTTAGAGTTCAAAAACTCATAAAATGCAATACATGGTCTAACCCAAATAAACATATAAGTGACCAACTTGCGAATGTATTAGGTAGTTGAAATTAGGCACTTGCATGGGTATAGAAACATTATATAACATGCAATTAGAATTATTAGTAAGTATATATTATATTTCTATTTGTCAACTTTCAATTCATTTTGTTTATATATGTTAATTGACAAACGTTTTATCAATCATATTAAATGCACAAATTTATCATTGTAGATAATTATAACATTATATAGCATATGTTCTTACAATATTAGAAAGGTTAAATATTACCATTTCATTTTTCTAATAAGGCTCCCACTAGTCTTTTATGTTTCTCCAAACCCAAAGATGAAACATAGAAGTCTTACAACTTCACTAGTGGGTGTTAGGACTAATTTGTTTTGGTATTCTGACCTTGAGTTTTCTTAACAAATCATAGCCCCACAAACGATGGATAACTCCTTATCGGTTGTATCACATACAACTCCTAACCCATTTTTCCTTGTTCTAATCTCATTTCTACCTTGAGTTTGCTCAACAAATCGAAAGAGATTATTCACTCATACCTACCATATCGTGATGGCCTAAGTATAGTATATGTACCTTGAGTTTGCTCAACAAATACATATAGTTATCTTACCTCATCTGTTCAATATATCAATAATACTACACATAACATCCCTAGCTTGAGTTTGCTCAAATCCTAAGGAGTATGTAAGTAATTTTTTAATATATATGGTAGAGGACAACATTATATTGAAGATTCATAATCTTCAATATATATATATATATATATATATTGAGTGATATTGACTTACAGAATAATATATTTCTTATAAAATACCCCAGCGATTCAAGTGTCAGACACATCAGAAATCATGAAATATGTACATTTACATATGTATTTATTTCTCAAGTCTATTTGGGTTTCTTTAATGTTCCGCGTTTAGTTTATACACATATCATATAAGTTTTATTGTTATATAACTTTTATATTTCATATTACTTATATGATAGTCTTACGTATAATATATCATTATTAAATCTTGTCTAATTAATTTTAATCAATTAACTCTTTAATTCATTTTAAATTAGTATTCAAATATAACTTTTATATTGGACATATCTACTATAACATTTATAGTGTATACTATAACCTTTATAGTGTAACACACATATATCACATATATGTGTGTTTTATTTAATTAATTAACCTTTAATTAATTTATTCAATTAAACAATTTTTATTAAACTTTATTAATTTCAAAATTTGTCTTGTATACATACATGTATACTTGTGTTATCTTAAACATTTTAAAATAACATAACATATATCCACATATATAATACATGCATATATGCATTAATTAATTAATATATTTAATTTATTTTATTAATCTTATTAATAAATTTGAAATTTGAAATTATTATATAAATATTTTCAAACATTTTGAAAATATCATTATCCTTTCAAACATTTTGAAAACTTATGTAGTATTATAATTTATAATAAACATGTTTTATTTTAAATATAACTATTAAATTTAAAATCTTTAACATTAATTTTCAAAACGATTTTGAAAATTAGCCCAAGGCCCAAATTAAGCTGGGCCTTTTCTATTAGGAGCAACTTTTGAGCTCACTTCACCTTTCGGGCCAGTTTGGTAACAAGGTAGGACAGGGTACTATTGTATTGTACAAAATAGTATTAGTTTTGAAGATAGACGGTAGAAATATACCTGATAATTGCATAGGAAAAAATCTGCATGCATGACAAATATTTATCGAGCAAATATTTTCCAGTCATATATTTGTCAAACAAATATTTTGAAAGACATAGGTGTAACATGAAATAATATTCGATGTTATTTTCTACAATAATATCAAGTATTTTTCAAACAAATGTCTTGGAAGATAGATGTTTAAAATGCAATAATATTTGATATTATTCTCTGTAGTTTTTGTTTAATATTAAGTGGCCTAAAGATCCCTTTCACATAAGTGTGTTTGGGTATTCCATAACCCACATTAACAAGTTTATTTCAAATCAATAGTAACCATAACACGAGGAGATAAGCTAAAGAGCTATAAAGAAAGTAAACTGTATGCACAATGATATATGAACAAAATGTAAAAAAAATGGAGCAATCAACACTATAATGGATTATACAAGATTCAAAGTCAATAAAATGAGTTCACAAATATGTTGGAGCACAAGTATGTCAAAGACACACTCTAAGATGATCAAAAGAGCAAAAAATGTCATGCATGTGTCTATATCAAGTCTTTATAGAATAGATTTCTTAAAACCTCATAATGATTTGAAAATCACTTCAAACTTATATAAAACATTTGGGGTATCATAATAGAATTTAAGAAAAAAATTCAGAATTTTTTTTCTATTTTTAAATGCAAGAAAAATACCAAATATACAAAGTATTGAAGGCTGAAAACAACATTACTTTCCAAAACACTTACCTATAGCACTTTATGGCTAAGTGCTTAAAAAGTAATGAAAATGCCATGGGACAGTATTGCCTGAAGTCCTATGCTTGAAATTCATACAACGACTATATTTTATGGAAGTCGCTTCGTTTTTCATCACATCTCTTTGAATTTTTGACCTTTCTGAAGAATTGTGACTATGCTAATGACATCCTATCTTTGCTATATAAACCCAAACATCTTCACTGATCTAACAACAATTACCTTGATCAAATCTATCGATTTTGCTCTAAATTACTCTCTAACCACTATTTTTCAAAATCACCTATTTGATCAACCATTTTCAATCACATCCTTTATAATAAATTTGGATTTTGCCCAACTATCGGTCGAATCATTGTGTGTGAAGGAGCTAGGAGGAGAGAGGCATCTTGTGTGTTTGGGTTTGATGTGCACGAGATGCACAAGAAAGTGATTTAGGCATTTGGGGGAGATGAAGTTTTAAGGTGAGGATTAGTTAAGTTAATTATTTTATTAATTATCTTAATTAATCTTGTTTCTTATAAAATTCACATTTCCTGCATACGAGGTCCAATCGAGACGTGGCCTTCACCGTTGCACTTGTAGTGGGATTATCTATGATAAGATATTGACTTGGACTAGATTCGGACACCTGAAAATTTATGGTTCAGGTGAGCGGAATTATAACTTTGAAATTATTTCTCAGTACAAATCCACATAATTTTATACATTGAAAATTTTACCTAGTAGTATTAGAAAATATATACATATATGAAATTATTTCCCCGTTTGATTGGATTTTTTTGACTAAATATTCGGGATAATTGATTAAGATCCCGTATGTTTATATTGTGTTGTATTCATATCGAATAAAGCTAGATAGTGATGATATTAATTTATAATGATTATAAATTAATTAAACACTAACTAGGAGTTATATTAGTGATAGAAATATCATTATATATTTTATTGTAATATTCAGGATAATTGATTAGTATCCCTTATATGTAGATATTGAATTCTATTCGTGGCTAATATAATTAGATGGAGTTGATAGTAATTTGTAGCATGAATATAAATTAATTAGAACTCTAATTAGGAGTTATATTAGTGATAAATATTATTATATATTTTATCATGAATTAGAAGTGAGAAATTACAATAGAAGTAATTTATTACTTAATAGAGTTTGATAACGTTGTAAAATCCAGAATATTACTATAACGAGATTTATTAAATTTAGACCCTAAAAAATATTTTTAATGCATGTGTGTGTGTGTGTATTATGTACATGAGCTATATTACATTTTGAAGCCTTATAGATAGCTAAACTTAATTTTAATAGAATAATTAAGTAAAATTTAGCTATAATATGATTGATAGTCAATGGTATTATTTTCTAATATAAGTTTGGGACTTCTATAAAATAATATGAAGAATATATGATTTAAGTAAATAAATAAATAATTCGATTGTTGAATTAAATTCTCAGTTAAGCTAAATTTGGTTGAGTTGGATGTTAGGATTTATAGAAACTTAATGTTGTGAACGGGCCAATTAGTCTATGTAATTGGATAGTATGGATTTTATTAAACAATTAAATTAGTTGAATGAGTAAAACTACGTGAAAGAATGTGTATACATTTAGTAGTCTATATATACTCAATGTAAGCTCGCGGAAATATATTTAGTGGAGTTTGATATCAAGAAATATATTTGGACGAGCTAAATAATTAAAGGAGAAAAATATTTTAGATTATGATCTAGTTGCCGTGATCGAGTATCGAGTTCCGGTGGCAAGATGATGTAATTGATACGAGACTGTTATATTAGATAATTGTTTAGAACTCCATTCTATTGGGAGTTGATGCATTCTGATTTTCTGTACTGATATTTATTTATCAGCCAATTCTGCTTGTGTGGTCTCTTATATATTGTCATCTTGTTCTGTTCATGTATATTCAGTATATTATCTATATTCGTTTCATTGTAAGATCTTATCAATGTCTTGATTTAGTGTTTTGTTTTAATTTTACCCTAATGGACAGTCTTTTATGGTATTCGAAAGTCAAACGTTGTCATTTAACGTTGATTCAGGGTATTACGGAGGGCGAGTCGTCACATAACCTAACCATGCCCATAAACTCAACCTACTCAAACAAGTATTAATGAGCATATGAGGAAAACAATAATGAAAATATAGGTCATATCATATATAAAGCCTGGTATGACTAATACGTTACTCTAAATACATCATATAATGAGACCATGACACACAACATGGAACGGGTTTTCCCCTCACTATTCACAAGATCATGTAATAAAAAACTGCCTTATGCAAGTCATAAATCATGTTAAGTTTATTCTAGAAACCCTTCCTAAGTTTGATTCTCTAAATGTTTAATTCTGAACCCATCGATAGCTCACTACGCAGTTTTGTCTCGTATCGTTTTCTCCCAAGGTAGTTTCGACTTATCCTTTCGTGCTGTGCGGTACATCCCTGATTTTACACTATAAAGTACAACCCTATGCAGTTTTGTTTCATTAGTTCATACTTCAAAGTACAACCCAATGCAGTATCGTTTCTTTAGTTTATACTGCAAAGTACAACCCTATGTAGTTTCTTATCATCTTCTTTATTTTAAACCCAATAAGGGAGGTACATCGACTCTCATGGAAGTGTACAACCTGCTCGGATGTCCCACTTTCCTTCGAAAGGCGAATGCCTCTCCACTACATTCCTAAGGTGCTGCATTCGAGTGAGCATTCCCTCTCAGCGTCAATATCCCTTCTGAACCTACATTCTCTTATAGGTTCTTACTTTATTTTCTTAGACTGATTTAGCCCCCGAACTTGACCTAATTATTGATTTATTAGGCTTCAACTTTATATGTTCATTTCGACGTAGTACATTCCTGCCCAACTTGTATTGCATTGCAATGCATCTCTTTTAGTTTCAATGTTGTACATCCTTGCTTTCACTCATATTGTAACAAAATATGTCTCTATTGATTTCAGTACAGTTCAACCCTACTTTCACTCATATTACGACATAGTGTGCCTCACTTATATTGTGGCGCAATACGTCCCTTGCCTTTTTTGGCCTTAGCGTAGTGTATCTCCCTACGTTTTTGACTCAAATGACATAACAACTTCGACGTAGTTCCTTCTTGTACCTTTTGGCTTTCGGTCTTCAACTCCCTTACTTCCCTCGGCACGGTACATCCTCATTCCCATTCCGCTTTTGGTGCACCTTTTGACTCTAGGCTTTTACCATCGATTCATATTTTAGCATAGTACTTCTACATGCAGTATAAACTTTCCTTGCAAGTCAATTGGCTCGTATAGGCAATTCACTACCTTCAGCCCTAAGTACTTAGTTTATTTTCTTAATGCTTGGGCGCTACCTCAACTCCGCATCAGACAATGTCTGACTTGTTAGTTACCAATCTTTAAATGTGTTGCCATCTCATATGTTCAAACTACACTTTTAGTTAGTGATAGTGTCCTTATTTAGCTTTTATATGTGATCTTGTTCCCTAGTCATTTAACATTAGGTAAAGCAAATTTATGTGAACAATAAGCCTCAGTCCTTTATAAAATTGTCTTCCATCTATGAAAATTTAACCTTAGAAAAGACGGACTTTTGGCTAGAAAAATATTTTTTAAATTCTAGAAAAATGGTAAATAATTACCTTAACATATTTACTTATGTTCACATTTTAAGCCATTTACTCTCATTTATTCAAGAGATATTTTCCTTCAAAAATTCATTAATATTTATTTTGATGTGGGGAAATTCTCCAAATTGAAACACGTTTCTAAAATTTTGATCAAAATATCATCTTAAATTTTCATAGCATTTTGAAATTATTAAAGTAGGAAAATATATCTAAACATCCTATGTATAACTATTTTTCCTCAAAACATTAATCAAAACGTCATTCATTTCATTTAAACACTAACTCGTATGAACTCTATCTTATTAACCAAAACCGAATTCAAACACAATGAAATAGTTTAACGATTTAGTACTACTCACCTAGATCTTTGAATAATCTTGTTTTAATATTCTTAATTCCTTTTAGTTTGCATTTCCTTTCTTTACATTTGCACTTTTAGGCCGCAACCATTAGTGTGCTCTTTAAGCTTTTATTTATTTTTGAGTGGAATGAAATGAAGAAATAAGAAAAGAGTAATATTTATTGTTCCACAATAGTTTGGATTGTGGCCCTCGTAGCCTTTTCCCCATTTGTTTATTTCTCTTTTTCTTATTTTAATTTGCCAGATATGGCTAACCTCATATGGTAAGCAAGTGTACATTCAAATGCTTACCATATTTCTTATTTGTTTCCATAACTTTACTCTTTTAATTTATTATTTCAATAATTAATTCTTTAATTAATAAATTATTAATTACGGGGTGTTACATTGTGGTTTCTTTTGTGCGATTTTTAAACAACGGGACTGATGTAGCACGTTACTATCATTCATGAAACTGGAACAAACAAAGCGTGCATTCCAAAACCAAACATCACGTGGCGCTACAAATTCTAGCACTACAGCAATAAAACCATTTTACGTGTTCAAAAAACGCTATTGAGTACATCAATAATGCTTTTAGAAATGCTATTAAATGGCATGTCATAAAATAGTCCAACCAATACTATATCGTTTAAGTATAATGCTATCAAAACGATACATTTGTAGCGTTTTTTTACTTTACTATCTTATACATATGTAGCGTATGATTTGCGGCAATAAAAATTACCTATAACGTTTAACCAACTGGTGCATTATATCATTGATGACGTTTATATAGTGCCACATCAATCTTTTTTACAATGTATTTGTTGTGCCTAATTTATTTAACATAGCGTTTGGCAGTTGTTATAGTATACTTTTTATAGTGTTTTCTTGTGAAATTTTATAGCGTTCTTGGGTTCAACCAAGTATATGTTTGCCCTCCACCTTTCTACTGCATCATGAAATGCTATTATTGTGCAATACCTTCCCTTTTGATAGTGTTTTTAAAACGTTATGGATTGGGGTTATAGCATCTTTTATTTTCTAACATAGTCATTTCTGGTGACCTTTATTTCAATGCGTATACAGTATCAATTTTCAAATGTCATGAAATAGCACATCTAATAACCAATACACTATAATACGTTGTCCAATAGGATATACCAAATTGTATACATTCTCCAAAATATAACATGCATCCATGGTATTTCTTTGAAAAAGCTGTTAATATTACAAATAGTAGCGAACAAAAGCAGTAATACATACAAAATGTCAACCCAAACAATACATACAAGTGTTTAGGCCAAAATGATACATACTGCACCAAACATTAATACAAATTACCTTGATGTGGCATGTTGCTACGTGTTTGTACCAAATATGTTTGCACCAAATATGTCTAGTTACCTTTAAAATGAAAAGTTAAACAATTAGAAATCATATTAGTTAGTATTCCTGAATTTTATTAAATCATGGACACAAATATCGACTATATAAAGAAATGAAAAAAGTATTTGGGCTAGCATTCATGTTGGTTAAAGCACTACAAATTTGCATGGTCAAGTTAGTGCTCTCCTCGTGTCATTTGCACAAGATGTGTCTGACCTACTATGCATGGTGCACATATCAGTGTGCATTCTTCAAAGCGATGGTTTGACCAATATCTATTGTGGTTACATCTTCCGACATGGCCTTCAACCACCCTACTCAAACCTTCACGTAATGAGCGGTGCTTCCCATTCCTGAAACTAATTTATCTTCACATAGGAATTCAGCTGAAATGTAGTTTTAAACATTGGAGTTGGTCGGCCCAAACCTGCAAATTAATACAACAGAAGAATCTGCACTCGACACTCGTTCATCGCAATATTTCAACCAGCATAGAAGCTAAAAGCCCACATGCTATAAGCCCATTTATTTTAGAAAATATTTTCTTCAAATTTCATTGTTTCCCAGCAAATCATTACTCAACCTAAAGCATATGTTTTGAGGCGTCATCCTCTATGGAAGCCCATCTCAAGTATCAGAGTTCATCACACATCCGAAAAGGTATTGGATTACTTGATTTACTTGTTTGTCCGACAATAAATTAATCAACCTAGGAAAGTCCTAATTATTAGTCTAACTTCAAAATCATATATGACTTTAATCACATTAGGCTTTCAATATAGGGGCTTTGCACAAAAAATCCTATTTATGATGTTGTTACAAGAAAAGTCTCTGTAGCGATGAACATGTAAATTAGGTCTCCGTTTCTTCTAAATCAGAAAAAACAAACTAGTTTGTAATTTTTTGATAGAAAGTTCAAGTAAACTCGCGCTTTTTAAAAATTTCAAAAATTTTAAAAATTTGAAAAAGAAATTCAAAATCAGAAAACTGCAAGTTACCTTTCATTTTCTGTCAGTAAAGCGCAAGCCACCTTTCATTTTCTACTTTTCAAAAATAGAGATCAAATTTACATATTCATTTCTACAAAGATTTTTCTTATAGTAACATAAAAAACAGTGATGTGTAGCTATTTTCTTGTTCAATATATTTTTTGTCTGCGAATTGGATGGGAACATATGACCATATTAATGAATAGAAAAGATGATAAAACACCAAATTAATTTGCAATATATATTAGCTAAGCATGAAACCTGCATTCTGGCGAGCACTAAACACAACTACTTTTAGTACCATTGTCTCTACTATGTAATCGACAATGAATTCCTAAAATTTTGAATTAATATTAAAGTTAATATCTGAAAGAATTAATATTAAAGTTAATATCTGTAAGAGTAGTTAGCTAAACAAGTACAAAGTAATTTCCTTCTGTCTCCCTTGCCAAGTATTTTAAAATCCAATTTATCCAATCTGTTGTATCTGAGTTTGAGCATCGATTCACATATCTTATCAAGGCAAGCATACAACAGTAAGAAATGATTATGTTTATTCATGCAACATGATGATTATTTAGGATGGTGTCAGCTGTAAATTTGATTTGCTCCATTACAGTTAAAATACGGTTACTGTTGTTAGCGTCCAGATTCATACGCATCTAAAAAAAATATCATATGTAGTTGGCTCATGTTTGAATGAATTTTTATGATAACACTAAAAACATGAATAGCAATTTGCGAGTTAAGAAGCTAACACAAGCTGCTTGTTGACATGGAGAAAAGATGAAGACTTTTCATCAACAATATTATAAATAAAAAATTCATTAAAACATATTAAATTTCAAAATACTGATAAAAATCTTTCGAGTTTCTTCATCTAGATGATTAAGGAGATGATATACGCAGTTGGTTTTTAACACTAAAATGTTAACCATAATTCAAATAAGAAGTTAAAAAGGTTATATGGGTTTTAAGGTAACTTTTATGGTAAAGCATGAGTTGTATAATTACGTACATATATTTTATAAAAACTTATACATATGTTAAAATTTCCTTTTTCTTCTTAATTAATCGGTTAATACCGAATCGTGTATATCTCAGACATCAATGCTTCGTATTTATATATAACTCTTTTAAGTAGTAAAAGATGATAATTAAAAGAAAAAATTGAATACCACCGATATGAATGTGATACAATACAAGAATATAATTAAGTACCAACCAATAATTTATTTTCGATTTGCAGTCTATATCCATTTGGTCAATATTCAATGTGTTCAATAATAAAATGGCATAACTATGAGTTAAATCTCTTCTTCTTAACATTCTGACTAAATATTTCTTTTATAGATATGAACTAACACAATACAACATTTAAACAACAGTAACGAACTTCAAGGATTGTAGGTACATATATTACTATCTATTATTTGTAAATTTAAACGTTCTTTTATATTATAATATATAGGAATAGTTAAACCAGTTAGACAACAATAGGAAACCCAAGGTAAAGTTGGTGAACCTTCTGTTGTCTCTGCAACAAATTAACGAGTCATGACCATATTACATGCAATAAGAACTTAAAAAGTTACACGTCAAAAATATCATTTCTCATTAAATACATAATAGATGTGTAAAGATTTCAACGCAAAGACCTAACGGTCTGGAGAATTGATTTATTTTGAGTCATCCGTTTCACAAACTTACTGGTTAGTTATAATCAGGTCAATTATAATTAAGTCAACTAAGAGGTAATTAACTCCTACACAAAGCTCTCCTACCATAAACACCACCACTTCAGTAACTCCTGCACAATTCCAATCTGGTCAGTTAACATCCCAGAAATGTACACCCGTTTCCATTATAATCAGGTCAATTTTCGGATGTACTATTACTGTGAATCAACAGTGATCTGCAAATTGATAATTGGAGCAGAAATGCACATTGTGGAAATTCATATTAAAAAGGTAAATAATACTTACTGAAATGCAAGTTAAAAGGGTAAATAGTATATATACTGGCACTGCATCACGTTCTTGAGAATGTATATTATTTATATGTATAATATGAATTTTTATAATTCATATTGCATGCGTCATTATATACTACATCACGTTTTTGCTCAAATCCTCCTGATAGAGCTACAAGTTCTAAATTAAACAGTAGAGTTGAGTGGAATGGAGGAGAATGTATATTATTTATCTCAAAACTTGTGCTTGATATCAAGAAGATTTGAAGTTTAGTCGATACTTGTTCATACACACAGGCTGAATTGGAATTCATGGCAAATTGCATTAATTAATTAATATAGCCAAATCTCGATAGTAGTTATATGAAAATAAGAGAAGGTCCAAAAGTGTTACGATTAAAATTAAAACTATTGTATTTTTATTTCATATAACTTGCACATACATCTCTCCTCATGTGCAGTGGGGGCTTAAATATCATTATTACTTCAGGCCCATCAATCAATAAGCTTGAATATAAACACATCAGTCATCAGTCATCTATCAATAAGCTTGCTACTGGTTTGGACCATCATATGATATATAATATATTCTGGGACGTTCGATACTTTAGGCGATATTATCAGGGTATAAGGGATATGGAATGTCTGACAGTCTGAGTCTACAAGGATATAAAATATGGGACAAAGCAAATTTACTCAATTAACAAGTTGATTGTGTGAAGGTGAGAGTCACACGGAATTCTAACGAGTTAGGTTCGAATTTTAACTTTTTAAGTCAAAACATGGACTTAATAACTTGGATTTATAGGTCGGTGATTCTACTCTGCTCTCGCTTGGTGGTACAGTTGCAGTACAGTTATACTACCTAAACATGGAACTGAATAGTACAATTTTACACCCTGCTCATTAATGGCAGCTGAGCTATAGTCCCAGTTACATCGATTACATTGATTCCAATTTCGGAAGACATGATATTTAATGTTCAGGACAACAAGGATACATACACAAGCTGTGCGTAGAGTTATACTTAAGACCAAACCACAGCTAGCATCAAACTCCGTACAGCGACAGTGTAGTGGTTCCTCTAGGTCGCAGAATATTACAATAATCCCAAACCGACTTTTTATGGACATGGTACGGAAACTTCTGAGAAGTAGCCTAACTAGTTCAAGAGAGCAAAAAATAAATTGGATCCACCCTTGTCCAGGCATGGTGTTGTAAACAAACTGCCAAATGAATGCATATTCAACTACGCCACAAACTTCAAAACATTTGAAAAATCAAAATATGCTCTATAACTGAGAGAACAGAAAATTATACAACTTGTGCAAATGATATCGTAGTGTATGTAGGATAATTTCAAGTACTTTGTATTGGAGATTATATTAAGTATAGGCTTTTGTCAAAAGCAGACTAATTACGCGGCAGCAGCAACACCAACTAAGTCATTGTTTCCAAACAAGTTGAGATCGGTTAAAGATGAAATCCAAAACTAAATGACAAAGTCAATTTAAAAGTAATGCTAACAATAATTGATTAGAAAAAAAGGTGAACATAAAAATAAAGATAAAAATAGAATAAAGTAAAATAATTAAACAAATAACAATAATAATAAATAAATAATATGAAAATAAAAATAAAAATAGATAAAGAAATTGAAAAAAGCCATAATAATAATAATAATAATACTAATAGCAGTAGGGACCGAAGACCAAACACTAGGTTTTAGGCTCTTACTCACTAGTCCTATAATTTTAAAAAAAAAAATCCTAGCAGACTAATTACACTACAAGAGAGAAATCATTTCGTCGGATATTTACCATCAGCGGCCGTCGCTGGTGTTGGAAATAAACTTGATTTTGTTAATCTAAATTTTTCCATATAGGAAATACCTAGAGTATATGCTAGATATTTATGGAATGTATCTGAAATTATATAAGAAAATATTTATGAGATATTTATGGAATATATTTGAAATTGTATAAGAGAATATTTATGAGATATTTATGGAGAACCATTAGATTAAGTGAATCTTCACCGTTTATATGAGAAGTAAAGTCCTAAAAATATAGGAGGATTTATTCATCTTGGATGTAAGAAAAAAGAAGAAAAAAATATGAACTTTTGTAATAAAGTGTTTCTCCTTATAAGAAAAAAATCATTTTTTCCTTCTCCAACCTCTTATCTATCTTTTTCTAGAATCAATTCTATTTGCTATTGAAGAAAACTTCCAACAAAGTGGTATCAAAACTTGAAGATTCTCCTAAAAAGATGGCGTATAGCGACGTTCCCTTATAAGTCCCAATGCTCACCAAGATCAATTATGAAAATTGAAGTTTTAGGATGATGGTCCTCCTTAGAGTACACGACGTATGAGAGATAGTCGAGAAAGGCTACACCGAACAAGAGAATGAAGATAGTCTATCTCAAACTCAAAGAAATAGTTTTAGAGACTCAAGGATGAGAGACAAGAAGACTCTTTGCCTAATCTATCAAGCATTGGATGACGATACTTTTGAGAAGGTTTCGGAATCAAAGTCAGCCAAAGAAGCATGGAAGAATCTTCGAACATCTTACAAAAGAGTCGATCAAGTCAAAAAGGTACGTCTTTAGGCTTTAATAGGAAAGTTCAAAACTTTTCATATGAAAGAAGGAGAACTTGTCTCCGATTACTTCTCAAGAGTTTTAATAGTTACTAATAACCTAAAAAGAAACAATGAGAAGTTAAATCATGTAAGAAGTATGGAGAAGATTCTTAAATCATTAGGTTCAAATTTCGAACATATTGTCGCCATCATTGAAGAGACAAAAAACTTGGAGACCATGGCAATACAGGAATTTCTCGGTTCATTGCAAGCTTATGAAGAAAAGAAAAGGAACAAGGAAGAAATCGTAGAGCAAGTACTCAAGAAATGGATTGATTCAAAAAATGAAGAAAGCAATTGAAGCCAACAAAGACGAGATTGTGGTCAAGAACGAGGACAAGGTCGTGGATATGGATATGGACGAGATTCGAGGCCCAATAACGACAACAACAATGACAAAAACAACCAAAGAGGAGAAAGATCAATAGAAAATCATGAAAAAGGAAATTCAAAATCAAGGTACGACAAATTACGCGTCAAATGCTACAATTGTGAAAATTTTGAAAATTATGCTTCTGAATGTAGAGCTCCGAACAATAATAAAGTTAAAGAGAAGACCAATTACATTGAAGAAAGAGATCAAAAGGAGGGTACTTTACTGCTAGCTTACAAGAAAAAGAAAGATGAGTTAATCTTTAAAAAATTATGAAAGATTGTCGAAAATGGTTATGAATGGATGAATGATTTGGAGAGCATGTCGCAAATTGACAAGAAATCATTTGCGAAATTACGATGGAATAATCATCTTGCTCATGTTGTGATGAGTGAGAACGTCGATGAAGTAGCGTGAGATCATATTCTTGGAGAAAGTTATGCAAAAGATTCGTGGAATTTGTTAAAAGAAGTATATGGAGAGAGTGATGCAAAAATAATAGAAGAAGACAATCTGATTGATGAGAAAGAGGGAAAAAAATAGTGGGAATGAGAAAAAGGCGGAAAAATTGCCGAAATTTGAGGAGTTAAAGGAGGAAAAATTGAAAGAAGGAGAAAAACGTATAGAAGATGAAAAAGAAGAATTTTAAGAAAATAAAGTAAGCGAATATAACGCTAACGATGATTAGTGTGGAAGCAAACAAGATGAAAATGAAGAAGACATGAATCAAGGAGATGAAATTCAAAAGCTTGGAGGAGATTTGAAATACGAGCAAAAGTCTAAAGAAATGAAAATGAAGAATGTTAAAGAAATAGAAATATAAATGGTCCAAGAGGAAGCCAAAATGGAAAGCGATGAATTTTATGATCATAAAAACAAAGAGACGAGCAATGCTTATATAATTTTGAACAAATCGGTTATCCCAATAATCTTCAAAAGATATGAGCTAAAGAATTGATGCCAAGTCTGGGGGTTCATGAAGAGGTTTGAAGCTAGGGGTTCATGTCGAGGTTTTAAGCTTTAGATGCAAGGATGAATATCGCCGTCCAAGTCTTTGTCGAACTCGAAGAACATAAAACGGTGATAAAAAGAACAATGTCGTGGCTATCCAATGACATCGAGCTTCTTCAAAACAGGCTACTTCACATCGATGGCAAGGATCAAGAATCATAGATATCATCGAGGGTTAAGAAGTAACATAGCATTAACCTTATGTAAGCAATCTCGACAACTGTTGTTGTCGAGTCGAGATTCATCGGTAATATGATGCCACACTTTAATGGCACCGAAGATCATCAAGGAAGAACAACATTGAGTATTTATAACATGTCAATGCCTCATCATGAAGAAATAAGAGCACAAACGGTGAAGCTTGACAGCGCCATCAATATCGAGGCCGATAAAGCTGCCATCATCAATACTCGACGACGTTGAAGCACGAAGAAGTCGAAGATTAACGGCATCGACCACCCGCTAAACCCTATAAATAGGAACCCAAGGATCTTCATTTGGAGGCCGATTCTTCATTTCTCTCTCTAGTACTCAAATCTCACTCAAGCAAACCCTAAGTTGAATTGGGGAAAAATTGTTTCTGATTATAATCACATTTGATCAATAACATTAGGGGCTTGAATTAACATTTGGATTTCGGCTATGATTTTATTGATCATTATTAGCTTGGGCTTGTAAATATTTAGCTCGCCGAATTTGAAATTTGACATGGCCACAACCTCGATGAGTTCTAAACTGAGACAAACATGTTATAAAGTTCAAAGGTCGATATAACCATAACCTCGATGAGCTCTGAGATGAATGAACATGTTGTAAAGTTCAAAGCTCGATGTGACCATTGTCGATGATCCTCTAATAATAACCTATACATGGCCTCGGCATAGTCAACCTTGTCGAGTTTTATTCAATGACAAACCTAAATGTGTATGATTATATGAGCATAAGATTCTTGAACTTGAGAGCAAAAAGGGCATTTGGTCTATCATCATGCTTAATAGATCACATCACCAACTTGCCACATTTTCATCTGGTCATACAACGTAACATAATTTTTTGAGAGAATGTCTTATCTAAAAGTTCACATGAGTGAACACAACATTACCGTTCAAGCTTCCTTGGATGATGTCGAGCATTACTTTCTTGGATGATGTCGAGTCCCTATTTGGGATGTCGAGTCCAATGGCCAACGGATGAAAAATGAGCACAAGCTTTCTCTGAAAGATATATTGTCATCCTTATTAATGATTTTACCATATACTTAGTCTTATAATAACAAGTTGGACCTGGGTGCCTTGATAACGACATTACTCGATAACATTTTATTATGTGTCTACATATGTTGAAGCCAAGGGCTAACTTATCACTACCAGCATTTGGAGGGTGATACCATTTTTTGGTGCTAGAAGGAGGGCTTGAACCTCCGACTTATTTAATTTTCCTTTTTTTTGAATTAATAAATAAAATTTTCATGTCAGGGAAAATGAAATCGAAACGGCTTAATCGTGTGGATGAGGAAGTGGTACACACAATAACTTTGGATGAAAATGTTGCTCCCACTTTCAACTTAGATGGTGCAGAAGTGGGCCAGCCATTAACTCCAACACAACCTAACAAAAACGAAGCTAAGATAAAGTGCTTGGAACAACAACTACAGGAAATGAAAGGGCTCTTGGAAATGGTGCTTACTTAGAAATCATCCAGAACTGCCAAACCTACGGCGGGAGAAGAGGCGGAATCTCCAAGAAGGAATTTAAACGCTTCCCAACTTAGGAGCAAGATCAAACCTATCTTGACTCCACAAAAGAAGAAAGATGATCAACATGTTAAGCTAAACTTCTAGGGAAGAGTAGATGAGAAATCCAAAGAGCAGTCTGGGAGTTCAACCACTGAAGGATACTGAACCGAAAGGAACAACTATCACGATGAAGATGCTTATCTGAAGGATATGGTGGAGAAGATAGCGAAAGAAGTGTTCAATGACAAAGGAAAAAAGAACTCTCAATGAGGCGGCCAATGATAATCATCGGGGGGCTCCTTTCACCGATGAAATTATGTCTGCTAGGATCCCATCTCATGTGAAGATTCCATCCTTAAGGTATAACATAACTACCAATCCTAATGATCATCTGATGGCATTTGAGAGTCAGATGGATCTCTACAATGCTTCTATTATAGTGCGGTTCAGACTATTCCTTGTCACTCTCTAAGGAGCAGCTGCTAAGTGGCACCAGCAGTACCATGAAAAGACTATCCACTCTTGGAAACAGTTTTCTTATGAGTTCTCTGCTCAGTTCTGCATTTGTAAAGACTCAACTATAGGTTATACGATGCTAGCAAATGTAAGACATAACCCGAGAGAGCTTTTAGATGATTACCTCAAAAGGTTCAATATGGAGGCTTTAAAAGCTAAAGGAGTGAACGACAGAGATAAGATGATAGCAACGCATTCAGGGCTGATTTTGCATACACCATTCTAGAAGGAACTCTATGTCCATGGATGCAAAGATCTTCAAGGCATTCATTTTCAAGCAGATAAGTTTATCTAAATGGACGAGATGTATCATGCTAGGAAAAAGAATCAAACCAGGAGGTAGACCGGAAAAGATGGCTTCGATCGTAGTCATAAGAGGTTGAGATGGGAGGATAATCCAAACACCAATTCTGTTGCATTGAACAAACCACTATCCTATATCTGTGCAAAGACGAAGGAATTTTCAGGTCTCATTCAAAGCCAAAACTTATCCTGAATAGAAAAAGGGAAATGACTACTGTGCCTACCATAAGGTGATGAGTGCCGCGTGCTAGTAGGCATTATTCAGTAGCTAATCCATGAAGGACATGAAGGAGTTCATTCAGGAGGGACAAAAGGTCGCTCGCATTGATCACGATCAACAAAAACTCTCTAACAATGCTGTGATATCCTGGAAGACGAAGATTAGAAAAATCTCAGTCCACCTCTCAACAGGATTGATGTGATCTATAGAGGACCACATTTGGCTGGAAGCAGCAAAGGTACATGGAACATATACATTAGGGAAGCGAAAGAAGGAGTATTTTCTATCCGGAAAAAGCCACCACTCAAGAATCCTTAATTCGCTATCGAAGCCTAATCTTACCATTACACTACAAAAAACTAAGGGGGATCCGACATCCCAATAACGACCCTCTCATGATCACTGCATAAATTGGACTTTCCATCCTTACAAATATTCTTATGAACAATGGAAGTGCTGTCAATGTGATCATTAAACATGCTTTTGACCAAATGGAAATCCCAAAGGACAAGCTGGAACCAAGCCTTGAGCCCATCTTTAGGTTTAAGAATAAAGGATCAACACCGGTGGGACAATCAAAACTGCTAGTGCAAATAGGATTGCCATCGCGCTGCAGAACCATCGAGATGTTATTCGTAATTATCGATCAGCCTTCATACTACAATTCTTTCTTCAGGCGCCCAGCTTTGGACGAAGTTGATGCTTTCATCTTGCTTAAACACTTAATGGTGAAGTTTCTAACAAAAAGTGGCTGGAGGACTATAAAGGGGGAGCAGTTCAGCTCTCGCGAAATGTATTTTGCTATCCTAGAACAATATAAAGGAGAACACTCTTATTATTATTATTCATCTGTCATTTTTCAGCCTTTGGAAGATAGATTTTTACATCTATCATCCAAAGAAAAAATAAGACCCAGTAGATCAACCAAGCATGTGCTTAAGAAGTATAGCTCTTCTGAAAGAAAAAGGAAGAGAACGGATGCTAACCTGGTGGAAGAAGAAGTAGAAAATGAGGAGATAGTCACTGAGTTAGATTGCCGAGGCGAAATGGAAAGAATAAAGTCTATAGAAGGCTTAAGGAGATATGTGTAGGTCCATCTGATCCAACAAAGATAGTTAAAATTAGAAAGTAACCTTAAGGCAGAGTTAATTTAGTTTCTACGATTCAGTAAAGATGTATTCGCATGGACTCATTCAGATATGGTCGGAATTGACCCAATAGTCATGTGCCATGCTTTGACATTTATTCTAGTATAACCCCTGTTCGGCAAAGGAAGAGGCAATTCGATAAAATTCGATCGATGCATTGAAAGAGGGAGTGAAGAAATTGCTCAAGAATGGCTGTATCAGAGATGTATTCTATCCAAGATGGCTAGCCAATCTCGTATTGGTTAAGAAATCAAACAACAAATGGAGAACTTGCGTTGACTACATCGATCTGAACAAGGCATGTCCGAAAGATTGTTACCCCTTACCGAGGATAGATCAGCTAGTTGATGCAACTAGTGGGCATAAACTTTTGTCCTTCATAGATGCTTATTTGGTATATAACCAAATCCTTCTGTTTAAGCTAGTTGAGAGAATACAAGCTTCATTACAAATTGGGGAATCTACTATTACAAAGTGATGCCCTTTGGGTTGAATAATGCGGGCGCCACCTGTCAGAGATTGGTAAATAGAATGTTCAAAGAGAAAACGGTCGAAACATGAAGGTCTATGTAGATGACATGTTGTTGAAATCTCACGAAGGAAGCAGTCACTTAAAGGACCTTAGGGAAATGTTTAAGGTATTGCGAAAGCACCAAATGAAACTTAATCCACAAAAATGCTCTTTCGGGGTTCAATCCGGAAAATTCTTGGGCTACATCATCAATGATCGAGGACTTGAAGCTAATCCCGATCAAATTCAAGCTATAAAAGACACGGTGGAACCCGAAACAAGTAAAGATGTTATGAGTCTAAATGGAAGGGTAGCGGTGTTAAATAGATTCATCTCTAGGGCCATTAATAAACGCATCCCATTTTTTGATGTAATTAAGAAGAAGATGAATTTTGAATGGGGGGAAGATTGCCAATTTTTTTTTAAGGAATTGAAACACCATCTTGAGAAGCCACCAATATTATCCAGTCTTGTGGAAGGAGAAAATCTTTACTCATACATGCTCGTCTCAGTACATGCAGTTAGTTCAGTGTTGATCAGGGAGGAAAACAGAACTCAACCTCCTACATACTATGTAAGCAGAAAACTAAAAGATATCGAGACCAAATATCCAGTCATAGAAAAGCTAGAATATTGTCTTATACTTAAGACACATAAATTAAGAGCCTATTTCAAAGCACATTCGATCAAAATGCTAACCAATTTTCCACTAAAACAGGTCTTCAACAAGCCAGAAATGATTAGTGAAGTGGGGAGTAGAACTCAGTCGGTACGATGTTAAATTTTTACCCCGAGCAGCAAGCAAAGGGCAAGCTCTAGCTGAATTTATCAACGAATGCACAAGTTTCGTCAAAGAACAATCAGAAAAAGATCTAAAACCCAAATGGCAGTTATTTGTGGATGGAACATCAAATAGGCAAGGGCAGGAGTAGGATACGTCATTTTCACCCCTGATGGCATCGTTTGCATTATGCAATGAAGTTAGGCTTCCTAGCTACCAACAACATAGCGGAATATGAATCGATGGTGGCAGTGCTTACTTTGGCTTCACAACTAAAGATCCCAAGAATTGATATCTTTAGCGACTCTCAGCTAATGGATAATCAATTGAAACAGACATATCAAACCAAAAATGCTAAATTGATTTTATGTGTGAAGAAAGTACTGAGGATGTTAAACCAATTTGAAGATTTTTCTGTACATCAGGTCCCAAGGGAAATCCATAGCAGATTCATTATTGAAACTGGCTAGTTCAACGGGAGCCCTAGAAACTCGAATTGTACCAGTGAGCTATCAACCAAATCCCAGCATCGAAGGTAAAGTACCCAAATCAGGAAAATAATTACTAGCACTAACCAAATCTCAGCCCTTAGTCCATGAAGGAGTTGAAAGAGAAACAAAAAATGAAGCTCCTTGGTAGGGACTCGTTCATTCAGAAATGGATAATCAGTACCAAAATAATTGGACAAGAACAATTGTCGAATACCTTGTTAATGGGACATTACCAATTAATAAGATAGATGCAAGAAGAATCAAACATCAAGCTCCCACCTTTTATGTGATGGATGGAATACGGATATGCCCTTACTTATTTAAGATGTGTAAGTCCAGAGAACGAATTGAGATCATTGAAAGACGCACTTAAGGGATTTTGTGGAGATCACTCTAACAGGATAAAGTTAGCCAAGAAGGTCATGAGACAAGGTTTCTATTTGGCCTAGATGACCAATTAAGCCATCAATTATGCGAAGAAATGTGAAAGGTGGCAGAAGTGTTCTAAAATACCTAGTTACTACTAAGCAAGGTAACTACGATCTCAAGCCCACGACCCTTTAATATATTGGAAATTGACTTGATTGGACCCTTGCCAATATCTAAAGGAGGAGCCAAGTATGCGACAGTCGTAATTGATTACGTTACCAAGTGGGTGGAAGAAGAACCGCTTCCAAATGTTACCTCAGGGAAGGTGCTCAAATTCGTGGTTAAGAATATTGTCACTAGATTTGGGTCCCACATAAAATAATATCCGACGATGGGATATAATTTGAAAGTGAAGAGTTTACACAATTTTGCACCAAGAACGAAATTGTCAAGAGTTTCTCTTCCGTAGCACATTCAAGGGTTAATGGAGCAGTTGAAGCAGCTGATAAGACTATTAAAAATATTCTTAAGAAGCGAATAAATAAAGCCAAAGGAAATTGGGTAGAGGAATTGCTACTTGTACTCTAGGCATATAGAACATCCGCGAAAACTGCAACCAGTCATGCTCCATATTCCTTAACATATGGATGGGAGGTTATGCTTCCAATTGAAGTTGAAATACCTTCGCATCGAAGAATCGCACACACATTCAACCCAAACCAAGAACTGAAGAAAGAATCTTTTGACCTAATCCATGAATTAAGAGATGAAGCAGCAATAAGAACTGCTGAGTACCAACGAAGAATATCTAAATACTATAACTCTAAAGTAAGGACAAAATTGTTCCAAAAAGGGGACTTAGTACTTCAAAGGGTGATGGCTAACACTAAATATCCAATGGATGGACCACTTGGGCCAAACTGGGAAGGTCCCCTAGTCATACACAAAGTAATTCCGCCAGAAGCTTATCAACTATGTCGATTAGATGGCAAAATAATCCCTAGAACATGGAATGCAGAACATTTATGACCAAATTTCGCAACAGTGAATGAATAAAGAAGAGATTCTTAAGTGCATCTATATAGTTGGGAGTAAGATTCTCCTTAAACAATGGAACTACCTAAGATGGTAGAAAGCCTTTGATCGTTCCAAGATGGCCAGATCAAAGCACCTCCGAGAGGGAGGTCAGAGTAAGCCTTTAGCCCTGCTAGAAATAGTCTGGCTAAATCATTTACAAGCCCTTGATACTACCTACACGGCCATTTTAACGCACCTCCTAGAGGAAGGACGGAGTAAGCCTTTGATGTTGCCTTAACCGACCGGGTCAAAGCACCGACCAGCCATTATTTTTGTCTATAAGGCCTGCCTGAAGCACCTCATAGCGGGAGGACAGAGTAAGCCTTTAGTCCCTCCTAACAATAGCCTGGCCAAAGCACCGAACCGGCCTTCATTCCTGCCTATAGGGCCTGTTTGAAGCGCCTCCTAGAGGGAGGTCGGGTAAGTCTTTGGTCCTGCTTGACAAAAGCTAACCAAATGCACCGGACGACCTGATTTATCACCTATGATGGTGGTAAGGGGTCAAAACAAAGGATTAAGACATCCATTGCCCGGAAGGCGGCACACAAAAAGTATTAACAACATCCATTGCCCAGAGGGTGGCACACAAAAAGTATTAACAACATCCAAAGTACAAAGAGTGGCGCAAAATAAAGAATTCAGACATCCAAAGCTCAAAGAGTGGCGCAAAACAAAGGATTCATACATGCCCGAAGAGTAGTGCAAAACAAAGGATTCAAACATCCAATGCCCGGAGGGTGGTGCAAAATAAAAGACTTCTATAATTATTACCAGATATGGATTTCTTGTCTTCTCTTATTATTCCCAGATATGGATTTCTGGACTTCTATAATTATTACCAGATAAAGATTTCTGGTCTACTATAATGGAATTTTGGTCTTCTCTTATTATTACCAGATATGGATTTTTGGTATTCTCTTTTTATTACCAGATATGGATTTATTGTCTTCTATAATTATTACCAGATATGGATTTCTTGTCTTCTCTTATTATTACCAGAAATGGATTTCTGGACTTCTATAATTATTACCAAATAGGGATTTCTAGTCTCTATAATGGATTTTTAGTCTTCTCTTATTATTACTAGATATGAATATCTGGACTTCTATAATTATTACCAGATAGGGATTTCTGCTCTTCTATAATGGATTTTGGGTCTTCTATTATTACCAGACTTGGATTTTTGGTCTTCTATTATTATTTCCATTTGATGATTTCTAGACTTCTATTGCCATTATCAGATAAGAGTTTCTTGTCTTCTTCTATTATTTCCAAATAAGAACTTATGGTTATCTATTATTATTATCGCCAGACAAGGGTTTCTGGTCTTCTTCCTATTTTTAGCAAACAAAGTTTTACTATTCTTCTATTACTTCTAATATGAATTACCGGACTTCTTTTATTATCATTGCTAGATATGAGTTTCTAGTCTTCTTTTATTATCAGATGAGATTCTAGACTTTTATTCATTACTAGAGAAGATTTATGATTCTCCCTTCTATGATATTACAAGGTAATCTTTTCGGGCTTCCATTTGAAAACTTACTGTTATTTATTGCTCTCTCCTATAAAAAATTATAATTTTAACTCACACAAATAATATAGGCGATGAATGCCAACATAACTCAGTTAAATTCAGAATGAGAATTGATAACAAATAATATCTTGTACTTCATGTTTTACAGGAAAACAAAACCAGTAGGGAAATCTCATTAAGGATTGGACAATACAAAAGAATTCTTGGTTTTACCCTAAATAGTAAAAAGCTTCTCTTATACTAAGGGGGGCTAAATGTTATCCCAATAATCTTCAAAGGATATGAGCTAAGGAATCGATGCCAAGTCTGGGGGTTCATGTCGAGGTTTGAAGCTAGGGGTTCATGTTAAGGTTTTAAGCTTTAGATGCAAGGATGAATGACGACGTCTAAGTCTTTGTCGACCTCGAAGAACACAAAATGGTGTTAAAAAGAACAATGATATGCCTATCCAATGACATCGAGCTTTTTTAAAACAATCTCCTTTACATCGATGGCAAGGATCAAGAATCATAAACATCGTAAGGATTAAGAAGTAACCTAGCATTAACCTTATGCAAGAAATCAGTAATATTGCTACCGCACTTTAATGGCACCAAAAATCATCGGGGAAGAAAACATCGAGTATTTATAACATGCTGAGGTCTCATCATGAAGAAACAAGAGTATAAATGGTGAAGCTCGACAATGCAGTTAATGTTGAGGTCGATAAAGTTGCCATCATCAGTACTCGACGATGCTGAAGCATGACGAAGTTGAAGATTAGCGACATCGACCACCCACCAAACTCTATAAATAGGAACCCAGGGGTCTTTATTTGGAGGTTAATTCTTCATTTCTCTCTCTAGTAATCAAATCACAATCAAGCAAACCCTAAATTGAATTAGAGAAAAATTGTTTCTGATTGTAATCACATTTGATCAATAACATTAAGGGCTTGAATTAATGTTTGGACTTCAGATATGATCTTATTGATCAATATTAACTTGGGATTACAAATATTTAGTCTTGTCAAGTTTGAAATTCGACATGGCCACAACCTCGATGGGTTATGAACTGAGACAAACACGTTATAAAGTTCAAAGCTTGACATGACCACAACCTTGATGAGCTTTAAGCTGAGATGAACATGTGGTAAAGTTCAAAACTCGATGCGACCATTGGCGATGATCCTCTAACAATGACCTATACATGGCCTCGGCATGGTCAACCTTGTCGAGTTTAATCAATGGCAAACCTAAATGTGCATGATTACATGAGCATAAGATTCTTGAACTTGAGAGCAAAAAGGTCATTTGGTCTATCATCATGGTTGATAGATCACATCACCAACTTGCCACATTTTTTACATTTTCATCTGGTCATACAATGTGACATAAGTTTTTGAGAGAACGTCTTATCTAAAAGTTCACATAAGTGAACACAACATTACCGTTCAAGCTTCCTTGGAGGATATCGAGTCCTTATTTAGGTCATCGAGCTTTACTTCCTTGGATGATGTCGAGTCCTTATTTGGGATGTCGAGCCTTACTTCCTTGGAGGATGTCGAGTTCTATGGCCATCTGATGAAAAATGAGCACAAGCTTTCTCTCAAAGATATATCATCATCCTTATTAATGATTTTATAATATACTTAGTTTCATAATGACAAGTTGGACCTTGGTGCCTTGACAACGACATTAATCAATAACATTTTATTATGTGTCCACATATGCTAAAACCAAGGGCTAACTTGTCACTTTCAGCATCTAGGGTGTTAAACAATTTTTTGGTCTAACAAAACCTATTTTTCAAATAATGTTTTTTGAAATGAAAAAGTGAAATTTGGGAAATAAATAATGCAATTGAATGGGTCAAAGATTGTAAAACAAAATTTTTGGAATTATTCAAAGATAACATATATGGCTCATTAAAAATTTATGACACTAGAACAAGGCGGAAGTTCAAACGTTTACATTATGGAAAATTCTATTATGATGAAGAAGGACTAAATGAAAAAAGTAAAACCTGAATTCGTGAACTTACACTAAAGATCTCGACATTTGGTAAGAAGGTCAGTGCAACGAAGAAAGTTAGGATAATATCTCTATCCCTATTGAAGCATGTGAGACAAAAAGATTTCAAGCATTTCCTGGTATTACAAAATCAAGTTTACAGGGGGGTGTTGGAAATAAACTTGATTTTGTTAATCTAGATTTTTCCGTATTGGAAATATCTAAAGTATATGCTAGATATTTATGGAATATATTTGAAATTGTATAAGAAAATATTTAGGAGATATTTATGAAATATATTTGAAATTGGGTAAGAGAATATTTAGGAGATATTTATGGAGAACCATTAGATTAACTGAATCTTCATCATTTATTTGAGATGTAAATTTCTATAAATAGAGGTGGATTTATTCACCTTAGATGTAAGGAAAAAGAAGAAAAAAATACGAACTTTTGTAATAAAGTTTAGTAATAAAGTTTTTCTCCTTATAAGAAAAAAAAACGTTTTTTTCTTCTCCAACCTCTTATCTATCTTCTTCTAGAATCAATTCTATTTCCTATTGAAGAAAACTTCCAATAGCTAGCCATCAGAAACCAATGGAAATTGACGCTAAAATATCATCCATCAAGCAACTGCTCATCGATAGCCGTTGAGAATTTTTCGACGGCTTCGCCGACAACTTTTCGCCGACCTTCGTCGGACTGTTCACGACTTTCATCGTCTTGTCGAGTACACATGGCAACCAAGGAAACTGTCACGCTTTGGTCAATTGGCTGTCGCCAGCCGTCGAAAATCTAAAGTTATTTTTATTCCAGCCGCGATTCATGCTTCAAACAACGCATATATAACAATACATACCACAGCCTAATTTGATACATATAAATCATATATATTAAAGCCCAAATCACACATATCTCATATATAACATCAATAATAATAAAAACATCAATATATACAATGACTATACTCAAACATCCGTCAATATACAACAAATCTCAAACTTCCATCAACATCTCAAAATGTATCATACATCACATCAAATAAACCTTACCCATCTTAAGGTATACATAACTCTCATACTACCTCACAACATCAAAGTGCATATATATACACAATATCAAAGCATAAATAAAAAAATCATACCTACTCCTCATCGCCTCTAAATCATTGTGATGAAGGAAATCTACTATGTTGTTACATATATGCAACAATGCACTCATCCAGCATCTGGTATATCTCTGAAGTTTGACGCCTATCTCGATCTTCGAGGTCAGCAATCCAAGCTCTCAAGTCTACAATCTCCTGATCATCCTGAGCTCTTTTATAGCTGGTTTGTCTTCGTCTAGCCTGTAATATTTTTTACCAAAGTGTATGAGTTTCATATGGCATGATTACTAAAATCAATAAGTTATACGTTATTCATAAATATATTATACATAAACAATACCTTCCTAAAACCATAGCACCTATTCCTCATTGGTGGTTCCGTGATAGCCTCAAAACTCATGTCCTCCTCATCAGCGGTCAGCTTATCTCGATCTATTCCCTCGAGTTGTTTGTCTCGTTCTTTCGTGAATTTATCATGCGATTAAAAATAGGATTACAATTAAAATTCATATTACATTTATTTATTTATTTATAAATTATAATTTAAAGTGGTTATTAATAACTTATAATTTAGTATATGCTCACCATGGACTCTTGTGATTTTATGTCATGCCATGTGTATGTTTTTGAGCCATCTTCATAAGTTTTCATGCCATATATATATATATAAGATTATACAATGTTATAAGTATTTATAGTTGCAATTTATAAATTTACCAGTTCTTGATAGTAATGCTTGAATGACTTTGAACCGCCGCGATGTGTGATAGGATTTCCATTCCTATTTGCATAATTTCGCTCATATTCTACGTGTAAATTCAACATAAACATTGTATTTCACATTTGTAAATTGATGCAACTCTTATACTAACTTCTACTAAATTTTTAAAAAATATACGAGATTATTTAACTTACAATCGCTTTTGGAATCTTTCAATAAGCATTTAAAGCTTCCCATACGGTTGCACTCATCTAATCAAGCTTTTTTTTCATTTTTGATGCATGACATTGCGTCGCAGTAATTTTTCCGCATTTATTTTAATCACATGATTTTTGCAAAGGGACAAGTTGGTTTCTTTTAAATCTACCACCCCATGCACATTGAAAATAAAATAAGTTATACATTTATACTTAGTCAACAAATTGCATAGTAGTTAGATATAAAATGAAATACACATTTACACTTATGTAGAAATCCTGCCAAATACACTCTACAACGTGGGGTAGGATATTCTCCCACTTAGGCTAGCAACCAACCATTCACATGATAGTGTCATTTGGCTTGATATGAAGCTCGAAACACTTGCATAATTCTTCTATACCATGTCTTGATTTTACATCATCCTTAGTCTTCCTCCTTAACATTCAAAATTGTATTAAACACATTATCAAACACGTTTTTTCATTATGCATCACATCAATATTATGACGAAGTAATATATCTCTCTATAAGGTAACTCCCAAAATATACTTTGTTTGCACCAATTATGAACCGTCGATTCACCTAGAATTTCAATTTATACTCCAATTTCATGTATCTTTTGATATTTCTTTACAAGTTCATATATTTCTTCGCTTGACCAAATCATTGGTGGTTGTATAATCTCTCCTCTATTAGCTAGAAAGTTTATTTATCTATTCTAAAAGTATGATTAACATGGAGAAAACACCAATTACAATCAAACCATGTAATTTTCTTCCCATGCGGCAAAGAAAATGTTCATGTTTCATCCATGCTATAAGGACAAGCTAGACGATCAACCGTACTCCAATCTAAAAGCATTGTATAAGCAGGAAAATCATTAAAGTCATAACAAAGAAGCGAATATACAAAAATTCATTTTTTTAAATGTTGTATGTTTCAACTCCTTCAACCATAATGTTTTCAACTCTTCAATCAATGGTTGTAAATGAAGATAGATTTCTTATGTTGGATCATTAAGGCCGGGGACGACAAAGGTGAGAAACATATATGGAGTTTTCATTGCTTCTATCGGTCATCCTACTTCCCTTTATAAACATAATAATAATAATTACATTTCGCATATCATTTCATCTTAAATGATTCAACAAAATTTCGACGGCGCTTCACCTTTGTTCCCCGTATCGTACACAAATGCACATACAATGGAAACAAAAATTAAGTGTTGTCAAAATTTTATAAATGATTTCACATGAAATGATTTAGGAAATGTAATTATTATATTGGGTTTGTAACTTGTCCAACACGAGGACAAATTCGACAAATATTATATTATATCGAATATCTATATAACGATCATATAAAATACTTGTCAGACGGGGAAAAAAAATCTACGAGATTTAAAAAATAAAGTACATTATACAGTAATTTATTTATATTAACATTATACACTAATTGATTTGTAACGATCCATAATTTTACCACTTTGAAAATTCAAATATAAGGTTATCAAACTTAAATAATCATGTTTTACATGATAAATAAGAATGATAAACTTATTTTTAGAATTTGATTACAAAATAAAAAAGTTTGGATTTTCATCGTAAAAGTGGCAAAAGTCGGTTTTCGATAAAATTGAGTATATAATCAAATAATTGTTTAAAATGGTAAATAATTCTTTTTAATGGTTATTTAATTATAATAGTTGATTTATACTAGTTTTATAAATATATATAAACTTGTTTTACAAAGATGTTCAAACATCGTCGTATTTTGTCAATTCTGACGTCATATTTCGTAATGAAATTTTAATACTATTTGATATGGTATTATAACTCAAATGAACTTTTTTGAAATATTTAAAGATGACAACAAATCAATTTTCAAATTATTTTAAATAAATAAATAGTTTAAATAAAAATTATAAACATGACCGGAAATCCAATTTCAGATTTACGACGAATTTCTGAAAAAAGTTGTTATCAACGTTTTGAGATTGTTGCAGCATGATTTTCTTTTAAACTTACAAACTATACATTTATTAACTTTTACATTAGCAAATAATGCCAAAAAGGGTTTTCATTTGAAAAGTAAATAAAATAAGAAAGATTTTGATGTGATATGTTAATTTAAGTAACATCCTTTGCTAAACATAATCATTTCAAATAAATACTCAAACATCCTTTTTTCGAATATGCTAATGTACTTAAGGGTCAAAATTATATATGGAAATGAAGCATTTGAATTTTCATTAAATAAAAGTTGATCATTTCATTTAGTACAAATCTCAAATCCATATCTCATCTCATTAATGACCATCTCCTTCATGTCCATTCTTGCCTTGGACAAAGATGGTTGAAAATTCAAATTTGCTAAAGTTAGTAAAGTAATTTTAGTAGAAAGCTTCAATTATAAATAGCACCTCTATCTCTCCATTTCTTCACACTTCATTCTTCACCATTTCTTCACTATGTCCATTTCTTCCATGGCATCCAATACCCCTTCCTCCTAAACCACTCACCCAAGCACCCATACCCCCATACGCGTACACCCCACACCCACACCCGAGCCACACACGCCCCTAAAACCAATGTACCCACCTTCACCCAAGCCAAACCCCCACGCACCCAAGCCTATACCCCACCACACACCCATACCCTCCACAAACCCACACACCCGAGCCACCCATCCCACACCCGAGCCCCACACTCCCACACGCACACACGCACCCTCCACCAAAGCCATACACCCTCCACGAACCCAAGCACCCAAGGCCGAACCCCCTAGTCCAAGCACTCCACCTATGTAAGAAAGCTACATCTCCATTTGTACGTGTCATTGTGTATTGATAGCGCAACGGAAGGATATTTTAGTTCGTAGTGAAAAGATTCGCAAAATGAAGGTGACTAAGCTCTTTACATATTGAAATGCTATTTTAATTTTTGTTATGATACCCATGCTTATATCCATTAATAATATGTTGATTTGATACTATTGATTGAAAATTTGGATGTTGGAATAAATTTGGTTACATGGATGAATATTGGATGAGTGGATGATTTGTTAATGTTGATTGTATCAACACTTTAAATAAAGTTGGTTATAGCTACTTTATTTGTCATGATTTATAATAGTTGATTTGAGACCACATTTGTTTAGAATTATATGTGATATACTTGGCTTAGTTGAGCCTCTTTTCGAATTAACCATAGAAAATAATTCATTTTGGAAAAGTTAGAAATTGATTTGAAAATAAAAGATTAAAGGTAAAAGTTGAAAGTACTTTGAAAAATGGAAGTAAATATTTTCAATTTTAAAGTTAATAACTTTAAAAATATGCTTAAGTTGTAAATTTGGAAAAGAAAATAACTTAATAATTTTGAAAAGGTTTAAAGTGAATATTATAACAATATATTATTCAAATATGTTATAAAGAGCTAAAAATATGATTTAATGATGGAATATTGTTTTAAATGAGTTAAAATAGTTTTAATATGGTTTTAAAACAATTTTGAAGTGTTTCGAACAAGTTCCGAAACAATTCACCAAAATAGTCAAAATCGAGCCTGTCGCGTAGCGGTAGTTCATAATTTTTGATCCGTAACTTTAAATCAATATGTAGGGTGCAAATTAAGTCAAAAATCTTCGAAATAAGAATTTTCCAGATCCCTATAGCCATAGTTTTCAAATGTAAAAGAAAAACTAAGATGTCATCTTGTAGATTTTAAAATATGTCCAAATCAAGTTTTCAGGAAAATCACGCTTTTGTAGTTAAGTGACAAAAGTATAAAATTCTTTAAAATGAATATTTTTAAATCTTTAAAAATATGAATTTTTTTGATAAATATGATAAAATATTTTAAAATAGATTTAAGTTATAAATGTGGATTTCCAAATGATTGAAAAGTTGTTTTAATCAAATAAGCTTTTTAAACACTATCTGCAACACTTTTCTACAGCAGTTTCAGTAATCTTTAGAAGTATAAATTTAAACTTAACTATTCTTTCCCCTATCTTTTATAAATGTCTTTAAATAAACAATTTAGTACTTTAAAGATGATTTGAAAGGTTTATTAAGAGTTTAAATGAATGGTTAAGGGAATTGTTTATACCACTTGAATAATACAGTTGAAATTATTTCCTTGAATGTAATAACAAAATGAGTTTGCGAAAACGACTAGTACATTTATTCCACCTATGAGATCTAGAAAGATAAAACAAGGTGTGTAACTAAGGTTAGGAATGAAGCAACCAGTGCCCTGAACTTACCCGACTCCGTTTTCTCTTTCTAGGCGAGGGGTGGAACAGATCGAAGGGAAAGCCCGGGTGCTCTAAAAAGATCCCATTTAAGTTTTTTTTCAAAAGCAAGGAATTTTAAAAACGGTTAATTAACTAAATTTTTATAGTATAGAGAATATTCTGGTCAAACTCTGTATTAAGGTCCAAGGAGGGAACTTGTATCATCTGCGTGAATAAAAAAAGTGATTCCACTGCTATTCTACCTATAGTATTTGTTAAATATGGAAATTAGTATTGAGTATGAATTGATATGATTTTTGCGAATCCATTTAACTCGAATACTAACTAATTTGAACTTACCAAGTTAGATAACATGGTTTCAACCTATTAAAAATGATGTGATTTGGAAAATAAGAAATCTTTGTTAAAGATTTAAATAAACGTTTTGGAAATAAGATGTCTTAAATAATGTACCTTTTCTACTAAATATTAATTGATTTGGGTTTACTGTAAACAATGTCTTTAATAACATTGTTTTTGACCCAGTTTAGACTTGTTTTAGAAAGATGAAATTTTAATAGTTTAAGAATTGAATTTTCCTAAGTAAATGTCTTGAAGGTTTCCAAAGTTATAAAAGGTTTTGGTTAACCAGTAAAAAAGTTAAAATGAAAAGAGGTGTAACAATTCCCGTATACACATATTCACATTTTTTATCGATAATTGGATTTTGAAGAGACCGGGATTGGATCTGGGTGATTCCTATTCGAAAACCACTCCGAACCAATTTATGTTTCGAAGTAAAACATGTTGAAGATAAGATCATTGAAGATGCAGATATTCATGATGTAGGGCTACTTACCACTAGTCCCTTGAGGTGAAATTTACCATATCATATATTTGGCAGTAGTGCTCCATTATGAAAATCTTTGATTTGCAAGGACTTCTCGCCACTAATCCTCGGTGTGATTCTCAAACAGGATGCGGTAGGAGAACTCTGGACAACTTGTGTGGACGAATGTCTGACATTGCATTTTAAAATCACATCGATTGATCACTATAAACGTATCATCAGGTGGCGGAGAAGGCAACTTCTCTTAGCTTAACCCCCTTTCCTTAGACGTACGAGCTTAGGAGTTATATGTTTGTAGAAATCGGTTGTGTGGTTATGGAATGTCAATGGGGCATTCAAAGAAGAAAGATGATGTTCTATGTGAAAGGTAATCGTTACCTCAGGCCTCACATTCAGAAATGGCTAAAACATGGTAGATGCAGCAAGGCTATGTGGTTCACAACCATTAGGGTATGATCATCTCCTTCTAGATATATTTCTACCCACTATAATGTTCGGGTTTAAATTAATGTGGTGTATGCTAGAGCGCACTCAAATAGATCGGTAATGACCGAGATGATGATATATTCAGTACTATCTAGTTAGAGGTAGGCCGATCTTGTGTTGGTAAAGGACTATCAGTTGGGCCTTGGTACATTCCTCTAGAGATGTACTACTGGAAGGCAGTTCCTTACCTGGTCATTTGTTGGAAATCCATTCTCCAATACGTGCCTACCATTTTGATTGTAGAACCTACTTTGTAGCTAGTATGCTGGAATTTAATCAATGTAACAATTTCAGCTAAGATTAATAAGTTTACTTGCAGATGTTTTCAAAAACTGTCATTAGAAATAATATCAAATGATTTGATAAAAATGTTTTAGTTATCATAAGGTAAAAACTCGTCCGTGTTTATGTGCGGCATGGTCTTATGTGATACTCTTTCTTTTCAAAAGGTTTTTTGTCACAAATCTCTGGTCTATGACACTATCATTTAAGATTCGTGTTTCTCATGCGGGTTTGCCAGACTGATCAGGGTATTTTTATACTCAGGTTAGTTCCGAGTAGTTTTAGGATTAGCTGAAGATGCTTGGAGTTTCCAGAGGAGAGCGGGAGATCTTCGTCAATGTATGGACATATTCTATTTTCCGCTACATTGTGTGTTTTTTGTTTTTCAGCAAGTGTAATGATAGGTATTATAACTGTCCGACCTGAATCTAGGTTAGACTCTGATATATGTATTTTAAAATTTTCTATTGTAAAGATTATTATACATAATATATGTTATTCCATTCGAGTAAGATTATGTTCTTTCTTCTTTTTCTTTCTATCCCATAACTATTCGTCTTTCCATTAAATTTGGGTTGCACATATGTGGTTTGTTCTCAGCTTAAATAGTGCAAATTTGCATGTTGTTACATGTTGTATCAGAGCTTAGGTTGAGCAAACACTTGAGCCTGATAGGTGTAAAGACTCATTAGAGGTAGGGTTGGTAATGCCCTAGGATGAGTAACTCATTAGAGATATGGTAAGTGATACCCTAGAATGAGTTGAGAAAATTATGTATATGAGCGCGTATTTGTTAATGTTATATAAAATGATTTTTGGTTTGAAAAAAAAATTTGGTAAATGAAATAATTTTACCTAGGATTATATTTTGGATACAAAAGATATTTTCAAAATGATATAGTTATTTATTCAGTTTTTGGTTGTTAAGGAATGATGATATTCAATTATTATTCACTAATTGATTAATTGTTTGATTTAAAAGCTTAAGGTACAAATACCTTGTGAATTAAGTTTCATGATTGGACTATAAGGTGTTCGATAATAAGATTGGTTTGAGGTCAAGAAGTTTATTTAAGACAAATTTATGAGCTTGTTTTGCAATTAAAACAATTTTGTAAAAGTTAAATGTGGAAGGTATTTTATATAAATTTATAGAATTTAAATCCTAGTATTTTGGAAAAGAATTTTGGAAGTTTAATACGATTAAAAGGAAGTTATTTAGTATAAGATGATTTTAAGAAATGGATTTATAAACCGGGTTTTGAAAAAGAAATCAAGATAAAAACGATTCAGTTGGATAACTAAAATTCCTAAATTAAGTAGGTAACAAGGATATGGTATTATTAGGTAAAGATGTACATTTAGTAAGGATTTTCTTATCAATATATGAATAAGACAAATAAAATAAGCTTAAATTACATAAGTAATTAAGACCATATGTAAATAAAACCAAAAAATGGGTGATAAGACTTTATAAATTTGTTAAGTATAAGAATTTGAAACGCCTAGTGATTAATTCTAAGTTTTTTATCATTGCAGAAATTAGCTAAAGCAGAGTGTTTACAGTTAAGGGAAAGACTTAGGAGAGCATTAGCGAAATATGGGAATTTAGAGGTATTAGATACTCATATTACTAGTGACGACGAGGAGGGCGTCCAGATAGGGGAGCCATCTGGAGTTGTGATAGGATCAGCTGATGACCCGATAGTTATTTCAGATGACGAGGATATTATATGGGAGATGGGCACTCCTATTCCGGAGATTAGGAGTGGGCATAAACCGCACCGCTATACGGACACCGCCCGCACCGAACCGTAAAAACGATGCGGAAACCCGCACTGAATCTTCTAACCAAAGCAAATATGTCAAACCGGACCGACCCGCATCGATACGGTTCGGTTGCGGTTTGGACGATTGAACCAACCGTATTAAACCGGACCGAACCGAATATTTTCACTAGTAATCTTATGATAAAAATATAAGCAACTCCTATCTTATTTTAGATTCTAACGATGTATATTCTACTTTTAGCATATGTTGTTATATTAATAATATTCGCTGTCATAAAGGAAGAAGTTATATTTTTGGTATAATATTTTTTATCTCGTTTTTTTTGAATAAATGCTAATTATAATCTTATTCTAGTCATTTTCCTTGATGATTATGCATTGATTAATGTTGATGTTTGGATAATCTACCAAAAAAATCTCACTTATAGCTAAATGTCAAATTGAAATATTCATACAGTTAAGAACTAATCTTTCATTCCAGTATAACATTGCGTGTTTTAACCTTTAAGTGTAAAAGCTTCATGCAGTTGCCTTCGTAAATTGATTGTTGATGGAAGTAATTGTCTTATTTCATATTTAATGTGGGTTCAAACCAAACCGGACCGAAACCGAACCGTGTTACATTCAAACCGAACCGAAACCGAACCGTTTAAAAGATTAGTATAATGGTTTGTATTTTTGATTAACCGTTTGATGCGGTGCGGAAGTGGTTTGGACTCCAAACCGCACCAAACCGACCCACGCCCACCCCTACCGGAGATGGTATCAGCAATCCCATAGCCGATCGAGGATCTTGGTTTGGAGGAGATAGATGAGTCTGCTCCAGTAGAGATGGGTCATATCCCATGGGTTCTAGTAGGACAGCCCTGGCAGCCACTAGGTTGAGACATGGTACAGGAGGATGAGATGGAGGATGAGGAGCGTGAAGAGGAAGAAGGAGAGGAGGATATGCTAGATGTGTTAGATTTGGGAGGACCAACGGACGAGAAGTCCGATGAGTAGGAATGTTTAGTATGGATATATTTTAGGGAGTCCTATGGTATGGTTAGGATGATTCATTTTGGGGAATATTGTCAATATAGCTAATGTACATTTTGTGACTATGTATATTATCTTAAGCGCGTAGTATGCGCTAAGATTAGGGATGTGGGTCGATGTGGTTCTATGTGTATATCTGATGACACCATTATGTAGTATAAGTATTTAGCAGATCTCTCTCTTTTTATTACCTTATTTTAAAAATAGATTAAAGTAGAATTTTATTCAGACTCAGTTACGGGGTAGGTTTCCATATAAGTCTAAATTCTAGTTTCGGGGACGAAATTCTTTGAAGGACGAGAGAATGTAACGACCCGTAATTTTACTACTTTGAAAATTCAAATATAAGATTATCAAACTTAAATAATCATGTTTTATGTGATAAATAAGAATGATAAACTTACTTTTAGAATTTGATTACAAAATAAAGAAGTTTGGATTTTCATCGTAAAGGTGACAAAAGTCGATTTTCGATAAAATCGAGTATATAATAAAATAATTGTTTTAAAGGGTGAATAATTCTTTTTAATGGTTATTTAATAATAATAATTGATTTATAAAAGTTTTATAAATATATATAAACTTGTTTTATAAAGATGTTCAAACTTCGTCGTATTTTGTCAATTCGAAGTCATATTTCGTAATGAAATTTTAATACTATTTAATATGGTTTTGTAACTCAAATGAACTTGTTTTAATTATATAATGATGAAAAAAAATCAATTTTCAAATTTTTTTTACATAAAAAAATAGTTTAAATAAAAACTATGAACATGGCCGGAAATCTAATTTCAGATTTACGACCGATTTCCAAACAAATGTTCTTAACAATGTTTTGAGATTGTTGCAACTTGATTTTCTTTTAAACTTACAAACTACACATTTGTTAACTTTTACTT
This sequence comes from Allium fistulosum, assembly GCA_030737815.1. Lineage (NCBI taxonomy): Eukaryota > Viridiplantae > Streptophyta > Magnoliopsida > Asparagales > Amaryllidaceae > Allium > Allium fistulosum. Next base: position 927,170,432 of record CM060905.1, read on the forward strand.
TAGTAAATAGTGCCAAAAAGGGTTTAGTTTTCAAAGTAAATAAAATAAGAAAGATTTTGATGTGATATGTTAATTTAAGTAAGATACTTTACAAAAATTAATCATTTCAAATAAATACTCAAACATCCTTTCTTCTTAAATGCTAATGTACTTAAGGGTCAAAATCATATACGAAAAATGAGCATTTGGAATTTTCATTAATAAAAAGTTGCATAATCATTTCATTTAGTACAAACTTCAAATCCACATATCTCATCTCATTAATAACCATTTCCTTCATGTCCATATGGCTGAAAATTCAAATTTCCTAGTAATTTTAGTAGAAAGCTTCAACTATAAATAGCACCTCCATCTCTCCATTTCTTCACACTTCATTCTTTACCATTTCTTCACTTTGTCCATCTCTTCCATGTCATCCAACACCCCTACCTCCTAAACCACTCACCCAAGCACCCAAACCCCCACATCCGTACACCCCACACCCACACCCACACTCGAGCCACACATGCCTAAAAAACCCACATACCCCCCTTCACCTAAGCCAAATCCCCACACACCCGAGCCTACACCTTACCACACACCCATATCCTCCACAAACCCACACCCAAACCCACACACCCGAGCCATCCATCCCACACCCGAGCCCCACACTCCCACCCGCACACCCGCACCCTCCACCAATGCCATACATCCTCCACAAACCCAAGCACCCAAAGCCGAACTACCTAGTCCAAGCTCTCCACCTCTTTAAGCAAGCCACATCTCCATTTGTACATGTCATTGTGTATTAATAGCACAAAGGAAGGATATTTTAGTTCGTAGTATAAAGATTTGCAAAATGAAGGTGAGTAAGCTCTTTATATATTGAAATGCTATTATGATTGTTGTTATGATATCCATGCTTATATCCAATGATAATATGTTGATTTGACACTATTGGTTGAAAATATGGATGTTAGAATAGATTTGGTTATATGGATGAATATTGGATGAATGGATGATTTGTTAATGTTGATTTTATCAACACTTTAAATAAAGTTGGTTATAGATACTTTATTTGTCATGATTTATAGTAGTTGATTTCAGACCACATTTGTTTAGAATTATATGCGATATACTTGGCTATGTTAAGCCTCTTTTCGAATTAACTATAGAAAGGAATTCGTTTGGGAAAAGTTAGAAATTGATTTGAAAACAAAAGGTTAAAGCTATAAGTTGGAAGTACTTTGAAAAATGGAAGTACATGTTTCGAATTTTAAAGTTAATAACTTTAGAAATATGCTTAAGTTGTAAATTTGGAAAAGTAAATAACTTAATGATTTTGAAAAGGTTTAAAGTGAACATTACAATAATATAATATTTAAATATGTGATAAAGAGCTAAAAATATGATTTAATGATGGAATATTATTTTAAATGAGTTAAAATAGTTTTAATATGGTTTTAAAATTTTTTTGAAGTGTTTCGGACAAGTTCCGGAACAATTCACCAAAATAATCAAAATCGAGCCTGTCGCGTAGTGGCTGTTCGTAATTTTTGATTCGTAACTTTAAATCAATGTGTAGGGTGCAAATTAAGTCGAAAATTATCAAAATAAGAATTTTTCGGATCCTTATAACCATAGTTCTCAAATGTAAAAGGAAAACCATGATTTCATCTTGTTGATTTTAAAATATGTCTAAATCAAGTTTTCAGGAAAATTGTGCTTTTGCAGTTAAGTGACCAAGGTATAAAATTCTTTAAAATGAATATTTTTAAATGTTTAAAAATATGAAATAAATTTGATAAATAAAATGTTTTGAAAGAGATTTGAGTTATAAATGTGGGGATATTTCCAAATGATAGAAAAGTTGTTTTAATCGAATAAGCTTTTAAAACACTATTTGTAGCACTTTTCTACACCAGTTTCAGTAAACTTTAGAAGTATAAATTTAAACTTAACTCTTCATTCCCGAATCTTTTATAAATGTTTTTAAATAAACAATTTAGTATTTTAAAGATGATTTGGAAGTTTTAATAAGAGTTTAAATGAATGGTCAAGGGGAATTGTTTATAACACTTAAATAATATAATTGAAATCATTTCCTTGGATGTAATAACAAAATGAGTATGCGAAAATGACTATTACATTTGTCCCATCCGTTTGAGCTGAAAAGATAAAACAAGGCATCTAACTAAGGTTAGGAATGGAGCAACCAGTGCCCTGAACTTACCTGGCCTCTATTTTCTCTTTCTAGGCGAGGGGTGAAACAGGTCGAAGGGAAAGCCCGGATGCTCTAAAAAGATCCCATTTAAGTTTTTTTTTCAAAAGTAAGGAATTTTCAAAAGGATCAATTTAACCAAATTTTTATAGTATAGAGAATATTCTTGTCTAACTCTATATTAAGGTCCAAGGAGGGAACTTGTATTTTCCGCGTGAACAAACAAAGTGATTTCACCGTTATTCTGTATATAGTATTTGTTAAATATGGAAATTAGTATTGAGTATGATATGATATAATTTTTGCAAATCCATTTAACTCGAATACTAACTAATTTGAATTTACCAAGTTAGATAACATGGTTTCAACTTATTAAAAATGATGTGATTTGGAAAATAAGAAATCTTTGTTAAAGCTTTAAATAAACGTTTTGGAAATAAGATGTCTTAAATAATGTCATTTTTCTACTAAATATTAATTTATTTGGGTTTACAGTAAACGATGTCTTAAATAACATTGTTTTTTACCCAGTTAAGACATGTTTTAGAAAGATGAAATTTAATAGATTAAGAATTGAATTTTCCTAAGCAAATGTCTTGAAGATTTCCAAAGTTAAAAAGGGTTTTGGTTAACTAGTAAAAAAGTTAAAATAAAAAGAGGTGTAACAAATCTTGTATACACATATTCACTTTTTTTTATCCATAATTGGATTTCAAAGATACCGGGATCAGATCTGGGTGATTCCTATTCGAATACCACTTCGAATCAATTTACGTTTCGAAGTAAAACATGCTGAAGATAAGATCATTGAAGACGAGGATATTCATGATGTAGGGCTACTTGCCACTACTCCCTCGAGGTGAAATTTACCATATCATAAATTTGGCATTAGTGCCCCGTTATGAAAATATTCGATTTGTAAGGACTTCTCGTTACTAATCCTAGAGGTGATTCCCAAACAAGATGCGGTAGGAGAAGTGTCTTCGGTTTGTCTTGTTCCTGGACAACTTGTATGGAAGAATGTCTGACATTGCATTTTAAAATCACATTGATTGATCTCTATAAATGTATCATCTGGTGGCGGAGAAGGTAACTTCTCTTAGCTTAACACCCTTTCCTGAGATGTACGAATATAGGAGTTATACGTTTGTAGAAATCAATTGTGTGATTATGGAATGGCAGTGTAGCATTCAAAGAAGAAAGATGATGTTCTATGTTAAAGGTAATCATTTCCTCAGGCCTCACACCCGGAAATGGCTAAAACAGGGTAGATGTAGCAAGGTTATGTGGTTCGCAACCATTAAGGCATGACCAACCCCTTCTAGATATATTTCTACCTGCTATAACATTCGGGTTTAAATTAATGTGGTGTATGCTAGAGCACACTTGGATAGGTCGGTAACGATCTGGGTGATGCCTTATTCGGTACTATCTAGTTAGAGGTAGGCCGGTCCTGTATTGATAGAGGACCATCAATTGGGCCTCGGTACATTTCTCTAGAGATGTACTGCTGGAAGGTGTCCTTTACTTGGTCATTTTTTGGAAACCCATTCTCCAATACGTGCCTGCCATTTTGATTATAGAACCTACTTTGTAGCTAGTATGCAAGAATTTAATCAATGTAACAATTTCGGCCAAGATTAATTAGTTTACTTGCAAATGTTTTCAAAGAATGTCATTAAAAATAATCTCAAATGATTATAAAAATGTTTTAGTATCACAAGGTAAAAACCCATCCGTGTTTATGTGCGGCGTGGTCTTATAAGATACTCTTTCTTTTTAAAGGGTTTTTTTATCACAGATCTCTGACCTATGACACTGTCATTTAAGATTTGTGTTTTCCACGCTGGTTTGCTAGACTGATCCGGGTATTTTTATACTCCGGTCAGATCCGATTAGTTTCAAGATTAGCTGAAGACGCTTGGAGTTTCCAGAGGAGAGCGGGAGATCTTCATCAACGTATGGATGTATTCTATTTTCCACTGCATTGTGTGTTGTTTGTTTTTTAGAAAGTGTAAGGACAGGTATTATAACTGTCCAAGCTGAATCAAGGTTAGACTCTAATATATGTATTTTAAAATTTTCCGCTGTAAAGATTATTATTCAATAATATATGCTATTACATTCGAGTAAGATTCCGTTCTTTCTTCTTTTTCTTTCTATCTTATAACTATTCGTCTTTCCATTAAATTTGGGTGCACATATGTGGTTTATTATCAGCTTAAATAGTGCAGATTTATGGGTTGTTACATGATTATTTGAATTTGTTGATAATTAAAATCTAAAACATTTTAGTTAACACTAATTTGAATTTATTATACACTAATAAAAACTTAACATGATACACTAATTTGTTTATATTACCACATATACATAAACTAAATTTATATATGATTAACGGTATAAACTAATAAAGGGATTATGTAAATAGATTGTTTTTGTCAATATTTGAGCTAACACATACATTAACTGAATTATGTTATACCAATAACCACATATGCTAATCAACCCAAATTAGCTCTAAATATACATTAATTTTTGGATTTAAATGCTAATACCCCTAATTAAAATTTCCAAATGAACCAATATACATTTAAAACCAATCTATGGGTTATTATCTATAAATCTAAGCAAAAATTAACACTAATTTTACCACAGTTTGAAATAATTAGTTTGGGGAAAGAATATACCTAATTTTTGATGGATTGAAGATGTAGATGCTTGAAGATTCCGATTAGATGAAGATTGCAAGGCATTTTGATGGATTATGGTGGCTAGGGATAGATTTTGGCGGATTAGGGTTTAGAAATTGGGTTTAGGGTTTATAATAACCCATTTTGTTTCTAAATGTTAAAAAGGTTATTTTTATTCGTTATATAATATCTTTTTAACTTGATAATTAATTATGAATTCTAAATGTATTTAATATAATAAGTTCATGTCAAATAAAATATTTGGTAAAAGAAATAAATGTGCTGAATCTTATGTTAATCCAAGGTATTTTGAACATACAACTGAAATATGAATGGAAAATAAACATGTTTAAGGTATCAATCTTGATTTTCAAATTTATAGTCGTTCGTCGACATGCAGACTTAAACCTTTCATTCGATGGTCAAGCGATCTTCTAACGAGACAAAATTCAAACTATACATACTATATTATGTATTTATCCAATCCATCTGGTTGGATTTAAAAAAGCAAATAGGAAAAAAATTAGACTTTAAACTTGTCGTTTTCATAGAAGTTGTCCTAACATTATATATTAAATGTTATACACACTATAACAAAAATACCCTATTACAATTGTTTTTTTACAATGGTCACAAAATACCTGTTGTAATAAAGGTTTTTTACAATTTTTTGAGAAATTGTAGTAAACTTATTTTCAACAACTCTTTTTTGCCAGTTGTAATAAAGGCCTATTACAACCTTTTTTTTGGCCAGTTGTAATTGATACAAATTTTCAACAACTCTAGTTGTAATAGATACCTATTACAATCTTTTTTGTTTACCCATTGCAATAAATAATTGATAAGTAATAAGCACTAATTAATAATAACAATAAGATAATAATAATTAATGATTAATTTAAAAAAAAAATTTAAATAATAATAATTAAGAATTAATATATAATATTAATAAATACTATTGAATAATAATAATTAATAATTAATTTGAAATATGAAATAATTCCTATTAATAATTGTTAGTACCAAAATTGGTTAATAACACCCTTGAATAGAATTATGTAGAGATATTAATGAAGAAAGTAATTAAAACAGAGAAGTAACGCAATTGAGTGAGAAAAGAACAACAAAAAATGAGAACACAAGATTTATAGTGGTTCAGCGTAATTGCCTATGTCCACTTTGAATGTGATCTTTATTACTTTTCCAATCAATTGAGTACAGATACAGTCCATAAACAAACAACTTGAATACAAGTTTGAATAGGAAAGAAACGAGTATAGAAAATGGCAGAGTCTCCCTGGAATTCTCGAAAAGAGGTCCCTTCTACGGTACCCTTTCCCCTCAATTTAAAGGCAAAGATAGGCTGGACCCCCCATGCCAGCCCATGACTAAGGTAGCTCGGCCTATAGCTGTAGGTTAGGTAGACCGAACCAGTCATGCTGATCCACTACCACCGATCCACCTATTGCCGATCCAGGGGTTGTCTCGTTGCTGACTCGAAGCAGGCCCTCAAGGAACTCGGAGCAAGCGGCGGGTGACTCGAAGCAAAGAAATGCTGGTCGCATCACTCTGTTGTAGATCAAATAACTTGTCAACCACCATAAGGTGCACCGGCTCGGGTATGTCGTCCCACACATGCTAAATTATTAAGGCCGAACCACAAGTGCCGACCCACACCCGACTGACCCACATTGGCTTTCCTACCATGACCGAATGATACTTGCTGTCTTACTTTGACTTAACTTCCTTGACCGAACGATACATGCTGACCTACTAGACCGACCCACACACGATCTTCCTTCCTTGACCGAGCCACCCATGCCGAACCATATATGTCAATCCCATTAAGGCCGATCCACAAGTGCCGAACCATATATTAAAGGCCGATCCACCTAAATATACCGAGCCACTCAAACATGCCGAACCATACCTGTAGACCGAACCACGCACTTACCAAACTAATCGAGTTACACCGAACCCTTATACTTCCACATCTCTTTTGGTTTGAATCCCGTCTAGGCTCAACCATAGCCTTTGCAACTATCGCTTTGTAGCCGGACGAAGTAGCCGGGTAACATTTGCCCCCCAAAGTACGTCTTATTGCGTACATGACATGCTTTGAATCGAAGCAAGTTAAATTCTCCATAAAAAATCCATCATGTTCCCTGAATAGTCATTATTCTTCAATTTCATCCTCCCAAAGTGTCATATCCCTCTTTGGTTGTCTTGACGCGTGGTCGATTCCCAATAGTATAAATCAGGGATTGCATTCCATCAGTGGCCATCCGTGTCCGGTTCTACATGACTAGTAAGCTTTGGCTGTCTGATCCAGTCTTTTCTTTTATAACTCCAAGCGAAAAATCAATTTCTATCGATTTCAAGAAATCGAATTTTTTAAATATACACGTGCACGTTTGGGTACATGTTTTTGCCATTGGTTCCCGGATGCGTTTTACATGCTCATGAGTCGTCACAGATTTCTCCTAGCGTGATTGCAATTCGATTGCAATTCCTTGTTTATATTTTCTGTGAAATAAGGGTTGTAATCAGCCACTCGATGAGAGGGACTTCAAGTTCTTCATGGATGACGACCTTGGAGCCGTAAGTAAGGGTGAATGGAGTATGGCAAGTTGTGGACTCGTAGTGGTTCTGCAAGCCAATAATGCTACTGGGAGCTTATTCACCCTTTTACATCTAGCCTTTTCTAAACCACTTTTCAGAATAGACTTTATGATTTCGTTCACAGCCTTAACCTATCCATTTGGGCGAGCAAATACCACAAATTTCTTTTCAATATGATGCCGGCAGTAGAAGTTTTGAAATTTAGCGATGTCTAATTGGGCTTCATTACTAGTTATAATGGTTCATGGAAGGTCATAATGATATATGACATTCCAAATAATGAATTTGATTATTTTCTTCGTTTTGGTCGTGGTTAAAAGTTCTGCTTCTGCCCATTTGGTGAAGTAATCAACTGCTACGATGGTGTATCTCATAGTACTTTTAGGATCAGCAAGAAGACAATGATGTCAATGCCCCTAAGTGGCAAACGGCTATGGACTAGCCATCTGAGTAATTTCCATCTGCAGGGCTCTCGGAATTTTTGCAAACATCTTGCACTCGTCGCATTGTCTAGCATGATCAACCGCATCTTGATTGACAGTTGGCCAGTAATACCCGTAGCAGAGTATTTTCTTTGTCAGGCTTTGCCCCCTGATGTAATCGCCGCATTCTTCTTCATAGACTTCGCTCAAGACTCATTTGATATCATCATAGGTGATACACCGAAGCAAGGGAATGGATAAACTCCTTTCTACACATGACTTCTTCTTGGATGATTTGGCGTGAAGCTTTGAGGAGGATCTATTGTTTTCCATTCTTCCGTTCAGTAAGAATTCCTCATTGTAGATAGTCTTTGATAGGAGTCAACCATGGCCCCTTTTTTGGCTCTGCCTCCAAGATCTAGCCGATCTCCATCTGTCAATGCTTGGAATATTAAGTATTTCAACCGAAACAAAGTATGTCAGTTGCGCATCCTTGAAACTGGCCAGCTTTGCCAGTGACTTGACTCTTTTCATTTCGTTCATTGAGAATGTGTGTAATGATGTAATACGTGAAGTCGGCTAGTAGCTCTTGGACCCAGCCGAGATAAGGAGCAAGACAATGCCCCCGACAAGATTAACTTCCCTAACTTTGCATACTACCAATCAGGAATCACAAAAGATATGTAAAGTTTCCACTCCAAGCTCTCTAGCAAGTTTGAGGCTGGCGGTTGAGGCTTTATACTAAGCATCGTTGTTTGTTATAAGGAAATCGAGTTTCAGGACGTAGCAGATCGATCATTCCTCAGGAGTCATTAACACGATTCCTACGCCATAACATTCATCATTGGATGCTCCATCCGTGTACATTTTCCATCTATTGGTTGGTTCTCCACCACTCTTCGAGTAATCATCTGATGTAGTGAATTTAGATATGAGGTCTGCTAATTTCCGTCCTCGGATAGCTCTTCGAGGGAAATAAGTGATATCATATTGGCTTAGTTCGATATTCTATTTAAGTAGTCTTTCAAACGTCTCAGGTCCTGTCATAATGACTGTTAGGCATAGACGTTAGTGGGGTGAGCCTAAAAGTAAGAGCGGAGTTTTCATGATGAAATCAATAGACATTACGCTAGCTTTTGTAGCTTCGGGTCGATATTCAATGCATGGCTCGCGATAGTTGGTGAAATCACACACGCATGTCAGAATGGGTCCAAGGGAACATATCATCATTTATCAGAGAAATCCAACTAATTCTTTTATCATCGTTGCACCGAGCTATGATCCGACCTTCAGCACCCGTGAAGGGTCACCATGGCTGACTGTAATGTCAACTGTCAGCTTAGCGGGTGCAATCTTGGATTCTTTGAGTTTAGATGTAACTATTTTGCGTAACATTCAATGTGAAATATGGTCGGGACGGTCAATGTTGATGGTTACTACGGTTGAATCCTAGAGTCCTGTCATGAGTTATTAAGTCTGATAGTGAAGGGCTCTGAATGCTCTGATCGATTATCTGCAAATGGCCAAAGATCAGGCTTAGAAGCACATTGAAGAAAATTTCGAGTAGGGGTCAGCCTCGAGTTGCGTAAAGCTGCATAGCTTGATCTTTCTTTGAGTTTGAATTTGCTTGTATATTCGAGTAACGCACTTTCCATTCAACACATTCATGATCCTTTACCCGTCCTTCGGGATGGAGTGATAGTCAGTTGCCCACGAGCTTAGGCATCGATTTAATGATTCTATCTCTAGGCATTCTTTCGGTCATAGCCTTGAGTAGTTGTAAACACTATATATAAGTTTCAATATTGAGCTATCGCAGCCAGTCTTTGGATGATCATGCTTTTGATCCCAGTCTCAGGTTGATAAATGTACTGCGTGGACGGTTGAGTCTCGTCCTAGCTATGTTTATACTCCCACCTAAGCTCCAAAGACATAGAGTTGATCGATGAATAGTCGTTTCACATTCATCCCGCTTCTCGCTCGTGCCCCCAAGTCTGGGGCATATACCAATGAGTAGGAAGGCCAGCCATGCCCACTATAGCTTTACTCTCTTTCCCGCTGAATCATGGAATCAGGCCAGTTGATGGGAGGCTGAGTCTCGCCTATCCTGGATTGTATTGTTGTTTTTCATTCCAAGGGGAATCCTTCGTTGCCTCGTCAGTTTCTGGGCATAAGTTGGGTACTGGACGGTCAGCCACGCCCACTTTGGTTCATGTTCTGTAATCAGATCTTGGGGTAAAGTTGGCTCAAGTGTAGTCGGGTCATGCTCATCCAGTTTCATATTCCTCCTGTTGGATCGAAGGAGGGTGCTGGAGAATTAATGATCAAGTCTTTGTGGTTTACTCTCCTTTCCACACTCTGGTGGTCATAGTTTTTCAAGGGACATTCGGGTCACATTCGTATGTGCTTGGTGTGGATCGATATTGACCCTCGATCCGAGGTATGATATAGTCGGTTGCCCGTAGCTTTGGATGTCGTTTCGATTGGTTCTGTATTGAGGCCTCCTTATAGTTGTTGCCTTAAGTTGTAAGGAACTCCAAGCTAGAGCTATAATGATCTGTCATATTCAGATTTCAGTGATTTGTACTCCTGCCCCCAGCATTGATTTGGCCAGGCCACAAGTCGGATGGTCGAAATCCATCCTTAGCGAGTAAATACTCCTTATGTCAATTTCAGGCCAAAGTTTGCGTAATAGAGAACGGTCAAAATCCACTCATCTATTTATTGATTTTTATGTGCCATTCTGCATTCTGGTGACTTAGAGTTATTCTTCCCCCAGTTGACTCGTGCCTAATTTGTGTTCATGCTTCGATCCACTCTTCGGGGACTTAGTGATTTGTCGAACGGTTTATGCTCTAGTCCACAGTCAGGGACGTAGAGATTTTCGTCAAGTCATTTATACTTTAGTCCGCGCTCTGGGGACTTAGAGTACTCTAGCCTGCTTTAGGGACTTAGAGATTTTTCTCAAGTTGTTTATACTCTAGTCCGCACTTTGGGGACTCAGAGTACTCTAGTCCGCTTCAGGGACTTAGAGATTTTTCTCAAGTCCTTTATACTCTAGTCCGCACTCTGGGGACTCAGAGTACTCTAGCCCGCTTCAGGGACTTAGAGATTTTTCTCAAATCGTTTATACTCTAGTCTGCGCTCTGGGGACTAAGAGTACTCTAGCCCGCTTCAGGGACTTAGAGATTTTTCTCAAGTTGTTTATACTCTAGTCCGCACTTTGGGGACTCAGAGTACTCTAGTCCGCTTTAGGACTTAGAGATTTTTCTCAAGTCCTTTATACTCTAGTCCGCACTTTGGGGACTCAGAGTACTCTAGCCCGCTTCAGGGACTTAGAGATTTTTCTCAAACCGTTTATATTCTAGTCCGCACTCTGGGGACTCAGATTACTCTAGCCCGCTTCAGGGACTTAGAGATTTTTCTCAAATCGTTTATACTCTAGTCCACGCTTTGGGGACTCAGAGTACTCTAGTCCGCTTCAGGGACTTAAAGATTTTGCTCAAGTCGTTTATACTCTAGTCCGCACTCTGGGGACTTAGAGTACTCTAATCCGCTTCAAGGACTTAGAGATTATTCTCAAGTCGTTTATACTCTAGTCCGCACTCTAGGGACTCAGAGTACTCTAGTCTGCTTCAAGGACTTAGAGATTTTTCTCAAACCATTTATACTTTAGTCCGCACTCTGTGGACTCAGAGTACTCTAGTCTGCTTCAGAGACGTAGAGATTTTTCTCAAATTGTTTATACTCTTGTCCGCACTTTGGGGACTCAGAGTAATCTAGTCCGCTTTAGGGACTTAGAGATCTTTCTCAAGTCATTTATACTCTAGTTCGCGCTTTGGGAACTCAGAGTACTCTAGTCCGCTTCAGGGACTTAGAGATTTTCGTCAAGTCATTTATACTCTAGTCCTCACTCTGGGGACTCAGAGTACTCTAGTCCGCTTCAGGGACCTAGAGATTTTTCTCAAACCGTTTATACTCTAGTCCGCACTCTGGGGACTTGGAGTACTTTAGTCTGCTTCAGGGACGTAGAGATTTTGCTCAAATTGTTTATACTCTAGTCCTCACTTTGGGGACTCAGAGTACTCTAGCTCGCTTCAAGTACTTAGAGATTTTTCTCAAATCGTTTATACTCTTGTCCACACTCTGGGGACTCAGAGTACTCTAGTCCGCTTCAGGGACTTAGAGATTTTTCTCAAGTCGTTTATACTATAGTCTGCGCTCTGGAGACTCAGAGTACTCTAGTCTGCTTCAGGGACTTAGAGATTTTCATCAAGTCATTTATACTCTAGTTCGCGCTCTGGGACTTAGAGTACTCTAGTCCGCTTTAGGGACTTAGATATTTTTCTTAATTCATTTATACTATAGTCCGCGCTCTGGGGACTCAGTGTACTCTAGTCCGCTTCAGGGACTTAGAGATTTTCGTCAATTCATTTATACTCTAGTCCGCGCTCTGGGGACTCAGAGTACTCTAGTCCGCTTCAGGGACTTACAGATTTTTGTTTAGAGCAGTCAATTTTCCACCCGTTTGATTTGTATTTCATTTACGATATCGAGGCTAATGTTGTCGAATGAACGGTTGAACTGCGTTTGCTCATGGAATAGGACTCTGCCCCTAGCATCAAGGAAGAAACTTGAAAAATGGATGGTCGATTCTCGTCTGCTCGGTGATTGTAGCTCTTGCAATCAAGTCAAGGAAGGTGGTATATGATAGATGGTTGGATCACATCCATGCTAGGGTTGGACAATCAAGTCTCGCCCAATTTGCTTCGTATCTTTTTCTAGAAATCGAGGATAATGGGTTATTGAGTAGACAAAGTAAGTTACATATGTTTCAAGGTGTAGTCGTGTCCATGTATTGAGAGCGGTGGTTGACGAGTAGTAAGTCCATCACAGCTACTCCAAGTCGGGCTTTCGAACTACCTTTTGTGTTCAGGGTAAGATTTGATGTGTAGATGATCAAATCAAGTCCACACTAGATAGATCCTGGCGACACTGAGCTTTAGGAAAGGCATTTGTATTTTGTCGAACTTTGTTTTATGACTCGATTTAAGTGGATGATCGGGCCATGTTCATTCCAAGCCTCGCTTAGGTCTCCAAGTCAAATATGGAGGTCGATGAATGGACGGTTGGTCATGTTCGCTTTGTATTAGGCTCTGACTGTGACGAGCTTTTCAATCTCTAGTCCTTGGCCCCAAATCAAAGGCACATGGTTGACGATGTGCGATCAAATCGTGCTTGTCTTGATGAAACTCCACAGGTCCGATCAAGGTCTGCGTGGATTGGTTGGCGGCCAACTCTGAGTACTTGGTCACCTGCATCGTTTTGGAAGAATTTTAGTTCAAGTCAGTCGTAATTCAAAGCACAATTGAAATTGAATAAAAATAATCCAAAGAAGATTGGTATAAATCTCATTGATAAATGGAGCAACATCGTGTGCTCGCTATTCAACTCTGCCCCTAGCCCCTTCTAGCGGGATGTCGACTGCCAACGATCCAATTGATAATTAGGGTTCTTTATTGATGGGCATCCGAAGTTCTTGGCTCGCCATTCTACAAGGCTTGCACGTACTATTGAAGCTTTCCTTTTCGAATCAGCTTTTCGATCACACCTCGGAGGTGTTTGTAATCGCCAGTGTTAGGATCAGTGTGCATCTTGGAATATACAACATTCCCCTGATTTTCTCTGGACTTCGGTGGAATCTTTCGAGGTTGGTTTTCAGTACCACTCTAAGTCGCGAGTCTCCAAGTAGAGGTTATCGATTGAATCTTTCAAAGTGCATATGAGTCGAATTTTGAGATCTTGTTTTGTCTACTGGAATCAGAGTCCTTAGCCAACGGGCCTGCATTGTTCTTTTTCCTAGTCTGCTCCACTCCTCCTCACTTTGGTTCTGATTCATTTTGTAACAGAAATTATCCATGGTCGTAGGAGGCTCTCCAGCTAACTAGCTGCCAAATTATATCTGGAGGTCGACTCCCTCCAAACGCGATCAATATGATATCCTTGTTAGCATTTGGAACAAATTGCTTGGAGTCACTAAATTCGAAGTGCTGGATCATTGAAGAATGGTGCTTGGAGTTACCTTGGCGTTTTCCTAGAGTCATATCATCTATGTTCTCAAACCTTTGGGAGTATCGTTTGAGTAGCGGCTGCTTGTCCATTCCCTTGTTGCCCTTCAGAAGCTGCCGCTTGATCCTCTATGCCCTGGTCGGTCATAGGATGTAAGTGAAGTGGATAGAATGTTCCTTCATTAGCTTGAGTTTTGAATTCACTATACGGAGACACTACGCTGCAGCCAGGGTTCAGCTGGGTTTCTACCCGAAATTTTTTAGAGCCTTTTTCTTAGATTTGGGTCGTACCCGAAAAAGGTTTTTTTGAAAATAGGGGCCGTACCCGATCCATATATTTTTTGGTATAGGGACCGGTCAGATGGTTTTTTAAGAGAGGGATCGGTATACAGTAGAGGGATCGGTATACACTGGATGGATTGATATACATGCGATCGGTAAAAATGGGTCGATAACACCGGGTCAGTATACACTCGGTCGGTAACACTGGGTCAGTATACTCTGGGTCGGTATACACTGGGTCGGTATACACTGGGTCTGTAACACTGGTCGGTATACTCTGGGTCGGTATACACTGGGGCGTTCGATGCATGTGGTTCTTGAAGCGATCGGTATGTAAGCTTTTCAAAGAGATCGGTATGTAAGCTTTTTTGTGAGGGGTCGAATATCTGCATTGAGTGAGAGGTCGGCTATATGAGAGATTGGCAGAATTGCCTTCAAAGAGGGGTCGACCTTCATATAACTCCAGTGCAAACTTCAACATCCAATCCCAAAAGCTTGCGTACATTTGTGAATCCAATCCCATGGCTAATAGCTTCCTTTAGATCTCTTTCAAATCTGAGTAGAATAGGAAGTTTGCTGGTAAACAACTGGATCTATCTCGCGAATATGGAAATCCACTAGTAGACGATGAAATCCAATCAAGTTGAGAATTCAATTCTCACTGAAAGCACCAAAATGTTAGCACCAAAATTGGTCATTAATACCCTTGAATAGAATTGTGTAGAGAGATTAATGAAGAAAGTAAATTAAAACATAGAAGTAACGCAATTGAGTGAGAAAAGAACAACAAAAAACGAGAACACCAGATTTATAGTGGTTCAGCGTAATTGCCTACGTCCACTTTGAATGTGATCTTTATTACTTTTCCAATCACTTGAGTACAGATACAATCCATAAACAAACAACTTGAATACAAGTTTGAATAGGAAATAAACGAGTACAGAAAATGGTAGTCTCGCTAGAATTATCGAAAAAAGGTCCCTTCAACTATACCCCTGCCCCTCTATTTATAGACAAAGATTGGCTGGACCCCTGTGCCAGCCCATGACCAAGGTAGCTCGGCCCATAGCGGTAGGTTGAACCAGTCATGCCGATCCACCTGTTGCTGATCCAGTGGTTGTCTCATCGCTGACTCGAAGTAAGCCCTCAAGGAACTCGGAGCAAGCGGCGGGTGACTCAAAGCAAAGAAATGCTGGTCGCATCACTCTGTTGCAGATCAAATAACTTGTCAACCTCCTTAAGGCGCACTGGCCCGGGTATGCCGACCCACACATGCCAAATTATTAAGGCCGAACCACAGGTGCCGACCCACACCCGACCGACCCACCTTGGCATTCCTACCAAGACCGAACGATACTTGTTGTCTTACTTTGACTTAACTTCCCTGACCAAACGATACATGCCGACTTACTAGACCGACCCATGCACGATCTTCCTTCCTTGACCGAGCCACCCATGCCGACCCATACATGCCGAACCATATATGTCAATCCCATTAATGCCAACCCACAGGTGCTGAACCATATATTAAAGGCCGATCCACCCAAATATACGGAGCCACTCAAACATGCCGAACCATACCTGTAGGCCGAACCACGCACTTACCAAACTAATCGAGTTACACCGAACCCTTATACTTCCACATCTCTTTTGGTTTGAATCCCGTCTAGGCTCAACCATAGCCTCTGCAACTATCGCTTTGTAGCCAGGCCAAGTAGCCGGGTAACAATAATTAATAATAATAATTGATAATTAATTAATTAATAATAATTAAGTAATTAATTAATAAAAACTAAAGGTAATAACAAATAATAATTAAGTAACAATAATTAAAAATTAATGTATAATAATTAAAAATTAATTTTAAATATGAAATAATTCATTCTAATAACAAATGTATAAATAATTAATAATTAACAAGTTAAAA
Organism: Allium fistulosum; assembly: GCA_030737815.1. Taxonomy (NCBI): domain Eukaryota; kingdom Viridiplantae; phylum Streptophyta; class Magnoliopsida; order Asparagales; family Amaryllidaceae; genus Allium; species Allium fistulosum. The sequence continues at coordinate 927,186,646 of CM060905.1, forward strand.
GTCAATAAATAAATGATAATTAATTAATAATTAATAATAATTTTTTTGTATGAATTAATTAATGATTTGTATTTGAAAGAGGTATTTGTATGAATTAGTTAATTGTTTGTTATTAATAATTATTGATGTTATTGTTTTAATGAAAGAATTTCAAATTTTCCTTTTTGTCTGGTTGTAATAGATGACTATTACAACCTTTTTCTTTTACCAGTTGTAATAGATGTTAATTTTCAACAGCTTTTTTTTGCTACTTGTAAATGTTACTTATTGCAAGCTTTTTTGTTTACCCATTACAATAAATAATTAATAATTACAAAATAATAATAATTAACTATTAATCAAAAATAAATAGTTAAATAAATAATTCTTATATAATAATTAAAAATTAATATATAATTATTATCAACTACAAATAAATAACAATAATTAATAGGAAATATGATCAATTCCTATTAATAATTATTAATTAATTAATAAACAATAAATAAATAAATAATTTATTAATAATAACTAAAAATGATAACAAATAATAAGTAAATAGAGAATAATTAAATAATAGTAATTATGTAATAATAATTAAAAATTAATGTATAATAATTAATAATTAATTTGAAATATGGAACACGAAAGTGATTTATACAATTTGTATAAATGTATTTAGTAAATAAGAATATAATTTTAACAATTTAATAAATATATTTTTAATAGACTTTTTCTAAAAGTTTGTATTAAATGCATTTAATAATTAAGAAATAATTTTTAGTAATTAATTTGACAAATTACTAATTAGTCACTATTAAAATTAATAATTATTAATTAATAAAAAGTATCAAATAATTAATGTTGGTATTTAACATTTAATAACTAATAATTAATAATTACTATTAATATTTAATATTTAATTATAAATAATTAACAATTACTATTAAATTGTTAAGAAGTAATAATTAATAATTAAGACTAATATTTAATAAATATTTTAATAATTAATGGTTAATAAGGAATATTAAATTTATTATTTAGTATGTAATATTTAATAGTTATAATTGATAATTATATTTAATATTTCAAAAAATTAAAAATGATGAAATTCTTTAAAAATTTTAAAAAAATATTCATATAATTTTAAAAAAAAATTTAAAAGTTCTCATAAAATTCAAAAATAATTATTTTGGTTATAAGTAATAATTATTTTGGCTCCAGCTGATTATTTTGCCTCCAATCCTCAAAAATTTGGCTCCCACTTAAAAAACTTCTTTTCAATCCTAAAAAATTTAGCTCCGACCCCAAAATGTTGGCTCTAATCCCACATATTTGAGTCTGCTCACTCACGTGCTCCACTTTTCTTTCTTTAGACCGTTTCCTTCTTCAAAATTAAACCCCCCTTAAAAATGCTTTGTTCTAAAAAATTCTATCTAACCAAGTATCCACACCCTTCACAAATAGCAATTCGGGAACCCCTCTTCCAGAGTTCAAAAAAAGTTCATCTTCTACAGCCTTTTTGCCATGGCGAGATAGAAACTCGAGATTTGCAATGCCTTGAAACTTATATTAAAGTCCGAGTCAAATTGCTCGTTATCGCCTAGGCATGATCTGCTTTCACAGTGGTTGTTCTGTCATTATTGCTCAAAAATTCATCCTTTTATTTCGAGATCACTATTCCTGTCACTTTACGTTGAACTCTGATAGCTTGCTTATGATCTGAAGTAAGTCTGCAACTTGAAGATGGCGATGATCCTTTCCAGTTTATGGTGCTTTGGCGAGTGGGTGCCTACACCGTCATTTAAGTATGGTTAGCTTTTATCACTATTGCATTTTACTATGTGTTGCATTGCTGCTGTTAGGTATTGATTGAAATTTCTTTTACTACTAGATTGTTGCTATGTTGGAGATTATTGTTCCGGTTGTGTGCAAACTGAGTGCCATATTGGTCATGTGTGTGAATCTAAAGGGGTTGAAGGTGCTTCGGCTATGGAATTTTATGTTGTGCTTTTATTTTGCAGTGCACTCCAAGTTCTTGTGAGAATGTCTTAAATAGTTTTGTATCCCATGTTGTTGCCCTACTTTGTCTTAATGTTCTGAAACCTCATGCTAGTGCCCCTGCTCCTTTGTGCTTTGATGTACTTGTTAATGTAGTTGCCAAAGGTGTTTCAGAGATGGTCCACCTTATTGATGAAGCTGTCACAGTTACTCCCGATGAAATATCTTCACTTGGTATTGATACAACAACTGCTGATCCTACTAGAAATGATGAGACCAATGTAATTATCATTCGTACTGTTTGTATTCAGCTTCTTTTATATTAGTTTTAGCTTGTACGACAATGATGTAATTGTATTAAAACTTTATAAATGATGTGAATGTATAATTGGTTTTGGGCTTTTAGCAATTGTGAGAACGATCGTATACATTCTGCACCAATGCTCTAATTTTTTTTTTAGTTTTGCATTTTTTTAGAAACTGGCAAAAATAGTCGTAAAATACATCTATTACAATGATAAAAAATATTTGTAAATAAATCTATTACAATTGCCAAAAGCAGTTATAAAACACCCTATTTCAACGACTTTTGATAGTTGTAAATTTTTTATACAACAAGCATTTACAATGGTCATAAACAGTTGTACAATCTCATCAGTCTATTACAAATTCACATATTACGACGGTTGCCAGCCCATTGTTAAACACCTATTACAACTGGCATTGTCTGCTGTATTGTTATAGTGATAACTCCTTGGAAAATGATATATTTTGAGTCTAATTTTTTTCCTTCCATTTTTTATTCTTGCTGTAAGGATTGGATAAACACATTATAAAGTATATATGACATGAATTTCATCTCGTTTGAATATCCTTTGACCTTCGAACAGAAGGTTTTTAGTCCAAATGTAGAAAAAGATTAAAAATGTTTACGCATCATAAATTTAACTGAAGTTGTATAATTAGTTACACAATGGTTAAAAAATATATTTAAATTCATAAAACTGTTACGCATCATAAATTTAACCGAAGTTATATAATGAACATACTGAAAGTTGCATTGATTGATCATTTGAGTTTAGTTTTCAATAAAGTTAAATATCGAATTACACAACAAAAGATCACCGACAATACTAATTTAATTAATCTCACACCATCATAAAATTAAAGAATTGAATAAAATAACTTCTTTAGTTTTTAGGATTAAATTAGTATCTTTAACAAATTTCATATTTCTACAATTAAAAAGTTATTATATTCTGATAAATTAAATTACTTAAAATATCCAGTCATCAAAAACGTCTGGACGGGGCTGTCGGTGGCCGTCGGAACTGTCAGTTGCTATTTAGGTCATTTGTAGTAGTGATTAGTAGAAACAAGGAATCGAAATGTAATAATGGTTATTCATCTTATCACCATAATTAGGCATTATACGATGTTATGGTATACATAATTCACATATGTAGTTTACAAGCATATATGTTATCAGCTTGGTTAATTTTCTCAATTAACTAAATGCAAAATAAATAATAATGAACTTGGTTGGAAATTATCTAGTTTTATCAATGACACTAGACGAATAGTCTAATGAGGAAATTGAATCTATGATCGAGGTCGGGGGAAATTTATGTGCAGACAAGATTTACGAGGCTTTTTTTTCTTAAATCATAAATGACTGCCAGTGAATAGAATCTAAAAGGCACTTCAGCCACCTTTCACAATTCTCTGCCAACTTCTAATATTATTCTTTTCCCAAATCATAAGGAAAAGCTTCCAAATATCAATGACGAAGGATTTCAACCCGTTAGAAACTGCCGTAGAAATCAAACCCATTCTCATTGGCCTATTGCAATCAAACCCATTCTCATTGGCCTATTGCTACCCAAGATTTGGCAAGATATCAGCAATAGGTTTCAGAAATGGCTACAATGATTCAAGACACTTAAGAAACATGATGGCAACATCTGATCCAAGCCAGCAAAACCAGTTTACAAATGAAGATAAATCTCAAAGCAAAAATTCTTCTTCTTGGGCAGAAATGATAAAGAATGAAGTCTTTAATACAAATTTTGATTTGGAATATGTTGCTCCTATCACATCAATAGTAAAAAAAAGTGGTGACAGTGAAGGAAGTGATCAACAAAAGAACCAAAAATAAGTGGTGTAATTCGGTAATCGCCTACGCTTTCATTAATCGCCCTTACTATCATCATTTTAGGGCATTTGTGATTAGAACATGGAACCTATCAGGCAAATTTGAGATATACACAAGATACAATGGTTATTTATAATCAGTTTCCTTAATGCTGGAGATTGTGAAAATGCTATAAACGGGGTCCTTTTTCATTAATGGTAAGCATATAATATTGAAAAAATGGAGAAAAAAACTTGGTTCTTGGTAGAGATCTGTTATCAACTCTCCCAATATGGATTAGATTACTAGAATTAAACTTGAAATTATGGGATAAAGAAGCCTTTAGTACTATTGCCAGTGTAATAGGAGTTCCGTTGAAACTAGATGAGCTAATGGCTAAAGAACCAAGATTTACACACGAATCCTAGTTGAAATCAAAGAAAATGCAGATCTCCCTTAAGAGGCCTACATTCCTATGCTTAACAAAGAAAATATTGTTCATAAAATTGAATACAACTGGATTCCTCTATGTTATCCCGCCTTTTGGCAAGGCCGTGACACCAAGGAATTGACTAGTAACCAACGACGGCCCGTCCTAGAGATCAGTTATACACAGGCTCACTATGGATATCGATGAATTTTGTCCGAGTCCGGATCGAGCCCAAATTAGTAGGACATGACAAGCTAAGCCATGAGAGTCAACGTTTCAAATCTCAAGTCAATCCGAGTTCGTATGCTCAAGTTATAAACGATACAAAATTGGATGAAAACCAATCACCGGTCGACTCGCTTCCTTCGACTCGCTTCGCATCCCTCAGAAGTGACTTCTTCGACTCGCTTCACATCCACCAGAAATGACTCCTTTGACTCGCTTCGCATCCCTTTGAAGTGACTCCTTCGACTCGCTTCGCATCCACCAGAAATGACTCCTTCGACTCGCTTCGTATCCCTCAGAAGTGACTCCTTCGACTCGCTTCGCTTCGTGTCCATCACGGAGCCTTTGTTCGAATCCCACAGGACACTCCACTTCGACTCGCTCGACCGGTGCACGCTTCGACTCGCTCAATCTGGGCACACATCGACTCGCTCAATCGATGTACATTTCGACTCGCTCGAGACGGCATCAAAAGCAGAGCGATCCAAAGACTCAAGCGCCACGTCACCGAGTCGAACGGAAGCGAGTCGAAACGAGATCGAGTCGAACCAAACAGCCACCGAGAATCCCATTTCGTATCGATCATATCTCCTAATCTACAAGTCCAAATGCTATGAAATTTTCATAGAAGACTACGTGCATGCTAAAGAATGTCCACGCCAAATTTCGACTCCATTGGATGAAATCTTGATCGATACGAAATCTGTTCGTATCGATCACGGATCAGACCAAAACTTCACGGGCTTGGGTGCGCGGGCCTGGTCACATGCTAGAGAGGGTCTCCCGAGATCTGAGCAAAATATCAGCCTCCTACACCTATAAATAGACCCCCAAAGCCAACAGAAGAGGGGTTCTTCTTCCTCTTTGAGATCTCCAATGCCCGGACTCCGCCAGATCCAGATCTGAACTCCATTACTGCTGCTACCAACGAATTTCACTGCTGCAAATCATTGTTATTCGCTATAATTTGCTGAAATCAATTGTAAACATCAAAGAAAGATCAATAAAGCAAACTATTTCATAGTGGACGTAGGCAATACGCCGAACCACTCAAAATTCTTGTGTCTCCCTACATTTTAATTATTCTCATTTCTGAAATTTGGTGTTTTTATTAGATAAATCCTCTTTTTACATTTAATTTCTTCACTTTATCTCTTCAAAGACTTCCGAAGAGTGTTGTGCCCAATTTTGGTACAAACACTTTGGTGCTTTCCTTGAGAAAAACCCAAATTTTCTCCTGCTCTTTGGATCTCCTATCTATATTGGATTGCATAAATCTAAGAAGAAGATCCAGATCTAGAACTTTGAAGCCCTTCCATTCTATTCAGATTTGCAATCAGATCTAGGAAAGGACTTCATCAATTCATTATGGTGAGCACACATACCACTTCTACAGCTGCTGATCAAGGAGCACAGGACCGACAAAATCCCGTGCAATCACCTCCATCCAACCAAAATGCTACAGGACCTTCAAATCCATCAGGTCCAATCACTAGACAAGAATTCCAGACATTGCTTCAAGAGTTGACCCAAAATCGACAGTAGATAACTGAACAACTGCGTGCCAACACAGAGTTGACTAACCAGCTAAATCGCCAAAGGCGAAGAAGATCCAGAAGAGACCAAGGTTCTTATTCTTCCATGGAAAGTTCAGTCTCCTCTGATGGCCAAACCAGATCCACGCGCCCACGGCTAGGTGTAAGCTACACCCAAGCCACGGGACACCAACCTAGTTCAAATCTTGGGCAACCTAGAACTGGACCATCCGCTAGTCTCCATACAAAACCTTCGTCTCGGGGAGGTGCTGCTCCTTACCATGTCACCGGCAACATTGCTACTACCACCACTGCCGGACGGGGAGATGATGCTAGGAACCAAGCTGATCCTCAACGTAACCAATGAGAGCAGACTCCTGAGCCTTATGTCCCTGAGGATGTTGAACCAAGGAGGCGAGGCACGGACCGTCGACCACGTCCGATCCAGACTCGCGCTGTGGAACCCGACCACACCTTGGCACAACATGCCCCAAGTATCCGAACGCCGGATATACCAGCGATGATCCGCCAAATGATCCGTGAAAGTCAGGGTCTCTCTAATGACGACTGGGGAATCTCTCGGAGTCATACCCCTTTCACCGATGACGTTTTATATGCTGAACCACCTCGGCACTTCAGGATGCCAGCTTTGCCAGTTTACGAAGGAAGTTCTGATCCCAATCAACACGTCCTGAAATACGAATGGCCGATGAATGCTACCAGAGCTGATGATGCAGTAAAGTGCCGTAGTTTCCCCATTTCCTTAGGGGGCATCGCTACCATGTGGTTCACTCGTTTGCCACCGCGATCCATCTCTAATTTTGACCAAATGGCCACCAAGTTTGTCGAACAATTCCGTATGCACGTGGCGAGGCCTAAGGACGTTAACACTCTGTCTAGTGTTACACAAGCTCCCGGAGAAACACTTAGACGTTACTTGGAGCGATTCCATGCCGCATGTGCAGAAATAAGCAATCCCAATGATAACTCTATCCTAATGGCATTGACTAAGGGGATTGATGCTGATTCCGAGTTCGGAAATTGGTTAGCTGGAAAACCACCTGCGTCATTGGACCGTTTCTATTCCAAGGCAGCCCAATTCCTGAGAAGGGAGGATGCGAAACAGTCTAGGAAGCAGGATGACGCAGGGCCCAACATCGAAGGAATACAAAGTAACATCGCTGTTAAACAATCCGGAGATAGTTCTGGGAAAATTCAGTTGAACGTACAAAATAAACAGAATCAACAGAGAGACAATGGAAATCAAATCAAAAAACGCGATCAGAATCGTGGTCCACGGCGTAGAGCTTCCATGTACGATAATTACACTCCATTGAACACGTCATTGGAAAATGTGTATTTGCAGACCTGCAATACCATACAATACAAGAAACCTGCCCCAAAACCACCAACTAAGAGACAAATCCAAACAGGAAAATTCTGTAGATTCCATGAGAGTTATGGCCACAACACCAATGAGTGTCGTCACTTACAAGACCTCATTGAAAAACTGATACGTGAGCGGAAGCTGGATCAGTATGTGCGGGCGCCGCAGTCTGGTGGTGCGGGCCCATCAAATCAGAATCGTGCGCCGAATTAGGAAAGACAGGAGGAACCCGCTCGTACAGGCGGGAGGTTAGTTATCAATACGATAAGTGGTGGTCTTCACCCAGTAGATCGAAGCTGGAAGGAAATGGAGTCGTATGCCAGTTCTATCAGGCATGCGGACTTCGAGTGTTGCAGTAACTTTGACGAAGGAGCTCCGACCAAGCAACAGAAGACGATGACAGATGACATCGTGTTTAGGAACAGAGACGCTGATAAAGTCGAAGCCCCCACTATCGATCCACTAGTCATCTCAGCATAAGTCGGTCCCGCTTGGATGAAGAGGATATTAGTTGACAGTGGAAGCTCTGTGAATATTTAGTTCAAGCGAGCTTATGATCAAATGAAAATGGAAGCCACGGACTTGAAGCCTTGTCAATCCCGAGTCCATGGTTTCAACGGAAGTGCTACCACACCTACTGGAATGGTGGAACTGCCAGTAGAGCTGGGAGTTGGAGAACGTCGGAGAGTACGGATGTTACAGTTCATCGTTTTGGACATAGACTCCTCTTACAATGCTTTCTTGGGCCGACCGGCCTTCGCTGAATTCAGGGCAACCATCGCCTCGTGGTGTTTGACTTTAAAGTTTCCCACTGATCATGGAATAGGAATCATTCAGAGAGATCAGGCTGCTGCCAGAGCCTGCTATGTTGCTGAGCTATGGGAGGCGCAGCGAAAGGAGAAAGGAAAGGGCTTGGAGGAATCTCTCTGCGTCCGTTTTGCCGATAATTGACAATTAACGCCCGAGCACCCTAGCCAATTCCTCAAGGATCTTGACCCGAGAGAAACTGAAGACGAAGGAGAATCTAAAGAAAGTCAAGTATCCCCGGCCGAACTGACGATTGATGTCCCAGTTGACAATAACGATGATTCGTAAATGATAAAGATTGGATCTCAGCTAAGCCAGCAAACTCAAGGGGAATTGGTTGAATTTCTACGGGCAAATCTTGATGTATTTTCCTAGACACATTCCGATATGTGTGGGATCTCACCGGACATCGCGAGCCACACCCTGAAAATTGACCCGTGGCATGTCCCGGTCAAACAGAAAAGGCATGGTATGGATCCAGAGAGATCTGCCGCCCTTAAAGAAGAAGTAGAAAAGCTTAAAGCAAATGGGTTCATTCGGGACGCTCTATATCCCGAATGGGTGTCAAATCCCGTGCTCGTCCGAAAACCTAACGGGAAGTGGAGAACATGTGTCGATTAGTGGAGAACATGTGTCGATTATTCCGATCTGAATAAAGCATGTCCCAAAGACAGTTTCACGCTTCCCAGAATTGATCAGCTAGTAGATTCGACGGCTGGACATGAACTCTTATCCTTCATGGACGCATATTCAGGCTACAATCAGATACCGATGCATTTACCCGATCAAGAACATACCAGGTTCGTATCCAATCTAGGACTTTACTGTTACAAGGTAATGCCATTCAGACTCAAGAATGTCGGGGCTACTTATCAACGATTGGTCAATCGGATGTTTGCCAATCAAATCGGGAAAACAATGGAAGTATACGTAGACGACATGCTTGTGAAGTCATGACTCTCCACCGACCACGTTAAAGACTTGGAAACTATGTTCAACATACTTCGAGAATATAAAATGAAGCTCAACCCACTGAAATGTCACTTTGGAGTTGCATTCGGAAAGTTCCTTGGGTTCATCGTTAACGCTCGGGGAATCGAAGCTAATCCTGAAAAGATTTGGGAAATCAGAAATCTTGAAACTCCAAAGACTATAAAGCAAGTCCAGAGTCTCAACGGAAAGGTAGCAGCATTGAGTAGGTTCATTTCAAAGTCCACTGACAAATGCATTCCCTTCTTCGATCTGATCCAAAAAAGGAAACGAAACTTTGAATGGAACACGGAGTGCGAGGGCGCTTTCCAAGCACTAGTTCAACATCTATCCACACCGCCAATACTGTCAAAGCCTATTGATCATGAGAAGTTGTATACATACTCGGCGATATCAGAAAATGCTATTAGCACTGCCTTGGTTCGAGAAGAGGACGGGATACAGAAACCAGTATACTACGTCAGCAAACGATTGACTGGGGCTGAAAGGAACTATCCAAAGCAAGAAAAGTTGGTTTACTTCCTTGTGATCGCATCAAGAAAACTCCGACTGTATTTCCAGGCACATCCCATTGTTGTTTACACCGACCAACCGTTACGACAGGTCCTTTCGCGGCCTGAGACGTCTGGTAGGTTACTCAAGTGGAACATCGAACTGAGTCAGTTTGATATTACTTACACTCCAAGACGGGCTATACAAGGACAAGTCCTAACCGATTTCATAGTTTAATTTACCATTCCAGAGGACTTGCCCGAAACCACTAAATCCTCAGAATACGTCTTGAAGCTGTATACTGATGGTGCATCAAACGACCGGTGTTCGAGCACTAGTGTTTTACTCGAAACCCCTGAAGGCCGATCCATATGCTATGCTGTGAAGTTCAATTTTCATGCGACTAATAATGAAGCTGAATACGAAGCCCTCTTAACTGGCTTAAAACTGGCTAGAGATTTGAGAATTATCGCAGTGGAAATTTATTGTGACTCACAATTGGTTGGGTGCCAAGTACGGGGAGAGTATCAGGCAAGAGATCGAAGGTTGGCTGCTTACTTAGCTCGAGTTCAGGAAGTACTGAATCAGTTCGATTATTACGCCATCTATTGTATACCTCGGGGGCGCAACCAAAAGGCCGATTTATTGGCAAAGCTAGCCAGCACAGGTGAAGCTCAGCAAATGGGACTCGTTCCCGTAGAAACGCTATCTTCCCCGAGCATCGACCAGACAGAAATAAACTGGGTATGTGAAATCGTTCCCGAAAAGGATTCGTGGATGACCCCACTCAGAAGTTACATTGAGCACGGAACCCTGCCGGAGCGCAGAAGTGAGAAGAGACAAGTCCTTCGGAAGGCCTCACGATTTACCATCCAGAATGGGCTCATGTACAGAAGGGGGTACTCAATCCCTCTACTCCGATGTATTGCTCATGTTGAAATTAAACAAGTGTTGCATGATGTGCACGAGGGAGAATGTGGCGATCACACCGGGGGGGGCAAGCACTTGCCAAGAAAATACTTCGCTACAGATATTATTGGCCTACCGTGAATCGTGATGCGTTGGACTATGCAAAGAAATGTGATAGGTGCCAGAAATATGCCCGAATATCTAGAGCTCCTCCTACCGAGATAACGCAAATGGTCAGCCCATGGCCGTTCGCAATGTGGGGCATCGACATCATCGGTGCTCTACCTCTAGCAAAAGGTGGTGCGAAGTACGCCATCATCGCAGTTGATTACTTCACAAAGTGGGCTGAAGCCGAAGCTCTCACTACAATTACAACGAAGAAAGTAATCAACTTTGTGGTTCGTAACATCATCTGTCGATTTGGTCTCCCACACACCATTATTACGGACAACGGAACCCAATTCTACAATGCTGAATTCAAAGAATTCTACAAACGATTTCACATCCAAAAGAAATTCTTTGTAGTTGCGCACCCTCAGGCAAACAGACAGGTCGAAGCTGTTAATAAAGTTATAAAATCCATTCTGAAAAAACGAATGTAAATGGTCGGTGGCAAGTGGGTTGATGAACTTCCTATGGCTTTATGGGCTTACCGAACAACCCACAAGACTGCGACCGGTCACACTCCATTCTCTCTCTCTTACGGTTCAGAAGCCGTTATTCCGGTCGAGCTAGAAGTACCTTCTCATCGTGTGACATACTATGATCCAAAGACAAATGCTATATTACTTGCTGAATCTCTCGATCTACTAGATGAGAAGCGTGAAGAAGCTGATTTGAGGGCAGCTGCGCATCGAAGTCGAGTCGCCCGATTGTACAACGCCAAGGTCCGTCTGCGAACCTTCGAACTGGGCGATCTCGTCTTAAAAAGAATCTATTCGGCTCCTTCGCATATGAAGCTGACATGGGAAGGAAGTATGTTATTGAATGAAGGCTCGGAGATGGCACATTCAAGTTATCAACCGTCGACGGTCTTACTCTGCCAAGAGATTGGAATAGCGAGAGCCTTCGCCGCTATTACACATGACAGGCTATCTTTATCCATTTAGTTTACTTTCCTTTTTTGCAATTTGTTTCTGCATTTCGAAATTAGAACTTGTAATGAGGCAACTGACTTTGCCATGCTTTCTTATTTCAGCAATAAAATGCAATCTCTTCGAGCCAGAGCTGTGATTTACTTAAAATGCTTCATATGACCATCATTATGCATGGAGAGCTAAGTTTCACCATATAGTGGAATTTATTCAAATAGAGAGTGGCTGTGATGCAACCAATCACTCGCTAAGTGAAACCCGGGCTCGGTGGCAAGCCATCACACCAAAGTCAAAAAAGGATTGATACACGACAATCCTTCGTCAACTCCGTATTCCCAAAGTGCAAAGCGGAGTATAAACATCAACTCCGTATTCCCAGAGTGCGAAGCGGAGTATAAACATCAACTCTGTATTTCCAGAGTGCGAAGCGGAGAATAAACATCAACTCTGAACTCCCAGAACCCGAGTCGGAGTATAAACATCTACTCCGTATTCCCAGAGTGCGAAGCGGAGTATAAACATCAACTCCGTATTCCCAGAGTGCGAAGCGGAGTATAAACATCAACTCTGAGTTCCCAGAGTGCGAGCCGAAGTATAAACATCAACTCTGAGTTCCCAGAGTGTGAGTCGGAGTATAAACATCAACTCCGAACTCCCAGAGCGCGAGTCAGAGTATAAGCATCAACTCCGTATTCCCAGAGTGCGAAGCGGAGTATAAACATCAACTCTGAACTCCCAGAGCGCGAGTCGGAGTATAAACATCGACTCCGTATTCCCAGAGTGCGAAGCGGAGTATAAACATCAACTCCGAACTCCCAGAGCACGATTCGGAATATAAACATCAACTCCGAGTTCCCAGAGTGCGGACCGGAGTATAAGCATCGACTCCAAATTCCCAAAGCGTGAATTGGAGTATAAACAACAACTCCGAACTCCCAGAGTGCAAGTCGGAGCATAGACATCGACTCCAGGTTCCCGGAGCATGAAACAGAGCGTAGACACCAACTTCAAGTTCCCGAAGCATGAATCGAAGTACAGATATCAACTCCAAACTCCCAGAGCGCGATTCGGAGTATGAACATCAATTCCATGTCCCCAGATCGCAGATATATGATTGAAACTTAAGCCAGCGTGACCAACCGCCGATAAAACAAATGGGAATCCCCAGAGTGCGGATTTGATCATCGACAATCAGACGAGCATGGATGAACTACTCAATCTCCGCTTGCCTCAAACACCCATTCAGTGGCACTAGACTCGACCTGCTATAAGAAAAGAGCGATCGCTGGCTGATGTATTACAACACACCACGAAGACCGAGGGGCAAGACTTAAGCATCAACCATCGACTAAAGCAATGCAACATCAAAATTCGACTCGCATCCCGATAGCAAACCATGTCCATAGTTTCCGAACTTGGCGAATAGAAACAAACTTGATTCGAAAGCTAAAACTTCACAAGTACACTTCAGATATTGAAACACTTGGACAAATACACAATGACAGAAAAGAAACCAAAAAAGAGATGTTTCATTTCTATTGTTTATAAAAGAAGTTTGTATACAAGTTTCCAAAAATTCCTACTAGTAGGGCCCGAACCCGCATCTATACACGGCTAACAAAATGCAAGTCAAAATGAACCGGGGAAGCATGTTTAATCTGTCTTCTTCCTTGGCTTCCTTCTCGGCATAGACCCGCTAGAGCCACCGCTAATCTTCCTCTTCGAGCTTTTGCTTTTCGGCGGTTGGTCTTCAGGCGAGGGCATTATATCAACATCCTCCTCCGAACTCGAGTGGATAGGAATGCTCTCTACGGGCGGAGTCGGAGGAACATGATCAAGTACAGAAGGAGGAATGGGCACACTGGTAATGAAGACAGTACCACTGGGAGATATCATGCTAAGCGGAGCAGGTCCCGGTGCTGCCATCCCACCTCCAAAACTGCCACCATAAGACGCTGCTGCCATTTCAGCGTTAATTTGAGTGAACATCTCCTCTTCAGTTATTGCTCGAGCCCCGCTGGGGGCATCAGCAGTCGGCATTATAGAACTTGTAGCGGGATCGGTTCCACTCATGACAGATGACAAGTCAGCAAGAGGATCGCCGTGACGACGAAAGAGTTCATCCATCAGCTGCTCATCAAACATAATTGTACTCCCTTGCATCTCATCAAGCGAGGCAGCTGTACTCGCGGTGATTGCTTCGGTTGCGATAGCCTCCTGCATTTGATATGGTTCTTGAGTAGTAGAAGGCATGGCCGGTGCAGCATCGATCACTGTACAAAGAATAAGAGAACTGTTAGGACTTAACTCGATCGAAGATTTTGACTTGGGAAAGATATATGGAATGTTCAGAATACCTTCCACAGTTTGACTCGTAGGCGGCAGAGCGGCATCAGTGACTTGCGCTGCAGCCGAAGACATCTGCGGTTGATCTGGATTATAAGTAGGAACGGCCTGGGGATCAACCGCAGACGAGGATTCAGGTGGGTTGACACTGGAACTTCGAGACTTGCTTCATGGCGGTCAACCCTTGAACCCTCTCCCACTTCAAAGTGCTGGGCGCCAAGTCTTTCCTTCTCACGCAGAATCATCGACTCATGAAGAATCTTCTTTTCATCTTCAGTCAGAATGCGATCCTCGACTTCGAATTCATCCACAGACTCGCCCTGGTGCGCCTCCTTCTCCTCCTCGACCAGTCGGCCCCAAGCATTATAGAGATGCGTCGGAAAATCATCGAGCCAGGCTAGACCCCTGTTCCTCAGCACGTTAGCGTTGTAAACAACGAGAAGGTCTTCAATGTCAACTTTTAGCCTGGACTCGGCCAACTTCACTTTTTCCTCCACCTCAGCCTACACCTTGTGGACTTTAGCCACGGCTGCATCCCGTTCGTCCCTGAGCATGTTAGCTTGTTCGCACGCCTCCTAGGCTGCGTTGTTCGCGTCATCTTTTTCCTTGGCCATATCAGCAAATTTGGCCTTGAGTTTGTTGAGCTCCTTGACCTCCGCATCCCGCTCGGCAGTGACTTTGGTGTTCCGGTGGCCCATCTCCTCCACCAGGGTAACGTGTGTCTGCCCCAATCTCTCCATTTCCGCCCTCGCTTCATCATCTTTCTTGGTGGCCTTAATCTCCAATTTCCGAGAAGACTCAGCCTCAGCAGTAAGCACTTGTATAATCCGGTCCCTTTGAGCGAGTTCGGATTCCATTTTCTCGAGTGCTTTGGCTCGCTCAAAGGCCACCTTAGAAGCTTTCTCTACAGCCTTTGCCTACTCCCTGTACTGGGTATAGATGTCATGAACGTAATCATGCATCGTGCCTTCCACTCTAGATGGAATTCTTTTTAAGTGTGGCGGGAAGACATAGCCATCAAAGCAAATGTTCGAAAAGTCCTTCCTCATCTGAGCCAATTTAAGGGCCCCTTCTCCTGTGGGATCAGCTGGGATCTGCTCTGCAATTATGGGAGCCATGGTCTCGACTCTCTGAAGATGAGTCTCAGATCTAAAAGTATGGGAAGATGGCCTATGACAGGAAGGCTCTGGCGGGTGTAGAACAATAATTGGGGGTGGAGATGGGAGTCTAGGAGGAGGAGAGCGTGATCTAGACCGATGTCTGTGTTCCCTGTCCCTATCATGCCCATACCTATCCTGATTAGAATACTCGCGATCGCGATGCCTGTCCGAATCCCTCCTGCGGGAATCGTAATAAGAAGAGGCCTTTCGGGCCGAGCAGAGATTCCCGAGCATCGATCCTCTTCCGGACATAGTACCTGAGAATAAGAAACGAAGAAAGAGTTAGCGACTTCTTGAGTTGGTCGATTTATAGTCATGAATCATGCAGTGTAGTGAAGTGTATGAATGTGCAACCCCCGCGACCAACCGGAAATGTCGGCCGCACTCGTGGAAAGCGACCCGCTCAGTTCAAGAGCGCTATCAAGCTCCTACATCCCGGCGTCGTGTTGAGACGACACAAAATCCGGAATTGGAACATCGGCAAGCCCTTTAAAAAGATTCTCTACCGGCGGGGGAGAAGCCTCCGCAATTCTAATCCCCAGGACGGGCAAAGACACGACCACGGATTTAAATCTCTCGAATTTAGAGTGTTTGTGAGCAACAGCCTTGCCTTTTCTTTTTCCTCCGGAATCTTGTACATCGGAAGAAGGCCCGGCCGGGAGCTCGGTATCGGTAGGCGTTTTCTCCGGATCAACTTCCTCGGTTATCATGACTGCTGGCGCTTTGCGCTTCACCCGTTTCCTTGGGGCCACGCTATGTGTCCCTTCCAGATGTATGCTCTGCCTCCGTTCTATCAGCCCGACAGTCCTCAAATTTCTGTCAGACAGAACCAAGTCGATATGCCTCTCTTCGCCCAGAAACGCTTGAAGAATCCGAACAAGCTCTCTGAAGTATGCGCCGTTAGGACGAGAGATTGCAGCTATAAAAAAGGAAAAGTATGTCAGTTTTGAAGTCAATTACTAATATCTCAATGATTCAAGAGAGAAAGGGCAACACTTACGTCTATCCAACCACCGCCTAGCGAATCCAAGGGGGCACCGAACGTAGAACCATTCGGTTTTATAATTACTTAGCCTTCCCCAAGAGCCCAGTACAATATGGCAGTTTCTGACCGCTTCCAGGAAGGTCAAAGAAGGGTTGTCTCCATGGCTCTTGACGTTGAATAAATATCTGATTTCGATCGGCTTCGACGGTCGAAAGAGGATCTCCATAAACAGGACAAAGGTGCTGTTCAACAAGGCATACCCATTGGGATGTAGCTGAGATGGAGCTATGCCAAGAAACGATAACATCTCCCTTATATATTGGTTGAAGGGAGGGAGTGTCCCCGCTGTGCAAGCGTGACGGTTGAAAGCGGTAAACCCTTCCGGGGGATCGTGCGGCCTGTCGTTTGGCCTAGGAAGTAGCACGTCATCGAGTGACAAACCGTGCCTCAAGCAAATCCCTCCTAACATATCTTCGGAGATACCCGATGGCACTGAATCTAGCGGATTACAAATAAACTGGGCACCCGGACGATCGTCCGGAGCTGGGTCTATAACTTCGGCTTCAATAATCGGTATCTCTATGGTTGGAGGAATAGAACTCGGGAGTTCCTGCTGCTATGAACTTGAGGGTTCCATGAATAGCTAGCTTATGAAAAATCATTGTTAAACTGACAAATAACGCTCGTGCATCCCCCAGTGTAAAGTGTGTGAGTGTGTCGTGCAGCGCAATACTGTATATCATTTGAGAAGATCAATAGGATTGAAGGAAGCATGTAAACGATGAGACTTCGGAAATTCAGTCGGAAGGATCGTCATCACTGACCGTCACAACTGTACCATCCAGCTATTAACTATCATTCCAAGTTAAAGTTTGTTGTCATTTTGATAAGTTCCAGTTGCATCGACGAGCTTCGATAGGCAATCAGATATGCGGTGAAACGGTTAAGTCCAGTTATGCAAGTTTGAAGCTCGTCTGAATCAATTGTTCAAGTGTGCAAGGAGTTTCAAATTTTTAATGTTCAATTCGTATTGCTCACGAGAGCCGTGTTCGCATCAATAAGTTATGGTCGTGTGCGTATGAGTCAGACTCGGTAAAAAGGTTGGAATGCAAGTTCGACTCGATCAAGAGGCTAAGGATTTAGAATCGATCGGAGCGCAACACTCTGACTCGATCCCAAAGCCTTCGGTTCGACTCACTCCCAAGACTACGCAGTTTGACTCGCTCCCAAGACTACGCAGTTCGACTCGCTCCCAAGGCTAAGCCCTTCGACTCGATCCAGAGCCATCCACTTGGACTCGCTCCGAAGCCACCCACTTTAATTCGATCGAAGGCCATCGTTTCAAATCGATCAGACATAGCCCCTTCGTATCGATCCATAGATTCAAAGCATTCGACTCGATTCGAAGCTCCATCATCGATCGATATGAAGGCCTCCGCCTCATCCTCTCGAAACCCCTACTCAGATTGACACGAAGCTGAGGCCATGGAACTTTCGATCGATCACAACTCTGGTTGGTTTGATATTAAAAACCGAGTCTCATCGCTTACGCGTTGGGTCTGCTTAAAGGATTACCTAGATCTGTCAGATTAGTTCGAGTAATTGATGGTATGAATCGGTTCGAAGGCAAAAAGTGTTTTCTTCTTTGTTGACTCGAGTCTCAGAGCGATGTGAAAGTAAGGCAGGAAAACGAAAAGTAAAAAGTGAAAAAACGGCTAAGTACAAAGTATTTATATGGATTCGAAAGCAAAAGGAATAAACGATTCGTATCCCGGTGGATTCGAACACGCGTTTCGACTCCCTCTCCAGTGCGTTGATACGAAGCTCTCCTTCATATCGCTTGTCTTCGACTCCGTTTCTGATGCAGCGATACAAGCCATCATTTCGACTCGCTCCTCCGTCTCCTGTGCATTTTGACTCGCTCCTCCTACTCCTATGCATTTCGACTCGCTCCTCTGTCTCCTGTGCGTTTCGACTCCGACTCCTATGCAGTTCGAATCCAAGATAGAGTCGAACAAGTAGTTTGAATCCATCAAATCATGGCTTCCAGAGGCCAACTCCATCGAGTCGAAATACTTACTCCATATCCAATAATTCAATAAAAAAAATCGTCTTCAATATTTCAACCCTTCACATCGATTCAGGAGAGAATCGTTACGAAGGAACATTCAAAAACACCATCGAGCACCGTTACCATGAATTTCACGTCGGTTCAGGAGAGGATCGATACGGAAATCAATGTAAAATAAACTGACAACGACTCGTGAGCATACAAACGTCAACGAGAGTCAGGTTAATATATATGCATGAATGTCGGACTAATATTCAATATTCCAGATTTTCAGGAATCAGAAACTCATCCAATAATGATTACAACAACAAACGGGTAACCACTAGCATACAACAATCAGTCTTAATAATACAGGGTACAGCAGTTGATCGTCAACAGCTTACATTTTCAAGAAAAAACAGTCGAAGATTACAGCTTTCATCGAAAAGACAATGACTATTCAGAATGAAGATTGCAGCACTTCAAAGCACATCATGTTTTCATAAGACGTACTTTGGGGGGCAAATGTTATCCCGCCTTTTGGCAAGGCCGTGACACTAGGGAATTGACTAGTAACCAACGATGGCCCGTCCTAGAGATCAGTTATACACAGGCTCACTATGGATATCGACGAATTTTGTCCGAGTTCGGATTGAGCCAAAATTGGTAGGACATGACAAGCTAAGCCATGAGAGACAATGTTCCAAATCTCAAGTCAATCCGAGTTCGTATGCTCAAGTTATGAACAATACAAAATTGGATGAAAACCAATCACCGGTCAACTCGCTCCCTTCGACTCGCTTCGCATCCCTCAGAAGTGACTCCTTCGACTCACTTCGCATCCACCAGAAATGACTCCTTCGACTCGCTTCGCATCCCTCATAAGTGACTCCTTCGACTCGCTTCGCATCCACCAGAAATGACTCCTTCGACTCGCTTCGCAACCCTCAGAAGTGACTCCTTCGACTCGCTTCGCTTCGTGTCCATCACGGAGCCTTTGTTCGAATCCCGTAGGATACTCCACTTTGACTCGCTCGACCGGTGCATGCTTCGACTCGCTCAATCTGGGCACACATCGACTCACTCAATCGATGTACATTTCGACTCGCTCGAGACGGCGTCAAAGGCAGAGCGATCCAAAGACTCAAGCGTCACGTCACCGAATCGAACGGAAGCGAGTCGAAACGAGAGCGAGTCGAACCAAACAGCCATCGAGAATCCCATTTCGTATCGATCATATCTCCTAATCTACAAGTCCAAATGCTATGAAATTTTCACAGAAGACTACGTGCATCCTAAAGAATGTCCACGCCAAATTTCGACTCCATTGGATGAAATCTTGATCGATACGAAATCTGTTCGTATCGATCACGGATCGGACCAAAACTTCACGGGCTTGGGCGTGCGGCCTGGTCACGTGCCAGAGAGGGTCTCTCGAGATCTGAGCGAAATATCAGCCTCTTACACCTATAAATAGATCCCCAAAGCCAACAGAAGAGGGGTTCTTCTTCCTCTTTGAGATCTCCAACGCCCGGACTCCGCCAGATCCAGATCTGAACTCCATTACTTCTGCTACCAACGAATTTCACTGCTGCAAATCATTGTTATTCGCTGTAATTTGCTGAAATCAATTGTAAACATCAAAGAAAGATCAATAATGCAAACTACTTCATAGTGGATGTTGGCAATACGCCGAACCACTCTAAATTCTTGTGTCTCCCTGCATTTTAATTATTCTCATTTCTGAAATTTGGAGTTTTTGTTAGATAAATCCTCTTTTTACATTTAATTTCTTCACTTTATCTCTTCAACGACTTCCGAAGAGTGTTGTGCCCAATTTTGGTACAAACACTCTAAGATGCTTGGCATGTACTTATTTTGGACATCTCACAGAAAGTTGCTCAACAAAGAAAGTTTGGAAAGAAAAGGTAATACAAACTCGGTTATTGTTGAAAATGAAACACCTCTTTTAGTCCAAGGTCTAGCCAAAACATTTCAAACCCAGAAAATGTTTTCTTCTAAAATGGTGATAAATTGGGTAATTCAAAAGACTTAGCAACTAATGTAGTTTTTGGAAAAATTCAACTCTTTGATAACATTAGGAAAGATTTATCTTCAAAAAGAAAGTTAATAATTCACAAAATTCTGGTAATGTCGAGCAAATGGAGATAATCCAAAATCAAACAGATTCGGATCTTAACGATTAAGTAAACATTATACTAGATGAAGATCACCCCATTCAAAAAAGTCAAATGATGAACTCTATTGAAGAGAATGATGCATGCATCGAAATCAAAGAGCACGCAACAAACACACAGCAAAGTTCAGGGGTTATATTACACATGTCATTGGGCACCCCCCTTTAGGGTTTCCCAAGTTTAATTACAGATATAAACAATTCAAACATGGAAATATGCACAAACATAGATAATACAGCTAACGCTACTTTGAACAAATATAATGTCAATTCTGTTGTGGCATCTCCGTTCTCCCAATGCCTCTCTAAAACCTAATAGAGAAAGTTGCAAAAGTCCTTACATCTTCTTCCTCACTATTAATAAAAACAAAAGAAAAAAGTGCAAAAAAAGAACCCTCATGATATAATGGCTAACAATAATATGGAGGTCAAAGAACATGATGACTTCAAAGAAAGATACACTATCAAAAACCAAAGAAGGAGGATCTGCTCAAAATTCATGATATAATGGCTAATGATAGTGGGGAGGTCAAAGAACATAATGAGTTCAAAGATAGATACATTATCAAAAACCCAAGTGGGAGGAGCAGTTCAGAATTAAAGATAAAAAATCATGTAAAAGAAGGGGAATACAGATTTCTGAAAATATTAAAGTTAGCAATTCCAGATTCACACTATAACTGCGAGAGATATCCTTTATGTATCCGTTAAGATCATACTTTTATTTATGTCTTTATTTGCATGGAATGTTAGGAGATTAAATCCCCTAAAAAGTTAATTTACTATTTACTAATAAACCCAATATAATTGGTATCCTAAAATATAAACTTGACAATTCTAAAATTGAAGATTATCAGTCCAGATCTTTAAATAATTGGAGCATTATAAATAACAATCTTATGGGTGGAGATGGGAAAATTATGGTTTTATAAGATCCTAATATTTAGGATTTAAACCAATATTTTATAACTTTACAATATATTCATTGCAAATTTATAAAAAAAATTGTGGATTTTAGTTAGAAAATTCATTTTCACATGCTTCTAATAGTGGAAATGAAAGAAATTTGATTTGGAATCGCCTAAAGATGCTAAATAAAAATATAATCAAACCTTGGATAATTGTTGGGACTTTAATGCAGTTCTACAAGCCTTTGAAAAAGGGGAGGACTACCAATCCCTTTTAAAAAATTAGAAGCTCAATAATTTTATTTTAAAAACAGGCTTGATCGAATCTATTATCATGGGAAATAAATTCACTTGGAAGTCTGGTGAATATAGAAATATTCACTACAAAATGGATAGAATTTAAGTCAATCAAAAGTTTATTAACTATGTTACTGATTTCCATTATTTTACACTACCTAAAGCTTCTAGTGATCACAGTCCTATTCAAATATTTCTTTCTTAGAAAAATAGTTTCAAGAAACATTCATCATTTAGATTGGTTAATGGCTGGACTTTAGAAAATAATTATAAAGAAACTGTTAGAAACAGCCTAGCAATAGCAATTCAAGGCAGAACAAATTTAGCAAAATTTTCAAAATACAAGGGAAATTTGAAAAATTGGAATAAAAACAAAAATAAAAGTGATATTAAGCATATTAGAACTGAATGTGAGAATATCCAAAATGAAATTGATTTTGATAGCTCAAAAAGTCTCCTGCTAACAAATTTTTTCAAATAAAAGTAAAGCTTTGCATCTGCAAGCAATCAATATGAAACAAAAAGCCAAAATTGACTGGCTTACTAGTAGGGATAAAGCTAGAAATTTTTTCTCTGACAAAATGTCTAATAGAAAATACAAAAATGACATAGGAAAGTTGCTAGATGAAAAAGGGGCTATAATTAATGATGCTTTTCAAATTGAGAGAAATTCTATTAATTATTTCATTAATCTCTAAAGTTTAAATTCATATAAGATTAATTTCCCACATATAGCCACCAAATTCTTACTAAATGAAAATAGTGAAGAAATTCTTCTATCCTCCATTTTCTTGAAGGAAATCAAAAATATAATTTTTAATGCTAACATAGATAAAAGCCTGGGCCTAATGGCTTTGGGGCTAAGTTATATAAGACATATTAGGACGATATTAAACAAAATTTATTTGATGCAGTAAATGAGTTTTTTATGAATGGAAATTTTTTGAAAAGCTTAAATCACACTTTTATTACTCTTATCCCAAAAGTTAAAATTGCTAATGGCTTAGGGGACTATAAGCTCATAGCATGTTGTAATTTTATATACAAAATTGTAGCCACTATATTATGCAATAGAATAAATTTTATTTTAAAATATCTGATTTTTGAAAATCAAAATTCTTTTATACTAGGAAGATTAATTGTTGAAAACACCCTACCAACACATGAAATTATTAGGAATTTTAATAACAGATGCAAGAATAAAGTATGTACCAAAATTGTCTTGCGTAAAGCCTTTGATAAAATTAATAGACATTTATAATTCACATAATGTTACAATAGGGATTTCATGAAAAAATCTATAATTTTGTAAAAGAATGCATCAACAATGTTACTTATTCAGTTCTTATAAATGGCTCCCCTTGTGGTTTTACACATAGCAATAAGGGAATTAGACAAGGTGACCTACTTTCTCCCTATTTATTCACTATTGCTATGGAATATTTTTCATTGCAAATGGAAATGGAGCAAATAAATGGAAATTAACACCAACAAATAAAACTAATCCAAGTATTTCCCATTTGTTTTATGCTAATGATTTGCTATTATTTTTAAATGTTGACATTTGTAGTGCCACTTCTGTAGCAAAATCTTTTGAAATTTTGAAAATTTTTGCAAGCTTACAAATAAATGAAAGCAAAAGTAAAGCATATTTCAGCAAAAATTGCTTTAGAAAAGAGTAAATTCTTCAGATTATAAAGTTTCAAGAAGGTGAACTGGCTGTTAAAATATGGGGCTTCCTCTTAGTATAAATCAACCAAAGATAGGGATTGAGCCAGATTATTTGATATAATTCAAAGCAAATTGGAGGGCTGGTCAAGTAAACCACTATAAATTGCAGGCTTATTAGAGCTTGCACATAGTTGAAGCCAAAAATGGATCAACACCCAAGATTGATTTGTAGGAAACTCATAGGACCTAGATTTAGCAGTTAGTATTGAATATGAAAGAAAATAGAACAACAAGACACAAAATTTTTATATTGGTTCAACAATCTCAGGCCTACATCCACTTTAAAGTTTTTATTGATTGTTATTTATAGAGTTTGAGATTACAATTCACCATTACAAGGGCTTAATAGGTTCTATAGCCTAGAACAACCTGGAGTAACTGCCTATGCGACTATTGTAAGGGAGGTAGGGGATGAAGAAAATGCAGAGTCTATGCCAGCAGAGAATCAGATCCCTTTCTAGTTGCAACAAGGTTTGTATTTATAGAGAAATAGAGGTACAAGGTCAAGAGCTTGCTTGCACTGAAGTCCAGAAGATAGCCCGATGTTGTACAAGTGAGCACGAAAGCCGGCGACCTAAGGAAATAACTTAATACCGACCTAAATGACTCGGTATCAATCTGTTTTCCTTTTTGTAAGTTGAACTATTTCACTTGTTTTGCTCTTTCATCTTTAACTCAATGTGTTCTATGTTCTTTTCTGTCGACTTTTAATTGATTTTAGCAATCCTTCCGATAACAGTTGAATTATCCTACTTTCTTCACTTTATTCTCATTAATTCTTGGAATTGCTCATTAAATCTATGGGAAAACCACTTTACAACGAGTATTTGGAGTTGTATGTGAGATGTATGGAGCTTGGCAGGCGAAAAGAAGGGAAGAAATAACTTATCAACGTGTTAAAATGAATCACTACCGGGTCATTTATTTAGTGCCAATCCGTTTGAAATTTTTTCCAGTTGTCTCTCCACTGTATCCAAGTTACAAGAATTTGTCTTTGGAAAAACTGTCAAACCTATTTGTATTTCTTGGGTGTACTTGTAGCCCATTCAAATTAAGTGGGTTCGCTTGTAGCCCATTTAAATCAATTGTGTGTGCTCAGTAGCCTGAAAATATAGTGGATGCATTTGTAGCTCGATCAACTCAAGTGAGTCTACCATAAGCTCAGAAATTCTAGAGGTTGTGTCTAGTAGCCTTGAAATCGAGATTGTATTTGGGTTTGCTATCTGCCCGGTTAAAGATTGGAATTTGAAAAGAAATCTATTGAAACAATTGTACGGGACTAGATGTAAAAGAAATCCGACCCAGCATAAGATCTCTAGTGTCGTCTCTCTGACTCTCTACTTTACTTTTTTCCTTTTATTTTTATTTATGGTTGCATCTGTGATTGATTGTTAGTATATTTCATTGTTGACAATCTGTGATTTAATATTGATCTTCAAAGAAATTTAAAAAGATTGAAATAAGTTATAAAACACTAGCCACCCCCACTCGAGTGTTTAATTAGCGTTAAGATCCATAATTTTGCAACCAACATATAGCTCATGGCTTTCTGTATTTTTAAGCTATAAAAAAATTTTAGGGGTGGACAATAGAAAGTGGTACAAGTTTAGAATAGGGTAAACAGAACAGGAAAGAAGACTTATAACCATGAAACAAAGCTGTAGGTGAATGCATTATAGTACTTCAAGTAAGAAGACAATAAATTAAGAAAAAAAACAATTTAAATTAGTGCAGTGGGCTGAAGAGTTGAATAATAGACAAATTATGAAATATTATAGAAACGAGATTTAATTTATTGTAATTAGGTTGAGGTTTGACATATTTTAATTCATTGGAATGAAAAGGGATAACAATATAAGTTTCTATGAATCAATCAAGTTACAAATAAATGTGTACTGCTGGAAATAACCAGGAATGTAAATGTAAAGAAATGAAGTATATTTCCTTGTAATTTCACATAAAGCACTACTTTAATAATACATGGAGAACTATTGCGTTAACAATTCCTATTGAAGGGGACAGTAATTCCAATGCATTAAATTATAAGATCCTTTAGTATAATAAAAAGTAAAGTAATTAGAAATTATGTAGGAGATTATGAAAAAGAAATTTTACTGTAATCTAATTGGAAGCAACATGAAAAAATGAATAGTTTCCATAGTCATGCACATTGGCTGCACGTATCTTTTAGAAGTCCCTCTAACATGCTAATTAAGAATCCACCAAAGATTGGTAGTCGAGATTGAAAGAATAATATTGTGAAAGTTGTCCTTATCTACTTCAGTTTTATTGTTTAAAATTTATAAAAACTGCAAATTATGGTTTTGAAAAGAAATGGTTTGGTATGACAATTGAGTTTTTAAAAGCTTAATAAATGGTTTAAGATAAAAATTCCAACTTTTAAGGAATAAATTTGAAAGAGTCTTTAAAAAAGATTTGCTAATATATTCTTTAGATTTAATGAATAAGCTAAGTTCAAAAATTATAGATTATAGTTTCAAAACAAAAGGATACCAAGAATTTCTGAATTTAATAAAAGGCTTCTAAGTTGTACTTGTTAAAGACAAAGATTTTGGTATTAAGTATTTCAAAAAAAATTAAGTTTTTAATTTTTGAAAAGAAAAATAGTGATGACCAAACTAAAATTTTAAATATGGAGTAAATAGGATTGAGTGCCTAGGTAAGATGGGGTGAATGATAAGGCTATGAAGAAAATAGCAATGATTACTCAAAGAATAGTAATAAGAAAACCCCATAGGGTGTGGAAGAATAATGGTAAGAACCTAGGAATATTTTGTTAAACATACGTGCAAGCCATAAGAAGAACCCATAAAGGAATGATAAATGGTATTAAAGTACGCTTCTATGAGTTCTAGGATATGCTCGTATGAAGGGTCAAAGATAAAGGAAATAAATACCAAGATTTGAGAGTACTATCAAGGGATTTCGATTAAAAGAAGATGATAATGAAGGATTATGAGATGGCAATCACACATAGAGGATATTGGTAAACTCAAAGATAAGAAGTGCCGAATAAAGGGCAGAAAAGTTGTTATGCCATGCCAATTTGACAGTAGGTATTAAAGATGTGCATAGATTGCATTTCTTATCCACTACAGTGTGGGGATGCATAGTTTATTCCATAAGGGTGTGGTAATGAAAGAAATGAATAGACCTTACTCATCAGAGCAATAAAAGAAAAGTTAAGATTTGATGACTTCAGAAAGATGGAATGCTGGAAAGGTCAATTCAGGTCAAAAGTGATAGAGCCACATCATCCTTAGTGTTAGTCGATGTTGAAGGGCAGCTTCCAGAAGTATTTTCTTAGGTTGGTTTGTAAGCATTAGTTGCCTTTATTGGAGGTAAAAGTGCGTACGAGGTTATAGGAAATGTTCCTTTTATTTTATTTTCAATGTGGACCACAATATTATGGGAAACTATAAGATAAGGAAATTTCAGAAAAGATAGTCAACTAATGCAAAAGAAAGTTGTTGAGGTTGGATGTTAAGACATGAATTAAAAAGATTTATTAAAACAACTACTAAAGGAAATGAAACAAAATTGTAAGTCCCAAAAAATTTGAAAATAAATTTCAGCAAGCGGAGGATGGGGAAAGAATGTTAAGTAGCCACGGGCCAATGTCTCAGTACCTCATAGGCTAAAATTTATAAATGAACTTATGTACTGGTTGATATTATAAAAGAAAAAAAGTTTTTGGAAATCTTAAAATTTACCGCGTAAATAGATGAAGTCCACTATGGAAATTGGACTGTTAACTATACCTTGATTTCTTGAGATATGTACAAATTTATTTTGAAAAGAAACTATACATATATACACTTTTGAAAAATAAAGATGTTTTTACAAAATGTTTTGAAAGACTTTTTTTATTTTTTTTTTAAAGCTTGTTATGAATATTTTATAAAGTAAAATAAAAATATTTTTTGAAAAAGAAGAGATTTTAAAATGGCATATACTTAACATTAGGGAGTAGTTGACAGATTGGTTAATATGGATTTTACTATGCAGCGGAAGTGGTAGTAAAAAAAATACGATTAGAAACAAGGAAGAAAGTTGTTATAGTTAGACAATCACTTTCTCCATATCTTTTTAGTAACAATAAGTTGATTTTGAAATAAACCTTGTTTAAAACTTTAAGATAAAAACTGACTATACAAATTGTTAACCCGCCTTTTGGCAAGGCAGCATACAGGCGGATTTAATCCAATCGACTGCATGGTTATCGAGGCTGGAATACTATGGGTTTTATTTGACTGGATGAATGGACGATCAATCACGGATGATAAATATGAATGTGTGGTCGGGATTCAGCATAGTCGATGGACAAAAAGCACAGGATACTTGGAATATGGGTTTCGACAAAAGTCGAGTTGCTTCGGGTTGTTTGGAGTTTGCTTCGAGTCACTTTTGGAGTTGCTTCGGGTTTTCATGGGATTTACTATGAGTTAGGTAGGGGCACGCTTTGGGTCATGGAGTGGTTGGCTCGTATCGGCATAATATGGAGGGTTCGGTAATTACTTCGGGTCGACATCATGCATGCTTCGGGTCGGCATTAACATCAAGGGATCGGCATCATATTGGATCGACACGTTACAAGTACTTTGGGTCGATGCTCGCTTGACTTCGGGTCGGCAAAAGAGCTTGGGTTCGGCATATCACCTTATTTCTAGGGGTCGACATATTATAGTCACTTCGGGTCAGCAGCAGCCTTTCTTTAGGTCGGCATCGTAGAGAGCTCGGGTCGGCTATGGTAAAATCAACATGGGGTCGGCAATTTCATTTTGCTTCGGGTCGGCTATATGTTTTCTTTGGGTCCGCATTAAAGAGGAGCTAGGAAGGGATCGGCACCATTTTACTTCGAGTCTGGGTCGAGTTTACGTCGGGTCAATATGAAAGCTGATTCGGGTCATTACTCGAGTTTCTTGGGGTCGGCATGTTATGTATCCAGAAAAGCAGTGAAGAAGAATATGGGCTCAATTATGGTTTTGGTGGGCCCATATCGCTGAGGAAGCCCAGTAACCAGAATTTTGCCTATAAATATAGCAGGTGGGGCTTTAGAAAAGGGTCTCATTCTGTTCTTCCTTAACTTCTTCTAAAAAGGTTGTAAAAGTTACTCTGCCGTTCTTTGTTTCAAAAATCTGGATTGTAACTGAAATCAATTCTCTTATCAATAAAAACAAAATTTTTGGAGTGGACGTAGGCCAGAGTCAGCCAAACCACTATAAATCTCGTCTTCTTACTACTTTCATTTTAATTTTTGTTGTTCTTCATATTTATATCCTCTTCATATATTCTATCTGTGATCTATGACTATGAATTGGTGCTTAAATAAGCAATTGAGTGTTTGTGACCAATTTTGAAGCAAACGTTTTGGTGCTTTCACTAAGAGAGCTAGCACTCAGGGATTTGGAAGCTCGGATCTTGGATTTGAAAGCTTAGGAACTTGGATTTGGGAAGCTATGGTTAGGCAATCAACAAGGAGACAGAGAACGGAGAGGATTCATCATGAAGAAAGTCAAGAGGCATCCTCAGGAGCTAATCAGACCTCAATCTTCATCACCAAAGACGAGATGGAGATGATGATGGATGCTATGCAAGAAAGGATGCTGAAATGGCAGGAGGAAATAATGACGAACCTATTCCGACAGATTGGACAAGCTGGAGCACAAAATCAAGGGAGTGGAGTTGGAGGGAATGTTGGAAATGAGGATCATGAAGCTGGAGCAGCTGGAATAGAGGTGGTCTGGAATCAAAACTAAGTAAATAAAACAACCAGGATACAAGATAGAGTGGGCCATCGGGAGCAGCCCCTGAACTCGGGGGCATGCCCCCGGATCATATTGGCTCGATTCCAGGCGGTGCTATGCAATTTGGCGTTGATCGGGATATGGATGCTCGTCCAGAAGGGAGTCGGACTCCAGTTGGTTATCCGAAACCCATATCGGATTGTGATGATGAATCTTTGTGATTGATAAATTTACTTTATCTATGAAACTGTGAATGAAGATAAGCGTTATGGGTTATACCGCTTATCGATATTTATATGATTATATCTGTGATGATTAATGATGTTGCACTTCTTTGTAAAACCCCTGGACTACACCATACACACACAAATATGGATTTCACGTGGAAATCGGTTAAGTCACAGATGATTTAAATTTAATATTTTTGAAATTGAAATTTTAATTTCAATTGATTTTCGAAAATGAATTTGGGTTAAATATTAAAAGCTTTTGAAAAGGGTGTTTTCAAAGATAAAAGCTATTTTGAATAACTTGGTAAAATTTCCAATTTAAATAATTTAATTTGAATTTGAATTCAAAATAAGGAATTGAATTCCATGTTGAGATTTATGATTGGAAATTACAGCTAAAAATGTTATAAATGTGTTTATATGAAATTAAACCATTTTAAAAGTATAATTTTGATAATTTGGATTTAACCCAAGAATCTTTACTCGTATAAATGAATCAGATTTCCAAAATAAAAACTG
Organism: Allium fistulosum; assembly: GCA_030737815.1. Lineage (NCBI taxonomy): Eukaryota > Viridiplantae > Streptophyta > Magnoliopsida > Asparagales > Amaryllidaceae > Allium > Allium fistulosum. The sequence goes on from CM060905.1 coordinate 927,216,820, forward strand.
TTTGTTTTAAAAGAATAAAAGTTTTCAGACAAGAAATGAAATTCTAGTTTAATTAAAGGAATTTCAAGTTTGAATTGAAAATTGTTTTTCCAACTTATGAATGAATTCTTTTTGAAAGCTATGAATTGAATCTGTTTATTTTTAACAGATTTAAAATGATGATTTGTTTAAACCATTCGAAATGAAATTGTTTTGAAAGCTATAAGTTGAATCTTTGTTTTAAAGATTTAACGAGTTAATCCAATTGGAACGGAAATTTTTTTGAAATCTGTGAATGGATTTTTGTTGAAACTGGGTGAACTTTGTGAAATAAATCTTTTTGTTTAAAAGATTTGAAATGGTTGAATATCATAAGTCGCTGAAAGATTTGAGCTTTATACGGATCATAAGTCGCTGAAATATTTATTCTCTCAGAAGTAGTTGAATATCAGACAGTAGAGGTGGTTAGAGTTTTTATATGCTTATGGTTTGGTATTGATTACACACCAGGAAAGGACAACAAGGTTACGGACGCACTCTGCAGAGCACATCAGAATGCAGTTTTGGTATTGATAGCTGAGTGGAAAGATTTAGAAGCGTTGGCTACATGCAGGATACAGTGGAGGTCTGAAGCTAGATCTAGTAAGGAGACTGCTATGTTGTCATGTTTAGAAGTTCGATCGGTGATGATCGAAAAGGTCACTTCTAAGAAGAAGGAGGATCCATTATTAGTCAAACGCATTAGAAAGTCAAGGGATGGAATAGAGAGTGGTGACTTGAAAGATTTCGGTCATGACCAAAATGGATGGTTACGAAAGAAAAGACGACTATATGTTCCAAATGTAGGAAACATTACGAAGGAACTTTTAGAAGAATGTCATCGTTCTAAGTCACCATTCATCCAGGAGGAACTAAGATGTTTCTGGACATGAAAAGAAGTTTCTTCTTGGAAGGTATGAAGAGGGATGTAGGCTTGTGGATGAAAAAGTGTTTGAACTGTCAACAGGTAAAAGCCAAACATAAGAAACCAAGTGGGTTACTTCAGCCTTTAGATGCTTATGGAAATGGGATTCTAGCTTGATCGATTTCATAGAAGGGTTGCCAAGATCAAATAGAGGAAATGAAAGTATATGGGTCATATTGGATAGGTAAACCATGAGTGCCCATTTCATTCCAGTTAAGTTAACCAAAACGGCACCTGTTTTAGCTAAGTTATTTATGAGGAATATAGTTAGTCTTCATGGAATTCCTAGTTGTATAGTAAGTGATAGAGATTCCCTATTCACTAGCGAGTTCTGGAAGAGTCTACAGGAGACTTTGGGAACTAAGCTCAAGATGAGTACCGCTTACCATCCACAAACAAATGAGAAAACGAAAAGGATTAACAAAGTCTTAGAAGATTTGTTACGAGTTTGTGTGCTAGATTTTGGGGGATCATGGGAAGGTCATCTACACTTAGTCGAATTTTCATATAACAATAGTTATCAGGCTAGTATAGGGATGGCACCATTTGAAGCTTTATATGGAAGGCCATGCAAATCTCCTATTTGTTGGTTAGAGATCGAGGATAGGTTAGTTCTTAGCCCGGATTTGGTTAGGGAAGCTGTAGAAAAGATTGAGTTAATTAGGGCTAGAATGAAAGAACCTCAGTCTAGGCAGAAGAGCTATGCGGATAGGAGACGGAAAGACTTAGAGTTCTTAGTTGGAGATCATGTTTTGGTCAAGGTATCACCGATGAAAGGTGTAATTCGATTTGGGAAATCAGGGAAATTGGCACCGAGGTTCGTTGGACCATTTCCTATTGTGGAAAGGATCGGGAAACTTGCATATAGAGTAGAGTTACTGAACAGTTTGGCGGGAGTCCATGATGTTTTTCATATTTCTCACCTATGGAAGTGTATTCGAGATCCGGAGACAACTATAACACCAACTATGTTAGAGGACTTAGTAGTGGTACCGAATTTGACTATAGTTAGAAAGCTAGTTCGTATAGTTGCGAGAGTTGAGAAGAGACTATGTGCTTAAAGCCAATTTCCTATCGATTTAGAAAATAGCCGAAAAATTTTAAATTAAAAATTACTGCAAGCGCACGGGGTACGATTGTAGCACGTATGCAAGTATGGGTCGATCCGCAAGGAATTGTATTGATTTTAAAATTTTCTAGTCAATCAAATTAAACCAAAGTATGAAGTTGTGTTAAGCTAAAAATCTAAAAAACTAGCAAAAAGAAAGTGGATAAAAATATGAGAGTAGAAGGCAATTTAAAGGCAATTTCCTTCTCATGATCACATAAATCAACAAAATGAAATTATGACCTCTCTTTTGATCATTAGTGAATTTAGTTGATATGTTTATCATAAGTATGGCCTATTTATGTTGTTAATTAGCCCAATATAAACCATCAAACTTTAACATAACCACTAAACCACTTGTTAACTCTCATGAAAATGTTAATGAATTTGAAAATAAAATTTATTCTAAGCATGATCTATTCACTATTGATTAGTAATATAGACCATAAAATTTTGATTTTAACATTCACTTCATTATCATAATCATCTGTAGACGAAGAGGTAATTTGTGTTTTTGTTTGTTTAAGCATAACATATTTGGTGTCAACAACATAGGCTATCAAATTCAAAGCGAAAACAACAAAGTTTAACCACATCAAACATTTTCATTAAGCACAAAAGGAGATCACAAGTTACCAAAATGTTGAATCTAAATGATTAAGAGAGCTTCATTGCCTCTAAATTGAAGGGGTTTAGCTTCTCATATTTGTTATCATTTCAACAAATGTAGATTGCACATGAAACTAAAACAAGAGGAAAATGCAAGCTAAGTAAGAAGAGAGCTAATTAAAATAAAAAGAGAATTAATCTACTTACATAAATAAATCTAAACTACTAACATGGAAGGAAAGAAAGCATGTAAATAGAAAAAGAATGAATCAAAATTGCATAAAAAAATTACATAAAAGAAAATGGCTAAGTAGCCATGAAAGAGAGCTTATAATTTATTTTTGAGCCTAAAATTAAACTAACTAAAGAGGAGGCTTAGAGCTTAATTACATGAACATATGAGGTATATATACATGTTGTGAAACCCTAATCATATTTTTGGGGACTACCAAAAATACCTCTCTAGGAAGTGTGGCCACCAAGTTATCATTAGTCTCTAATTAATCCATCATCAAGTATACATGTAACTTTAACCTCCGCCAACTTGTGCATTAGCTCCTAATTGTAGATAAAGGTAAGTGGGTAGGTGGGGTCCTCCATGATGCATAAAATTAATTATTTTCATCTTCATTTGTTTCCTTTTCTTGTGCATGCATATTTCAGTGAAGCCTCTTGTAATTTCCATCCAATTTTTCTACAAATAAAAATAAAATGTGAAAATAAATATTCTTCAATTAATATATGCCCAAAAATGATCATTTTGCCCCTATATGAAGATGAATAAATGATGATTTGAAATAATTTGAATTTTGATTTAAACATGTTAAAATACCCTATATGCTCATTTATTTAATTAAATTAGATTAAATATGGAAGTAAAAATATGCACATTTACGTGCACATCAAATACCCCCACACTTATCTTTTTATTCGTCCTCGAATAAAGTAAAACTAAGATAAATCCATTTTTGTAGGAAACACGATTGCATTGAACGTATGCAATAAGCCATTAAACCTCTAGGTGTCCTAGTAGGACTAGTGTTGTCTCGTGAGGGTTTTCAGCAGATACTACCCACAAAATCCAAATGCGATATGAAAAATTCCTAAATGCAAGATTTATTTACAAAGATATAGATGCAAGTTTTTTGAAAATATTAACAAATGAAGGATTTACTTTTAAATTGACACGAATAAGTTAAATATAAGTTTTGGTCATCATCATGAAATTTTAGTCATTTTACTTGTCAAAATTTCCAATAAAAACTAAGTTATCATAACAAAATAGACTCTAGTTTAACTCGTTGTTTCGGTTGATAACACGGTGCAACTATGAAATAGATCCTTAGTTGATTATTAAAGTTTTTCAAAGTGGTATTTTCATTTCTTTTAAATAACAAGTCAAATCACATAAGTTAAAATAGTGCTTGGATTTCAATTGCTTACTCTCTCTTTCTTTCAAAATTTTATTGATATTAATAATATCTACATATGCCTAACTCAGAAAAATGAGGCCAGTTATATGACCCATACACTGCCTTTCGGGCTTGTGTGAGGAGAATACAGAGCATGGCAAGTGTACCCACAAGTATGTACACCTATCGACTGTGGGCGTTATTAGTGAAAGAATTTTTTATATACATACACCTAACTCAGATAAAGTGAGGCTAGATTTACCGATCATGCACTGCCTTTCGGGCTTACTTGAGAAGGGTACGGAGCATGGTGAGTGTACACACTTGCATGTGAACATATGACTCTAGGTGTTTATTAAAATATATACATATATACAAATAATTTTTTTTGAAGAGAGAGATTTGCAAAATCATCTTAGCACCGTTTAACTCAGAAGATAAAAAATGTTATATCCTTTTTTCTTTAAATCAATTACTTATTAAACAAAGATTTTATAATTATCACCCATGAACCTTCCTATATACAAGTTAAACCATCGTTACTTGTAATCAAACTTTATTTTTATTTTGGTTGAGACAAATAAATTTTCAAAAAATTCAATCTAATAACCAAAATCCTATACTTATCATATAGTATTTCTTTAAAAGTAAATCAATATGCTAAAAAGAAAATTTTTTTTGGAATTTTTTTTGTTTTTTTTTGAGTTTTGGAAAAAAAAGCAAAAATAAACCATGAAAAATCGAAAAAATGAAGATGAGACTCCCCTACACTTGATTTTGACTATGTCCGCACGGAAAACCCAAGTGAAAGGAGAAAAGTAAAAAAATAAAAATATCACCTATATTTACATGAAAATGAAACGGTTATTATTTACACGACATCAGAAAGTATATCGTCAAATAGTAAATGAAACGGTCTTCCAAAGACCAATTCATTTGTCTCGTCAAGTATGCGAGACACAGCTTAAGCACATAAAATCAAACAACAAAAGATTTCAAAGTTGAATGTTGATTGGGAAAAACGAATGTCGTTTTATTAAAAATCGTGTGAGTTGGTTTATTTTCGATGATTTTTGAGGTCGATAGAATAATTGGTTGAAATTCAAGCTTATTTTCATCAAATTGTAATTCAAACTTATCATTGAAATTTGTTTTAGAATTATTGATTTCAAAATCATAATGGTGATTTAAATCCTACCCTTCAGAATTCAACAACTCATCTTCGAAAAGTTCAAATAATTTATGTTCATCAAATTCGTCTTCCTTTGTTGGATTATCAACAACTTTCATTGCATGTATAAATTTCAAAATCTAATGTTGCTTCATTCAATTTTTCAAAATCGGAAAAAGGAAGATTGGATTTTAAATTTGGTTCCACACTCTCAACAGAATTGAAATCCAACTCAATTACAACATTTTTAACAACTTCATTAAGATTGTCATTTTCAATTTCGAAAGTTGTTATTTGAAAATCGTCAATTTTGGTAAAAGGTGGATTATTATTTGACTCGTCACACGTTGGGATTTGATTTTGTTTTCACATTGTTTCATGTATGTTTCAAACAACAAATCCATGTGAATTTCGTCCATTTGCTCCATAAAATCAAATTTATAATTATTAACTTAAGAATTTTCAATTTGAAATTGTTGCGAAAAAAATTGTCCATTGAACCATAATCGAGATTATTCTCATTGCCAAAATTATTTGAAAAGTGGTTCACATTTCTATTTTGACTTTGAAATTCATTTTGGAGTTCGAAGTTGTATTGGCATGAGTTATAATCGAATACATTTGAATTTTGAAGTGAATTCAAATTTTGATTATTTCTAAAACTTTGACTTGAGTTGTTGCACAAATATGAATTACACAAATCATTTATCGCTTGGTTTTTTGTGTAGAGAGTTCAAGTAAAGGCGATATCGTTTCAATACTCTTTTCAAGATTTGAGGGCTGGTCATCATTTTGAAAACTTTGTGATTCAAAATTCAAATTGTTTATACAATAGTTGTTATTTAAATATTCATAAGAGTTTGGTGTGAAATTATATGGATTATATTGATTTTTACAACTATTGTAAAATTCATGTGAGTAGGGAAATTCAAACATTTACAAAAGTTTTTTTTTGGATTTTTTTTGATAATTTTTATATAAAGGAAACCTATTTACCAAAAGGAATTTATTTTTTAAAAAAGGGAAATTTGATTTTTGTTTTGTTTTTTGGCTTTTCAATTTTTTTTTATATGTTTTTGTTTTTGTATTTTTTTGTTTTTAAAAAGATATTTTTTTTTTGGATTTTCGTTTTTGTTTGACCACAAGTTTAACCACGTCAAATATTTTCATTAAGCACAAAAGGAGACCACAAGTTATCAAAATGTTGAATCTACATGATTAAGAGAGCTTCATTACCTCTAAATTGAAGGGGTTTAGCTTCTCGTATTTGTTATCATTTAAAAAAATGTAGATTGCAACATGAAACTAAAACAAGAGGAATATGCAAGCTAAGTAAGAAGAGAGCAAATTAAAATAAAATGAGAATTAATCTACTTGCATAAATAAATCTAAAGTACTAACATGGAAAAAAGAAAGCATGTAAATAGAAAAGAGAATGAATTAAAATTGCATAAAAAATTACATAAAAGAAAATGGCTAAGTAGCCATGAAAGAGAGCTTATAATTTATTTTTGAGCCTAAAACTAAGCTAACTAAATAGGAGGCTTAGAGCTTAATTACATGAACATATGGGGTATTTATACATGTTTTGAAACCCTAATCATATTTTTGGGGACTACCCAAAATACCCCTCTATGAAGTGTGACCACCAAGTTATCATTAGTCTCTAATTAATCCATCATCAAGTATGCATGTAACTTTAACCTCCACTAACTTGTGCATTAGCTCCTAATTGTAGATTAAGGTAAGTGGGTAGGTGAGGTCCTCCATGATGCATGAAATGAATTATTTTCATCTTCATTTGTTTCCTTCTCTTGTGCATGCATATTTCAATAAAGCATCTTGTAATTTCCATCCAATTTTCCTACAAATAAAAATAAAATGTGCAAATAAATATTCTCCAATTAATATATGCACAAAAATGACCATTTTGCCCCTATATGAAGAAGGACAAATGATGATTTGAAAATAATTTGAGTTTTGGTTTAAACATGTTAAAATACCCTATATGCTCATTTGTTTAATTAAATTAGATTAAATATGGATGTAAAATTATGCAAATTTATGTGCACATCACTAAGGAACAAGACAGTCAAATTAGTTAAAGTCCAGTGGAGCGACGACGAGAGACACTGTACATGGGAAACTGAGAGCAAGATTAGAGACACTTATCTTGACTTGTCTTAGGGTATGTTTTACCCTTATGATTGATTTGATGTGTACCTTATCGTAATTTAGAGGGCGAAATTCTTTAAGGAGGGGGAGTTTGTAACGACTCTAATTTTGACTAAAATTGTTTAGGACATTTAATTAGTTAAATTAAATAAAATGTCATAAACGGTTACGGGATTGAGATTTTTATATTTAGAGGGTAGTCGTGCCTAGTTAATTAATGAACTAAGAGGAAGTTAAATGGAATAGATAAGGGAAATAGAAAAGGGCAAAATATGAATGAGTTATATTATAATACCCTAAACCCTCATGTCACTTTCATTTTAAACGTTCACAAACTAAAATTGAATCAAGAGAGGCCGGCCACCATTAGGAGGAACTAAAGGAAGAAAATAAAAAATCAAAAGAAGGAAGCTTAATCAATCTAATTCAACAAGCAAATCTCAAACTCCTTCATCACAATCTAAAGGTGAATAATAGGTTACATCTAATATTTTCTTATTTTTGGTTATGGTTGAGATCCGAAAGTATTTCGTATTTGATTTGACATGTTTTGATTGTTTATATGCTTGTTGATGATTTATGTTATTTCATATAGATTATATGTTAAGGTTTAACTTGAAAAACTAATCAAATGACATCTAAATGCCTTGCGATTTTAATATAAGGTCATAAATATTATTTTAGAATTGGGTTTCAAGTTTCATAATTTTATGAATTAACGAGAATTTATTATGAATTTTCTAGTCAAGAAAACAGTTAATTGGGTTTAAAATTAATTATGGTTATTTTATATTGGCTTTGGGTCAGAAATTTATATATGTTGGAAAACAAATTAAAACTAATTTATGGGAATTTTTGGAGAATTTTCCTAAGTGTTTTAGTAAGTATATAAAATTATTTAAGGTATGGGACTTAAATGTTTTATATGTTTATAAAAGGAGAACGAGCAATTTGTAAATGTTTTATATTATTAATCTCTTAAATTTGGCAGTGTTTTTAGAAAATTTTTTGGAAAAGTATTGGCAACCAATCATATGTTGACAAAAAAGCAGGTTAGTTGAAAAGAAATTGCTTTTTAAAGTTAAAAATCAGTGTTATAAGATTTTTGATGTTTCGCCACTTTCGGCAGCTACCTTTCGACTTCATCCTTCCACCTCCACCTTAGTCAAAACCAATACACATGGAGACTTGGTACATAGTGAATTGGACATAGGCGAAAGGTATACAGGCAAAATAGGGCTTTCGAAGGGGTCGAGACCTTGTTTTGCTTTCAAAAGAAAATGCCGCATGCTTTGCTTTCGTAAAGAATCCTTTCGAATGAGATAGCTTTCGACTTGGTCAAGTGTTTTAAAAGAAAAGAGCTTTCAAAAGAGGTTGTTGCCTTTGTTTTAAGAAAATGCTTTCGAAGGGGTCGAAACCCCTGCTGCCGCATCCTAACTTTTGAAGCAATGCCTTCGAAAGGGTTCTTTCGCTTCAAACCCTGAGCCGCTTCTCGAATGCTTTCGAAGGGGTTGGTTTCGACACCATCCACTTCTTTTACTTAGGAAATTGCTTTCGAAAGAGTTGCTTTCGACTTAGTTATTTTAAGACCCTTTTGTGATTTTGAAAGTTAACCCAAAAGTTTCGAAAGGAATGGTTTTAAAGGGTTTGGAAAGGTTTTTCCACATCTTTTCACTTGAACCTAATGCTTTCGAAAGGTTTGATTTATGAAAAAAACTTAATGCTTTCGAAAGGTATATGAAAAAGGTTTCTATAACACCCCATATTTTTAGTAACATATTTAGTATATTTAATTAGCTAAATAAAATAAAATAATGTAAGGTGATTAATGGACTGAGATTTATAATTAATAGGGGTAGCCGTGCCATTTTAATGAGTAAATCAAAATGAGATAACATGAAATAAAATAGATAAAGGGTTAGGAAGTAGGCAGGGGCAAAATAGGAACAAGGAAAATCCTTATACCCTAAACCTTAAATGCCTTAACCTTGTATTCTCTTATTCATTCTCATTTGCAAGTTAAAAACATAGAGGCCGACCACCATTTTAGAGAACTAGAAGAAGAAAAAGCTAAGGAAGAAGGTTAATCAAATCGAAAGCTATACAAATCTCAAATCCTTAATCTCATGCTAAGGTGAATAATTACTACATCTTATTCTCTTAAATGTTTTCGGTTTTAAGTTTAATCTGAAGTGTTTTGCAAGTTTATGCCATGTTTTTAAATGATTAAATGTGTATATATGCTTGTTGATGATTTATGCTTGTTCATATAGATTTTATGATATGCTTTGATAAGAAAACCCTATTAAATGACATCATAATGCCTTGTGATTGAAGATTTAGATCAGAAATGATATTTTAGAGATTGGTTTCAATTTCCATAATTTTTTGAATTATTGTGGATTTTATATAAATTTTCTAGTGTAGAAAATAATTATTTGGGTTATAAATTATTTATGGCTAAATAATTATTTATTTGGGTCTGAAATTTATATATGTTAGAAAACATATTGAAAATGATTATTTGGAATTTTTGTAGAATTTTCCTAAGTTTTTCAATGGATATATAAAATTATTTGAGGTATGGAACTTAAATGTTTTATATATTTATAAAAGGAGAAGGGGTATTTTTATATTATTGTTTATTTCTGAAATCTTGGCAGCACTTTTGAAAAAAAAAAATTCGTAATCAATGAAAATTTGATAAACATAGCAGGTTAGTCAAAAAGTATTTCTCTTTTAAGTTAAAGACAAATTTTACTTGTATTTAGCCTATTTCGCCACTTTCAACATCAGGGTTTCCGACCTAGACGTTTTGCCATCTTTGCTTTCGAAACCAATGCGCATGGTATCAATATACTTGGTACGTAGCGAATTGGATGAAGGCGGAAGGTATAGGGTCGAAACATATGGTTCCAACAGGGTTGAAGCATGCCTTTGTTTTAAATGAAGTTGTGTCTGCTTTGCTTTCGACTTGGTTAGCTTTTGACTAGGTCAATTTGTTTTAAAGAAATGGTTTTGAATGCGTTGCGCTCTTTTGTCTTAAGTAATGCTTATGAAGGGGCCGAAACCCTAGCTGCCGCTTTTCTTACCTTTCAAAGTCAATGGTATCGGAAGATATACTTTGTTTTTAAAAACTTTGTTACTTCTCCAATGCTTTCGGAAGGTTGGTTTCGACACCATCACTTCTTTACTTAAGAATAGCTTTCGATAGGAATGCTTTTGACTTTAATGGGTTTCAGATCCTTTTTCTCTACTTGAAGGCATAATCCAAATTGTTTCGACCGAACTGGTTTTCAAAGGTTTCCACATGTTTTAATTGAACCTAAAGGCTTTCTAAAGGTTTAATGTATTATTGCTTTCGAAAGGATTTTAAATGAAGGTTTCGAAGGGGTGGTTCCCCAATGATTTCGAGAGGTTTTGAAGGAAGGTTTTCTAACGGTTTCGTAAGTTCTGAGAGGAATGGTTTCTCCAATGTTTTCAAAAGGCAGTTATAAAGTGTTTTAAAAGAAAGATTCCTAAGGTTTCAAAGGGAAAGTTTTTCAATGGTTTCGAAAGGTTTCTATGAATGGTTTCGAAAGGAAGGTTTTGTCCTTTCAGCCTAGGTTGAATAGAGGGTTTTACTTGGTTTTGAAAGGGGTGCTTTCGATAGATTCGAAAGGGGTACTTTCAAAGGTTTATATGTTTTCATCAACTAAGATTTGGGTAAAGTATATAAACTTGGCAAGGTGATTTTGAGTAAAGCATAGAGTATAAGTATTTTCCTTGTGTGAGTTAGATTTAAAGGTTTTAAATCAGTTTGAAAAGGTTTTCAAGGAAAATTTTGGGAAGGTTTCCCTAAGTAAAATGACTCGGATATTATAATACTAGATGGGACTGGTATAGGGTCGCGCCCGATACATTTGTTATTAGCCCCAGCTAATTAAGTACAATATTCCAGTGCGTAGGGCTTTTTCACAAGTAAGACTAAAATTATGAGTACACATAGAAGGGAATATAAGTTTATATACATATAGTTTATTGGCGAGCCCGAAAAACCATTAGGATCAGGTGACCCTGGGAGATGTTAAGTTACCGATAGACCATCCAGAAAATAAGTATTTAACAGATAGTTAAGGACCAACTGTCCAGAAGAGGTGTGTCTAACAGATGTTAGATTATTTTTTTATATTATCTGGTAGGCCCGAGTCAGCAAATGGTTAGTAGTTAGCCAAACAAACCTATAATGTTCAAACAGATAGTCCATTTGTTACCTGATATGTAAGTTTACATAAAATGCTTTACAGTTTTAACTAGTTTTGGTTGTAGGGTTATGATTTGCAAAAGATATGTTTTAAAAGAATATTAGTGAGGGGCGTTAATAAGATTTCTTGTCAACATTTTTAGCGCTAGAAGGAGGGCTGGAACCTCCGACTTGGATACAACCCCAACACATCTAATCTCTAACCCTACTTAAGTCAATCCCACTTCAAGTTTATCTGCGTTGGTAAATCATAACTACAAGAATTAAGAGATCTGAACAAGGGTCCTCTAAACCACATTTTTCAAGGTTCCCCCAAACAATCATCAAGAACTCCAATCAAGATGAAGAACAACGATTAAGGCTCGTAGCCCTAAGAATTATAAAAAAGAATAAAGCAGAATTTTATGATCCTGGAAAATGGAGTCTAAATCCTTTCCATGTCGGTTCAACCCCTATCTTTTCACTCGGAAAGAGGACAAATGGAAGTGAAAATGTCTTTAATCAAATGAGAAGAACCATTCAACATTATCCAAAAGGCACAATCTTTGAGAGGGAAATAATGGCTGATTACAACGCCTTTGCAAATAAATGGCAACAACCAATTGTAAAGAGAACACTTCCTACACAAGATGTATAAAGAGTGCAAAAAAGAAAAGCAATTGAGCGGCATGAGAACACAGAGCCAAGGAACAAAAAGTCAAGAAGCCATCCGCAAAACTCAAGCTTCAAGTCTAGACTTCCAAAGGAGTGCAACTTAACTACATCAATTGAGAACGTCTACATGCATATTAAGGATGAGCTCAACTATTGGCCATCACAGAAAAAAAAACCAAAACATGAAAAGAATTTGGGAGGATCCTACAACCACTATCATATGATGAATAGTCATGAAACCAACCATTGCAGAGCCCTAGAGGGGATGCTCATAAACTTCTTTCGTCAAGGGAAAATCCATGAATTTGTAAAAGGAATTTGGATAAAGTCAATAAAGAGCAACTTTCTGTAAAGAGAAAATCTACATGGTTGGGAGTGAAATGCTCCTTATATTTCGATACTACCTAAGATGGTAGTCTACCTAAGATGGTAGAGATGCCTCTGTCTGTGCCATGATGGCCAGGGCGGAGCACCTCATGGAGGAAGGGCGTGTAAGCCTTTAGCCGCGCCATAAGATGGCTAGGTTAAAGCACCGGACAAGCCCTTGGTCGCGCCTCTGGTCAGGTCAAGGCACCTTCTGGAAGGAGGATGGAGCAAGCCTTTAGCCGCGCCATAAGATGGCCAGGTTAAAGCACCGAACAAGCCCTTATCCGCACCACGCTATGTCCAGGTTAAGGCACCTCCTGGAGGGAGGACGGAGTAAGCCTTTATCCACGGCATAAGATGGCCAGGGTAAAGCACCGAATAAGCCCATGTCCGCGCCGCAAAAAGGCTAGGGCAGGGCACCTCTTGGAGGAAGGTCGGGTAAGTCCTTGGTTCCAGCCTCTAAGATAAGATAACCAAGAGCATCAGACAACAATGGACTAAGAAGTCTAGGCCCAAGAAGAGGCCCATCAAATAGTGGACTAAGATGTCCAAGCCCAAGGGGAGGCTCATTCAATAAAGGACCGAGACATCCAAGTCCGAGAAGAGGCTCATCAAATCATGAACTAAGATGTTCAAGCTCGAGAAAAATCATATCCGATCATGGACTAAGATGTCCTAGCTCAAAAGGCAGCCAACCAGATTATATATAAATATATATATTCAAAACATGAAGGGTTCATCATGTCAAAGAAGACAGAAGCAAAGGAGTGGGACAGAACTCCGCTTATTATTACCCGAATCTGGGTTTTGGGACTCCCATTTCTAAACATCAGCTATTGATACTCAAATGAGGGTTACAGGTCTTTCATATATGAATTCCATCATCTAACGCCCAAACCTGGGCTTCGGGTCTTTATCAATCACTGACTTATTATACCTGAATCTGGGTATCAAGACTGTTGCTTACTTAAACCCTAATCTGGGTGCAAGATCATTGGATTTCTATTCATCCCAAATGCCCGAATCTGGGCCAAAGAATATCATCATAAAGATCGTTGTTAAGAGTTTCCGAATGGGAACTTCGGATTTCTAACTCTTTAAATCCCATTAATGTTAAGGAATGGGTCGAAGAGTTACTACTTCAAAATTTCAAACACTGATTTTTGAATTAGGTTCTTTATTAAACAAAGGTCACATTCTAATATTTATACCCATATGATAAAAGTAGAATTTTCTATCAGCAAATTTCAAACTTTCCAGCCAAGTGGAAGGAGTTACATTCTTGATCATCTCTCATCATGGTTAAAGATGAGATTTTACCATTTAGTATAAACTATTTTCATATAATTAACAGAATGGTTAGTTAATCTAAGAAAATGGCATATGCAGACAAATATGTCGATTTCAAGCTAACAATTAGAAATATTGTTTGCTACATGCTTTTCAGGAAAATTAGAACAACAAGGAATAATAAAAGATTCAGCAAGCCAAAGGCATTTCAGAAGTGACATGACGGAAAATGATTGCAAATCAGGTGCTACTTTCAAAATTTATATAATTTACATATGTCATGAGATAATTTACAAGTCTATGAAATCTTTACATACATATATACAAAAGAAAGTTCATTCAAGTCAGAATTACAAATAAATTACAAATTTTGAGCGGCTTTGTTAAGAGTTTCTACGATTGAAGGGTCCACGGCATGACGAATGGCCGCATAAAGAATTTCCTTGAGTTTCTTCTCCTTCTTTCTTATTTTGTTTTCGTCATCAATAGCATCAATGTTAGTTTTCAAAACGCGATTGAAAGCTCTATTTGCTGCCCTAAGGGTCTTGTTATCCCTTTCTAATTCCGCAATGCACTTTTGAAAGAGATAAATATCGCGCTCGAGTTTTTGGTTCTTGGCGGCATAATCATTAATAGTTTTAGAATATTTGATCTTCTGTTGCTCATCGAAATATTTAGTTATTTTAAACTTGACTCTATTGCACCAATTGCCCACGACATTCTCGTCTAAGCTCGGAAGAGGATTGAGCATAGTAGGGAATTTTTTAGCCGCAAGAAGCTTCGACCTGGTAGGTTTAGTAACCATAGGTGTAGAGTGAGGGACCAACAAGTCAATACTCGAAGTCTTTTCCCCCATGATGAATTCCAGAGAGGCAAACTTTGCTTGACTATCTTTTAGTTTCAACTCCAAGTCACTTATTTGTTGAATAAGTTCATACATCTTTTGATCAAAGTCGATTGTGGGTTTGTCTTCACTTGTCGTTTAAGCACGTTGATCATATCATCTTTATTCTTGCTTTGAGCCTCAAGGTAGGCAATATGATCTTTGTGACCGCTAGCGATGGTTTTCTGAAGAAAATACCTCTTGTGCCATTTTACAGCTTCGATGTTACCACCGAAGCGTTCTAATAAGACCACATGACTAACCACGATCCCTTCGCTCGTTGTCAACAACTTCTCTCTAAGGTCATCAACGCATGACGATAAGTTATGAGGAAGAGAAGTTGAGGATAACTGTAGCTCCTATTTAAACAAAAGAGATAAAATAAAGTCAAAATCAGGCTAAGGAATCTCTTTATTATTATAGTAACAAATTACAATTCAAACAACAATGAAATTAAACAGGTACAATAAACAACTTGATTACATTTAAAGTTGGGAGACTACTTTTCTAACTTTATCTAAACAGTTAGCTGAAAGCATAACTGTCGAATCAAAAGGCATAGCAACTCCTTCCGGGGTTATGACCGACGGGCATTTGCTACAGTCCCATTTCCCAGCTTGGGGACTATCACGACCACAAATTAGTTTAGAGTGGAATGTTCTGGTCTCTTTAAGGAAAATTTCCTTCTCATCGCCGAGGAAGTCAAAACGGAGGCGAGGGTATTTCAAGTACAATTTTTGTAAATCTCGTAGAATGCAATATCTCGCTAACTTTAAAGTCTTTAAAATTGATGCATTTTAAGAGTAAAACCTTCTCAATTTAACGTATTGGCTTAAGTGGTCTCTAGGGACGAGTCAACCTAAAGAACTGTCGTTTTGAAATAGTATAGTAAAGAGAAGCTAAGCATAAAGGAAACAGAACTAAAACAAACATTGATACATCAATTAATTGTTACATATTCAATCACTCATATGGTTCATACAAATTAGACTTGCAGAAAAACTCAGGAACAAATTTATCTCTATAGTACTTAAGCTTTTAGAAGGGGAGGGGCTATCTTGAGGAATCGATCTGACCCACGGTAAGTTCCAGCAAGCTCCGGGATACGGGTCAGATCCGAATTCGTCTAAGTATCTTTTATGGAAACGTCTGAGTAAACCCCCGTTGAACTCGTCTAAGTACGAAAAGTCTATAATAGAATGTCTACAATAAGCATTATTGAAAAAGTTAACTAAAATATCCCTTTCTTCGATCATCATCCAGAATAAAGTTAGTAACTGTAACGATTCGACTTTTCGACGCTCGAAAGTCGACATTAATACGTCCACTGTATCAACTGCCGAGCAATAAAATGCCGGAAAACCAAATTGTTATGGTTAAAAAAAAGAGGTAGAAGAAGACAGAAAGAAAGAAGAAACAACAGAAACAATATCAGAATCTCACATATCGCAGCGGAACAACATATAATAGACAAATGAATAATCTTTAAATCAAAGAACTATATCAGTTTATACATTACATCACATCATCAGAGTCAATATACAACACAATACATCAATGTACAGTTATATAAACTTGTCCTCATACAGAATACACAGCGAAATAAATAATATCATATACAAGTGATACGCCTCGCCATCCAGCTTGCCACTGAGCTCCACAACATCTCCTGAATCCAGAATGACCTGATAACCTGACTCTAGACTGCCCGTGTGGAAATTGGTTGGAACCCAGAGTTTAGGAAAGGAACAATAAACTCCAGGTCAGTCATGGGACTGGTGTGAGAACTTAAAATAGTTTATCTTTAAAACAACAACAACAACAAAGGAAGTGGAAAATATCCGCAATGCTTTTGGAAAATGAAACTACCATAAGACCTCCCGCCACACACACAATGCAAACGCAGAATTGGAGGAGATTTCTTCTTATGATAGTCAAACATGCTTACTACGCAAAATCATTGGATTATTATTATTAGTGCATAGTGTGTAAAATATTTCGAAAGTATAATATTAATCTTAGCCAACATACAACCATTATTGTATGCCTACTATAGCTACCATGTTCAATAGCAGGTTACCGCCACATTCCATAGCAGGTAATACAACTAAAACCGTACAGGTTCGTATTGTTTCTTTGGATTTCCAACAAATGGTCAGGCAAAGGAACTTCCTTACACCGAAATGGAAACGCCTCTGGAAAGACGCCCCGAGAGTCAACCTGATCTCTGCAACACAAGGCCGAAGCTACCTCACGCTGTACAGCTGTAACTAGGTAGCTAACACACGAGCTATGCCATCCCCCGGTCGTTACCGACCTTTATCCGAGGATCCTCAACCACAAAGCAACAACCACAAAGTATAATAAATTTGCAGCGTCAACATTGGTAAAATATTTGGGCTCCATACCATGATATCACCTTTTATCCAGAAGTAAATGACATAACCTAGGGGCGCGACTCCGAACAACATTGCCGCAACATTCCTGTTTCGACCATTACCGGGTTGTGAGGCTCGACGAAGTCACGTCCACAAAGCTACGCTTTTTCACAAAGCCACGCTTTTTCACAAAGCCACTCTTTTTCACAAAGCCACGCTTTTTCACAAAGCCACACTTTGATCAACAAATGATCAACAGCACATCGTATGCCACATTACCAAATTGGGAATTATCACTAGTAACCATCAACTACATAACCTCTGAGCTCGTACGTCTTAGAGAAGGGTGTTAAGCTAAGAGAATAAATTCTCCACCACCAACAGAAATGTATTTGATAGAAACCAGCTTTACATCTCAAAGTGTAACGTAAGACACACATCCATACAAGTCCGTTCCGGGATCGAACGGAACCGAAGGCACTTCCAAAGAAGCCCTTGCAATCCGGATATTCACTAATCACGTCCGGACTTCCCATCACAAGAAGAGTGATATAAATCTCTATACCAGAGCAACTCGGTGCAGAGACATTCGATAGGTTGTCCTTTCATTTTCGAAAATGTCCGGTCTTCACCACCGGTCTTCAATACGATCCATATCGTCGTATCACTAATTCAGAATGGGTTATATGACACAAAGGTCTTTTCCCGGCTAACCCGAATAGTGAGCACAATATTTAAAACACATGGATATAGGGATTTCAATTAAGTCACAACTTATTACCCAAATCCTTTCCTTTAAATGGTTTAAACAAATTACCATTTTAAATCTTTAAACAAAAAGATTTACTTCACAAAGTTCACCCAGTTTCACAAAGATTCATTCACAGATTTCCAAATAAATTTCCATTTCAATTGGATTAACCCATTAAATCTTTAAATTAAGATTTAATTTATAGCTTTCAAAACTATTCATAATTCAAGTCTTTTATAATATAAAAGATACACCTTTTAAAATCTTCTTTGATTTCAAGATAAAGCTTAATCATCTTCACAAAGGTTAATTCATAGTTTGTCCAAACTATTTACAATTTCATTTCAACTTGAAATGTTTTGATACAAATTGGAAATATTTCCACTTTATGAAAGCTATTATTATTTGAAAACAGATAGTTTTCGTTTTGGGAAAAACTGGTCACAATTACACAGTTTAAAGCCATCCAAGTATAAAACTTGAATATAAATTTAAATTTCCAAAACCATATTTTAAATGGTTAAAAATCCATATAAACACCTTTTATAACTTGTACAATCTTTTAGACCAAAATTCCCAATCATCAAATTCAATTTTAAGTATTGAATTCAAATTTTAAATCAAATGATTTAAATTCCAATTTTTATTAAGTTATTTAAAATAACTTTTATTCTGAAACTCATTTTCGAAAACTTTCAATTCCAATTCCAAAACTATTTTGGATTCAAAAATTCAATTTTCAAAATTGATAAAAATATGCGACTTAACCGATTTCCGCGCGAAATCCACATTTGTGTGTGTATTGTGTAGTCCACAGTTTAACACAATAGTGCAACAACATTCAACCATCACAGATTCAAAGATAACAATATATTAATAAGCGGTACAAACTATAACGCTTATCTTTCATTCACAGATCACGGATATATATATATATATATATATATCACAGATAAACAAATTTCTGATCACAACACAAATCAGGATATATCACAAAGTATCACATATCAAAGATATCAACAATTCAACATCCAATATAATCCAAACATCCATAAGTAGGATTAATTTAATTATCTGATTAATTTATATCAGATAAATTTCTGTGAATATATTTTACCAGTTATGGTAAATTCATAATCAATCAATTTCAAATTGATTTCCAAATTCATTTTAAAACACCAAATCAAATTTTCAACGAATTTCCAAATTATTTCTTTTTTTAAAATAAATTCCTTTATCTCTTCAAATCTATTTAAAAATCCAAATTTAAATAAATTATTCAACTTCTAAATAATATTTTCGAAATCCATTTATTAAGCCTTTATTCCCAAAATTGAAATTTAATTCAATATAGTCCAAAAATAAGACTTTTATCTTCTTAAAACTCCTTTTAAATTTACCCAATTCTCAAAAATAAATTTTTCGATTAATTTTCAACTTGAATTTCAAAAATCCAATTTTATTTATTTCTGGTATCCAACGATACCAAAATATATATTCGGCTAAATTATAGCCTTCAACAATTCCAATCCAAAAATATAATCACACGGAGATTATAAATAATCAACACACAACATATGAAATAAATTCAAATGTTTGAGGAATCCAGTTGGATCCCTCCAACCTGTTTCCCTGCATCCACAGATGTTAGCACAATACCAATTCCACTTCGAAGTGAAATATCGTGGTATATGGGATTTATAAATATTATCCGCTATTATGCGGCGCAATAGGGTCTCGTCCGCTATATAATGCGGGAAATCAACTCCAAATACATATATAATACCAATTCCACTTCACGGTGGAATTATCACGGTATATGTTTTTAATAAATAACCTCCGCTTAATATACGGCGTATAGTGTCTATTTCAGCATAATAGATAACAACCATCATTCAATTCACACAATCAACACTATCAACAATTTTAAATCTAACTATTTAAAATTTTAAATCGAAACAATTCCAATTGAGTGAGGAGTTCTTACCTTGCTTCCAAACACAGTTGCAGTGATTTATCTCGAATAAAATTAAACACTCGTTTAATTTTACTCAAAATTTTCACTAGCTCAAATCAATCCCAATCGAACTCCATTGCGTAGTGCTCGACAATACGATTCCAACGCAAGTCGTTTCATAATTTTTCGACCTCGTATGAAGAAGTTATGACATTTCAAAGTTAATACGATTTAATATAAATCAATTTACACATTCTTTTATTTATTTTTAAATCCTCACATCGTGGCCGTTCAATTCCAACTCAGCAGATCCAGGCCATGTGATGCTCTTCTTCCCCAAACGTGAAAACTACCAGGTTATACGCACGTTTAAACCCATTTGGCCGCCCCTCTTTCGTGAATTTTCGAGCCACCATCGCCGCGTTTCATCCCGATCAACTACTTCCACTTCGAAGCCAAGGCCAAACTCTAACAACGCCATGAATATTGTTGAACTCAGTCGTGGTTTTGCCTTGAAAAACGTGAATGAACGTGCGTGCTTGAGCTCGATTTGCCGTTGATTCGTTGCTTCGATTTTGATCATCACCGTATGGAATTGTAGATCTCACTTAGCTCTACGTTTCTCGTGTTGGAAGTTTCTTGAATTGATTCACGGATTGGAAGAGATTAATGGAAGAAGGAGGAGAATTTCTGGCCATAGAAATTATTAGGGCCGGCTGAACTAGGGTTTTGGCCTTTGTTTGCAAATGAAGAAAGTTAAGTCTTTATATAGAAAATTCTCCAAAACACTATTCATCGAAAATTTTCCGAACTCCAAACGAAGCGTACCGGCTGGCGTTTCTAAGGTTTACCCCATGTTCCAAACACAATGGAACGTGTTTCGGGAGCTAATTCGGTCGTATGTGAGAGTTACGGAAATAAACGATCAAATTTAAATCAAATCGATTTAAAACGATTTCGATGCGTTTTGGCTTGCCCCGGACAAACCGTACATCTGATTGACACGAAATTTGAAACCTTACAATAATATCACATTATGGATCCGATGAAACTAGTTTCGTCAAAATCCGAGACTGTTTGAAAAATGGTCATTTTTAGTCGTCAATTAAATATTAAAATATTCAATTTCTACAAATTAACTTTTAATTCAATTTTAAAAGTTTACAAATATCATTCTAACTCCAATATGATTTAATATATCTTTATAAATCATTTTTATACACATTAAACCCAATTTCCAATTATTTCTGGAATTTCAAAAATTAAATTAATAATTTAATTGTCCAATTAAATCACTATATTTGAATTGAAATTCATTCGGCTTATAAATCTTACTATTTAATATTTAAAATCAATTAAATATTCGAATTTCAAATGACAGAAATTCTGGGTCGTTACAGTCTTCCCCCCTTAAAAGAATTTCGTCCTCGAAATTGCAAAGTAAGAAAAATGCCCAAATCCATTAACTTTTCAAAATCATTTAAGTGTACAACTTCCCCAAAATCCAATAGTTAAACTCTTTCAAAAATTTTACTAAGTTTTTCAAATCTATACCTAGTTATACTTTTTAAAACAAACTATATCGTTTAACTTTTAACTCCAAATCCAAAATTTAGTTTTCACAAATTTTCCAAAATTTTCCGAAAATTTTCTAACGCCTTAAATTTTCAAAAAAAATCGCCAGCGTCTCCTTTGCGTGGTTCAATCGTAGTAGGATCACAATAGACATAAATATATATACATCGACCCACACGGTCGGAAAAGCAGAAAAACAGTTCATATTTCCTATTTTTATTGCGTAGACGTACCTTTTTAGCATTTTTAAGCAAAGCAGTTATTTATTAGCTTATTAGCGCAACCAAATCAGCCGAACGGCAGCCACGGCACCTGTACTTACTCAATTTAAACACGTAAGTGACATATATATAAAATTATTAATAATTTACTCTTTTAAACAACTACAACACATGCATATTAAAAGAAATGCATACTAAACAAGGTTATAAGCAACTTATATAATTTCGACATCACTTGTAATTGTTTACAACCAATTTATATACAATAATACAACGACATTCAATTCTTCATTTTCAATTAGTTTACATTCACTAATTTAAATTCAAGTTGATTCACTTTCAATTCAAATCAATTTCTATTCAATTTAAATTTACTTTACTTCAAATTTGAATTCAATTACTTTAGCTTTCAATTTTATTCATTCCATTTCACATGAATTCCTATTCAATCAATTAATAACAATCTAACAATCAATGTATAACCAACACAACCAAATTATTAAATTCACTTTATTTCACATTCAATATGGTTTAACACTTTTAGTTCCAATTGGTTTAATATTAAGTTGACTTCCATTCGATTCATTCAAATTCCAATTTATTAGCTTTAATGAATTAACACTTATATCCATTATTCCATATCAATTTATTCACATTCGATTGATTTACATTCAATCCATTTATTAATTCAATTGCTAATTCATTTTACAAATAAGGTTGAATTTCATTTATATTACTCTAGTTCACATTCATTTAATGTACTTCATTATTTTTACTTCGATACCAAAATCAACTTCATTTAACATCACTTAAGTTATATTCCAATTAAACATCATTTGTTTAACTTAACTTAAATTTCCACTTATAAATCCAATTCAATTTATTTAACTTTCCTTTAGTTAAATTCACATCATATATTTGGTTATGCTAACTCAATTTCATTTTAACTTTACCGAAGTTAAATTTATCATCTCATATTATAAGTTCAAAACTCATTTCACTTATATTTATCAATTACAACTTGGATTTTAATTTCAAATTTGTTTATCACAACAAAACTTCAATTTTTCAATTTACTATGGTAGCAAATCCATCACATAGAAACTCGAAAATGACACTGATGATGCTGCAGTCATCACCCTTATTATTTCCCAGCAACAGTAGTGAATTCAGTGCTTTAAATTCTTTCAAAATTTCCTTTTATTTATAAATCACATTTATAAATCGTTTCTCATATAATTTCACTGTTTTACTTTACTTATACAAGATTATTTCACAATTGTAAATCAACTTAATTATAATTCTATACTTATACAATTGTTGCTTTTATTTAGATTATTCAAACAACTTTCATTGACTTATATATATTCTTTTCAACAATCAACCAATTAATTTTATATACACTTTAATAATCCTTGGAAAATTACTTCTTTATATACAAAATATAATCGAGGTAAAATTATTTCATTTACCCAATTTAAAATAATACTGTGTCAGTTCATCTTGTTTAAGAGTTTAGAAACCCCTATTGATTACAGTTAGCTAGACTGCACCAACCAGAATCTATAAACAATCAACCGATAAGTCAACACAATACAAAACAATTTCATATTCACTAACAAATACGCGCTCATATCTATTATTACACTCACACTCATTCTAGAGTACTATTGACTCTATCTCTAATGAGTAATACCCAACAGAGCCAAGGTTATCGCTTAACCAAATGCTCTGATACCACTTGTAATGATTCGACTTTTCGACGCTCGAAAGTCGACATTAATACGTCCACTGTATCAACTGCCGAGCAATCGAATGCCGAAAAACCGAATTGTTATGGTTAAAAAAAGAGGTAGAAGAAGACAGAAAGAAAGAAGAAACAACAGAAACAATATCAGAATCTCACATATCGTAGCGGAACAACATATAATAGATATATGAATAATCTTTAAATCAAAGAACTATATCAGTTTATACATTACATCACATCATCAGAGTCAATATACAACACAATACATCAATGGACAGATATATAAACTTGTCCTCATACAGAATACACAGCGGAATAAATAATATCATATACAAGTGATACGCCTCGCCATCCAGCTTGCCACTGAGCTCCACAGCATCTCCTGAATCCACAATGACCTGATAACCTGACTCTAGACTGCCCGTGTGGAAATTGGTGGGCACCCAGAGTTTAGGAAAGGAACAATAAACTCCAGGTCAGTCATGGGATTGGTGTGAGAACTTAAAACAGATTATCTTTAAAACAACAACAACAACAAAGGAAGTGGAAAATATCCGCAATGCTTTTGGAAAATGAAACTACCATAAGACCTCCCGCCACACACACAATGCAAACGCAGAATTGGAGGAGATTTCTTCTTATGATAGTCAAACATGCTTACTACGCAAAATCACTGGATTATTATTATTAGTGCATAGTGTGGAAAACATTTCGAAAGTATAATATTAATCTTAGTCAACATACAACCATTATTGTATGCCTACTATAGCTACCGTGTTCAATAGCAGGTTACCGCCACATTCCATAGCAGGTAATACAACTAAAACCGTACAGGTTCGTATTGTTTCTTTGGATTTCCAACAAATGGTCAGGCAAAGGAACTTCCTTACACCGAAATGGAAACGCCTCTGGAAAGACGCCCCGAGAGTCAACCTGCTCTCTGCAACACAAGGCCGACGCTACCTCACGCTGTACAGCTGTAACTAGGTAGCTAACACACGAGCTATGCCATCCCCCGGTCGTTACCGACCTTTATCCGAGGATCCTCAACCACAAAGCAACAACCACAAAGTATAATAAATTTGCAGCATCAACATAGGTAAATTATCTGGGCTCCATACCATGATATCACCTTTTATCCAAAAGGAAATGACATTCCCTAGGGGCGCGACTCCTAACAACCTTGCCGCAACATTCCTGTTTCGACCATTACCGGGTTGTGAGGCTCGACGAAGTCTCCTCCACAAAGCTACGCTTTTTCACAAAGCCACGCTTTTTCACAAAGCCACGCTTTTTCACAAAGCCACGCTTTGATCAACAAATGATCAACAGCACTTCGTATGCCACATTACCAAATTGGGAATGTATCACTAGTAACCATCAACTACATAACCTCTGAGCTCGTATGTCTCAGAGAAGGGTGTTAAGCTAAGAGAATAAATTCTCCGCCACCAACAGAAATGTATTTGATAGAAACCAGCTTTACATCTCAAAGTGTAACGTCAGACACACATCCATACAAGTCCGTTCCGGGATCGAACGGAACCGAAGGCACTTCCAAAGAAGCCCTTGCAATCCGGATATTCACTAATCACGTCCGGACTTCCCATCACAAGAAGAGTGATATAAATCTCTATACCGGAGCAACTCGATGTAGAGATATTCGATAGGTTGTCCTTTCATTTTCGAAAATGTCCGGTCTTCAATACGATCCATATCGTCGTATCACTAATTCGGAATGGGTTATATGACACAAAGATCTTTTCCCGGCTAACCCGAATAGTGAGCACAATATTTAAAACACATGGATATAGGGATTTCAATTAAGTCACAACCTATTACCCAAATCCTTTCGTTTAAATGGTTTAAACAAATTACCATTTTAAATCTTTAAACAAAAAGATTTACTTCACAAAGTTCACCCAGTTTCACAAAGATTCATTCATAGATTTCCAAATAAATTTCCATTTCAATTGGATTAACCCATTAAATCTTTAAATTAAGATTTAATTTATAGCTTTTAAAACTATTCACAATTCAAGTCTTTTATAATATAAAAGATACACCTTTTAAAATCTTCTTTGATTTCAAGATAAAGCTTAATCATCTTCACAAAGGTTAATTCATAGTTTGTCCAAACTATTTACAATTTCATTTCAACTTGAAATGTTTCGATACAAATTGGAAATATTTCCACTTTATGAAAGCTATTATTATTTGAAAACAGATAGTTTTCGTTTTGGAAAAAACTGGTTACAATTACACAGTTTAAAGCCATCCAAGTATAAAACTTGAATATAAATTTAAATTTCCAAAACCATATTTTAAATGGTTAAAAAGCCGTATAAACACCTTTTATACCTTGTACAATCTTTTAGACCAAAATTCCCAATCATCGAATTCAATTTTAAGTATTGAATTCAAATTTTAAATCAAATGATTTAAATTCCAATTTTTATTAAGTTATTTAAAATAACTTTTGTTTCTGAAACTCATTTTCGAAAACTTTCAATTCCAATTCCAAAACTATTTTGGATTCAAAAATTCAATTTTTCAAAATTGATAAAAATATGTGACTTAACCGATTTCCACGTGAAATCCACATTTGTGTGTGTATTGTGTAGTCCACAGTTTAACACAATAGTGCAACAACATTCAACCATCACAGATTCAAAGATAACAATATATTAATAAGCGGTACAAACTATAACGCTTATCTTTCATTCACAGATCACGGATATATATATATATATATATCACAGATAAACAAATTTCTGATCACAACACAAATCAGGATATATCACAAAGTATCACATATCAAAGATATCAACAATTCAACATCCAATATAATCCAAACATCCATAAGTAGGATTAATTTAATTATCTGATTAATTTATATCAGATAAATTTCTGTGAATATATTTTACCGGTTATGGTAAATTCATAATCAATAAATTTCAAATTGATTTCCAAATTCATTTTAAAACACCAAATCAAATTTTCAACGAATTTCCAAATTATTTCTTTTTTTAAAATAAATTCCTTTATCTCTTCAAATCTATTTAAAAATCCAAATTTAAATAAATTCTTCAACTTATAAATAATATTTTCGAAATCCATTTATTAAGCCTTTATTCCCAAAATTTAAATTTAATTCAATATAGTCCAAAAATAAGACTTTTATCTTCTTAAAACTCCTTTTAAATTTACCCAATTCTCAAAAATAAATTTTTCGATAAATTTTCAACTTGAATTTCAAAAATCCAATTTTATTTATTTCTGGTATCCAACGATACCAAAATATATATTCGGCTAAATTATAGCCTTCAACAATTCCATTCCATAAATATAATCACACGGAGATTATAAATAATCAACACACAAAATATGAAATAAATTCAAATGTTTGAGGAATCCAGTTGGATCCCTCCAACCTGTTTCCCTGCATCCACGGATGTTAGCACAATACCAATTCCACTTCGAAGTGAAATATCGCGGTATATGGGATTTATAAATATTATGCGCTATTATGCGGCGCAATAGGGTCTCATCCGCTATATAATGTGGTAAATCAACTCCAAATACATATATAATACCAATTCCACTTCACGGTGGAATTATCGCGGTATATGTTTTTAATAAATAACCTCCGCTTAATATACGGCGTATAGGGTATATTTTAGCACAATATATAACAACCATCATTCAATTCACACAATCAACACTATCAACAATTTTAAATCTAACTATTTAAAATTTTAAATCGAAACAATTTCGATTGAGTGAGGAGTTCTCACCTTGCTTCCAAAAACAGTTGCAGTGATTTATCTCGAATAAAATTAAACACGCGTTTAATTTTACTCAAAATTTTCACTAGCACAAATCAATCCTAATCCAGCTCCATTGCGTAGTGCTCGACAATACGATTCCAACGCAAGTCGTTTCGTAATTTTTCGACCTCGTATGAAGAAGTTATGACATTTCAAAGTTAATACGATTTAATATAAATCAATTTACACATTCTTTTATTTATTTTTAAACCCTCACATCGTGGCCGTTCAATTCCAACTCAGCAGATCCAGGCCGTGTGATGATCTTCTTCCCCAAACGTGAAAACTACCAGGTTATACGCACGTTTAAACCCATTTGGCTGCCCCTCTTTTGCGAATTTTCGAGCCACCATCGCCGCGTTTCATCCCAATCAACTACTTCCACTTCGAAGCCAAGGCCAAACTCTACCAACGCCGTGAATATTGTTGAACTCGGTCGTGGTTCTGCCTTGAAAAACGTGAATGAACGTGCGTGCTTGAGCTTGATTTGCCGTTGATTCGTTGCTTCGATTTTGATCATCACCGTATGGAATTGTAGATCTCACTTAGCTCTACATCTCTCGTGTTGGAAGTTTCTTGAATTGATTCAAGGATTGGAAGAGATTAATGGAAGATTGAGGAGAATTTCTAGCCATAGAAATTATTAGGGCTGGCTGAACTAGGGTTTTGGCCTTTGTTTGCAAATGAAGAAAGTTAGGTCCTTATACAGAAAATTCTCCAAAACACTATTCATCGAAAATTTTCCGAACTCCAAACGAAGCGTGCCGGGTGGCATTTCTAAGGTTTACCCCGCGTTGTGAACATAATGGAACGTGTTTTGGGAGCTAAGTCGGTCGTATGTGAGAGTTACGGAAATAAACGATCAAATTTAAATCAAATCGATTTAAACCGATTTCGATGCGTTTTGGCTTGCCCCGGACAAACCGTACATCTGATTGACACGAAATTTGAAACCTTACAATAATATCACATTACAGATCCGATGAAACTAGTTTTGTCGAAATCCGAGACTGTTTGAAAAATGGTCATTTTTAGTCGTCAATTAAATATTAAAATATTCAATTTCTACAAATTAACTTTTAATTCAATTTTAAAAGTTTACAAACATCATTCTAACTTCAATATGATTTAATATATCTTTATAAATCATTTTTATACACATTAAACCCAATTTCCAATTATTTCTGGAATTTCAAAAATTAAATTAATAATTTAATTGTCCAATTAAATCACTATATTCGAATTGAAATTCATTCGGCTTAAAAATCTTACTATTTAATATTTAAAATCAATTAAATATTCGAATTTCAAATGACAAAAATTCTGGGTCGTTACAGTAACTCTCGATTTTCCTTCAAGAGAGCATTGTATGAGAGGCGCGCTCTCTTTAACAACGGTGCATCCCTCTGATATTTAAAAGTTGCTAATAAGAGGTACTCTTGTCGAGGTTATGATATTTTTCAGAAAGAACATTGTGCTCCTTTATCAATTTGTCTAATTCCCTGTATAACTTGTTAATTTCCGCTTGTTTTCTGTCAAGTTTTGTCCTATAGGGAAAGTTGACTTCTTCCTTATCTAAAGCAAATGAGTTGGCACTAATTACAATCTTCGAAGTACAAGACATTTAAAAAGGGAATTCCATACCTTAGAAACTGGGATGGAAGCCTACGGTGCCTGCTCCTTTCCTTTTGGATCTTAAGAATAAATGGAAGTTGTTTCCTCCTCAAGAGGAGCAGAGGGCCTGGGGGATGAAGGTGACATATCTTTCTAGGGAGATGGTTCTTTTTCAAGAAATTCAGCTTGGTCGCCCACATCCTTATCAGAAGCTCTAGATAGGTCACTTTTGTCTCCACCAAGGCCTTGACCTCCAGTAGGATCATCATCATTGTCATCATCATCGTTATCATCGTCACTGCCCTCGCTACCATCATCATCCTGATCCTTACCAGCATCATCTGTGTCACCTTCCTCCTCAGAGTCAGATTCAATATCAAAGGAGGGGACATTAAAAGAAAGGGCTTCAGAGGGGTCAATTTCCTCCTCATCCGCAGGCTCAATCCCCTGCTTCATCTGATTGATTTTGCCCATCACACTTTCAGTAAGGGAAGAATCAAGAGAAGGAAAGCCAAAGTTAGGGCATTTCTTGTAATTGTCGGCGTACGCAAGCATGAGAGCATCATCATAATTTTTCAACATCATTTCCCAAAGGTAGCGCCGACAAACTGGGACACTTGCTGCTTAACATCAGAGAGGGTACGAACAACAAATTTGAGCGAAGCTCTGGTCTTCTAGAATTTATCTTTCAAAGAAGTATTCTTAGCAACCAGGCGAGCCTTTTCATCTTCCGTATCTTTCAGAGTGAGCTCCATGGTGAGTTATTCGTCAGTAGTAAGTTGGTGGGCCTGCTTCTTTGCTTCTAAATCAGCCTCGAACCTGACAAGGGAAGCTTTCACTTGCTCCAACTCTGTGGAAGCGTCGTTTTTGGCAGCAATCAAGGAAGATACTTGATTTTTAAACTCGGAATTTTCCTCCTACGAGTTAGAGGATTCGGTTGAAGATTTTGAAACATGATCGTTTAAACCTAACCAGCTCTTCGAGATCTGACATAAAAATATAACACAAGCTAGTGATTTAAGAAAGAAAACCAATGGTGATAAGGGTAGTTAAAGAAGAACTTACCAGAAGTTGTTGCTCCGTTAGAGAGCGATAATTCCTCGCCAAATCTGGACTAAAAGAGGGAGGGTGAGAAGAAGTGAAAGATTCAGAATGGAGAATGAGCTCAATCATCTCTTCAAAATTTGTAGAAGGAGGAGTAAAAGATGATGGCTTCGGAGGGACTTGTTTCACAGAGGGAGATGTCAATAGAGCCAGCTGCATCTGCTCAAGTGCAGCCGTGGAATCAGAAATGGAGATGCGTGAAAAAAGGTCAGGAGTAGGCAGAGTTTGCTCTGGTTTATCTTTGAGGGCTTCAACAATGGGTCTCTTTGGAACTTGTTCAAGAGACAGGCGGTCCTCCTCTTCATCCACATCAGTGATTTTAGCGAGTTTCTTCGAAGGTGCATCTTCTGGAGACTCCATCAGTTTTCTTTTAAAAGTTTTCTTAGATTTTGCAAAGGCTACCATGATTGATGTCACTCCAGAAGTTGATGGAGGAGGGGAAACACCGCTAGAAGACACTATAACTAAAGAAGAAGCTGAAACAAATTCGAGAAAATGTAAATTCAGTCAAAGTTATTCAAAGAATGCCAGAGACAAAAAAAATACTAGACCAATGATGTACCAGAAGGACCAACACAAATTGGTGACATTGGAGAGAAGTATTTAGCATCTCCTAGGGAGAGGAAGCGTTTGCCATGCGAATTGTGCAAGACAGAGGGAGGAGTCGCTAAGATCCTTTGGTCTGGTAGCAGCAGTGAGTGCTTTCTTAAGTTTGAGGGAGGTAGAAGCGTCAATCTGCTCCCAATCTGTTTTGAGGCCACAGTTAGAGAATCAACTATCATCGTGTTGACCTCATTAAGCTTCTTGGAAGAGACACCTGGTAAAGTACAAGATTATTCAACAGAAAACATAAAGTAGGAGAAAGACAACACAAGACCAGACTTACGGGGAGGGGCAAAAGTCCCATGAATATTAGCAAAACAACTAACAAAGAAGAAACAGTTCTTCCATTCCCTGAATTTGTTGACCCCCTCTGATATTAATTTCTTGTAGGGGTTGACTCTGTATGTTTGATTATTGAGATTGCTCAGCCTTGCCAACTTGATTAAGAAATGTAGCACTTTAGCATTGAGAGAGGGGAGCCTAGATTCCAGTGTCAACATCTCTAAAGACAGGAGATGAGTGTAGACGTTTGGTGATAATTGGATCAGGGAAATTCCGACATAAGATAGATATGAAGATAAAAACTCCGGGAAAGGTAAGAATCTGCCATGCCATATGTGAATGGCAGTGTAAGAAAAATACCCTTCAGGAGGGTTGTCAATAGTTTCAGTTTCCTGGGGAGGGATAGCTTCAATTCCAGCAATACCAAAATCCCTAAGGATGGCATTGACTTCATCCTGAGATGCAATGGCAGAATGCTTTGAAATGGCTTCAGCTTTCTTAGGAGAGCTCATGATCCCGCCAGGTGAAAACGTTTTAATTAAAATCTTTGATTATTTATGAATTTAAAATGCATTCGAGAATTAAAACAAATAAATTTACTTAGATAATTTAAATACTAAAACGGACATAAAGCGTTAAAATTATGCAAACAGTTTGAGTCAGAAACCAAATTGCTTAACTTGAGCTTTCGACAATGTCGAAGGAACAATTGCTTGAGCTTTCGACAAAGTTGAAAGGACAATCGCATCAACTTTGAACCAGTATATATTAACATTGTCAAAAACCAAAAGAATAAATAAATAATAATATATGTACCTTGAGCCAACGATAAGGTCGAAGGGATGAGACATAGCATTAATCCATTCAACTCTTTTCAACAATGTTAAAAGCTCAATGGGAGCCTGAATACCCTACAAGTGTAACATAAAGCTAAGCAATAAGATCTTTCGACATGGTCAGGACCAATAACTTAAAATCCTAAAAAAATATATCAAAGTTGTCGTTGTCGAAAGGTCTGGTCAATGTTGTCGACGTTGTCAAAAGGACTAGTCAATGTGGTTGAAACCTATCCTACCCATTGAAGTCGAAAGGTTTAAAAGGTTTCAACCTTGTCGAAAGGTTGTTGTCGAAGGGGTTGAAGGGTTCGACTAAGTCGAAACGTTTGACTATCGAAAAGGTAGATCCACTCCACTCTACTACCTATCCTTTCGGCAACATTGATCAAATTGGCATCACAACACCTTTCGACCCCATCGAAAGGTGCTAAGAAGGCAAATCCAATATTGTTGCCTCAATCTCTTTCGAAGGTGTAGAAAGGTCATTTTGTGCCGCCAAATTTATCATTTGTACGCAAGAGGGTTCTAGGTAATTGAATCGGGTTTAACTAACCCTAAACCCGATTGTAAATATAGGATTCAAAAATTTCTTGAAGAACAAGCAAATCAAATATTTTAACCAAACGAACTCAAGGGGAAATTCAAACTATCTCAATTCCAAAAAGGTATAAAGATAATCAAAAACCCAAGTCACAAATAAGAAGAAAATTTTTAAAATTTTTGAAATAAAATCCAAACCTGATAAGAGAATGGGTCCAAGAATCATCCACTGTAAATTTCAAAACCATAAAAAAGTAAAGAAAATAATAATAATAAAACTTTAAAAATCCTTGAAACAAGATTGTAGAAAGCTTTCCAATAAAATCAATTAGAACCCGCCTTTAGAAAAATCAAATTTTGAACGATTTCAAAAATGAATTTCAATTTTAAAATCTAAGGGATGGAGTCCGATTGATGTTAATCAAATAGAGTTAAATTTAAAACTTAAGTATTGGATTTGCTGGTCATTTTGATTTCTGGAAGTGAAATGAAAGTTCAAAGGTCTTTAGAATTCTTTTACTTGTGTTTTAAATTTTAATTTGAGGAAGAATGAAAGAGGAAGAAGAAGAAGAGCGTATCATATAAGAAAAGTCTCCCAAAATTATCAGCCATTGGATCAGATTTGAATGGACGACCCAGATCTACGCGGGAAGCCCAAGAGGCGGGAAATTTCTGGGTTTCGACAAAGATGACTTGGAAGTCAAGAGCATCCCTTCACGGGGGGGAGCAAATGTTACTCCAAAAAATCCACCTTTCAACTAAGTCAAAAGGTCCTTAAACAACACCAAGAGAGAAGAGTTCATACCAAACCTTTCGAAGGAGTCGAAGGGATGCTACCATCAAAGTTTAATAGCTTCAAGTCCTTTCGAAGAAGGTGAAGCAGTCGAAGCAAGTATTAACAACCCCTTTGAAAGCTATAGTAAGCCTTTCGAACTGGTCAAAGATCCATCCAAGACACCTTTCGACAATGTCGAAAGGTGCTATGAAGAAAGCAATATTCAGAAAACAAAAAGGCAGAAGAATAATAAAAGACCTTTTGACAACATCAAACAGAGGCATGTCTTTCGACAAGGTCGAAAGGTTAAGAGAAAATGAGAAAGCTGCTAGAGCATGACAAGAAGAACAAGGACACCTTTCGACTACGTCGAAAGGAAGCATAGCTTTCGACAACATTGAAAAGAAACAAAGCCTTCGACAACATTTAATGGGAACATAGCTTTCAACAACATCGAAAAGAACACCTTTTGACAACGTCGAAAGGAGGCATAGCTTTCGATCATGTCGAAAGGTTCAAACAACATACAAAGGAACACCTTTCGACAATGTCCAAAGAAGGCATAGTTTTCGACCAGGTCGAAAGGTTCACAACAGCATACAAAAGGAGGACCTTCCGACGTTGTCGAAAGCAAGGGCGTGTAAGGGAGGCCACCTGCATCTATAAATAAGACCCAAGGGGTCACGTTTTGGGGATCTGAATTCTCTCATTTTAAATTTGTACTTTCTTTAACAAATCATTGTAACCTTGGGTGATCATTTGGGGATTTAACGAAATAAAATTTCTTCAGATGGAAAAAGGGAAGACTTGAGCACTATTGATCTTTTTATTATTTACTTAAGCTTTTGTTGGATTAACCTTTGTATTTCAGGTTTAACCCCATTGAAAGGTACCTATCGACAAGGTCGACAACTCTTCTAAACCTGACTTTACTGTAACCTTCCGAAGCCATCAACTTTGTGGACTAAAGCTTTAGAAAAGGTCGAAACCTGTTCTCCAAATACTAAAACTTAGGCTAACAGATTCAATCCAAAGGAAGTCATTCCAATAGCTTTCGACAAGGTTGAAGCCCATTCCAAATCCACTAGAGAATAAGACTTCTTGCCTAAACCTAAAGGAAACTAACACCCAAGCTTTCAACAAGGTCGAAACCTACCTTAAAAGACTTGACACAGGGAATTTCAATCAGATCGAAAGGAAGGCTTTCGAAAGAGTATTCACACTAGCTCATTGTAACATCCCCTATTTGGAAGCCAAAAACTAAAGGCTACGGATGCTGCAGTCCTCCATAGTTATTAGTCTTCGACGACCAAATACCGTGGTGCTAGATTCATTGATACACAGATCATAAGAACATGGAAAAAAATTTAACAATTCAAAAACATATTTTCACATTCCATTCAAAACATTTCATGTTCATTACATAATCCCAAAACGTAAACCACGTTCAGGAAAATATAATTATTACACATACGTCAAGAGCGACATATGAAGATGCCCCCTTGGTTGATCAGAGTATATAATAAGGCTAATAAATCTGCCTTCACAAACAAAACACACAACGGACAAACATATCTCTAAATAACTATATGCCTCCTGCACGCCTTCGGAAGCTTTATTCGTCTAAGAAGAGAACCTGAAAACCCTAAACCTCAAACTACTCAAAATCAATTGAGTACCCGAGAGTTTAAGGGGAAAACGAAAAACTTTGATTCAGACATAAAGCCTGGTATGAATAATAGTCTATCATCTCAAATCATTGGGATATCTAGTGAGACCACACCGCTTATAGGAACGGGTTTTCCCCTCACTAGTATCCTAAAACATTTATAAAACCATTTACTGTGCTCTTGCATCCACAATGGTTAAAAACATAGTATTCAAAACATTATGATGATATGCAAAACAAGCAAATCAAATCTGGATTACCCATTTCCATTCATTCTGACTATCTGTCTCGATTATAGTTTCTAGGGTTACTATTAACCTATTAGTTTTCATGGGCTGACTAATAACCAGTTAAACATTTATGGACTCCCTATCCAATTACATAGTTTTCATGGGTTAACTATGAACCTGTCTATCTGACATCCTCTTTTATACATAGTTTTCATGGGCTAACTATGAACCTGTATATCTGACATCCTCTTTTATACATAGTTTTCATGGGCTAACTATGAACCTATTGGCCCCTGCCAATATCATACAGTTTTCATGGGCTTAGCGTAAACCTATTGGCCCGCCAATATCTTTCCTTTATATTTTATCATCCTAAATTTTGGTCTTTCTAACCTCCTGGATGCAATTCTACTCATTCAGGAATTTATTCAATTTATATTCACTACTGGGTTAACCTAACTGGTTCTCCTACCATTTTTCCCCAAAATGCAGTTATGGATCCATTATAAAGTGAATATATTCATATTAGAAGAAGCAGTATAACAACATAGCAACACCACTCCCGTGGGTTTAATTTATCAAAGATAGATTCTTCTTAAACCATTATAAAAACTCCTTTTAATATAGTCGTGGGTTTTTCCTTTAAAATAGAGTTTGGGTCATAAAACCTTTCGATACCTTCGAAACCTAGCTTTCAACTTCATAGGATAACCTCCTCCGAAAGCTCTTAAAAACATTAGGCTCATGCCTTATAATAATTTAAATTCTACCTTTCGAAACCTTTCGAATATATTAAAGTATTAGCATTTAACTTTAGAAGCTTAGCTTCAAAACCAGTTGAAAGTACCCCTTTCAAAAGTATAAAACTTGTTTAAAAGAAAACAATTTTACAACCCCTTTGAAAGTATCCCTTCGAAGGCAAAGAAAACAAAGCAAACGTATTCGAAAGCAAAGAAATCAACTCCTTCGAAAATATAAACTTTGTTTTAGCTATAACTTTTTATAGGTGTAGAATTAAGGTCTCTAACCTATTCCATTGTGTTCAAATGATAGTTTCCCTTTCCGTAGAGTGGTCACAATAGAAAAACGGGCTTACGGTTAGAGAGTTATGCCTATTTGAAGTTTTAAAAACAAAGCTGTTGAAAACTGCTACAAAAGGGCTTCCGCTATATTTATAACTGTTATTGAATGGGAGCTTCCTTTCGAAATGCAACAGAAAGATCTAGAAATGTGGCAAAAGTATGATGTCGAAAGGTGCTTCCGAAAATGCTACAGAAGGGTCCAAAACTGCTGCAGAATGATGCAGTCGAAAGGTACTTCCGAAAATACTACAGAAGGGTCCAGAACTGTTGTAGAATGATGCAGTCGAAAGGTGCTTTCAACCAGGCCAAATGGCAGAATCGTAAATAACTTGAAAACTGTTATTTTGCTAATTAAAATATATTTTTTTCACCAACTCCTATCCTTTGTCAAATTTCTATTGGTTAGTAACATACTTTAACTCTCTTTTTGTAGAAAATTTGCTATAGATCAGATTTTATTATTTCAAAAATTATGTTCAAAATAAATGAGTATATTAATATTTTAATATAATTATTAAGCCTTTTTAGCTTAGAAAATTCATAATAAGTAGAAATCACTTGGAAAAAATCCAAAAAATTCACCAAAAATCTGAAATAACCTTTTCTACATCATATAAAAAAATTTGGGAAAAATTCATTATTTTAATATTTTTAATAATTAAAACCTGAAATAAATGCCTTTTACACCTTAGGAAATTTATAAAATATTCTTGTTAATTCTAAAAATTATAAAATTAAAAATCCATCTCCAAAATTATGTTCTACACAACATATCCAAAAATCAAGTCATTTGGAGGTCGTTTAGTAAGGTTTTTACTTTAAAACCCATCATTTTAATTCCATAAAAATTCCAATAAGTCACTATAAATCATTATTCTATCCAAACAATGATTATTAGATCCAAACATGATCGACATAGAAAAATACATTCGGTTACTATCTATAACCAAACCAAAAC
The DNA here is from genome assembly GCA_030737815.1 of Allium fistulosum. Taxonomy (NCBI): domain Eukaryota; kingdom Viridiplantae; phylum Streptophyta; class Magnoliopsida; order Asparagales; family Amaryllidaceae; genus Allium; species Allium fistulosum. The sequence continues at coordinate 927,253,829 of CM060905.1, forward strand.
AAGGAAAAATGAGATGATTTACACTATTATTCACCTTGATTAAGTTGTTGGAGATTGAGATTTGCCTTAGCTTTAATCTTCTAGCGTTCTCTCTTGGATCTTCCAAGTTTGATGATCTCCTAAGGTGTTTTAATGGCTAGCTATAATTACTTTTTTTGTGTATTTTGATTTATGAAATGGTAGGTGAGAATAAGGGAGGGTTTAAGGGAATATGGGTGTGGCTATTCCCATATTGCCCTCCTCTTACTTTCCTAACTTATAAATTATAAATAATACTTATAAATTCATTAGTTTAGCCGTGGCCAAGTTAATTGACAAATAAATCTCAACTCTTAATCAACCACATTATTCAATTTAATTTTTCCAATTAAATGTCCTGAATAATGTTAGACAATAATTAGGGGTGTTACACTCATCAATATCGAAAGGTCAATTAAACCAGAATCCATACCTTTCGACGATGTCGAAAGGTCTGATTTGAGAAATATCAATAAATAAACCCAGATCGAAAGGCTATTCCTAAGGGAATCATGCCCACTGTCCGTACAAAGGATTATTCATCATTCTTAGCATCACTTTGGGGTGTTGACAAGAAATCTTGTTACCAAGGGGTAACCCGTTTCACTAAGCAGCGTGGTCTCACTTAATATCATATATCCGAGATCTATTGTATTATTCACACTAGGATTTATGTCTGACTCGAAGTTTATGTTTTCCCCTATAAACTCTCGAACGCTCAAAATTTATTTGAGTTGGCCGAGGGTTGAGATTTTACATGTTTTAGTAGGTTAACGAATAATGCTTCCGGAGACGAGCAGGTGGCTGAAGGACGACTATTTAGGAATTGTTGTTTTGTTTTGTTTTATTCCACTTTGGTATATTTAAGACCATTATGTCTATATAGTACTATGGTCAACCAAGGGGACATCATCATATGTCGCTCTTGGCGTATTTATGTAATAATTATATTTTATCTGAACCTGGGAAATGATTATGGGATTATGTAATTTAAATGAAAAACATGTGTTTTGGAATTGTAATGTGAAAGATGTTTTTGAAATCCGTGATTTTGTTTCATATTCAAATGCTTCTGATATTATGGATACCATAAACTTAGCCGTCGTCTGAAGTTAATTCTATGGATGACTGCAGCATCTGTAGCATTTGGCTTTGGGCCTCAAGATAAGGGATGTTACAACTTGGTATCAGAGCATAGGTTTATGAAATACTTTAACTAAAATGATTTTTGAAAACATAATCCTTATGAATTAGAGTAAGATTGGGTTATGAAATAACGCTATAGTAACGTACTTGTATTTTCTATATATAAGTATACGTTATATCTCTATTAGGTTATTCTTCTGTATCTCACGAGGCTTGAATACAGATATGGACGCTCGAAGAGGTAGAGTTAAACTGGGAGGTGACAACACCACCAACAATGGAAATGCCCAACCCAATACAAGGAGGACTCAAGGTCAGGCTCAAGCTAAGAATGTTGGTACTGGAGTCCCACAAGTGGATATGAAGCTATGTGTCAGTCTTTGTAAAATGATGTAAGCTGGAATTGTTGCTGGAATGGTTGGAGGAAATGCTACAGGAGGAGTTCAGGAAGCTCCGGTTGTCAACCATTATGCTAACTTGAGTAGAGACTATGCTAGGCTTGGAGGGAAGCCGTTTATCAGAACTGAAGATGCTACAGAAGTGGAGAATTGGTTGCTGCACTACGAAAGGATATTTGCTGACTTAGAGCTCAATGATGAACAGAAGAGGAGGCTTGCTTCGAGACAGCTTCAAGGGGCAGTTTTATTTTGGTGGAAGAGTGCGACGACTGGAATAAATGAAGAGGAGATGACATGGGCTGAGTTTAGGAGAAGGTTCCAGGAGAGGTTCATGTCGGTGATGGCGCAGTCTGTTTTGATCAGAAAGTTTGCTGAGTTAGAACAAGGAGAGATGATTGTTTTGGAGTATACTAGTAGGTTTGAAGAGTTGTCTAGATATGTTTATGCCACAATTGATACAGTGATAAAGAGGAATGAGAAATTCATAATGGCGTTGAAGCCTTGGTAAGAGCTACCTTACCGCATATCAGAGACCTTTGTGATGTGGTAGTGGACATGGCATTAAGACATGAAGAGATGCTCACCTGTTTGGAGAAGAAGGAGGAGGTCCAGGTTGGGTAAGGTCAGAAGAGGAAGTCTTTTACAAGAAGGGTGCTCAAAACGGTGGAGCAGCGAAGAAAGGAGAGTCTAAAGTGGTTTGTTTTAAGTGCGAAAAGAAGGGGCATTTTGCTAATGAGTGTCGTACTGGAAAGGCTAAGGAAGTGATCGGGATGAAGAATATTAGGTGCTTCAGTTGCGATCAGATCGGCCACTATAAGAATCAATGCAGAGAGCCCGCTAAGAATTGAAGGGCAAGGTGTATGCATTGGAGCCTGCTACTTCAAAGCTGACAATGCAGGAGAAAGGAAACGCAGTTTTGGGAGGTACGTTTCAGATCCATGATATGTTTGTTATCGATTTGTTTGATACTGGTGCATCGCATTATTTTATATCTTGATGTTTGGTAGATATGCTTAACCTAGAACCCACATATTTAGTTACTTCCTTAAGAGTTGCAAATCTGATAGGAGGGTATGCGACACATGGGATGAAGTGTGACCACTTAGAATTTGACTTGCTAGGTCACACCTTTGTTTGCAGTTTGCATATATTTGACTTTGTATGGTTTGGAATTATATTGGGCATGGACTGGTTAAGTAAATAGGATGCTAGGATATTTTGCCAGGATAAGAAAATATCACTTAGACACTCTGATTGTAGTGATCGGATAGTATATACCATAGAAAATCCTAGCTGTGAGGTGAACGCTTTGTTGGGTGCTGTGGAGTTGGAAGATAAGTTGAATTGTGTTTTCGTGGTTAGAGAATTCGCAGATGTCTTCGAGCCGGTAGTAGGATTGCCACCAAAACGAGCCATTGAGTTTCAAATAGATTTGGTGCCCGTGCAGAACCGGTGAGTAGACCACCAAGCTGGATGACACCTATAGAAATGAGGGAGTTGAAGGCTCAGTTGGTGGATTTGGAAGGCAAGAGTTTTATCAGACTGAGTAGTTCACCTTGAGGAGCAGTCGCAGTATGTACTAAGAAGCTAGACAGATCGTTAAGGCTATGTATCAATTATCGTAAGTTGAATGAGAGAACGACAAAGAATCAATATATGTTGCCTAGGATTGACGATTTGTTCGATCAGTTGAGTGGAGCCAAGGTATTTTCTCAGCTATACTTAGCAACAGGTTTCCATCAGCTTAGAGTAGCAGAAGATAGTATACCTTTGACGGCGTTTAGAACAGGGTATAGGTCATACGAATGGTTAGTTATGCCGTTCAGACTCACTAATGCGCCAGCATTCTTTGTGGGTTTGATAAAACGGATTTCCAAGAGCACTTGGATAGGTTCATGTTGGTTTTCATAAATGATATTCTGATATACTCCAAGGATGATAAGGAGCATGAAGTTCATCTTAGAGTTGTGCTTGAGACGCTATGGCAGCATTAGCTAAAGGCAAAGTTTTCGAAGTGCCATTTTTGGAAGAAGGAAGTGAAATTTCTAAGTCATGTAGTCTCAGAGAAAGGGTTGTCTGTAGATCCGACAAAGATTGAAGTGGTGAATAATTGGAAGAGACACGGGACAGTAACTGAAATAAAGAGTTTTGTCGGATTGGCTAGATATTACAAGAGATTTTTTAAGGATTTCTCGAGGATAGCAGCACCAATGACGAAGCTTACGTGAAAGATTGTGAAGTTTGTGTGGACCGATAGGTGTGAGGAAGTGTTCCAGAGCTTGAAACACTTGTTGACCCATGCACCTGTGTTAGTGGTTCTGGAGGGGAATCGGGACTTGGTAGTTTATACAGATGCGTGTGGAACTGGATTAGGAGCAGTGTTGATGTAGAGAGGTAAAGTGATTGCATACGCTTCTAGACAACTTAGAACGCATGAGGTTAGATATCCAACGCATGACCTGGAGTTAGCTACCGAGATATTTGCATTGAAGATGTGGAGGCATTACCTTTTAGGAGAGAGCTTTGAGCTTTATACGGACCATAAGTCGTTGAAGTACTTGTTCTCTCTGAAGGTGCTGAACATGAGACAACAGAGGTGGTTAGAGTTTATTGCTGCTTATGATTTTGGGATTGAGTATACCCTAGGGAAAGGAAACAAGGTTGCAGATGTGATTAGTAGGAAGCATTAAAATGCAGTGTTAGCTATGATAGCAGAATGGAATGATTTGGAAGAATTGTCGACTTGTAGAGTACAGTGGAGATCCGATACTGGGTCTATTGGAGAACCTACTATGTTATCTTGTTTATAAGTCCAACCGGTATTAATTGAGAAGATTGCTTCTAAGCAGGAAGAGGATCCAGTGTTAGCTGAAAGGATCAAGAAATTAGGGGATGGAATAGAGAGCGATGACTTGAAGGATTTCAGTCTTGATCAAAGTGGGTGGTTAAGAAAGAAGGGTAGATTAAGTGTTCTAGATGTGGGAGACATAAGGAAGGTAGTTTTAGAGGAATGTCATCGTTCAAAGTTCACTATTCATCCAGGACGAACGAAGATGTATCAAGATATGAAGAGAAGTTTCTTTTGGGAAGGAATGGAGAGGGACGTTGGCTTATGGGTGAAACAATGTTTGAACTGCCAGTAGGTGAATGTCGAGCATCAAAAGCCAAGTAGGTTTCTTTAGCCATTGGATATTTCGGTATGGAAGTGGGATTCTATTTCTATGGATTTCATAGACGGGTTGCCGAGATCAAATAGAGTATATGGGTCATAGTGGACAGATTGACCAAGAGTGCCCATTTCATTCCCGTTAAGTCAAATAGGATGGCACATGTATTGGCTAAGTTATTTATGAAGAATGTGGTTAGACTTCACGGAATTCCTAGTAGTATTGTTAGTGATAGAGATTCCTTAGTTACTAGCGAGTTCTGGAAGAGTCTACCGGAAAGTTTAGGAACCAAGCTCAAGACGAGTACCGCTTACCATCCGCAGAAAAATGGGCAAATGGAAAGGGTTAACAAGATCTTGGAAGACTTGTTAAGAGCTTGTGTATTCGACTTCGGGGGATCATGGGAAGACCATCTACACCTAGTCGAGTTTTGTATAACAATAGTTTTCAGACTAGTATAGGGATGGCACCGTTTCAGGCTTTGTATAGAAGACCATGAAAATCTCTCGTATGTTGGTTAGAGACCGGAGATAGATTAGTCTTTGGTCCCGAATTGGTAAGAGAAGCAGCAGAGAAGATTGAGCTAATAAGGGCAACAATGAAGGAAGCTCGGTCTAGGAAGAAGAGCTATGCAGATAGAAGACAGAAAGATGTAGAGTTCTCTATTGAGGATCATGTTTTCGTCAAAGTATCGCGGATGAAAGGTGTTATCAGGCTCAGGAAGATAGGGAAGTTAGCACCGAGATTCGTAGGACAGTTTCCTATTTTAAAGAGGATCAGGAAACTCGCGTATAGAGTAGAATTACCGAGTAGTTTGGCAGGAGTCCACGATGTTTTCCATATATCTCATTTGAGGAAGTGTGTTAGGGATCCAGACACTACTATAGCATTGACAATGTTAGAAGATTTAGTAGTGGAACTAGACCTGACTATAGTTAGGAAGCCTATCTGGATAGTCGCGAGAGTTGAGAAGAAGTTGAGGAACAAGACTGTCAAATTAGTGAAGTTCCAGTGGAGTGACGATGACAAGGACTGTACTTGGGAGATTGAGGGCAGGATTAGAGACGCTTATCCTGATTTGTTTGATGGTATGTTTTACCTTTGACTATTTTATTGTGTACTTTATCGTAATTTTGAGAACGAAATTCTTTAAGGAGGGGAGACTGTGACACCCAATATTTTTAGTAAAATTATTTAGGATATTTAATTAGCTAAATAAAATAAAATAATGTAAGGTGATTAATGGATTGAGATTTGTGATTAATAAGGGTAACTGTGCCATGTTAGTGAGTAAATCAAAATGAGATAACATGAAATAAAATAGATAAAGGTTTAGGAAGTAGGCAGGGGCAAAATGGGAACAAGGAAAATCCTTATACCCTAAACCGTAAGCCCCTTAGCCGTGTATCCTCTTATTCATTCTCATTCACAAACTAAAAACATAGAGGCCGGCTACCATTTTAGAGAACTGGAGAAAGAAAAAGCTAAGGAAGAAGGTTAATCAAATCAAAAGCTATTCAAATCTCAAATCCTTAATTTCAAGCTAAGGTGAATAATGACTACATTTCATTCTCTTAAATGTTTTTGGTTTTAAGTTAAATCCGAAGTGTTTTGCAAGTTTATGCCATGTTTTTAAATGATTAAATGTGTATATATGCTTGTTGATGATTTATGTTTGTTCATATAGATTTTATGATATGTTTTGATAAGAAAACCCTATTAAATGACATTCTAATGCCTTGCTATTTTAGATTTAGACCAAAAATGATATTTTAGAGATAGGTTTCAATTTTCATAATTTTCTGAATTATTGTGGATTTTATATAAATTTTCTAGTGTAAAAAACAATTATTTGGGTTATAAATTATTTACGAAAAAATAATTATTTATTTGGGTTTGAAATTTATATCTATTAGAATACATAATGAAAATGATTTTCTGGAATTTTTGTAGAATTTTTCTAAGTGTTTTAATGAATATATAAAATTATTTGAGGTATGAGACTTAAATGTTTTATATATTTATAAAAGGAGAACGGGTATTTTATAAAATAAAAATATTGTTTATTTCTAAAATATTGGTAGCGCTTTTGAAAAAAAGAAAAAAGAAATTTAGTAATCAATTAAAATTTGACAAACATACCACGTTAGTCAAAAATTATTTCTCTTTTAAGTTAAAGACAAAATTTACTTGTTTTTAGCCTGTTTCGCCACTTTCGGCAACAGGGGTTCCGACCTAGATGTTTTGCCATCATTGCTTTCGAAACTAATGTGCATGGTATCAATATACTTGGTACATAGCGAATTGGATGAAGGCTGAAGGTATACGGTTGAAACGTATGGTTCTGATAGGGTTGAAGCATGCCTTTGTTTTAAAATGAAGTTGCGCCTACTTTGCTTTTGACTTGGTTAGCTTTCGACCAGGTCAAATTGTTTTAAAGAAATGTTTCGAATGGGTTGCGCTCTTTTGTCTTAAGTAATGCTTTCGAAGGGGTCGAAACCCCTAGCTGCCGTTTTTCTTACCTTTCGAAGTCAATAGTTTCGAAAGGTATACTTTGTTTAAAAAAACTTAGCCACTTCTCCAATGGTTTCGGAATGTTGGTTTCAACATCATCACATCTTTACTTAAGAATAGCTTTCGAAAGGAATGCTTTTGACTTTAATGGGTTTCAGATCCTTTTGTTCCACTTGAAGACATAATCCAAATGGTTTCGACCGAAATGGTTTTCAAAGGTTTCCACATGTTTTAATTGAACCCTAAGGCATTCAAAAGGTTTAATGTTTTATTGATTTCGAAAGGGTTTTAAATGAAGGTTTCGAAAGGGTTGTTTACTTTGTTTTCTAAAAATATGGCCACTTCTCCAATGCTTTTAAAGGGATGGTTTCGACACCTTCACTTCTTTACTTAGGAAATGGTTTCGAAGCAGATGCTTTCAAATTAAATGTTTAGAAGGCCCTTTTTCTATGATTGAAGTAAAACCCGAATGGTTTCGAAAGAGATAGTTTTAAATGGTATCAAAACAGATGCTTTCGACTTTAATGGGTTTCTGATCCTTTTCCTCTACTTGAAGGCATAATCCAAATGATTTCGACTGAGATGATTTTCAAAGGTTTCGAAGGATTAAATTTTCAAATGGTTTCAAAAGAATTTCACATGTTTTAAATTGAACCCAAAGTGCTTTCGAAAGGATTGGGTTTTGACTATTTCGAAAGGTTTTTATGAATGGTTTCGGAAATGGTAGTTCCCGAGGGTTTCGAAAGGGTTGAAAGGAAGGGTATTTCCTAGGGTTTTGTAAGGCAGTATTTAAGGGTTTTAAAGGAGGATGCCTAATATTTTGAAGCCTTCAGAGAAAAGAAAGGGAAGGTTTTTCTAATGTTTTCGAAAGGCTTTAATGGTTTCGAAAGGGTCACTTTCAAGGGTTTCGAAGGGGTCTACTTCAAGTGTTTCGAAAGGGTTGTTTAAAGGTTTTAAACAAAGATTTCGAATATATTTAATATGCAATATAGCCTAAGTATTTTCAGGTTAAAAAGGATTTTAACTTGTTTTGGAAGGATAGCTAATCCTCATTAAAATCCATCAATATTATTTTGAGTAAAGTATATATATATATATATATATATATATATATCATGGAAAACTTGCTTAGAGTAAAGCTAAAAATATATTTTCCTTGTATGAGTATGATTTAAAAGGTTAAATCATTTTGAAAAAGTTTTCAAGCAAAAAGATGAAGGGTAGTTAACCCTAAGAAAATGATTCGGATTGTTAGTCCATTTTGATCAGGACGGTTAGTCCAGTTTATGGGCAGTCAGCCCAGTTTTATGGACAGATAGTCCATTTGTTAGCATAACGTACCTTGCTATTATGTTGTGGATAGATAATCCACTTATTAACTATTTTATGGGCAGAGTCCATTTATTAGCATAAAGGATATTGCTATTTTGATATAATCAGTTTGGTTGCAGGAAAGGAATTGCAAACTATATGTTTTAAAGAGGATATTAGTGAGGGGAAACTCGTTTCGCTAAGAGCCATGGTTTCACTTAATATCAGTAAACCGATATGTAACAAAATTATTCACACCAGGCTTTATGTCTGACTTGAAGTTTTTGTTTCCCTTTAAACTATCGGGTGCTAAAAATTGATTTGAGTAGGCTGAGGGTTAAGTTTTCAGGTTTAGAAATTTTGGCGAATAAAGCTTTCGGAGATGAGCAGGTGGCCGACGGATAGCTAATTAGGAGTTACATATTGTTTTGTTTATTTCTGCTGTGTATTAAGTCAGATATGACTATATTGCTTTGATCAACCAAGGGAGCATCGTCATATGTCGCTCTTGGCGTATTTTTGTAATGATTATAATTAATCTTTACCTGGGAAACGATATGGGATTATGTAACTTTGATATGAATTTGGTTTGAAATGTAATCAGTAAAATGATGTTTTTGGAAATCTGCGATTTTGTTCATATTCAAGTGCTTCTGATATTATGGATACCATTATCATTACCGTATTTTGTCACTAGAATTTAATACTATGGATGACTGTAGCATCTGTAGCGCTTAGCTTTTGGCCTCCAGATATGGGATGTTACAACTTGGTATCAGAGCATGGTTTATGAAAAACTTTAAACCAAAAATGGTTTTTGAAACGTAATTCTAAGGAATTAGAATAAGATTGGGGTATGGGATAACGCTATAGTAACATACTTGTATTTGCTATATATAAGTATACGCTTTATCTCTAGTCTCCTATCCTTGTTAGGTCATTTTTCTGTATCTCGTAAGGTTTGAATACAGATATGGAAAGTAGAAGAGGAAGAGTTAACCCAGGAGGGGAGGGCACCAATAGGAATGCCAGACCTAATGCGAGGAGAGGTCAAGGTCAGGCACAAGTAGAGAATGTAGGTGTTGGAGTCCTGCAAGTGGACATGGGAGCTATGTATCAGTTTTTTGTGAATATGATGCAAGCATTATGCTAAGCTGAGCAGAGATTACGCTAAGCTTGGAGGGAAGCCTTTTCTGGGGACAGAGGATGCTATAGAGGTGGAAAATTGGTTGCTGCACTATGAGAGAATCATTGCAGACTTAGGGCTCAATGATGAGTAGAAGAGGAGGTTGGCATCCAGACAGCTTTAGGGAGTGGCTTTGTTTTGGTGGAACAGTGTGACGACTGGTGTGGATGAGGAAACTTTGTCATGGGCATAATTCAAGGGAAGGTTCCTGGAAAGGTTTATGTCTATAATGGCACAGTCTACTCTAATCAGGAAGTTTGCTGAATTAGAGCAGGGAGAGATGTCTATTCTGGAGTATGCTAGAAAGTTTGAGGAGTTGGCCAGATATGGGTATGCTTCAGTGGATACAGTAATGAAGAGGAATGAGAAGTTAATCAAGGGGTTGAAGCCTGAGTTAGCCAGGGCTACATTACCTCATATTAGAGATTCTTCTGACTTTGTAGTGGAGATGGCATTAAGGCATGAGGAGATTCTTGATTCTCTAGTGAAGAGTAAGGCTAAGGAGGTACAGGTTGGGCAGAATCAAAAGAGGAAGTTCTATCCTAAGAAGGGTGCTCAGAAGGGTAGAGCAGCTAAGAAATGGAAGTCTGAGATTGTTTGTTTCAAGGGGAAATTTTCTAATGAGTGTCGCGCTGGGAAGGCAAAGGAAGTGGCTACGAAGAAGAATGTCAGGTGCTTCAATTGTGACCAGATTGGCCATTATAAGAGCCAGTGCAAGGAGCCTGCTAAGGACGGAAAGGGCAAGGTGTATGCATTGGAGCCTACTGCTTCTAAACCAACAGCTCAGGAAAAAGGAAAGGCAGTTTTGGAAGGTACTCTTCAGATTCATGGTATGTCTATTAGCATTCTATTTGATACCGGTGCATCGCATTCTTTTATATCAAGATGTTTGATAGATAAGTTTAACTTAGAACCTACATATTTAGTTACTTCCTTACGGGTTGTGAATCCAATAGAAGGGTATGCAAACTCTAGGGTTGAGATGTGACCAGTTAGAGTTTGACCTGTTAGGTCATACTTTTGTTTGCAGTTTGCATGTGCTTGATTTTGTAGGGTTCGGGATTATTCTTGGGATGGATTGGTTAAGTGAGTACGATGCTAGGATATTTTGCCAAGATAGGAAAATATCGCTGAGACACACTAATTGTAGTGATCGGATAGTTTATACCGTAGAAGGTTCTTGCAGTGAGATGTATGCCTTGATGGGTGTTATGGAATTGGATGATGAGTTGAGTCGAGTTTCCATGGTTAGAGAATTCACAGATTTTTTTGGGCCTGTAGTTGGATTGCCTCCGAAACGAGCCATTGAGTTTCGGATAGATTTGGTTTCGGGAGCAGAACTAGTGAGTAGGCCGCCAAGTAGGATGACCCCTACAGAGATGAGGGAGTTAAAGGTGCAGTTGGTGGATTTAGAAGGCAAGAGTTTTATCAGGCCAAGTAGTTAGCCTTGGGGAGTAGCCGTAGTATTTTCTAAGAAACCTAATGGATCATTAAGGCTATGTATTGATTATCGTAAGTTGAATGAGAGGACGATAAAGAATCTATATTCATTGCCGAGAATTGTCGATTTGCTCGACCAGTTGAGTGGAGCCAAGGTATTTTCGCAGTTGGATTTAGCGACAGGTTTCCATCAGCCCAGAGTAACAGAGGATAATATACCTTTAAAGTCGTTTAGGACCAGATATGGGTCGTACCAATGGTAAGTTATGTCGTTCGGATTGACTAATGCGCCAGCTTTCTTTTTGGATTTGATGAACCGAGTTTTCCGAGAGCACTTGGATAGGTTCGTATTGGTTTTCATATATGATATCTTGATATACTCTAAGGATGAAAGAGAGCATGAAGTTCATCTTAGAGTGGTGCTTAAGACACTGAGACAGCATCAGCTGAAGGCGAAGTTTTCAAAGTGTCATTTCTGGAAGAAGAAAGTGAAGTTTCTTAGTCATGTAGTCTCAGAGGAAGGGTTGTCAGTAGATCTGACTAAGATTGAAGCGGTGAATAGTTGGAAGAGGCCCGAGACAGTGACGGAGATAAGAGTTTCCTTGGGTTGGCTGGTTATTATCGGAGGTTCATTAAGGATTTTTCACGAATAGCGGCACCGATGACAAAGCTAACAAGAAAGTATGTGAAGTTTGTGTGGACCGATAATTGTGAGGAAGCATTCCATAGTTTGAAACACTTAACCCATGCACATGTGTTAGTTGTTCCGGAAGGGAATCAAGATTTGGTGGTTTATACAGATGCGTGTAGAACAGAATTAGGAGTTACGCTGATGCAGAGAGCTAAAGTGATTGCCTATGCTTCTAGACAGCTTAGACCGAATGAGGTCAGATATCCGACGCATGATTTGGAACTGGCTGCAGTGATTTTTGCATTGAAGGTGTGGAGACATTACATTTTGGGAGAAAGGTTTGAGTTATATACAGATCATAAGTTGTTGAAGTATTTGTTCTCTCAGAAAGAGCTGAACATGAGACAACAAAGGTGGTTAGAGTTTATTGCCGCTTATGATTTTGGGATTGAGTACACACTGGGGAAAGGTAACAAGGTTGTAGATGCACTTAGCAGGAAACATCAGATTGCATTGTTGGCAATGATCGGTGAGTGGAAAGATTTGGAAGCATTAGCAGAATGTAGAGTGCAGTGGAGATCTGAGGCTGGTTCTAGCGAAGAAACCGTAGTGTTATCTTGTTTGGAAGTTCGACCATTGATGATCGAGAAGATTTCTTCTAGACAGGAAGAAGATTCGGTGTTAGTTCAAAGGATCGGGAAGTTAAGAGATGGAACCAAAAGTGATGACTTGAAAGATTTCAATCTTGACAAGAATGGGAGGTTGAGAAAGAAAGGAAGGTTGCGTGTTACGAGTGTAGGAAACATAAGGAAAGAAGTCTTAGAGAAATGCCATCGTTTGAAGTTCTCTATTCATCTAGGAGGTACTAAGATGTATCAGGATATGAAGAGAAGTTTCTTCTAGGAAGGTATGAAGCGGGATATTGGTTTACGAGTAAAGCAGTACATGATTTGCCAACAGGCAAAGGCCGAACACATGAAGCCAAGTGGATTGCTTCAACCATTAGATATTCTGGTATGGAAATGGGATTCTATTTCTATGGATTTTATTGACGGGTTGCCAAGGTCGAACAGAGGAAATGATAGTATATGAGTCATAGTGGACAGATTGACCAAGAATGCCCATTTCTTTCCGGATAAGTCAACCAGAATGGCACCTGTATTAGCGAGGTTGTTTCTGAAGAATGTGGTTAGACTGCATGGAATACCTGGCAGCATAGTTAGTGATTGAGATCGCTTATTCACTAGCGAGTCCTGGAAGAGTCTACAGGAAGTTTTGGGAACCAAGCTCAAGATGAGTACCGCTTACCATCCGCAGACAAATGGGCAAACGGAGAGAGTTAACAAAATCTTGAAGGATTTGTTAAGAGCTTGTGTTTTATATTTTGGGGGATCATGGGATGACCATCTGCATTTAGTCGAATTTTAATATAACAACAGTTATCATACTAGTATTGGGACGGCACCGTTTGAAGCTTTGTACGGAAGGCCATGCGAATCTCCTGTATGTTGGTTAGAGACCGGGGATAAGTTGGTTCTTGGTCCAGATTTGGTCAGAGAAGCTGCAGAAAAGAGAGGTCATTTGGGCTAGAATGAAGGAGGCTCCGTCTAGGCAAAAGAATTATGCAGGTAAGAGATGGAAAGATTTAGAATTCTCAGTTGGAGATCAGTTTTTCGTCAAAGTGTCACCGATGAAGGGTGTGATTAGATCTGGGAAATCAGGAAAGTTAGCACCGAGATTCGTTGGACCTTTTCCTATTGTTGAGAGGATCAGGAAACTCGCATATATAATTGAGTTACCGAGCAATTTGGCAGGAGTCCATGATGTATTCTATGTTTCTCATCTCAAAAAGTGTGCTAGAGACCCGGAGACTGCTATTGCACCGACTATGCTAGATGATTTAGTGGTAGAACCGGATTTGACTATAGTAAGGAAGCCTATTCGTATTGTTACGAGAGATAAGAAGAGGCTTAGAACCAAGACGGTCAGATTAGTCAAAGTCCAATGGAGCGATGATGGCAGGGAATGTACTTGGGAGATTGAGAGCAGGACTGTGCTTAGGAGATTAAGAGCAGGATTAGAGATACTTATCCTGACTTATTTGATGGTATGTTTTACCTTCTGGTTTGATTTGTTTTGTACCTTATCGTAATTTCGAGGATGAAATTATTTAAGGAGGGAAGTTTGTAACACCCCATATTTTTGGTAACATTATTTAGGATATTTAATTAGTTAAATTAAATAAAATAATGTGTTGATTAGGGGATTGAGATTTGATTTAATCAAAGGGTAGCCGTGCCATTTAACTTGTAAATTAAAATAAGAGTTAAATTGAAATAGAGGAGGGGTAAAATAGGAAAGACGCAATTCCGATATCCCTAAACCCTTGGCCGTGTACCCCTACATGTCCATTTCATTTTATCAAATTTTTTAAAACAAGAGGTCGACCACCATTAACAAGGAAAAGCGGAAGAAGATTAAGAAAAGTTAAGGAAGAAGCTAATTCAAATCAAATCCTTTCACATCTCAATCTCTTTAGTCTCAAAAGCTATGGTGAATAATGTTTACATCTCAAATTCTATTTATTTTCAGTTTTAAGGTAAATTCTGTATATTTTGCATTGATTTGGCATGTTTTTGAATGATGGAATAATTATATATACTTGTTGATGACTTATGGTTTTCATATTGAATTTATGATATGTTTAAGGTGAAAACCCTATTAAATGACATTCGATTGTCTTGTGAATTTTTATGAAGATCATAAATGATATTTTAGAGATGGGTTTCAATTTTCAGAATTTTCTGAATATTTGTTGAATTTATATGAATTTCCTAGTGAAGAAAAGGTTATTTTAGGTTATAAATTAATTACGGTTCAATAATAAAGGATTTGGGTCTGAAATTTTTAAATGTTGGAAAACATATTAAAAGAGATTTTCTGGAATTTTTGTAGAATTTTCCTAAGTGTTTTAATGGTTATATAAAATTATTTAAAGTATGGGACTTAAATGTTTTATATAATAAATGAAGGAGAAGGGGCTTTTTGCAAAATAATTCAAAACGATTAGTTCTAAAAATTGTAGTACTTTTTATTGGTAAAGAAAGAGGAAACCAATCAAAATTTGACATGTATAGCAGGTTAGGTGAAAAGAACTATTTGCTACATGTTTTTCACTATTTCCATGCTTACAGCACCACGTTCCGCCTCCTCATCTTTGCTTCCGATACAGTCGAAACCAAAGCACATGGTATCAAGGAACTGGTACGTAGTGAATTGGATGTAGGCGAAAGTTATATAGTCGAAACCAGGGGTTCCGAAGGGGTTGAGGCGTTATTTTAGTTTTAAATTTCAACTAAAATGGCTTTCGACTGAGTAGCTTTCGACTCAGTTAGCTTTCGACTGAGTTTAATGGATTTAAAGAAATGGTTTCAATTGGGTTGCGCTTTTGTTTTAAATAAGTGCTATTGATTAAGTTGAAGCCTTTTTACTGCCACTTTCCACCTTTCGACCCAGATGGTTTCGAAAGGATTGTTTACTTTGTTTTCTTAAAATTATGGCCACTTCTCCAATGCTTTCGAAGGGATGGTTTCAACACCATCACTTCTTTACTTAGGAAATGGTTTCGAAGCAGCTGCTTTCAACTTTAATGTTTAAAAGGCCCTTTTTCTATGATTGAAGTAAAACCCAAATGATTTCGAAAGAGATAGTTTTTAAATGGTTTTGAAACAGATGCTATTGACTTTAATGGGTTTTTGATCCTTTTGCTCTACTTGAAGGCATAATCCAAATGGTTTCAACCGAGACGATTTTCAAAGGTTTCGAAGGAGTAAATTTTTGAATGGTCTCGAATGGTTTGAACATGTTTTAAATTGAACTCAAAGGGCTTACGAAAGGACTAAGTTTTGACTCTTTCGAAAGGTTTTTATGAATGGTTTCGAAAGGGGTGGTTCCCCAAGGTTTCGAAAGGGTTGAAAGGAAGGGTTTTTCCTAGGGTTTCGAAAGGCAATATTTAAATGTTTTAAAGGAGGATGTCTAATGTTTTGAAGCTTTCGGAGAACAGAAAGGAAAGGTGTTTGTACCAAAAATGGGCACAATACTCTTTGGAAGTTTTGAAGAGATAAAAATGAAGAAATCAAATGGAAAAAGAGGATTATCTAACAAAAACTCCAAAAAAACAGATATGAAAGTGATAAAAACGCACGGAAACACAAGAATTTAGAGTGGTTCGGCATATTGCCTACGTCCACTATGAAATTGATCACTTTATTGATGTTTCTTTGATGATTACAATTGATTGTAGCGGGTTACAGCGAATAAAAGCTATGAAATTCGAGTACAACAGCAGTAATGGAGTATGGAATTGAATCCGGCAGAGTCTGGGCGTTGGAGCGTCAAAAGATCCTTTTTCTGTAGGCCCTGGGGGTCTATTTATAGGCGTAGGAGGCTGATATTTCGCTCAGATCTCGGGAGACTTCTTCTGGCACGTGAGCGGGCCCACGTGACCAAGCCCGTGAAGTTTCGGCTCGATCCGTGATCGATACGAACGAATTTCGTATCGATCAAGATTTTGTCCAATGGAGTCGAAACTTGGTGTGAACATTCTTTAGCATGTACGTAAGCTTCTGTGAAAATTTCGTAGCATCTGGACTTGTGGATCTCGAGTTATGATCGATTCGAATTGGAGTTACTCGGTAGGCTGTTTCGTTCGAATCGATCATTTCGACTCGATCACTTCGAATCGATGGTTGCATGTGATCAGGTGGTGACATGGCGAGCACTCTTTGGATCGATCCACTTTCTTCACCGAGTTGACCGAGTCGTCCCTTGAACTTTTCCTTGTTCGTATCGATGAAAGTGGTGTAGTTCGAATCGATGGAGGTTGGCTTGTTCATATCGATAAAAGCGCTCCAACTCGATGGATACGAACAGTGATCCTATGATGGATACGAACAGTGCGAGTCATTGGATACGAACAAGGTTCTCCTGATTGATTCGAATAATGCGAGTCGATGGATACGAACAAAGTTCTCCTGATGGATTCGAACAAGGCTCTCATGATGGATTCGAACAAAGGTTCGTCGATGGATGCGAAGTAGACACTGGCTTACCAATACGAAGTGCACTATCTCTTGATGGATACGAAGTTGATCGATACGAAGTAAACTTTGGTGATGGACATGAAGTCGATCGATACGAAGTAAACTCTAGTGATGGACACGAAGTCGATCGATACGAAGTAAACTCTAGTGATGGATACGAAATTGAGCTTATTTCCTCCAATATGCATCGATCGTAACTTGAGCATACGAACTCGGATTGACTTGAAATTTGGAACGTTGACTTTCACTACTTCGCTCGTCGTGTCTTGTCGATTGTGGCTTGATCCGGACTCGGACAAAATTCTTTGATATCCATAGTGAGCCTGCGTATAACCGATCTCCAAGACGAACCGCCATTGGTTTCTGGTCAAGTTCTTGGTGTCACGGCCTTGCCAAAAAGCGGGATAACATTTGACCGCCAAAGTACGTCTTGTGGAAACATGACGTGCTTTGAAAAGCTGCAGTCTTTATTCTGAACAGTTATCATCTTTTCGCTGAAAGTTGTAATCTTTGATTGATTTCCCCTGTAATGCGAACCGTTGATTGTCAACTGTTGTACCCTGTATTGTTGTAACCGATTGCTATTTGATTGTGATTAGCTGTTTGTTGTTGTAATCGTTATCAGATGAGTATCCAATTCCTACGGATGTTGAAAATTGAATATTAGTTTGACAGACATGCATATACGTTAATCTGACTCTCGTTGACGTTGCACGTTCACGAGTCGTTGTCAGTTTGTCTCGTATCGAATCCTGTATCGATCCTATCCTAAACCAATGTGAAATTCGAATTGTAATAACGCTCGATGGTTGTTTTTGAATGTTCCTTCGTATCGATACTCTCCTGAATCGATGTAAAAGGTTGAAACATTGTTTTCGCATCGATATACATCGCATTGATGGATACGAAATGAACAGTTCGCATCGATAGATATGAGCTTCGATGGATACGAAACGATCGTTCGTATCGATGGTTACGAACTTCGGTGGACTCCATTGTAGTGGTCTTCATTTTCGAATCGATGTGGGTCATAAAGATGGATACGAACTATGCGTTCGTATCGATAAATACTGGCCTCTTAAAGATGTGTTTTGATGGATTCGAACTGCACAGTTCATATTGTTGCACTGGGGATGGAGTCGAAAATGATCGATACGAACAATGGCTTCGTATCGATGGATTTGGGTGACTCAGAAAAGTCTTCGTTGGCAATTTCGCTTCGATAAAGGCTCGAGTTGATGGATTCGAATAGCTTGTTCGAATCGATTCTGTGGTGACACATTGTAACCGGTCGAGATCACCGGGAGGCGAATCGTTTCTCCCTTCCACACTCGAGTCCATATAAATACTTTTTGGACTTAGAAGCTTTTTCATCGTTCGCCACTTTTTCTCTCTGCCTTTGTATCGCTCCAGAGACTTGGAAAAATTAAACTTTTCTTGCCTTCGAATCGATTCAAACCTCCAACCCCTTGAACTAATTGATGAAATCAGGTAAATGAATTACTAACCCATGTTGTAGCGACGAGATTCGAAATCAATTGCCAATCTAATCACATATACAATCGATCTCTGGTGATTCCAAGGCCGGAGTCGGCTCAGCGAAAATTGCCATGTTTGAACAGTTTGGGGAAGAAGATATTGTGCGAGGTTGAGGAAGGAGAAGATGGAGTTCGAATCGATTCGGGAAAGATGGAATCTGGGAACCATTGTATCGATGATGGATAAAGAATGAGTTCATATCAATCCTGATGAAACACGTCCTTGCATCGACTGACGATGGGGCTTTCGTATCGATTCGAGATGACTGATACGAAGGCCTTAGATTTGTTGATCAATTCGAATAAGTCGCGTTTTATCATTCCTAACTCCATTGTCTCTGATCGATACGAACTACGTGCCATGGGACGATACGAAAGTGTCTTAAACGATCGATACGAATTCGAATCCATATCCCTGATGGATACGAACAGCTGCACAGATCGATGCGAAATCGAACTTTGATGATTGATACCAATGAGCCTAACTTTGATGATCTAGAAAACCCTTGTGCATTTGAACACCTAACTCCGACGAGCTTCATTTTGGCATAATTGGACTTGACCGTTGGACTGCATATTTGACTTGAAGCTCGTCGATGACACTGTAATCTAACTAAACTTTAACAAACCCTAACCTGGATCGATCGCTAACATCTGAATGGCACGGTTGTGACGGTCAGCGATGACGGTCATTCCGACTAAATTTCGAAGTCTTATCGTTTACATGCTTTTCTCCGATTCTGTAGAGCCCCTTTTTTTTCAATATACAGCACTGCACTGCACAACATATTCACACATTTCACACCGCGGGATGCACGGGTCTATTATCTGTTTAACGATGATTTTTCATAAGCTAGTTAGTCATGGAACCTTCAAGTTCACAACAGCAGGAAGTTCAAGGTTCAATCCCTCCAATAATCGAGATACCGGCCATCGAGGCCGAAGTCATAGATCCATCTCCGGACGAGTTTCCAGGTGCCACATTCCTTTGCAATCCACAAGACTCTGTGCCGTCCGGCATCTCCGAAGATATGCTGGGACGGATTTGCTTAAGACATGGCTTGTCGCTCGACGACGTGTTACTGCCAGGGCCAGATGACAGACCGCATGCTCCCCCAGGGGGGTTTACTGCTTTCAATTGTCACGCTTGCACAGCGGGGACACTTCCTCCATTTAATCAATATATAAGGGAAATACTGTCATTCCTTGGAATCGCTCCATCTCAGCTACACCCCAACGGATACGCCTTGATGAATAGCACTTACATTGTTTTTATGGAAATTCACTTTCGACCACCAAAGCCGATCGAGATTAGATATCTCTTCAACATTAAGAGCCGTGGAGATAGCCCTTCTTTCACATTCTTGGAAGCGGTTAGGAACTGCCAAATAGTAACGGGGTCCTGGGGAAGGCTGAGTTACTTTAAAACAGAATGGTTCTACGTTCGTTGCCCCCCTGGATTCGCTAGGCAATGGTTGGATAGACGTGAGTGTTGCAGTCTTTCTCATGAATTATCGAGATAATAATAATCGTTCTCAAAACTAACATACTTCACTTCTTTTACAGCCGCAATCTCACGACCTGACGGTGGATATTTCAGAGAGTTAGTTCGGATCTTCCAAGCAGTTCCGGGTGAAGAGAGGAACATTCACTCGGTTCTAACCGACAGAAACTTGAGAATTGTCGGGCTAATTGAATGTAAGCAAAGCATAAGGCTGGAAGGGGCACTTAGGGCAGTCTCGAAGAAGCGGGTGAAACGCAAAGCGCCCGGTGTCGTGATAACCGAAGGGGTTGATCCGGAGAGAACACCCACTGATGATGAACTTATAGCTGGGCCTTCTGGCAGTTTTCAGGACTCGGGAGGAAAGAGAAAAGGCAAGGTCGTTGCTCATAAGCGTTCTAAATCCATGAGATTGAAATCCATGGTTGTGTCTTTGCCTGTTCCTGGAAATAGAATTTCGGAGGCTCCTCCCCCGCAAGTAGAGAATCCTTTCGATGGGCTTGCTGATATTCTGATTCCGGATTATGTGTCGTTTCAACACGACACCGGGATGGAAGAGCTTGACAGTGCTCTTGATCTGAGCGAGTCGCTTGCTATTAGTGCGACCGACATTTCCGGTTGGTCGGGGGGTTGCACATACATACACTTTACCACACTACATGATTCATAATCGTAAATCATCCAATCCAGAAGATCACTAACTTTTCTTTCGTTTCTCACTTTCAGCTACGATGTCCGGGAGAGGATCAATGTTAGGGAGCCTTCGCTCGGCTCAAAAGTCTTCTTCTTATTATGATTCCCGCAGGAGAGATTCGGATAGAGACAGCGATCGCGGGTACTCTAATCAAGAGAGGTACGAGCAGGACAGGGACAGAGAATATAGACACCGATCTAGGTCTCGCTCTCCACCTCCTAGAATCCCAACTCCACCTCCTGTTCATGTTTCACAGCCACCAGAGCCTCCGCGACACTGACCGTCTTCTAACACTTCTAGGCCCGAAACTCATCACCAGCGAGTTGAAACCGTGGCCCCCATAATTGCAGAGCAGGCCATAACCAAGCCCACGGGGGAAGGGGCTATTAAAATCGCTCAGCTGAGGAAGGAGTTCCCAAACAAATGCTTCGACGGCTATGTCTTTCCTCCTCATTTAAAGAGGGTCCCCTCGGAAGCTGAAAATACAATGCATGATTACATTCATGATATATACTCCTAGTATAGAGAGTGGGTGAAGGCTGCAAAGAAAGCTTCAAAGGTGGCCTTTGAGCGGGCTAAAGCGATTGAAAAGATGGAGACTGAACTCGCCAAAAGATACCGTATCATCCAAGTGCTCAATACCGAGGCTGAGTCTTCTAGGAAATCTGAAATTGAGCCCACCAAAAAAGCTGATGAAGCGACTGTGGCGATGGATAGGTTGAGGCAGACACACGTTGCCTTGGTGGAGGAGATGGGCCACCGAAATACTACAATCACCGCCGAACGGGATGCGGTGGTCAAGGAACTCAACGAGCTCAAGGCCAAATTCTCTGACATGGCTAAGGAAAGGGATGATGCGAACAACGTAGCCCAGGAGGCGTGCGAACAGGTTGTCTTGCTTCGGGGTGAACGGGATGCGGCCATGGCTAAGGTTTGCGAGGTGGAGACTGAGGTCGAGGAGAAGGTGAAATCGGCTGAGTCCAGGCTAGAAGCCGATATTGAAGATCTTCTTGTTGTTTACAACGCCAACGTGTTGAGGCACAGGGGTCTAGCATTGCTCGATGATTACCCGGCGCACTTATATAACGCCTGGGGCCGATTGGTTGAGGAGGAGAAAGCGGTGCATCTGGATGAGTCTATTGATGAGTTTGAGCTTGAGAATCGTCTGCTGAATGAAGATGAAAGGAAGATTCTCCACGAGTCAATGATTTCTTATGAGAAGGAGAGGCTCGGCACCCAGCACCTGGAAATAGGAGAAAGCTCTAGGGTTGAACATCACGACGCAAGTCTTGAAATTCCCATGTTAACCCAGCCTGAACCCATGCCTACGGTTGATCCCCAAGCTGTTCCTGACTACAATCCGGATCAACCGCAGATGTCTCCGGCTACAGAGCAAGTTGCTGAAGCTGTTCAGCCTTCTACAAGCCAAACTGAGGAAGGTATTCTGAAGATTCCACATATCTATCTTAAGTCGGAATCGTCACTCGAATTAAGTTCTGACAGTTCGGTTATTTTTTGTCCAGTGATTGATGTTGCACCGGTCGTGCCTCCTGTCACTCAAGAATCATATCAGACGCAGGAGGCCATCGTCACCGAAGCGACCATCGTAGCTACAACTACGCCACTCGATGAAATGCAGGGAAGCACGCTTGTTTTTGATGAGCAGATGATGGAGGAACTCTTTCACCGTCATAGCGATCCTTTTGCTGACCTGCCATTTGTTATTGGTGGAAGCGCTCCTGTTACAAGCTTTTCGATGCCAACTACAGATGCTCCCAGCGAGGCCCGAGCGATTACTGAAGAAGAAATAATGGCCAAAATCGATGCTGAAATGGGAGTAGCGGCTCATGGTGGCAGTTTTGGAGGTAGGATGGCGGCACCTGGTCCAGCTCCGCTCAGAATGATATCTCCTGGTGGTACATTTTTCAACACTAGTGTGCCCATTCCACCTTCTACACTTGATCATGTTCCTCCGACTCCGCCAGCAGGAAGCATCCCTATTCATTCGAACTCAGAGGAGGATCTCGAGATCATGCCCTTGCCTGGAGACCGACCACCGAAAAGTAAAGGCTCAAAGAGGAAAGGTAGTGGCGGCTCCAGCAGGTCTACACCGAAAAGGAAGCCGAGGAAGAAAAAATAGTAGACGTGCTTCCTCGATTTATTTTGACTTTCATTTTGTTGGCCGTGTATAGATGCGGGTTCGGCCCCTGCTAGTAGGATTTTTTGGAGTAAACTTGTATATGAAATTCTTTCACAGAATGTAGAAATGAAACTCTTCTTTTTTGGCTTCTTCTCAGTTATTGCATATTTACTTAAGTGTTTCAATGTCTGAAGTGCACTTGTGAAGTTTCAGATTCCGAGTCAAGTTTGTTTTTATGCGCCAGGTCCGAAGACTGTGGACACGATTCCTGATTAGGAAGTGAGTTGAATTTTGATTTCGCACTGCTTCAGTCAATGGTCGACACTTAAGTTCTGCCCCCCAGTCTTGGGGGTGAGTTGTAGAACATCAGTTAGCGATTGTTTCTCACTTATAACACGTTGAGTTTGGTGCCACTGAATGGATGTTTGGGACAAGCAGAGATTGAGCGGTTTATCCACACTTGTTTGATTATCGATGATCATATCCGCATTCCATGGATTCTTATTTGTTTTATGGTGGTTGGTCACGTCGGCTTAGATTTTAACTATATACCCGCGCTCTGGGGGATTCAGAGTTGACATTTATACTCCGACTCGCACTCTGGGAGTTCGGAGTTGGTGTTTATACTCCAATTCGCGCTCTGGGAATTTGGAGTTGATGTTTATACTCCATTTCACACTCTGGGAATCCAAAGTTTGTGTTTATACTCTGATTCGCACTCTGGGAGTTCGGAGTTGGCATTTATACTCCAATTCGCACTCTGGGAATTTGGAGTTGGTAAACAGACAGTTAGTCACGTCTGTTGCATGTTTTTGGATTTCGCTCGCACTTTGGGAACGAAAGGCGTATCGGGATCGTGGATGGTCGGATCATATCCACCCTGAGTTAACAAGTGAGGTCGTTAGATGGACGGGTCCACCCTCCTCAAACTTGGTTTGGATACGAACGAAGTCGTTAGGCGGACGGATCCACCCTCTTCGTGGATGTATTTTTATACTCCAGTTCGCACTCTGGGAATCTAGAGTTAAGTAAAGGATTGTTGTGTATCAATCCTTTTTTGACTTTGGTGCGATGGTTTGTCCCTGAGCATGGGCTTCACTTAGCGAGTGACCGGTTGCATCAAAGTCACTCCCTATTTGAATAAATCCCACCATACGGTGAAACTTAGCTCTCCGTGCATGGTGATGTTCATATGAAGTATTTCAAGTAAATCACAGCTCTGGCTCGAAGAGATTGCATTTTATTGCTGAAATAAGAAAATATGGCAAAGTCAGTTGCCTTATTACAAATTTTAATTTCGAAATGCAGAAACAAATTGCAAATGGAAAATAAACTAAATGAATAAACATAGCCTGTTATGTGTAGTAGCGACGAAGACTCTCGCTGTTCCAGGCTCTTGGCAGAGTAAGACCGTCAACGGTCGATAATTAGAATGTGCCATCTCCAAGTCTTCGTTCAATAACATATGGTCCTTCCCATGTCGGCTTCATATGCGAAGGAACCAGATAGATTCTTTTTAGGATGAGATCGCCTAGTTCAAAGGTTCGCGGGCGGACCTTAGCGTTGTATAATCGGGCGACTCGACTTCGATACGCGACTGCCCTCAAATCAGCCTCTTCACGCTTCTCATCTAGTAAATCGAGAGATTCAGCAAGTAATATAGCGTTTGTCTTCGGATCATAGTATGTCACACGATGAGAAGATACTTCTAGCTCGACTGGAATAACAGCTTCTGAACCATAAGAGAGAGAAAATGGAGTGTGATAGGTCGCGGACTTGTGGGTTGTTCGATAAGCCCATAAAGCCATAGGAAGTTCATCGACCCACTTGCCCCCGACCTTTTCCAATCGTTTTTTCAGAATGGACTTTGTAACTTTATTGACCGCTTCGACCTGTCTGTTCGCCTGAGGGTGTGCAACTGCGGAGAATTTCTTTTGAATGTTAAACCGTTTGCAGAAATCTTGAAATTCAACACTGTCGAATTGGGTTCCATTGTCAGTAATAATGATGTGTGGGAGACCGAATCGACAGATAATGTTGCGGACTACAAAGTTGATCACTTTTTTCGTCGTTATGGTAGCAAGAGGTTCAGCTTCAGCCCACTTTGTAAAGTAATCAACTGCGACGATGGCGTATTTCGCACCACCTTTTGCCAGAGGTAGAGTACCAATGATGTCGATGCCCCATATTGCAAACGGCCATGGGCTGACCATTTGCGTTATCTCGGTAGGTGGGGCTCTAGGAATTCGAGCATGCTTTTGACATTTATCACATTTCTTTGCTTAATCCGACGCATCGCGATTCACAGTCGGCCAGTAATATCTGTATCGAAGTATCTTCTTGGCCAGTGCTTGCCCCCCGGTGTGATCGCCACATTCTCCCTCATGTACGTCGTGTAATACTCGTTTAATTTCATCGTGAGCGATACACCGGAGTAAAGGAACAGAGTACCCTCTTCTGTACATGACTCCATTCTGGATGGTGAATCGTGAGGCCTTCCGAAGGACTTGTCTCTTTTCACTTCTGCGCTTCGGCAGGGTTCCGTGCTCAAGGTAATTTCTGAATGGAGTCATCCATGACTCCTTATCGGGAATGGCTTCACATACCCAATCTATTTCCGCCCGGTCAATGCTTGGGGAAGTTAACGTCTCTATGGGAACGAGTCCCATTTGCTGAGCTTCACCTGTGCTGGCTAGCTTCGCCAATGAATCGGCTTTCTGATTGCGTTTTCGAGGTATGCAATAAATGGCATAATAATCGAACTGATCCAGTATTTCCTGAACTCGAGCTAAGTAGGCAACCAGCATTCGATCTCTCGCTTGATATTCTCCCCGAACTTGACACACGACTAATTGTGAATCACAATAAATTTCCACAGCAATAATTCTCAAATCTCTGGCAAGTTTCAATCCAGCTAAGAGGGCTTCATGTTCAGCTTCATTATTGATTGCATTAAAATCGAACTTTAAAGGATAACATATAGATCGGCCTTTGGGGGTTTCAAGTACAACACCAGCGCTCGAAAACCGGTCGTTTGATGCACCATCAGTGTACAGCTTCCAGACGCATTCGGGAGATTCACTGGTTTCGGGCAAGTCCTCTGGAACGGTAAATTCAGCTATGAAATTGGCTAGGACTTGTCCTAGAATGGCTCGCCTTGGAGTATAAGTAATATCCAACTGACTCAGTTCGATGTTCCACTTGAGTAACCTACCAAACGTCTTAGGCCGCGTAAGGACCTGTCGTAACAGCTGGTCGGCGTAAACAATAATGGGATGTGCCTGGAAATATGGACGGAGCTTCCTTGATGCAATAACAAGGCAATAAGCTAACTTTTCTAGTTTCGGATAATTCCTCTCGGCTCCAGTTAATCGTTTGCTGATGTAGTATACTGGCTTCTGTATCCTGTCTTCTTCTCGAATCAAGGCAGCACTGATAGCGTTTTCTTATATCGCCAAGTAAACGTATAACTTCTCATGATCAATAGGCTTTGACAGGATAGGTGGTGTGGATAGATGCTGGATTAGTGCTTGTAAAGCGCCCTCACACTCCGTGGTCCATTCGAAATTTCGTTTTCCTTTTCGGATCAGATCGAAGAAGGGAATGCATTTGTCAGTGGACTTTGAAATGAACCTCCTCAATGCTGCTACTTCCCCATCGAGACTCTGGACTTGCTTTATAGTTTTTGGAGTTTCAAGATTTATGATTACCCAAATCTTTTCAGGATTAGCTTCGATTCCCCGAGCATTAACGATAAACCCAAGGAATTTTCCGGATGCAACTCCTAAATGACATTTCAGTGGATTGAGCTTCATTCTGTATTCTCAAAGTATGTTGAACATAGTTTCTAGGTCTTTAATATGGTCGGTGGAAAATCGTGACTTCACAAGCACGTCGCCTACATATACTTCCATGGTTTTCCCGATTTGATTGGCAAACATCTGATTGACCAATCGCTGGTAAGTAGCCCCGGCATTCTTGAGTCCGAATGGCATAACTTTGTAACAATAAATTCCCAGATTGGTTACGAAGCTGGTATGTTCTTGATCAGGTAAATGCATTGGTATCTGATTGTAGCTAGAATACGCATCCATGAAGGATAAGAGTTCATGTCCAGCTATTGAGTCTACGAGCTGATCAATTCTGGGAAGCGGGAAACTGTCATTAGGACAAGCTTTATTCAGATCGGAGTAATCGACACATGTTCTCCATTTTCCGTTCGACTTTCGGACGAGCACGGGATTCGACACCCATTCGGGGTATAGCGCATCTCGAATGAACCCGTTTGTTTTAAGCTTTTCTACCTCTTCTTTAAGGGCGGCAGATCTCTCTGGATCCATACCACGCCTTTTCTGTTTGTCCGGGACATGCCGCGGGTCAATGTTCAGAGTGTGGCTCGCGATGTCCGGCGAAATCCCACACATATCAGAATGCATCCAGGCAAATACATCAAGATTCGCCCGTAGAAATTCAACCAATTCTTCTTGAGTCTACTGGCTTAGCTGAGAGCCAATCTTTATCATCTTTGAATCATCATCATTGTCAATTGGGACATCAATCGTCAGTTCGGCCGGGGATGCTTGACTTTCTTTTGATTCTCCTTCATCTTCGGTTTCTCTTGGGTCAAGATCCCTTTGGAATTGGCTGGCGTTCCCGGGCCTAGGCCCAGACATTAATTGTCAATTATCAGCAAAACGGACGCAGAGAGATTCCTCTACGCCCTTTCCTTTCTCCTTTCGATGTGCCTCCCGTAGCTAGGCAACATAACAGGCTCTCCCAGCAGCCTGATCTCCCTGAATGATTCCCACTCCAAGATCAGTGGGAAACTTTAAAGTCAAACACCACGGAGCAATGGCCGCCCTGAATTCAGCGAGGGCCGGTCAGCCCAAGAAAGCATTATAAAGGGAGTCTATGTCTAACACAACGAACTGTAATATCCGCACTCTTCGGCGTTCTTCGACTCCCAACTCCACTGGTAGCTCCACTACTCCAGTGGGTATAGTAGCGCTCCCTTTGAAACCATGGATTCGGGACTGACAAGGTTTAAATCTTTGGCTTCCATTTTCATTTGGTCGTAAGCTCGTTTAAACAAAATATTCACAGAGCTTCCACTGTCAACTAAGATCCTCTTCATCCAAGCAGGACCTACTTGAGCTGAGATGACCAGTGGATCGATAGTGGGGGATTTGACTTTATCAGCATCTCTGTTTCTGAACACGATGTCATCTGTCATCGTCTTCTGTTGTTTGGCCGGAGCCCCTTCATTAAAACTATTATAACACTCGAAGTCTGCATGCCTGATAGAGCTGGCATACGACTCCATTTCCTTCCAGCTTCGGTCTGCTGGATGAGGACCACCACATATTGTATTAATAACCAACCTCCCGCCAGTACGAGCGGGTTCCTCCTGCCTTTCCTGGTTTGGTACACGATTTTGATTTGATGCGCCCACACCTCCCGACTACGACGCCCGAACATACTGATCCAACTTCCGTTCACATATCAGCTTTTCAATGAGATCTTGTAAATGACGACACTCATTTGTATTATGGCCATAACTTTCATGGAATCTACAAAACTTCCCTGTTTGGACTTGTCTTTCCGTTGATGGCTTCAGGGCAGGTTTCTTGTATTGCATGGTATTATAGGTCTGCAAATACACGTTTACCAGCGACGTATTCAATGGAGTATAATTGTCGAACATGGGAGCTCTACGCCATGGACCACGATTTTGATCTCGTTTTTTACCTTGACCTCCACTGTCCCTCTGCTGGTTCTGTTTGTTTTGTATATTCAACTGAACTTCTCCGGAACTCTCCCCGGATTGTTTAACTGCGATATTACTCTGAATTCCTTCAATGCTAGGGCCTGCATCATCTTGCTTCCTAGACTGTTTCGCATCCTCCCTTCTCAAGAATTGGGCTGCCTTGGAATAGAAACAGTCTAATGACGCAGGCGGCTTCCCAGCTAACCAATTTTCGAACTCGGAATCAGGGTCAATCCCCTTAGTCAATGCCATCAGGATAGAGTTGTCATTGGGATTGCTTATTTCTGCACACGCAGCATGAAATCGCTCCAAGTAACGTCTGAGTGTTTCTCCAGGAGCTTGAGTGCCACTAGACAGAGTATTAACATCTTTAGGTCTCGCTACGCGCATACAGAATTGTTCAACAAACATGGTGGCTATCTGGTCGAAATTAGAAATGGATCGTGGTGGCAAACGAGTAAACCACATAGTCGCAATGCCTCCCAGGGAAATGCAAAAACTACGACATTGACTGCATCATCAGCTCTCACAGCATTCATCCGCCATTCATACTTCAGGATGTGTTGATTGGGGTCAGAATTTCATTCATAGACTGGCAGGGTTGGCATCCTAAGCGCTGAGGTGGTTCAGCATATAATATGTCATCAGTGAAAGGGGTATGACTCCGGGAGATTCCCCATTCATCATTAGTGACACCCTGACTTTCATGGATCATCTGACGAATCATCGTTGGTATATTTGGCATTCGGATATTTGGAGCATTCTGTGCCAAGGTGTGGTCGGGTTCCACAGCGCGAGTCTGGACCGGACGCGGTCGACGGTCCGTGCCTCGCCTCCTTTGGTTTAAGTTTTTCAGGGACATAAGGGTTTGGAGTGTGTTCTCGTCGGCGACGATGCGGATCAGCTTGATTTCTAGCATCAAATCCTTGTTCGGTAGTGGTGGTGGTAGCGAGGTTGCCTGTGACATGGTAAGGAGCGGCACCCCCTCGGGATGAAGGTCCGGTATGATGACTGGTGGATGGTCCAGTTCTGGGTTGTCCAAGATTCAAGGCAGGTTGGTGTCCCATGGCCTGGGTGTAGCTAACATCCAGCCGTGGGCGTGTGGATCGGTGATGATTATCAGATGAGGTTGAACTCTCGGTGGAAGAGTAGGAAGCTTGATCTCTCCTGGATCTTCTACGCCTTTGGCGATTCAGTTGGTTGGTCAACTCTGTGTTGGCGCGCAGTTGTTCAGTAAGTTGTTGCCGACTCTGGGTCAACTCTTGAAGCAGCATTGGGAATTCTTGTCTGGTGATCGGGCCTGATAGATCTCAGGGTCCGGCGACATCTTGGTTGGATGGAGGCAACTGTACGGGATTCTGTCTATCCCGTCCTTCCTGATCAGCAGCTGTAGAAGCAGTTCGTGTGCTTACCATGATGAATTGACGAAGTCCTTTCCAAGATCTGATGCAAATCTGAATAGGATGGAAGGGCTTCAAGGCTTTGGATCTGGATCTTCTTCTTGGATTTATGCAATCCGGTATCGATAGCAGATCCAAAGAGCAGGAGAAAAATTCGATTTTTTCTCAGTGAAAGCACCAAAGTGTTTGTACCAAAAATAGCCACAACACTCTTCGGAAGTTTTTAAAGTGATAAAAATGAAGAAATCAAATGGAAAATGAGGATTATCTAGCAAAAACAGATATGAAAGTGATAAAAACGCACAGAAACACAAGAATTTAGAGTGGTTCAGCGTATTGCCTACGTCCACTATGAAATTGATCACTTTATTGATGTTTCTTTGATGATTACAATTGATTGCAGCGGGTTACAGTGAATAAAAGCTATGAAATTTGAGTATAACAGCAGTAATGGAGTATGGAATTGAATCCGGCAGAGTCTGGGCATTGGAGCGTCAAAAGATCCTTTTTCTGTAGGCCCTAGGGGTCTATTTATAGGAGTAGGAGGCTGATATTGCGCTCAGATCTCGGGAGACTTCTTCTGGCACGTGAGCGGGCCCACGCGACCAAGCCCGTGAAGTTTCGGCTCGATCCGTGATCGATACGAACGAACTTCGTATCGATTAAGATTTCGTCCAATGGAGTCGAAACTTGGTGTGAACATTCTTTAGTATGTACGTAAGCTTCTGTGAAAATTTCGTA
This sequence comes from Allium fistulosum, assembly GCA_030737815.1. Taxonomy (NCBI): domain Eukaryota; kingdom Viridiplantae; phylum Streptophyta; class Magnoliopsida; order Asparagales; family Amaryllidaceae; genus Allium; species Allium fistulosum. The sequence goes on from CM060905.1 coordinate 927,284,523, forward strand.
GCATTTGGACTTGTGGATCTCAAGTTATGATCGATTCGAATTGGAGTTACTCGGTAGGCTGTTTCGTTCGAATCGATCATTTCGACTCGATCACTACGAATCGATGGTTGCATGTGATCTGGTGGTGACATGGCGAGCACTCTTCAGATCGATCCACTTTCTTCGCCGAGTTGATCGAGTCGTCCCTTGAACTTTGCCTTGTTCGTATCGATGAAAGTGGTGTAGTTCGAACCGATGGAGATTGGCTTGTTCATATCGATAAAAGCGCTCCAACTCGATGGATACGAACAGTGATCCTCCGATGGATACGAACAATGTGAGTCGATGGATACGAACAAGGTTCTCCTGATGGATTCGAACAATGCGAGTCGATGGATACGAACAAGGTTCTCCTGATGGATTCGAACAAGGCTCTCATGATGGATTCGAACAAAGGTTCGTCGATGGATGCGAAGTAGACACTGGCTGACCGATACGAAGTGCACTATCTCTTGATGGATACGAAGTCGATCGATACAAAGTAAACTCTGGTGATGGACACGAAGTCGATCGATACGAAGTAAACTCTGGTGATGGACATGAAGTCGATCGATATGAAGTAAACTCTGGTGATGGATACGAAATTAATGCTATTTCCTCCAATTTGCATCGATCGTAACTTGAGCATACGAACTCGGATTGACTTGAAATTTGGAACATTGACTTTCACTGCTTCACTCATCGTGTCTTGTCGATTGTAGCTTGATCCGGACTCGGACAAAATTCTTCGATATCCATAGTGAGCCTGCGTATAATCAATCTCCAAGAAGAACCGTCATTGGTTTCTGGTCAAGTTCTTGGTGTCACGGCCTTGCCAAAAGGCGGGATAACAAAAGGTTTTTTCAATGTTTTCGAAAGGCTTATAATGGTTTCGAAAGGGTCACTTTCAATGGTTTCGAAGGGTTTACCTTCAAGGGTTTCGAAAGGATTGTTTAAAGGTTTTAAACAAAGGTTTCGAATGTATTAAATAGGCAATATAGCCTAAGTATTTTTCAGTTAAAAAGGGTTTTAACTTGTTTTGGAAGGATAACTAATCCTCATTAAAATCCATCAACATTATTTTGAGTAAACTGTGTGCGTGTGTGTATGATGGCAAAATAGCTTAGAGTAAAGCTAAGAATATATTTTCCTTGTATAAGTATGATTTAAAAGGTTAAATCATTTTGAAAAAGTTTTCAAGGAAAAAGATGAAGGGTAGTTAACCCTAAGAAAATGATTCGGATAGCTAGTCCATTTTGATCCGGACAGTTAGTCCAGTTTGCTTAACGGACCTTGCTATTATGCTATGGACAGATAGTCCACTTATTACCTGTTTTATGGACAGATAGTCCAATTATTAGCATAAAGGATATTTCTATTTTGATATAATCAGTTTGATTAACCAGTTTGGTTGCAGGAAAGGAATTGCAAAATATATGTTTTAAAGAGGATATTAGTGAGGGGAACCCCTTCCACCAAGCGGCGTGGTCTCACTTAATATCAGTAAACCGAGATGTAACAGAATTATTCACGCCAGGCTTTATGTCTGACTTGAAGTTTTTGTTTCCCTTTAATCTCTCGGGTGCTCAAAATTGATTTGAGTAGGCTGAGGGTTAAGGTTTTCAGGTTTAGAAATTTTGGCAAATAAAGCTTGCAGAGACGAGCAGGTGGCTAACGGATAGCTAATTAGGAGTTACATATTATTTTGTTTATTTCCGCTATGTATTAAGTCGAATATGATAATATTGCTTTGATCAACCAAGGGGGCATCGTCTTATGTCGCTCTTGGCGTATTTTTGTAATGATTATAATTAATCTTTGCTTGAGAAACGACATGGGATTATGTAACTTGGATATGAATTTGTTTTTAAATGTAATCAGTAAAATGATGTTTTTGGAAATCTATGATTTTGTTCATATTCAAGTGCTTCTGATATTATGGATACCATTATCATTACCGTATTTTGTCACCAGAAGTTAATACTATGAATGACTGCAGCATTTGTAGCGCTTAGCTTTTGGCCTCCAGATACGGGATGTTACAAAACCCGTTCCGCTAAGCGGCATGGTCTCACTTAATATCAGTAAATCGAGATGTATAATATTATACACACCAGGCTTTATGTCTGACTCGAAGTTTATGTTTTTCCCCTTATACTCTCGGGTGCTCAAAATATGATTTGAGTAGGTTAAGAGTTGAGGACTTACAGGTTTTAGTAGGTGGACGAATATAGCTTCAGAAGACGTGCAGGAAGCATGGATAGCTATTTATGAGTTGTTATTTTTATTTCCACTTCGATGTATTAAGAATGTTATGTCTATTTAGTACTCTGATCATGCAAGGGGGCATCTTCATATATCGCTCTTGGCGTATTTTGTAATAATTATATTTGATCAAAACCTGGGAAGCGTTTGCGATTATGTAATGTAATATGAAACATGTTTTTGAAATGTAATCAGTAAAGTTGCTATTTTTGGAATCTGTGATTTTGTTTCATATTCATGTGCTTCTGCTATTATGGATACCATTAACACTACCGTATTTTGTCACCGGAAGTTAATATTATAAATGACTGCAGCATCTGTAGCGCTTAGCTTCGGGCCTCAAGATAGGGGATGTCACATGAATTATATACTTTATACATAACACTAGTTTATGTCGATTGCCCTCTATCTCTTGTGATGTCTTTTCGTTTTCAAGTAGTCATCTCGGCTTTACATACGCGTTCGATACGTCCCATCTACCCATAGTAGACTATAGTTATGTATGTATATAAATATATATATATATATATGTATATGTATGTATGTATAAGTACCATGGTCCCTCATTGGACCAAGATATTATCCCCGCTAGTATCCCTTAACTCAGCACACCTCAGAATCCATCACCCTCGATGTATCATACTCTCGTTGTTGCGCATACCGAGGAACACCCATAGTGCCTAATAATGGTTTTACAATAATCTAGTCGTGCTATATGTTGCATTTTAGGGGATTTTCTTGTCTACTTCCTAATTGTAGACTCAGCTCGACAAATTGTAAATATGGTGGATTCAGCCCCATTGGTTGTGGATTCGGCTCCTCGAACTACCCCATGCACGTTTTGAATGACCTCTCTAATAGGGTTAACTAGCCTTTCCTTCTAATGAGCAAACAACGTAGCAATGCATGATGTAACGTGATCCATACACTAGTAAGCAGTGTAGCTTGTTAGGTGTGACTCATGTCTTTCTCATTGACAACTAAGGACTAGTGACGTTCTCGGTCTATGCATAGCCCTACTCCTTTATTTGGTACCAACACATGCTAATATATTACCGTTCATTGCTCACCATCCTGTTTAGATTGCCTATGCAATCAAGGCAATACCCCATTTCCTATTTCATTAAAGAAGACTCCCTTTCCTATTGGAGTATTCCATTATCTATATGCAAGCTAATACTCTCCTTGAGTTCTACAGTTGAATATGTCTCACATCATTATAATGTATACATAATTGCTAGTAGCCCCTTGTAGTGGATATGTTTCTATTGTGTAACGTTACTGACCTCCCATTCCAACCTATTCTAATGACTATGTCATTCTTATTCATTAATTAACTTTAATAGTTCACACCCATCATAAATGCATACTTAAGGCTATATATATATATATATATATATATATATCTTGATTCATTCTTACTTAATTATTTTGCCTCCACTATTTAATATTAACCATACTTCTTTACTTATTTATGCATTTATATCTTACTTTATTTAAGATGTTTTTCCTCTTTCTTTTCAAAAGATTTACAATGCCTTTTTACATTCTTTTACCTTTTTTTCCCAATTCCTATTCATATTCCTTTTTTTACATTTAATTTATTCTTGCCTATTCTTCAATTTCTTTTCCTTATTTAATTCTCATCTTTATTCATATTGCATATCTATTCTCTTAAAATATTCTTATCACATTTATATCTCTTTATTTAATACTTCGGGATTTTCTACATTTTAATGCATTGGAATTACGTTTCTCCCAATTGAAAGATTTACACAATAAATTTCTATATCTTATCGAAATAAACTTTTAATGTATAGAAATTCACATTACGACATCTTATATTCAAACGAATTAAAATACCACTTAAACCCCTAAATTCTTGTTATGATTTCTTTATTTTACCTTATTTTTTCAGTATCAATTTAAATAATAAATCTGGAAATATTATATCATTTATAAATTCATGGTCTACTATTGTTCAATAATAAATTTAGGGATTGTTAATACCTAAATCTTTTCCATATTTACATTCATATTACATATAGATATATCAAGTTAACAATTACATAATATGCAGGTAGAGTTTATAATTTTATTGCATGTGTATAGGTTTAGCCTACAACTCATATTTACATTTCAAGCATATAGGAATAGATCTACAATGATATAATCTAATATTATACAAAAGTATATAATATTCCCACTCACCTTTTTAGCTTTCCAAATCTTCAGATCTAATTCCAAATATTCAACTTTAACTCCTTTTTTCTATGTTTCGATTTATACACCGCAAGTGCGTGTAGATTAGAAAAGATATTTGGATTTTGATTTGTATTGTAGATTCAAATTTACAATTTACCTTGGTTTTGGCAAATTGATTTGAATCTATTCTCTTCCTCAATCATCTTCTACAGTTCTCCAATTTCGTATACGTATAAACTAAAAATATTTCTAAGAATTTAGAATTTTTAAGGAGATGAGAAAATGACAAAGCTTCGACGTTGCTATGAAAATATGGGTTTAAACATGAGGGTTTAAGTCTATATTTATAGGGGTTCAGATCAATGCAAACCGCTTGATTAATTTTAAATCCGGGTCGTTCAAGGGAACGTTTACTGTCAATTTTACCCTAGCAACGGTCGACCACTCCTGACCTAGGGTCGACTGCTATCGGTCGACCTGGGTGCATCTTAGGTCAACCATGCCGTTTGTAAATTATGAATTTATCTATGTGCTTTGATTCGTTAATTTTATTGCTTGTTTTGAACAATTTTGTTTATTTCATTCCATTCAAATCTGATTCCAATAATTTGTTTCCACTTATTTATATTTTCTCAAATTTGATTTAACTTTAATATTTTTTTAATGTTAATTTTCCATTAATATTTGTAACTAGCATTAATTAGCCTTTATTACCATAATTACATATATAATTATTTCTGATTCGAAAACTTCAAACTAATAACTTTTTCGTTTGAACTCTGATTAAAAAACATTATATATGAAAATTGATTAGAAATCACCATGAACCCAATGGTATTTGTTCAGTAGCCAAATTCTGAAGTTTGCAAAAAATATATTTTTCAGCATCATCATTTATTTATTAAATTTATTTTTAATCCATTGTCGTAAAATAATGGGGAGTTAAAAAAGTCAAAAATGGACAGAAGATAGAAGAAAGTTTGTGAATGCAAAAAAATCAAAGGCAGGAGTTCCAGATTGTAGAAACTCTTCTTTTGGCCTATTCCTACATCCAAATATATGCTTTAAAGAAGGGTCGAATTTCGTTCCCCTTAGCCAAAATGACAAATAACCCAGAACCTAATCAAGAGGACGGATATTGTTATTTCAATAAACAGAATGGCCACAACATAGAGAATGTACATTTTTTAATAATTTTATTAATAGGCTTGTGAAAGCTAGAAAGCTCAATGACTTTTTGAGAACCGATAATGTATAAGGTGGCACGCCTTTGCAATAATTAGTTCGATTACCGAGATCATTGCCAACACCCCAAAAATTCATTAATGTGATTTTAATTAGCCAATATATGGTCGGATCCAATAACAACCGTTGGAAAAGGTGCCTTAACGAAGCAAGGAAGGCAAGGAGAGTGTGTTTGAGATCTGAAGGTCAGATAAATCAGGAGAATAGAACTGAAAATTACCGTTGGGTACTTTGATAAGCAGGGTGCCCGCTACTTCCATAATGATTCCTTAGTAATCACATCCCAAATTGGACTTTCAAAATGGTGGTTATTGAAGTTGATGTAAACATTATCTTCCAGCATACCTTTGACCAAATGGGACTACCAAAAGCTTTTTTCAAACCAAATCAGACTCCAATATATGGCTTTAATGACGAAGGAGCTATCCTCGTGGTAAAAGTTGGTACCAGGGCATACTCTAAATTTTTTGAGAATTTGTTTGTAATGATAGGTGTACCATTTCTTTTCAATGCCTTTTTTGGGATGCCAACTCTCGATGTGATTAATGGGTAAGTATCGATGAAACATTTACTACTGACGTTCCTCACCAAGTGTGGTGAAGAGAGTGTGAGAGGAGACCTGTGGGTCTCTAGACAATTATATTATGTAGTTTAAATGGGGTAAGTAAAGAAAATAATTCAGCTTATGCAAATGGTGCCAAACCGAAAGACGCTTATATTTCTTCTAAAACAAAGATAAAGCTGAAAGAGATATTAACAATACCCATTCCAAGATCATAAGATATACCCTAAATTTTGCAAGAATTCTCCCATGACAAGAAAACAAAACCATAAGAGAAATGGTATGGGTATCGTGCAGTCACGGGAAATTCGAAAAATTATAACTAGGCTAAAGTAGTAACTACTTCGACCGAAGAGGAAATATGTTCACATAATACATGAAGTTCTGGGAGAAGAAAAAAGTATTGAACTTCACTTTTCGAGGCCTGAAACTAAGAAAGCAATAACTACTGAAACTCTTGAAGAAACTTTCATTCACTCAAACGACAAATCTAAAATTATTAAGATTGGGACTTACCTTCATCCCACGATCTGAGAAGAACTAATATCCTTCCTTCAACATAACTTGGACATATTTTCCTAGTCCCATGATGATATGGCAAGGATAGGCCTTTTGGTCATGTGTCATTGTTTGAATATTGATCCTAAACACCCCCTATAAGATAAAAGAGACGACTTATCGACAAGGTCCGATATGCTGCATTACAAGAAGAAGTAGAAAAGCTGCTCAAGAACAGTTTCATAAGAGATGTCCACTATCCAAAGTAGATTTCCAATTCAGTATTAGTAAAGAAGCCAATTGGTAATTGGAGAACTTGCATTGACTTCACTGTCCTAGATAAAGCAAGTTCAAAGGATTGTTTTCCTTTACCAAGAATTAATCAATTAGTGGATGTAGCTAGTTGTCACCATTTGCTTTCGTTCATAAATGTGAACTCCGGTTACAATCAAATTACAGTGTTCAAACCGGATGAAGAACATAAAGGCTTCATCACTAATATGGGATTGTTTTGTTAAGAAGCGTTGCCTTACAGCCTCAAAAACGTCGAGCAACTTACCAACGATTAGTTAATCGAATGTTTAAAAAATGGATAGGTTGAAATAAGGAGGTCTATGTTGATGATAAGCTGGTGAAGTCCAAAATTTCAAAAACAATGTTTCAGATTTACCTGAAACGTTTGAAATCCAACGGAAATGTAATATGAAGTTAAACAATCAAAAAGGTTCTTTTGGAATCCAATTGGGAAAGTTCCTAGGCTTCGTGTTAGGCGCCAGGGGAATCGAAATTAATCCATATTAGATCAAAGAAATAATTAATATGAAGGCGCAAACTAACGGCAGATAGCTAATGAGCATAAACAAGTAGATCGCAGTCCTAAACAAGTTCATAAGTCGATCGACCGATAAGTGCATTCCTTTTTTGATTAGAATCATGTATCCTTTGATTGGACTATCGAATGTCAAAAAGCCTTCAAAGACTTAGAAAGGCACCTTATTACGCCCCCAATACTATTAAAATTGATATATGGAGAAGATCGCATTCTCTACTTAGCATCTTCGGAATATGTTGTAAGCTTAGCATTAGTCTAGGACAATAATGGGGCTCAACGTCTCATTTATTATGTCAGCAAAAGATTAAGTCCAACTGAATATCTAGCCATCGAAAAGCTTGCATATTATTTAATCTTCACAAACCGAAAACTCTAACATACCTCCAAGCCTATTCTATCAAAGTTCTCATGGACTAACCTCAACGATTAGTTTTTAGTAAAGCTGAAACTTCAGGGAGATTAATTAAATGAGATATAGAACTTAGCTAATATTACATTTTAAATATATTTAGAACTGCTTTAAAAGGAAAAATACTGGCTGATTTAATTTTTGGACGTACAGATTTTGATATAAAGCCATAAATGATGACAAAGCTAAAGAATTCTCTTGGAAACTTTATGTCGATGGAGCTTCAAACAAGCAAGGAGTAGGGGAAACTTACATTCTAGTCACCATGGACAACCATCAAATTTATCGTGCCATCAAACTTGCCTTTTTAGATACAAACAATATGGCCAAATATGAATCTTTAATAATCGAACATATTATGGCAATCTCCATCAATATTTGAGAAATTAAAGTGTACAGTGACTCTCAACTAATGTTAACCAAGTACTTGGCAACTATCAGGCCCAAGAACTGAGACTATCTCTCTACGCAATACAAATAAAGTAGCTCTTCGAAGCCTTTAGAAGCTACAACATTGAAAGTATCCCTCGAGAATGGAATGCAAGGGCTGATGCATTAGCTAAATATACGAGTTCACAAGATGTTCAGAAGTATAAATTCATTCCAATAGAAGTCCTTGAAAACCGAGCATATGGATACTAGAGAAAGTTCTAGTACTAACTCGATCTCAAGAATCCCAAAACGAAGCTACAAAATCGGCTATTAATTATGAGAGTTGAATGATTCCATATATTTGATATCTATTTAAAAACATTTTGCCTTTGGACCTTACCGAAGCAAGATGTATCAAGTATAGTGCTCCAAACTTCACTATTATAGATGGTGTACTCTACCAAATGGGTTATGCAACCTCCTGCTCATGGTGTGTAATCATCACTAAAGCTAAAGAATTACTAGAAGGATCTTAGGATGGCATATGTGAGCATAACTTCAAAGGCCAAAAGATGGCCATGAAAGTACTCAACTAGGGCTTCTATTGACCAATGATAGACCAAGTTCATGAAGCTACTATATATATATATAACAAAGTTAAACAAGATACAAAAGAAGTCTCGAATACACAGAAGTCTCAATACAATAGTCAGATAACAAAATCTGAATATATCGCTGGAGTCAACTGAATAACTGAAAGCTGAATAGATGGATGAATCTCCAAGCCAAGCTCCAACTTCAAAGGTGAGTCTCAAATGCTGTGACACTTAGTCTAACCCGAGCGTAAAGCAAAAACACATCGAGTCAAGATTAACATTCTTATATCAATAAATCCAACTCAAGTGAAATATCAACTGAAATACAAGTAACTCAAAGGATGTTTGGGATAACCATCCTCTAAGGTTTCGTGGAACACTCTACTATGTAGTACAATACGCTATTATAATATGTCTATAGTAAAGTAAACTATTAAAATAGCGTTAAGGCATTACCCATATCCCCTTAACACATTTTTATATATTCCCATAGTCTATACAGTACCGTAACTTCCCGTAAACTGGGCTTATTAGAGGGCACTCCATAGGTATGGTACAAAACAAACTCGTAGTGGTCTCGATATGGTTGGTGACATGGCACAACTAGGCAATGCCAGGGTAGATATACCAATTACACTTCTGGGCTGGTGGTAACGCATAGTCGCAGTTACCGCCCACCTCGATCCATACTCCCAAATCAAAATCAAAGGGTGGCCACCAAATCAATCATAAAGTCAGAATATAGTATCGAAGAAGTGTGTACGATCGGAGGAGCTACCTCACTTGGCCCGTCAATTGCTCATGTTTTAGCCACCTTAAGCTAACTCATGGGAGTCAGGTCCATATATATACCTCAAATAGAATCGTCGCCACCATCCTACTTCATTCTGGAATCTCCAACGCATACATAGTTGTTAAAGTGGTTTTTGGTATTGGCAGAGAGTATGACAATAACCGATCCCGGTCTCTTTAACAACCAATCGTTATTATAACACCATGGTCATTTCAAAATATCATACTTCAAAACCAAAATATCATATCCATTTCAAAACCATATCAATACGATATCATTTCTCACTTAAAATAATATTCATTTCCAAATAATAACACTTTCCAAAATTATAACTCTTCCGAAACTATAACACTTTGGAAATCATAACACTTTGAAATCATCGCATTTCCCACTTAAATAGTTTGATATAGAAAATAGTATATATATATATAATAAAATAGTTAATAAAATAAAATAGTTTATATAAATTAAAATAGTTAATAAAATAAAATAGTATATAAAAAAATAGTTTTATATTAAAATAGTTTATATATTAAAAATAATTAGTGTATTAATAATAGCTTTATATTAAAATAATTTATAAAGTAAATATTTATATACATATTAAAAATACTATATAATAAAATAGTTTCCTCCAACTTCACAACTCTATTCAATTTAACTTGAATTCCAAAAATCCCATTTAAATCAAATCTCTGTTCTTCCATTTCAATTCAAATCTCAATAAACCATTTTATATCATTTTCAAATATAGATATAAACTACAAATTAAACCATTTCACTTCAATAGATTTCAGAAATTTAAATATTCAAACATTTACAAAACTAAATTTGACAATTTCTTATATGTATCAAACTCACTTTACTATTGCTTAGTTTTGAAATATTTACTTAAATATTCCAATAACATTTAAATAAAACTTTTAAATTACAATTTAAATAAACTAAATATCCCTTTTAATTTATTAAACTTGAAATATTCATTTAATCACTTTAAATCAAAAATCAAGTCATAAAATCATATCTTTAAAAATATCGAATTCAATAAGTTTCAAATTGATTTATTTAAATATAATTCTTAAAAGAATACGACTTCAAATCAGCTTAAATTTATTTTTCTCAACTTTAATTTATTAAAGTTATTATAAAAATCTATTTTTAAAATAAATTTAAATAAATACTTAAAACATAATATATACTAATTAATTAAACTTTATTAAATTAAATCTCATTTTTAAACATATTTTATATTAAAACTTATATATATGTATTTAAAAATAGTGAAATTATAAGAAAAAATCTTAAAAATTTTATTTTTAAAACTAACTTATAAATTTAAAATTTCCAAAAATATAATTTTAAAAATCTAAAATTTAACCTTTATAAATATAACATATATATATATATAATATCTTAAAATCAATATTTATTAAAATCATATATATTTCTTTTCAAAGCCATAGAAATCATTTTCAAATATTTATATATAGACCTACGGGCTCTGTATATAATTTTTTATCCTATGGTCAAGTGATACGGATATTTATTATTTCAATCCGCAATTTAAACATATACGGGTATATATCTTTTCAACCCGCAATCCCAAATTCAATGTCAATGAAAATCGCTTGGGTTCATCATTTCAACCCATAACGAGTTTTTCATATTCTAAAGATCATTCGGGTATATATCATTTCAACCCATAGGGAATTCTATACTAACAGGGAACTTGCAGAGTGAGAACATATATGATAATAATATAGCAGGGATATATCATCAATAACAGATAAAATATAAAAAACAGATCATGGTGTCAGATGTCACAGGTGAACAGATACAGATAATAACATATATATATATAGCAATTTAAATAACTAACAGCAGCATATTTCAATTGTCGTTTCAATTGAAATCAAATTTAATAAATATAAGAACGTTAATCGTGAGTGATTGCTCACCTTTCGAGGCTAGAGAGGATAGGCAATGAAATTGAGTTAAGAAATGTAAGCACAACTCCAAAGCAAAGCAAGATCGGCACGAATTTTAACAACAAAGCTAATAAAGAGGAATTGATAAAAATGAATCAGAACCATCTTGATATAATTTGAAACAAAATATATGTTATAATTTTCTCTAAAACCAAATTTTTAAACATATATTTAAAATAAGATATATATATTTCAAATCACTAATTTAACTTTAACACCAATAAAACAAAATCTATATACATATTTAGAATCCAAACTCAGGTGAACTTGTATATATATAACTATATATAATTATTTATATAAAACCATATTCTAAATTTCAAACACATATTAAATTAAATATATATATATATATATAACTTATATTTTATAGGTCAATTTATACAAACCTATTACTCATATAAAATATAAACTCATATACATTTCATATAACAGATCTTATATAAACTATAGATATATATATATATCCTTTGAAATCAACAATACACATATATATAATTAATATGTAAGCTGGTATATTACTTACCTATATATACACTTTATATATACTTTGAAATCAATAATATATCTAACAAATATAAAAGCTGATATATATATAAATTCATATAACCTATACAATAAACCAGCAAATAAAAGTTTATAAACTAATATGTGTAACAAATATATATTCAAACCCCTTTAAACATATTATATATAACTAACATACAGTACAAACAAGATATATGTATATTAATATACATCTATCTTCTAACATAATATATATATAGCAACATGCCTAACTTTAGTTATATACAGACATATCTACATTTAATATACAAGTTATAAAAACAATAAGTTTCATATAAATATTTATACACAACAGCAAATGAAAACATGTTAACAAACTTTACTTAATACTTAAACTTATATAATTAGATAAATAATAGGTTATGTAGCTTACATACTTGATTCTATATGCATAACGAGAACAAAATTTTATAATATATATATATATATACATAGTTCACAATACTAACATTAATATACATAACATATATTATACTTTTTTTCAAAACAAAACATATATATAAGATAATACATACCTAACAGAATATATATATGAACTGATATATGCTGGAGAGAGAAGAACGCTGCCTGTGGAGGGGAACTTCGGCCAAAGGTGAGATGGTGGCTGGTTGGGGTCGGGATGGACCTGGAAGAGGCGGAGGCAGGTTGCGAAATTAGGGGAAGGTTGTTCGGTTGTTGGGTTGAGGAGGTGAATCGGTCATGGCCGAGAGAGAGAGTGGAAGAAAGGCACGGGTTTGTGAAGTGGAGTGTGGGGTTGCACGAGACAGTGGCAAGAGCGGGAGGAGATGGCTCATCTGGAGGGTGGTCGAGATGGGTCTCGGGATCATGCTCGTGGGTGGGTGAGGGTAAGGGGAGGTGATAATGACGAGAGATAGGAGAGGGAAGGGAAAGTGGGTGAGAAGCTCGGTAGTGAGCGAATGGTGGAATAGGTGAGAGAGAAGGGGAAATGGTGAACAGTAAATGGTGAGAGGAGAAGAAACGTACTGGTTTCAAAAAAAAAATATTGGTCTTCTCTTTTCCAAATGAATAGTAAGTGATAAAATTGAATTCTGGGAATAATAATAACTAGTGGCTATACAGCTTTGCACGATGGGAAGATGAATGGTTACGGGTAGATCAAAAGTTTTAAACGGTACCGATACAGAATCGTTTTACTAATTCCACGGCATACCAAGGTTCGAAAAATAGAAATGAATATACCACTGAGATCAGCACGACGAGACGATTAAAACGGTATACAGATATCAGTGATACGACCGAACTATCAAAAGTCGATATTCGGTGCCGAAAATGCTGCTAAAACGCTAGAATTAAGATAAATGGAGCAATAGGAGTCCAAATTTGGCGAAACGGAATATGACGTCTCACTCAGAAGATGATTTACAAATTTATTATATAAAATATTCAGGTTTGGAATATATTTTATTATCCTCAAATATTAACTGATTTAAATTTAAATAAAATTACACAATAAATTAAACTTCCAAATTATCTGATAAAAATTTACCATTTGTTATGTTTATATTGACGTATTCCAAATATCAAATTTTAAATTCAAAATTCAATTATATAAAATTTTACAAAATTTCAGTTAACTACGTTATCAAAACCTTTAAAATTTACGGGTTGTTACAATGATTCTCAAAATCAAAGTAAGTACTTACAAAAAATGGGACGATTAACTAATCAAAAAGACTAAGAGCATAGATTCCTCATGAAAATTTGCACTTACCTAGATATCCAGCTAGAATACAAAAGGATACCCATATAAAATCCTCATGGATGCTGACAAATTATCCCAAGAGTAATACCCAAAGTGGCTTAGGTTGGTTCCCTTAATTCTAGTCCAGTAAGCATGGACCGCATTACGACATGCCATAGTTATCCTTCCTATGGCTGTGATTGATATGTCCCTTATGCTTCCAAACCCTCAAGAAAGAGGTTAAAAAAACCTCGTAACGAGGTTATAAACCATCATAACGAGGGAAAAAATCTTTTAAAATTTATTTTCTACAAATGCTCGTTACCGGGTAAACATTTCAGAAGTTATCTTCCAAGTCCTCATAATAAGGCAAAATCCCTCACTATGAGATCATATTTTCAAAATATATTTTCAAACTATCATCAAAAGGTAGAATTTCAAACTCACCTTCAAATCCTCATTATTTAGTGAGGATAAGTTATTTCGCTATTATGGAACACTTACTAATACATAGCCTTTAGAAAGATTTCTAAATCCTCACAATACGATGAGGTCAAATGTCGAAGACCCTCATAATGAGGAAAGATTTCGAAACCCTCACTATACAATGTGGTTAGATTTTTAAGACCCTTATAATATGGAAAGATTTACAAATCCTCAATATACGATGATTTTATATTTTTAAGACCCTTATAATGGGAATAAATTTCCAAATCCTCATAATATGATAAGTTAGATTTTCAAGACCTTTGCAATGAGGAAAGATTTCCAAATCCCCACTACAAGATGATGTTAGATTTTCAAAATCCTCATAGCAAGGAAATTGTTTCAAATCCTCACTAAACGATAAGGTTAGATTTTTAAAATACTCTTAACAAGGAAGGATTTCAAAATTCTCATTATATGTTGTGGTCTGTTTTTCAAAATCCTCATAACATGGAAAGGTTTTCAAATCTTCATTATAAGGCAAGGTTAGATTTCCAAATCCATGTACGAACCCCTACCAGATAATGAGATTTGGTTTCAAAAGCTTAGCATACATTGATCAATTTAAGAATTATGAGAACCTAATAGACAGTGGATGTAACATCCCCCTACTTGGAGGCCCAAAACTAATGGCTACGGATGCTGCAGTCATCCATAGTTATAAATCCTCGGTGACAAAATACGGCGATATTAGATACATTGATACACAGAAACACAAGAATATGGAAAAAAATTAAACAGCAAAACCAATTCCACATTCCATTTCAAAATATTCCAAATTGATTGCATAATCTCAGTTCGCAGACTGCACTCAGATAACATATGATTATTATAAAATACGCAAAGAGTGACATATGAAGATACCCCCTTAGTTGATCAGAGTATATAAATAGGCAAGATAACAAATTTTCCTTTACAAACAAAACACACAGCGGAAATAAAAGAACTCTAATAACAAGCTTGCCTTCTGAAAATCCTCGGAAGCTTTATTCGTCTAAAAGATCACCTGGAAACATTAACTCTCAACCTACTCAAATTAATTGAGTACCCGAGAGTTTAAGGGGAAAAACAAAATTTTCGAGTCGGACATAAAGCCTATTATGAATAATAATTTACCATCTCAAACCATTTAGATATCTAGTGAGATCACGCCGCTTAGCGAAACGGGCTTTCCCCTCACTATCCTAAAACATTTATAAAACCATATACTATGCTCCTGCATCCACAATGGTTAAAACATAGTATTTCAAAAACATTATGATGATATGCAAAACAAGTAAATCAAATCTGGATTACCCATCCCCGTTCATTCTGACTTTCTATCTCAATTATAGTTTTTAGGAGTACTATTAACCTGTTAAATGTTTATGGACTATCTATCCAATATCATAGTTTTCATGGGATCACTAAGAACCTATTCGAAACTCCAATATCTTATCACCTATCCTAGTTTTCATGGGCTAACTAGGAACTTATTGACTAACTGTCAATATCTTAATCCGAATATAGTTTTTATGGGCTAACTACAAACCTACTGGCCCCTACCAGTATCAAATCATAGTTTTCATGGGCTGACTATGAACATATTGGCCCCTGCCAATATCTTTTGTTATACACAGTTTTCATGGGCTT
Source organism: Allium fistulosum (assembly GCA_030737815.1). NCBI lineage: Eukaryota > Viridiplantae > Streptophyta > Magnoliopsida > Asparagales > Amaryllidaceae > Allium > Allium fistulosum. The sequence continues at coordinate 927,300,693 of CM060905.1, forward strand.
ACCGTGAACCTATTGGCCCTTGACAATATCTTTAATTAAGATTTTAACATTTCTTAAGTTATATTCACTACTAGGTCAACCTGACTGGTTATTCTACCCTTCCCCAAAGTACTGTTATGGTCTAATCACAGTGTGAATAAGTATATGAAGAAGTAATCCTTCCAAAAAAATTAGTTATGCCATGGTATTTCCTTTTTAAAAGTGAGAGTGGGTTATTTGTTTTGAAATTTTAAAACATCACCCTCAAAACATCTAGATGACCTCCTTCGAAGGCATAAGCTTCTTTTCAAAACATGACAAACATACCTTTCAAAGTCATTGTTAAATATTCACTTTCGAAACCAATGATACCTTTCGATGGTATCAAAATATTCTTTAAAACATAGCCTCAAATCAAATAAAAGTACCCGTTTGAAAGCATTGGGTTTACTCTTTAAAAACATTCTTTAGATCAAAATGATTAGATACGAAAGTACCTCTTTCGAAACTAATTATAATGTTGTTTTGGGGATAAAGTTGATGGTGTCGGAACCATCTAGTCGAAAGTAACCACCTTTTAAATTAAAACATCCAAGGATAGAGTCGAAACCCCCCTTCGACTCCATTGCCTTCGAAACCCCCAACCCTTCGAAAGCATTCAGGAAAAAGGCTTAGTTTAAGTTAAAATAAAGAGAACCCTTCGACAACATAGATGGCTTCAATACAGTCGAAAGGAGAAAATTTGTGGCTGGGTTTCGACTTGGTTGAAACCAATCCTTTCGAAAGCTCTTATTTAAGGAGAAAGGTAACCCTTCGAAAGCTAATACTTCAACATAATAAAGTAACCTTCCCCAAAAGCTATTTGTATAAACCATTTCGAAACCATATGTTTCGACTGTGTCGAAAGCTTAAAGCAAAACAAAGCAAGAACTTAGCTTTTGAAACAGAATATGGTTTTGACCCTAATGAAAGCATTGCTTTCAACACCCTACCTTCCGCTACCCACAAATTCACTTCGTACCAATACCATTGACACCATGTGCATTGATTCTGACTATGTGGGTTTCGACTAAGATGGTGCGGAGGTAAAGGAGTCAAAAGGTACTACAATTTAAGGCGAAACCTACTTTTTTGGATTTAAGGCTGAAATATAGCAACTTTTAGTAATTACTTTTGTAACCGCCTACTTATTTGTAAGCCTTTGATTGGTTGGTGTATAACCTTTCAAATACTTTATAAAGATAACTGCCACATTTAATCAGATCTTTATCAAAGGAATTATAACGTTTAAGCCCTTTTATTAACAAAACCAGTATTTGCAAATAAGTCCCTCTCTTGAAATAATTTATTTTCCCTAGTAAATCAACAGGGAAAAATCCCCAAAAATCACAGAAATTCAATTTTATCATGTAATCAAACATATTAAAATTTCAGACCCAATTTCTTCCTGAAATACTCAAAATAAATTTTAAACCCAATTATTGTTTGCGCCAAAATTGGTCACAAACACCCAATTGCCGATGAAAGCACCCGTTCACAATCATATATCACAGATAGCAAGTATGTAGAGAATATAAATGTGAAGAACACTCAAATTTTAAAAGGAAAGTAGTAGAAACACAAGATTTATAGTGGTTCGGCGTTGTAGCCTACGTCCACTTTGAAGAGTGGTTGTTTTATTGATTATAACTCGCTGGTTATAGAAGTTTAGAACAGTACAACTGAGTTACAACAATGATTCTGGCAGATTATCGGCGTAGAAGAGCCAAAAGTTCCCTTTTATAAGGCTCTTGGACTATTATTTATAGGTGTAGGCTGCAAATATCTCGCCCAGATCTCGGAAGACTCCTTCCCTCACGTGGGTGGGCCCACGTGATCGATCCCCTGACATTTCGACTCGATCCATGATCGATACGTACCAAATTTGTATTGATCCAAAATTTCTCTTTTTGGGTTAGGATCGATTATGGACCTTCTTGAGGTTGTGCACAAGCTCCTGTGAAAATTTGTTGGCATTTAAACTTATAGATTGTGAGATATGATCGATGCAAGTTTGGATCTTTAATGTGGAAGCGAGTTTCATGATCGATACGAACCAAATTCATATCGATCCAAAATTGCTATTTTTGGGTTGGGATCGATCATGGACATTATTGAGGTTGTACGCAAGCTCTTGTGAAAATTTGGTGGCATTTGGACTTGTAGATTGTGAGATATGATCGATGCAAGTTTCGATCTTCAATGTGCAACCGAGTTTGGGAAGCGAGTTTGTGAAGCGAGTTTGTGAAGCGATTTTGTGAAGCGAGTTGTTGAAGTGAGTTTGGGAAGCGAGTTTGGGAAGCGATTTTGGGAAGCCAGTTTGGGAAGCCAGTTTGGGAAGCGAGTTTGGGAAGCGAGTTTGGGAATCGAGTTTGGGAAGCGAGTTTGGGAAGCGAGTTTGGGAAGCGAGTTGTAGAGGTTTTTCTTGATTTTTATCGGTCAATATCTCGAGCATACGAACTCCAATTGGCTTGAAATTTGGAACATTTGCTTTCACAGCTTTGCTAGTCATACCATATCGATCGTGGCTAGATCCGGACTCGGGCAAAATTTACCGGTATCCATAGTGAACCTGAGTGTAGCTGATCTTCGGGATAGATTGTTCTTAGTTTCCAGTTAATTCCTTGGTGTCACGGCCTTGCCAAAAGGCGGGATAACATTTCAAAATGTTTGTTCGTCGACTATGCTATATTTTAGTCTCGTGATCATGCTTACTGTCTGTGAAAATCTAGCTTTGACCATCGTGCAGTCGATTGGGTTAAATCCGCTTGTATGTTGCTTTGCCAAAAGGCGGGTTAACAGTTTGCCCCCCAAAACACGCCTTGCTATAAGAAGGTGTGTTTTGTAGTGCCATAAGCTGGATGTTCGTATCTTGTTGATGACCTGTAAAGAGATTTATAATCTTACCTTATTATGAATGGCGATCATTCGAGATCGTATCGCCGTTCGAGGCCATATGTGACCGTTCGAGGTCAGGTGCCGTTCGAGGTGAACGATGACCGTTAGATGTCGGGTGCCGTTCAAGGTAAATTGTGACCTTTCGCGGTCGGGTGCCCGGAAGGACTTTAATGCCATATTTCATGTTCGAGTGAGTTTCTAAATCATCGTTATGGTGGTTCATCGCTACCTCAGAGCATGCCTAAGGACCGTTCATGATCCCGTACATGTGTAAGTGACTTGGCCGTTATGGAATTATGAATACTAGAATTACATTCAAATGAGTCTTACAATAGAAATGTCCAAATCAATCAAGTTCAAGTGCAAAAAAAAAAAAAGCAAAACCGACACGTCAAAGTGCAAACACCCCTACTTTCGTAGTTCATAGTCTTCTCAGAGCATGCCTGAGGACCGTTCGTGACCCCGTACATGTGTAAGCGACTTAACCGCGCTAGCGCAGAGTTTCCGACTTATTCGTCATTATTTCAATCAATTTATGACAAGCTGATGCCTTGATCCTGAGCCGTCCCCAGTTGATGCAGATGGCGGTCGCTCATGTTCCACCGTCATTGCTCGCCTTCTCACATACTGTAGTAGCAATCCATTACGGATATGTCCTTCAACTTCATCCCTCAAATGCCTACAATCATTCGTACTATGCTCGCTTAGCTCGTGGAATAGGCAGTACTTGTCTGATTTCCTTTCATTGTTGGTTGGATCCCTTCTCATTGGCCTTCGGTAGGGAACCTGCCCCCTGGTGTCTTGATATATTCACTCCAAGGTCTCACTCAACTCCGAATAAGAGGTGAATCTTGGCTCCTTTTGCGGCCATCTCAACTCGTCAAAACTATTCTCTGCCTTTCGTTTTACTATGTCCTTATTCGAATCTTTTCCAGGTGGGTCTCCGTCTTTAACTGCATAAGCTTCAACTTCATCTCCTTCCTCTCTCTCAGCCTTTGCATCCTCCTGCCACAAAAACCTTTCCGCTTCATGGTAAAACTCTCCCAAATCCATAGGTGGATCCATTGTCAGTGAATTCTTGAATTCTGTGCCATCAGCTATTCCAGACACAGCTACCATCAAAACCATGGATGGATCTCGACGATCCACCAATGTTGTTGCGGCGTTAAATCGTGTCAAAAAGTTCCTTAGAGACTCCCCTGCTTTCTGCTTCAGCATTGTCAAACTCATTACATTCTTGGGCCTTGATATATGAACTCTGAACTGCCTCATGAACTTTTCAATCAACTCGGTCCATGTTCCAATCGAACCGCTCTCCAAATGCCTGAACCATAATGCTGCTATGTCTGTCAAATATAGCAGGAAGCATCGGGCCATGACTTCCTCTAATGCCCCCAGTACTTCCATATGCCGCATATACCTCGTTTTATGAACAGCAGTATCTGTCCTCCCATCGTACGTCTCTAGTGCTGGTAGCTTGAATTCAGGTGGGTTCCTAGCCTGCCTGATTGCGAGGGCAAAAGGGCTCTTGTTCACGTCTTCCAGATCTCTATTCACTAGTCCTCCCCTCATGGCTCGTCTGGAATCTGCTCTCCTGGACGAGCATCCATTCCTCTATCAACGCCGTGTTGCATATTTATGCCTGGTATCCTGCCATGGATTGGATCTATATGCTCCGGGGGCATTCTCCCTAGCTCATAGACTACTCGTGATGGTCCCACTCCATTCTGAATCCTATTTGCTCCATGCTCCTGATCCCTGTTTCCAGTGCTTCCTATAGTTGTGTTTCTTTGATTTTGCACTCTAGCTTGTCCAATCTGCTGGAGTAGATTTTGCATCATATCTTCTTGTCTATTCATCATTCCTTCCTTCATAGCTTCCAACATCATCTCCATCTCATCTCGGGTGATAAAGGCTGAGGCATGATTCGCTCCCGAGGAAGCCTCCTGACTCCCTTCATGCTGACTCCTTTCTTCTCTTAGTCTCCTTGCTGATTGCTTCACCATAGCTTTCTAGATCCAAGTCCTTAAGCTTTTAAATACAAAATCCAAGCTGTAGGATTCCTGAGTTCAATTCTCAGTGAAAGCACCAAAATGTTTATGCCAAAATTAGTCACAAACACCCAGTTGCCGATGAAAGTACCCGCTCACAATCACAGATCACAGATAGCAAGTATGTAGAGAATATAAATATGAAGAACACTCAAAATTTAGAAAGAAAGCAGTAGAAACACAAGATTTTATAGTGGTTCGGCATTGTAGCCTATGTCCACTTTGAAGAGTTGTTGTTTTATTAATTATAACTCGCTGGTTACAGAGGTTTACAATAGTACAACTGAGTTACAACAATGATTCCAGTAGAGTATTGGCGTAGAAGAGCCAAAAGATCCCTTTTATGAAGCTCTTGGACTACTATTTATAGGTGTAGGCTGCAAATATCTCGCCCAGATCTCGGAAGACACCTTCTCTCACGTGGGTGGACCCACGTGATCGATCCCCTGACATTTCGACTTGATCCATGATCGATACGTACCAAATTCGTATTAGTCCAAAATTGATCCTTTTGAGTTGGGATCGACCATGGACATTCTTGTGGTTGTACGCAAGCTCGTGTGAAAATTTGGTGGCATTTGAACTTGTAGATTGTGAGATATGGTCGATGCAAGTTTGGATCTTCAATGTGGAAGCGAGTTTCATGATCGATACGAACCAAATACGTATCGATCCAAAATTGCTCTTTTTGGGTTGGGATCGATTATGGACATTCTTGAGGTTGTACGCAAGCTCTTGTGAAAATTTGGACATGTAGATTGTGAGATATGATCGATGCAAGCTTGGATTTTCAATGTGCAAGCGAGTTTGTGAAGCGAGTTTGTGAAGCGAGTTTGAGAAGCGAGTTTGTGAAGCAAGTTTGTGAAGCGAGTTTGTGAACCGAGTTTGGGAAGCGAGTTTGGGAAGCGAGTTTGGGAAGCGAGTTTGTGAAACGAATTTGTGAAGCGAGTTTGGGAAGCGAGTTGTAGAGGTTTTTCTTGATTTTGATCAGTCAATATCTCGAGCATACGAACTCCGATTGGCTTGAAATTTGCAACATTGGCTTTTACAGTTTTGCTGGTCATACCATATCGATCGTGGCTCGATCCGGACTCGGGCAAAATTTACCGGTATCCATAGTGAACCTGTGTGTGGTCGATCTTTGGGACAGACTATCCTTAGTTTCCAGTTAATTCTTTGGTGGCACGGCCTTGCCAAAAGGTGGGATAACATTTCAAAATGTTTGTTCGTCGACTATGCTATATTTTATTCTCGTGATCATGCTTACTATCCGTGAAAATCTAGCATTTACCATCGTGCAGTCGATTGGGTTAAATCCGCCAGTATGTTGCCTTGCCAAAAGGCGGGTTAACAATTATATCATATTTTCCTTTAGAAATTCACAATAAATTTTCTATAGCTCAGAGATTTCTAAAAATTAAATCTCATCTCCAAAATCATGTTCTACTTAACATAAAAAATTTCCATGGCATTCTAAAATCTTAAACTCTCGATTTTTCATCAAGACCGTGCAAATTTATATGTGAATGAATTAAAATAAATCAAACATAATATTGTTCAAGCATATCATCATAAAAACGAATTTAATCATAAATTCGAAAAGCTTATAAACATAGAATAAAATAGAAATGATATGAAATTATTATTCACCTTAGGTGTGATAAGTAATTTGAGATTTGTTATTGATTAATGCTTCCTAGCTTTGATCCTAAGCTTTAGATTGAATTTTCCTCTTTTCCTCTTTGTTAATGGCCGGCTATATTTTAGTTTTTGATTTGTGTTTGTGAAGGTGAGAAATGAAACGTGAATGGGCAAGGGTAAGAAGTGTATAGCTGTGTATGATAAGGAGGCTATTTTACTAATATGCCCATGTGTAATTTAATTAGTTTAATAACCCAATTAAAGCCCATTTACTTTATTAATAAGCATGGCCCTATATATGGTTTATTCAAATCTCAATCCCCTCATCATCGTTATTCTATTTAATTTATCTAATTAAATTTCCTGAATAATGTTATCCAAAATTAGGGATGTTATAGGCTCCCTCCTTAAAGAATTTCATCCTCGAAATTCAATAAGGACTAAATACTAAACATAGCAATCATCTGTAACAACTCCTAACAACCATACTAGTCTAACTAACAAGAAACTATCTTTATAAATCTAATATAGACATACCCTCAAAGAAGATCAGGATAAGTTTCTCTAATCCTGTCCTCTGTCCCCTAAGTACAATCCTTCTCATTATTACTCCACTGAACTTTCACCAACCTGACTGTCTTATTCCTTGGTCTTTTCTCATCTCTAGCTACAACCCGAACTGGTTGACTAACAAAAGTCAAATTAGGCTCTACTACTAAGTCTTCCAACCCTGTCGGAGGAATAGTAGTCTCTGGATCATGCACATACTTGCGATGATGAGATACATGAAATACATTATGGATGCCTGCCATACTGCTCGACAACTCTACTCTGTATACGAGCTTTCCAATCCTCTCTATAATCTAGAATGGACCTACATATCTTGGGGCTAACTTCTCTGACTTTCCAAATCGTATCATACCTTTCATTGGTGATACCTTAATGAAAACCTTATCCCCAACTGAGAATTCTAAGTCCTTACGCCTCTTATCTACGTAACTCTTCTGTCTTGACCGAGCTTCCTTCATCCTTCCTCGGATTAATTCAATCTTTTCTGATGCCTCTCTAACCAAATCTGGACCTAAGACTAATCTGTCTCCAGTCTCCAACCAACATGCTAGTGATTTGCATGGTCTTCCATACAAAGCTTCAAACGGTGCCATTCCTATACTTGTCTGATAACTATTATTATAGGAAAACTCAAAAAAATGTAGGTGATCCTCCCAAGATCCACCAAAGTCCAATACACAAGCTCTCGGTAGATCCTCAAGTACTTTGTTGACTCTCTCTATCTGCCCATCTGTCTGAGGGTGATACGCAATACACATGTTAAGCCTGGTACCCATCACTTCCTGTAGACTCTTTTAGAATTCACTAGTGAACAAAGCATCTTTGTTACTGACTATACTACTAGGAACTCCATGCAGTCTAACTATGTTCTTCAGGAACAACTTAGCTAAAACAGGTGCCGTCCTGGTTGACCTAACTGGAATGAAATGGGTAGTCTTGGTTAATCTGTCCACTATAACCCATATACCTTCATTACCCCTATTTGTCCTTGGCAACCCGTCTATAAAATCCATTGATATCGAATCCCATTTCCAAACTGGAATCTCTAAAGGCTGAAGCAACCCACTCGGTTTCTGATGTTCAGCTTTCACTTGTTGACAATTTGCATATTGTCTAACCCACAAGCCAACATCCCTCTTCATGCCTTACTAATTGAAGCTCCTCTTCATATCCTGATACATCTTGGTCCCTCCAAGATGAATCGTAAACTTGGACCGATGACATTATCTAAGAACTTCTTTCCTCAAGCCCTCAATATTCGGAACACATAATTGTCCCTTCATTCTCAACCATCCCCTTTGGTCAAGGCTAAAATCCTTTAGATCATCCATCTCAGTTCCAACCTCAAGCTTTCTGATTTTCTCAGCCAACATGGGATCCTCCTTCTGCTTAGAAGCAATTTTCTCAATCAATACTGGTTGAACTTCTAAACAAGTCAACCTGGCAGAACTCTGAATAGAACCGGCAGTCGATCTTAACTGCACATCACAACTAACTAAAGCTTCTAAATCTTTCCACTCTGCCAACATAGCTAACACCACATTCTGATGTTTTTTGCTAAAAGCATCTACCACCTTATTACCTTTTCTTGGTGTATACTCTATACCAAAATCATATGCAGCCAAAAACTCCAGCTATCTCTGCTGCCTCATATTCAACTCCTTCTGAGCGAATAAATACCGTACAGACTTATAATCGGTATAAAGCTCAAACCTCTCCCTTAGAAGATAATGTCTCCAATTCTTCAATGCAAAGATCACAGATGCCAACTCCAAATCATGAGTAGGATATCTAACTTCATGTGGTCTAAGCTGCCTAGATGTGTAGGCAATGACTTTACCATACTTCAACAACACTACTCCTAATCCAATTCCACATGCATCAATATACACCACCAATCCTTGGTTTCCGTCTGGAACGACTAACACGGGTGCATTGGTCAATAGATGCTTTAACTTAAGGAATGGTTCCTCCCATTTGTCGGACCAAACAAATTTCACCTCCTTTCTGGTTAGCTTAGTTAAGGATGCTGCCATCCGCGAAAAATCTGAATCTCCGGTAGTAGCCAGCAAGTCCAAGAAACTCCTGATCTCAGTCACTGTCTCTGGTCTCTTCCAATTATTCACGGCTTCGATCTTATCTAGATCAACTGGCAATCCTTTATCTGAAACTACAAGACCAAGAAATTTTACCTCTTTCTTCCATAAATGACACTTGGTAAACATCGCCTTTAGCTGATTCTGCCTCAACGTCTCAAGTACCACTCTAAGATGAACTTCATGCTCTCTTTCATCCTTAGAGTAGACTAGAATGTCATCTATAAACACTAATACAAACCTATCCAAATGCTCTTGGAAAACTCGGTGCATAAAATCCATGAAGAAAGCAGGTGCATTCATTAATCTAAATGGCATCACCAACCACTCATATGAACCATACCTATTTTGAAATGTTGCCAAAAAAATACTGTCCTCCGCCACTCTTAACTGGTGGAAACCTATCGCCAAGTCCAACTGGGAAAACAATCTGGCTCCACTCAACTGATCAAACAGATCATCTATTCTTGGAAAAGGATACTTATTCTTAATTGTCCTTTCGTTCAACTTACGATAGTCGATACACATCCTTAACAATCCATCTGGTTTCTTTACGAACACCACGGCCGCTCCCCAAGTTGAACTGCTGGGTCTAATAAAACTCCTTCCCTCTAGATCCACTAGCTGCACCTTCAATTATTTCATCTCAGTCAGTGTCATCCTGCTAGGTGGTCTACTTACAGGTTCATCTCCTAGCCCAAGATCTATTCTAAACTCAATAGCTCATTTCAGTGGTAGTCCAGTGACTGGCTCAAAGCTGCAAATTCTCTTGCAACCCAAACCTGACTTAACTCGTTACCTACCTCCATAGCATTAAGTAAAGCACTAACATTCCGGTCAGTATTCGCTACCGAGATTATCACTCGGTTATGACTATTGGGGTGTCTTAGTGATATCTCCCTATCCTGGCAAAATATTCTAGCCTCATACCTGCCCAACCAATCCATACCTAATACAATTCCGATATCTATGAAATCAATAACATACAAATTGTGGGTAAACTTATGACCTAACAAGTCAAGTTTTAACTAGTGACATCTTAACCCTAGAGTTGCATACCCTCCTATTGGATTCACAACCCTTAAGGAAGTAACAAGGTAGGTGGGTACTAAACATAATCTATCAACCAAACACTGATATATAAATGAATGTGATGCACCGGTATCAAAAAGTACCCTAATTGGAATACTCTGAATCAAAAGCGTACCTTCCATCATAGTTTTCCTTTATCTACTGCAGCAGGCCTAGTTGTCCTAATAGCAAAGACCTTTCCTTTGTCCTCCCTAACTGGCTATGGACACTGATTCTTGTAATGCCCAACTTGATCACAGTTGAAGCATTTCACATTCTTCTTGGTTGTAGCTTTGTTTCTGTTTCCTGACCGGCATTCATTCGCAAAGTGACCCTTCTTGTCACACTTATAGCAAACTACCTCAGCCTTTGACTTCATAGCAGTATCTCCCTTCTGGACTCACTTCTTTTTAAAGAACTTCCTCTTTTTACCTTGAGAACCCTGATTTTCCACCGGCCTTTTTTTAGCAAAATCAGCAAATAACTCCTCATGACGAATGGCCATCTCCACCATAATATTACAAGGATCACGAACATGTGTCATGGTCATTCTAGCAAGCTCAGGCCTCAATCCCTGAATGAACCTCTTATTCCTTTTGATATCAGTATGTATATTAGCATATCCATATCGAGATATCTCTTCAAACTTAGTAGCATACTCGACTACTGACATCTCTCCTTGAACTATATCCATAAACTTCCTCATCAGTTCTAACTAAGCAAACTCAGATACAAACTTCTGCTCAAATCTCGTTTTAAAATCACCCAAGTTGACTGCTCTTCCAGCACTCCGGCAGTGACACTATTCCACTAATGTATAGGCCAACTTTCTCTTTTGCCTATCATTCAGACCCTGATCAGTAAATACACGCTCATAATGCAACAGCCAATTATGAACCTCTATGGCACTCTCCATTCCAAAAATGGCTTCCTACCCAAACTGGTGTAATCTCTACTCAGCAAAGTATAATTATTCCCAATTGGAGCCAGAGGATTAGCGCCTCCTGCATTTCCAACAACACCAGCAGCATCTCCTACTTGCATCAAACCAAAAAAGAACTGATACATCGCCCCCATATCTATTGGTGGATTTCCAGCACTCGCCTTGGCACCAACATTTTGATTACTAGCATTATCCTGTCGACCCGGGTTCCTCCTAGTAGTGGGTCGAGCATTTCCTTTAGTTGTGGTGCTTCCTCCACCGAGATTTCCTCTTATGTTTCCTGCTTTCATATCTCCTTTCTTGTAAATCTGCATACGAGCCTTAGTAAGTTACATAAAAATAGTCTAAGAGAGCGGCGAATACGTACTTATATATATATAACTATATATAGCAAATACAAGTGAATTACTATAGCGTTAACCCAATTATCTGATTTACTGGATTATGTTTGGAAAATCTTTAGGCTTGAGTTTCTTTTAAAGTTTCATAAACCTATGCTCTGATACCAACTTGTAACATCCCCCTACTTTGAGGTCCAAAACTAACGGTTACAGATGCTGCAGTCATCCATAGTTATTAATCCTCGACGATCAAATATAGCAATAATAGATACATTAATACAGAGAAACATAAGAATATGGAAAAAAAATTAAACAGCAAACAAATTCCACATTCCATTTCAAAATATTCCAAATTGATTACATAATCCCAGTTCGCAGACTACGTTCGGATAACATATAATTATTACAAAATATGCCAAGAGCAACATATGAAGATGCCCCCTTGGTTGATCAGAGTATATAAATAAGCAAGGAAACAAATTTTCCTTCAAAAGAAAACACACAGTGGAAATAAAAGAACTCTAATAACAAGCTTGCCTTCTGCACGTCCTCGGAAGCTTTATTCGTCTAAAAGAACACTTGGAAACCTTAACTCTCAACCTACTCAAATCAATTGAGTACCCGAGAGTTTAAGGGGAAAACAAAAACTTCGAGTTATACATAAAGCTTGGTATGGATAATAATTTACCATCTCAAACCATTTAGATATCTAGTGAGACCACATCTCTTAGTGGAACGGGTTTTCCCTCACTAGTATCCTAAAATAATTATAAAACCATATACTATGCTCTTGCATGCATAATGGTTAAAACATAGTATCTCAAAAACATTATGATGATATGCAAAACAAGTAAAGCAAATCTAGATTACCCATCCCCATTCATTCTGACTATCTATCTCAATTATAGTTTCTAGGATTACTGTTAACCTGTTAAATGTTTATGGACCATCTGACCAATATCATAGTTTTCATGGGATCACTAAGAACCTATTGGTAACTCCAATATCTTATCTCTTATCCTAGTTTTTATGGGCTAACTAGGAACCTATTGACTAACTGTCAATATCTTAATCCATATATAGTTTTTATGGGCTAACTACAAACCTACTGGCCCCTACCAGTATCAAATCATAGTTTTCATGGGCTGACTATGAACATATTGGCCCCTGCCAATATCTTTTGTTATACATAGTTTTCATGGGCTTACTGTGAACCTATTGGCCCCTGCCAATATCTTTGATTAAAATTTTAACATTTCTTAAGTTATATTCACTACTGGGTCAACCTAACTGGTTATTCTGGCCTTCCCTAAAGTACTGTTATGGGTTAATTACGATGTAAATAAGTATATGAAGAAGTAATCCTTCTAAAATCTTTAGATATGCCATGGTATTTCATTTTTAAAAGTGAGAGTGGGTTATTTTTTTTGAAATTTTAAAACATCACCTTCAAAACCTCTGGATGACCTCCTTCGAAGGCATAAGCTTCTTTTCAAAACATAATAAACATACCTTTCGAAGTCATTACTAAATATTCACTTTCGAAACTAATGGTACCTTTCGATAGTATCAAAATATTCTTTAAAACATAGCCTCAAAAAGAATAAAAGTACCTTTTCGAAAGCATTGGGTTTACTTTTTAAAAACATTCTTTGGGTCAAAATGATTATATACGAAAGTACCTCTTTCGAAACCAATTATAAAGTTGTTTTGGGGAAAAAGTTGATGGTGTCAGAATCATCTGGTCGAAAGCTACCACCTTTTAAATTAAAACATCCAAGGATAGAGTCGAAACCCCCCTTTCAACTCCATTGCCTTCGAAACCTCCAACCCTTCGAAAGCATTTAGGAAAAAGGTTTACTTTAAGTTAAAACAAAGAGAACCCTTCAACAGCAGAGATGGCTTTAATACAGTCGAAAGGAGAAATTTTGCGGCTGGGTTTCGACTTGGTTGAAATCAATCCTTTCGAAAGCTCTTATTTAAGGAGAAAGGTACCCCTTCGAAAGCTAATACTTCAACATAATAATGCAACCTTCCCCAAAAGCTATTTGTATAAACCTTTTCGAAAGCATATGTTTCGAAAGCTTTAAGTAAAACAAAGCAAGAACTTAGCTTTTGAAACATAATATGGTTTTGAGCTTAACGAAAGCATTGCTTTCGACACCCTACCTTCCGCTACACACCAATTCACTTCGTACCAATACCACTGAGACCATGTGCATTGGTTCCAACTATGTGGGTATTGACTGAGATGGTTTCGACTGTGATGGTGTGGAGGTAAAGGAGTCGAAAGGTACTACTATTTGAGGCAAAACCTACTTTTCTGGATCTAAGGCTGAAATATAGCAACTTTTAGTAATTACTTTTATAACCGCTTGCTTATTTGTAAGCCTTTGATCGGTTGCTGTATAACCTTTCAAATACTTTATAAACATAACTGCCACATTTAATCAGATCTAAGTCAAAGGAATTATAACGTTTAAGCCCTTCTATTAACATAACCAGTACTTGCAAATAAGTCCCTCTCTTGAAGTAATTTATTTTCCTTAGTAAATCAACTGGGAAAAATCCCCAAAAATCACAGAAATTCAATTTTATCATGTAATCAAACATACTAAAAATAAATTTTAAACCCAATTATACCATATTTTCCTTTAGAAATTCACAATAAATTTTCTATAGCTTGGAAAATTCTGAAAATTAAAACCCATCTCCAAAATCATGCTCTACTTAACATAAAAAATTGCTATGGCATTCTAAAATCTTAAACTCTCGGTTTTTCATCAAAACCGTGCAAATTCATATGGAATGAATTAAAATAAATCAAACATAATATTGTTCAAGGATATCATCATCCATATCATCATAAAAACGAATTTAATCATAAATCCGAAAAACATATAATCATAGAATAAAATAAAGATGGTATGAAATTATTATTCACCTTAGGTATGATAAGTAATTTGAGATTTATTGTTGATTTATCCTTCTTGGCTTTGATCCTTAGCTTTAGATTGAATTATCCTCTTTTCCTCTTTGTTAATGGCCGACTATATTTTAGTTTTTGATTTGCGTTTGTGAAGGTGAGAAATGAAACGTGAATGGGTAAGGGTAAGAAGTGTATAGCCGTGTATGATAAGGAGGCTATTTTTACTAATATGCCCATGTGTAATTTAATTAGTTTAATAACCTAATTAAAGCCTGTTAACTTTATTAATAAGCACGGCCCTACATATCGTTTATTCAAATCTCAATCCCCTTATCATCATTATTCTATTTAATTTATCTAATTAAATTTCCTGAATAATGTTATCAAAAATTAGGGATGTTACAGTGGAGAAAGAGCGAAATAGCCAAATACAAAATATGATCTAACCTTCCTCGATCCAAATTTCACTTTGTATTCATCATACAAAGTAAACTATAGGGTGGGCATGTGCTATATCATAATTTATGTGCATTATTAACACCAAATAGGGAATCCTTGGCTCAAACTCGAAAGCTCCATTATGTATATAGTTCGATATAAGAATTTAATGTCAAGACAAGTCTGAAGGGTAATATCTTAAGAAGCAAAGGCCAAGTAGTGAGATTCTAGCCAAGGACTACCTAAGTCATTTGTACTAAATTCGACGGTCACCCTGCTGACCTCAAACCAAAACATAGGCCTCAAGGTGGGCCTTAAATTAAAATACTAAAAGGCATCCAAGCATGCTATAGTTCCAAGGTACAGTACGCCTTCAGCTAATATTCTGATACTTTCCTACAGTCATTACTTTAAGAAACGACTTTAATCGGATGTAATCATGTATACAGGTCGAAAGCATCTAACTCAACATACGAGACTGAAGTTGTCTCTATTCAAAGCCTAATGTGCCTCAATACGAAAACAAAATCAATAGCTAAGATAGCCTAAGTCTACATCAACGACACAGATTTCCTTAAACTTATATAAAACACACGGGTTACAATACCCAAATTCGTATTTATAGAAATGCCACAGAAGTAATCCGCATCAATTTACAAGCAGCCAAGTGATGACGTATGTCCAAATCAAAGCCCCCACTAGCAAGCTAAGTCAGCAATCCAAGAAAAGCACTCTACACTAATGATAGAGCCACAATGCGTCTATATAAAAAACGTGTGTACATATAGTAAAAGGATTCGAATTAAAAAAGTCTGACTGCTCACTATTCAAATCATTTATTCATCTTGTTACTTAAGCTTTTCTAAGAAGTCATTAATGGCTAATAGATCTAATTAGACCTTGTACGATTATTCATAGCTTATTTGACCAATTAATAAAGAATTAGCTATATTGGACATAGGGAACCCTTCCCAAACCACAATAAACTCTATATATCTTTACTTTAGACATTTCATTTTCTTATTGCTTTTGATTTAGGCATTTTACCTTCGATTGAACATTTCCTTTATATTATTACTTTTGGAAATACTTCCAGACTTTGAGGTGTTAGATTGTGACAAAAAATCACGCTAATAGCTACTACCTCCATCGACACCTTTCGGCGTACTTTAGCATATTCTTTCGTGAGGAGGAAGCTTACAACCACGGGGAGGTGGATGTTAGCATCAAAGCTAGAAGATAGCATCAATAATCATCATTAACATGGATACCGGCCTGTCATTCAACTCATCGTCAACGACAACTTTTGCCGGTGCCTGCTCCCACTAAGTTACGCAATGAAGATGCTACTGCAAGGTACCCCTCATCTCATACGTCTCCTTGAGGCTGGCCTCTGGATCTACTCGAAGTCGACCAAGCTCCTCCTTGAGCTTCTATTTCTCCTCTGACCATTGTTGAATGTCACTGTCTCTAGCCATCTCCTCTATGTGCTTTGCCCCTTCAGCCTCAAGAGCCACCTCTTGAACTCGGTAATCCTTCCCTTCAACTGCTTGGCAAGCCACCAACTCATCCTTAAAGTGCTCCCCTAAAGCTTATAGGCCGATATGAACGTGGAGGGTACAAGATCTAGCCTGCACAATGAGCTAAGTAAAAAACAACCAAATCTGAGAACACTTACCAAATAGGCTTCCTTCAGTTAGGTGTCCACCACCGCCTCGAAGAAGTGAGGGCCCCAGTAGAGTCTAGGCCGGACCGTATTATATAAGGCTTCGAGGCCACCCCACTAGTAATAGCGGAAGCATATGTAGGTTAGCCTCATCCTCCTCCCCAATCATCTTCAGGACGGTTGAGCTCATAACTTCGAACCAAGTGTACCAGCAAGGGCCCAATCACATCCACCTCCCCTAAAAGTTTAAAGGATGGACCTCCGTCGGAACTCTCCACTTCCTCTGTGAGGGGACTCTTGGACTGTACCCTCTCTAAGCTTGCAGTGGCCCCGAACAAGTGGTGGACATCTATCGAAGGATGTTGCTACACGGCAACATCATTTGTGGAAAATACAAACTCCAGAATTGCTTGGCTATGAGGTTGGAGTCGTTTATAGACAAGCAGTGGTAGTGCCTTGATTCTACCGAGGTGGTGTCTACTAGGAAGCTCCCCTAGAGTGAATTTTATCCATCGACCATGCAAAATTCAATTAGACCACTATAAAAGATAAATAGGATGAGAATTAGCAAGATTTGAAACACAACCAACAATGCAAAATGAATTAAAACTACCGTCATCTTACTGGCCCTCTTTCTACCTCCTAACTAAAGGACTACAAGAGAACCCGTGCTGCTATTCCATATCAGCCTCATTGATGTTTTGTGTTCAGGATGTGTGTTGTGTGTTACTTGGTTTGGAGATCCACGGATAGAATGAGTTTTGATAAAGGAGCCTGTGCTCGTTCGGGTGTCTTGCTCTCATGTCCACCTACCCATCCTCACCTCCTTGAGCGTTCAGTTGTGATAGAATTAACTTGAAGACCATGTAACCATTTGGTTAGGAACCTCTACATCGTCTTAAATACAGAGATCATAAGCCTCCAACTAACCAATGTTGCAGCTCAAATCGGACTCGGTAGCCTCTTCTACAATATTAACCCCTAGCCTTACAACCACTGCCTCTCTAATAACCACCCCCATAGGTCTAGTAGTGGAGGTTTTCATCTATCAAAATAGAGGCCAAATATATGGCCTTGTTGGGTGTCACCCTAATTCGATGGAAGTTTTCCTCGTAGATCACTATGCATAGGCCAACATCGATAGAAGTAGCCATAATAAGATGATAAAACCGTTACCAATGAAAATTTCAAACTAATAGAAGAAGTTTCAAGAGTGGAGCATACTAGGGATATTAAAGGCCTGAATTGCAAGATTAGGGTACACAATCACTGGAAAAAAGAAAAGTGGTCTTGATAGCCAGCCACCTTGCCCAGGAGATCATAGAAGAGGGTACTTGTCGATCATTTGAAGATGATAATAGTTGCCAAAAATATCTTTGCCTGCTTTTACAAGCATACCACTAACCTTACTAAGGTGGGGTTCGGCTCTTGGATACCCAGGCCATGGCAAATGATGAATATCATAGCCGAGAGGTTGTAGCTGATTGGGAAGAGTGCATGGGCGCTATTTGGTGAGCATTAAGAAAACATATAAAGAAGGGATGAAGAGGGAGCATCACCCAACTCCACATATATGAAAGCGACCATGTAAAGTAGCATGTTGGTGGTGGCTTGGTTCTACCAACGTTAAAAGGATAAAGAGGCTCTATCCCCTCATAAAAAAAAGGGCTAGAGAGCTGGCCAAGTCAACTTAGTCCTCTTGGACTTTTGACAAACCTAAACTAAAGACCCACACCTTAGAAGTTGCATCAATCGTCTGCAATCAGCAAAGAACCTAATTACCGAACCACCCTAACTAACTTGGAAATTACATAAACTTCGGGGCAAGTAACTTGCCAAGCCCAACTTCATTTAAGCCCTAACCTAAATTCTTAACAGGCAATGTGGCTCGAGAGCACTATCAGTTCTTTAATTGTATCATAACTATGGGTGTAATGATCTATATTTTACGTATCCTTAGAATTATATCGGATGATTTTACCCTTGAAATTTCATAACGGCTATAACTTTTGGTAGAAGTCGAATTAGTGTTCAAGATTGGTTTCATTAGAAAGATATGATGGTTTTTCATTCCGTAGAGTTGTCACAATAGCGATTTGGGCTTCCTGACTAGGAGAAATGGTGATTTGAAGTTTGGCTGTTTTTGGAAAAGCTTAATGTGTAATTAGTGAGTTGGGGGAGTGGCCCACAACCACTTTCAGGTTTAAAGCTATATAGGCTGAAAAAAACATCCCCAAATCATTTCTACTATCTCCCAAATAGATCTAAGCCTCCACTAACTCGTTCCTCACCCACAGCCTTCTCTTTTCTCATCCAAATCAAGTCTGAATCATAGATTAATGGGAGATTAGCAAGGGGATTCATTAGTGATCTTCATATATATATTTTTAGGGAAGAAAAATTGGGGTTTGATGTTGATTTTTGGATTTGCCTAAATTTACGTGCAAATATTAAATTTTGGATGTTCGGAGAGTGATTTATCATGTCTTACCTTATTATATATGTATCTATAGGTTTTAACATGTTTTGGATGCATTTTTGAAGTTAAAATTATGCTTTGTTGCTATTTTATAACACTACCTACAGTAAAAGCATGAATAAATGGATTTTTGATGTACTAGACATGTAATTTGGATATGAGATTGCCTTAATATATGTTAGGATATGCCGTAGACACCTTGAATGATGATTGCTATGATTGGTTGTGGACTTGCATGTTTTAATGTTTTTTTATGCATGTGTGGTGTTTGTGTATATGCTTGAATGGTTGAAAACGCTCATCGAGGCGAATTAGATTTGGGAACTATGAAATCGAACTTTAATGGATAGGCTTGAGGATGTTAAATTTTTTATTAATGCATATGGAATGCATAAAGGTGGAAAAAAGGAACATAGCAGCGAAATCGACATGAAATTAAAATTAGAGTGACCAAAGTATTTTGGTTCGGCACTTCGGGACATGGTTTGGTCTGGCATGGAGTTGGCTCGATAGTGGCTTCCGGCTGAGGAGAAAGAAGACCAGACAACAAACGCCATCTGGTTGCATCGTGTTTGGGGGCCGGATAGGATTTCCTATATGGGGTGTGCTTTGAGCCGGTTCGGGTTTTGTCTCGGTCCGATATGCAAGCAAGTTTTTTGGTCTAGGGTTTTGGCATACTTTGGGCCTAAGGGGGAGCGACTGTTGGATTTTCCTTAGGCAGCTTTGGGCTTGGTTCGGGTATAGATGGACTAGGAATGAAGTTAAGGAATTTTTGTTATGGTGAAGTGATACTTCAGAGATTTCTTCATGGCGTGTTCCAAGAGTCTTGGGTGTGATGTGAAGTGAAGGGGCAACTTCAAACGACTCGGTATAGCCTTAGGTTTCATATGGCGACTCTTATAATGATGGTGTTATGCTTCAACATAACGATGATGGTGGCTTCGGGACCTCGGTATGATAGCTCTACAACCTACGATGAGTGACTAGAAATGTTTTAAAGATGACAACTTAATAATGGGAGTCGTGACGGTGATCCAAAAGGGAAAATTCAACGATAGGGTCTTGCGAGTAGAATTTGTGATTATTTTCTACTATGGAGATAGTCGGGACAAAATAACGATTGAGTTCCACTATGGAGATGCGTGCAAAGGGATCATTGATAACTTAGAGGTTTCTTGCGTTCTCGTAAGAAAGAGGTATGTGGGGACGTCCACTAGATTTGCAATCGTGTCTCGATCTTTTGATAGTAGATTCCCCTTGGATTTAGCGATCGTGAGCCTGGTTCCTAGCCATACGAAGTGGCATGGATTCAAGCACCAATGATCCTGAGATTATGATTATGTCCTCAGATTTCGATTGTGCCATACGAGCTGTCATATATCCAACACACAAAAGTGATGGTGAAAATTGTTTGATGGATGCTATGTTTTCCATGGTTGTTATCACTTTAATTTATCACACAATGTAGGCATTTTGACCGTATATCTAGACACTTGACATTGTACTTCGATTGTAGTACACTTATATAGAAATGATAGTAGATTAGCATATATCGACTTTTATGTGTTAACTTTTTGAATGTAGAGATAGATGAAGTATGGTTCTTTATATCCTATGCCCCTATTTACAATATATGATTATTATATTATTTGATGATGTATCGCTTACACTAGAATGTTGTATGACCCGAGGTTTTATGCTTTGCTTTTTACTATCTCGGGTACTCATAAATGAGTAGATTAGGGATAACATGTCAAGATAGCACATGGAGCTGTATAGAGTACGAGCAGGAAGCTATGCTTTCATATATCTATAGTCAGAGCTCACTATCGCTTATATTCCGTTGTGCAGTACTGTGGAGCTATACTAGTACTTATATTATCTTAGATACAAAGAGTATATTTTGGAGATTTGGTATATACAAACTCTGTTATTTCAGTTTTTGTATAATTTGTGGACCTATTGCACTCTGATGTTCTCATTTATAGTTCATTTGATTATATCTATGCATTGTGAGATGCTCTATAGGTTCTGTTCTTGGATTTTCATTACTTTTCAACCTTGGCTACTGTCCTGCATCAACCGGATACCTCCACAATGCACTATACAGGTATCTCGGGTATGGAGGTGTAGGACGATCACCATATTAAAGCTTAGGTTGTGCAGACGACCTAAGTTCATAATTTGATCCATTAGAGACAAGGAAGGAGCTATCACATTAGATTGGATCAAGTGATATATAAGAGAGCGTATTTGTTATATTTTGGTTTTCTAAACTATATAGTATATAAGTCCATTGCATTCACGGACATCACTTATTCCTTTTAGAGAGACTTATCATTCTTATTATAGCTGATAAGAATGAGCCGACTAATGAGGAATGTTGTTAGGAACTCCATTTCTGGAGTTTAGGAGGGGGCGGGATCGGTGGTTGCTAACCCTGACCTGTAAAACATGTTCGCCGAGATGGTGCAAAACACGATTCAAAATGCCCTAGTTGCTCTTATTACGGTTGTTGCAAGTGGTGCTTCAATGCTAGCACCAAAGGCTTACTTTAACAAACTAAACTAGAATTACTCTACTCTTGGAGGCAAATCGATCCTTGGGACGGAATCAACCATTGATGTGTAGGATTGGTTAGACACCTATGAATGCATCTTTGAGGATATTGAGTTAGTGGATGCGATGAAGGGGAAGCCAGCTTCTAGACAGCCTCAACGACGAGCTATGGGGTGGTGGAACACCATAAAGATTACTACTCCTAAGGATCAGGTTATTTGGGAGAAGTTTAATGTGAGCTTTGAAGAGAAGTATATATTGGCTGCTCAAAAGTCAATTCTTTTCTGAAAGTTTACTGACTTGAGACAAGGGATATGTCTGTATCAGAGTACGTGGCCAAGTTTGATATGTAGTCGAAGTATGGTCAATCTTTTATCGATACATTATTCAAGAAGAACAAGAAGTTTATTATGGGTTTAGACGATTACCTTGGAGGAAAGCTAGTATGACATATTGATGTGTCATTTGAGAGGCTAGTGGAGAAGGCTCTTCTACATGAGAGTTTGTATCTAATGCCTAAGTTTGTTGTTGCTCCCATGGCTGAGCTAATGCCGCGAGCTGGAGGGGGAGGCAAGAAGAAGCGGAACAACAGTAACAACAACAACAAAAGGAAGCAACAACGGATCAAGGGTGGCCAAAAGAAAGCCAAGTAGGAGCCTACTTGCTATAACTGTGAGGAGAAGGGCCAATTGTCAGATATTGTAAGGCATAAGGAAGGAAGTGCTACAATTGCTATAAGTCGGCGCCTATCAAGAAGGATTGCCCAGAACAATCGAGGAATAAGCAGGTTGTGTTTGCTTATGTTTTGAACGATGTTCCAGCTTCGTCGAGTGCTCCATCGATGAACGGAAAGGGGAAGAGCGTCGTTATACAAGGTTTCCTTTCTATTTTTTTGCACATGTACGTGTTTAATTCGATAGTGGAACTTCACATTCCTTCATATTTAGTGATTTGGTAGATAAATTAGGATGGAAACCTAAGATAGTTGACCGACCTTTGATTTTTATAAACCCTATTGGAGAATCGACTAGCCTTTGTATTGTTTTTCAAGACTTATCCTTATCGAGTTATGGATGTTTCTCTGTTTGTGATTGCCTTATTTTTTGTTTTATGGGGTTTGGTATTATTCTGGGGATTGACTCACTACAGTAGTATGTAGTGGTGGATTGTGAGAGGCCTTTGGTGACAATAGGGATGGATGATGGGCATAGATTGGAGATAGGCTGCCTACCTGATGATGAGGTGATGGTTAGCTTTTTGTACTCACTAGAGATCCCGTATGATGAATTGCCATCTATGCCTATAGCGAGGGAGTATCCAGACATATTCGAGGAGTTTGACCTGTAACACCCTATAAATTCACGTTAACAATTTAATTATTAATTAGGATCTAGAAATGGAATTTGAAAAAATGGTGGAATTTGGCCATGGAACTCGCACCATTGCATTCATGGTGATTTTTGAGCAACTTTCATGTTTTGAGTTTCGCGATCAGAGTTCAAAGGAAGAAGTTATAGGTGTTTAAAGAAATTAGAACGAAAATAATAAAGTACCAAAATTAGTAATAAATAATAATTAAACCAAGACCCCACCGGTCGACCCCCAGCGATATGGCCAGTAGACCACTAGTGGTCGACCGCTCATAAGGGTGTGGTCGGCTAGTCAAGGAATTTTAGCTGCGGTTTGAACCTCAGCCAACGACCCGTAATTAATAATTAAATTCTAACGGATACGGTTGATTCAAGAGCCTATAAATACATGTCTAACTCCTCCCTTCTCTTCTCATATTTTCTGATCTAGAGAAGTGAAGCTCTGCCATTTCCTCTTCTCCACTATTCCTCCTAACTTTAAAATAGTTTGTACTTACACAAATTGGAGAAGAGCAGAAAATAAATAGAAGAAAAGAAGGAACGAACTAGCATTGCACAAATAAAAAGGTAAATTTCAATATTATAAGTCTATGTTTCCCTCTTTTCTAAATCACTTTTAAGATCTGTAATTCTAATGGTTTGTGTGTATACTTTTATAAATATTTTTTGGGAATAGAAAGGAAATGGAGTTGATTCAAGGAATTAGATTTAGATCTGGAGATTTGGAAATCTTTTAAAGGTGAGTGGGAAGTTATGTAATTTACTTATAACATTGGAATTTATATCATTTGAATTTTATTTGATGTTTATCCCTAAATAAAGATCTAAAGAGTTCTAAGCTTCAATTAAGCACATAAAACAGCGCTTAAATTCTGTAGATAAATAGGAATATTGTTTACACCCTGATTTGGAAATCAATCCCCAAGTTATTAAAAGTTAATATGGATAAAGATGTAGAATTTTTTCCAGATCTACAATTGGGTTCTGAAAATATTAGTGTAATTCAGATTTGCTCTGATTCTATATAGAATGTGAGTTTTGTATTTTAATTTGTTGGAAGTGTTGTCCGTTTAATATCCATGAATTTGTCTAATTCCCTAATTTCGTAGAAAAAGTGCAATGTTTGATTTGATAAGGGTATACATCAAAAGAAGAAGAGATATGTAAAGTATGGATTTCCTTTCCGTAGCTTACACGGTCTATTTAAGTAAAAAGGAAATAAATAATTTCTTGTAATTCCAAACTGAGCAAATCCCTTAATTTAGGTTAATTTATGAAAGGTTATAAAGGGAAACATTTATGGAAGGATGATTCTAACAGATTAAAATATAGAATGAAATATTCTAGTTAAAGGACTTGTTATCCCGCCTTTTGGCAAGGCCGAGATACCAAGGAATTGACTGGGAAAAGACAAGATCATACGCCCTCAGCTTTAGATGATTGTTGGACGGCTACAAATATCAACGAATTTTGCCCGAGTCCGGATTGGGCTACAATTGATAGGACACGTCAAGTAAAGTAGTAGAAACCAACGTTCCGAATTTCGGAGCAATTCGAGTTCGTATGCTCAAGCTATCGTCATTGGAAAATGGAAGAAGTATGCTTTAGTTCGAATCCTTCTACAGTTCGAATCCATAAAGCAAGTCCTTGCTTCGAATCCATTGGCCCAAAGCCTTGCCTTGAATCCACCCTCGAAATGCGATAGTTCGAATCCATGGGACAACCTTTATTCGACTCCATCGAACCTCCCTTGCCTCGACTCCATCGAGCAAACCTGTGTTCGAATCCATCGAGGGAAAGCTTCTTCGAATCCATGCAATTGAATAAGCTTCGACTCCATCCCACGACCATCCTTCGAATCCATTCAACTGAGAGTCCTTCGAATCCATTAACTGAGACCTACCTTAGTCGATACGAAAGAAAATGTTCGTCTGATCGATTCGATGGAGTATTACCTTCGAATCCATTGCCTCGAATCCAAGCCATGGATTCGACCCAGTCAAACCGGAGTACAAAGCGGATCGATGCGAGAAGCACGCGCCACGTCACAGCAAGCATCGAGTCGACCAAATCGATTCGAACTAAGATCGATTCGAAGTATCCATGTTCTCCAGAAATGCAACATTGAATCGATCATATCTCGAGTTCTACAAGTTCAAATGCCATGAAATTTTCACAGAAGCTTAAACACATGACAAAGAATGTCCACACCAAATTTCAGCTCGATTGGACGATTTCTTGATCGATTCGAACCAAGGGTCGAATCGATCCCAAAGTGGGCCCGGATCTCCAGATTTCGGCCATGTGGGCCCCCTGACGTACCAGAACTGGTCTCCCCTCATTTTAGGCAAAATATCAGCCTCCTACACCTATAAATAGAGCCCCTGGTCATTCAGAAAAGGGGTCGGATAATTCTAAGTACTGAAGAGCGCCCAGATTCTGCCAGATCTACTCCAGAACACCGCCGCTGCTTTAGATTGACACTTAGCATTTAAATTCAGTTGTATTACATTATAAACTACTGTAACCTTCAAGTATCGAGCAATAAAATCATCAAACTTCATAGTGGACGTAGGCAAAATGCCGAACCACTCTAAATCGCTTGTCTTTGCAATTTACTTTCTGTTATTTGGAGTTTTTGTTAGATAATCCACAGTTTTAATTTTCATTCTTCACTTTTATCTCTTCAAAAAACTTCCGAAGAGTGTTGTGCCCATTTTTGGTACAAACACTTTGGTGCTTTCACTGAGAAAAAACCAGCTTTTTTCTCCTGCTCCTTAGATCTACCATCGATACCGGATTGCACAAATCCAAGAGGAAGATCCAGATCTCTAATTCATCATCCTTCCATTCTATTCAGATTTGCATAAAGTCTAGGAAAAGGATTCGTCATTCAAAATGGTTAGCACAAGAACCACTTCTACAGCTGCTGGACAAGAAGGTAGGGATGGACAGATTCCTACTCAACAGCAACCATCCAACCAAGAAAACACTGCCCATTCAGATCCGTCTGGGGCAGTCACTAGACAAGAATTCCAGGTGTTGCTTCAAGAGTTGACTCAGAGTCGGCAGCAATTGGCCGAACAGTTGCGTGCCAATATTGAATTGACAAACCAACTGAACCGCCAGGGCCGTAGGAGGTCCAGAAGGGATGATGTTTCCCGCTCATCCACTGAAAGTTCTGCCTCATCTGACTATCATCATAGATCTACCCGTCCCCGATTAGACGGAGATCATGCTCAAGCTGCTGGATATCAACCCGCCCTGACTGTCGGACAATTGAGGGTAGGACCGTCAACCAGCTTCCAGGCTGGGCCATCAGCACGAGGTGGTCGTACTCCACAATATACTACGGACAATCATGTCACAGCTGCCACAGTAGAAACAAGGGTTGATACCCGACATCTTCCGGATTCAAGTAATCAACAACAGGGACGTACTTCTGAACCATACGGCCCGGAAGATGCTAAGCCAAGGAGGCGAAACTTGGACCGTCGACAGCGCCTGGTCCAAACTCGCACTGTGGAACCCGACCACACCTTAGCTCAGCATGCTCAAAATGTAGCAATGCCGGACATCTCGACTATGATACGTCAGATGATCCGCGAAATCCAAGGTCTTACCAACGACGATTGGGGGATTTCTCGAAGTCATACTCCTTTCACGGACGAGATACTATACGCTGAACCTCCTCGGCGATTCAGAATGCCAACTCTCCCTATGTACGAAGGAAATTCTGATCCCAACCAGCACATATTGAAATATGAATGGTCAATGAGCGCCGCAAGGGCCGATGATGCAGTGAAATGTCGAAGTTTCCCCATCTCACTGGGAGGAATTGCAACAATGTGGTTTACAAGATTACCTCCAAGATCTATCTCTTCATTTGACCAATTGGCTAAGAAATTTGTTGAACAATTCTGTATGCATGTCGCTAGACCCAAAGATGTTAACACCCTGTCCAGTGTTACCCAAGCTCGTGGGGAAACACTAAGGCGTTACTTGGAGAGATTCCATGCGGCATGTGTGGAAATTAGTAATCCCAACGACAACTCAATTTTAATGGCATTGACAAAGGGAATTGATCCCGATTCTGAATTTGGAAACTGGTTAGCCGGAATGCCACCCGCACCGTTGGACCGTTTCTACTCCAAAGCCGCTCAATTCTTACGGCAAGAGGACGCGAAACAGTCTAGGAAGCAGGACGATGCGAAACCCGGAAATGAGGGAATACAAAGCAATGTAGCAGTTAAACAGTCCGGTGACAATTCCGGAAAAGGTCAGTTAAACATACAGAACAAACAAACTCAGCCAAGAGGTAGTAATGGTCAAAATAAGAAGAGAGATCCGAATCCAGGCCCACGGCGTAGGGCTCCAATGTTCGAAAGTTATACACCATTAAACACATCGCTGGAAAATGTGTACCTGCAAACTTGCAACACCAAACAGTATAAGAAACCCGCTCCGAAGCGGTCATCAGAGAGGCAGATTCAGACAGGAAAGTTTTGTAGGTTTCATGAGAGTTATGGCCACAATACTAATGACTGTCATCATTTGCAGGATCTCATAGAAAAGTTGATCAGAGAGAGAAAGTTAGATCAATTTGTGCAGGCACCGCAGTCTGGTGGTGCGGGGCCATCAAACCCAAACCGTGCGCAAGACCAAGAAAGACAAGAGGAACCCGCTCGTACAGGCGGGAGGCTAGTTATCAATACCATAAGTGGTGGTCCTCATCCAGCGGACAGGAGTTGAAGGGAAATGGAGTCGTATGCAAGCTCTATCAGGCATGCGAGCTTCGAATGCTGCAGTAATTGTGAGGATGGAACCCCGGCTAAGCAACAAAAGACGATGTCCGACGACATCATATTTAGAAGCAGAGATGCTGACAAAATCGAAGCCCCAACAATTGACCCACTGGTCATATCTGCCCAGGTTGGTCCTGCTTGGATGAAGAGGATCCTGGTTGACAGTGGGAGTTCTGTAAACATTCTATTCAAACGAGCTTACGATTTAATGAAGATGGAAGCAAAAGACTTGAAACCCTGCCAATCTCGAGTTCATGGCTTCAATGGGAGTGCAACAATACCCACTGGGATAGTGGAACTACCAGTAGAACTAGGGATTGGGGAACGCAGGAGAGTCCGACTGCTGCAATTCGTTGTTCTTGACATCGCTTCACCGTACAATGCATTCCTGGGTCGACCAGCCCTTGCTGAATTCAGGGCAGCCATTGCCCCGTGGTGTTTGACTTTGAAATTCTCAACTGACCATGGTATAGGAATCGTTCAAGGAGATCAGGCAGCAGGAAGAGCCTGTTATGTTGCTGAGTTACGTGAAGCACAGAAGAAGGAGAAAGGAAAGGGCGTAGAGGAATCTCTCTGCGTCCGTTTTACTGATAATTGACAACTAGCGCCCGGGCCCCGGCCCGGGCACCACTACCAATTCCTTAAAGATCTTGACCCTAGAGATAACGAAGATAAAGATGAAGTCAAAGAGAATCAAGCGTCTCCAGCTGAACTGACTGTGGACGTCCCAGTCAGTGAGGATGACGGCTCGAAAGTACTAAAAGTTGGATCTCAACTGGGAAAACAAATACAACAGGAATTGGTTGAATTTCTTCAAGCGAATCTCGATGTCTTTGCCTGGACGCACTCTGACATGTGCGGAATCTCACCGAACATTGCAAGTCACTCTTTGAATATTGATCCGTGACATGTTCCGGTCAAGCAAAAGAGGCGTGGTATGGATCCAGAGAGATCTGCCGCCCTTAAAGAAGAAATTGACAAGTTGCAATCAAATGGTTTCATCCAAGATGCTCTATACCCAGAGTGGGTGTCAAATCCGGTAATGGTTCTAAAACCGAATGGGAAATGGAGAACTTGTGTCGATTACTCCGACTTAAACAAAGCTTGTCCTAAAGATAGTTTCCCACTTCCTCGAATTGACCAACTCGTAGACTCAACTGCAGGCCATGAATTGTTATCCTTTATGGATGCTTATTCCGGTTATAATCAGATACCCATGCATCTACCCGATCAAGAACATACTAGTTTCATGACCGATCTGGGACTCTACTGTTACAGAGTCATGCCTTTTGGTTTAAAGAATGCCGGAGCAACTTACCAACGCTTGGTTAATCGAATGTTCGCTGACCAGATCGGGAAGACCATGGAAGTTTATGTGGATGACATGTTAGTTAAGTCCCGATTTTCCACAGATCACGTCAGGGATTTAGATTCAATGTTCCGCATCCTACGTGAATATGGAATGAAGCTTAACCCGTTAAAGTGCCACTTTGGCGTCGCATCCGGAAAGTTTCTAGGTTTCATCGTCAACGCTCGTGGGATAGAGGCGAACCCCGAAAAGATCTGGGCAATAAGGAATTTGCAAACTCCAAAGACCATAAAGCAAGTCCAGAGTCTCAACGGGAAGGTAGCAGCGCTAAGCAGGTTCATCTCAAAATCCACTGATAAATGCATTCCTTTCTTTGATCTAATCCGGAAAAGAAAACGAAACTTTGAATGGACCATGGAATGTGAAGGCGCATTCCGATCGATGGTTCAGCATCTCTCTACGCCACTGATCTTGTCGAAACCGATTGATCACGAACAATTATACCTTTATCTGGCGGTATCAGAGCATGCGATCAGTGCTGCTCTGGTCCGAGAAGAGGATCGAGTGCAGAAACCGGTCTATTATGTTAGTAAACGATTGACCGGAGCTGAAAGAAATTACCCCAGGTTGGAGAAACTGGCTTATTGCTTGGTTATTGCCTCAAGAAAGCTTCGTCCTTATTTCCAAGCTCATCCGCTTACTGTGTATACCGATCAGCCGTTGCGACAGGTCCTCACGCGGCCTGAGACGTTTGGAAGGTTACTCAAGTGGAATATCGAACTGAGTCAATTTGACATTACTTATGCTCCGCGGAGAGCCATTCAAGGGCAATTCCTAGCTGACTTCATAGCTGAATTTACTGTTCCAGACGACTTACCCGAAACCAGCGAGTCTCCTGAATATGTCTGGAAACTTTATACAGACGGTGCATCAAACGATCGGTGTTCGGACGCTGGTGTTGTACTAGAAACCCCCGAAGGTCGATCCATATGCTATGCTTTGAAGTTTGATTTTCACGCAACCAACAATGAAGCCGAATATGAAGCTCTGTTGACTGGGTTAAAGCTTGCTAGAGATCTGAGAATTATCGCTATAGAAATTTATTGTGATTCACAGTTGGTTGTGTGCCAGGTACGGGGAGAATATCAAGCAAGAGATCGAAGGTTAGCTGCTTATCTAGCCCGAGTTCAGGAAGCACTGGATCAGTTTGATTATTATGTCATTTACTATATACCACGAGATCGCAATCAAAAGGCCGATTCATTGGCAAAGTTCGCCAGCACCGGTGAAGCACAGCAAATGGGACTTGTCCCGGTCGAAACTTTGTCCTTCCCAAGCATCGATCAAATAAAAATGAATGATGTGTTGGAAACCTCTCCCAGTAGAGAATCATGGATGACTCCGTATCAGAATTATATTAAGAATGGGATATTGCCTGAGCATCGAAATGAGAAAAGGCAAGTTCTACGAAAAGCTTCGCGGTTCATCATTCAGGACGGGATCATGTATAGAAAAGGTTATTCTGTTCCACTCCTCCGGTGTATCGCTCACGACGAAGTCAAACGAGTGTTACATGATGTGCACGAAGGAGAATGTGGCGATCACACCGGTGGACAAGCGCTTGCTAAGAAAATACTCCGATATGGATATTACTGGCCGACAGTGAACCGAGATGCAGCCAATTATGCCAGAAAGTGCGACAAGTGCCAGAAACACGCTCGAATTCCAAGAGCCCCACCTACCGAGATAACTCAAATGGTCAGTCCCTGGCCGTTCGCTATGTGGGGTATCGATATCATCGGCGCTTTACCTCTGGCAAGAGGTGGTGCGAAGTATGCCATCGTCGCAGTTGACTACTTCATGAAATGGGCCGAGGCCGAAGCTCTCGCAACGATTACGTCGAAGAAAGTAATAAACTTTGTAGTCCGCAATATCATTTGTCGATTTGGACTCCCGCATACCATCATCACCGATAATGGGACCCAATTCGAAAGTCCGGAGTTCAAGAATTTCTACCAACGATTTCATATTCATAAAAAGTTCTCTGCAGTCGCACATCCACAAGCAAACGGTCAGGTCGAAGCTGTTAACAAAGTTATCAAATCCATCTTAAAGAAACGACTGGAAAAGGCTGGGGGCAAATGGGTCGATGAACTTCCTATGGCATTATGGGCTTATCGAACAACTCACAAGACCGCAACTGGACACACCCCATTTTCCTTATCCTATGGCTCGTAGGCCGTTATTCCAGTTGAGACAGAAGTATTTTCTCACCGCGTAACTTATTATGATCCAAAAACAAATGCTATATTACTCGCTGAATCTTTGGATCTATTGGACGAGAAACGGGAAGAAGCTGATTTGAGAGCGGCCGCATACCGAAGTCGGGTCGCCCGGTTATATAACACCAAAGTTCGACCCCGAACCTTTGAACTCGGTGATCTTGTCCTCAAGAGAATCTACCCGGTTCCTTCACACATGAAACCAAATTGGGAAGGACCGTACGTGATTACACAAAGACTTGGGGATGGCACATTCAAACTATCAACCGTGGACGGTCTAGTTTTACCAAGGGCCTGGAACAGCGAGAGTCTCCGTCACTACTACATATGACAGGCTTTATTTATTTCATTATGTTTTTTATTCAGCAATTTACTTTTGCATTTCGAAATTAGAATTTGTAATAAGGCAACTGATTTGCCATATTTTCTTATTTCAGCAATAAAATGCCATCTCTTCAAGCCAGAGCTGTGATTCATTAAATACAATGTACAACATCACGATGCACGAAGAGCTAAATTCCATCACACAGTGGAATTTATTCAAGTAGGGAGTGGCTGTGAAGCAATCAACCACTCACTAAATGAAACCCGAGCTCGGGGGCAAGCCATCACATCAGGCCAAGAAATGGGTTGATACACGACAACCCTTCACTTAACTCCGTACTCACAGAGTGCGAGGCGGAGTATAAACATTTGCTTAACTCCGTACTCCCAGAGTGCGAGGCGGAGTATAAACATTTTTCTAACTCCGTACTCCCAGAGTGCGAGGCGGAGTATAAACATTTACTTAACTCCGTACTCCCAGAGTGCGAGGCGGAGTATAAACATTTACTTAACTCCGTACTCCCAGAGCACGAGGCGGAGTATAAACATTTTCCTAACTCCGTACTCCCAGAGTGCGAGGCGGAGTATAAACATTTTCCTAAATCCCAGAGTACTCCGAGAGCGCGAGCTGGGTACAAACTTTTACTTAACTCCGTAATCCCAGAGTGCGAGGCGGAGTATAAACGTTTTCCTAAAACCCCAGAGTACTCCGAGAGCGCGAGCTGGGTATAAATATCGACAAACTCCAGACTCCGAGAGCACGAGCTGGAGTATAAACATTACTCAACTCCGTACTCCCAGAGTGCAAGGCGGAGTATAAACATACCTCAACTCCACACTTATCCCCAATACTGGGGGCAGAATCATAACACATAACAAGTTGAAGACAAAAGGGAATACATTCTCATTTCCACTATCAACAAAAAGAATCTGATTACAAAATGGTTCAAAAAATTGCTACTAGTGGGATCCGAATCCACATCTATACACGGCTATAGAAAAATCAACAAAATGCTACCCTACGCAACAGAGATTTAAAGAAAGAGTTCAATCTTTCTTCTTCCTTATCTTCTTCTTCGGGGTAGCTCCACCAGATCCGCTGCCTGATTTTCTCCTCGACCGCTTACTCTTTTCAGGCTTGCCCTCCGGCAACGATATAATGTCAACGTCTTCCTCAGAACTGGAGGCGACGGAAATTCTTCTAGGAGGTCGAGCTGGAGGCATAGGAGTAGTAGCTGGAGGAGGGACAGGAGCAGTTTCAATCACTACAGTACCGCCCGGTGAAATCACCATTAACGGGGCAAGCCCGGGCGGATTCATACCAGCATTCCCTACTGCCATCTCGGCATCGATCTCAGCAATAATGTCGCCCTCACGAGATACTTGGGCCGCATCGAATGTGCCAATACCTGGCATAGATGAACTAACGGCCGGAGCAGCCCCACTCACAGCATCGGACGGGTTGACAGAGGGATCGATGGGTTCATTGAGAAGCTCCTCAATCATTTAAGCGCTGAAAGAAAACATATTTGCATCTCCCTCCTCGCCAATCAAGGTAGAAGTCGTGATGGCTTCCGAAAAAACAACCCCTTGTGTTTGATGTGGAACTGATAGAGCAAGAGGCGCAGAAACAATAACTTCAGTCATTGAAATGCGACAAAACGAAGATTGTTAGCCAAGTGTGTTGCTTAAGGTTCTTCACGACTAAACTACGAGAAGCGTTCAAATACCTTCCTTGGTCTGGACCGAAACGTGGGCAGAATCCTCGGCGGAAGATAATAATGGTTGGTCAGGATTATATGCAGGAACAGACTGGGGATCTACCGCACCGGTGGTTTTGGGCAATGTTGGAATTACAGCTCCAACACTTGTCTCGTGATGCGCGATCCCCGAGCCTTCGCCTGTCTCTAGAGATTGAACGCCAAGCTTTTCTTTCGCCATAGAGATCACCGCCTCATGAAGGGTCTTCCTCTCATCCTCGGTGAGCAAACGCATCTCCAGCTCAAAGTCATCAAGTGTTTCATCTGGATGCGCTGCTCTTTTCTCATTCACCAGCCGGGTCCAGGCATTGTACAAGATCATGGAGTCATCTCCCAGCCACGCTAAATTTCTGTGTTCCAGCACATTAGCGTTGTACGTGACTAAGAGATCATCAAACTCAGCATCTAGCCTAGACCTCTCCTCCAAGATCTTTTCTTGAATTTCTGCTTCCGCAGACTTAGCCTTGACCGCCGCCGCAGCAAGTTCGGCCCTGAGAGATACTGCTTGGTCGCAAGCCTCTTGAGCAGTGGCGTTTTCATCGTCCCTCTCCTTCACCATTTCAGTAAATTTGGCCTTGAGCTCGTTCAGTTCTTTAACGGCTAAGTCTCGCTCAGCTGCAATGGTGGTGTTGCGGTGGCCCATCTCTTCTACCGTGGCGCAGTGTTCCTGCTGCATCCTCGCCAGTTTGGCCACGACATCTTCATGTTTCTGAAGTGATTCAAGCTCTGACTTCCGGGACGTCTCCACTTCAGATTGAAGAACCTGAATGATGCGTTTCTGTTTAACAATGTCAGCATCACGTTCAGCAATGATCTTCGCCCAGTCAAAAGCTACTCTAGAAGCCTTCACGGCTGCCTTGTACCACTCCTTATACTGAGCAAAGAAGTCGTGGATATAACTATGAGCAGTGGTCTCAGCGTCCAAAGGAATTCTTTTAAAGTTAGGAGGGAAGACATAGCCATCCATGCAAATTTCAGGGTAGTCATTTTTCATCTGGGCGAGTTTAGCAGCTCCCTCACTTGTCAACTCAGCTAGAGCTTGTTCTATTATAGCGGCTGCTGACGGTTCCATTCTTGGCCGCTGAACGTCAGGCCGAGAAGATTGAGAAGGCGGCTGCTGCTGGTGAGAAGGCCCTGGGAAGTCTACTGGGGCCCTAGGAGGCGGAGGAGAGCGAGATCGGGGTCGGTACTGGTATCCCCGGTCTCTGTCAGAATAGTCATAGCCAGAACGGCCACGCGAGTAATCTCTATCTCTATCATAACGTTCTTGACTTGAATAGCCTCGCCCATGATCTCTATCTGTCTCTCTCCTGTGGGAATCATAGAATGGAGAAGATTGGCGCACATTTCGAAGCCTATCCAGAGTAGAGCCACATCCTGACATCTCACCTGCGATAAGAAAGAATTACGGATTAAGATCCTATAAAGCAATGTTTATTATGCAAAAGTCATGAAGTGCTGTGGAAGTGTGTGTAAATGTGTAAACCCCCAAACCGACCGGAAGTGTTGACCGCACTTAAAGGAAAGGGCTCGTTCATGTTTAGGACATCTTGAAATTCTTCCAACCCAGGATTATGAGAAATCGATATATAATCTGGGATGGGAATATCGTCAAGCCCTTTGAAAAAGTCTCTCGAATGAGAAGGGGCAGCCTCAGAAATCATAACTCCGGGAATAGGAGGAGACACATCCACAGATTTCCACCCCTTAGACTTAAGTTTTTTGGAAACGGCGGCCTTGCCTTTCCGTCTTCCTCCCGACTCCTCCAAGTTTCCCGAGAGGTCAGCCATCGGCTCCGAATCCGTATGGGTTCTTTCTTCGTCACTCGCCTCGATTATTCTGATTCCAAGTGACTTCTTCACTTTTCTCTTCTTGGTTTTCTTCTTATCTTCCTTCTTGGAGGCGGGCTTTGCCAATCCCTCGACGACTATACTTTGATTGATGTCGATCAAACCAAGAATTCTTAAGTTATAATCGTTCAGCACCGAGTCAATATGTCTCAACTCGCTTGGAACTTCTTGAAGACTTCGGGCGATACCTTTGAAGCGCCCTCCGTCGGGTCTGGAGATAATGGCTGTAAAGGGAATGAAATGTCAATTTTAACACCAAAGAGCTATTGGTCAAGAAAACAGGTTAAGGCGCTTACGTCTAGACAGCCATCGCCTAGCAAAACCCGGAGGGCACCGAACATAGAACCACTCGTTCTTGAAATAACTCAGTCGGGTCCAAGCTCCAACTACAACTTGGCAGTTCCTAACTGCCTCCAGGAATGTAAAAGACGGGCTATCACCCCTACTCTTGAAGTTAAATATGTGTCTGATCTCGGAGGGCCTCAGCGGGCGAAAGAGACAGTCCATAAATATGACAAAGGCACTGTTCAGCAATGCGTGCCCGTTGGGATGAAGTTGCGAGGGAGCTATTCCTAGGTAGGATAACATCCCTCTGATATATTGGTTGAAAGGAGGAAGAGTTCCGGCCGCGCAAGCATGGCGATAGAATGCTGTATATCCTTCAGGCGGATTGTGCGGTCTATCAGTGGCACTGGGCAATAATACGTCACCTAGAGATATGTTATGCTTCAAGCATATTCGGCCCAACAGGGATTCGGAGATGTTAGACTGAACCGAATCAACAGGATCCTCAATAAATATAGCCTCTGGCAATTCATCTGGAGCTGGATCGATTACATCGGCAGGAATATCGGGAATCTCAAGCACCGGAGGAGTTGAGCTCTGTACCTCTTGTGGTTGGGAGCTCGAAGATTCCATAATTAACTAACTCATCAGAAAGCAACGTTAAGTTCGTAAACAGCCCGTGCATGCCCCCGTGTAGTGTGTATGAAAGTGCCGTGCAGTGCAAGTGCTGTGCATTATTTAAGCAAATTTAACAGGATGAAGCAAGATGTTCGTACAACATAACTTGGGAATTTGAGAATGAAAATGACCGTCATCGCTGACCGTCACTTCCACACCATCCAAACGCTACGAACCAACTTCAAGTATAAATCAGTTGTATTATTGGTTGAGTCATAGTTCCATCGACGAGCTTCAAAGGAAATTCAAGTTCAAGTCTTTAAGTCAAGTTCGATTATGCAAGGCCGAAACTCGTCGGAATCAAGTGTGATAAAGTTCGTTAAGATCGTCAAAGTTCAACTTGAAATTAGTCATGGTTCAGATGTTGGAACGAGTCTGAAAAATCGGATTCTCTAAACTGGAGGCGTTCGAATCCATCGAGTTGAATCGATGTGCTTCGAATCCAAATGGTTCGACTCGATATACTTCGGGATGGAGAAACGCCTCGAATCCCTAGGCGCTAAATGACTTCGTATCGATCGACCTTCAATACCTTCGAATCGATCAAGGTATCGTTACTTCGAATCGATCGACACGGGGCCTTTTTTCCTTTGCAGACATCGATTCGAAGCTCTGCAGTCGGAGTCGATTCGAATAAAATTGGTTCAGGAGAGGTACTAAGTGATGAAAGATAACATCCCTCAAGATCTCTACTTCTCCAAGGAAACTTCAACGCTTTTTTACGCCTCGAATCTTCGATTCGAACCGTTTTTCCAGATCTCACAACCCTTCAATATTTTCAGAAGAAAAATTGAAGACGAAGACTTCCGATTTTGTCATTCTCAACTAGCATCGATCCATCAGTTACCTGGTTAAATGTGATTACGAATGAAGGTTTGCAAGATTCAATCGATTCGGGGAAGACACGCTTTTTTCTCGGCTCCAGGAAAATCGATTCGAAGAAGAAGGCAAGGAAACAGTAAAAGTAAAAAGTTAAAAATGAACAGGACCCCGGTATATATAGGGGAAATGAGACGATTCATCTCCCGGTCAAGCGCAACCGGAAATAACGGGTCCAGCTCACCGATTCGAACGAATATCTTCGAATCGATCACTGCAGGGCATCCATCGATTCGAAGCTGACCAGATGACTTCGTCGATTCGAATCCCAGACGTACGTAGGTTACAAATCATCTTCGAATCCATTCCTCCGAATCCATCCATGCAGTACCGATGCGAAGCTTCATCGATTCGAAGCACAGCGTTAGAAGAGTCAAGGGAACATACGACTCCATCGATTCGAACGACCACTTTCGAATCCATCAATTCCGAACCCATCCAAACTTCGAAACCACCCGGACAGCCACGGGACGAAACCTAATCGATTCGAAGCTCCCTCGACTCGAAGCAGCTAACAGAAGATGATTCGAAATCACTGTGTCCCATCGATTCGAAGAGCCAACTTCAAAACCACCGACTCGTAGCATGTCGAAGGATATCGACTTAAGTGATCCTCTCGAATCCATCGAAAACAATCATATAAACGCATCGCTTCGAATATAAAATTATTACTTGTCTACCTTGTACAACGATTCAGGAGAGGATCGATACCAAGGGATAATCATAGACAATTATCAAAACGGCATTTCAACTCGACTCTCAAATAGGTTCAGGAGAGGACCGATGCAGAATTCGATAGCAAACCAAACTGGCAACGACTTGCCACCATGCAATGTTAACCAGGGTCAAAACGATATATATATATGCACATATGCCTGACTAATGTTTGATCTTTTATCATTCACAGAGATCAAATGTCCATTCCGTCATGAGCTCGACAACAAACAGCTCGACAACAAACAGCCGGAACAACAGTAACAACAACAACAAAAGGAAGCAACAACGGATCAAGGGTGGCCAAAAGAAAGCCAAGTAGGAGCCTACTTGCTATAACTGTGAGGAGAAGGGCCAATTGTCAGATATTGTAAGGCATAAGGAAGGAAGTGCTACAATTGCTATAAGTCGGCGCCTATCAAGAAGGATTGCCCAGAACAATCGAGGAATAAGCAGGTTGTGTTTGCTTATGTTTTGAACGATGTTCCAGCTTCGTCGAGTGCTCCATCGATGAAGGGAAAGGGGAAGAGCGTCGTTATACAAGGTTTCCTTTCTATTTTTTTGCACATGTACGTGTTTAATTCGATAGTGGAACTTCACATTCCTTCATATTTAGTGATTTGGTAGATAAATTAGGATGGAAACCTAAGATAGTTGACCGACCTTTGATTTTTATAAACCCTATTGGAGAATCGACTAGCCTTTGTATTGTTTTTCAAGACTTATCCTTATCGAGTTATGGATGTTTCTCTGTTTGTGATTGCCTTATTTTTTGTTTTATGGGGTTTGGTATTATTCTGGGGATTGACTCACTACAGTAGTATGTAGTGGTAGATTGTGAGAGGCCTTTGGTGACAATAGGGATGGATGATGGGCATAGATTGGAGATAGGCTGCCTACCTGATGATGAGGTGATGGTTAGCTTTTTGTACTCACTAGAGATCCCGTATGATGAATTGCCATCTATGCCTATAGCGAGGGAGTATTTAGACATATTCGAGGAGTTTGACCTGTAACACCCTATAAATTCACGTTAACAATTTAATTATTAATTAGGATCTAGAAATGGAATTTGAAAAAATGGTGGAATTTGGCCATGGAACTCGCACCATTGCATTCATGGTGATTTTTGAGCAACTTTCATGTTTTGAGTTTCGCGATCAGAGTTCAAAGGAAGAAGTTATAGGTGTTTAAAGAAATTAGAACGAAAATAATAAAGTACCAAAATTAGTAATAAATAATAATTAAACCAAGACCCCACCGGTCGACCCCCAGCGATATGGCCAGTAGACCACTAGTGGTCGACCGCTCATAAGGGTGTGGTCGGCTAGTCAAGGCATTTTAGCTGCGGTTTGAACCTCAGCCAACGACCCGTAATTAATAATTAAATTCTAACGGATACGGTTGATTCAAGAGCCTATAAATACATGTCTAACTCCTCCCTTCTCTTCTCATATTTTCTGATCTAGAGAAGTGAAGCTCTGCCATTTCCTCTTCTCCACTATTCCTCCTAACTTTAAAATAGTTTGTACTTACACAAATTGGATAAGAGCAGAAAATAAATAGAAGAAAAGAAGGAACGAACTAGCATTGCACAAATAAAAAGGTAAATTTCAATATTATAAGTCTATGTTTCCCTCTTTTCTAAATCACTTTTAAGATCTGTAATTCTAATGGTTTGTGTGTATACTTTTATAAATATTTTTTGGGAATAGAAAGGAAATGGAGTTGATTCAAGGAATTAGATTTAGATCTGGAGATTTGGAAATCTTTTAAAGGTGAGTGGGAAGTTATGTAATTTACTTATAACATTGGAATTTATATCATTTGAATTTTATTTGATGTTTATCCCTAAATAAAGATCTAAAGAGTTCTAAGCTTCAATTAAGCACATAAAACAGCGCTTAAATTCTGTAGATAAATAGGAATATTGTTTACACCCTGATTTGGAAATCAATCCCCAAGTTATTAAAAGTTAATATGGATAAAGATGTAGAATTTTTTCCAGATCTACAATTGGGTTCTGAAAATATTAGTGTAATTCAGATTTGCTCTGATTCTATATAGAATGTGAGTTTTGTATTTTAATTTGTTGGAAGTGTTGTCCGTTTAATATCCATGAATTTGTCTAATTCCCTAATTTCGTAGAAAAAGTGCAATGTTTGATTTGATAAGGGTATACATCAAAAGAAGAAGAGATATGTAAAGTATGGATTTCCTTTCCGTAGCTTACACGGTCTATTTAAGTAAAAAGGAAATAAATAATTTCTTGTAATTCCAAACTGAGCAAATCCCTTAATTTAGGTTAATTTATGAAAGGTTATAAAGGGAAACATTTATGGAAGGATGATTCTAACAGATTAAAATATAGAATGAAATATTCTAGTTAAAGGACTTGTTATCCCGCCTTTTGGCAAGGCCGAGATACCAAGGAATTGACTGGGAAAAGACAAGATCATACGCCCTCAGCTTTAGATGATTGTTGGACGGCTACAAATATCAACGAATTTTGCCCGAGTCCGGATTGGGCTACAATTGATAGGACACGTCAAGTAAAGCAGTAGAAACCAACGTTCCGAATTTCGGAGCAATTCGAGTTCGTATGCTCAAGCTATCGTCATTGGAAAATGGAAGAAGTATGCTTTAGTTCGAATCCTTCTACAGTTCGAATCCATAAAGCAAGTCCTTGCTTCGAATCCATTGGCCCAAAGCCTTGCCTTGAATCCACCCTCGAAATGCGATAGTTCGAATCCATGGGACAACCTTTATTCGACTCCATCGAACCTCCCTTGCCTCGACTCCATCGAGCAAACCTGTGTTCGAATCCATCGAGGGAAAGCTTCTTCGAATCCATGCAATTGAATAAGCTTCGACTCCATCCCACGACCATCCTTCGAATCCATTCAACTGAGAGTCCTTCGAATCCATTAACTGAGACCTACCTTAGTCGATACGAAAGAAAATGTTCGTCTGATCGATTCGATGGAGTATTACCTTCGAATCCATTGCCTCGAATCCAAGCCATGGATTCGACCCAGTCAAACCGGAGTACAAAGCGGATCGATGCGAGAAGCACGCGCCACGTCACAGCAAGCATCGAGTCGACCAAATCGATTCGAACTAAGATCGATTCGAAGTATCCATGTTCTCCAGAAATGCAACATTGAATCGATCATATCTCGAGTTCTACAAGTTCAAATGCCATGAAATTTTCACAGAAGCTTAAACACATGACAAAGAATGTCCACACCAAATTTCAGCTCGATTGGACGATTTCTTGATCGATTCGAACCAAGGGTCGAATCGATCCCAAAGTGGGCCCGGATCTCCAGATTTCGGCCATGTGGGCCCCCTGACGTACCAGAACTGGTCTCCCCTCATTTTAGGCAAAATATCAGCCTCCTACACCTATAAATAGAGCCCCTGGTCATTCAGAAAAGGGGTCGGATAATTCTAAGTACTGAAGAGCGCCCAGATTCTGCCAGATCTACTCCAGAACACCGCCGCTGCTTTAGATTGACACTTAGCATTTAAATTCAGTTGTATTACATTATAAACTACTGTAACCTTCAAGTATCGAGCAATAAAATCATCAAACTTCATAGTGGACGTAGGCAAAATGCCGAACCACTCTAAATCGCTTGTCTTTGCAATTTACTTTCTGTTATTTGGAGTTTTTGTTAGATAATCCACAGTTTTAATTTTCATTCTTCACTTTTATCTCTTCAAAAAACTTCCGAAGAGTGTTGTGCCCATTTTTGGTACAAACACTTTGGTGCTTTCACTGAGAAAAAACCAGCTTTTTTCTCCTGCTCCTTAGATCTACCATCGATACCGGATTGCACAAATCCAAGAGGAAGATCCAGATCTCTAATTCATCATCCTTCCATTCTATTCAGATTTGCATAAAGTCTAGGAAAAGGATTCGTCATTCAAAATGGTTAGCACAAGAACCACTTCTACAGCTGCTGGACAAGAAGGTAGGGATGGACAGATTCCTACTCAACAGCAACCATCCAACCAAGAAAACACTGCCCATTCAGATCCGTCTGGGGCAGTCACTAGACAAGAATTCCAGGTGTTGCTTCAAGAGTTGACTCAGAGTCGGCAGCAATTGGCCGAACAGTTGCGTGCCAATATTGAATTGACAAACCAACTGAACCGCCAGGGCCGTAGGAGGTCCAGAAGGGATGATGTTTCCCGCTCATCCACTGAAAGTTCTGCCTCATCTGACTATCATCATAGATCTACCCGTCCCCGATTAGACGGAGATCATGCTCAAGCTGCTGGATATCAACCCGCCCTGACTGTCGGACAATTGAGGGTAGGACCGTCAACCAGCTTCCAGGCTGGGCCATCAGCACGAGGTGGTCGTACTCCACAATATACTACGGACAATCATGTCACAGCTGCCACAGTAGAAACAAGGGTTGATACCCGACATCTTCCGGATTCAAGTAATCAACAACAGGGACGTACTTCTGAACCATACGGCCCGGAAGATGCTAAGCCAAGGAGGCGAAACTTGGACCGTCGACAGCGCCTGGTCCAAACTCGCACTGTGGAACCCGACCACACCTTAGCTCAGCATGCTCAAAATGTAGCAATGCCGGACATCTCGACTATGATACGTCAGATGATCCGCGAAATCCAAGGTCTTACCAACGACGATTGGGGGATTTCTCGAAGTCATACTCCTTTCACGGACGAGATACTATACGCTGAACCTCCTCGGCGATTCAGAATGCCAACTCTCCCTATGTACGAAGGAAATTCTGATCCCAACCAGCACATATTGAAATATGAATGGTCAATGAGCGCCGCAAGGGCCGATGATGCAGTGAAATGTCGAAGTTTCCCCATCTCACTGGGAGGAATTGCAACAATGTGGTTTACAAGATTACCTCCAAGATCTATCTCTTCATTTGACCAATTGGCTAAGAAATTTGTTGAACAATTCTGTATGCATGTCGCTAGACCCAAAGATGTTAACACCCTGTCCAGTGTTACCCAAGCTCGTGGGGAAACACTAAGGCGTTACTTGGAGAGATTCCATGCGGCATGTGTGGAAATTAGTAATCCCAACGACAACTCAATTTTAATGGCATTGACAAAGGGAATTGATCCCGATTCTGAATTTGGAAACTGGTTAGCCGGAATGCCACCCGCACCGTTGGACCGTTTCTACTCCAAAGCCGCTCAATTCTTACGGCAAGAGGACGCGAAACAGTCTAGGAAGCAGGACGATGCGAAACCCGGAAATGAGGGAATACAAAGCAATGTAGCAGTTAAACAGTCCGGTGACAATTCCGGAAAAGGTCAGTTAAACATACAGAACAAACAAACTCAGCCAAGAGGTAGTAATGGTCAAAATAAGAAGAGAGATCCGAATCCAGGCCCACGGCGTAGGGCTCCAATGTTCGAAAGTTATACACCATTAAACACATCGCTGGAAAATGTGTACCTGCAAACTTGCAACACCAAACAGTATAAGAAACCCGCTCCGAAGCGGTCATCAGAGAGGCAGATT
Source organism: Allium fistulosum (assembly GCA_030737815.1). NCBI lineage: Eukaryota > Viridiplantae > Streptophyta > Magnoliopsida > Asparagales > Amaryllidaceae > Allium > Allium fistulosum. The sequence goes on from CM060905.1 coordinate 927,344,179, forward strand.
CAGACAGGAAAGTTTTGTAGGTTTCATGAGAGTTATGGCCACAATACTAATGACTGTCATCATTTGCAGGATCTCATAGAAAAGTTGATCAGAGAGAGAAAGTTAGATCAATTTGTGCAGGCACCGCAGTCTGGTGGTGCGGGGCCATCAAACCCAAACCGTACGCAAGACCAAGAAAGACAAGAGGAACCCGCTCGTACAGGCGGGAGGCTAGTTATCAATACCATAAGTGGTGGTCCTCATCCAGCGGACAGGAGTTGAAGGGAAATGGAGTCGTATGCAAGCTCTATCAGGCATGCGAGCTTCGAATGCTGCAGTAATTGTGAGGATGGAACCCCGGCTAAGCAACAAAAGACGATGTCCGACGACATCATATTTAGAAGCAGAGATGCTGACAAAATCGAAGCCCCAACAATTGACCCACTGGTCATATCTGCCCAGGTTGGTCCTGCTTGGATGAAGAGGATCCTGGTTGACAGTGGGAGTTCTGTAAACATTCTATTCAAACGAGCTTACGATTTAATGAAGATGGAAGCAAAAGACTTGAAACCCTGCCAATCTCGAGTTCATGGCTTCAATGGGAGTGCAACAATACCCACTGGGATAGTGGAACTACCAGTAGAACTAGGGATTGGGGAACGCAGGAGAGTCCGACTGCTGCAATTCGTTGTTCTTGACATCGCTTCACCGTACAATGCATTCCTGGGTCGACCAGCCCTTGCTGAATTCAGGGCAGCCATTGCCCCGTGGTGTTTGACTTTGAAATTCTCAACTGACCATGGTATAGGAATCGTTCAAGGAGATCAGGCAGCAGGAAGAGCCTGTTATGTTGCTGAGTTACGTGAAGCACAGAAGAAGGAGAAAGGAAAGGGCGTAGAGGAATCTCAGAATAAATTATAGCCATAAATACACAAATAAATATTAGTGGGCTTTGTCCAATAATAAAACTTAGAATAATTAACCGGACTTAGGGGTTTGGGATGTGAGGTTAGTTACACAACATAAGTCTACCTTTTACTTAGAGACTACCATCAGTTATGTACACTTAATATTGATGTGAAACTTCTCCAACCATAGGACCCATGGGAAAAAGAGATATGCCCTAAAACATTGGACTTTCTTTGGGGATTGAAGGTATTAAGTGGTTGTTTAAGGGCCTACCTCTTTCGCTTATATGAAATATTAAAAGGTCAGGGTTTGCAATTAAGCACGGTAAAGGAAATCTCAGAAAGATCTGCTTCAATAGGAATTATTAAGGGCTAGAAGAGATTTTCGTACAATGTCAGCTAAGATAGGTACCAGCGAGGAGGCCACCTTAGAATTAGGTATTAAATGATAGGGACCTGCCTTAAATAAGGTATTAAATGGTCAGACTCTACCTAATTCCATTAAAAGGTATTAAGCGGCTTGGGTACCATCTCTCACATGACTAAGTCATTAGTAGCGATAGATGCAGCAATTTATAAAGCCTTATATATGAGTAATCGGTCTCTACAGCTAGGACCGATTGACCAACGTTGATGATGCGAAGGGCCCGCTTCAGGGAATGAGGTATTAAATAGCCGTTGGGTCTTCCTCCTCCTTATTCAAGAAGTATTAAGTGGCTGGCTTTTGGGAAGCATATGCAAATAGGCATATCTTAGTATTATACCTTGGAGAAGGTTGGGTAGAATTATTGTACGCGCATTAAACGGATTAACCGCAAATAATAAGACATAAAATTTAAATGGAGACCAATCTATATGATTTTGTGTTATGGATAAAGTATGCGATTTTCCAATCACTAGAAAGTCATTTTGACCCCCTCTCATTACAACCCACATGATAGATTTAGAGGAACGATTCACTAGAGCAGGATGGAACGGTTGATGGAGAAGTCTTCTTATTCATGCTCAGTACTAACAAGGTGATTGGATGTCCAAGGACTATCATTGATTAAGAGGTAGTAGCCTCATTCAGTAGTTAATTTTCATGAATTTTTCTAATACCCTAATTTCATAGAAAAAGTGCAATGTCTGATTTGATAAGGAATATACACCAAAAGAAGAGAGAGATGTGTAAAGTATGGATTTCTTTACCGTTACTTACACTGTCTATTTCAATAAAAAGGAAATAAATAATTCTTTGTAATTTCAAACTAAACAAATCCCTTAATTTAGGTTAATTTATAGAAGGTTATAATCGGAAACCTTTATGGAAGGATGATTCTAACGGATTAAAATATAGAATGAAATATTCTAGTTAAAGGACTAATAACTGAAAATGTAATAATAAATTTATAAACATATATAACTGCACTAAAATGTTCAAAATGAAAATATAACTAATACATTATGCATTTAATGTTCATATCAAATGTAAATTAAACGTTAGAATAGATCATGTAATAAATGGTAGAATTGGAAAATAAAGATGGAAGGATTGTAACTACAAAATTTGAATAGGCAATATTTATGCAATGAATGGGAGTTACAATAATTTAATTAAATTATCAATGGATGGAATGAGATGGATAAGAAACTAGTAGGTTGACCATGGAAAAGATAAGGAAGAAATAATGGCAAGGTTCGAATAAGTATGTAAATGTCTTTGGAAACATTCATTAAGATAATAATCATTTATTATGAACAAAAGGGACACTTATGGGGATAATAAGTAAAACATTCTAGGTAGCAATTAAACCTTATAAGGAAGCATAATTATCACTAGAATAAATTATAGCCTTAAATATGCAAATAGAGATTAGTGGGTTTTGTCTAATAATAAAGCTTAGAATAATTAATTGGACTTAGAGGGTAGGGATGCGAGGTCAATAGAAGTTACACAACAGAAGTCTACCCTTCACTCAGAGACTATCAGCAGTTATATACGGTTATTACTGATGTGAGACATCTCAAACCATGGGACCCATGGGAAAAAGGAATATGCCTAAAAACATAGGACCTGCTTTGGCGATTGAAGGTATTAAGTGGTTATTTAAGGGACCGCCTCTTTCCCTTATATGAAGTGTTAAATGGTCCGGGTTAGCAGTTAGGTATGTTAAAGGATATCTTGGAATGGTCTGCTTCAATGGGAAGTACTAAGTGGCCAAAGTGATTTTCGTGCAATGTCAGCTAGATACATAGCAGTAAGGAGCCCGCCTCGGGATTATGTATTATATGATAGGGATATGTCTTAAATAAAGTATTAAATGGTCAAAGTCTGCCTAATTCCCTTAAAAGGTATTAAGTGGCTTGGACGCTATCCCTCACATGGCTAAGCCATTACTATCGATAGATGTGGTAATTATATATTATAAAGCCATATGTAGGAGTCATCGGTCTTTGTAGTTAGGACCGATAGACCAACGTTGACGATGCGAAGGGTCTGCTTCAAGGAATGAGGTATTAAATGGCCGTTGGGTCTACCTCCTCCTTATTTAAGAAGTATTAAGTGGCTAGGATATGGATAATGTATGCACAATAGGCATATGTCAATTTTATACCTTAGAGAAGGTTAGGTAGAATTATCGTACACGCATTAAACGGATTAACCGTAAATAATAAGATATAATATTTCAGTGAAAACCAATATTAGTGGGCTTTGTCCAATAATAAAACTTAGAATAATTAACCGGACTTAGGGGTTTGGGATGTGAGGTTAGTTACACAACATAAGTCTACCTTTTACTTAGAGACTACCATCAGTTATGTACACTTAATATTGATGTGAAACTTCTCCAACCATAGGACCCATGGGAAAAAGAGATATGCCCTAAAACATTGGACTTTCTTTGGGGATTGAAGGTATTAAGTGGTTGTTTAAGGGCCTACCTCTTTCGCTTATATGAAATATTAAAAGGTCAGGGTTTGCAATTAAGCACGGTAAAGGAAATCTCAGAAAGATCTGCTTCAATAGGAATTATTAAGGGCTAGAAGAGATTTTCGTACAATGTCAGCTAAGATAGGTACCAGCGAGGAGGCCACCTTAGAATTAGGTATTAAATGATAGGGACCTGCCTTAAATAAGGTATTAAATGGTCAGACTCTACCTAATTCCATTAAAAGGTATTAAGCGGCTTGGGTACCATCTCTCACATGACTAAGTCATTAGTAGCGATAGATGCAGCAATTTATAAAGCCTTATATATGAGTAATCGGTCTCTACAGCTAGGACCGATTGACCAACGTTGATGATGCGAAGGGCCCGCTTCAGGGAATGAGGTATTAAATAGCCGTTGGGTCTTCCTCCTCCTTATTCAAGAAGTATTAAGTGGCTGGCTTTTGGGAAGCATATGCAAATAGGCATATCTTAGTATTATACCTTGGAGAAGGTTGGGTAGAATTATTGTACGCGCATTAAACGGATTAACCGCAAATAATAAGACATAAAATTTAAATGGAGACCAATCTATATGATTTTGTGTTATGGATAAAGTATGCGATTTTCCAATCACTAGAAAGTCATTTTGACCCCCTCTCATTACAACCCACATGATAGATTTAGAGGAACGATTCACTAGAGCAGGATGGAACGGTTGATGGAGAAGTCTTCTTATTCATGCTCAGTACTAACAAGGTGATTGGATGTCCAAGGACTATCATTGATTAAGAGGTAGTAGCCTCATTCAGTAGTTAATTTTCATGAATTTTTCTAATACCCTAATTTCATAGAAAAAGTGCAATGTCTGATTTGATAAGGAATATACACCAAAAGAAGAGAGAGATGTGTAAAGTATGGATTTCTTTACCGTTACTTACACTGTCTATTTCAATAAAAAGGAAATAAATAATTCTTTGTAATTTCAAACTAAACAAATCCCTTAATTTAGGTTAATTTATAGAAGGTTATAATCGGAAACCTTTATGGAAGGATGATTCTAACGGATTAAAATATAGAATGAAATATTCTAGTTAAAGGACTAATAACTGAAAATGTAATAATAAATTTATAAACATATATAACTGCACTAAAATGTTCAAAATGAAAATATAACTAATACATTATGCATTTAATGTTCATATCAAATGTAAATTAAACGTTAGAATAGATCATGTAATAAATGGTAGAATTGGAAAATAAAGATGGAAGGATTGTAACTACAAAATTTGAATAGGCAATATTTATGCAATGAATGGGAGTTACAATAATTTAATTAAATTATCAATGGATGGAATGAGATGGATAAGAAACTAGTAGGTTGACCATGGAAAAGATAAGGAAGAAATAATGGCAAGGTTCGAATAAGTATGTAAATGTCTTTGGAAACATTCATTAAGATAATAATCATTTATTATGAACAAAAGGGACACTTATGGGGATAATAAGTAAAACATTCTAGGTAGCAATTAAACCTTATAAGGAAGCATAATTATCACTAGAATAAATTATAGCCTTAAATATGCAAATAGAGATTAGTGGGTTTTGTCTAATAATAAAGCTTAGAATAATTAATTGGACTTAGAGGGTAGGGATGCGAGGTCAATAGAAGTTACACAACAGAAGTCTACCCTTCACTCAGAGACTATCAGCAGTTATATACGGTTATTACTGATGTGAGACATCTCAAACCATGGGACCCATGGGAAAAAGGAATATGCCTAAAAACATAGGACCTGCTTTGGCGATTGAAGGTATTAAGTGGTTATTTAAGGGACCGCCTCTTTCCCTTATATGAAGTGTTAAATGGTCCGGGTTAGCAGTTAGGTATGTTAAAGGATATCTTGGAATGGTCTGCTTCAATGGGAAGTACTAAGTGGCCAAAGTGATTTTCGTGCAATGTCAGCTAGATACATAGCAGTAAGGAGCCCGCCTCGGGATTATGTATTATATGATAGGGATATGTCTTAAATAAAGTATTAAATGGTCAAAGTCTGCCTAATTCCCTTAAAAGGTATTAAGTGGCTTGGACGCTATCCCTCACATGGCTAAGCCATTACTATCGATAGATGTGGTAATTATATATTATAAAGCCATATGTAGGAGTCATCGGTCTTTGTAGTTAGGACCGATAGACCAACGTTGACGATGCGAAGGGTCTGCTTCAAGGAATGAGGTATTAAATGGCCGTTGGGTCTACCTCCTCCTTATTTAAGAAGTATTAAGTGGCTAGGATATGGATAATGTATGCACAATAGGCATATGTCAATTTTATACCTTAGAGAAGGTTAGGTAGAATTATCGTACACGCATTAAACGGATTAACCGTAAATAATAAGATATAATATTTCAGTGAAAACCAATCGGTATGAGTTAGTGTTATGGATAAAGTATGCAATTTTCTAATCACCACAACATTGTTCTGACCCCTCCTCATTACAACCCACAAGATAGATTTAGAGGAACAGGTCACTGGATTAGGATGGAACGGTTGATGGAGAAGTCTTCTTATTCATGCTTAGTATTGACAAGGCCATTGGACGTCTAAGTAATATCATTGATTTCGAGGTAGTAGCCTCAATCGGTATTTATATCCTATTATTTTGTCATTTCCGCTGTGAGTATAGATTGATCAATCTTTAATATGCTCATGTTTATGCAGGTTACCAAAACCAATAATCTATACACCAATGGACTTGGGTTTTGATTTTTGTCAAAATTATGGCCCATTAAGGTGCGGGTTGTTGCATTTGGTATCAGAGCCTAGGTTAGTCGATCATCAGGATTAGGATAATTAAGAGTGTGTATTTGTATATTTCTATCTAAATCTATGCCAAGCTCTATAAATTCAGACCACAAAGTAGTTACGACCATATTCCGAAAGGATGAGCGAGGCGATTATGAGTTGGAAAGTTTATAGAGTTAAAGATTACGTGCCTACCCCGATTACCCCCTGGAGCATTGGAGGTACGTAAGGCATTAACTTTGAAGAGCAGGAGCATGACATATGGAAGGATCCCAGAGGTTGGATGGTGTTTGAATTGATTATTGAGACTTAGCTACCATATGATTGTGGATTTTAATGGATTCTCGATTGAAGATTCACAGTTTATCCAAACAAGCGAGAATTAAGAAACTATATGTCACTGACATCCGGAGGCAAATTATCGTAAGAGAATGTTCATCAATCATCTCAAGATGATGAACCAAATTTTTACTGGAAAGAAGTAAATCTCATTTCTTAGCCCGACCCCATATGAGAATACCTTGAAATATTTAAATGAGTTTTTCAAATAGGAAAAAATGAATAATATATACATAATGTTTTTCCAAGGGTCCATTTGAAAATTGTCGTTTGGAAAGTAAGAGAGTTCTAAAAATTTGTTTTTATAAGAAATATATACACCATGAATTTGTTTATGTTGAAAAGCTTTATTTCGAAAAGAAATTTTTGAAATTCTTAAATATATAATAAAATAAAATTTTGATTTTGGTTTAAAAAAATTTGGACGAAAAAGAGTTTTCCATTTTGGCAACAAAGTGAGAGCGGTCGTATGTGCAGCTCAACAATTTTTCCTATTTAAAGAATTGAAAAGCTCTTAAAATTTTCTCTTAAAGAGTGGATATAATAGAAATGACATTTAATTCCGTTGGGGTTTGTTGATAGAATTGTTTCGTAACCCGCCATCAAATAGGAGGAATGTTCCCGTATAAAAATAATACGGAGAATAGTAGTTGGAATATTTTCTGGTTATCGAAGTTATTGATGGCAGAATAAAAATAAGTAGGAGTACTGCGAATAATTAAGGAAAGGGTTCGAAGAGCTAGGCGATAATCTAGGGCACTGTCGTAAAGATGACAGGAATTTTTCGGATCGTTTCGGATCGAAAAAAACGGCACGGAACGATGATTATTGTTATTATTATTAATTAAACTGACCCGAGTAGGGTTCAGGTTCAACCTGGGCCTGAAATTTGGTGATCAATCGACCCTTAGCAGTTGACTCGTTACTCTAGGAGCGGTCAACCGGTTAATGGATTTGAGGCACAAGCCGAACCTAGGGCATGACTTTATAAGTCGCGTCCATTTAGCCAACTTCCCCCCATCATCCTCTTCCTCTCCACAATAGCCAAACCAACTTCCTCCTCCATAAATCAGGCCATAGCTCCTCCTTTCCCTCCCTCGCCAATGACGAGCGATGCTGCCACCCTCTCCACTACTGTAGACCCCACTATGGCAGCAGCTTCCCCTCCCAAGCGCCAATTTTTGCATGCCAGATCTTGCCCCGCCACCTCTCCAAATTTGAACCCAATCTCCCCACTGCAACTTCTAATCAGTCCACGACACCACCTCGAACCTCCGGCTCTTCCTCATGCCATTCGAGTCTCAACCCTCAATTGATTGCTTAGCTCGACCGGAGCGACCAGAAAATCTCCGTTTACTTGCCTTAGCAAATTTCACCTTTCTTCACTGACGACCAGTCAAATTTGGAGATTTCGCCTCCTTTGGACTTGAATAATTGTTCACGTCAGTAGGATTAGCACCATTCCTCCGCCATGACACTTTTGAATAGGAATGCTATCCATGTTGTATGTGTCTATTTGATGCGAATCTGGCATACAACTTTGATAAAGGCATCAGCAATCTCCAATCGAAAGTGAAGGTAGTCGAGATCGATTTTATGACGACGATTTTGATGATATTTTAGGGATAGTGGTAGAGTGAGTGGATTTGGATGATGTTGAAATGGCTGATCCAAAGATTTTACAGCGAATCTTTTCTGAAGATATTAGTGTTTGGAGGTCAGACAATTTGCGACTTATAGTCCGCCTCATTATTCGCATAGTTTAACAGAACATTATTATAAAGACAAGGAGCTTTGATCAGATTTATCCATTGGTACATGTAACGACCACCCTACAACTTAGATGTAGAACAGTTGTCAAAGGAAAGAAAACGAAGTAAAGAAAAGAAATAGAAGAGAAGAAAAGAGAAAGGAACATCAATCAATCACATAACCTGTCGTACATCTCATATCACATCGAATAAAATATAATAGTTGTCACAGATATAAAATAGACGAGACAATAACAACTACATGAACCACAAAATCAGAGTACCGGGCTCACACAGTTATACAAAATAGTAATTGAGTTTATACAACTGATAAATAAACTTAACTAATAAACTGTTTGTAATAATAGTAAGTCAAACACTATCAAGGCTCCACAGTTTCATATAGCGGAATATGCAATAACAAACTCACATATAAGTATGAGTAAACGTCACCTCCTGCTAGTTCATCTGCAAAACTCCATATGTCGTCCACACTTACTCTCTAGTCTACTCATTTAACATTACCCGAGATAATAAGAAGCAAAGCATAATATCGACATTAGCCTTGTGTGAGCGATAAACAATCTCAAAATACTGTAAAAGTCAATATAGTATATGAAATAAAGGGTATACGAATCATACCTGACATATTCCTGCAACCAAAGAGTCATCACATAACATCTATGTTATGCTACTCTACATTATCATAAAGGGGTACTCCACGCTAAGTAAAATATCGAGGTGCCTAAGATTCCTTATCCACAATACCCACATCATGTGACATCCTTAGAGGGATAGGTGGCCAGTGAAGCAATTATAACAAATAGAGGATCCATCAAACAATACTAACTGTCACTCAGTGTAGCGACCCGTATTTTACGTATCAAAGATCATAAAATATTTATATTTTATTCGTGTGAGGTCGTATGATACTATAATTTTGGGATATGACTTGTAGGGATATTTTACACACTAATTATTATTTTTCGAATTTTTATGTGACCATTTTGAACCTGGAAATCTTGCTTGGGCTATAACTTTTGGTAGGTGTTGAATTAGGGTTTCTAACTAGTTTTATTGCTTCAGGATGATGGTTTTCCATTCCATAGAGTGGTCACAACAGAAAAACAGACTTACGGTTAAAAAATTATGCCAGTTTAAAATTTTTAAAGCAACTAGACAGAATTAATGTTTAATTGGTGAAGCTCGTTAGTTGGCATTAGTATAATTAGAGAATACTATAAATTGAGGGTTGGAGATTAAAGTTAAAACTTTTCCTCTTATTCTAAATCAGGTCTAAACCCTAATTAGCCTCGGCTCCATCCTAATTTCATCCAAAATCACCCAAATTGCTCTCTAAATCAAAATAGATTGGAGATTAGAGATTGGATCATTAAATAGAAGATAGAGATCATCGTTTTTCTTGATTTGAAGTGCATTCCATTGCTAATTGGATTTACATTCATATTGGTTGAATTTGGTAATTGGTGAGTGGTTTATGCCTTCTCACTACATTATGCATGTTTATATGGTAGAATCATAGGATTTAACATGTTTAAAATCGATTTCTGACCATAAAACCTTTTCCAACATTAATTATATGTTAAACTATGTATATGATTTACGTTGATTAGAAATACCCTTGCTCATGCTCATATATTCATGCTACATGTAGATCTATGTTAGAAATTGACTTGTTTTTTTATTTTGATGAATTGCATGTTTAATTGGATAAAAAAATTTGTTGTTCTATGTTGGATGATATGATTTGATGTTGTTTGTAAGGTTGTGGTTACACAGAAAGTTAGGCCAGGGAATTGAGCAAATCGAAGGCAAAGTTGGTCAGAATTGGACGAAACTTGGAGCGGAGGCTCTGAAGTATTGGAAGAGCATGTGGTTCAAGGTGCAAGTTCTAATTCATTAACTACACAAGTTAGCACCGAGTTGAGAGATTGGCATAGACATCTGTAGTTTAGTCCATGGTGGTGGCGATTTTGGAAAGAGCAAGGATGTTACTAGTAGAGGTTACCTGAGGTAATGGATAGGTGATTGGCTAAGTGTTGGAGGCTATGATGACTTGTTTCTAGGATATTAAGTAGAGTGCTTTGAAGAGTGAATTCGTTCTATAACGACTTGAATTGTGTTGAGAAGTCGGGGTCAAAGCATCTGGGCATTGAGTACTAGAAGCAAGGGAGTGGAAGAAAACTTAGCCATGGATTGGCTAAGTATAGAGCTCGGGGCCGACATGAGAGGTCGATACCAACTTCTAGGGTTAGGTCCAAATGGGATGAAACTTCTAAGAGGTGGAGTAAAGGTCCTATAAATCATGCTGAAGGTGTTGGCTCATTAATTTCAGGTTGGATGATGATATAAAAGCATAATGAAAAGCTATGGTCCTCAGATGTTGGCTCGTATTGGGAGTAGGTTCCGAAGATGGCGGCTCGCAAAGGGTGTGAGCAGTAAGATCAGGGAATGTAGAAGGGTTCCTCGTGAATAATGGAAACTAAATTGAGTAGGAAGGGTTCAGTATCTAAATGGAGCAAAGGAGGGTTAGATTGTATGTGCTAAGGAATCGTTGATGCTCGAAGAATTTTCTGTTGTACTCAAAGCAGGGGTATTGTATGTAGGGACGCCCATGAGTTAATGAAGGAACTTGTATACCCTAGACATGTGGCTTTGGGTCTAGTGCCCGGCTTTGGGCTGCAAGATACGTATCTAGCTTTGGGCTACGAGATACGAGAGTACAACGGAGAACTGAGATTTCCATTAGTCCCTGGTGGAAAGGAGGCCATACAAGCTATCATATATTCAGAGCACATGGAGTGATAGTTAGGATTATTTGATGGATGCTATGGTTGCTTCAGTTGCTCTCTTTAGTAGGCTACCACTCATAGGTATTAGGGGTAGTGGGTATTGGAGATAGGAATACCTGGAAGACTAATATCCTTTATTTGGTTTGTGGTATATCTTTATGATATTATAGAGTAGCATATTATAGTATTGTGCGCTAACTCTTTGGTTGCAAGGATAGGTCAGGTATGGTTTGTGTACTCTTGTTCCTTACCATATTTACCTGTTTAGTATTTTGACACTCGTTTACCACTCACACCAGACTGCCATCTGACCTAAGGTTTTATGTTTTGCCTCTTATTATCCAAGGTACTCTCAAATGAGTAGACTAGATAATAGGTCAAGGTGACACAGTAGCTGTTCGGAGGACAAGCTAGATGGAACTATCTCATATTATATACATATATGGAGTATATGCTTATTCCGCTGAGCAACGCTGTGGAGCCCGTGATAGTGCTTGCTTAATACTATTTGTTGAGACAGTTTATTTGAGTTTACTTATGTTGTATAAACTCTACTGCATCTGATATATAACTTTGTGGATCTATTGCTCTGATGATGATTTGTTCACATAATTATTACTGTCTCTTCTGTTATATCTATGATATTATATTTTATTCATGCACTATGTGTTATGAAAGTTATATGCTTTGATTTATTTCAATCGTGATGATCGTTCTATATCGACTGTACATGGATGAATGTGGTGACCGCCATATACCACCGACACCAAACTGCAAATGTCAGCGCCGACCTCTTGACTCGATACCAACTTGTATAGTTTATGAATTAAAACTTGCGCCTTGAACCACGAGGTCTTCCAATACTCCAGAGCCTCCCCTTCAAGTTTCGTCCAATTCTGACCAACTATGCCTTTAATTTGTTCAATTCTTCAACCCAACTTTCTATGCAATCACAGCACTAACAAACAACATCAAATCATATCATCCAACATAGAATAACAAACAATTTCATCCAATCAAACATTCAATTCATCAAAATAAGACAAACAAGTCAATTTCTAACATAGATCTACAAGCATGAGCAAGGGTGATTTATATTCAATCTAAATCATATACATAGTTTAATATATAACTAAAGTTGGAAAAGGTTTTGTGGCCAGAAATCGGTTTAAAACATGTTAAATCATATGATTCTGCCATATGAACATGCATAGTATAGTGAGAAGGCATAAACCACTCACCAATTACCAAATTCAATCGATAAGAATGTAAATCCAATCTTGACAGCATTGGAATGCACTTCAAATCAAGCAAAACAATGATCTCTGTCTTCTAGTTGATGATCTAATCTCTAATAGAAACTCTGGAAAAATCATAGGTATGTAGAATGTCCCTAAGAGTCATATCCCAAAATCATAGAATCATACGACCTCATATGAATAAAATAAAAATATTTTATGATCCTTCGATACGTAAAATATGGGTCATTACACTCAGTGTGCTCTAGATATATGATAACTCCTATGGCCACCATGTAGGGACTAATGGAAAATCCTGATTTTCAATTGTATTCTCTTATCATGCAGTCCAAAGCTCGATACGTGTCTCATAGCCCAAAGCTAGACAGTAGACCTAAAGCCATAGGTCTAAGGTATACAGATCCCAACATGATCCATGGGCGTCCCCACTTACAATACCCCTGCTTCGTGTACAACGGAAAACACTTCGAGTTATCAATAATCCCTTAGCACATGCACATCCATCTGAGTCCTTCTCACTCAATCCAATTTCCATTATCCAGGAACCCACCACGTTCCTCCACTCCATGGCTCCCTACACAAGCTTCTATGGTACCCACTCCCTATATGAGTCACAAACCGAAGATACGGAGTGTCTAATCTTCGGTACCTACTCCCACCATGAGTCACAAATCGAAGATAAAAACGCTTTTATCATGATGTTACATCGTCATCATTTCCTGATGCGAATGAGCCATACCTCCAGCAAAATCTACAGAGTCCTAAAACTATCATCCTCGAAACCTAACTCTATACACCGTCGAGTCATCATCTGAAGTACCAAAACTGTCATGTCGAAGCATCACATCATTGCTTCACCATCAAAATCGCTCGTCGTAGGGCAATAACATCAAAACTCTAAGCCAGTCGTACAAACAAACCATCACATCGCGCACAGCAAAGTCTCCTCATCGTCCATGCCAAAGATCGGCCAAATTGCCCATCATCAATAATGATGGACACTGACCACTCTAGGTGGTCAAATACCAACCACTTTGGTCATGTACTTAACCAAAAATGGACAAGTACAAACCAAATGGAAACATCCGACGTCCATCATGAAGTCCAAAGCCTCATCTTCTACCTTCAGATCAGTCAGCACGTATTCTAACACTCTTATACAACTTATCCCGTTTGTTGGATTTCGTGTGTACGAAACCCCAATGCACAAGATATTTCCCTAACAATCGATACACTCGAACGCCAATAGATTGACAATTTTAACCAAAAAACAAGCAGACATGAAACCCATAAGCATACATACGTTAAATATAGCATACATACAACATGCATAATACATCCATATCAATCAATGGGGAAATTCGTATAAAAAATAGTCCAAATCTAGTAACTCCCTAAAAATAGCACATCGATGGGGAAAATGTGATATCCAATATAAAACCATTTTAAAATATTTTTATTTTCTTTTATAAAAATCAACTAGGTGTTTAAGTTTAATAAAATTACATTTTAAAGTTAGACTATTTCAAAACATCGATTTAATACTGTACCAACAATCATATATGGTGAGAGACAATATCACTGACCTTAACAAAATCTATCCAAACAAAAGCCAAGACGTAGAGCTCTCCATCATGAACACAACATAATAAGCCACATCCAAATGGACCTCGTGTGCCAAAAATACGGGTATTATAAGAATCAGGATTATTTAAATAATTAATTGACTATATTTCCAAAATTAAGCTAATTACCTCTTAATTCTTCTTCCCTTCCAAATGTGCATCCCTATACATGTATGCTACAGTGAAACCTGCCTCCTCCTTACCTACTCTCCTCTCTAACTTGACTAATACTTAACGAAACGAAGATCCATTTTCGCTAACGAATCATGCTACATAATTTATCTGCCTTAGAATCAAAATGATGCAACTCGATCATCTCTACTAGACCGCGCTTGGAAATTGAACCCCCCCGTCCATGCTATAGATGTGTTTTGCAATAGTTGATCAGATTTGATGAGCTTTGATGGAAAGGTGCTATTCACGAAGAGAAATCCAATGGTGATCTCTATTCCGCCTATCGTTGCCTGTAGCTCTGCCTAGCCGACCCTAGATCGGCTATGGAGGAGGTCAACATTGCCAATAGTGACCGCACCCTATATCGGCACCACTCGAAGATCTCATCGATACAAGCTCCATAGATCTGCTTTTGCAATTTATCATTGAGCGGATCATCGGATTTTGATTTTTAAAGTGATAAGAGGAAAGTGGCCATGAATTTCAGAAAATGGATGGAATAGTAAATTTGAATTAGAAAGGGAAATGATTTCAATGATATTTATATTAATACAATATTCCATTTATTATTTTATCAAATAAATGGTTGTACGTTTCGATCTCACATGATCACACGACGCTTCCGATCATAATGAAACTCGTCTGCGTACATCACCTCATTTTTATGGATCCAATGGTGTAAATTTCATCGCTAATTGGAACTACGCCCTTGATGCAATTTTGCACATTTCGATACTGTTTCGGCCAAATTTTGTGCATTTCGAGATTGTTTCGGCCATCGGATCGCCGACCACCAAATACAGCGATGCATATACTCACTTTAATTTGCAACATCAATCCGAACTTAACGGAAGTGGTCTCATGTCCTGATTCGGCTGTATGTGAAAAATCATATATCCGGTCCTTCAATTAATTAATGATTAAAAATTTAAATCCATTATTTAAATATCCCATTGTTAAAAATATGGGTCGTTACAGTACAAAAGGCCACATATGCCATCATGGGTGGTATAGCTGTCAATTGGGCTCATGCTATTACGAGCAACTGTATTAGTCTTGGAGTTGGTACTCCTCAGTGCTACTTTCCATATTGACATCTCTTCCCTCGTGTCTTTATGTAATACATAGTGAACCTCAATGGTGAGCCAGTCCAGAAGAAGGTCCCTCCCACATTTGAAAGAGCCTCTCTTTGGAAGACTGGAATCCCTGAGCCACCAGCTAAGGTAGCAGCGCCAGTAGTAGGAGGTCAGCTACGGTAGGAAGTGGAGCAAGGACAGGGCGTTGGAGGATACTAAAGTCCTGAGCTGGTTGCTATTCGACAAGTCCAAGCAAAGATCCGAGAGATTCGAGCTGAGAAGAAGCACTAGAGCCGCAAGATTGGATGCATAGCCACTATGCCACATTTATTTTGGGGTCGCGACAATGGCTTGAGAGGATCGAGACCATTCCATAGTATATAGGTAGTATTTTGGGTTTTGTAGTGTTATGTTGTCATTTCCCTTCCATCATTTGTCCTTTTATTTCTTTAGTTTGTTTGGGTACTTTAGGGGATTATTGCATTACCCTATGATTTAATCATTGGAGTAATTCGAAGACAAAGTTCTTTTAAGAGGGAAGAATGTAACACCCCGTAAATTTGTGATAATAATTTATTTATTAATTAGGCTCCAAAAATGGAATTTGAGCAAATGGTGGAATCTTGCAATGAAACTTGCACCATTGCATTCGTAGTGATTTTCTGATCAACTTTTATATTTGAAGTTTCACAGTCGGAGTTCAAACGAAGAAGTTACGGGCATTTAAAGAAATCAAAATGAAAATAATTAAATAACAAAATTAATACTAAATAATAATTAAACCAGGACACCACCAATCAACCGCGTAATATGGTCGGCCGACCACTAGCGGTCGACCACTCATAGGGGTGTGGTCGATCGATCGAGGCATTTTGGCTGCAATGTGAACTTCGTCCAACAACCCAGATTTAATAATTAAAATCTAACGGATACGACTCATTCAAGAGCCTATAAATACAGGCCTAACTCCTTCTTTCTCTTCTCATATTTTTTGATCTAGGTCAATGAAGATCTGTCGTTTTCTATTCTCCGATATTCCTCGTAACTTTAAAATAGTTTGTATTTATACAAATTAAAGAAGATCAAAAAATAAATAGAAGAAGAGAAGGAGCAGATCAACATTATACAAATAAAAAGGTAAATTTTAATATTATAAATCTATATTCCCCTCTTTCCTATATCTCTTCTCAGATCTGTTATTTTAATGGTATTAGTACACTTTTATACGTATTTCTTCGAAAATAGATTTGATTTAAGGAATCAGATTCAGATCTGGAGATTTGAAAAGCTTTTAAGGTGAGTGGAAAATTATATAATTTACTTAAAATATTGGAATTTATTTCTTTGGAATTTCATTTGATGTTTATGCCTAAATAAATATATAAAGAGTTGTAGGGTTGAATTAAGCGCATAAAACACTGCCTGCATATTCTGTAAATAAATAGGAATATTGTTTACACCCAGATCTGGAAACTAGTCCCCAAGTTATTAAAATTGAATACGGGTAAAGATGTAGAATTTGTTCCAGATCTATAATCAGGTCGTAAAAATATTAATGTAATTCAGATTTTCTCTGATTCCCTTTAGAATGTGAATTTTGTATTTTAATTTGTCGAAAGTGTTGTCTGTTTAATCTCCATGAATATGTCTAACATTGTTTGATTTGATTAGGAATATACATCAAAAGAAGAAAGAGATATGTAAAGTATGGATTTCCTTTCTATAGCTTACATTGTTTATTTCAATAAAAAGGAAATAAATAATTCCTTGTAATTTCAGACAAATAAATCCCTTAATATAGGTTAATTTATGGAAGGTTATAATGAAAAACCTTTTTGAAGGATGATCCTAACATATTAAAATATAAAATAAAACATTTTGGTTAAAGGACTAATAACTTGAAACATAATAATAAATTTATAAACATATATAACTGCGCTAAAACATTCAAAATAAAAATATAAATAATACCGCGTATTATGCATTTAATGTTCACATTAAATGTAAATTGAACATTAGAATAGATCGTGTAATAAATGGTAACCCCAAAATTGAATAGGCAATATTTATGCAATGAAATGGGAGTTACAATAATTTAATTAAGTTATAAATGGATGGAATGAGACTGATTAATGAAATTGGTAAGTTAACTATAGAAAAGATAAGGAAGAAATAATGGTAAGGTTTGAATAAGTAAATAAATGCCTTTGGAAATATTCATTAAGATAATAATCATTTATTATGGACAAAAGAGACACTTATGGGGATGATAAATAAAACATTCTAGGTAGCATAATTATCACTAGAATAAATTATAGTCTTAAATATGCAAATATGGATTCGTGGGCTTTATCCAATAATAAAGCTTTGAATGATTAATTAAACTTAGTGGATTGGGATGCGAGGACAGTAGAAGTTACACAACATAAGTCTGCATTTCACTCAGAGACTACCAGCAGTTGTGTACACTTATTTTTGATGTGAGACATCTCCAACCATTGCACCTGTAGGAAAAAGGGATATACCCTAAAACATAGGACTTTCTTCGGGATTAAAGGTATTAAGTTGTTGTTTGAGGGCCTGCCTCTTTCCTTTATATAAAGTATTAAATGGTCGAGGTTAGCGATTAGGCACGGTAAAGGATATCTCAAAAAAATTCGCTTCAATAGGAAGTATTAAGTGGCCGAAGAGATTTTCATACGATGTCAACTAAATAGGTACCAGCGAGGAGTCCACCTCGGGATTAGGTATTAAATTATAGGAACCTGCCTTATATAAGGTACTAAATGGTTAGTCTCCCTAATTCCCTTAAAAGATATTAAGTTGCTTAGGTACTATCTCTCACATGGCTAAGACATTATTATCAATAGATATGGCAATTATACATTATAAAGCCGTATATAGGAGTCATCGGTCTCTGCAAAAGGGCCCGCTTCAAGGAATGAGGTATTAAATGGCAGTTGGGTTTGTCTCCTCCTTATTCAAGAAGTATTAAGTGGTTGGGTTTTGGGTATCGGTTGCACAATAGGAATATGTTGGTATTATACCTTGGAGAACAATAGAGCTAATAAAGTATGCAATTTTGCAATCACCAGGACGTTGTTCTGACCCCCTCCTCATTACAACCCATGGGATAAATTTGGAGGAAAGAATCACTGGAGTAAGATAGAATGGTTGATTAAGAAGTCTTCTTATTCATGCTCGGTACTAACAAGGCGATTGGATGTCTAAGGAATACCATTGATTCCAAGGAAGTAGCCTTAGTCTGTATTAATATCCTACTATTTTCTTTCCACCGTGAATTTAGGTTGATTGATTTCTGATATGCTAATGTCTGTTACATGTTCCCAAAACCAATAATTTATACACTAATTGAGTTGAGTTTTGATTTTTGTCGAAATTCTAGCCCATTAAGGTGCAGGTTGTTACATGACTGGATTACCACTATATAGAGAGATCAAGTTCCATATAGATTTCGTGAAGGATGCCAAGCAGATTGTTATGCCATTAAGGCATGTGGCACCAAATGGGCATAAGATACTAGAAGTGCAAGCGAATGACCTATTGTGACGAGGGTTCATTCGATGTAGTATACTTAAGCGAGGAGTACCTGTAGTGTTTGCCACTAAGATGGACACCTCTTTGGGAGTGTGTGTAGATTACCGTAAGCTGAATAAGGTGTTAAAGAAGAACAAGTATTCACTCCTATATATTTATGACTTATTCAATCAGCTCCATGGTGCTAGGGTTTTCTCTCAGTTGGACCTTGTGATTGGGTTTCATCAACTAAGGGTGGCAAAGGAGAGTGCGCCAATCATAGCTTTTCGTACGCCATTTGGATTTTTTAAGTGGTTGGTTATGCCGTTCGATCTAACCAACGCACCAGCATACTTTTTTGACCTTATGAACCGTGTTTTAAGGAGTCAACTAAATAAGTTTATACTTGTGTTTGTAGATAATATCCTTGTTTATTCAAGGACGGAGGAAGAACACAAGGAGCATTTGAATATGGTGCTTGAAGAGTTGAGGAAGCATCGATTGAAGGCGAAGTGTTCGAAATGTCACTTATGGAGGAAGGAAGTGCGATTTTAGGTCACGTTATTTCTGAGCAGGGTATTTTTGTAGATCCTGCGAAGCTGGCAGCGATATAGGACTAGGATTGACCCAAGACCGTTACAAATGTGAAAACTTTCCTTGGATTGGTGGGATACTATAGACGTTTTATTAAAGACTTCTCTGAGGTAGCAGTGCCGTTAATGAACTTGACAAAGAAGAATCAAACTTTTATTTGGGATGCGAGGTTCGAGCACGCATTCGTGAGTCTGAAGGAGAGGTTGATGAGCGCACTGGTGTTAGTCATTCTCAAATCATTTTTACCATCTCCCAAATAAACCTAAGCCTCCATTAACTAATTCTTCACCAAAAACCATCTCTTTTCTCATCCAAATCAAGTTTAAATCATAGATTAAAGGTAGTTTAGCAAGGGGATTCATTTTTGATCTACATATCTATATTTTTAGGGAAGAAAAATTAGGGCTTGACCGTTGATTTTCGGATTTGCCTCGATTTCCATGCAAAACTTGGATTTTGGAGGGTTTGGTAAGTGATTTATCATCTCTCACTTATTATATATGTCTCTATAGATTTTAACATGTTTGGATCCAGTTTTGAAGTTAAAATTACGTTCTTTTAAAACCCCACCGATAGTAAAAATGTGAATAAATGGATGTTTGGTTTTCTAGATATGTTATTTGGATATGTTATTACGTTAATATATCTTACGCTATGTTGTAGAAACCTTGTATGATGATTTCTATAATTGATTATGCGATTTGCATGATCGAATGTTGTTTGGTAATGTGTAGTGGTTGATTGAATGCCTAAATAGTTGAAAACACTCGCCGAAGCGAATTAGATTTAGGAACCATGAAACCAAACTTCGATGGATAGGGTCTAGGATGTTAAGAGTCTTATCGATGCATATGGAATTCACAGGGGTTGAAGAACGGGGCATAGCGGTGGAATCGGGCAAACCTGGAAGTTAAATATGCTATACATTTTGGTTTGGCGCTTCGGGACAGGCTTCGGTCTAGCATGGATTTTGCTTGGTAGAGGCTTCAGGCTAGGGAGGAAGAAGACCAAATAGCAAACGTTGTCAAGTGGCATCATGGTTCTAGATCGGATAGGATTTCCTGTCAGGGTGTGCTTAATGCCGGTTCGGGGTTTGTCTCGATCTGGTACCCAAGCAAGTCTTTTGGTTTGGGGTATTGGTGTGCTTCGGGCTTGTGGAGTAGTGACTTGCGGCTTTGGGCTTGATTGGGTATAGCCAGACTGTGAATGGAGTTAAGGAATATTTGTCATGGAGAAGTGATACTTTGGTGATTTCTTCATGGCACGTTCCAAAGTTCTAGGGGCGATGTGGAGTGAAGTAGGCAAGTCTAAACGATTCGATAGAGGCTTGGGTTTCATATGGCGACTCATGAAGCGATGGTGTAATGCTTTGAAACGATGATGACGGTGACTTCGGGACTTGGGTTCGATGGATCTATGAGTTAAGATGGATGTCTAGAGATGTTCTGAAGATGATGACTTAACGATGGAAGTCGTTATGGTGATCCATAAGGGCAAGTTCAATGATGAGGGCTTGCAAGTAGAATTTGCGACTGTTTCTACTATTGAGATAGTCAGGATGGAATAACGATTGAGTTCCATTATGAAGACGCATGCAAAGGGATCGTTGATTACTCGGAGGTTTCTAGCGTGCTCGTAAAGAAGGGGTATGTGGGGATGCCCACTAGGGTTTGCAGTTGTGTCCATATCTTGTGATAGTATATTATCATGGCTTTTGCGATTATGAGCCTGGTACCTATCCTACAAAGTGGCATGGATCCGAGCACCAAAGAAGTCAGGATTATGATTGAGTCCCTAGTTTGCGCTTGTGCCATACGGGTTATCATATATCCAACGCACAAAAGTGATAGTGAGGATTGTTTGACTGATTTTATATTTTCCATGGTTGTTATCACTCTTGGGTATCACATGATGTAGGTATTTTCAACCGTATACCTAAACACTGGACCTTGTACTTCGATTGTAGTACACTTATATATAAATGATAGTAGATTAGCATATATCAACTGCTATGTGCGAACTCTTTGGATGAAGGGACATGTCACATATGGTTCTTCATACCCCATGCTCCTATTTACTATATACATTTTTTACAATATTTTTGAGATGATGTATCGCTCACACTGAACGGCTGTCTGACCTGAGGTTTTATGATTTTCTTCTTATTATCTCGGATGCTCTTAAATGAGTATATTAGGGATAACAGGTCTGGATAATGCATGAATTCGTACAGAGTATGAGTAGTAGGTCATGCTTTCATATATCTATACTTTGAGCTTACTATCGCTTATATTTAGCTTTATAGTACTGCGGAGCTATACCAGTACTTGTATTACCTTAGAGATGGCTATAGAATTTATTTTAGAGATTTAGAATGCATAAACTCTACTATTCCAGTTTTTGTATAGTCTGTGGACCTGTTGCACTCTGATGTTCTTATTTATGGTTTATTTGATTTTATTACTATCTCATCTGTTTTACATCTATGTTGTTATATTATATTTTGTTTGTGCGCCATGAGATGTTCTAAAGGTTCTGTGCTTGGATTTTCATTACTTTACAGTTTACATCCTTAGCTACAGTCCTGCATCGACCGAGTACCTCCACAGCGCACTATACATGTATATTGGGTACCGAAAGTGTAGGCCGGTCGTCACAGTGGACCATGGCCCAATGTAACATCTTCCTATTTTAATGGGAGTGAAATTCAGTAGTATTGATACTTATGTGTGATTTAAGGTGATCAGAAAAGTGTTCAACGTCTATCGATCAACGTTTAATTGCACAACGTCGATCGTTCACTCCGTGCTAAAGGAAAGTTCATCAGTGTAACGATGATATTAAGGCTAATTGAAACAAAAGCAACAATTGAAAAGGAAAGCATTAATGCAAAATCAAACCGCAATTCAAATCTACTCAACATTCGATCAAGAATCAAAGTTCGACATGGTAACCAAATAAAAAAATCATAATCAAAATCGAAATAGGAAACACTCACTGATTAAAGTCGAATTTGAAATCATTGATTAAAGATAAATTCAAAAGTTTTCTTTCACAATAATGGAAAAATTTTGCAATGGCTCGGTAAGGATTGGAAGAGAAGAGGAGATAGGTTCTTATAGGGTATGGCATTCCATCTGGGTCCTTGGACTAAAGAAGCGGGAGATGATTTGGACCATCTAGGTTTCATCACTATTATCAAATCAACTGTCACGTTTTTAAATCACCATAGCAACGTCTCGAGAAACCAACCGCCATCATCAATATCTAAGAGACACTTGTCTGCAACATAAAATGCACTAGTGATAAGTTTGCCATGCTCGCAGGCACAAACTTGGGGGGAAATGTTGTTTGATTTTCTCTGAAGCATATAATGGGCTGGTCCACATAGTTCTAACAGCTCAAACGGTTCCAAAAGCGGGTATCTTAGCTCGTCTATTTCACGAAGCCTGCATTCAGTTCGAAAGGCTAGTTCCCACATCAAAGTAGCGCCCGACACTAATACACACATGAACCATGCAAAGCCCATATGGTCTTCAACAGACGACGATGACAATGGTGGTCCGACATGAAAAATAATCCTCAACAACTGAGCGGCCCGGATAGTAGCCTCGCCCGTACCTCGAACGACCCTGATGGTGTCCACCCTCTTTTCTAACAAAATCCCCCGCTCACATTCAACCTCGATTGACGTCACCTTCTAAAGCCCTTATGTCTTGACACGGTAGACTTTAGCCACAAGCGCCTAACTTCCCATATAGAAAGAAGCTACGAGGATGGTTTCTTTAAAAAGACTGGCACACTCATTGTTTATTGCTGCCACCTTGGCAAAGTATTCTGAAAAACCACTCCCTGATCACATGTCGTCTACCCCTAACCAATGCATGCTCAAGTATGGACCGCCACTAGCAATTATCTAAGCCTTACAATCCAGATAGTATCCTAGCTAGCTTATATATCAGTCGAATGACCTAATCAATAGGCAAAAGCAATTCCTGGATGTTTGCCATATAATCCTGGTCTTTTAACTCAAATTACAACCTCTAGAAATACATCCAACATACAATTTTAAATGGGTTGGAAATCTCAAGCTCTTAAGCACTTATTTTCATGTTGTTGTCTATTGTAATTCAAGCTACTATAGGAGAAGCAAAGTAATAAGAATATCTTCATAAAGGACGTAGATCAACTTAGGTTGGACCACTTTAAATCTTATATCCATTTACTTATTAAACATTTTATTTTCTCATTTTACATTTTAAATCAAATTATCTGTAACTTTTGTTAATCGCCATTCTAAACTATAATTCCGAGGTAGGCTAAATTTTTTGTCAATGGTAAGCATAACACGTAGCGTTTTTTAAATTAGATTTGAATTAAAAACATTGTGTATGTGTATGTGTGTTTATATGTCTGTATATATATATATGTGTGTGTGTGTGTGTGTGTGTGTGTCTGCGTTTGTGTGTGTATGTATATTATGTAATTATTCAATATGTTTATATAATAATTTCAAATTTTTGTTAATTCTTTTCTTATCCCGTAAGCACTACATAAATTTAAAAAAAAAATCGGATTAAAAACAATATATACATATTTATATAAATTATTTATATAAATAGTTATATTTTTTATCCATGGTTGAATATATACATGGATATAAAGCACATAAATGAATACATATTTACGAATTTATTTTAAAAAGGAAAAGTTACCATTTTCTAATCCGATCGAGTGCCAACACCTTGGTCCTTCGTTCTTTCTACTTAACCACATGATGGAACTCTATTTGCAAAGCATCACTAATGTTTAGAAATGAAGACTAGGGTGAGGGTTTTATTTTTAGGGTAAAGAGGGAATGAATGACGTGGTTATTTATAGGCAACTAGACACATATATCTAACCCCTTCTCTCTAGATTTAAAGATCGAGCTCCACTTTCCTCTTTTATGTTTTGAATGGGCCACCTTTGATGTTTAGGCTTCCAAACTATGTGCTTAATTGATTTAACTATTAAATCAAATATTTAATTTATTTATTTAAGCATGTTCTTTAATTAAATCAACGTATAACTTTTATACGTCATTTTAATTAATTTCAGCTTCAAATAAATAATTAAAATGCCATAAATTTAATACAACATTTGAATTAATTTTATTAATTTATAACATTTATAGATTAATTTCACATTAGTCGGACTCAGAAATTAACTAACAATGCGGTTGTGTTGACTTTTGGTGTAAACTTAGTCCTCAATTAATATTTAAACAATTTAAATATTGAAGCATGTATTGACTTTGCTAAAGTAGAGTATCAGGTGCAGGTTCAATCGCTTATAGATCATTTAAGAAAAATCCAATTTCTCATCATTATTAAGCTACACCTAGTAATGACATTTCATGCATGTTTTTCTTTTCGTTAATATTGTACCAGTAAGATATCTAGAGTTTGGCCTAAGATCAAATGCTCTATTAATATCATCATTAATTTCATAGACTACATTGAAGTCCTTGGTTAAGTCCGATAATATTTATCGACTATATCGACTAACCGGTTTACTCAGACTAGAGATTTTGAGTTTACTACTAATCAAAGTAATACTAGCCTTCTACAATAAAGGAGACGAATCATCTTTTGAGTAGTGTGTCACTTCAAATAGTTCAACATATACCCAGCTATGGCTATAACATGATCGTCATGCCATGTGTTTGATCATAATCATATTATAGCCCAACTACTTAAGATCGATAATACCCTTAAGTTAGTAGACTACTACATATCGTTACCATGAGATGTTCTATTTTGACTTAGTTGTATTAACTTATAGAAGACTCTCAGCGAGTCTTTTTGTGGTTATTTTAAAGAACCACTAGTATATTACCTCTTGGTGCCCCCCAATGGTCAGGGTAATTCATCATCCACCGTATAGAGAGCATTACATACATAAACCTAAACGAATGTATCGATATCCATTTCCTGACACATCTTGAGATTAGGAACATTTAAGAAGCAATTATAAAAAACTCGATTTAGTGCTCATGATTGCACATTCGCAACTACAATAGATATAATACTTCTCTCAAGGACTTTCTACTTGAATATATTTAATGTGTTAATTAATATTACTTATATCTTAATATAACAACACATATAAAAAAAATAAAACCAAAAGCTTATAATATTTTGAATAGTATTGTCTATAACAGTTAAGTTATATAATCATATTTCGTAATTGTCCCTAAAACACACACTTAACTCTATCACTTTTCTTCTTTATCTTTATTATTTACATTTTTATCTGTGTTACCTAAACACTTTACACTTGCGTCTCACCATCTAGATTCACGCCCTTGTTATGAGTTGTTCGCCATTCGAATGAGTATTGCTTCTTACTCGATAACTTTGTGGCGGTGAATACCATTTCAAACAACATTCAAGTGTAACTACTCAATTTCCATTCCAAATTTCAAACACGTTCAACAATTTAATTCTCTATTGTCCTAACACATGCTCTACTCATAAAATCATTCCCAAACCAATCGACAATCAATATAATCCAAATCAATAATCATTGTACTACATTTAATTCATTCTTAGTGTCGTACATAAATTTTATGATTAAACATTCACAAATTCTCATTCATTCATTATCCTCGTCTCTAAAATTCCAACTCAAGTTCATTCATCAAGCCCTACCTAACCTAACATTTAATGTTTAACAAGATTATATAGCATAAGTGGTGATAATAAAGTATAAAAAATGGATCACACTCACCAAATCTAAAGAAATCTCAACTTCAAGTTCTTCAAATGACATCTTGAAATTTTAGCTTGGAAATTCGGACTCGTTCTTCATCAGGTTTCACATTTGAATAACTAGATTTGTAGAGAATCTTCAACTTGAATTTAGAGTATGTATTTGTAATTTTATACTAAGAAATGAAAGAGTTATGAAGATTATAAGAGTTGCAAAACTATTTTCTCTTTTGGAGAAGAAGAAGAGAAAATGAGGAATGAAATGGAGGAAACTTATTTTAGAAATTACAATGCAAATTTTCTGATTTAATTATTGTTTTGTCCCTAGCTTCTCTTTTTATCATATTATCTAATTTTAACAATTTTTTTTTTCTCATATGTAAACGAAATTAAAAACATAATGGAATAGGTCTTGAATTCTAATTCATTTATCTTTAATAATCTACATTTAAGTCATTTGTTCGATTAAGTCATTTAAGTCGATTAAACTGATTTATTATCTTAAGTTCCTAAGTACTAAGCATTTAAAAGATAACTTGTAATAGAAGGTCTAATCCGAAGATAATCATAAATGTGATGTTACTAATCTAGCTATAATGACCTTAATAGTGATAATAATCTTGAATACATTTAGGCCAAGTAATACGAAATTATACATGGTTGGACAATATAATAACTAGTATTTGACAATCATTATTGAATTGTTGGCATGGATAATATTTTTACATTATTAATTATCTACAAAAATATAATCGAAATATACTCTAAGCATCTATAAAGTCAAATCAATCCTATGAGTATATTCTAGCGATAGACGATGAATAGCATGAGACTGTTATGATCACATCTTGCTTTGGTAAGCGATTGTCACCTTCATCTTAAACATGTAGCTTCGTTGTGATTACATTTTAAAAGAAAAATAAAATGTGAAAATATCGGTTTTTTCAACTTACGATTACAAATTTAGGTTGGACGCTTTGCTTAACAAGTGTACACCTCTTGGATACTTGTTGACCAAGCATAGGAATTTAGCTGCTAGTGTTTTGAATTCAAATGATTGTTGAACAAATGATTATTTGAAAAGTGTCTACCGTCTACAGTTGTTTATTGAGTTTTTTCATAGGAATGTTTTACAAGGTCCGAAAGAAATTCAAGTATTTTGTCAAGCGTAAAGAGAATGATGTTGGCACCTCCTGGTTTTCTCCTTTTTAACCTATTCTTTATCTCAATCCCTGCCTTTTTCTTTTGGGTCCTATAGCACAATCTTTTTTACATAATTTTTAAATCTCATGTTATAACTCATAAAATTCCAAATTATAATGGGTTGATGATGTATATAGAGAAGGTAATATTTGTAAAACACTCTCTTTAAGTTTCAATATACACAGTCGTCCAACCTTAAAAACATTTTATAAAATAATCTATATTTTTACACTACAAGGAAAACAGCATTTTCCGACGGCTGAAAACCGTCGGCGGTCGTCGGAAGCCGTCGGAAAAAGCCGTCGGAAAATAAGGCGTCGTGGCGCAGTGTTTTCGACGGCTTCCAACACAGGGCGCCGAACATTTTTCCGACGGCCTCCGACGGCTTCCGACGGATTGCGAAACTTGTCGGAAGCCGTCGGAAAAAATATCCTATAGGCTGTCGGAAGCCGTAGGAAAACTATTACCTGAAAGCTGTCGGAAGCCGTCGGAAATCTGCTGTATTTTTTTTATTCCTGCTGCAATATAGCCTTCCATCCACATTTCCCATCCAAACACTATTACACCAATACTGCAGAATCCAGTATACAATATTCCAACCAAATATCAAAACCCAAACTACACAAAATTAATCAAACACACAAATACATCAAATTACATCAAAATAAAATACATAATATACATAACCATTCCAACATTCACAACAACACCAACAACAAGTGTTCTACCATGTCATACATACACAACATAACACAAAATCATCCACATCATCATACAACCACATACCTGAAATCATACAAAACTAAAAAAACATACCTGAAAAAGCAAGCAATCAATCACTCTCCTTCAGATCCAGAGCCAGCAAAGGAAGGGAAGCGGCCACCATACTGCTGCATGTACTCGGCGATACGCTGGTCTAGTAACTATGTGGTCTGTATGGCCTGTCGGCGGTTCTGCTCCTCCAGTTGGGCTACTCTAGCCCGCAAATCTTCGATCTCTGCTAGATCGATCTGAGCTCTAGTCTGCCGACCCCGTCTTTGATTGCTGGCCTGCAATAAATATTTAATTTAGCTGAGTGCCGCTTTTACAACCATCCCAAATAGGTTTCTTAGCAGCATCTAGTAAATCATAAAAAAAATTTGCTTCAATATTTGGTTCTTCAACATTTCCATCATCGTCGTCAACTTCAACCATAGGAAACATTGATCGTGCTGCATCTTGACCATATTTTCTATACGGGTCGTCGTAACTATTTTCTTAACGACACTTTCAGACTCTACAGAAGTATTTGCTACAACTTCTCCATGCCGATCCCAAACATTACTCGGGTACGAAACCGTTTTGGCACAAATGAACTTTCACAATATCTGGTAACAAATACTTCAAATGTCTACACCTACTACACGGACAACGAATTTCTGGATCGTTTCCGTTATTACTTAAAGCGAATTCAACAAATACGTTTATACCATTATAAAATCTTCTTTTATTGAGCCCCTCGGTCCTTTTCTTTGGTACATCCATCTCCTCCGATCAAAAAAATAATCAATCATTTTTCCTATTTGAGAAAATGAGAAGTTCAAAATTTAATATTTATTTTCAAGAATACAAATTCGAAAAAGATTATTTTCATGGTCGTATAATATTTGAATTTAAAGAACTACTTTACAAATTTAAAAATATTTTCAAATAGGGCATATTTTATTTTTTAACGTATCGATACAAAAATATTTTTTTTCCATGGTAGGACATCCTACTTCCCATTACAAACACAATAAGCATTTACATTTCGTATATTACTTCGTCTCAAACGATTCAACAAAATTTCGGCAGCATTTCTCTTTTGTTCCGTGCATTATACACAATGCGTTTACGCAGGAAACAAAAAAGAAAAGTTAGGCCGAAATTTTATGAACCGTTTGAGACGAAGTAGTATACAAAATGTAAATGCTTACTGTGTTCATAATTTGTCCAATACATGGACAAATCCAACAAACATTGTACCAGATGAATATAAATGGTCGTTTTTAAAAAAACGACTATTTATACAACGATCATGTACAATACTCGTTAGACGAGGCCAAAAACTCTCTAAGGGACATTTGTCAATTAGATGTGCGCATTTTACGAAAAATACAGTTTTATTAACTGTTCACATTTACAAAAATATATTTTAATTTAACACATTTATTCGACGTATTACATCAACTTAAGGCTCGTTCGATGCATTTTTGTTGTTGCATAAGTCAATACGTGCACAATATAATATTCCTAGCTCGTGCATTCATTTTATCTTATTCCAACTAACACAATACAATGATAGCAGCGGTACACACATATACAATCGTAGAATTAAGGCATAAATAACGATTTACATATACACGAACAACCACAAATTATACATGTTTTTCACAATTTCACGATAAAAGATGAAATAAGAATACCATGGAATGCTAGAAACTATTATAACACTATTAGAAACAATTTCAAACACCAATTAGTCCTAATTTAACAACTTATGCAAATTTGAATTTAGGGTAAAAATTAGATTTTTGGCGAAAATAAAAGATTATACCTGAGCTAGCGAGCAATAGACGTTGATTACGCAGCCGGGGGGATCCGAAAGCTCGAAATTGATGTTTGGAAGCTTAGGGAAGAGATTTTGGGATTTTGGGTTAAAAATTTTCGTATGGAAATGAGGAAGAAGAAGGCTCGACTGAGCCCTGTAAGTCGCGATTTTCCGACGGCTTCCGACGGCCGCCGACGGCCTGTCGGAAGCCGTCGCTAGATACTGTCGGAATTATTGTCTTTCTAGTAGTGTTAAGTTTTATGATATTTGTGAAAAACTCTACAAATATTTACATTTAATAAAAAAAAGGAAAAAAAATTATTGTTTTGATCGTTGAAACACGTTTTAATATTCATATTTAATTTCCGACGGAAAGAGAAATTTTCTTTAACAAAACTAAAAAAATAAATATAATTTAAAACAAGTTTTTAGAAAGATAAGGGATAGACAAACGAGTTAAAAAGTACGCAATGCACAACACCCAATTCCTAGACCTGCATCTTTCCACCACTTTCTCCCAGATCACATCCAATTCCATCACATTTTATGCAACTTAACAATCATGGCAAGCAACCCCAACACTAACAAAACCACAAATTTCTCATCATCCTCTTCATCTTCCTCCTCTTCAAAATCCTACTCTTCTTCCTCATCCTCTTCATTTCTCCCTCTCCAAACCATGGACCGACTCCGTCAAAATCTCACCTTAACACCACTATATCCTACTCCTCCTCCTCCTCCTATTACCACCACCACCCATTTCCAAGATTTTTTCGGACTTTCCTCGAAAAACACTAGCAGCAACTACCGCAGCACTGCCTTGAGCTTGAATAACAGTATGGAGTTCGAGTACAATTTGAACTGCGGTGAAAACCCTAGTAACGTTGGCATTGTCAATGCAAATGATCATTTTGTTCCATCCGCAGCTTTCTCTGACTCACTGCACAACATCAGTTCTCCTCCCAACATTGATAGGCTCTTTTCACGGCCGGTGTTGGTTGATGATCCCATCGTCAATGCTGGCGGCGATAAAAGGAAGAAGCGTATGATGAAGAACAGAGAGTCTGCTGCTAGGTCAAGGGCTAGAAAACAGGCAAACTCTTCTTTACTTTTTCATCTATCTTTAATTCAGCATACACATTCACCTAACTTGTGTTATGGAAATTTCCAATCCGAGACCGCTCGAACACAATTCCCAAACGCAGCGGAAAAGCTAGATCGCGATAGACGATGCAAAACAACCAATCGATAACTCAAATCAATCTCAACCAAAACCAAGATACGATCACAACACCGAGATAGGCAATATATAAGAGCAATAACAATAAGTAAATCACACACCGATTTATAGTGGTTCCACTAACAACTTGTTAGTGTACGTCCACTTTGAGAGAGAGCTTTTATTATTACCAATGAAAAGAGTACAAGAGATTGTTTACAATGATCAACTAATCACTCTAGAATATATTTGTGGAGAATAGGATTGAAGAGATTAGGATTCACCAAAAACCCTAATAGAAGAATTAAACCCTAGATTAGAAGTGATTAGCATATCTCCAATAGGCAGCTGAAAATAACATTTATAATAGGGTAGAGATCAAAAACCGAATGACCAAAATACCCCCCAATATCAGCACAAGCAAAATAGAAGACCCAGGCCTGAAACTGGAAAACTGCCGAAAAACGGTCGACTGGTCATTTTTGGACCAGTCGACTGGTCCAGAGACCCTTGCTCTCTGGACAAAACCGGTCGACCGGTAGAAATGGACCGGTCGACCGGTTTTGGGCAGCAGTGCACAATAGTGCACTGTTTGCCCCCGGAAACCCCCCCGAGCTCCGCTACTCCGGCCGCTTCCTCCTACGCCTCGCTACTCCACCCCTCTTCAACTCCAACATATCGTGTCGCCAAAATTTAACACTCCACCTCGACACTATATCCATCTCCATCACCAATGGTACCATACCATCATCAACACCGATAGCTCCAACTATCGCCACTTCTACCTTCACCAAACATGAATGCTTCCTCAATGGGTTCCGGCAAGGCCACCCCCCATTGCACTTCACCAACGAGTTCAGGCACAAAGCCCCCACCCGCTAATGAAGTGTTGGAAACACCCAAAACCAAAACGATCTCACCAAAGACCCGAACACTTAGGAGTGTAAACTAGTGTTCGCCAAGAAAATAGAACCACAATCTCACCCCAATACTCTTCTTCATCTACCAACCAAAATCCTCTCTCACCCGTGCCACCCCGTGGCATCTAGCACTCCTCTAAGCAAATCAAGTTCGAGCAATGCTCGAACTTCCCAAACGGCAATGCTTTAGTAAACATATCCGCCGCATTATCCTTTGTGTGCACTTTCCGAAGATATACTTGCTTATCCTCATCCATGGCTACCAAGAATGACTCCCTCACTTCAATATGCTTAGTACGTGAGCTAAACGCCAAATTCTCCGCCAAATGGATAGCGCTTTGGCTATCACAATGAACATCGATACTATCGTGTCCAACACCCAAGTCACACAACAATCGCTTCAAATAGAGTGCCTCCTTAGCCGCCTCCACCGCGGCTATCAACTCCGCCTCCGTAGTGGATAAAGCTACTACGGTTTGCAATCTCGATCTCCAACTTATGGCCGTGCCACCAAGTGTGAAGACATACCCGGAAGTTGACTTTCTCCTATCTCTATCACCGGCGTAGTCCGAATCACAATAACCAACCAACTTGCAATTCATTCTCCCACTACCGCCAAAGACAAGACCATGAGATGACGTACCTTTGAGATATCTCAAAATTAGCTTTACGGTTTCCCAATGCGATTTCCCCGGATTAGCCATGAACCGACTAACCACCCCGACGGCATTTGCAATATCGGGCCTTGTACACACCATGGCATACATCAAACTACCAACCGCACTTGCATATGGCACCGTTGCCATATAAGCCTTGTCCTTCTCCAAGATAGGTGAACCTTTACTCGAAAGCTTGACATGCAAAGGTAAAGGTGTAGTTGTCGCCTTTGCATTCTCCATGCTAAACCGGCTAAGCACTTTCTTGATATAATCCTTTTGAGTTAATTTCAACTCAAAACGCTTCCGATTCCTTTCAATCTCCATGCCCAAAATTTTCTTTGCTTCTCCAAGATCCTTCATCTCGAACTCCGATTTCAATTGTAATTTCAACTTGTTGATTTCATTCTTGTCCTTGGAAGCAATGAGCATGTCATCCACATACAAGAGTAAATACACCCAACAATCATTTCCCAACTTCTTGAAATAAACACAAGCATCTTTGATGCTTCTATCAAAACCATTTTCAAGCATAAAATGATCAAACCTCTTGTACCATTGCCTAGGTGATTGCTTCAACCCATATAGTGATTTCTTCAACTTGCACACCATATTTGACTTCCCATTTACCTCAAAACCTTCCGGTTGCTCCATGTAAATGTCTTCATCCAAGTCACCATGCAAGAAGGCGGTCTTCACATCAAGTTGCTCCAACTCCAAGTCGTGAATAGCAACTATGGCAAGTAATATCCGGATAGAAGTATGCCGCACAACCGGTGCGAATATCTCATCATACTCCTTTCCCTTCCTTTGTGCAAACCCCTTAGCCACTAGCCTAGCTTTGTATCTCCCATCGTCCTTCACCTTGTAAATCCATTTGCACCCAATAGCACGGTTTTCTTTAGGAAGTGGAACCAAATCCCAAGTTTGATTCTTCATTAACGATTGCATCTCTTCCTCCATGGCACAAACCCATTTCGAGCTATCACTCGAATTCATGACGTCATCAAGGTCCATCGGCTCATCTTGGACTACTATAAGCGCATAGTCCATATTATCACAAAAGCTAAGATAATTCCAATCACCATATCTCTCGGGTGGTCTTATAAGACGACGACCCACCCGAGTAGCAATACCATCACCCGGACTCCTTTCGGCTCCACCTTGAGTCGAATCTTCTCTAGAATCGTGCACATCACCTACACTACTAGAGGCACCTTGTGGACTATGTGATGTACCATCAACCGCTCCCTCCTCACAAGCATCTTCTACTACTCTACTCTCTCTAACCCTTGGACAAAATGTGGGAATAACTTCCTTCTCCTTCGATTCACCATGAACCAAATCCGGAACATCCGATGAGCTCTCATTCTCCTTGAACATTGCCGACTCATCAAAAGTAACATGACGAGAGTTTATTACTTTCTTCGTTTCCGGATTCCAAACCCGATAGCCTTTCACTCCTTCCGTATAACCAAGCAAAACCCCTTTGAAAGCTCTAGGTTCAAGCTTATCATTTCCCGGATCATGCACATAAACGGGACTTCCAAAAACACGAAGATAGCTCAAGTCAATACTCTTACCTCTCCACACTTCCTCCGGAATTTTGTTATCAATAGCCGAGCACGGAATTCGATTAATAATGTGAACCGCGGTTGACATAGCTTCGGCCCAAAATCCCTTAGACAAACCCGATGTCAGTCTCAAGCATCGAGCTTTCTCTAGTAGAGTACGGTTCATCCTCTCCGCAACTCCATTTGATTGCGGATCTCCCGGTGTAGTAAAATGTCTCCGAATGCCATGATGCTTGCAATAATCTAAGAATTCTCCGGAAACATACTCCCCGCCATTATCGGACCTAAGAACCTTCAAAAATTTACCACTCTCATTCTCAACAAGAGCCTTCCATACTTTGAACTTAGCAAATGCCTCCGACTTGGCCTTCATTACATACACCCAAACTTTGCGAGAAAAATCATCAATAAAGGAAATGTAATACTTTGCTCCACCCAAGGAAGCAACCGGTGCCGGTCCCCAAACATCCGTGTGCACATACTCAAGAACGCTTCTTGAATCATGTTTCCCTTCACCGAATGAAACCTTTGTTTGCTTCCCCATGACACACTCTTCGCAAAACTCTAGCTTGTTGAAACTCTCTCCACCAATCATCTCCCTTTTCCGAAGAATCTCCAAACCCTTCTCCGAGACATGACCCAATCTCAAATGCCACAACCTAGTCGCATCCAAGTCACGAGAACTATCAACGCCAACACAAGTTTCACCTTCTATGGTCACTCCTTGAAGCAAATAAACACCATGAACTTTAGCACCTTTCATAACCACAAGCGCCCCCTTCGAAACCCTCAAGCAATCTCTCTCAATAGTGATCTTGCACCCCAAAGAATCCAATTGCCCCAAAGAGATAAGGGACTTCCTAAGTCCCGGAACATAGCGTACATTAGTGAGAGTACGAACTACTCCGTCAAACATCCTAATTTGCACGGAACCGATTCCCTTCGACTTACACATAGCACCATTACCCATAACAATCGAATTTCCCTCTCTAGCTTTGAAAGAAGAAAAACAATTCCTATTAGGCGTCATATGATAAGACGCCCCCGAATCGAGCACCCATTCGCTACCCGAAACATCCGATGCCACCGCCGTCAATACATCAACTTCTCCCTCACTATCAACACTCTCCACCGCAACCGATGAAGACGCCACTTCCTTCTTTCCTTTCTCCTTGTCCGGACACTCATTCTTCCAATGACCGGGCTTCTTACAAATATAGCACTTGCCTTTCTTTTCCTTCGACTTTCCTCTCCAACCGGGATTCCTAGATTTGGAACGACCCCGGTTATCCTTCTTCCAATGTTCCTTCTCCACAAACAAGCCTTGACCATTCCCGGCACTACTACTTCCTACATTCAACTCCTTCATTTGATCTCGCAACTCCTCACTAAGAAGACCCGTCTTGACATCATCCAACGTCAATGTATCACGGCTATAGATCAAACTATTTGAGAAACCCGTATAACGGTCCGGCAACGAACATAACAATATCATCGCCTTTTGCTCTTCCTCAATCTTCAAATCTACCGCCTTCATCTTCATTAGCAAATCATCAAACACATTCAAGTGTGCCTTAAGCGAACTCCCCTCTTTCATCTTATACGTGAAAAACGTTCGCAACAAGATCAAACGATTAGTTAGAGACTTCTTCATATACAACTCCTCTAACTTATCCCAAATTCCCTTAGCGGTCGTCTCACCACTAATTTCGGAGATAACATTCTCTCCCATAGCAAGTTGAAGTGTAGTAAATGCCCACTCTTCCATTTCATCTCTCTCAACCTCCGATATGTCCGCCGGCAACAAATGTGTATCAAACACCACCCTATGAACCCGATTCCTCCTTAGAACCGCTTTCATCTTCCATTGCCATTTTTCAAAATCATTATCGCCATTCCACTTATCAATAACCAATTGCGATCCCGAAGCCGCATACGAACCACGTACATACGGCGCTACACCACTTGGACTAACCATTGAGGGAACACTAGAGTTATTATCTGATTCCGGCATTTCAACATACACCTACCGACTCCAAAGCTCTGATACCAAATGTTATGGAAATTTCCAATCCGAGACCGCTCGAACACAATTCCCAAACGCAGCGGAAAAGCTAGATCGCGATAGACGATGCAAAACAACCAATCGATAACTCAAATCAATCTCAACCAAAACCAAGATACGATCACAACACCGAGATAGGCAATATATAAGAGCAATAACAATAAGTAAATCACACACCGATTTATAGTGGTTCCACTAACAACTTGTTAGTGTACGTCCACTTTGAGAGAGAGCTTTTATTATTACCAATGAAAAGAGTACAAGAGATTGTTTACAATGATCAACTAATCACTCTAGAATATATTTGTGGAGAATAGGATTGAAGAG
The DNA here is from genome assembly GCA_030737815.1 of Allium fistulosum. NCBI lineage: Eukaryota > Viridiplantae > Streptophyta > Magnoliopsida > Asparagales > Amaryllidaceae > Allium > Allium fistulosum. The sequence goes on from CM060905.1 coordinate 927,381,239, forward strand.
ATTAGGATTCACCAAAAACCCTAATAGAAGAATTAAACCCTAGATTAGAAGTGATTAGCATATCTCCAATAGGCAGCTGAAAATAACATTTATAATAGGGTAGAGATCAAAAACCGAATGACCAAAATACCCCCCAATATCAGCACAAGCAAAATAGAAGACCCAGGCCTGAAACTGGAAAACTGCCGAAAAACGGTCGACTGGTCATTTTTGGACCAGTCGACTGGTCCAGAGACCCTTGCTCTCTGGACAAAACCGGTCGACCGGTAGAAATGGACCGGTCGACCGGTTTTGGGCAGCAGTGCACAATAGTGCACTGTTTGCCCCCGGAAACCCCCCCGAGCTCCGCTACTCCGGCCGCTTCCTCCTACGCCTCGCTACTCCACCCCTCTTCAACTCCAACATATCGTGTCGCCAAAATTTAACAACTTGTACGTGTACACTCATGTTCATACCGTGCTGTATAGAATTTCTATATGTAGTGCTGAAATGAGTATTTGTTTAGGCATTGGATTTATAACCTACTGCTTGATTCTAATCAGCTTTTTTTAAAGTAAAGTACAAGTATTGTCTCTGAGAAAATTGCTATAAAGTCTATGTTTGGGGTGGTTAGAAAATAGAAAAATTGTTGTCATCTTTACATCAAATATATAATTTGCACAAAGATTTACTAATGTTGTTAAATACAGGCATACACAAATGAATTGGAGGGGGAAGTGGCCCACTTAGAAGCAGAAAATGCAAACCTCAAAAAACAGCTTGGAGAGGTAATGAAGTTCTAATTTATTGAATTCATCGTATGATCGTTGATTGATAGCAAAATAGTGTATGTTTATGTACCATAAACTGTTTTCACTAACCTATCATGAGTCACCAAAACTTTACTGTACATATCAGCTTAGTTCATATATACTAGTAATAGTACAATTCATTTATGTACATGTTTCAGATCTCATGTGGTTATATATATGATACATGCAGGCACAAAGGGCATTGGCTGCTCAACACTCTTCAAGAAGGAGCGCTCTGCAAAGAACCTTAACTGCTCCATTTTAAGAAATATCATGTAAAATGTTTCCTTTTACTATCTTTGTTATTTTGATCATGTACTGGGTGGGTGGTTGTGTATATATAGACAAGCAGTATGATTGTTCAGAAGTAGAAATATTAGTTTCCTCCTGCTAACTATCGAATCCAACTAAAATTTGATCCAAAAAGCAAACAGAAGTTGAGTGTTTGTTGCCTGAAAAGTTGAAACAATGCAAGAAGATGTGATATTGCTTTCCACCTGTATTTTTATGCTGCAAAAGAAAAGAGAAACGTACGTCTTTGAGCCCCACTATTGATGTTGTCACATAGTATAGTGTGATATTAATGGAAAACTGTGATATTAATGGAAAATTGGATTTGGTTTTTTGGCAGACAGCATGATAACTCACAAATGGACACAGGCCTAAACTGTAGGACGTACCCTTTTTAGCTCATCTCGTGTCGATATTTCAATGGTCTCTGCTCTTTTGATACTGAATTTGGTATAGGATAGATGTTTTTCATCAAAATATGCAACACGCATTATTATTATTATTATTATTAGTACTATATTATAATGTTACAGTACTCTTAATTCAAACGTTACTAGAAGAAATATTCCAGTGTTCTAGCCTTCCGCCATAGATAGTAAAGTAGATAAAGAAATATTAATTGATCATGGGGTAAGGGTGTGGTTGCGGAAAATTCTAATTGGAGGTTTGAGACTGTAGTGTTAGTAGACAAATTGAATTAAAGCTGGGAGATTAGAGATTGGATGGAAAGTAAATTTTTTTATTTTTAGTTGTGGAATTTATTTTTTTTATTTGCCATAATTATTCATTATTAAATTTAATCAATAAACAATAAATATTTAAATTCAAATTTAAATGCAAATTCAAGCACTACAACAAATTCCCATACAAATTCAAATTAACGATAAGGAAGATACAAATATTGAATACATCAACGTCTTTCTGCAGCAACGAAAGCTTTTCGGATTTGATCACGTTTCGCAACGGTCTGTGCAGTACTTGATGAACTAGCATCACTATAGTTATGTTGATGTTGTTCACGTCAATTTTCTGCATAACCCGATGGAACTTTTGCAATAAAAGTTTCTTCATAATGGGGATATGTACTATTATATTTTCTTATAAAATTATGAATAACAAAAGTTGCAGCAACAAACTATACTTGTTTGGGGAAACTATACGTCAGCATGTCTTGTAAAATATTGATTTTTTTCTAAATACTGAATGTCCTTTCCACAGTCATGTGCAGACTGGAATGATAGAAATTGAAATTTCATTATGCTATTTCGGAACATTCTAGGATTGTTGAAAGTTGAAACACTCTAATGGTATAGTTAGGGTATATGCCCTAGGGCAATTTTGTAATTTACTGTAAATTAATTAACTCTGTAATCAAATCTCGTTCATAATTAAAGTGTTTTTTCACTTATATATTTGTTATAATGTGTTATAAATAATTAAATGCTTAATTAAAATATATTTAACAAAAAATCCATAAATGATGTTGTGATAGTAATTACAAATAGTTGTAATCATGAGTATTGTATCACAATACTATAAAACACATCATTTTAATGTTCCTAATCAAAATCGAGATTAGATATCGATGTATCCGTTGAGACTAGAGGATGTAACGCTCTCCAAATGTTGGACAATGTATTACTCATGACTGCTGGGGGCATTTAGAGGTTACGTGCTGATAGTTATTAGATAATTATGGAATGACTCACTCAATAGTTTTCTGTTAGTTAATATAACGAAGGAAAAATAGAAAATATCGATATGACCAATTTACATTGTTTTCTCGACTTGATAATACTTTTGATCTTCAATATGTAAGTCTCCTTTGATTATAGTCAAACCATGGCACGACGTCCATTGAGTAACTATAGCTGGGTCGAGAGGAAGTATTGCAAGTGAAACACTATTCCGAAGATGGTTCGTTTCTCCAGTTATATGAGGTTGGTATCACAGTCAAATCAAGTTGGCTCAAAGTCAAAATCTCTGGTCAGAGTAGTTCGGTTAATAATAATCGTTATTATTGAACTAAAGATTTTTTGTTTGGAATATAAAGTTGAAAATGGACGATATTAGAATTTTGGCCATTACCAAATTTTATAAGTCCAAAGTGATATAGTTTTGACAAAGAAAATTGGTGTAAATAATAGTCACAACTAGGTAACACTTAACAAAGTAAAATTGGATTTTACTGAAATCAAGTAAGCAATAAATTTGGCCATAATGTCATACCACCTACCAAGTGACGTGTGAACGTTAATATTCGGATAGTTCGATATTAATTGCTGATCATATTTACACCTAACGGGTCGCACAACCGAAACGATGAATTCTCCTTTGACTAAACAATTTAAATAATTTGTAATTGTTATAAATTAATTAAATTAATTAATATTTGTGAAATATTAATTATAAATTTTGATTTGATTTGATGAAAAAATATTATTAAATATATTTATTATAGTTATAAATATATTATCGATAAATGATATCGATAAGTGTTAAATTTAATTTAATTGCAAAATATTTGTTCGGGCTTTAAATGGGTCTACATTCCATGAAGGGGGCCGGTTAGTTCGGCTTTGATATGGGGTTATAGGCGGCTAAAACATGGGATAGAGAGGCTTGATTTTGGATTGCTAAGATGGAAGGAGAATGGGTAAAGATAAGATCCTAACTTTCCTCTTTATATTGATCCTTATCCACTCTTGTTTGAAGATCTTTTTTTAGTCTCCATCCTAACTTATCGCTAGCCGAATTTCTTCCTTCTATCTCTCTAACTTTATAAGTTCAAATCATATCAAATCAAGTGCTATTCGATACCTATTAGTCAATAGTTCAGGGACTGACACTCTTCTAGATTACAAAATCAGTTCGAGGATCAGATGTCATCGTTTCAAGGTATACCGTTAACAAGGAAACTTGTCAACACCCTAAAGTAGGACTGAAAATGAGAATAGCCTCTTCGAAACCACCTTTCAACCAATCAAGATAATCTAAAACTCCTTCGAAACCACCTTTCGAAGTGATTGAGGTAGTTAGAACTCCTTCGAAACCTCCTTTCGAATAAGCTGAGATAACCTAATACCCCTTCGAAACCCCCTTTGGAAGTGGTCGAGGTGACCTAAGGTTGGGTCCTAATAGATCTAAGAGTTTTAATTGAATTTGAACGTCTCTATTCCTTTGAAGGGTAATATTTTGATTGATATTGATACATATAATCCATAACACAAACCGTATATATGTTGCAGATTGGAATCGATGTATTTAGTGATAGAGTTTGGGGTATGCCGTAGGGGAAATTATGTAATTTGTTACATATATCTAATTCGTTGACCAATCTTGTTCAAAATAAAAGGTATTTTCTTCCTATTATATACTTTATATAATGTGATTATATTAATTAATTAAATTAATTAAAAGTATATTTAATAGAAAAACCCATAAATGGTATATTTTGTCATAGTAGTTACAAAGTGTTGTAACCGTGAGTAATTTATCACAACAAAACAAATATATCATTTTAAATGTTCCTAGTCAAGATGCATCGAGACTGGATATCGATGTATCCATTGATACCAGAGTACGTAACGCTCTCTAAATGTTGGGTAGTGTATTACTCATGACTGTTGGGGGCACCTAGGGGTTACGTACTAATAGTTATTGGATAACTATGGAACGACTCACTCGATAGTTTTCTGTTGGTTAAAATAACTAAGGTCAAATAGAAAATATCGATGTGACTGATTTACACAGTTCTCTCAACTTAAAAATATTGTGGATCTTCAATATGAAAGCTCCACTTTGATTATAGCCAAAACATGGCATGACATCCATTGAGTGACTATAGTTGGGTCGAGTGGAAGTATTGGAAGTGAAGCACTATTCAAAAGAGCATTCGTCTCCTCAGTTATATGCGGTTAGTATCGCAGTCAACTCAAGTCAACTCAAAGTCAAAGTCTTTGGCCAGAGCATTTCGGTTAGTAACAATTGTTATTATTGAACCAAGGACTTTGTATTTGGACTATAAAGTTGAATGTGGATGAGGTTGGAATTTTGACCATTACCAAATTCCGTAAGTCCAAAGTGATATAGTTTTGACGAAGAGAATTGGTGTAAACAAATGTCACAATCGGGTAGCGCTTATTAAACTAAAATTGGATTTTACCAAAAATGAGTAAGTGATAAATTTGGCCATAATGTCACACCACCTGCTAACTGACGTGTGAACGTTAACATTAGAATAGTTCAATATTTATCGTTGACCAGATTTACAACCAAGAGTTACACAACCGAAATAATGAATTCCATTAAGACCAAACGATTTAATTAGTTTATAATTGTTATAAATTAATTAAATTAATTAATAATTATGAAAGATTAATTATAAAATTTGAATATGATTTGAGAAATAAATAATGTTATATATGTTACTCGATAAATTCGCCTTCCGCTTAAGCCAAAGAATCTTAAACAAAAGATGGTAGAGAAAGAATCCAGATTAGACCTTCCGAAGAGATCGAAGGGATGCAGCTAGCAAAATGAGACGGCTCAAGGTCTTTTGAGAAGACAGAGGGTATTATCCAACAATGTCTAAGGAGCTCTTACCCTCCGAAGGAGGCAAACAAGCGGAAACACGGGTATACGTCCCTACGACAACCTTTCCGAAAGCACAATAAGTCTTTCGGGCCGGATAATACACCTACGGGATACCTTTCGATGGTGCCGAAAGGTTTAGGTAAAAGCAACATCCATGAGTCAACAAAAGACAACCTTCCACCATCATTCAGAAAAAACGCAACTCCCGACAGTAATCAAGTAGGAAAAGCAACCTTTCGACAAAGCCAAAACGTTCACTAAAGCCAGAAACCCTCCGGTGCCATCGGAAGGTTCATGTGCCATACATGTGACAAATCTTCCAGCAAGAGCAACAGGTTCCTAAAAACAAATGAAGGAAAAGACCCTTCGGCAGCATTCAGCGGTCCATGATGATGCACAAAAAACAAACCTTCCGTCAAGAACGGGAGGCCTACAACCGTGTACAAGAAGCAATCTTCGGGCAAGATCAAAAGGTTTGCAACTGCAGATAGAGGCAACCTTCCATTCCCGACGAAGGCATAAAGCCGGGGGGAGTGCCTCCTGCATCTATAAATAAGACCCAAGGGGTCCTGTTTTGGGGGTGGATTCTTTTTCATTCTCATATTGTAATCTCTTAATTACAGCTTTGTAACCCTAATTGAGTATCGATTTAGGAATTTAATAAATGAATGTTCGTTCGTGGATCTATGGGAAGTCTTCAGTCTTTTAAATTTACTTTGTAGTCTACTTTAATCTCTACTGGTTAAATTTATTTTCCAGGAGTGGCCTCTCCGAAAGATCTATTTCAACAAAGATAATGATTTTATTTCGTGAATAATCTTTGTAACCCTTCGGAGACCTCAAATCAGTTGCTCAAACCCTTCGGTCACAAGGGAAATTTGCTTGAATCGTACTCTATAAAACCTTTCAGAACTATAAAATTTGTAGGCTGAACCTTTCGACAAGAGCCATAATCCGTCACATCTTATAACCTTAACAACCTTCCGGACCCCGATACAACTATCTGCTAAACCTTCCGGCGAAAGCACGGTTCAATTGTCTATAGAAGATTAAATAAGGAAATTCCACCTTAGCCTAGAAAATAGCTTTCAGAATAGATTTTATAAAGGTTATACTAAATCAAGAATTAATCGTCATAAATTCAGTAAAGCCGGAAGGTCTTTTCGAAACTAGACCCTAGATCCACTTGTTGTCCTTGAGAAGTTAAATTCAAAGTCTAGTCCTGAGCAAGGATTCATTAGCGATTCTGCTAGATATCAACCTCTCGGAATAGTTTGGCTTAATCTCATTACTTGAGTCAAATCAGAATTACCAACCGGACATTTAAAAGTCTTTTTGGTTCCACTTCCCATCGTTTCTCGATAACTTCATCTACAGGAACCTTTTGGGGTGTTAACCATAAATTTGATTAACATTTTTAGCGCTAGAATGAGGGGTTCGAACCTCCGACTTGATTGATTTTCTGACACTACAATTCTCATCGAACCTGTTCCGCATCAAATTCACCCATTACTGATTAGATCATGGCTAGAAGGTTCAAGAGGTTTGAGCAAGGGTCTTCCGAACCACATCTCACAAATCTTTCTTATGTAAATATCAAAGACTCTAATAAAAATGAGGAACAAAGGTTAAGGCTTGAAGCCTTGAAGATTATAAACAAAAAGAAGGTGAAATCTTATGACCCTGAAAAATGGAGCTTGAACCCCTTTCATGTGGGACCGACCATGATTTTTGCACATGGAAAAATAATAAATGGAAGTGACAACATTTTTAATCGAATGAGGAGAACTATCCAGTCATATTCCTAGGGAACTATCTTTGAAAAAGAGATGATAAAGTATTATGATAATTTCACGAACAAATGGAGTAAGATCAAAAGCAAGGCCTGCCACCCGAGGGAGAACTATGAGCATTTGGGAAAATCCACGGCTGAAGAAATAAGACAGATAGAAGAACTGCCCGGCGGAAATATAAGAATTACCAAGGAGTTTCCAACTGAAACTTTGAGACTGAAAGGAAAGCCTTTGGAAGAGAACCAACGGGCAATGAAAAGGAAGCCTATCCCTCAAGAAGAAGTATTTGAACCAGGCTACAAAAGAGTTAGACGCCTGTCAAACACGGCTCAAAAATCAATACTTCTTGGAGAATACAATCTTACAACGTCAATCGAGGACATTTATATTAGAACCAAAGAGGAACTAAACTATTGGCCCACTCAAAAGAAAATGCCAGGATTTGAGAGAAGGTCTAAAGGAGTATATTGCAACTTCCATCTCATGAACGGACATGATACTGACCAATGTAAAGTACTTAGAAAAATGGTCCTACAGTTTCTAAAACAAGGAAAGCTGAAACAATTTGTAAGAGATTGATCAAGTCATGAAATAAATACTCTATTCTCTAAATAAGAGAAGTCTACATGATTGGGAGAAGAATTCTCCTTAAACTTGGACTACCTAAAAAGGTAGGCTACCAATAATGGTAGAAAGCCCTTGGTTGCGCCAAGATGGCCAGGTCAAGGCACATCCTGAAGGGAGGGCGTAAGCCTTTATCCATGCCAAAACTAGAAATGGCCAGGTTAAAGCAGCACAAGCCCTTATCCGCGTCACGCTATGGCCAGGATAAGGCACCTCTTGGAGGGAGGACGGGTAATCCCTTGGTCCCGCCATGCTATGGCCTGGCCAAGGTACAGAACAAGTCCATAACCGCGTCACGCTATGGCCAGGTGAAGGCACCTCCTAGAGGGAGGTCGGATAAGTCCTTAGGCCCTGTTGCAGAATAAGCTAGACGAGCGTACTGGAAACCCGGACGAAATGTTCGACGTACTAAGAAAATTCCATACCTGAAATAGGCACCGCCAGAAATCGGCATAGCTTAAAATAGCAACCGCCAAAAAGGTCGGTAATGTCAAAGATGACAAACAGCCTGATATACGCTCTACTTAAATAAGCACAAAACCGGACAAAAGAGTCCCCGCTAGAAATAGGCCAAAAACAAATGACTAATGGACAAAGAAAACTCGGGCCCAAGAAAGCAAAAGCATGCATGACATCCTCAAAGCCCAAAGATGGTACATTCAATAGACAGAATCAGAAAGAATTCTCGAGCTTTTGCCAAATGGGTATTCTGCTCTTCTATTACTAATTACCAGAAATGGTATTCTGGTCTTCTATTATTAATTACCAGAAATGGTATTCTGGTCTTCTGTAACTAATTACTAGAAATAGTATTCTGGTATTCTATTATAAATTGCTAGAAATGGTATTCTGGTCTTCTATTACTAATTACCAGAAATGGTATTCCGGTCTCCTATTATTAATTACCAGAAATGAAATTCTGGTTTTCTATTATTAATTTCGAAAAATGTGATTCGGGACTTCTATCATAAAATATCTGAAATGATGTTCTGGAATTCTACTATCAAATATCAGAAAAGAATATTCTGATCATCTATTATTTATTACCAGAAGCGGTTTTTTGGATTTCCATTATTGGCGTTGGAGTAGATTGCTGGCCTTCTGTTACTCATTAATAAGATGTACACTCCCGTTCTTGTAACACTTATTACGAGAGAAGACATTCTGGTCATTTATTACTTGTTATTGAAAATGATAATCTGTCTTTCCATTATTAACGGTACCTTCGACTTCTATTACCAGAAACGAAATTCTGGTTGTGGCATTCTAGTCTTCTATCACCTATTACCGAGAATGGTAGTTCGGTCTTTTATTGCTCATCGCCGGGCTAAATCCCTAACCCTTCATTATTAACTGTTAAATATGGTATTCTAAACTTCTATTACCAAAATTCTAAGATGGGTTTTCTGGTCTTCTGATACTATATACCAGGGTGAATTCTTGGTCTTCTACTAATTATCAAGTGCCGCATTGGGTATTCTGGACCTTTGTTATCTAATTACTACAAAAGGTTTTCCTGACTTTTACTGTTAATTCCAAATTAGAGATCACGGTATCTTATCAGCAAATATGAATTTCTATCCTTATGACGACCATCATTGGAAACGATACGGCAGAGTTCTATTGCTTACCATCAAGGAAAGGCATTTCAGCCTCCTAACTCTCCATTGTCTATTATCAGAATACCAAAAAGCGACTGCCAAATTATCTTAATATTTTCTAATACCTGAATCTGGGTCTGGTGATATCTTGTAAAACTTCATCATTAATGATGCTAAGACAACTGGTTATTGAAAGCCCCAATCTGAGTCACAATCTTTGGGTTCTTATTTATCTCAAGTAATTTGACCCGAGTCAAGGAATATTATCGGAAGAAGATTACTGCCAAAAGAGTCTCCTAATGGAAACTTCCAACCATCTTTATTCCTAGATCCCCTAGATAATGAAAAATGAATTCAAATACTACCTTATCAAGATTTCAGTCATAAATGTTCCATCAAGGTCTTCATTGGGAAAGGTAGGATGAAAAAGAATCTAGATTCACTTAAACAGAAGAGGACTCAAGGATAGGAATGAAAAGCTTGGAGACACATTAATCTCCAAGAGGCATATCCAAATCAAAGATAAACAAGGTGTAAACAAAGATAATGAAACATGTAGCATGTACAACATTATAAGTATTACATTATGCTGCATAGCATTACCAAGGTATGGAAAACACATCTTATGTATAAATTGAGATACTCGTGACCTTATCAATCATACTAGCAAAACTCATGGATATTATAGTATTGACACTTGAAACTGAGATACCAAATAGGGATTCTGAAGATTAGCATAGAACCCGACTATCTTTAGATTTTATTTCCAAGCTATTTATCTTCTCATGAAGCTTAGTCATTTCAAATCAAGATTTATACAATTAACTCCACCAATGAAATTCTTTAAAACTTCAATACTCCAGCATCCCTCTTTCTTGAAGATTTAATATCAAAATCTCAATTTTCGTAAAGAATTTTTGAATAGTGCAACATTTGAGCTTAGAAATTAAAAAAGTTTTTGTAAAATTAACTTTGTTTGAGCTCCATTCTTAAATCATTGTGAACTCCGTAGAAGGAGCTTCGGAAGGAAAAACTAGTCTTGTTCAAGTCTCCCATATCAACAAGCAAAACAAGTCCCTTTATTTCAACAATAAGAACACATATTAGAGTATGTTTATTGTCGAAACATGTTGTTAATAATAAGATACAATAACCCTGTCTAGAATGGTAAATAGTGTGTATTTGCTAATTTCATCTCTCGGTTAGAAGGGTATTATAGTGTAACTATCAATCAATATCGAATAAAATATCCCAATTTTCTTTAAAAGGAATTTTCCCTCTACCTTCGAAGGAAGCCGGGTGAGAAGTGGGGGTGTTCCACTTACAAAAACCATTTACCCTAGGGCAACCAATATTAGGTCATTTTGGAAGGAGGCCTTTATCTATATAGCATGTTGACTAGGTTGGCTTATTAAGGAGACATGATTTAAGGAACAGATAGTTTGGAATAACATAGTATAGACAAGCGAAATATAAAATACATACTAAGAAATATATATTCATAGAATAATTACTTGACACCCATTTATAATCGCTCCCCCAATTCATCTGAAATGTACTTAGAATGAAATTTGAGAACAAACTTATACTTATAATGCCTGAGCCATCTAAGGAAATTTTTTGACAAACAGTCTGATTCAAAGCAAATTATAACGTGCACCAAGATTTAGGCCAAGTCCTAATTTACATGAAAATAGAATTACAAAAGTAATACTCCTACTGAAATTTACCTAAATACTAAAATTTCAGAGCTGAATGTTAAGAGTGTACTTTACATAAAAACAGCCAAAGTTTCTTTATTAACTTATCATCTAGCGGAAGGTTAAGAGTTCACCACTCTTTCTCAAAAAGCGCTGAGTCAGGGCCGTCGTTTGCAGAATTTCGTCAAATAAGACTTAACCAACAATTGCTTTCAAATCAAAGGTGAAACGGTAATCATACAAAAAGACAAAAACATTTAATGATAAATCTCTGGAAATATGAGTGAGAGCGTATAAGACTTCGTGCCAAAAATCGCTACTGGAAATCCATTCATCTTCCTTCATTTTCCCTTCTAACTTTTATTACAAAAAAAGGCATCAATGGCCGCTTGCAAACTCCATCAAATTCATCCTGATTTCATCAATGCGGAAGCACCAAACTGTTGTTGCTGCTTTGCGTTAGGCTTACTAAACCCACCGCATGAGGCGAAAGAGGTCAATAGCGCACAATCTAGCAATATGGATCACCTGCAACCTAATTTCCTTAATCCACACGTAAAGGCAACATACTCCTTACTGTTCGATCTGGCTACAAACACATTCTGGATGGATTTGGCCATCTGGGATGTTTCTAGTGAAAACCCTGTGTTAATAACCTACTCTCCTTATCAACCCATATGGATTGAACCCGTCATCATCAACCCCATCAATTTAGTTCCGAACCTTCCGCCTTTTCCAGATGGGCTGTAGGGAAAAGGGTGAAAGAAATCATCATGCTGCTTTTGCACGCCTTCGATGATCAATTCTAGGATGCTAGTGTAATATTGAATATGTACATATTAACAGATCATTTTGAAAAGTGTAATATGAAGCAATATCTATATATGTGAATATTTAGACGTTTCAGTTGAATTTCTTGAGTTATATTATACAGTGGAAAATGTGCTTGTTACTTGATTATATGGTTTTTTGATGAACAGAAAGGAATCAGAGGGTTTAGGATCTCTAAATCCTAATGAAAGCTTGTTGTCGAAAGGACTAAACATTAAGCTACCTAGACCTTCCGCCAATAAGGGAAAATTGAAGTTGGAATACCTTTCTGTCCCTTTGGAAGGTTAAGTGCTGCAACTTTAATTACTTTCGGAGGTTAATGAATAAGTAGGAAAGATGATATTTAAATGGATCTTGGATAATGCTATTAATTTGATACTAAGGGCAGTTTTAAACCTTACTAGAATAAATGATGATGAATGAATAAGTAGGAAAGACAGCTTGAAAGTTTTAAATCAAGTTTAAGAAATGACCTCCTTGTTTTGGGGAAGGTCAAATTTTTTGAAAAGGACTCTTTTACTTGTACTTGGAACTTACATTTACAGGAAAATGAGGCTTAGAGAGGATGACTTGAAAAGTCAAGAGCATCCCTTCGCATGGGGGGGGGGGGCAAATGTTACTCAATAAATTCGCCTTCCGTTTAAGCCATAGAATCTTAAACAAAAGATGGTAGAGAAAGAATTCAGATCAGACCTTCCAAAGAGATGAAGGGATGTAGCTAGCAAAATGAGACGGCTCAAGGTCTTTTGAGAAGACAGCGGGTATTATCCTACAATGTCTAAGGAGCTCTTACCCTCCGAAGGAGGCAAACAAGCAGAAACAAGGGTATACGTCCCTACGACAACCTTTCCGAAAGCACAATAAGCCTTTCAGGCCGGATAATACACCTACGGGATACCTTTCGATGGTGCCGAAAGGTTTAGGTAAAAGCAACATCCATGAGTCAATAAAAGAAAACCTTCCACCATCATTCAGGAAAAACGCAACTCTCGGCAGTAATCAAGTAGGAAAAGCAACCTTTCGACAAAACCAAAAGATTCACTAAAGCCAGAAACCCTCTGGTACCATCGGAAGGTTCATGTGTCGTACATGTGACAAATCTTCCGGCAAGGGTAGCAGGTTCCTAAAAACAAATGAAGGAAAAGACCCTTCGGCAGCATTCAGCAGTCCATGATGATGCACAATAAACAAACCTTCCGTCAAGAACGGGAGGCCTACAACCGTATACAGGAAGCAATCTTACGGCAAGATCAAAAGGTTTGCAACTTCATATAAGAGGCAACCTTCCATTCCCGACGAAAGCATAAAGTCGGGGGGAGTGCCCCTGCATCTATAAATAAGACCCAAGGGGTCCTGTTTTGGGGGCGGATTCTCTATCATTCTCATCTTGTAATCTCTTAATTACAACTTTGTAACCCAAATTGAGTATCGATTTGGGAATTTAATAAATGAAAGTTCGTTCATGGATATGCAGGAAGTCTTCAGTCTTTTAAATTTACTTTGTAGTCTACTTTAATCTCTATTGGTTAAATTTAATTTTTCAGGAATGGCCTCTCCGAAAGATCTATGTCAACAAAGATAATGATTTCACTTCTGGAATAATCTTTGTAACCCTTCGGAGACCTCAAATCAGTTGCTCAAACCCTTCGGTCACAAGGGAAATTTGCTTGAATCGTACTCTATAAAACCTTTCAGAACTATAAAATTTGTAGGCTGAACCTTTCGACAAGAGCCATAATCCGTCACATCTGATAACCTTAACAACCTTCCAGACCCGATACAACTATCTGCTAAACCTTCCGGCGAAATCCCGGTTCAATTGTCTATAGAAGATTAAATAAGGAAATTCCACCTTAGCCTAGAATATAGCTTTCAGAATAGATTTTATAAAGGTTATACTAAATCAAGAGTTAATCTTCATAAATTCAGTAAAGCCGGAAGGTCATTTCGAAACTAGAACATAGATCCTCTTGTTGTCCTTGAGAAGTTAAATTCAAAGTCTAGTCCAGAGCGAGGATTCATTAGCGATTCTGCTAGATATCAACCTCTCGGATTAGTTTGACTTAATCTCATTACTTGAGTCAACTCAGAATTACCAACCGGACATTTAAAAGTCTTTTTGGTTCCACTTCCCATCGTTTCTCGATAACTTCATCTACAGGAACCTTTTGGGGGTGTTAACCATAAATTTGATTAACATTTTTGGTGCTAGAACAGGGGTTCGAACCTCCGACTTGATTGATTTTCTGACACTACAATTCTCATCGAACCAGTTCCGCATCAAATTCACCCATTACTGATTAGATCATTGCAAAAATATTGAAGAGGTCTAAGCAATGGTCTTCCGAACCACATCTCACAAAGCTTTCTTATGTAAATATTAAAGACTCTAATCAAAATAAGGAACAAAGGTTAAGGCTTGAAGCCTTGAAGATTATAAACAAAATGAAGGCGAAATCTTATGACCCTGAAAAATGGAGCTTGAACCCCTTTCATGTGGGACCAACCATGATTTTTGCACTTGGAAAAATAATAAATGGAAGTGACAACATTTTTAATCGAAAGAGGAGAACTATCTAGTCATATTCCCAGGGAACTATCTTTGAAAAAGAGATGATAAAGTATTAAGATAATTTCACGAACAAATGGAGTAAGATCATAAGCAAGGCCTGCCACCCGAAGGAGAACTATGAGCATTTGGGAAAATCCATGGTAGAAGAAATAAGACAGATAGAAGAACTACCCGACGGAAATATAAGAATTACCAAGGAGTTTCCAACTGAAACTCTGAGACTGAAAGGAAAGTCTTTGGAAGAGAACCAACGGGCAATGAAAAGGAAGCCTATCCGTCAAGAAGAAGTATTTGAACCATGCTACAAAAGAGTTAGACGCATGTCTAACACGGCTAAAAAATCAATACTTCTTGGAGAATACAACCTTACAACGTCAATCGAGGACATTTATATTAGAACCAAAGAGGAACTGAACTATTGGCCCTCTCAAAAGAAAAAGCCAGGATTTGAGAGAAGGTCTAAAGGAGTATATTGCAACTTCCATCTCATGAACGGACATGATACTGACCAATGTAAAGTACTTAGAAAAATGGTCCTAGACTTTCTAAAACAAGGAAAGCTGAAACAATTTGTAAGAGATTGATCAAGTCATGAAATAAATACTCTATTCTCTAAATAAGAAAAGTCTACATGATCGGGAGAAGAATTCTAGAAAGCCCTTGGTTGCGCCAAGATGGCCAGGTCAAGGCACCTCCTGGAGGACGACGTAAGCCTTTATCCGCGCCAAAACTAGAAATGGCCAGGTTAAAGTAGCACAAGCCCTTATCCACGTCATGCTATGGCCAGGATAAGGCACATCTTGGAGGGAGGTAGGGTAATCCCTTGGTCCCGCCACGCTATGGCCTGGCCAAGGTACAGAACAATGCCTTAACCGCGTCACGCTATGGCCAGGTTAAGGCGCCTCCTGGAGGGAGGTCGGGTAAGTCCTCAGGCCCTGCTTCAGAATAAGCTAGCCGAGCGCACTGGAAACCCGGAAGAAATGTCCGGCGGACTAAGAAAAGTACATACCTGAAATAGGCACCGCCAGAAATCGGCACTTAAAACAGCAACCACTAAAAAGGTCGGTAATGTCAAAGATGACAAACAACCTGATATAGGTTCTGCTTAAATAAGCACAAAACAGGAAAAAAGAGTCCCCGCTTGGAATAGGCCAAAAACAAATGACAAATGGACAAAGAAAACTCAGGCCCGAGAAAACAAAAGCATGCATGACATCCTCAAAGCCTGAAGATGGCACATTCAATAGATAGAATCAGAAAGAATTCTCGAGCTTTTGCCAGACGGGTATTCTGCTCTTCTATTACTAATTACCAGAAATGGTATTCTGGTCTTCTATTATTAATTACCCTAAATGGTATTTTGGTCTTCTATTACTAATTACTAGAAATGGTATTCTGGTCTTCTATTATTAATTGCCAGAAATGGTATTCTGGTCTTTTATTACTAATTACCGGAAATGGTATTCCGGTCTCTTATTATTAATTACCAGAAATGAAATTCTGGTCTTCTATTATTAATTTCCAAAAATGTGATTCGGGACTTCTATTATTAAATATATGAAATGATGTTCTGGACTTCTACTATCAAATATCAGAAAAGGATATTCTAATCATCTATTATTTATTACCAGAAGCGGTTTTTTGGATTTCCACTATTAGTGCTGAATTAGATTGCTGGCCTTCTGTTACTCGTTATTAAGATGTACAATCCCGTTCTTTTAACACTTGTTAACAGAGATGACATTCTGGTCATTTATTACTTGTTATCAAAAATGATATTCTAGCCTTCAATTATTAACGGTACCATGGACTTCAATTACCAAAAACGAAATTTTGGATGTGGAATTCTAGTCTTCTATCACCTATTACCGAGAATGGTAATTCGGTCTTTTATTGCTCATCGCCAGGCTAATTCCCTAACCCTTCATTATTAACTATTAAATATGATATTCTAAACTTCTATTACCCAAATTTTGAGATGGGTTTTCTGGTCTTCTGATACTAAATACCAGGGTGAATTCTTCGTCTTCTACTAATTATCAAGTGCCGCATTGTGTATTCCAGACCTTTGTTATCTAATTACTACATACAGTTTTCCTGACTTCTACTATTAATTCCAGATTTGAGATCCCGGTATCTTATCAGCAAATATGAATTTCTAACCTTATGACGACCATCATTGGAAACGATACAGCAGGGTTCTAGTACTTATCATTAAGGAAAGGCATTTCAGCCTCCTAACTCTCCATCGTCTATTATCAGAATACCAAAAAGCGACTGCCAAATTATCTTAATATTTTCTAATACCTGAATCTGGGTCGGGTGATATCTTGTAAAACTTCATCATTAATGATGCTAAGACTACTGGTTATTGAAAGCCCCAATCTGAGTGCACAATCTTTGGGTTCTTATTTATCTCAAGTAATTTGACCCGAGTCAAGGAATATTATCGGAAGAAGATTACTGCCAAAAGAGTCTCCTAATGGAAACTTCCAACCATCTTTATTCTCAGATCCCCTAGATAATGAAAAATGAATTCATATACTACCTTATCAAGATTTCAATCATAAATTTTCCATCAAGGTCTTCATTGGAAAGGTAGGATGACAATGAATCTAGATTCGCTTAATCAGAAGAGGACTCAAGGATTGGAATGAAAAGCTTGGAGACACATTAATCTCCAAGAGGCATATCCGAATCAAAGATAAACAAGGTGTAAACAAAGATAACGAAACATGTAGCATGTACAACATTATAAATATTACATTATGCTGCATAGCATTACCAAGGTATGGAAAACAAATCTTATGTATAAATTAAGATACTCGTGACCTTATCAATCATACTAGCAAAACTCATGGATATTATAATATTGACACTTGAAACTGAGATACCAAATAGGGATTCTGAAGATTTGCATAGAACCCGACTATCTTTAGATTTTATTTCCAAGCTATTTATCTTCTCATGAAGCTTAGTCATTTCAGGTCAAGATTTATACAATTAACTCCACCAATGAAATTCTTTAAAACTTCAATACTCCAGCCTCCCTCTTTCTTGAAGATTTAATTTTAATATCTCAATTTCTGTAAAGAATTTTTGAATAGTGCAACATTTGAGCTTAGAAATTTAAAAAGTTTTTGTAAAATTAACTTTGTTTGATCTCCATTCTTAATTTATCTAAAATCATTGTGAACTCCGAAGAAGGAGCTTCGGAAGGAAAAACTACTCTTGTTCAAGTCTCCCATATTAACAAGCAAACAAGTCACTTTATTTCAACAATAAGAACACATATTAGAGTATGTTTATTGTCGAAACTTTTTGTTAATAATAAGATACAATAACCCTGTCTAGAATGGTAACTAGAGTGTATTTGCTAATTTCATCTCTCGGTTAGAAGGGTATTATAGTGTAACTATCAATCAATATCGAATAAAATATCCCAATTTTCTTTAAAAGGAATTTTCCCTCTACCTTCGAAGGAAGCCGGGTGAGAAGTGGGGGTGTTCCACATACAAAAACCATTTACCCTAGGGCAACAAATATTAGGTCATTTTGGAAGGAGGCCTTCGTCAATATAGCATGTTAACTAGGTTGGCTTATTAAGGAGACATGATTTAAGGAACAGATAGTTTGGAATAACATAGTATAGACAAGCGAAATATAAAATACGTACTAAGAAATATATATTCACAGAATAAGTACTTGACACCCATTTATAATCACTCCCCCAATTCTTATGAAATGTACTTAGAATGAAATTTGAGAACAAAATTATACTTATAATGCCTGAGCCATCGAAGGAATTTTTTTGACAAACAGTCTGATTCAAAGCAAATCATAACGTGCACCAAGATTTAGGCCAAGTCCTAATTTACATGAAAATAGAAATACAAAAGTAAAACTCCTACTGAAATTTACCCAAATACTAAAATAGAAATACAAAATAATTTTTAATAATTGTTCTCTCTCCTTCTATATATATATTTATCTATATATAAATGTTTTATGTTCATATATTATACATAATATATTTATACTTACATGTGTGTGTGTGTATTGTAACACATATACATGCACATATTTAAACAACATACATGACATCAAAATGAGCTATATGTCTGTTGCGATGTAAATTCTCACATCTACATATTGGCATATTATACTTTTCACGGATTTTTAATCTACACATGCCCTCACACATATATGTATATGATACATTTATGTATAAACTAAATCAAATAAAATTAATTTCATATCTTAATATATTTGAATTTAAATAAAATAAATGATTTTATTTAAATGAAATTTAGAAATGTTCCAATTCAAGACTTCATAGGCCCAATAAAGATCCAATAGGGTAAAAAAATTTGAAATTCACCCATAACTTTCGCTGCGGGCTGGTCCAGTTCCAACAATGGTATAAGAGCCCAATAGCATATGCGATCTAAATTAGTCATATTAGGCCTAACTAATTAAGCTTGCCCACTTAGTACGGTGTCTAGAAAGGTAATGTCTAGAATTGGAATTGGGTAATCAAGTACCTTGTCCTACCTGGTTACCGGCCTTGCCTGAAAGGTGAAGTGAGCCCAGAGGTTGCTCATAATAGAAAAGGCCCAACTTAATTTGGGCCTTGGGCTAATTTTCAAAATCATTTTGAAAATTAATGTTAAAGATTTTAAATTTAATAGTTAAATTTAAAATAAAACATGTTTATTATAAAAATTATAATACTACATAAGTTTTCAAAATATTTGAAAGGATAATGATATTTTCAAAATGTTTGAAAATATTTATGTAATAATTTCAAATTTTAAATTTATTAATAAGATTAATAAAATAAATTAATTAAATATGTTAATTAATTAGTACATATATGCATGTATTATATATGTTGATATATGTTATGTTATTTTAAAATGTTTAAGATAACATAAGTATACATGTATGTATACAAGTTAAATTTTGAAATTAATAAATTTAAATAAAAATTGTTTAATTGAATAAATTAATTAAAGGTTAACTAATTAAATAAAATACACATATATATGATATATGTGTGTTACACTATAAAGGTTATAGTATACAGTATAAATGTTATAGTAGACATGTCCAATATAAAAGTTATAGTGGAATACTAATTTAAAATTAATTAATAAGTTAATTGATTAAAATTAATTAGATATGATTTAATTAATGATATATTATACGTAAGACTATCATATAAGTAATATGAAATATAAAAGTTATATAACTATAAAACTTATATGATATGTGTATAAACTAAATGTGGAACATTAAAGAAACCCAAATAGACTTGAGAAATAAATACATATGTAAATGTACATATACCGTGATTTCTGACATGTCTGACACTTGAATCGCTGGGGTATTTCATAAGAAATATATTATTCTATAAGTCGATATCACTCAATATATATATTGAAGATTATGAATCTTTAATATAATGTTGTCCTCTACCATATATATATTAATAAATTACTTACATACTCCTTAGTTGTTGAGCAAACTCAAGCTAGGGATGTTATGCGTAGTATTATTAATATATTGAACAGATGAGGTAAGATAACTATATGTATTATTGAGAAAACTCAAGGTACATATACTACACTTAAACCATCACGATATGGTAGGTATGAGTGAATAATCTCTTTCGATTTGTTGAGCAAACTCAAGGTCGAAATGAGATTAGAACAAGGAAAAATGGGTTAGGAGTTGTATATGATACAACCGATAAGGAGTTATCCATCATTTGTGAGGCTATGATTTGTTGGGCAAACTCATGGTCAGAATACCAAAACAAACGAGTCCTAACACCCACTAGTGAAGTTGTAAGACTTCTATGTTTCATCTTAGGGTTTGGAAAAACATAAAAGACTAGTGGAAGCCGTATTAGAAAAATGAAATGGTAACATTTAATTTTCTAATATTGTAAGAACATATACTATATAATGTTATAATTATCTACAATGATAAATTTGTGCATTTAATATGATTGATAAAACATTTGTCAATTAACATATATATAAACAAACTGAATTGAAAGTTGACAAATAGAAATATAATATATACTTACTAATAATTCTAATTGCATGTTATATAATGTTTCTATACCCATGCAAGTGTCTAATTTCAACTACTTAATACATTCGTAAGTTGGTCACTTATATGTTTATTTGGTTTAGACCGTGTATTGCATTTTATGAGTTTTTGAACTCTAAATGCAATTCAAGGCTATGGATATTTGATCCATATACTTTCACATATAAATGTTATATGGTGAACGGTCAAAGTTTGTGGGGTACAATATTTCGATGAAGTTAGTTCATTCGAAGTAAGCCAATAAACAGTATTTTAAGATCATGTATTCAACTTCAATGATTTCAAAAGGATCATATTATGCTAATGTAACACAAGACCATAAACTACGATATACATCTAAGAACTCGATCGTTGAAATGTTATCTCGATCGGTTTACATAAAGTGCAACATATTTGATGTCTTAAATGTTAAGAATGATCAAATGGGCTTTGGTAAAAGGTTTGTTATGATATTGTAGTAAGGTTTTCTTTTGAATAGTTTGACCATTTGAAAGAAAAACAAATGTATAAGTATAGATGTAAGTTAAGGTAAAGTTGGAATGAAGAGAATGAATAGTCGCTTCTGCTTCATAGAGAAATATTGGAAACAAGAATTGTAATACTAACTGATACTTAATATTGGAATATGAAATATGATTTTTATTCTGAAATGTATTTTCATATAGTAAATTATTTTCTATAACATTTATTTCTTTGAGTTCAAGGTATTTGATCAAAGAACTCTCCACTGTAAACTAGTTGCAGCATATGAAATAAGTAAACAATATTAAGTGAATGATGGACCTCTAAAATTAGTATGCTATTATAGTACTGGCGGAAATAGTGGGAGCATGCCATATAGCACCTAATGATTGCATCAAATTACGAAAATTGTTTTCGTAAAATGTACCGAACATTATTTGTGAAATAATGTTTATTTTTGGTATTGACTGAAAAATACATATAACTATATTTCAATATGAGTATTACGAATATTCATTATGAAATAGAACTATATTATGGAATTTGTTTTCATAGTAAAAGTGATGCAAAAAAAAAATACATATGTGTCTGTAACGCCCCACTCTGAGACCCACTGTAACAAAGAGTATTACGGGAGTAATACTGTCTGTTAAAGCGGAGAATAGAGTATAGTGGAAGCGACCATTTGTAATCAAGCTATAACTATCTACTGAATACGTCGAAAGGATGGTATCTATATTATTTTTTCAAGTGGTTCGACATATTCGGTAAATACTTATAACGAAATTACAAATGGCTAAAGATCTATCAGGACAAAGCATAATAATAATAAATGATAAAACATCACAGAACAGAATCACATAACAGATATAAAATCCTAGAACAATACATCGTCAATACAGATCCAAATACTATAAGTGGGTACAAAGCCACTGCTCACACATGTGAGTCAAAAATATGTACATATCAAAGTCTGAATAATAACAGAGTAGCGGAATAGTGGACAAATAAAAGCGCTATCTATCAGCATAGCAGATAATGTCCAAGCGGAAGCACAGAAGCTAAGTCCAGAGACCTAACCTGAAACAACTCGGTCTGACCCGAGCGAAAACACTCGGGTCAGGCTAGCTAAACAATCAGTAATAACTGAGATATATACTAATGCGATACATAAATAAAACAGTACTTATCCAAAGAGAAGTAGATTATGAACCACATGAATATAATGACAATCCCTAATCATCAATAAACAATAAAAATCTCCAAAGAGAAATCAACACCAAAGTGTAGAATAAATAAAATCGCCTCATATCATCGGCGTAGCCAAAGCTATAAAAAGATGCACATAGGCAATAATCCCAAGAGTGACCAGAGTCTGTAATCAATGCCCAAGCAAAGATCGATGCTCCAAAGAGCAATGGGGATATACTGAAAAGTCAATGAAATCCAACACTGAAAAGCAGTGTCTAGAGACACTGTGAATCCACAAGGCAATCGCACTTACATCGTATGGTTCCATAGAACCAACACTGAATGGCGGTACTCGAATGGATACAAAAATCATCAAATAATACCAATATTGCACATGCACCGACCAGAGTCGTTGTTGCCAAGCACTGTAGAGTTGTGATCGATCACTCGCACAGATGCGGAACGCGCGAGACGGCGAGATCCTTCCCAGAAGGATAAAGGCCCAGAGGCGCACGCCGAAAAATAAACTGCTCCATAGAGCAGGTGTCCAGAGACGGTTGCCCAGAGGCGTGGTGACCCAGAGGTCCAGTACTGGCCGCCCAGAGGCTAATGTGTCACTAACTTCTTGGAGAGGAACCCGTAAAGTGTTAACAATGAGTCCCATACCCCACGTTTTCACTAAACGGTTTCCTAACCAATAGCAAGCTCACACTCCAAACAATAAAAAGTCCACCTCGTATCATCGGTAAACTAGACCCAAAGGTCAAAACGATCAATCGAATAGGTCGGGGATTAACCGGAAAGAAAATACACACGGTTCCATTGGCCGGAGATTTCCTAACCGTTTAAGCACCTTTCCACTTCGCTCGACATGCTAAAAAGTGAGTGTGAGATTTTTATTATAGAAAATAATGGTGCGAAACGGATTTATAATTGATTTTGAAATCACTTTAAAACAGCTTTTGAAAACTCTCCTATTATGGAGTAATTAATTTAATAATTAAAAATAATATTATATAATAATTTCGAAAGCCATTTAGGAGTGAAAAATCCTTTGAAAATAATTCATAAAACCCGTGTACGAAATCTAGAGACAAATCTCAAAGAAATCAATAAAATCAGAAAATCACTGAAAATATTCTAAGTGTTGGAAAATAGTCCAAAAATGACGCGAACCCAAGTTCGAAAAATTATTCGGACCAGCAAAATGAATCCAAATGGCATGAAAATTGGTAGGTATATAGTCCATCATCCCTGCTCCAAACTGCAAAAAGAATCGGGAAATTCCGACTTGAAACGAAGAAACGGCGTCGTCTCAAAGTCGGACAAAAATCACAAAACTTTACTGTGTCAAAACAGTGTAAAGGTCCCACTTCGACGACATGGTCGAAGGGTCACATGAACTCAGATCTTGATGAAAATTTGCAGGAGCGTAGGAAAGTACTCCTACTTTGATATGCAACAAGAATCGTTCGGTTTCGACTTGAAACGAAGAAACGACAATGTTTCAAAGTTGGTCCGACGATAACTGAAAATGATCACTATCGTAAAACAGTTTCTGGGTGCTACTTCGGCAATAGAAACGAAGTATCTAATGCACCCAGATCTAAACCAAACTTTGCATGGTTAAAGATCACGATCTCATCTTTTTAACGAGACCAAAAACGATGAAATCCGACAAAGGACGAGCCCGGGATGACGTCGCAAAGTCGAGGTTCTACGCTGAAAACAACGGGAGAAAAGAGACTAAGGCCTATAGCTATGCACTAACTGGCCAGAGATGAAAAACCACAATTTTAGCATAGTAAACTTCAAATTCTGGAAAAATGAATAAAATGAAAGTTTTAGCTTAGTTTCTAAGCTTTCCGGAATGACCAAGATCGTCAAATTCTGACCAGAGATGAAAATTCTATGACTAAAACAATTCTCGGATCTAAATTTTATATCACTGTCGTTGTGCTCTCGGGACAGTTGTAAGAATGCACAGTTTTGACTAAATTAACTTCGAAATTTCATGAAACTCAAAACATGAAAGTTTTAGCTCTAAATCTAAGCTTTCCAGAACATCCAAAATTATTAGATTTGGATAAGAAACGAGTAACTTATGGCCAAATCAATTTCAGGTTTTTATTTTATCAACCATGTAGTTTGTTGTTAGGTCAGCAACAAACAAGCATGATTTCGACCATTCAAACCTCAAATCTAGGCAAAGCACAAAACATAAAAGTTATAGGGTACAGAATAAGCTTTCCAGAACTTCAAGAAAATCTTAATTCCGATTTAATATGAATGAGGTATGCCTAATTTACTAACAGCAATAAACTTATTATAATTTCAGCTAGCATATATTACCTCTTTCCCAAGCAATGAAAAGAAGATCAAAGAGTTTCACAATCTAAATGCACAAAACAAAGAGGATTACAAAATAATTTCAGGAATTAAGAGATGCTTATACATAGATTAGGAGAGGGTTTACCTAGTATTCCTCTCAAGCAAAAGAACAAACACCTATATGGCACTAACCAAAGCTAAGAGATGATGATCAAGGAGCTAGAAAAATACCAAAACACATAAAACCAAGAGTTACAACATGATTTCCAGAAATTAAAGAGAGTTAGAAATGGATTACAAGAGGGTTTTTGCATTACCTTCCCTTACTTTAACTAGCTTAAGCCAATATAAGAGAGGATGGAGCTTTCCTAAGCATGGAGGCCATTTTTGTTATGAAAGCTTTAGGAAATGATTAGGGTTTTGATTAGGGTTGAATGAATGAGGTTATGAGAGTATGAGATAATTTATAGAGGAGGTTTAGGGTGGGTTAGTTAATGGGTCATGGTAAGAGGTTTTAAAACCCATTAGGACTTAGTTTATTTTCCTAAGGTTATCATGTGAACAAAATCCTAAGTGGCATCCTAATTTTAATTAAAACCATATAATTGTCTCATTAGCCAATTAAACCTATTATCACATTTAAAAATTCCCCTTTTTAAATATTAAATTCCAAAAATATTAATTTCCCCATTTTAAACCCAAAATACTTTAATTTGCAAACCAATTGCAAATTTAAATTCCCAAAATTTTGTTTAGCTCCCTTTTCAACTTAAAATCATAATTTTAATTCATTATTCGGTAATTGCAATCTCAGGGTTGTTACAGTCTAATATTATTTACAGTTGTTTTGGCATTATAGACTAAGCCGTAGTTTTGAGAAATAATTTTACTATATAATTATGAATCGTATGATACAGGTTAATTATATCTCAAACAACTAATGGCTATGTACCCATTCAGTGGGAGCATCATAAGAGTTGATGAACATTTTGAATTAATACATATTGATATATGCAATCACAAGTCTATTAATACCAAATGGGTTCCACATATTTTGTTATATTCATCGATGATTTATTACCAACGCATGTAGTAATTTTATGATAAAATCATAGAATATAAAAGAAAAGTAAAAAAATAACATGCAATAGAATAAAATGATTTGATTTGATCGAATAAGTGAGTATATTGGAAAGAGTTCCTAATGTACCTAAAAATGAATATAGATTCAATCTCAAAAGTCACTCTTCCATGTGATACATAACGATGCATCGATAAGGAGTAATCAGACATTGTTGGACAATTTACGATTAATTGTGAGTGAAGTTGAGTTAGTTTCTTTCTATAAGGTCATGTACTTAAGAGTAGTACGCAAGGTTGATATTATTTCATCTAAACAACAGTTTACAAAATTATATAAGATAAGGGTTTGTTAGTAATCCCAACATATCCTAGGCCAAGGAGTTGGCAGGTTGTGCGAGTCGAAAGATTGCACGTAATAATTGTTCATGAGAGATCTTGTATGAATCTCCAAAAAGTTTTTTGGAAAGGTATGTCATCAAATGACATATTTATGTTTTGAACATAATTTTTGTAAACTAAAATCAGTTTTATAAATTAAAAGGTTCATAAAGCGTTTATGAATCCCTATTCTATTTGCACTAAGAAACCACAGTTGTTTCAAGATATATCAACTTCATTGTGAAGGAATTTCTATGAGAAATTTTTGGTAGTTAAATGGAATTGGATCCGATCCATAGATAGAACTGATTATATGAGATGAAGTGAAATTAACTAACCTCAATGAACACACAGCATTAGAATATCAAATAAGTATTCTCATACATCGAAGAGCAACTATGAGTTTCTTATTAATGTCGAAAATGTGCATTACCCTCGGTTGTTCAATTAAACCATTAAGATTGTTGACTCTATATGGTATGATGCGCAAATCTGAAAGAATTCCAAGTACGCTATCAAAATATGATTTTCGTGGTCGTAACCAAAGAGATGTGATCCATCGGCTGAGATTATGTCTTTATTGGAAAGAATAATGTGGTCGGAATTAAATGAGCAATGTTGATAAGAATAATATCGCAAAATTCAATTATTGAAATTAGCATAACAGATTCGGTATTCAACATGCTCAAGTTAATTCAGATTTACTCACAAAATTATCACTCGATAAGACTTAGTGTTTGGTACTTCTGTGTTGAAACAGAAAATTCTAAATAATGATTTAGAGTAAGCCGTTTACACATATTAACCAAAAATGCCCCAAAGCCAATGGGAGCGATATTGGGTTTGTGAGTCTTTGGATACGATCCAAGAAATGATACGAATGTATCATTTTATAAGCATCAAGATTGAATGAGTATTTTGATTGAAATATCAAATAGGTTGATTTTCAATCAAAGTGCAGAGGAAGCGTGTATTCATAAGAAAGAACGTTTAAAGGTACATTGATATTTCTAAACTATAAGTAAACAACACATTATTGATTTTAACAATATGCTTGTATTAAAATCAATTTTAGTTGTTTTAATATTCAATTTTGGATTGTAAATGATGTCTTTTATGGTGAGTATAAAAGATATAGGGATTGCCCAAAAACGATATACAAAAGCACCCTATTAAAAAGAGAACATGTAAGTTGGATTCCTTATGCATTAACAATAGGAATTATCATACAAGTTATGTTGTGTATGATATTGTGTTTTGTTTATGTATTTAATACATGAAGCAAATATAAAATCCTAATTGATATCACTAAATGGTTGTTTGAGGTGTTCTCGCGTATTTATGAAATACTAGAGAATTGTTTATAGAAACAATGAACTCGTTATGATGGAACATTTGGACACAAACTTTTATAAGTGATATTGAGTATAACATGTCAATGATAAAATTCAAGTTAAAATATTTAATTTGAAAATATTTCAAAATAAAGGTGATTGTGGTCAATTCAACAAAATATTGAGAACATTAATTTGAATAGCGCTACAATAAACCAATGTATATAGATATGAATGCACAAATTTATAATTGAGCCAAAGGTGATTCCAAATGTTGAGAATCCCGTAATATTGTTATAAGATAACAATGTCATGAAATTGGTCATGATAGAACTTAAAGCTCACTAGAAGTCGTAAGACATACTTTAAATTGTTCCACATGATAAAGGCACTTTATCAGTGTCAGAGAGAGTTAATTGACAAAGTAGATAATTAAAACATAATAGCATACCCATTCACTAAGGGACTGACCTAACTGGTTTTGAGAAAACTGATTGGAGAAGATGGAATTAGATTCCATAATTGACCCCAAGTGCAAGTGGGAGATTGATAGAGTTAGGGGTATGCCCTAGGGCAATTATGTAATTTGTTACATATATCTAACTCGTTGACCAATCTTGTTCGAAATAAAAGGTATTTTCTTCCTATTATATACTTGATATAATATGATTATATTAATTAATTAACTTAATTAAAAGTATATTTAATAGAAAAATCCATAAATGGTATGTTTTGCGATAGTAGTTACAAAGGGTTGTAACCGTGAGTAATTTATCACAACGAAACAAATATACCATTTTAAATTTCCTAGTCAAGATGCATCGAGACTGGATATCTATGTATCCGTTGAGACTGGAGTACGTAATGCTCTCTAAATGTTGGGCAGTGTATAACTCATGACTGCTGGGGGCACCTAGGGGTTGCGTACTAATATTTATTGGATAACTATGGAACGACTCACTCGATAGTTTTCTGTTGGTTAATATAACTAAGGTCAAACAGAAAATATCGATGTGACTGATTTACATAGTTCTCTCGACTTGAGAATATTGTGGATCTTCAATATGAAAGCTCCGCTTTGATTATAGCTGAATCATGGCATGACGTCCATCGAGTGACTATAGTTGGATCGAGTGGAAGTAATGGAAGTGAAGCACTATTCAAGAGAGGATTCATCGCCTCAATTATATGCGGTTAGTTTCACAGTCAACTCAAAGTAAAAGTCTCTAGCCAGAATATTTCGGTTAGTAATAATTGTTATAATTGAACCAAGGACTTTGTATTTGGACAATAAAGTTTAATGTGGATGAGGTTGGAATTTTGACCATTACCAAATTCCATAAGTCCAAAGTGATATAGTTTTGACGAAGAGAATTGGTGTAAACAAATGTCACAACCGGGTAACGCTTATTAAACTAAAATTGGATTTCACCGAAAATGAGTAAGCGATAAATTTGGTCATAATGTCACACCACCTGCTAAGTGACGTGTGAACGTTAACATTAGAATAGTTCGATGTTCATCGCTGACCAAATTAACACCCAAGAGTTACACAACCTAAATAATGAATTCCCTTAAGACCGAACAATTTAATTAGTTTATAATTGTTATAAATTAATTAAATTAATTAATATTTATGAAATATTAATTATAAAATTTGAATATGATTTGAGAAATAAATAATGTTATATATATATAACCGTTATAAATATATCGATCGATATACAATATCAACAAGCGATTAAATTAGATTTAATTGCATAGTATTTTGGCTTGGGCTTAGATGGGTTTAAGGCCCATCATTAGGGCTGCAAAATTTTGGTTTTGGAAAGGTCTAGCGGTGGCTAAAACATAGAGAATTGGCTTGGAGATAATGGATTGAGGTCAAGTGAGAATGAGTAAAAAGAATTTCCTCGTTTCTCTTTAATACAACCCTATATATATATATATATATATATATATATATATATATATCTGTGTGTGTGTGTGTGTGTCTCTAAAATAATGACTAAACTTTTTGGCCACCATTACCTTCTACATTGCTGGTTAAAACATAGATCTCAATCCACTCCAAAATTCTCAAATATATTTCAAATAAAAATAATATTATTCGATAGTTAGAGGTCGGTGATTCTGGACTTGCAATCTGACGAATCAAGAACAGTAAAAAGAAGGGAAGTCATTGCTTCACGTGGATTCAAAGGCATCATTAAATTGGTAATTTTAATTCATATTACAGTAATTAAATTATATTTTATGATTCTATAATGAGCAATTTCATATCTGTTTAAATATATTGCTGCTTTATGTTTAGTTAGGTGAGATTTTGTAAGTAGATATAGTTGTCAAAAATCAATTTGGTTATGTGCATAATTTGTTTATTATGATATTTGATTTATACATTGACAAATGTTGTTTACTGTAAAAAATAAATTTTTTTCATTAATAATTGTTTTATGTATATTTATTAATAAATTCATATATATATATATATATTAGTGTATATTTCTCTCTCATAATAGCATATATGCATATATAAGATATATATGTGATTTGAAAATTTTAGTACACCTATTTATAAATAATATGAATTTAAAAATTCAAAAATTAATTATCATACATACATTCATATTTTTAAATTAACATTTATTGAATTTTGAATTTTTTATTAAATATAAAATAATTATTACATTAAAAATTCAATTTTATATTTAAAAAAATATTATTTCATTCCAGAAACGTATAGAAAAAATTTAGGGTTTTTTCAATAAAGTTTATTATTTTTAATAATTAATATTATTTCGAAAAAACAGTTTATGATTTATTAAAAATAATAATTTAATTGAAAACTTCTTCAAAAAATTTCGTGACCTTTCATTCATGATCCTAGAATTTCTTAAATTTCGTGACCATATTTGTTTCTATTATCTCAACTTAGTGTTAACGCTTCTAAGGTTCTGCTATATCCTTTCGACTTATTCAAAACTCACGATAGTTAATTAGAGTGTAACTTTCAACATTTCTCAATACAAACATTGTCGAAACATCCTATGCCCTTTCGTTAGTGTCAATGTCTCTTTGTTTCAAATCCTTCTAACCTAATTGGGATATGGTGTTTCGACAATGTATATACCTAAATTGGTATTGTGTATATAGTTGCACTTATTAATGATAAAAAATCTTCTTTTTTTTCAAGCTCTCGACATTGTCGAAGGATGTGTTAAGGTGCTTGCATTCCATCCTTCTTTTTGACACTATCGAAAGCTCAATGATTTTCATAATTTTCATTAGCTTCAATTCCCTTTTGAAGGCATGAAACTATATATTATGGTGGATATTTAAACCGTCATAGTAGGCTTTCAACACCGTCGAAAGGCATTAATAATGGAATGAATCATAACTTCAATGAAATTATTTCACCTGGCAAGATCATGGTTTGAAAAGGACTTCTAATGAACCTGAAAAGGATATAGCTTTAGAATTAAAGTCTTCTCCAAAGAAGACTGAAGCATTTTCGAGGCATTCTCTTATAGCCACTCAAGACGAAGTTGATGTGATCCTTAACAACTTCGGAATTACACGAGTTGTAGCTATTCCTACATGTGATAATGATACTATCCAGAGTCCTCCTAAAGAATATTTTGCTTACACTGCCGTCCACATTTGGCATGGCGGTTTTATTCCATTCCCTGATTTCTTGTCAAGATTCTTGAGTCACCTTAGCATAGCTCCAATTCAATTATCGCCAAATGTATATACATGTCTTGTCTCCTTAGAGCTCATGGCCTTAGAGTCAGGCCTTCCTTCGCTAAGTGCTGAAGTTCTAAATTATTTGGTGCGTCTTGTCAAGCTCAGCAACTTAAATAGCTAGATTTTCTGGGCTAACCCTCGCAAAAAGTTGATTTCAGAGGGAGTAAACAAATTCAAGGATTTGGAGAAGCAATTCTTTTATATCAAATGTTTTCCAAATATTATTGGAGCTTTCTCTTCTCCTCGTAAGTTGATCATTACCTTTATTTTCATTATTTTGTATTATTGAATTATGTTTTCTTATTAGGCCCTGCTCCTAAAGATCTTGATGATATAGGGAAGAGGATCATGAAGTTGTTAACTACTGCTTCAAGTAGCATTGGAAATAGGCTTACATTATTGACTCCTAGCAATCATCAAAAACGTTCTTTCCTTCCCGTAGGTCAGAGGATTTTTGGATAACCTCCTCTTGTCCAACACACTTCCAAGAGCAAACGCTTTCTATCCTTAGGTGACCACAATTTTTTTTTCTTTATCTCCGATTTGTCCAGACCAACCCGGTAAACTTAAATGTACCGTTTATAACTTACCGCTGTGTTACTCTTTAGATTTCTTTGCTTATCTATGATTTTTAATTTTAACAGCTGCTCCTTCGTTTGAACTATCTACAAGAGATTCACTTCCTCTACCTTCTTGCTTTAGTGCTTTAGCTCTGACTCAGGCCATTGCCGGGTCAAGAATGCTTGCTAAAAGAAAATTGAGTGGAGTAACTGCAGCATGTCCCTTTTCTAAGAAAATTAAAAATATTGATGTCCAGTCTTCTTTCCTCCAAAAGAGGGTGAATCTATTGATGTAGACAAAGCTCTAGAGGGTCCTACTCTTGACGGTTCTGCTGACCAACCTAGAATAACTCTTTCAAAGGACAACTTCATGTCTCACATTGTTGTGTCCGATTCTCCCAGCATCATTGAGTAGATGCAAAAGGATTTGGGCACTTCAACTCCCTCTCAGTAATTGAACCCCTCTAGACCCCATCATCGGTTTCTCTAAATGACTTTGAGAAGATTTTACAATCAATTAGGAATTCTCCCTCATTTACCTCTATTCAACTGCCTTCCTCTGTATCCGATTTGACAAGTCATTGCCGATCCCTTATTGAATAACAACTTCTGGTATGTTCCATACTACTTGATTTCTTATTACCATTTTATGTTGAATCTTGACTTATGTTTTATTTTTCCTTTTAGATCTTCAAAAGTTGGTACTCCCTCCAGGAAAATGCTTCAAAGTCTTCTGCTGAGACATCTAAGCTTAAAGAAGAAGTCTCAACACTAAGTAACCAGATTACTTCCTTCGTTGTTGCTAAAGATAACGCAGTGTGGAAACAAGAAAGGTTGAGCGCTTCTCTTGCTCATGTGGAATCCACCATTTCTGAGGAAAGGAAGGTGAAACAAATCTTAGCTGATGAGATTATGGCTTTGAAATCACTCTGAAAGAATCGAAAGATGAAAAGGCCAGGATGAGCGCTAAACATTTTTCTCTCAAGAAGAAATGTACGTCATTTAAAAACAAATTGGAGAAAAAGAAGAATTCCCTAGCCATGGCTACCAAGATCATTTCTGACGCTAAGCGGAAAGTGTCCCAATTTCTGAGCGCTTCTCTAAATGATATCATTGTAAATTCTTATGAGGATGCACTCATGCTGGCTTACTATGATATTATTGAGAAGTGCCCTGACTTAAGCTTTCCCTCACTCGATCCTATATTGCTCAAAAGATTCATGGACAAAATTAAAGAAATGGAGTAAGGGATCGAGGTCCCCGAGAGAGAAGAAATTAATGCCTCAAAGCTCCTATCTTTCGAAGTCCCTCATGTAGAAGGAGAATATGATTCTGACAAGGAGGAAGATGATGACGATGATGAAGCCATTATTGAAGAAGGCAGCAAAGATGATGGCAATGATGATGATAACCTTGATAATGATGACGGAGGTCAAGGTTCTGGCGATAATGGGGGTGATAATGATGGTTATCAAGAGGGAGGTGACGATGATACTTCCAAGGCTTCAGAGAAAGTCATCCCTGATCCAAACGCCCGTGAAGCGAGTTAAACTAAGCTTCCTAAACCCTCTGAACTTCCATGAAAAAGACGTCAACATTGATGTTGGAGAACAAGAGGGGAAAAAGCAGACCCAACAAACTTCAGTCCCTGTTTCTCAGGTATGGAATTCTTTGTCTAAATTGGTAATTTTAATTCATATTATAGTAATTAAATTATATTTTATGATTCTATAATGAGCAATTTCATATCTGTTTAAATATATTGCTGCTTTATGTTTAGTTAGGTGAGATTTTGTAAGTAGATATAGTTGTCAAAAATCAATTTGGTTATGTGCATAATTTGTTTATTATGCTATTTGATTTATACATAGACAAATGTTATTTACTGTAAAAAATAAATTTTTTTCATTAATAATTGTTTTATGTATATTTATTAATAAATTCATATATAAATATATATATTAGTGTATATTTCTCTCTCATAATAGCATATATGCATATATAAGATATATATGTGATTTGAAAATTTTAGTACACCTATTTATAAATAATAAGAATTTAAAAATTCAAAAATTAATTATCATACATACATTCATATTTTTAAATTAACATTTATTGAATTTTGAATTTTTTATTATATACAAAATAATTATTACATTAAAAATTCAATTTTATATTTAAAAAAATATTATTTCATTCCAGAAATGTATAGAAAAAATTTAGGGTTTTTTCAATAAAGTTTATTATTTTTAATAATTAATATTATTTCGAAAAAACAGTTTATGATTTATTAAAAATAATAATTTAATTGAAAACTTCTTCAAAAAATTTCATGACCTTTCATTCATGATCCTAGAATTTCTTAGATTTTAAATTTTTAATAATATATTATTTTATATAAATAATTATTGCCAAAATCAATGTATTTGTTTTTAAAAATAATATTTCAACTTTGAAAAATCTCCAAATTTTTTTATAATCTCTATTTTATGATCTTAGATTTTCGAAAATGGTAAATTTTGAATTCTCATCAATAGATTATTTTATGTTAATTATTTATGGATGAAAACATTATTTTATTCATAATATATACAAATTAACATGCTAAAATTATTATGTTTGCAAAACTAAGTTAATGTTGAATTATAAATAATTTTTAATAATTGCTCTCTCTCTTTCTATATATATATTTATCTATATATAAATGTTTTATGTTCATGTATTATATACAATATATTTATACATACATGTGTGTGTGTGTATTGTAACACATATACATGCACATATTTGGACAACATACACGACATACAAAATGAGCTAATATGTCTGTTGCGATGTAAATCCCAACATCTACAAATGAGCATATTATACCTTTCACGGATTATTATGTTACACATGCACTCACACATATATGTATATGATACATTTATGTATATACTAAATCAAATAAAATTAATTTCATATCTTAATATATTTGAATTTAAATAAAATAAATGATTTTATTTAAAGGAAATTTAGAAATGTTCTAATTCAGTTAGACTTCGTAGGCCCAATAAAGATTCAATAGGGTAAATTTTTTGAAATTCACCCATAACTTCCGCTATGGGCTGGTCCAGTTCCAACATTTAGAAAAACCATGCACTTGTTTTATTAATAACTTTCATGAATACAAGATGCTTGAGTATTACAAGGAAATGAAATCCCCAATTTGATTTAAGAATTAGGGTTTACAAATTCAAGAAAAGTACAAGTATAGAATGAGTTAATTCGGATCCTCAAAACAAGACCCCTAGGGTATTATTTATAGTTGTCGGTTGAACCCTTTCGCATCGGTCCTTTTGACTTAATCGAAAGGGTGCCTTGAAGACCATTCGCCGCTGTTGAATTTAGGGCACCTTTCTAACTCCTCTTTTGAATAGAACTTGGGTGCTTTCGACTCCATCGAAAGGTATAAAAACGTCCTTCACCTTGTTGTTGATGTGCTGTGTAAGTTAGAAAGGATGATGGCTTTCGACGTTGTCAAAAGGTGTATTTTCGGGGCTTCGAATGGGTTGATGCATAGTAGATGGCTTAGTGGTGGAAGGTAGCTTTCGAATGCATTCTTGTTGATTGATGCAGAACCTCCACCTTCTGGTGTTTGAGGAAGTCATATTGGACTCATGTAAGCTTTCCTTTATAATTATGGATGATTTCAACTGATTCGAAAGGCTGAACTATACTTTCGAAGGGGTAGCTTTGGCCAAACCTTCTTCTACGGAAGGTAAATAATAGTGAAACCCACTGTTTCGAAAGGTTTGGTACATATATGGAAGCATGTAATCTAACACCTTCGAAAGATTCTTTTTCCTCATACAAATCTCCTTTATGCATGCAGAACCAACTGTTTCGAAAGGATTTAACTAAAGCAGAAGGGTAGCCTCGTCCCCCTTTCGACCTCTTCGAAAGTCCACTGCTCACCCAATGTTTTGCAGAAGCATCACTTGGACTCTTTCGAAAGATTTTGATATTGCCATCATTCCTCATGAATCCTTCTTCTATATTCTTTAAGGTTTTGATCAAGTTAGAGTGGTTTTTGATGATAACACTTACCCCTCCTAGCGAAGGGATGCTCTTTGACTTTTCAAGTCAACTGTTTTGACACCCATCTTTATTTCAGCATAACAATTTCCCGCCTTTTGATATTCCCAAACGAATCTTGGTCGTTCATTTGAATTTGATCGAATGGCTTTCCTTGCATTCACCTCTCTTATAAATCATGCTTCCTTCTCTCCCTTTTTTCATTTACCTGCGATTAAGAAACTCAAAGCATGAATCAGAAATTTCAATTTCTTATTAAATTCCTAATTTCAGTTGACATGAGTTCAGATTTGTGGTATGCATCGGTTGTTCACGTGTTCAATTCAAATTCTTAGGGTTCATATTTGTGTTACTATTTCAATTTTTGAGATTGAACTAAGTTTATCGCTCCTATAAATGACCTTTAGATTCATTTTTTTATGCCTATTTCGATTAATCTATTGTATCAATTTTGGATTTGAATTTGAATTCGTCAAATTTGGGGCTACTTGCCATTGTTGTTGGATGTAAATTCACGCTCGAATCAATATAATTGTCAACATCTAGAAGCATTGGGTTGAAAGTGAATCAGGAAGAAAATTCCTTTCTAGTGGCTTCAAAGAAAAGGTTGAGATGTGTAAATCAAAAACCCAATATTGCAGCTTAATTTTTCCAGCCCTTTCGAAAGGGGTTAATGCGACTAACTCCATTTTATTTTCCAACCCCTTTCGAAGGGGTCAATAGAAAGTCATGTACCCATTTTAAATGGATCCCTTCGAAGGGGTCGATGTTGCTGTCATGAGATGGACTTCTTCTAAAGCAAAAGTATGTTACGATGTATTCTGACACCTTTTGAGGAAGTCCACTTGAAGGGTTTAATTTAATGGCTACATGGTGTATCTCTTCGAAGGCCTGATTCTCTTCGAAAGAATTCAGAACTCAATGCATATAAAAAGTGGATTTGATTTGCTATAGAACTTCATTTTAGATAAACAATGCCCAATTTTGGTTTGTCTCGGATGATACTTTAGATTAAAAATTAACTTCTCTCATTCTAAATTAAACTAAAAATATACATTTTGTATCAGCTAAACCATTAACCAACCTTTCGATTTAGTCAAAACCTCAAAGTTTTAAATAACCATATTTGTTTCTATTATCTCAACTTAGTGTTAACGCTTCTAAGGTTCTGCTATATCCTTTCGACTTATTCAAAACTCACGATAGTTAATTAGAGTGTAACTTTCAACATTTCTCAATACAAACATTGTCGAAACATCCTATGCCCTTTCGTTAGTGTCAATGTCTCTTTGTTTCAAATCCTTCTAACCTAATTGGGATATGGTGTTTCGACAATGTATATACCTAAATTGGTATTGTGTATATAGTTGCACTTATTAATGATAAAAAATCTTCTTCTTTTTCAAGCTCTCGACATTGTCGAAGGATGTGTTAAGGTGCTTGCATTCCATCCTTCTTTTTGACACTATCGAAAGCTCAATGATTTTCATAATTTTCATTAGCTTCAATTCCCTTTTGAAGGCATGAAACTATATATTATGGTGGATATTTAAACCGTCATAGTAGGCTTTCGACACCGTCGAAAGGCATTAATAATGGAATGAATCATAACTTCAATGAAATTATTTCACCTGGCAAGATCATGGTTTGAAAAGGACTTCTAATGAACCTGAAAAGGATATAGCTTTAGAATTAAAGTCTTCTCCAAAGAAGACTGAAGCATTTTCGAGGCATTCTCTTATAGCCACTCAAGACGAAGTTGATGTGATCCTTAACAACTTCGGAATTACACGAGTTGTAGCTATTCCTACATGTGATAATGATACTATCCAGAGTCCTCCTAAAGAATATTTTGCTTACACTGCCGTCCACATTTGGCATGGCGGTTTTATTCCATTCCCTAATTTCTTGTCAAGATTCTTGAGTCACCTTAGCATAGCTCCAATTCAATTATCGCCAAATGTATATACATGTCTTGTCTCCTTAGAGCTCATGGCCTTAGAGTCAGGCCTTCCTTCGCTAAGTGCTGAAGTTCTAAATTATTTGGTGCGTCTTGTCAAGCTCAGCAACTTAAATAGCTAGATTTTCTGGGCTAACCCTCGCAAAAAGTTGATTTCAGAGGGAGTAAACAAATTCAAGGATTTGGAGAAGCAATTCTTTTATATCAAACGTTTTCCAAATATTAGTGGAGCTTTCTCTTCTCCTCGTAAGTTGATCATTACCTTTATTTTCATTATTTTGTATTATTGAATTATGTTTTCTTATTAGGCCCTGCTCCTAAAGATCTTGATGATATAGGGAAGAGAATCATGAAGTTGTTAACTACTGCTTCAAGTAGCATTGGAAATAGGCTTACATTATTGACTCCTAGCAATCATCAAAAACGTTCTTTCCTTCCCGTAGGTCAGAGGATTTTTGGATAACCTCCTCTTGTCCAACACACTTCCAAGAGCAAACGCTTTCTATCCTTAGGTGACCACAATTTTTTTTTCTTTATCTCCGATTTGTCCAGACCAACCCGGTAAACTTAAATGTACCGTTTATAACTTATTGCTGTGTTACTCTTTATATTTCTTTGCTTATCTATGATTTTTAATTTTAACAGCTGCTCCTTCGTTTGAACTATCTACAAGAGATTCACTTCCTCTACCTTCTTGCTTTAGTGCTTTAGCTCTGACTCAGGCCATTGCCGGGTCAAGAATGCTTGCTAAAAGAAAATTGAGTGGAGTAACTGCAGCATGTCCCTTTTCTAAGAAAATTAAAAATATTGATGTCCAGTCTTCTTTCCTCCAAAAGAGGGTGAATCTGTTGATGTAGACAAAGCTCTAGAGGGTCCTACTCTTGACGGTTCTGCTGACCAACCCAGAATAACTCTTTCAAAGGACAACTTTATGTCTCACATTGTTGTGTCCGATTCTCCCAGCATCATTGAGTAGATGCAAAAGGATTTGGGCACTTCAACTCCCTCTAAGTAATTGAACCCCTCTAGACCCCATCACCGGTTTCTCTAAATGACTTTGAGAAGATTTTACAATCAATTAGGAATTCTCCCTCATTTACCTCTATTCAACCGCCTTCCTCTGTATCCGATTTGACAAGTCATTGTCGATCCCTTATTGAATAACAACTTCTGGTATGTTCCATACTACTTGATTTCTTATTACCATTTTATGTTGAATCTTGACTTATGTTTTATTTTTCCTTTTAGATCTTCAAAAGTTGGTACTCCCTCCAGGAAAATGCTTCAAAGTCTTCTGCTGAGACATCTAAGCTTAAAGAAGAAGTCTCAACACTAAGTAACCCGATTACTTCCTTCGTTGTTGCTAAAGATAACGCAGTGAGGAAACAAGAAAGGTTGAGCGCTTCTCTTGCTCATGTGGAATCCACCATTTCCGAGGAAAGGAAGGTGAAACAAATCTTAGCTGATGAGATTATGGCTTTGAAATCACTCTGAAAGAATCGAAAGATGAAAAGGCCAGGATGAGCGCTAAAAAATTTTCTCTCAAGAAGAAATGTACGTCATTTAAAAACAAATCGGAGAAAAAGAAGAATTCCCTAGCCATGGCTACCAAGATCATTTCTGACGCTAAGCGGAAAGTGTCCCAATTTCTGAGCGCTTCTCTAAATGATATCATTGTAAATTCTTATGAGGATGCATTCATGCTGGCTTACTATGATATTATTGAGAAGTGCCCTGACTTAAGCTTTCCCTCACTTTATCCTATATTGCTCAAAAGATTCATGGACAAAATTAAAGAAATGGAGTAAGGGATCGAGGTCCCCGAGAGAGAAGAAATTAATGCCTCAAAGCTCCTATCTTTCGAAGTCCCTCATGTAGAAGGAGAATATGATTCTGACAAGGAGGAAGATGATGACGATGATGAAGCCATTATTGAAGAAGGCAGCAAAGATGATGGCAATGATGACGATAACCTTGATAATGATGACAGAGGTCAAGGTTCTGGCGGTAATGGGGGTGATAATGATGGTTATCAAGAGGGAGGTGACGATGATACTTCCAAGGCTTCAGAGAAAGTCATCCCTGATCCAAACGCCCGTGAAGCGAGTTAAACTAAGCTTCCTAAACCCTCTGAACTTCCATGAAAAAGACGTCAACATTGATGTTGGAGAACAAGAGGGGAAAAAGCAGACCCAACAAACTTCAGTCCCTGTTTCTCAAGTATGGAATTCTTTATCTAAATAGCTTTCACTTCCAAGATAACAATAGCTGATATTTTCACATTTTAGATAAAGAAGAAATTCATTCATCTTTATAAAGCAAAGCTTGAAAGAAAACTGGCAGAAATAAATAGCTTGTATAGGGAGTTAGATAAACAATTAAAAGAACATAACGCACTCTCTAACAAGTATTATAGGCTTAATAAAAGTGTTGCAGTGTTAGTGTCTTTTAAAGATCAGGAAGCGGCGCCACGAATGAAAATGGCGTGCCTTCGTTATGACAAGCTTCTAGAAGAGAACAGGAATTGATAACACTTTTTTGGATGTTGATCAAGGATAGAGATATCTTGGTAGACTTCCTATATAAAGCTTATTACAAGGCATCCAACTATTGATTTTCCATACTTAGGTGGTTTAACTGGGGGTTTACTTAGATATCAATATAGGAGGTACTTAGATGAATTTGGATTTGATCCTCATCTTGGGGCTTGCTGGAATTTACCGCAAGTCAATTCGATCCCTTGTGAATTGCCTCCAGAAAAACTCAAATATTACAAGGATAAATTCATTTTCGAGTTATTCAAAAAATCAGTTTTGTACGAACCAGATGAAAATATGTAATCATGTAATAATATTAATTTGTGAATTTTCTGTATTATTTTCCTTTAATACTTAGTCTTATGTTATTACATTATTACAGAATAAATGTCTCTCAAGCAGCCCTATTTCTAGAGGGTAGTTATGCAAATGTGTAAAATTAATAAGAGATTACTTAGAAAAGGCCTCGCTCTTGAAATCCTCAAGGTTGGCTAGATATTGCTTTCTTAGAGATCTACTGAAGCTTTATATGCAACATCCCTGTCTTTGCTTTGATTTCTAGGCGAATAAAAGGAGAAGCTCCTTAAGGAAATTCGTACATATCGTACAAAATTAATTTGTGGTCGTGATTGTCCTCCAACCGGAGAATGGGATTATAGAAGATGCCCCCCAGTTATTACCCCAAAGGGATTTAATACCACTTTTGACTCGACTATTGCCCTTTCGGGTAACTATTTGAATAAAGTTAAAACATTTGTTCATAGACTTTAAGTGTGATAAGGTAAAGCATGTATTTGATTATAACATCGATATTGTACCTTTTGTTTTATTTCTTTTTGAGTTATAACTTCTACTATTGTAATAAAGAACTTTGTTCTTTGGGTATTACTTTGTTTTTTCGTTTATTTAAATAGGAATTACAGTTAGCTATCACACCTCTCCCACTACATCCGTTATCTCGTTTGACCAGTATTAGAGATAAGTTGGTGGCAGATCTTGAGAAGAGAAGCCTATTTAAAGATCCTTTGTCCACCCGACTTCAAGGTAATACTGAGACGTTGGATGGCGTAAGAAATATTTACTTCAAAAGGCGGTTATTAGGGACCTTAATGATCAAATTTCTAGTCTTGAAGCAGACATCAAGTATAAAGACGAAAGAGTTTCCCAATTGTAACGCCAAAATTAAATCAAACCCGTCAATCGACTTTGACCATGAGATGTCTAAGCTTTTCCAACAGGTTAGCGATTTGGAGATCCAACTAAAAGATAGTCAAGCCCAGTGCAAATCCTTGGAATTTATCATAGGGGTGTCATTCCAAATATCAATTTACCAACTTCTCCAATCGCCTCATCTATTGTGAAATCGACAAGGTCTTCATCTCTCGCTATTCAAAAAATTCCAACTACGACTAATCCCTCCCAGGTTTAGACGAGAAGGCAGTAGGTGAATGGTGCAGGAAGGTCAAATTTGAAATGATGAGATATTTTGACGACCAACTGAAAGTGAAATATTCACAGTGTATTAATGAGTATGCAACTAGAATTCAAAAACTTGAACATGAAAAATATCTTCTCCAAAAGCAAATTTCCGATTTAGAAAGGCAAAACATGACCTTTAAAGGTGCCAACAAAGCTTTCAACCATGCTTTGAAGACCCGCATTGAGTCTATTGATGATGTTGACGAAATTAAGAAAAAGGAAAAGAATCTTAAAGAAATTCTTTGTATAGCGATTCACCATATTGTCGATCCTTTAATTACCGATAATCTAAATAAGGCTGTCCAAGATCTATGAAACATACACTTATGATATATACTTGTATATAATTTTATAAATTATGTAAATATCACATGGTTTGTAGTCTTTGCTTGTACTTACAATGTTGTTTTTGAATTTGCTTCCCGACAACTTGACTATGGTTTTTGTATTTGTCGACCCATTCAGCCTTCCTCATTGATCTTGTTTTCCTTAAAAGTACAAAGTAGACAACATTTATTATCATTAATTTGAAATCTATGCAAGAATATACTTGGTGGTTCTTCATATTATTGGCAATATTATGAGGAATCCTGATAATAAAATTTCAAAAATCTAAGTAATGGCAGTTAACGGATCATCATTTGAAAATAACAAGTGAAGAGAAATTACACAGTTAGAAATGAATAGAAGTCATGATATCCAACTTTGGTAATGATGAGAGAAGACCATAAAATCTAACTTTAGAAATCTTGTTATGGAATTAATAATGGAGGGCCAGAAATCCAAATCTGGCATTAATAAAAGTTTAGAAATATTATTCTGAAAATTACTGATAGAAGATGAAGTATAATCGTTTAATAATAAAAGTCTAGAGATCAGTATCTAGAAATAAGTCATAGATGACTAGGAATCCTCTTTTGGGAATGAATAATATGAGTCCAGAAATCCTTATATGGAAATAAAAGAAGATCCGAAACCCAAATTCAGGTATTAGTAAGATAGATCCAGGAATTAGTAGAAGACCATAAATCCATATTAAAGGTCTCAATAATAGAGGTCTTAATGCCTAGATTCAGGCATTAATAAGTGAAGTTCAGAAATCAATGGTAAGGGACACAAAACCCAGATTCAGGTATAAGTGAAAACCAGAAATCAATAGTAAGAGACCCAAAATCTAGATTCGGGTATTAATAAATGAAGTCCGGAAATCCTCTTATGGAAATCAGTCGAAGGCTGTAGATTCTTATTTGAGCCTTTTGTTTTGCACCACTGTTTGGGTTTTGATTCTTTTGACATGTGCCATCATTTAGGCTCTGTATGTTGTCATAGTTTGGTGTGCCGCTTCACGGGCTTAGACGTCTTAGTTTGTTGTCTCTAGTGTGCTTGGTTAGCTTATCCACAAGCAGGACCCAAGGACTTACCCAACCTTCCTCCAGAAGGCGCTCCAGTAAGGCCTTATAGGCGGGACTGAAGGCTTGTTGCGTGCCTTGGCCAAGCCATAGCATGGTGGGACCACGGGCTTACTCCATCCTCCCTCTAGGAGGTGCTCTAGCCAGGCCTTATAGGCGGGACTGAAGGCTGGTTGGTGCCTTGGCCAGGCCATAGCATGGCGGGACCAAGGGCTTACTCTGTCCTACCTCTAGGGGGCGCTTTGATCTGGTCATAGCGTGCTGC
Organism: Allium fistulosum; assembly: GCA_030737815.1. Lineage (NCBI taxonomy): Eukaryota > Viridiplantae > Streptophyta > Magnoliopsida > Asparagales > Amaryllidaceae > Allium > Allium fistulosum. The sequence continues at coordinate 927,424,977 of CM060905.1, forward strand.
GATCAAGGGCTTGTAGATACTTTAACCTGGCCATATCGTGGCGCAGATAAAGGTTTACTCTATCCTCCCTCCAGAAGGCGCTTTGACCTGGCCAACTTGGCGAGAACAAAGGCTTATAACCATTTAAGGTAATTTCCAAGATTAAGGAGAATTTTACTCCGGACCATGTAGATTCTCTTTAAACGGTGCTTTATTGTATTCTTCTATGGTTGCTTTACAAATCTGTGGATCTTCCCTTGTCTTAAAAAGTTGATAACTATTCCTTCAAGTACTATACATTGATTTGTTTCGTGCCCATTCATCATGTGATAGTGACAGTGGGATCCTCCCTGATTCCTTTCGTATTTGGGCTTTTTCTTTTTGGATGGCCAATAGTTGAGTTTCTCCCTGGTTAGTAAATAAACGTTCTCAATCGATGTAATCAGATTGCATTCCTTAGGGAGCCTTGATTTGAAGCTTGTCTTTTGAGGATGATTTCTAGATTTTTTTATTGCTTGATTCGGGAGATTCACCCTCAACAACCAATTTCCTTTCCAAAACCATTTGAAGCTCATATGTAGGTAATGTTCTGCTTGTTGCTTAATGCCATTTTTTTGCAAAGTTGTAGTAATCAGCCATCATCCCTTCTTCAAAGACAGTGTCTTTGGTATAGAATTGAATTGTCTTCTTAATTTGATCAAACAAGTTATCACTATTATCTTTTGTTCCCCTTAAAGCAAAGATGGGTGTAGGACCAATGTGAAAGGGGTTTAAGCTCCAATTGTTTGGATCATAAGATTCAGCGTTCTTTTTCTTCATGATTCTCAAAGCCTCCAATCTTAACATCTTCTATTCATATAGTTTAGTATCTTCAATAGTTCCATAGGAGAATCTAATTGAGCATGGCTCTGAGAATCCTTGCTCGGACTTTCTAATTTTGCTAAGCATGGTGGTGTAAGGTCTAAGGTAAGCTTGGAATAGAATAGGGTTAGAGGAAAATAAATTTGGGAATTCAACAAGGACAGAGGTTCAAGCCCTCCTTCTAGCGCCGTGTTAACAAGAAAACTTGTTAACACTCCAAAGTAGGATTGAAGATGAGAATAGCCTCTTCGAAACCACCTTTTGAACCAACCAGGTGATCTAAAACTCCTTTGAAATCACCTTTCGAAGTGATTGAGGTAATTAGAACTCCTTCGAAACCTCCTTTCAAATCAGCCGAGATAACCTAAGACCCCTTCGAAACCCCCTTTCGAAGTGGTCGAGGTGACCTAAGGTTGGGTCCTAATAGATCTAAGGGTTTTAATTGAATCTGAACGTCTCTATTTCTCAAAAGGTAACCTTTCAATTGATATTGATACATATAATCCATAACCAAAACAATATATATGTTGCAGATCGGAATCAATGTATTTAGAAAAACCATGTACTTGCTTTATTATTAACTTTCATGAATACAAGAGGCTTGAGTATTACAAGAAAGTGAAATCCCCAATTTGATTTAAGAATTAGGGTTTATAAATTCAAGAAAAGTACAAGTATGGAATGAATGAAATCGGATCCCCAAAACAAGACCCCTAGGGTTTTATTTATAGCCGCTGGTTGAACCCTTTCACATCAGTCCTTTCAACTTAGTCGAAAGGGTGTCTTGACGACCTTTCATCACTGTTGAATTCAGGGCACCTTACTAACTCCGTTTCTGAATAGAACTTGGGTGCTTTCGACTCCATCGAAAGGTAAAAAATGTCCTTCACCTTGTTGTTGATGTGCTGTGTAAATTAGAAAGGATGATGGCTTTTGACACTGTCGAAAGGTGTATTTTCGGGCTTCGAACGGGTTGAAGCATAATGGAAGGCTTAGTTGCGGAAGGTAGCTTTCAAATGCATTCTTGTTGATTGATGCAGAACCTCCATCTTCTGATGTTTGAGGAAGCCATATTGGACTCATAGAAACTTTCCTTTATAATTATGGACGATTTCAACCGATTTGAAAGGTTGACCTATGCTTTCGATAGGGTAGCTTTGGCCAAACGTTCTTCTGCGGAAGGTAAATAATTGCAAAACCCACTGTTTCGAAATGTTTGGCGCATATACGGAAGCATGGTATCTGACACTTTCGAAAGGTGCTTTTTCCTCATACAAATCTCCTTTATGCATGCAGAACTAACTATTTCGAAAGGATTTACCCAAAGCAGAAGGGTAGCCTCGTCCCCCTTTTGACCTCTTCGAAAGTCCACTACTCACCCAACATTTTGCTGAAGCATCCCTTCGACTCTTTTGAAAGGCTTTGCTATCACCATCATCCTCATTAATTCTTCTTCTATATTCTTTAAGGTTTCGATCAAGTTGGAGTGGTTTTTGGTGATAACATATACTTATAGGCTTTTGCTATAAGGTACATTCTTAGCATGTTTATAAATATTAACTTATAATGTTTATTTCATACATCATATTGCTAGTTAGATGATGATTCCCACATATAAACATATTATTGTAATATTAATTGGTTGTTTGCATGTATGTATGTATGTATATATATGTTCAAATTTTCTTTATGTAAACACATCTATGTGCCACATGGCTCAATATTAAAAACAAATTTTAAAATAATTTAATATATAATATTCATATACATATACATATATACATATATATATATAATAATTAAAATATTAATTTATACCTAAGTAAAATATGGAAATATATTTTTATACATAATGTTTAATAGGTTTAATATTTTTGGTTGGAATAAAATAATTTTATATATTTATATTTTTAAATAATATTTAAATCATTTAATCATATAAATAATTATATAAATACATATATGTATTATAGGTTGAGTTTTATATTTTATAAAATTAGTTCAATACATATTAAACTCTCGGCTAAAAAAACATTTTTTTATATTTTGAAAAATATTTAAAATAAACCGAAAATTAAAATTAGATTTTTAAATTGTTTCAAATTATAAAATTATATATTAAAATTTCAAATTACAAAATTATCATCTAAAATTTATTGAAAATTTAAAATCAAATTTTGCTTTGAAAAATATTTTTTAAATTTTTAATAATTTATGTATGGTTTTATTCTAATATATATATATATATATATATATAATTAAAAAGAAAACATAACCATGCACATGACCACGTATTTATATATTTAATACGAATTATTTTTTAATTTTATTTGTATTAATATACATTAATTATTACACACACATACATTTATATATATATATATATATATAAGTTTTTGATTTTTTTTGAAAATAATATAAGTATTTAATACACACACACACACACATATATATATATATATACTTAAAAAAATTATATTTATACAAATAATGCTTTCGGCTTTACATTTGAAAAAATTATATATTTAATATATTTTTATAATTGATTAAACATGTTTATATAGTTATAAATATACATACTGTTAATATTTCATACTTATGTTTATATATATATAATTATACAAAATTATTTAAATAAAAATTATAGTTTACACACACACATATTTATATTATTTTGTATATAAGTAAAAGTATATAAACGTACATAGGTCCAACAAAGAACCAATATGGTAAAAAAATTGAAATTCATCCATAACTTCCATTGTGGGCTGGTATAGTTCCAACAATGGTATCATAGCCTAATAGACTATGCAATTTGAATTAGTTATGTCAGGGTTAACCATTAAGCTCATAGCGCAGATAGTAAGGTACCTAGAATGGTAGTGTCTAGGATTGGGTTTTAGTAATCAAGTACTCTTTTGCACCTAGCTACCCGCCTGCCCCGAACACATATGTGAGCCCAAAAGTTATCCCTAATATAAAAGGCCCAAATTTGAATTGGGCCTTGGGCAAATTTTCAAAATTGTTTGAAAAATTAAAATATAATATTTTAAGTTTAAAAATAAATATAAATATATTGTAGAAGTTATAATATGATAAAAGATTTCAAAATGTTTAAAAACATATATATGTATATATTAATTTCAAAAATTCATTAATAAGATTAATAAAATAAATTAATTAAGTTAATTAATTGATATATGTATACATGTGTTATATTATGTTATAAGTTATATTGTTTTAAATTATTTAAATTAACATAAGTATAAATGTAGGTATAAGCAATGAATTTTGAAATTAATATAATTTAATTAAAAATTGTATAAATAAATAAATTAATTAAAAGGTTAATGAATTAAATAATATACATGTATATATGATATATGTGTTGTACTATAAAGGTTATCGTATATAATAAATATTAAATATTAATGTTGTATTAAATCAATATAAAATTAATTAAAATGTTAATTAATAAAATTAATTAAATAAGATTTAATTAATATAATATTATACATAGGATCATTATATAAATAATATGAAATATAAAAGTTATATAATAATAAAACTTATATACTATGAATGTATAAATAAATGGTGGAACATTAAGAAGCCCTAAATAGACTTAATGAATAAATACATATGTAGATCCATGTATACCGTGATTTCCGATGTGTCCGACACTTGAATCATGAGGGTAATTTATAAGAATTAGATTATTCCATAATTCGATATCACTCAATATAATATATTGAAGATTTGAATTTTCAATATAATGTTGTCCTCTACCATATAAATATATTAATAAATTACTTGCATACTCCTTAGTTGTTAAGCAAACTACTAGGGATGTTATGTGCATTATTATTAATATATCGAATAGACGAGGTAAGATAATTATATGTATTTGTTGATCAAACTCAAGGTACATATATTATACTTAGTCCGTCGCGATATGGTAGGCACGAGTGAATAATTTCATTTTGATTTGTCGAGCGAACTCAAGATCGAAGTGAAATTAGGACTATATATCAAAGGCTTAGGAGTTGTGTATGATACAACAGATAAGGAGTTATTTGTCGTCCATGGAGCTATGATTTTTTAAGCTAACTCAAGGTCAGAATTCCAAGATGGACGAGTTCAAACACCTACTAATGAAGTCGAAAGACTTCTATGTTTCGACTTAGGATTTGGTGCAAAATAAAAGATTAGTGGGAGATTATTAGTAAAATGAACATAATTTAACCTTACTAATACTGTAAGTACATCTATTATGATTTGTCTTAATAATATACACTTAAACTTATAGAAAATGACAATTCCAAGATTTTTTTCTAAAAACAACAAGCTTACTAGACCAAACTATACCGACTGGCTAAGTAAAATTAAAATAACGTTTACTTATGAGCGCCTATGGTCGACTATTACATGTGAACCCAAAGAAAAAACTACTGATGGTACGGACTCTGAACTACGACTTGCTTATAAAAAATGAGTGTCAGACCTAGTGACCACCCAAGTTTTCGTGCTGTCTATGTTAGATAAGCCATTACAAAGGCAGTATGAAAATATGTCTGTCTATGAGATATTTGATAGTATCAAGGCACTGTTTGGTGGACAGTCACGTTCCGCAAGGTATGAGCTTACGAAGAAGCTATTCAATACCAAAATGACCAAGGTCATAAAGTGGATGATTACATGTTGATGATGAAGGGCTATATTGATAGGCTTTCGCAATTAGATGTACAAATAAGCAACGAATTGCAAGTAGATTTGATACTTGGTTCTCTTGCTCCTCAGTTTGAACCATTAATACTGAATTATAACATGAACCAATTGAATGTGAATCTTGTAGAGCTCCTTTGAATGTCACCACTGCCATAAGAAAGGTCACTTCAAAAGGAATTTTCCTGGCTACCTGGAGATTGTTACAAAAAAGAAGTAAAATGGTTCTACGGCTCCATCATGTACATTTATGATTCAAAATTATTTTGTAATCAATAAAATGTCTTGGATCTTAGATATTGGATCTAGAACTTGTATTTATGATTCGTTATAGGGATTTAGGAACTAGCATCGCATATCGAAAGGAGAGATGAGGCTCCAAATTGCTGATGGATCTATTGTAGATGCAATGGCAGTAGGAGACTATCATTTAGTTTTTCTTAGTGGAGTAGTTTTGATATTAAATAAGTGCTATTTTGTGAAAGACTTTACTTGTGGGATTATTTCTGTTTCTAGATTATCTAAGACTGGATATATATTTTATTGTGCAAATAATGTTATAATTACTAGTTTGAATGGAAATAAAGTCTACGATGATATTCTTGAAATGACATTTATGTGATCAATACTAATCATGTGTGATATGTATAATACATCTAACTATATAAATGATAGTTATCTTTGGCATTAGAGGTTGGGTCATGTTAGTGAGAAACGACTACATAAATTGAAAACCAAAGGTTTCCTACCGTCAATTGATTTTGAATCATTTTACACGAGTGAGTCGTGTCTGAAGGTAAAATGACCAAGCCCCCCTTTAGTGTGAGCAATGAAAGAGTTGGTGAACTCTTAGGGTTAGTACATAGTGATGTATGTAGTACGATGCCTATAATAACTAAAGATAATAGTTCTAACTTTGTTACCTTCGCTGGTGATTTCTTGAGACTAAGGTATGTGTAACTTATGAAGAACAAATCCAACGTCTATGAGAAATTTATCGAATATAAAAATGTAGTAGAAAACCAAACAGGCGGTATGATGAATATTCTTCGATTAAATCGAGGAGAGTATGTTGGATAATATTTTCAATAATACTTAAAAGATAATAGGATTATCTCTCAAATTAGTCCATCATATACTCTACAACACAGCGGTGTGTCAGAGCGAAGGAACTGAACCCTATTAGATATGGTTTGTTCCATGATGAGTAAGGCTGAGTTACCTTTGTTTTATTGGGGATATGCGCTAGAAATCGCGGTGCATATGTTGAACTTGTTACCCACTAAATCTGTGCCTAAAACACCATATGAGATGTGGTATGGTAAGAAATCTTAATTCAAATATTTGAAGGTGTGAGGTTGTCCAACATACGTTAAGAACGTTGGTTTGAATAAACTAGATGCAAGATCGGTACTGTGTAAATTTATAGGATATCCCAAAAACTCGATGGAATCTATATTCTACAATATTGAGGAACAAAAGTTTATCATTTTTCGACACGCTGTCTTTTTAGAAAAGGAATTTCTATCAAAGGAAATTAACAACAATGTTGTAGACTTGGATGAGATCCAAGAAATTAATACTGAGGCTGAACCAGTGGAAAAACTAAGTTCACCTATATATGAAAACACGCAGCCTATTAGAAGCTCTAGTAGGGAATCTCGCGCACCGGACAAGTAATGGGATTTTCTTATGATGGCAAGAAGGAGGATTATGTCTTAGATGATGACACTCCTCTAACCTTCCAACAAGCGCTGCAGAGTAAAGAATCTGCACTCTAGCTTGGAGCAATGAAATCCAAGATATATTCCATATACGAAAACAAAAGTTTGGACTTTGTCAAACATACCCAAAGGGATAAAACACAGCGGCTGCAAATGGATTTTCAGAAAAAACTTAATGCAGATAGGGAAGTAGAGACTTATAAGGCAAGGCTAGTTGCAAAATGATTTCGTCAAGTTCAAGGTGTTGAATATGATGAGATCTTGTCGCCCATAGCCATGTTTAAGTCCATTTGGATTATGTTATCCATCATTGCATTTTATGATTATAAAATATGGTAAATGGATGTAAAAACGGCTTTTCTAAATGGTGATTTAGAAGAAACCAGTTATATGTCGCAGCATGAGGGTTTTGTGGTCAGTGGGAGTGAGGGCAAGACTTGCAATTTGTTAAAGTCCATATATGGACTTAAACAAGCTTTAAGGAGTTGGAACAAGTGTTTTGATATGGTAATCAAACAGTTTGGTTCTTATCAGAATCTAGAGAAAGCATGGGTATACAGAAAAGAATAGGGCAACACAATCGTATTCTCGGTACTTTATGTCAACAATCTATTGTTTATTTGCAATGACATTTTGTTGTTGCAATCAGTGAAAGCTTGACATTTCAAGGTTTTCTTCATGAATGATTCGGGAGAAGTAGCTTATATACTTGGTATATAGATCTATAGAGATAGAACTAAGAGGCTGTTGGGATTGTCCCAATTCCTTTAAATAGATACCATACTGAAAGGGTTTAGTATAGAGAATTTCAAGTGTGGAAACATTCCAACGCAGTCTAGAATCGTCCTTTTTAAGAAGGACGTTCCTCATACCGATGAGGAGAAAGAGCGTATGAAGAAGATCCCCTGTGCTTCAGCCATAGGGTTCATAATGTACGTTATACTATGTATTAGACTAGATGTGGTATATGCATTAGGATGTGTAAGCTGATATCTGTCTAATCTTGGGAAAAAACATTGGATGACCGTAAAATGTATACCGAAGTATTTAAGAAATACTCGGGAGTTATTCCTAATATATGAGAATGATGACTCCATATGAAGGATATACGAATTCGAACTTTCAAAGTGATATAGATGATAGTAAATCGGTGTCTGGTTATGTCTTTACGCTTAATGGCGGAGCCGTTAGTTGAAAAAGTTCCGAACAAGAAACAGTAGCCGAATCAACGATAGAGCCTGAGTACATCTCCCTCAATGAAGCAGCTAAAGAGTCTGGATGCGTAAGTTTGTAAGTGAGCTCGTAGTGATTCCCAATACTGAGAATCCTATTGCATTTTCTATGACAACAATGTTGCGATGCATATCGCAAAAGAGCACATAGTACACAAGAAGTCACGACATATCCTTTGGAAGTTCCACCTCATTAGAGAATTCGTTGAGAAGAAAGAGGTCGTGATACAAGGGTAGATACTAAAGACCCATTCACTAAGGGTCCAACTCGGTCGGGTCTTGAGAAGCCGATTGAAAGGACGAGATTGAGATTCCATAATTGGCCCCAAGTGCAAGTGGGAGTTTGATAGTATTGGGGGTATACCTTAGAGGCAATTTTGTAATTTATTGTAAATTAATTAACTCTGTAATCAATTATCATTTGTAATAAAGGAGTTTTTTTCTGTTATATATTTGTTATAATGTGTTATCGGTAGTTAAATGCTTAATTAAAATATATTTAACAGAAAATCCACAAATGGTGCATTTGTGACAGTAACTAAAAATAGTTGTAATCATGAGTATTGTATCATAATATTATAAAACACATCATTTAAATGTTTCTTGTCAAGATGCATCGAGATTAGACATCGATGTATTCGTTGTGACAAGAGCACATAACGCTCTCCAAATGTTGGTAATGTATTACTCATGATTACTAGGAATGCCTATGGGTTACATACTGATAATTATTGAATAATTATGGAACTACTTTCCACTAATCTACCTAGCAGCAGTCTAATTTTAAAACGGTCATATCTCCTAAACACTAAGTCTGATTTTCTATTATGGCCACTCGGAGTGAGAAATCATCATCCCGATCTAATGGAAATGGTTTTAGTTTCCAAATCAGTTCATATCAAAATTTATAGGCTCTACAAGATTTTTAAGGTCAACACTGTCCGATGAATATTTTTACGATGAAAATATCCCTAGTGGTAATTTCTCAAAGTTATAGAGCCATACAACCTCAAATAAATTAAATAATAATATTTTACGTTCATTGATACGTCCGTTATAGAAAATTTACTTCTTATTAACTAAAAATTTTAGTCAAATTGTAGAGATCATCATTAGATAGATGTGCAAATCTAATATTGCTGTAGACGGGAAAAAAGTAATGGTTGAAGTCACATGTCGGTAAGCTGGAAAAAAAGCTCGGTAAGCTTATCGATGCTTTTATGCGATGGTTTCTAGATGATGACATTTCAGCTGCTGACAATGATGATGGAAATTATGGGCAGGATTTAGGGGAGTAGGATTCAAAGGAGTAGGTAATATTTGTGTTGGTAAAATATTTTTCATGTTAATTATGGTTTGTATTGTTTGAATATTTTTTATGTTAGCCATTTCTACTAGTGATGATTATGGTGACGTTAGATATTTGTATAAATGTGCGTAGACTTTTGGTTGGATATTTGTGTTTGTGGATGCGTAATTATGTTTATATTTATGTAGACATCTGTGTTGCTTGTATATTTATGATGTTGAATGATATAGTTTGGTGATATATATATGATATTATTGTGTCATATTAGTGTAATTCTATATCAAATATATATGACTTTGTGATTGAGGTGAAAAATGCAACAGAAACCGTTGCAAAAATGTTTCACAGAGGCATTGTTGTGTCATATTAGTGTGATTCTATATCAAATATATATGACTTTGTGATTGAGGTGACAAATGCAACAGAAACCGTTGCAAAAATATTTCAGCAAAGACGTTGTTGTGTCATATTAGTGTGGTTCTATATCAAATATATACGACTTTGTGATTGAGGTGACAAATGCAACAGAAACCGTTGCAAAAATGTTTCAGCAAAGGCATTGGTGAAGCTTCGATAAAGCGTCTAGAAATCCAATTTTAGTATTTTAATTAGGCATTGGTATGACGTCGAAAAAACAATTTTACCATTTAAAGTAGGCATTGGTACTGCATCGGTGTGTGGTCGGGAAATCCAAGACTTCGTAGCGGCATCGAAAACGAAGCGTCGGTACTAGACGTCGTTATGACGTCGTTAAGAAAGACGTCTTCAAGGTGTCGAAAATTATTTTCTGACGCCCCCCGAACCCATCTAAGGCTTCTGTAAATAGTGTAATTTTTGAAGTGTGATGGCAACGAGAAAAAAACTATTGAAACTGTTAGTTATCGAGAGTGTCAATGTAAACTGTTAGTTATAGGTAGTGTCAATGTGGTGATTAAGGAAGCCAAATTAGTTACGCAAGGATAGGCTGTTTCAAACGGGAAGGACTTACAGTGGGCGCGTAGTCTTTTAAGTTTTAACCCATTCTCTCTCGTATGTGGTGCATATATCTTATTGGACAACCGAGCATATGTGCTACACTTCATTTTTGAGGTTGCTGGACCAGGAACTGCACAACTGTATTATTGTATAGTAGAAAACATGGTCTACCATGGATAAGTGTAATATTGCACAACTGTATTATCCATCACCTTCTGTGTGAAGGAAGCCATCTACTGCCATGTTTATTTGAAACTTGAAAAATACATCTCCTGATATATGAATCTACGATCATCATGCTTTGCTAAATAAAAGACACCACTTATTACCATGAGGATCATATGTTGTTATTGTTTTATGCTAAAGGCCCGATAAATTAAACGTGGGGCTATAAATGGTAATGCATACGCTAAGTACTGCTTTGATAAATAAAGTGCTTCACTTAAAAAAATAAAATAACAGTTTTTATTACTAAATTGATCTGAATATACTGATATGAGGACTAAAATTGATATTATTGAAGGAGTGATGATATTGCAATAGACACCAATATATAGGGTTACTGCACTGGACAATAATACATAGGGTTAGGTAAGACCATTGAATTGCAAAATTGAATGGCTGAAATCAATACATCTATAAACCCAGGTGTCTATCTCTGTGTGTGTACAGTGTACAATAAGAAAGTCATACAAACAAAATGATAGCTCCATCACAACATTCTAAAATGGTAACTCCTATTATTACCGTTCTAGCATCACCATACAAAATTCAACATCCACATATCTTTATGTTAAAGACCATTAATACGTAAAATTTGACATTGCTATTCACTAAAACTTGGTAGATGAAATTATGATAGCAAATTAAGTAGACCTAGAATTTGGGTTTCAATACTACTCGTTCTATATTCTCTTACAATCTCAATTTTTTTATTGTTCATTAATAACTAGGTAGGTGGATTGAATAAATGATTATGGAATAAGAACTCCTTTTCTCTGGCATTCTCCGTTCTCCTTCTTTAGCGATTTTATTTCGCTCCTCTCTGGTTACGCGCCTCTCTTTTCTCTGATCTGAATGCCGATTCTAGGGCTTCGGTGATGGATTTGGGGGTTTTTTATTTTCATGGCAATTTTGTGCGGTGCTGCCCTTCCTTCGAGACTATTACTCATGCGCTGTTAGCGATAGTGTCTCCGCCTCTATCGGTCTGTTTCTCTGGCTCATGCTCGATTGAAATTTGCGTTTATTCTGCTGAGGCTTTTTCGACGCTTGCTCGATTCAGATTTATCGACGTTGATGGTAGTTTCTTGGTTTTGGATCCTCTTTACAGATCTCTTCCTTCGATTCCATTCTTTGAGTCGAAGGCAGAGATGGTGGCATCTGCTGGGTCTTGCAATGTTGTTTCGAATCTGTATGTACCGCTCGGCCAGCGGGTACTGTCCTCCAGATTTGTGCCGAGTTTAACTTTTGCTGAGGAGTTAGTTGGTGTGGATTCTTGTAAGACTAATCTTTGTTTTGGTTCGCTTGGTGATGATTTGCGTGAGCTCAATGGTTCCTTGGCTGTTTGTGGCCCTTTTCCGAGCGACAAACGAGATTTCATCACTCGTTTTGTGCCTCGTTTAGCATTTGTCGGACATGCTGCTGGTTGTGTCCCTCTTGAGGCTGCTGGTTGTGTCCCTCTTGAGGCTACTTTTGTTTTTGGGACTGTTCTCGATGATGGGTGTGTCGCTGCGACAGAGGTAATGGGTTTGACCGCCTTACCTCCTAGCGCAATACAGCCAGTGGTTGATGTGGAAGGCTTTGGCACTGATCTGGCCTTGTCCGACTCTTTGGAGCCGCGTTTATCGTCTTATCTTATGGCGAATGACGTATTGGCTCTACCCTCTAAGATTTGTTCGTCGCTGTTGTTGCCTTTGTTTCCGCAAATGCAGGTTTGTTGTGCTCTTTGTAGGCAGGTAAGCTCCCCTTTATTTTGCTTCTTTTCTGTTGTTGATTGTGGGATATCTGCTGGTTGTTGGTTGTCGGGTTATTTGACATGCTACTGTTGCCTGAGCCATGTCACATTTACTTGTGAGCTCCCTGACATTGCCGTCTCCACTGAGATTGGGATGATGTCGGGTCCTTTTTTGCCTGTTGATTTTTATTCGACCTTCGAGTCCGTGTCGTCTTTATTTCTGTTTCTGCATTTCCGGTCTCAGATGGTCTTGTGGGCTTGTCGTCGATTAGGTGGTGTCCATCCCAGGTTTTTTGACTGGGTAGACATGATGGCTGATCGTTGTTGGTTTTCTCTTTTGAGTCTTGACGAGGCAGTTCCATTGTCGTCAGCGACTTTATCTTCCAGGTGTCGATTTCCTTTGACTGATTTCGGCTGGTCTATTCTGAGGATTCTGAGGGACTGGAACTATTGGTTCAGGCGTTCTTTTCGTTCTGGTCGTATATTGGCCAGTCTTGATCACTATACGGACAGACTGAGATTTTGCCAGCCTTTATGTTCTTCTTTCCCCTCTGAGTGGTCCGCCTTGCGACTCTTACCGGCTCCGCGGAGCTGTTTTATTAGTGACAGTCCGGCATTGGTAAGACTCCCACAGCAATATGTGCCGCTTTCTATTAGCGTCCTTACACTGACCCGCTCTGGCTCTGTTCTTTCGTCTTCATTCTTAGTCGTCGTTTCGCCTACCTCTTATTCCCCCTCTTCTGTCATGTCTTCCTTGTCGATTTCGCATTACTCTTGCCAATTCGATTCTCTCAGTTATTCTACTTCTCTTTTATCTGATTGGTTTCTTCAGAAGAGTGGTATGCGACTGTTTCGCCTTCCCTCTTTTTGTCAGCTTCCCCAGGAGCTTTTGGTTCCTTCGGAACCGGTGAGTTCCTCTTCCTTCTACAGCTCATCGGATTGTTCCCTTCCCTCTTCTTCTTGTTCTCTGTCCATATCCATTCCCTTTATGAGTAAGGCAGAGATTGCGCTCCTTAATGAGCGTCTCGACTGTCTAGCTAGGAACTCTTCGCGTTCGACTTCTCAGCTTGGAGCCTCGTTGCCTTCTGCATTGGGTCCGGGTCTTGAAGTTTCTTCGATGACTCCTACCCAACTTTCCGACCCTACCCCAAGGGCGTCTCGGCGCCGTTCGCGTAGGGTCCAGGCTACCCCGCGCACCATTCGCACACGCTCTATAGCGGCGTCCGAGCAGATCGACCGATCTACTCGGTATTCGCTCTACCTGGTTTGAGTTCTCCTTTTTCTTTTTTTGGTGCCCTGTTCTTGGTTTTAATGGCGAATCTGCTTTTCTGAAATGTCCGTGGCATTGGCAATGATGCGTCCTTGGCTAGGCTTAAACGCATTGTCAAGAAACACTCTGTTGGTTTGGTCGCTCTCCTGGAACCCTTCCTAGGTCCTGAAGGCATTTCCAGCATTGTCTTATCCTTAAGTTTTGGCGGTGGCTCCGCCAACGTCTCGGGGAAGATTTGGATCCTATGGTCCAAATCATTTTCGGTCCGGGCCGCTTTTGATTCCTATCAGCTTTTTTCTTTGGTCTGCTCTTCTCCCTCGTTTAGCTCTCCCTTCCTTTTCTCGGCGGTTTATGCCAAATGTGATCGTATGGAGAGATTAGCTCTCTGGTCTGACATTTTAGGACTCGAATCGTTGGGTTTCACTTCTTCTGTATTAGGCGGAGACTTTAATATCGTCGCTTGCCAAGCGGAAAAACGGGGAGGAGCCGCCATCAATCATGTAGCGATGGCGGATTTCAATTCGTTCATTGTCAGGTCTGGCCTGTCTGAGCTTTCTTTGTAGGTTCGGCTTTCACCTGGTCCAACAACCAAGAAGGACCGAACCGAATCCTTTCCCGGCTTGACCGTGTTTTCGAATCGGAGGAGTGGTTTCGTCTCCCTTTTTCCTTCTCGATCGCGCATCTCCATCGGTCTTTCTGTGACCATGCTCCCATGGTTGTTCGATGCTCTCCCCGCTCTTTAACGGGGCCCTCTTCCTTTCGTTTCCAGAGCATGTGGATATCTCACCATTCTTTTCAACAAGTTGTTGCTAATTCTTGGTGTGTTCCTATTGTTGATTCTCCCTGTAAGTTGTTTAGTCGTAAGCTTAAGCGTCTTAAAGATTGCCTTAAGGTTTGGAACTCTCAGGTCTTTAAGAACATTTTCGACGGCGTTCGTCTGGTCGAAGAGTCTCTTATAGCAGCCGAATCCTTGTTAGACGAGGATCCTAACGTGGCTAACAAGGAGGCTTGGGCTCTTGCTCAATCCACTTTCTCCTCGGAACTTCGTATCGAGAATGACTACCTTCGTCAAAAGGCTAGGATCAAGTGGGTAGTTGTCGGTGATACAAACTCTAAATTCTTTCATTCCTCTATTCGAAAGAAGAATAACATCCTCACGATCCGTGAGATTTTGCGCCAGGATCTATCTACGGCCTCTTCACCTGAAGATGTTAAAGAGACCATCCTGTCCCATTTTCAATCTTTTTTGGGCTCTCCTTCGGTCTCGGAATCGGACCCAGCTCTACTGGCCTTCATCCCGCGTGTTGTTCTTTCTCCGGAAAGCGACGTCATCACGAATCTCCCTACCACGGAGGAGATACGTGCTTCTGTCTTTGCACTGAGCAAGGACAGCGCCAGTGGTCCGGATGGTTTCAACGGTACTTTCTTCAGGAGTGCCTGGTCTTTAATCCAGGAGGACTTTTGTCTTGCTGTTCAATCTTTCTTTTCTGGGGGTTCCCTTCCTTCTGGATGGACATCCACCAACCTTGTCCTTATTCCAAAGTGCGAGAACCCTAGGTCGTGTGTGGATTTTCGGCCTATCAGTCTTTGCAACTTTTCGAACAAAGTGATCTCTAAAATCTTATCCACTCGTTTAGCTCCCTTCCTTGAGCGCATTATCTCTCCTTCTCAAGCAGGATTTGTAAAGGGGCGTTTGATTACTGATAACGTTCTGCTCGCTCAAGAACTTATTTCCCAGATCGACCGGAAGATCAGGGGATCTAATGTTGTCTTCAAACTGGACATGGCTAAGGCCTACGATCGAATGTCCTGGTTTTTCATCATCAAGGTATTAAGGGCTTTCGGTTTCCCGGAACACCTTATTGACTTGGTGTGGAGGCTCATCTCCAACTGCTGGTTCTCTGTGCTTATTAATGGATCGGCTAATGGTTATTTTAAGGCCGGAAGGGGCTTGCGTCAGGGAGACCCTTTATCGCCAACTCTTTTTGTGATCGCGGCAGAGGCTTTCATTCGCGGTCTCCAATCCTTAACTATCTTCGGCCAGATTCAGCGCTTCGGGATTCCGAGGGGTTGCCCCCTAGTTTCTTCCTTGTCCTTCGCAGATGACGTTGTCATTTTCTCTAATGGCAGCATCCCCTCTGTCCGTCTGCTTCTCAAATTCCTTCATCAATATGAGCGTTCCTCGGGCCAACTTGTTAACCCTGCCAAGAGCTGTTTCGTCCACGCAAAAGACATGCCTCCCTCCCGTGCTTTATGGATCGAGTCGGTCTCTGGCTTCAAGGAAGCCAC
This sequence comes from Allium fistulosum, assembly GCA_030737815.1. Taxonomy (NCBI): domain Eukaryota; kingdom Viridiplantae; phylum Streptophyta; class Magnoliopsida; order Asparagales; family Amaryllidaceae; genus Allium; species Allium fistulosum. The sequence goes on from CM060905.1 coordinate 927,441,295, forward strand.
CCTTCCTCTTCCTTATTTGGGAGTTGTCTTGTATCGCGGTAGAAAGATCAATGCTCTTTTCGACCCCATAACTGATAAAGTGAGGGGAAAGATTTTACGCTGGAATGCTTCTCTTATTTCTCAGGCTGGTCGTCTTGTCCTTATCAAATCCGTTTTAAACTCGATGGGTACTCATGTTTTCGCGGCTATGAACCCTACTTCTTCCTTCTTTCGGTCTTACCGTTCTTTGGCTTCATCTTTCTTCTGGGGCAACAGAGATAGCGCCCGTCGTCACCATTGGGTGTCGTGGGACGTGGTGTGTCGCCCCAAGAATGAAGGCGGTCTGGGTCTGCGAAGACCTGAGGACCTTTGTGCCGATTTTGCCTGTAAATTATGGCATAGATTTGGCGCTAACAACTCCTTATGGGCTACGTTCCTCCACGCGAAATACCGTAGTCTTGAGGGCTCTAACTTCACAGATTCTCCGTCTTATGCTAGTGAAACCTGGAAGCACATGCAGTCGGTAAAAGCTTGTTCCGACAGTCATGGTGGTTCTTCAGGATGGGACGGATCTTCCTTTTCCATTTTGAGAGCTTGGTCTTCGATTAGGGTACCAAGCCCCATTCGTCTGGTTTTTTCTTTTATCTGGGACTCTCGTATTCCTCCCAAGGTCTCTATTCTGATGTGGCGGATTCTTCATGATGGTTTGCCACTTGACGAGAACCTCCAAAGAATCGGCATCCCTTTCGCTTCTCGTTGTAGATGTTGCGGCAATGGGGAAACCGAATCCCTGAATCATTTGTTCTTTGGTGGCTTTTCAGCCAGATCGTGCTGGAATTACTTCGGAAACCTTGTTGGTATGCGTCGGTTGGCGTGTTCTCCCTCTGATCTCCGTAACTCCTGGTGGTCTGGGAATGCTGGTAAGTCTCTTCGTGCGATCGTTTTCCGCTTGATTCCTTGCCTCATCTGCTGGCATCTTTGGTGCGCGCGAAACAAGGCAACGTTCGAAGATGCTCGTATGGACCCACCTTCTATTATTCGGTGTGTGAGGAAAGACGTCTTCATTGCTTTCCGTGGTAGACCCTTCAGGGGTCGCTTAAGCTCCCGTGCGGAGCATCTGGTCAGACTTCTCTCTATTTCGTGTGCCTTGTCTCACGCTAGACTGGGAGTAGGTTGATCATCGCGTGCGAGCGCTGGCCTTCACCCAACGCTCAATTCCCCTACCCTCTTTTTGTGTTTAATGTGGTTGTTAGTTTTCCAGGTGCTGTATTCAGGGTTTGGTTGTCTTGTTTGTGATGTCCGGCTTTTTTCTTCACTGGTTCTTTGGTGGTTTTACTGTGGTAGCTCGGCTGCTTCGGATTGTCTTGGGTTTCCTTTTTGCTGTTGGTTTTGCGTTGGTGGCGTCTTTGTCTCTATGCTTGTCATCATCCCAGTTCGGTTTTACGGTGCATCCTGGCTGGTCTTTTTCTCCATCGTACCTTGCTCCCTATCTAGGAGTGAGCTGTCCAAGGAGTTGCTGGTTTTGCGCCTTTTAGATCGCTTTATTGTTGGTTTGGTTTGGAGGTCTGGCCTTTTCCTTCGGGTCAAGGCGGGTTTGTGGAAGCTGGTGGATCGTGTGTCCCTTCTTCTCCACTCACTTCGGGTGGTTTAGTTTCTGGCTGATGTGGTCTTTACTTCTTTTTGGTTTTTCCTGTACCCCTATTGTTTTGCGGGTTATTTTGTGAGACTTTCATCTTCTGCTGTCTTTTTTCTTGTGAGCCCTCGGAGAAAGGCGTTTTTTCTCCTCTCATTTATACATTTACAAATTTTCTCAAAAAAAAAAGATTTTGTGAATAAGAAGAGTGCAACTCTTTTAGTCCGATTTTCTATAGTTCCATGGGCCAAACAAATCTCTACCCTCCATTTTGTAATTTCATAGTATTAAAAACGAAAAAAGCTAAAAAAATAAGGTAGTGTTTGGTTTGTTATTTTTAGTTTTTGGTTTTCGTCCATACAAAAATGCACACGACGCATTTATATTGTCGAAAACGATCGATTTAGAAAACGAAGTTAACATACAAAATAAAAAACAATTTTATTTTTATTTTTCGTATTTTGGAAAATAACACAAGCACGTGAAACAATCCATTCTTATGTCGTTCCTCTATCCCCTTCGTCCTTCCATCCGCCTTTCTTTAATCCACTCCGACGTCCCTCCATCCTCATATTTGATATACATATTGAAAAACGAAAGCACAAAATTCGTTTTTAAACCATATTTTTTAGTTTTGGATTTTCGTCCATACAAAAATGCAACGACGCATTTATATTGTCAAAAACGGCCAATTTAGAAAACGAAGTTAACATACAAAATATAAAACAACTTTTTTTTAATTCCGCATTTTGAGAAATAACACATGCCCGTGAAACAATCCATTCTTCCGTCGTCCCTCTATTCCCTTCGTCCTCACATCCGTCTTTCTTTCATCACTTTCGTTGTCCTTCCATTTTTCTCATATTTGAAAGGGGAAATTAATTTAAAGGACAAAAATTTGTATATTTTTAACCTCAAGGACATGACCTTAATATTTTAACCACAAGGACAAACATTCTCATAAAAATTATTCATAAGGATAAACATTCTTTCAAAATTATTCATAAGGACAAACATTCTTTCAAAACTGCTACCGAACTAAAAACTGATACCTAAAAACTGCTACCGATAACTACAAACTGATACCTAAAAACTGTAAAAACTGATACCTAAAAAAAGCTGTCATTCATGCTAAAATACCGAAGGTCTGTTCTTGAGGCTAAAATGCTGAGAAATTTTGTCCTTGACAATAATTTTCTGTATTGTGAAATACATATTGAAAACCGAAAACAAAAAATTCGTTTTCAAACCAAACACCGCCTAAAAGATTGAAGGGATGAAATTTAAGGGGTCTTCTAAGGACCATAAAAAAATGGATTTAGGCGATTATTTACCGAATCCAGAAGACATGTAGTACTTGGTACGGATGATTTCATGCTTGCAAAAGAAAAAGGAAAAAAATTAGTTAAACAGAAAGACAGTTTTGTCCAGACGCGAATATTTGTAATTAGTAAACCAAAGGAATAGTTCTCCATAACGATACAGTATTACATAAAATATCAATAAAGTGATATACTCAGCGTATTACGATTTCATTTTAAGTGAAAATGAAATGGTAATGAATTCTGGATGAAAATTGGTGTTCTAAAGAATCGCAAATATCGTACTTAATAATGTTTAACTGCGAACTTTGAATATGGTTTACCCAGACATTATTATTGACTAGGAAGATCATATACACTTACGTTTGTCATAGAAGATTCGAGATATAATGGTTATCGGTGTTTACTACTTATACTACGTATGTCGAGGCATAGCCAGGAATTATTATTATTATTTTTGCTGCTGGTGCTGTTGTTCTTCTTCTTATTATTGTTATTATTCAAAGAAGTACAAACATCAAACCATTGGCATACGATCCATCGACGAATCAAAGAACTACTCCATACATAAATAAAGATCACATCTACGGAGACTATAACATTCAAGAAAATACTCCTATGGTAAAACTGATGGCTCAACTACTCTTAAACTATAATCCCCAATTAATTTTTTAGTCAAAATTAACCTCCTTTTAAACTCATTTGTTTTACATAATTCCTTTTTAGAAACTATTTTCTACATTCATTTTTTTTTCAAATTTCTTGCTTTTTTACTTTTCCCGTTTTCAAATTTAAAAGCGATCACTCCGACGTATACTACGTTGTTTATGATTTATGAACTTATAACCTCAGAGCTCATGTTAAAATTAGTAAAATCACTGAAACACCACATGAATTTCATTTTTTTTTAATTTTGAAAATAGAGATGTAACTTACAAAAGAAAATTGAAAGGAAGTAAATGCAAATTTTTCATAACCATGAGGATGTATGCTAAAATTTCCCTTAATTTTAACTAGGGGGAATTAATTTAAAGGACAAAGATTTGTATATTTTTTGCCTCAAGGACACAACCTCAATATTTTTACCATAAGGACAAACATTCTTCTAAAAATTATTCATAAGGACAAATATTTTTCAAAATTATTCATAAGGACAACAAAACTGCTAACAAGCTAAAAACTGATACCTAAAAACTGCTACCGATAACTACAAACTGATACTATCAATGACTAAAAACTGATACATAAAGAAAGTTGTCTTTTAGGATAAAATATTGAAAACCTGTCCTTGAGACAAAAACGTTGAAAATTTTTGTCCTTGCCAATAATTTCCTGTTTTAACTACTCAACTACTTTTAGTTTATTATTAAATTTTATCAATATCAAGTAGAAAAATAAAATACAACAAGAAAATGAACTGTTATAATATATGTATATCATAAATTGAATATGCTTTTATGTTATTTTGTTTAGTCCCATATCGTGTAATAAGTTTTGTACCAAGCTAAAAAACCTTTATATAAAGGAGGCTATGTAATGTAAATAGATATAAATCTCTAGAATGAATAAAAATGTTTCATCTCTCTTTCTTATTATTAATGTTTATATCCCGTTATCAGCACGATCTCCAATTACAAATGATAGATATAAAATTGCAATATTTTAGAAGATCCGATCCATCCATTTTCATCAAACTTCAGTAGACTCAGGTAAAAATAAGAGGAGAAATCAGATAAAAAAAAATTGGAGGTGCAGTGGGCTCTAGTAGCACACGGTATAATCACCACCATCGTCGTCGTATCCTTATTATGCGGGCAGTGGCCCATTTTTCATGGCACAATTGTTCAACGGATCAATTATTTCATCACTTTTGGGGCATATGACTATATTCTGTAAGTTTATTCGACTTGTCTAATTTTTGGTCTTTCTGATTAATATTTTGTTTCTTAGAGCGCAAATCGGTTGAATTTAGTCTCTGATGAAATTTTTGGTATCTTGTTGATTTTGTTTGAAATTAAGCTGAAGTATCGTTAGATTGTATATATTGTTTACTTTGTTGATGTGTTTTTTAAAGTAAAAAATATATATAAAATGTGCCTCAGAAACCGATTTTTGTAGGAAGATATATGGGCATGCGATTAAATTATGAACCTTGACGAAATTAGGTTTTGTAAGTCGGGTGCTAATTTCTTTTCTGGTTTTCCACATCCTTAAACATGCTAGTAATGTTGATATTGATTCATTGATTGATATATATTAGCAGTTCTACTATAATGTGGTACTTCGTTTTAGTATAGCCTCCATCATATGCAAATATTTCTAACATGAAATCACCATTGAAAAACTAGCTAATGAATATGTTCATTTTGGTCGACCAACCCAAAGAAACACAAATCATACGGTGAAGTAATGATAAAAAAAATTCTGTGGTTCCAATAGCTGGACCGTGTACAATCACTTTGAAGGAAATTTCACTTTTTGCTGCTGTTGTTGAGAAGTACTGGTGGCTAAACCTATCTATAGACTATAATTAAAGTATCTTGGATTTCAGTCACGTCTAGTCTCCAGATTTTCATGCTTGATAGTTTCACTCATGGCATCTCATAGAGAAGTTGGATGAGATAATTTTATATCAGGAATCTCGAATTGACATCTTTTATCTTGAAATACATCTCGGATCTATGTTAATTTATGAATCTAAAGTTGATTTTCTTCTTAATGATTGTTATCGAAAAAGGAATTATAACGTACTAATTTGCATAGTAAGAAACTGATGTACTAGAAAGAGAAGATATTTTAAAAAAAGGGTAGCAGTAATTTGGTATTAATTGAAGAATTCGTTCTCATGTAAACATTTATATATAAAAAAAAAAGATTCATGAAGTCTTTTGTTGTGAGTTGTCCAGATAAAAGTTGAAAATAATAATAATAATAATAATAGGATTAGAGGCAGGATACTGCTATTTGCTGTATCATTTTGTCTATAGATACATATTGACTAAGAGCAAAACTAATATTAATCTTGGCTAAAGGCAATATCAAAAGAATTAAGTGTATATTTGTTTTTAAAAATCACAACAAAGTTACCCTCTCTTCTTACTTTAACACCTGTACATCACCTTTCACATATCAAACACAAATATGATCAGGATTGATTTATCCTAAGCAGCCTTGGTTCTCAGACCAATGCATTTTCTTTGAGTTTAACCTTCACGGTGCAACTTATTTCAATTCAATGTTTCATTAATTCGAGCAATGTTGTCAATTATTTGTCCAAAGATCCACTCTATTTGAGTTAATTTTTAATGATTTTAGATGGATTTGATACGATATTGTATTATACCATGATTTTAGAAGCGAATAAGATTTAAAACTACAAGAGGTTACCAGAATTAGTTATCCGATATATTAAATATTGTCTTAGTTTATTGTGTTATAGTGTATGCTACTTGTTCTTGTATCCAACTTACTTCCTTACAGAACAAAACTACTACTTCCCAATAGAAACTACTATTTGTTCTTGATGATCTGAACCATAGGATTATTTGTGGCATTGTTGCTGCACAAGTCAGAACAACTATTGCACATTCTGAGAGTGCTACATGTCATCTTCTGTGGTGCATATATTATGCAGCACTGTTAATGGATGCCTAATGGTGCATATTATTATGCGTACCTATAACAGCTTTGTTATGTGGCTGAATTGAATAGTTTTTTTTTACTCACTTGATTCTTGTTGGACATGTGAAGTATGAGTGTTGTCATTTTTGTGGTTGACTGTCTCCTTGGAGTGTACTTCCAGTAATCATTTATGGACTTTAGAAAACAAATTTAATATCAAATGCCAATTTTTTTTTTTCTAGTTGCTTTATTGTTTTTTGATGGTGTAATGTGGCCCCTTGCTTACTTCTTCATAATGTATCCTGCCATGAGAAAATACAATTAGACTATTTTAGTAGTAGTAATGCATCACTTGCATATCATAATTATTTGTAGAAGATAGCATTATCACTTAGTACTCTTTCCATACAATTAATTGATAAATAATTATTAATACATAATAATGTCAAAAAGGTAGTTTTAAAGAAAATATCCTTGACAATCTTAAAATAAGAAAATTAACCGAAAAAGATCATCTTTACTTATGGAAATCCCTAAAGGAGCGTTATGACCACTCGAAGATGGTCACACTTCCAAACACTAGACAATAGTGGTTGAACCTGAAGTTTCAACTAGTTGGAAGTTGGTGCTTGTATGTTTTTCCTTTCAGAACTAATTGAAATAACGTACCGATGAATATTGTGTTTTAATCAGTAGTCCATTTTAATTTTTTTTGGAAAGTATTAGCATTTATTTAATGCTTACAAATTTTAATAGTTGACTAACTATATTGTCTTTAATTCTTAAGATATGGACCATCAATATTTGAGTGATAATATATGCCTACTAGATAGTGCAACTACTCATATGATTTTGACAAATCAGAAGTTTTTCATTGAACTATCTGAAAATATTTTAGCTAAAAATTTCAACCATAGCAAATCTGCTAATATAATTGAAGGGTCCGGAAGAGCCCATATAGTATTACCAAATGGTACATATATCTTAATTCAAAATATATTATACTCAAGCAAATTTAAAAGAAATTTGTTGAGTTTTGAGGATATATAAATGAATGGCGACCATATTGGAACTATAATGAAAACATCAAAGAATATCTTTGCGTTATTTCTAAAACCGAAAGCCAGAAGCTTATTTTAGAAAAAAATTTGATAATTATTACTAAGAAAAGTTTGATTTCAATACTAAAGCAAGAATACTGACAAAATTTAAGATTTAAATATTGAAATTCTTATTATTGATAGCCAAAGGTAACTAGAAGTTACAATATATTCTATAAATAAAAGTTGTAACATATCAAATAACCTGAAGTTATTACTGATAAGTCAAACTCGATACATATGTATTTTCAAACCAGATGTTTTGGAAACTATCATTTAATCTTTAAGGATTCACATTTAAATCGAGTGATAAACAAAATTTAATATTTTGGATCTGTGTATTAGTTTGTTCTAAAATCACAAACTCAAATGATAAAGAATGTGCAAGTCTATAATATGTGATACGTGGACGTACGTATATATCCATATATGTAAATATTTAACTAACAACCAGAAGATTGTTTGACTAAATTGATATGAGCTTATCATATAGATTATGCATATATATCATTCAGTGGTTAAAAATTAAATCAATATAAATGTTGAATGACCTGAAGTCATGTTTGTATTCAAATGATCTACATAATAACTAAATTCCTCCAAGTGGCTAGATCAATAAATGAAAATAAGCACTATTACTTGAATGCATCTTATCAACTGATAAAAGCATTATCCTCTATAATAGAGATATATAGCGTATTTGCTAGTAGCAATATCATAATGGATCAAAATGAGAATCCAAAGAAGATAATTATTCAATGTGACAATGTTCGTCAACATTGAGGGGGAGGGTAAAAGGGATACAAGTTCATTTTGATTATCAAGACTAAATATTTGTTAACATATACAATGATGCAAATATTAAGTAATTTTCAATAATATTCCTAGTAAACTTTCTCCAATATAGATTTGAATCCCTGAAGGATCAAAATGTGTAAACCACATCTGAAATGTGGTTCAAAAGTTAGTTCAAAATATTTTTGGAGTAAGTGATAAAGATGCCAAATAAAGAAGGCGAGTGCTCTTGAAGAAACACTTAAGGATGCTCTGAAAGAGATCCATGACATGATTGTCAACTAACCCTAGAAGTACCTAAAATATGATAAATAAAGAAATCTCAATAAATCATATTTAGAACCGACATGATTTAATATGATAAATAAAGCGCTTATGTTTATAAATGGATTAATGATCCTGGATTAGAGAATAACATGATTGACCATCATGAAATTCTCCTAAATAAAAAATGTGAACATGTAGTTCGCAAAATATAATTAGAAATATATATATATATATATATATATATATATATATATATATATATATATATATAAGTAGAAAAACACAGTAAAATACTGAAGCACATGTAGTGCTACATCATGTTAAATGCTTTAGGCATGATGTTTTTATAAATAATTGAATTGACTGAAGTAGTGAAAGTGTTTGAAACACTTAAAATACCCTGAAGGTATGAATATTAGTTAAATCATACTAAATGATGAAAGTCGTTCCCGAAGAATATAAATTACTTTGCTGCTTATAAAGAATGCAAAGAATAAAGGGTGTAGCTTACAAATTTCTTTTAAATATTGTTGTAATGAAAATCTTGATATAATTCATGATGAGTAGATTACTTCCTGTTTTAATGAAACTCTTAATTTACATCGAAGATGTAGTTGCAATAAGCAAAGCTGATATGATGCATCAAAAATGAAAGCACACAAAGTGTTTTTCATAAAATTAGCATATAAAGTGCATAAAATGCAAATAATATTTGAAAGAAATAATCTTAGAAAAATTGATCATATCAAAGGCAACTATTTATAAATGATGAAAGGAGGAAAAGAAGAATTATTGTCTCGTGATTTTTATTTTTCTTAATGCTTGTCTAAGTTATGTTACACATATATGGATCAAAAGTATTTGTAGTTGATTTAGATTATCAATATATGTATTCAAACTTAAATGGAAAAATATAAAATCAGGGGGAGAATACCTAAATATATCATAATGTACTCTTTTTTCTTCACTAAGATTTTTCCCATCGGGTTTTTCTTGATAAGGTTTTAACGAGACATTAAATTGATCCAAAAGTATCAAACTCCATTTGATGTAGTAAATTATTGAAATATGTCATACTATATTGTACTCTTTTTCCTTCACTAAGATTTTTTTCATATGGTTTTTCTTAGTAAGGTTTTAATGAGGCATTGTTTTGATCCTGAAGTATCAAAACTTATAGAAAGAATATCATTTTTAATATGATTTTACAAGTTGCATTTTTTTTCTCGTTCAAGGTTTTTACCACTGGGTTTTCCTAACAAAGGTTTTTTAATGAGGCAACGAACAATATCTATATCGACTGAATGGATAAATGCAAGCAAGATAATAATGAGGGGGAGCAATCACATACGTTTCAAAATGGACAATTTCAAGTTATCAGAACATTCAAGATTTTGATGATGCATATTCAAGGGGGAGTGTTATAATATATGTATATCATAAAGTGAATATGCTTTTATGTTATTTTGTTTAGTCCCACATCGTGGAATAAGTTTTGTACCAAGCTGAAAAACATTTATATAAAGGAGGCTATGTAATGTAAATAGATATAGATCTCTAAAATGAATAAAAATATTTCATCTCTCTTTCTTATTCTTAATTGTTTATAACATTAACTTAATATTAGACCAAAGGAGGAAAAACGTAACAACCTGTCAAGGAATTCTGGATAAACATGCCTAAAAGTTATCAAAACAGACCGTTTAAATGAAATATTTAAATACAACAAAATTTTAAACTATTTACAATCATGAAAAGATGTCAAAAATAGAATGCAATACTAACAAGTTCTTCGGTTTGTATTTTTCTTTACATATGTTTCAACTAAACGTAAAAGGAAAAACAACAACTACAAATATTAACAGAAAATATTTGTACATTTCTAGCATTCACTAAAAAATAGCAAATCATAAAAAGAAACAACGTTGAGGCTGTTTCTAACAGGGCCTCATTTCAGCATTGAAATTATAATATGCTTCGAATGTCAATGATTTCTAATTCGACGATAGTATAGTATAGCAAAGGAATTCCATCATCTGTTGAGCATCACACCACTCAATATGACTTTTAACGATGAAGACTTTTTATGGTGCGTTTGTTGGTCACTATTCCAAAAACTGAATTCGTGGTAATAACCAACGTTTGAATGCTTTCCAGTCGAGAATTCAAAAAATTACAATAAGAAGCATTCAATGTGAACGTGCACATTCTTAGCCTTAACTCTTAAGCATGCAGCTCGGAAAGCTCCATCACCAAACCACTTTTTACGAATATCAGTTATACAAAATCAAGATCCAACTGAAATTGGAGGACAGGCAAACTTAGTTCATTTCTTACAATTTTAGTATTTTTAACATTTTACATTTTTGAGATAGCATTCATATATATGCAGAATGGTAGAGCTAATAATGAATTCTTCAAGCTACTTCCACGCGAGAATAATAAGAATCCTCATCACTACACATTTCAAAATTATAACGGTATGCTCACTCAGCATCCGAAATGGAATTCTGAGAATGCTATGACATTGCAAGCTATCTAATTAGAAAAAGGAAGAACAAGAAAGCCCTCAAAAGAGGATTTAGTTTCTGTCCTGCCGAATTAGACGGTGTAAGTTTCAAAAGAGGATTTAGTTTCTGTCCTGCCGAATTAGACGGTGTAAGTTCATAGGATTTTAGTGATGAAGATGATGCAAATCCTAGTCAGAGGCAAGCTAGATCACCAAGTGTGAAAAACGCATAGAAGAAGAGCATGATTATGGTAGCTTTGGGTTCTCGTTTGTCCACTTTGCGATCCAGGTTCAAAAAGGAAAATGAAGAAAGAATGAACACCTTCGAGAAAAGCATGCAAGTTATGGATCTGCAAATATTGAGTGATAAATGATAGAAGTTGAGAAAAGGAAACAAAAAATGGAGAGATCATGAGAATGGATTAAAATATCATGGAAGTAAATACTGTAACTTACTGTCAGGATGTCAAAGTCAAGTAAAAAGAGTAGGATCGGCCATCGATAAGGTATGATGTGTGACAAGTTGTATCTTTTTATATTTGCAGTTAAAGTTAAATAATGATGGATGCACCTGTATTACATCTTATCAATTCATGTAGCTTTACACAACGTCCTTTAAATATATTGTTCTGTTAAGTAGAACAAAATATGAACACTTGCTGATGTTTGGAGATCACAGGATACTCGAACATAAATGGATACATGAGATTCTTAGGAAATTAGAAATAAACATACGCACAAAGAGATTCTAATGAACCTCAACCGACTAGTGGTCCAAAAAAAGTTCCATATACAGTCTATGAGGTCTTGTTGCAAATGTTTGTGAAGAGCTTTATTGCGGTGACGATCTATGTGAACCTTGAAATCTGCATCTATAGGAAGTCCATCTTCTTAGAACACTTCTGGCATTTTTGGCAAACAACTATAATCCATAGGCACTCCCTTCAGATCTCTGTATTCTTAATTGTGTAGAATATGCAAGTAAACAAGAACCTTGTCATCTCCCTTATATCGCATAATATGCTAGATGACTTATCATAGCAAATCTGGATTGCAATAAGCCGAACACTCTCTCTTGATCTTTCCTTTGGGCTTCTTGTTCCTTAGCATACATTATTTGTTAAGGTGTTATCGAGGTGTGCACAACCTAAAGAAAGAAGTTAACTCGAATTCACCCATCATCAATTGTTCTTTGTTCAATAAAGTCGAATTACTCCTTATCGAAGCATCATTATGTATCATTGGAAAGAGTGACTTTTGAGATAAAATCTTATTCGTTTTTAGATACATTAGGGATCTTTCCAATCTACCCACTTATTCGATCAAATCGAATTATTTTATTTTGTTTTCTTTATATGTTTTGTTTTCAACTTTTTTTCTATATTCAATGAACTCATCATAAATACATTGCTTATTTATCGAATGCACATGTTCTTTTCCATGATAATTCATATGGGAATAAAACGAAGTAGGTGGATCTAGACTTTTGACTACATATATAACACCCTGCAATTTTAAAGATTGAATATTTAAATGATTAATTCAAATATTTAATCGTTAAATTAACAGAATGCCTCTTATACTCGATTTTTACAAATGAGCGAATTGGAACTCGATACATCCATAGTTGAGTTCGCTTTTTCGACGTGAGTAAAATGTGTAACGACCTGCCTTTTTGACCTTTAAAAGTTGACACTAATACATTTAACATATTCACGTACCGAACATCCAAGTTCCGAAAATAAAGATTGTTGTGGTGAAAGAAAGAAAAGATAGAACAAATTCTCACATTGCGACGAGTAATATATAATATATACAACAGAACTTTACAAAAAAAAAACCTTCAACACACCTATACATAAATTAGAATCAACTAAACAATCACTAGTTTGGACAATTATAACAGTCTATCCTCAAATTTTCTGATAAAATACAACAAGAAAATGCAGCGGAAATGAAAAAAAAAAGTGAATACGTCTTGGAGGCATCCGGCTTGTCTCCTTAAGCACCAAAGTATCCAAACTAGATCTATAATGTACGCTCAGTCTAACTCAAACATTATTAGAAAATAACATCCGGATCAGTCTGGTAAACCAGCGTGAGAAACACACATCAAAGGAATTTTAATGTCATAAACCTTTCAAAATAAAAGGTATCTCGTGAGACCACGTTGCACATAAACACGCATGGGTTTTACCTTATGATAACCAATCCATTTATATTAGAAAATCCAGTAATATTATAATAATGTCTAAGGGCGAAAATATCGATAATCAAGTAGCTGTGATGCTCGTTGGTGTACATCACAACAATACTAGGTATATAATCAAAAATCACTAAGCCACGTTCGCTAATTGTATATGATTCCACGGATGTGCTTTCAGTACTTCGAGAATGATCATCATGCACAAGGATCAGAGTTATCCTTCTGAAGTAAAAATACATCCTTAGTGATGTACAATAGGAAATACATAGCTGGCCCCAAAAAATCTATCAAGCCGAGTGCATCGCTCCATGCATGCCTAACAACTGTAGGTAACTCTAGGAAGGAGACGGCTGCACCCTTATGAGTTAGCTAAATCCTTGGTCATGCATCCTACCTCTTGTTTTAGTCATTATCGCTAGTGAGGCTACATCCAACGTTCCAGCTCACACACCGCCACCCAAATAGATCTTGAAATCATACATGGATTTCCATATCCCAACGGGTCTCAGAATCACATGTGAATTTCGACACCTCAACAAAAATCTTTGAATCACACTTGGATTCTCATACCCCAACAGGTCTCAGAACAACTCTGGATCCACAAAATAATGATGGCCTACAGAGCTATAGAACTGAGTCGCGTTGACATCAGATCTGTAAATCAAAGCTTCATGAACCAAAACTCAGATTCGAGAAACTACACCAGCATAATCAAAGACGACTGTGGTATGAGAAGTAAGTTTAACCAAAGCCTTTCGTATTGGAAAAGGGGAGAAAGTAGTGGAAAAGAGAGGCTGAAAGAGATCTGAAGTTTTGCTCTCGAGAATTTCTGGTCGCCATTTTTTACTTGTTTTGTTGTATCGTAGTTTTTGTCGGCAACCCTAATTTTGTTAGGGTTTTGTTGTTAGAGATTCGGGTATATGTATTTGTTTACCCGTATTTGTATTTTGGATTGGGCCCTTCACCTCCTTTCAAAAAAAAAACATTACTAATAACATAATTAACTAGTTTTAAATAATCAATAATAAAATAATTTATTATCTTTAAACATCCTAAATAAAATAATTAATCTTAAAACATAATAAATATAATAATTAACTTTACTAAAGAAATAATTTTATAAAACACATTGTAAAATAAGAATTTGACAAAACACTTTGTTAAGATAATAATTAAATAATCACTTTACCTCAAATAATAATTAAATAAAACATTTTACTTCAAATTATAAAATTTGAAGTTAATTTAAATTCATAGCTTTCCCATTTCATAAAGAGGCTTAGTGTAACATCCCGCTACTATAACAATAAATTTAGTTAAATAATAATAATAATAATAATAATAATAATAATAAATAAAATAAAAATCGTTATGGATATAAAATAAAATTTGTAGTAAAACGTCACGAGCGGAATTGTAATCGGAGACCAAATTGCGGTAGGGCAATATCGCGGTTAAGGGTATGAAGATTTATTTGAGGGGTATAAAATTATTTACTGAAAATAAAATAAATAACTTAATTTAATTCGACCGATGTTCTCATACTTATCATTTTCATAATTTTTTTTTAACTTATCCGATTACTTAAGCGTAAAGTTTCAGAATATAATTTATATAACCACTGCATCTCATTATTACCCAACGCAAGCAAACTACAGTATTCTCTCTTTCCATTTTCATCAAAGTGAGTATGCTTTCTTTTTAAATACTACCCGTGAGTATATATTTTATCGGATGTCCCCGTATCTCAAATATCTATATCTAAATCTGCTGTTTGATTTCAATGGTTACAAGTATGAATTGAATTGTTGAAATACTATTTTATCAATTGTGATGCCATGAATTATTTCGTCCCTGTCATGAGCACATAATCAAGGACATGTCACCAAAGCATTTTGCTTAAATATTTATTTCGTCCCTGTCAGTGACCATGACTTGTCCCTTTGAAGAAAATTACATGCTATTCTATTCTTGTTGATTTTCGTCTCTGCCTTGTATAATTGTAGCTGCCTTGACTTTACAACATGTTTTTCAACTTGTACCATGGCATTGAAATACGTGTAAGCATTGTT
The DNA here is from genome assembly GCA_030737815.1 of Allium fistulosum. Lineage (NCBI taxonomy): Eukaryota > Viridiplantae > Streptophyta > Magnoliopsida > Asparagales > Amaryllidaceae > Allium > Allium fistulosum. The sequence goes on from CM060905.1 coordinate 927,456,799, forward strand.
TAAATGGAGAATAGATTCCTGTTTGATTTTTCACCCTGTCGCTTTTTTTATTTCTTGCTTTGATGCTATGTACATCCCTGCTAAGTTGATCATAGGCACGCATGGATTTAAAATAAGAATGCAAGAATTAATGCCTTGAATATTTTCGTTATTGCCATGCTACTGCCCAGTTGCTTTGAAACTTAAACTGCTATTGTACGTACCTTTTACTTTGAATTAACATCACTTTATAATTATATATAAAAGCTTACTTGCCTGTACATGTAAGGGTAACATAGCACATAGCTTCACTTTAAATAAACAAAGTAATTTTGTTTTGATATGACATCACTTTGTAAAATTATATTCTAAAGAACGTGCATGCTTGTTTTGAGCATAATGAAAACTATCCATGCAAACCTTATAATAAAACAAGTTTTGTTTCAAAACTTTAATTATTAATAACTCAAAATCTATGATGATTTTGAGCATGCAACCAAAAGAAAAAATGTAGAGGGAAGTGAGACGAACAAATCGACTAACTTTCGCCTGACCGACGGACCCCGCGGTGATCAGAAATGACACCGTTAAGTCTGCAACCGTATGATGAACGGAAGCGTTACGGTCAAAACGGAAGGTACTAGCAGGACCGTATTGCGTAGCGCATCACGACGATGGTCTCGGTTCGCTCGTCGGAGGTGTGTAAAGGTGTAAACAAAACCAAAATGTTTTAGATTACAACGCTACGCAATATTTCGTTCGCATACGGACCGCGAACAACTGAAATAAAAATACGATCGCGCACGACAACGTTACGCGATCACAAAACAACAATAAAATAAACCGGTTAATTTATTTTGTAAAACTTCAAAAGAACCGGCGTTTGACGCAAAACGCGTCAACTGAAAATTATTTATTTTCTAAATTAAAAATTATGGAAAAATTATATATATTAAATTAAAATTACATCATCAAAAATCAAGTCTAAATTTGAAACGTATATTTTATTATAATTTAAATTCAAATCCGATGAAGTTCTTCTAAATTGTGTTTACATGTTATGTTTATGAATGTTCATGATGCTATATACTACAAGTTAATGCTATGTTGCACTAACACGACATTTATATGTGATAAAAAAATAGAAAACGATACCATTTTGGGGATAAATGATATATTGGAAAGTTAAATTCAAAAGAACTTAAATGAATTTAACCGATGAAGCAAACAAGACGAGGTGAGACTACTAGACGCTAGAATCCATCCTAGCGGACATATTCGGGGTCGCTTCCTGAATCGTGACGACCTGGTCCCTCGTCACTTATTGTCCAAACGATCTGTTGCACGGACACAACCACGGTGACAGGCGCAGTGCAAATGGGAAACGAGGAAGAATTGAGAGTAATCTCATTGATGGATATGTGGTAAAACAAAAATGAAGATTACAACACAATGGGGTGAGCGCCAACAGTGAACAGGAGAAGATAGTGCAACTAATAGATCGTGTGGGGGCACCCACAAGAGACTGGAAATTGAGTGGCAAGCTTCGCGGATAATCTCATTACCTTCACGAGCAAGATCACGTCCCTCATTACGAGCTTGTACACACGCTTCTAAAGCGACTCGATTAGCTACCGCACCAGGTGCATTTCCGGTGCCCTAAAGTTCCTCCACCGAACTGGGAATCATCTCCAAAGAAGATATACAGATGAAAAATGCTGTAATATCAGTTCGATACAGAGTCTGGTAAGAGTGAATAATGAATATGATTCACTAATAATCCATACCTCGTAAATGAATGACTTGACAGTGGTATGTCTATTGAATAATGAATGTAACTTATAAATGAATAGGACGTGATATCCCGGTTGATTAGAGTTGCAGCTGTGATTCACTTTAAATAGTGCCACGACACGTGTATTTGAACTAAAATAATTTAATGGGATGTGGGCGGGTTTAGATAATGGAGTGTGTGACATATTTCTTTTAATATCACATATATAACCCAACTCCACACATTTATTGTAACGACCCCGAATTTTAATTATATTTAAATTGATAATTTAATTTATTTTTGGATTAAATTTGTGAAAATAATCAATGCGGTGATGCGAGTTTCCCCGAATCAAGTATATTTTGTATAAATAATTTAAATTTAAAATATTGTAAATATATATGTATATTGAATTCGAGTTTAAATCTAAGTTTAAAATGGTTTAATAATAATAAATAATAATAGATATTAAGTTATAAATAGAATCGAAAGTATATAAGATAAATTATATAGTATAAAATAGAAAGTAAACAATAAAAAAAAAATTTTGATAAGTAATATATCTACAAGTCTAGAGTTGGGTTTTTCAGATATTCAGGTTTAGTAGATTATCTGGAGCCAGTTCAGTTCTTGGAGTCCATGTACTGACGTTGCTTATCTTGGAGCATTCTATTGGAGACATTCTATCCGCTGCTGGTGTTATCTATTTTCTTTCCGCTGCTATTTCTTGTATCATATCTCTGATGTATATAGATATTCATTGTATCATCATTGTATCTGGATATTGTATCAGATGTTGTATATCTATATTCTTTTTCTTTTCCGCTGTGTTGTTTACTTAATGTTGTTATAGCTCCGGCGAATCGGATTTGAACGGTCGAATCTACGGCATTCGAGTACAAGGTGAAGTACGGATGTTGATTTTCGAACGCGAAAATCCGAGTCGTTACAAGTGGTATCAGAGTTAAGGTTGAACTTTAGCTCAGGAGTATAACACATTAAGTAGCTCATTAGAGATAGGGTGAAGTATACCCTAGAATGAGTATTCCTCAGATATTCGTTCGAAAGCCTCAGTAAATTCTCTTGCTATTCACTGATAGTGAGTATGAGTGCGAGAAGAGGATGAGATAGGGGACAGGGGAATACGACTATGAATGGTCAATACTCTGTAACAACAAGGAAGTAATCTTTTCTGTATCAATCTCTTTTGTTCGTCATCTCTTCTCAATTCTTTGATAGTTTCTGGTAGATCCAGGAAGGAGAAATTCGATATATTTGATATGGGACGTAAACTCCGGATTGACCAAAATTGTTTGTTGGATGTATTGGTTGATTTGGTTGCTATGGTTGATAGGTACAAATTTGGTTTCTAAACTGAAAATTTTGGAATTGTATTCATATATCTATCTATTCTTTGGGTCCCAGATAGGTTCTACGAATGGTTAGTTATTCCTTCGAACTAACCGATGCCACTGTATATTTCGTAGATCTGGATAACCCGAGTATCTTCTGAAGTGTTAAAATAGATTCGTTCTTGTATCTGTTATTGATATTCTGATTTGGTAAGCCAAATGCAGAACAGATGTTCAATTGATTTGATAAATCCTGTTTCGTCTATCTTTTTATCTCCCTGGTAATTTCGAGGACGAAATTCTTTTAAGGGGGGAAGTCTGTAACGACCCCGAATTTTAATTATATTTAAATTGATAATTTAATTTATTTTTGGATTAAATTTGTGAAAATAATCAATGCGGTGATGCGAGTTTCCCCGAATCAAGTATATTTTGTATAAATAATTTAAATTTAAAATATTGTAAATATATATGTATATTGAATTCGAGTTTAAATCTAAGTTTAAAATGGTTTAATAATAATAAATAATAATAGATATTAAGTTATAAATAGAATCGAAAGTATATAAGATAAATTATATAGTATAAAATAGAAAGTAAACAATAAAAAAAAAATTTTGATAAGTAATATATCTACAAGTCTAGAGTTGGGTTTTTCAGATATTCAGGTTTAGTAGATTATCTGGAGCCAGTTCAGTTCTTGGAGTCCATGTACTGACGTTGCTTATCTTGGAGCATTCTATTGGAGACATTCTATCCGCTGCTGGTGTTATCTATTTTCTTTCCGCTGCTATTTCTTGTATCATATCTCTGATGTATATAGATATTCATTGTATCATCATTGTATCTGGATATTGTATCAGATGTTGTATATCTATATTCTTTTTCTTTTCCGCTGTGTTGTTTACTTAATGTTGTTATAGCTCCGGCGAATCGGATTTGAACGGTCGAATCTACGGCATTCGAGTACAAGGTGAAGTACGGATGTTGATTTTCGAACGCGAAAATCCGAGTCGTTACATTTATATGAATCATTGTTACACTATTATACTCACAGCTAGATTTATAGCCTGACTCGAGGTTTTGTTTTGTGACAACTCCTCGGGTCAGACCGAGGCTTTTCAGGATGATTACCTTTTCACGTTTTGAGGTGATTTCATACGACATTGAGATGGACGGCTACTGGCATACAATGTATAAATTTAAGGTAGTTGTAGATTTAGAGCTTCACGGACGTACGCTTGCTACATGTCTCAAAGGAACTGTTAGAGTCATCTGGAGGATAAATGTTAGAGAGATACATTTAGAGTCTGTTGAACTATGCTAAGTTGATTTTGTGTAGTGATGTCGTATGTCCTTTGTATATATTTGTCTGTGTATGTATTAGGACGTCATTTTTGGGGCAGTTATGTAATGTTGTAGATATATGGTACTAATCTGACGTCTGTTTGTACCTATGTATATGTATATATAACTATCTTTTTGGTCCGCTGTTCTGTGAAGCCATTATATATTGTGTTCTGCTATGTGGTTTAGATACAAATTCTCTGAACTCGTGTATACTACATTGTATCGAGTTGAGATACGTATCATTTCAGAAATGTTCAGATATTTTAAACGTATCCATGTTGATCCAAAGTAGTGTAAATGAGAGATTGCTTCTTTAGTGCCCACTGATTCGAGCTATCGGACGGTAAACTCCCTCTGATATTTCGGTCACTGGAGCCGGAGCGTCACAGCGTGGTATCAGAGCGAGGTTTCAAAAGAATTTGTATAAATTAGTAATTAGAACACATTTGACCATAAGGGAGTCAGACTTAATTTGTTACCCAGTAAGTAAAACCTACGAGAATTGGGATTAACTCGTATAGGTGATAGACGAGTTCTAATAAATGTCTTAAAGGGAAAACATTGGGATAATACTTGATACGTATTTGTATTACATACGTAATTGTTAGTGAAATTTTATTATATAATTAAATGACTATGTTCTTTATCAGAAAATGGTAGGACCAGGTTGACCCAGAACAGGCTCGACAGTTGAGTCACCAAATGGTCAATCAAGCAATCCAAATGTACTTTTAACTATGGATCAATGGGTCGAAGTCATGAAGCGTGTTCAAGATATGGTCATGCTCAGAGACAATAATCAAAATCCCGGATCAGAGTTTACCAAGCTCTGCAAAGACTACTCAAGTCTAGGTGGTAAACCATTCTTGGGAAATGAGGGCATAATGGGAGTTCATACATGGTTGAGAACATGCGAAAGAATCTTCGGAGATCTGAATCTCTCTTATCAGGACAAGAGAAGGTTAGCATCTCGACAGTTACAAGGAGGTGCCTTAGATTGGTATGAAGCCATAATTGCTGCAACTCCAGAGGAAGACATATCTTGGCAAGAATTCAAAGATATTTTCAAAGCCAATTTTCTGCCTGAAGCAGAGAGAGCAGCACTGCTTCAAAAATTTATTGATCTCACTCAGAAAATTTATCTGTAACCGAGTATGTCAATGAGTTTAATGAACTATCGAAGTATGGACCAGCACTCATTAGCACCCTATTGGAAAAGAATGAGAAGTTTGTGCTTGGTCTAAATAATGAACTGAGGGATAAATTACTTACTCAACTTCGATTTCCATTTGAGGAGATTGTGGATATGGCCTTGAAAAAGTGCAAGAGCGAGATTCGGTTTTTGAAAGTCAACCTACTCAGAAAAACCAGCAACGAAGGAAGAGGCCATTTTTCTCGAAGAAGAATGCAAAATTTCAAAAGAACAAGCGACCATTCCAGCCTAAGCAAGAGGACCAAAAGAAACAACAATCTAAAGCACAAGTAGAATGTTACTCGTGTGGAAAAAGGCGTCATTATTCCAATGAATGTAGAAACACAGGTCAAGGTCCTATGAAGAAATGCTACAATTGCAATGAAATGGGACATATAGCGAGACAATGCACAAAGCCGAAGAAGCAGGCTCAAGGGAAAATGTTCACACTAGATGGTCCCAATTCAATGAAACCAGATGAGGGAAAACAAGATTCGGTCCTAGAAGGTACAATTTTATGGCATGAATTATATATTAGAATTTTTTTCGATACAGGTGCATCACATTCATTTATATCGAAAGGAATAGTAGAAAAGTTAAAATTGGATGTTTCTTCTCTTAACAATTCTCTTAGGGTGGCCAATCCTGTTGGAGGATGCGTTACCCTGGAGATGAAATGTAGTGGAGTCGTAATTTGCTTATCTGGGTATTCTTTCTCATGTGATTTTTTTATTATGGATTCATTGAGTTATGGAGTTATTTTGGGAATGGACTGGCTCGAGCATTATCAAGCTCATTTACACTGTTCGGAACGAGTAATCACTCTCCAACATCCCGAGTACCCCAAGCGAATCCTTATAGCTCTAGAAAGAGCAAATGCCACTTCAGGTTATTCTTTATCTACTTTGGAATCTAAAGAAGATGAAATAGGAAAGATTCCAGTAGTTAGAGATTTTCTGAAATCTTTGAATCAGTTACTGGTCTACCACCACATCGAGCAGTTGAATTCAGGATATATTTGAAACCTGGAACTCAACCTTTTAGTAGACCACCAAATATAATGTGCCCTAGTGAGATGGAAGAATTAAGATCTCAAATAGAGGATCTTGAGCAAAAGAATTTCATCAGAACGAGTAGTACTCCTTGGGGAGCATCAGCTTTATTTGTTAAAAAGGCAGATGGATCACTTCGACTCTGTATAGATTACATAAAATTGAATGACTATACTATCAAGAATAAATATCCACTGCTAAGGATTGATGATCTATTCGATCAACTGAGTGGTGCAAAGGTCTTTTCACAACTAGATCTAGCCACAGGTTTACATCAACTGAGAGTTGCTGAGGACAGTATTCCACTGACAGCATTTCGAACTAGATACGGTTCCTACGAATGGTTAGTTATGCCATTCGGATTAACGAATGCCCCAGCTTATTTTGTTGATTTAATGAATAGAGTTTTTAGATGCTATTTGGACAAGTTTGTTCTAGTTTTTATTGATGATATCCTCGTCTACCCAAAGACAGAAGAAGAGCATGTGATTCATTTGAAATTGGTGTTAGAAACTTTAAAAGAACACCAACTTAAAGCGAAATTTTCAAAATGTCACTTCTAGCAGAAGAAAGTGAAATTTTTGGGACATATAGTCTCGGAGAAAGGAATTTCAGTCGACCCAGCTAAGGTCGAAGCTATTCAAAAGTGGAAACGACCCGAATCAATAACCAAAATCAGGAGTTTCTTGGGTTTAGCAGGATATTATAGAAGATTTATAAAAGATTTTTCCAAGATTTCTGCTCCACTAACTAATTTAACAAAGAAAGGACTTAAATTTATCTGGTTAGATAAATGTGAATGGGCTTACCAGAAGTTGAAAGAATTACTTTCTAATGCTCCAATATTAATAGTTCCAGAAGGAAATCAGGATCTGGTAGTATACACAGATGCCTGTGGAACAGGGCTTGGTGCAGTATTAATGCAACAAAACAGAGTTGTAGCCTATGCGTCTAGACAACTTAGGCCTCACGAAGTAAAGTATGCAACTCATGATCTTGAGTTAGCAGCCGTGGTATTTTCCTTAAACTTTGGCGGCATTATTTATTGGGAGAAAGGTTTGTTTTATACACAAACCACAAATCTCTAAAATATTTATTCTCTCAAAAAGACTTGAATATGCGACAACAACGATGGTTAGAATTTCTAGCCGCGTATGACCTAGAAATTCAGTATACGCCAGGTAAGGGTAATAAGGTGGCAGATGCTCTCAGCCGAAAACACCAGGCCGTAATATCAATGATGTTGGTAGAATGGAAATAATTAGAAGTGTTATCTTCTTGTAACCTCCCGTTCATAAGAGTGGATGAAACAATAGCCATGTTGGCAAGCCTGGATATTCGATCGAGTTTACTAGATCGGATTCAAGCTAATCAAAGAAATGACCCTATCCTAGCCGATCAAATTAATCAGTTGAAGAATGGTAATGCATCAGAAGCTCTCAGCAAGTTCGAGTTAGACTTAAAAGGGAACTTGAAATTTAAAGGAAGACTGTGTGTTCCTAACACAGCCGATTTGAGAAAAGAAGTTCTAGGCGAATGTCATCGATCTTTATTTTCTATACATCCTGGTGGTACAAAGATGTATAATGATATGAAGCGGATGTACTATTGGAAAGGCATGAAGAAAGATATCGGTGAATATGTGAAACGATGTATTACGTGCCAGTTAGTTAAGGGCGAGCATCAATAGCCCAGTGGACTTTTATTACCTCTCGAAGTTCCTCAATGGAAATGGGAACAGATTTCTATGGATTTCATTGATGGACTTCCTAGATCAAGATCAGGAAATGAAAGTATATGAGTGATAGTTGATAGACTCACTAAATGTGCCCATTTCATTCCTGCTAGAATGAATAGAACCGCAGCAAGTTTAGCCAGACTATTCCTGAAACATATTGTACGATTGCATGGAATTCCAAAGAATATAGTATGCGATCATGATCCAATATTTACCAGCCAATTCTGGTAAAGCTTGCATTCAGTCTTGGGTGTACAACTCAATCTAAGCACAGCATACCATCGTCAGACGGATGGACAAACTGAAAGAATAAATCGAGTTGTGGAAGATCTACTCAGGATATGTATCTTAGAGTTTGGGGGTTCATGGGAAGAATATCTTCATTTGATTGAATTCTCCTACAATAATAGTTTCCAATCCAGTATTGGTATGATACCATTTGAAGCTTTGTATGGAAGACCATGTCGTTCTCCAGCCTATTGGTTAGAAACCGGAGACAGACTTATACTAGGACCAGATATGGTTCGAGAAACAACTGAGAAAATCGAGCTTATTAGAGATCGTATGAAGATTTCTCAGTCTCGACAGAAGAGCTACGCTGACCAACGTAAAAGGGACTTGGAATTTGCGATAGGAGATTACATTTTTATAAAAGTATCCCCAATGAAAGGAGTTATAAGATTTGGAAAGCAGGAAAATTAGCTCCAAGGTATATTGGACCTTATCCAGTTACGGAGCGTATCGGAAGCCTTGCATACCGAGTTAAATAACCAGCTTATCTATCAGGAGTTCATAATGTGTTCCACGTATCCCAATTAAGGAAATGTTTATGGGATTTCGATATTATTATAAAACCAAAGCAGCTAGAGGAACTAGAAATTGAACCGAATTTGACTTTCACCATTGAGCCAGCTAGAATAGTGGACTCGAAGATGAAGCAGCTAAGAAACAAACAGGTTCCACTAGTCAAAGTTCAATGGTCAGATAATCCCAAAGACTGCACTTGGAAAACTGCGGAGCAAATTCGAAAATCACATCCTGAGTTAATTGAAACCCATTAGGTACGTATTTATATATTCATCGAGTCATGGATGTTAAGACTTTATTAGTTGATAGGACGATTTTTAATATATGAATATCATACAGTACTCTATAATAAATTGCGATGACGTAATTTCTTTAAGAAGGGAATCTGTAACATCCCGCTACTATAGCAATAAATTTTGTTAAAATAATAATAATAATAATAATAATAATAATAATAATAAATAAATAAAATAAAAATCGTTATGGATATAAAATAAAATTTGGAGTAAAACGTCACGAACGGAATTGTAATCGGAGACCAAATTGCGGTAGGGCAATATCGCGGTTAAGGGTATGAAGATTTATTTGAGGGGTATAAAATTATTTACTGAAAATAAAATAAATAACTTAATTTAATTCGACCGATGTTTTCATACTTATCATTTTCATAATTTTTTTAAACTTATCCGATTACTTAAGCGTAAAGTTTCAGAATATAATTTATATAACCACTGCATCTCATTATTATCCAACGCAAGCAAACTACAGATTCTCTCTTTCCATTTTCATCGTACGCGCGATCAAAAGTGGGTATGCTTTCTTTTTAAATACTACCAGTGAGTATATATTTTATCGGATGTCCCCGTGTCTCACATATCTATATCTAAATCTGCTGTTTGATTTCAATGGTTACAAGTATGAATTGAATTGTTGAAATACTATTTTATCAATTGTGATGCCATGAATTATTTCGTCCCTGTCATGAGCACATAATCAAGGACATGTCACCAAAGCATTTTGCTTAAATATTTATTTCGTCCCTGTCAGTGACCATGACTTGTCCCTTTGAAGAAAATTACATGCTATTCTATTCTTGTTGATTTTCGTCTCTGCCTTGTATAATTGTAGCTGCCTTGACTTTACAACATGTTTTTCAACTTGTACCATGGCATTGAAATACGTGTAAGCATTGTTTAAATGGAGAATAGATTCCTGTTTGATTTTTCACCCTGTCGCTTTTTTTATTTCTTGCTTTGATGCTATGTACATCCCTGCTAAGTTGATCATAGGCACGCATGGATTTAAAATAAGAATGCAAGAATTAATGCCTTGAATATTTTCGTTATTGCCATGCTACTGCCCAGTTGCTTTGAAACTTAAACTGCTATTGTACGTACCTTTTACTTTGAATTAACATCACTTTATAATTATATATAAAAGCTTACTTGCCTGTACATGTAAGGGTAACATAGCACATAGCTTCACTTTAAATAAACAAAGTAATTTTGTTTTGATATGACATCACTTTGTAAAATTATATTCTAAAGAACGTGCATGCTTGTTTTGAGCATAATGAAAACTATCCATGCAAACCTTATAATAAAACAAGTTTTGTTTCAAAACTTTAATTATTAATAACTCAAAATCTATGATGATTTTGAGCATGCAACCAAAAGAAAAAATGTAGAGGGAAGTGAGACGAACAAATCGACTAACTTTCGCCTGACCGACGGACCCCGCGGTGATCAGAAATGACACCGTTAAGTCCGCAACCGTATGATGAACGGAAACGTTACGGCCAAAACGGAAGGTACCAGCAGGACCGTATTGCATAGCGCATCACGACGATGGTCTCGGTTCGCTCGTCGGAGGTGTGTAGAGGGGTAAACAAAACCAAAATGTTTTAGAGTACAACGCTACGCAATATTCCGTTCGCATACGGACCGCGAACAACTGAAATAAAAATACGATCGCGTACGACAACGTTACGCGATCACAAAATAGCAATAAAATAAACCGGTTAATTTATTTTGTAAAACTTCAAAAGAACCGGCGTTTGACGCAAAACGCGTCAACTGAAAATAATTTATTTTCTAAATTAAAAATTAGGGAAAAATTATATATATTAAATTAAAATTACGTCATCAAAAATCAAGTCTAAATTTGAAACGTATATTTTATTATAATTTAAATTCAAATCCGATGAAGTTCTTCCAAATTGTGTTTACATGTTATGTTTATGAATGTTTATGATGCTATATACTACAAGTTAATGCTATGTTGCACTAACACGACATTTATATGTGAAAAAAAAGAAAACGATACCATTTTGGGGATAAATGATATATTGGGTGGTTAAATACAAAAGAACTTGAATGAATTTAACCGATGAAGCAAACAAGACGATGTGAGACTACTAGACGCTAGAATCCATCCTAGCGGACAGATTCGGGGTCGCGACCTGAATCGTGACGACCTGGTCCCTCGTCACTTATTGTCCAAACGATCTGTTGCACGGATACAACCACGGTGACAGGCGCAGTGAAAACGGAAAACGAGGAAGAATCGAGAGTAATCTCATGATGGATATGTGGTAAAACGAAAATGAAGATTACAGCACAATGGGGTGAGCTCCAACGGTGAACAGGAGAAGATAGTGCAACTAATAGATCGTGTGGGGGCACCCACAATTTCTGATCGAAAGATATACGGATGAAAAAAGGTTGTAATATCGGTTCGATACAGAGTCTAGTAAGAGTGAATAATGAATAGGATTCACTAATAATTCCATACCTCGTAAATGAATGACTTGACAATGGTATGTCCATTGAATAATGAATGTAACTTATAAATGAATAGGATGTGATATCCCGGTTGATTAGAGTTGCAGCTGTGATTCACTTTAAATAGTGCCACGACACGTGTATTTGAACTAAAATAATTTAATGAGATGTGGGCGGGTTTAGATTATGGAGTGTGACATATTTCTTTTAATATCACATATATAATCCGACTCCATACATTTATATGAATCATTGTTACACTATTATACTCACAGCTAGATTTATAGCCTAACTCGAGGTTTTGTTTTGTGACAACTACTCGGGTCAGACCGAGGCTTTTCAGGATGATTACCTTTTCACGTTTTGAGGTGATTTCATACGACATTGAGATGGACGGCAACTGGCATACAATGTATAAATTTATGGTAGTTGTAGATTTAGAGTTTCACGGACGTACGCTTGCTACATGTCTCAAAGGAACTGTTAGAGTCATCTGGAGGATAAATGTTACAGAGATACATTTAGAGTCTGTTGAACTATGCTAAATTGATATTGTGTAGTGATGTCGTATGTTCTTTGTATATATTTGTCTGTGTATGTATTAGGACGTCATTTTTTGGGGCAGTTATGTATAGTTGTAGATATATGGTACTAGTCTGACGTCTGTTTGTACCTATGTATATGTATATATAACTATCTTTTTGGTCCGCTGTTCTGTGAAGCCATTATATATTGTGTTCTGCTATGTGGTTTATATACAAATTCTCTGAACTCGTGTATACTACATTGTATCGAGATGCGATACGTATTATTTCAGAAATGTTCAGATATTTTAAACGTATCCATGTTGATCCAAAGTAGTGTAAACGAGAGATTGCTCCTTTAGTGCCCACTGATTCGAGCTATCGGACGGTAAACTCCTTCTGGTATATCGGTCACTGGAGCCGAGGCGTCACACTTAGAGACCGCAATGGTACTTGATAAGCTACTATTAAATTCAATTTAACTTCTCAAGTTAAATCACCGGTATTTACATAAGCGGGCATATATGTAAACCATATTCATAATTAACAATCAATTGTTAACACATCACTTATCTAGTATTAATCAACCGGCACTTAAATGAACGTCCAAATTAATATAATAGCAGAACGAGAATTTATTCTGCTAAATGAATGTCATTCAAAATAAATTCTTCCATTTATTATTAGACAGTGTTTATTTGGCCAAATAGATAACACCAATGAAGTATGCTTAAATTAACTATGTTATTATTTAACAATATAATTAACTAAATAAGTATTATTTTATCATTTTATGCATATCCATTCTCAAAAATGATAATTTATCCAAACCAAACAGCTAGCAAATAACATTCAATCAATAATTTTTACATATGTTATAACATACCGATTCACAAAAAATGGGAGTTTTACTCACCAAAATTTCAGTTATCGCTTACGCGTTCTGGTTCCATCTAAAATCGCTTGAAATCATACAAGCTCTAATTTCCACCAAACCAATTCCAAAATATAGCTAATGATTCCACTAGTCCAACGCGACTGACCGCGTTCAATTTGGGCCTGGTATGAGAAAGATAAATATTTTATAAGTTTTTGATTATATTAAATATAACATTTATTCCTTAATGACAAAATTTTAAGTTAATTACCCTAATTTAAACTAATCCCCCTTCTCCAACATCTCTTTCTGCCTATGCCTGGAGCTTCCCTCGCTATTGCCATGCCTTCTTCTTTCCCTCCATGCTCGATCCTCTACAAATCACCATAAGACCACCACCATCCCTTTTCTCTTGCGACGTTGAACTCGTCGGTGCCAAATCCAAGAAGCCCGCGTGCCTCTGCTCAATCTTGACACTGGAACCACCTCCAAAATCCACGCGACAGCCGCACTCCCCCACCATCAACTGGACTTCACCAAAAACTACCTCGAGGTGCGTCTCACTACAACAAACACCCTCAAACTCTCCAAATCATTCAATAACAACCATAGGTCGAGAGAAATGAAACCCGAGCCTACTGCTTCCTTTACTGTACCACTTCAAGCAATTTAAAACATCACCAAACACAACCAAATCACTAGAAGATCTTCTCACGATTCTAAAGTTATTCGTTTTACAATTGTTCGATGAATATAATTTGAAATTTGATTTTTGAAGATGGTTGGTTTTTTCTTCTTCTTTTAGAACGTAAATAAAGAGAAGAGTACGAGGTAAACAAGGAAAAGAGAATCAGAGAAATGTTGGGCTAGTGAAGTGTTGACTTATATTTTATCTTGCAATTTCGGCATCTCATTGTCTAGATTTCCGTTCGCGTATGGATTGCGAACTACAAAGCAAAAATATGGTCGCGTTTTGAATAGCGATGCGACCTCAAAACAATAATAATAATACAGGACTGTCAATGGATATCCGAGAAATCTGAAATCCGTCTGCATCCGTATTCGAAAAGCGAATAATATCCGATATCCGAAAAAACGAATGCGGATACAAATATGAAGACATCCGCATCTGAAAATTATCCGTCCGGTCTTTGTCAAGATTATATTATAAATTATTTGTATTTTAGTATAATAAAATATATTTATTTATTGTTTTATTAAGTTAGTAGTTTATATTGTATGTATTTAATGCTTATTAACTGCTCAAAACAATTTATTATCGTGATATTTGTTTATATTTAACACTTCTATAATGAATTGGATTTAAAAAAATGTATGTTAAACTTAAAATTTATATTTATATTTCTTGATTTATCAGTCATTAGCGGATAGGATAATTATCAGATATCCATCCGTATCTAGGGATGCGGATATCCGGTATCCGAAAATCATTTCAGATGCGGATGCGGATATGGCACTATCCGCATCCGAAAGTATCCGTTGACAGGCCTATAATAATATACACTAGTTATTGAATTCTGAAAAACATAAAAACACTGCCGTTTGCTGATAAATTGTCAAATGAATAATTTCAATAATTTTCAAACTAAAAATTATGGAAAAATCAAATAAATTAAATTAAAAGTATGTCAATAAAAATGGGGTCATAAAAATAAAGATAAATTTTCTTATTATTTATTTGAACAATTTGTTATTGCAAATAAATTACAAAATGAATCTCACTATTACTACTTATAAAGTAAAAGGAGTTAAATAAGAACAATAAAACTATTAAATAGTTACATATACATACATACATACATACATACATACACATACATACATACATACATACACATACATATATATATATATATATTCAATTTCAAAATCAGATATTTTAAATCACTATCCAAATATTAATTATATAATCTCTATATTTGAATTCAAATTATAACTTTAAAAACCAATTGCTCAATATTCAAAATTAATTAAATATTCAAAATCAAATGATCAAAATTTCGGGTTGTTACATTCTCTCCTTTAAAAGAATTTCTTCCCCAAAATCCCCAAAGGTAGGAAAAATGTCTCCAAACCCTTAAACTTTTCAAAATCAATTATTTGAAACTTGTTATCAAATTTCTAAGTTCTTTAAAATTATGGAAAATTTCGATGGCGTCACTTTTGTGCGGCTTGATCGGTAAAACTACAAATCGCCACAACATGCCCCAAGCAACAAAAGAAAACAAAAGCCAAGTGGCCTCTCATATCTGGGGCATAAAATCATCAAATCAAACAAAAATATAAATACATACCTATTAATCGGGCAACCAAAGTTTACTCATGAAACCAAAAGCATCAGACTAGCGTTTGCTTCCATGTACCTACATCTCATTTACACATAATATCCAACCATATAACTCATAGCTGTAAAATTTTGCATTTTCAAATGACAAACGTATAATTTAATAAAGCTCGTATGATGTACATATACCATTCGTATGTAATGTCAAATTTGATTACTCGCTCGATTACACAATTTCACTTCCGAACTAGTATTGCCCACACGACCACTGTAGTGCGGACTACGATCCAGTTCCTTGATTAGAAATCATTGTTCTCCATAAATGACCATATACTATGGTAGAAAACTTCTCAAATTTGGATACGGATATTATTATATACATGCCTATTGATTGGAATTTTTGGATATTAGAATTTTGGTATTGTTGATAATATGGGATGAGACTTGTATTATTGTTGAAAGAGTTGACATTTAAATGTTATATTAGGGCGTAAATTCCACGGGCTTAGAAAGTACTAGGCACGTGTGTGTATTAGCGTAATTAATGTATAATTGCATAGTTAAATAGGTTATTAATTTATTAAATCCCACTTAGGAAGGTAATTAATATTAAAAGCGAAGTAAGAAAGATCTCTTATAAGGCTTTGATTATGGAAACGGTGCGATGTGTAATAATATACATAGAGTGTATATAGATTATGACTGTTTGTACCAAAATTGGGCACAACACTCTTCGGAAGTTTTTGAAGAGATAAAATGAAGAAATTAAATGGAAAAAGAGGTTTATCTAACAAAAACTCCAAAAAACAGATAATGAAAGTAATAAGAGCGCACAGGAACACAAGAATTTAGAGTGGTTCGGCGTGTTGCCTACGTCCACTATGAAGTTGATTGCTTTATTGATGTTTCTTTGATGATTACAATTGATTTCAGCGAGTTACAGCAGATAACAATGATTTACAGCAGTGAAATTCGTTAGTAGCAGCAGCAATGGATTTTAGAACTGGATCCGGCAGAGTCTGGGCGTTGGAGAATTCAAAGAAGAAGAAGCTCCCCTTTTCTGAATGCCCTGGGGCTCTATTTATAGGTGTAGGAGACTGATATTTCGCTCAGATTTCGGGAGACTCCTTCTGGCACGTGAGTAGGCCCGCGCGCGCAAGCCCGTGAAGTTTCTGCCCGATCCGTGATCGATACGAACAGATTTCATATCGATCGAGATTGCGTCCGATGGAGTCGAAATTTGGCGTGGACATTCTATAGCGTGCACGTAAACTCTTGTGAAAATTTCATAGCATTTGGAACTGTAGATTAGGAGATATGATCGATACGATATGGTGCTTTTCGGCTGGCAGTTTCATTCGTATCGATCATTTCGACTCGATCACTTCGAATCGATGGTCGCAAGTGATCAGGTGGTGACGTGGCGAGCCTTCCTTGTATCGATCCACTTTCTTCGCCGAGTTGGCCGAGTCATCCTCGATCTTCGCCTTGTTCGCGTCGAAGTCCATTGCCCAGTTTGAATCGATCAACAACAGTCTCCTTCGTATCGATTTGTAGCATGCCTTGTTCGAATCGATGGAGGTGGCCTGTTCGTATCGATGATGGTGACTCTGTTCGTATCGATGAAGGTATCCCTTGTTCGTATCGATCATAGTCACTTCGACTTGATGGATACGAACAAGCGACTTTGTGATGGATACGAATATTGCAATGCTCGATGGATACGAATAGCGCAATGTTCAATGGATACGAACAGGAGCCCCACAATCGATACGAAATAGTAGTCGTCTGATGGATTCGAACAGAGGGTTGCTAGTCGATGCAAACGAAACATACTCGATGGATTCGAACAACTGGAACCTGATGGATGCGGAGTTGATCGATACGAAATCTGACTTGGCGATGGATGCGAAGTGGACTTTGGAGATCGATGCGGCACTGGTGGATTCGAAGTAGGCTATGGTGATCGATGCGGAGCTGATCGAGTCGAAGTAAGCTTCCCTGATGGATTCGAACTCGATCGATTCGAACAGTGGCTAGTCGATGGATTCGAACTCGATCGATTCGAACAGTGGCTGGTTTTCATCCAATCTTGCATCGATCGTAACTCGAGCATACGTACTTGGATTGACTTGAAATTTGGAACGTTGACTTTTATGGCTTCGCTTGTCGTGTCATATCAATTTTAGCTCGATCCGGACTCGGGAAAAATTCGTCGATATCCATAGTGAGCCTGCGTATAACCGAGCTCTAAGACGAACAATCATTGGTTTCTAGTCAAGTTCTTGGTGTCACGGCCTTGCCAAAAGGCGGGATAACATTTGCCCCCCAAAGTACGTCTTGTGGAAACATGATGTGCTTTGAAATGCTGCAATCTTCATTCTGAATAATCATAGTCTCTTCGGTGAAAGTTGTAATCTTTGACTGATTTTTCTTTGTAACATGAACTGTTGGTTGTCAACTGCTGTACCCTGTATTGTTGTAACTGATTGCTGAATGTTAGTGATTAGTTGTTTGTTGTTGTAATCGTTATTAGATAAGTATCCAATTCCTGTGGATGTTTGAAAATTGAATATTAGTCTGACATATATGCATATATGTTAATTTGACTCTCGCTAACGTTCACACGTTCACGAGTCGTTGTCAGTTTATCTCGTAACGAATCACGTATCGATCCCCTCCTGAACCGATGTGAGATTCGAATTGTAACAACGCTCGATGGTTGTTTTTTGAATGTTCCTTCGTATCGATCCTCTTCTAAATCAATGTAAAAGGTTAAAACATTGTTTTTGTATTGGCGTACACCGCATTGATGGATACGAAATGAGCATTTCGCATCGCTGGGTATGAGCTTCGATGGATACGGAACGATCGTTCATATCGGTGGATATAGGACTTGATGGATACGAAATTAACTTTCGTATCGGTGGTTACGAACTTCGGTGGATTCGTATCGATGAATATTGACCTCTGGATGCCGTGGTTCGATGGATTCGAACTGTACAATTCATGTCGCTAAACCGAGGATGGAGTCGAAAATGATCGATACGAACAGTGGTTTCGTATCGATGGATTTGGGTGACTCAGAATAGCCTTCGTTGGCAACTTCACTTCGACAAAGGCTCGAGTTAATGGATTCGAATGGCTTGTTCGAATCGATCCCGTGGTGATGTCTTGCAACCGATCGAATCCACCGGGATGTGAATCGTTTTTTACCTTCGCTTTCGAGTCCATATAAATACCGTGGACTTAGCCACTTTTTACTTTTTATTCTTCTGCCTTGTCTTCGTATCGATAAAGAACTCGAGAAAGAAACATTACCTTCGAACCAAACAATCCAACTTATTCCTTAATCTAGCGCGACAACATCTGACTTTAGGTAAATAAATAACGAATCCATTCTGAAAATGACGAGACTCGAATCTTAGTTAAACAACGAATCCATTCTGAAAATGACGAGACTCGAATCTTAGTGCCAGTTCGTTCGATGTTGCTACCGATTCCGTCACTGTTGATGCCGGGACTTGGTCGACTTTGAATCGAGAAGGAGTAACGGCACGTTAGTTGCTTGGGGAAGAAGGAGTAAGGAGGGATACGAAGGAAAGGGTCATTCCGAATTTCGTATCGATCGATTGGGGGAGAAGGTGTTTTGCCTCGTATCGATCCCGAAGGGAAATCTCGTATCGTTATTTTGCTTTGGGCTTCGTATCGATCATGGAGCAGTTACTTAGCATCGGCTGTTTCAAAACGATATTGATCGATTCGAAGTAGGCGTTTTCTGATCGATTCGAAGTAGACTTTTTCTGATCGATACAAACTACATGTCATGGGATCGATACGAAATTGTCTCTGAGCGATCGACACGAACTTGAACCTGTATCCCTGATGGATACGAACAACTTCACGGATCGATGTGAACTCGAACTTTGACGATCGACGATGAGCCTAACTTCGATGATATCGAAAACTTTTGTGCATTTGAACAACTAACTCAGACGAGCTTCATTTTGGCATAACTGGACTTGACCGTTGGACTGCATATTTGATTTCCCTTCGAAGCTCGTCGATGGAACTGCAACTTTAACAAAATTTAATTTGGATTAATTGCTAATATCAGGATGGCACGGCTGTGACGGTCAGCGATGATGGTCATTCCGAGTGAATTTCGAAGTCTCGTCGTTTACATGCTTTCTCCAATTCTGTAGAACTTCCCAAGTGATATACAGTACTGCACTGCACAACACACTCACACACTTTACACTGGGGGATGCACGAGCGTTATTGTCTGTTTAACAATCATTTTTCATAAGCTAGTTAGTCATGGAACCTTCAAGTTCGCAGCAGCAGGAACTCCCGAGTTCAATTCCTTCAACCATCGAGATACCGGTCATTAAAGCCAAAGTTATAAATCCAGCTCCGGACGAGCTTCCAGGCGCCCGGTTCATTTGTCGTCCACAAGATTCTGTGCCGTCCGGCATCTCCGAAGATATGCTGGGACGGATTTGTTTAAGGCATGTTTTGTCACTTGACAACGTGTTACTGCCTGGGCCAAATGACAGGACACATGCTCCCCCGGAGGGGTTTACTGCTTTTAACCGTCATGCTTGTATGGCGGGAACACTTCCTCCTTTCAATCAATATATAAGGGAGATGTTATCATTCCTTGGAATAGCTCCATCCCAGCTACACCCTAACGGATATGCCTTGTTGAATAGCACCTTCATTCTATTTATGGAGATTCTCTTTCGACCACCAAACCCGATCGAGATTAGATATCTATTTAACATTAAGAGTCGTGGAGACAGCCCTTCTTTCACCTTCTTGGAAGCGGTTAGGAACTATCAAATAGTAACTGGGTCCTGGAGAAGGCTGAGTTACTTTAAAACTGAATGGTTCTATGTTCGGTTCCCCTTGGATTTGCTAGGCGATGGTTGGACAGACGTAAGCGTTGCAATCTTTCTCTTGAATTATCGAGATGATAATAACCGACCTCAAAACTGACATACTTCTCCTTTTTTGCAGCCGTAATTTCTCGATTCGATGGTTGATATTTTAGAGAGCTAGTTCGGATTCTCCAAGCGGTTCTGGGCGAAGAGAGGCACATTGACTTGGTTCTGACCGACAGAAACTTGAGAATTGTCGGGTTGATCGAACGTAAGCAAAGCATACGGCTGGAAGGGACACTTAGAGCAATCTCGAAGAAGCGGGTGAAACGAAAAGCGCACGGAGTCGTAATAGCTGAAGAAGTTGATCCGGAGAGAACGCCTACTGATTACGAGCTCCAAGCTGGGCCTTCTTCCGATGTCCAGGATTCAGGAGGAAGGAGAAAAGGCAAGGCCGTTGCTCACAAGCGTTCTAAATCAGTGAGACTGAAATCTGTGGTTATGTCTTTGCCTGTTCAGGGGATTAGAATTTCGGAGGCTCCTCCCCCGCAAGTAGAAAATCCTTTTGAAGGGCTTGCTAATATTCCGATTTCGGATTATGTGTCGTTTCAACACGACACCGGGATAGAGGAGCTTGATAATGTTCTTGAACTGAGCGGGTCGCTTGCTATGAGTGCGGCTGACATTTCCGGTTGGTCGGGGGGTTGCACATGCATACACTTCACTGCACTACATGATTCATAATCGTAAATCGTCTAGTTCAAGGGATCGCTAACTTTTCTTTCATTTCTCACTTTCAGGTACTATGTCTGGGAGAAGTTCAATGCTTAGGAATCTCCGCTTGGTCAGAAAGTCTTCTTCTACTTACTATGATTCTCGCAGGAGAGACTCAGATAGAGACCGCGATCGCGAGTACTCTAACCAAGATAGATATGGGCATGACAGAGACAGAGAATACAGACACCGATCAAGGTCTTGCTCGCCTCCTCCTAGAATTCCATCTCCGTCTCCTGTTTAAACGTCAAATCCACCAGAGCCTCCACGTCACATGCCATCTTCTCACACTTCTAGATCCGAGACTCATCTCTAGAGAGTCAAAACCACGGCCTCCATAATTGCAGAGCAGGTCCCAGCTGAGCCCACAGGAGAAGGGGCCATTAAATTGGCTAAGATGAGGAAGGAGTTTCCGAACATATGCTTCGATGGCTATCATGTCTTCCCACCACACTTAAAAAGAATTCCATCAGGGGTGGAAAACACGATGCATGATTACATTCATGACATCTACACCCAGTATAGAGAGTGGGTAAAGGCTGCAGAGAAAGCTTCCAAGGTGGCCTTTGAGCGAGCCAAAGCGCTTGAGAAAATGGAGACCGAACTCGCTCAAAGGGATCGGATCATTCAAGTGCTCACTGCTGAGGCCGAGTCTTCTCGGAAATCTAAAATTGAGGCCACCAAAAAAGCTGACGAAGCGAATGTGGCAATGGAGAGGTTGAGGCAAACACATGTTGCCTTGGTGGAGGAGATGGGCCATCGGAATACCACAGTTACTGCCAAACGGGATGCGGCGGTCAAGGAACTTAACGAGCTCAAGGCCAGATTTTCCGACATGGCTAAGGAAAAAGATGATGCGAACACCGCGGCCCAGGAGGTGTGCAAGCAGGCTGTCTTGCTCCGGGATGAGAGGGATGCGGCCGTGGCTAAAGTTCGCGTGGTGGAGACTGAGGTTGAGGAGAAAGTGAAATCGGCCGAGTCCAGGCTAGAGGCTGATATCGAAGACCTTCTCGTTGTTTACAATGCTAATGTGCTGAGACATAGGGGTCTAGCCTGGCTCGATGGTTATTCGGCGCATCTATACAACGCCTGGGGCCGATTAGTTGAAGAAGAGAAGGAGGCGCATCTGGGTGAGTCTGTAGATGAATTTGAACTCGAGAATCGCATTTTGAATGAAGATGAAAGGAAGATTCTTCACGAGTCAATGATTCTGCATGAAAAATAAAGGCTCGGCGCCCAGCACTTCGAAGTAGGAGAGGGTTCAAGGGTTGACCACCATAAGGTGAGTCTTGAAGTTCCAGCGTCAACCCAGCCCGAATCCACGCCTATGGTCGATCCCCAATCTGTTCCTGCTTACAATCCGGATCAGTCGCAGATGTCTCCGGCTACTGAGAAAGTTATTGAAGCCGCCCAGCCACTTATAAGTCAAACTGAGGAAGGTACTCTGAACATTCCACATATCTGCCTTAAGTTGGAATCTTTATACGAGTCAAGTTCTAACAGTTCTCTTATTTTTTGTCTAGTGATTGATGCTGCACTGGTCGTGCCTCCTGCTACTCAAGAATCATATCAGATGCAGGGGGCTATCGTTTCTGAAGCGACCGACGTGACTACAACTGCGCCTCTTGATGATATGCAGGGAAGCTCACTTGTTTTTGACGAGCAGTTGATGGAGGAACTCTTTCGTCGCCATGGCGATCCTTTACCCGACTTACCATTTGTCATGGGCAGAGGCGTTCCTGCTACAAGCTTTTCGATGCCGACTACCGATGCTCCTACCGATGCTCGAGTGTTCACTGAAGAGGAGATTTTGGCCGAAATCGATGCTGAGATGGAAAAAGCGGCTCATGGTGGCAATCTCGGAGGTGGAACGGCGGCAATGTGTCCAGCTCTGCTTAGAATGATATCGCCTAGCGGTACAGTTTTCGACACCAGTGTGCCTATTCCATCTTCCACACTTGATCCTGTTCCTCTGACTCCGCCGGCAGGAAGCATCCTTGTTCACTCGAGCTCGGAGGATGATGTCAAGATCATGCCCCCGCCTGGAGACCGACCACCGAAAGGTAAAGGCTCGAAGAGGAAAGGTGATGGCGGCTCCAGCGGGTCCACACCGAGGAGGAAGCCGAGGAAGAAGAAAGATTAGACATGCTTCCTTGGTTCATTTTGACTTTCATTTTGTTGGCCGTGTTTAGATGCGGGTTCGGCCCCTGCTGGTAGGAATTTTTGGAACAACTGTGTACATGAACTTCTTTCACAAACAATAGAAATGAAACTTTTCCTTTTGGCTTCTTCTCAATCATTGTATATTTGCCTAAGTGCTTCGATATTTAAAGTGCACTTATGAAGTTTCATGTTCCGAGTCAAGTTTGTTTTTTGTTTGCCAGGTCCGAAAATTGTGGACATGGTTTACAACCAGGAAGTGAGTCGAATTTTGACGTCGCACTGCTGTAGTCAATGATCGACACTTAAGTTCTGCCCTCCAGTCTTGGGACTGAGTTGTAGAACATCAGTCAGCGGTTGCTTCTCGCTTACAACATGTTGAGTCTAGTGCCACTGAACGGATGTTTGAGTCAAGTAGAGACCGAGCGGTTTTTCCACGCTTGTCTGATTGTCGATGATCATATCCGCACTCTGGGAGTTCAAAGTTGATGTTTATACTCCGTTTCGCACTCTGGGAATCCGAAGTTGATGTTTATACTCCGTCCCACACTTTGGAAATCTGGAGTTGATGTTTATACTCCGTCTCGCACTCTGGGAATCCAGAGTTGATGTTTATACTCTGACTCGCACTCTGGGAATTCGGAGTTGATGTTTATACTCCGACTCGCACTCTGGGAGTTCGGAGTTGGTAAGCAGACGGTCAGTCACACCTGCTGTATGTTTTTGGATTTTGCTCGCACTCTGGGAACGAAGGGTGTATCAGGATCGTGGATGGTCGGATCACATCCACCCTGAGTTAACAAGCGAGGTCGTTAGATGGACGGATCCACCCTCCTTAAACTTGGTGCGGATACGGACGAAGTCGTTGGGAGGACGGATCCACCCTCTTCGTAGACGTATTTTTATACTCCAGTTCGCACTCTGGGAATCTGGAGTTGATGTTTATACTCCGACTCACACTCTGGGAGTTCAGAGTTGATGTTTATACTCCGTTTCGCACTTTGGGAATCCGGAGTTGAATGAAGGATTGTCGTGTATCAATCCTTTTTTGACTTTGATGTGATGGCTTGTCTCCGAGCTCAGGTTTCACTTAGCGAGTGACTGGTTGCATCACAGTCCCTCCCTATTTGAATAAATTCCACCGTATGGTGAAACTTAGCTCTCTGTGCATAGTGATGATCATATGAAGCATTTCAAGTAAATCACAGCTCTGGCTCGAAGAGATTGCATTTTATTGCCGAAATAAGAAAATATGGCAAAGTTAGTTGCCTTATTACAAATTCTAATTTCGAAATGCAGAAACAAATTGCAAAATGGAAAATAAACTGAATGGATAAACATAGCCTGTTATGTGTAGTAGCGACGAAGACTCTCGCTGTTCCAAGCTCTTGGCAGAGTAAGACCGTCGACGGTCGATAATTTGAATATGCCGTCTCCGAGTCTTCATTCAATAACATACGGTCCTTCCCATGTCAGCTTCATATGCGAAGGAACCAGATAGATTCTTTTGAGGACGAGATCACCTAGTTCAAAGGTTCGCGGGTGGACCTTGGCATTGTACAATCGGGCGACTCGACTTCGATGCGCGGCTGCCCTCAAATCAGCCTCTTCATGCTTCTCATCTTGTAAATCGAGAGATTTAGCGAGTAATATAGAATTAGTCTTTGGATCGTAGTATGTCACACGATGAGAAGGTACTTCTAGCTCGACAGGAATAACGGCTTTTGAACCATAAGAGAGAGAGAACAGAGTGTGACCGGTCGTGGACTTGTGGGTTGTTCGGTAAGCCCATAAAGCCATAGGAAGTTCGTCGACCCACTTGCCCCCGACCTTCTTCAGTCGTTTTTTCAGAATGGAATTTATAACTTTATTGACCGCTTTAACTTGTCCGTTCGCTTGAGGGTGCGCAACTGCAGAGAATTTCTTTTGGATGTGAAATCGCTTGCAAAAATCTTTAAATTCAGCGCTGTCGAATTGGGTTCCGTTGATAGTAATAATGGTGTGTGGGAGACCGAATCGACAGATAATGTTGCGGACCACAAAGTTGATTACTTTTTTCGTTGTTATGGTAGCAAGAGGCTCAGCTTCAGCCCACTTTCTAAAGTAATCAACTGCGACGATGGCGTACTTCGCACCACCTTTTGCCAGAGGTAAAGTACCAATGATGTCGATGCCCCACATCGCAAATGGCCATGGGCTGACCATTTGTGTTATCCCGGGTAGGCGGGGCTCTAGGAATTCGGGAATGCTTTTGGCATCTATCGCACTTCTTTGCATAATCTGACGCATCGCGATTCACAGTTGGCCAATAATATCCGTACCGAAGTATTTTCTTGGCCAGTGCTTGCCCCCCGGTATGATCGCCACATTCTCCCTCGTGTACATCGTGCAATACTCGTTTAACTTCATCGTGAGCGATACACCGGAGTAACGGAACAGAGTACCCTCTTCTGTACATGATTCCGTCCTGGATGGTGAATCATGAGGCCTTTCAAAGGACTTGTCTCTTTTCACTCCTGCGCTCCGGCAGGGTTCCGTGCTCAATGTAATTTCTAGGTGGAGTCATCCATGAATCCTTTTCGGGGATGGTTTCGCATACCCAGTCTATTTCTACCCGGTCAATGCTTGGGGAAGATAACGTATCTACAGGAACGAGTCCCATTTGCTGAGCTTCACCTGTGCTGGCTAACTTCGCCAATGAATCGGCTTTTTGGTTGCGTTCTCGAGGTATACAATAAATGGCATAATAATCAAATAGATTCAGTACTTCCTGAACTCGAGCCAAGTAAGCAGCCAGCCTTCGATCCCTCGCTTGATACTCTCCCCGTACTTGACACACAACCAACTACGAATCACAATAAATTTCCATAGCTATAATTTTCAAATCTCTGGAAAGTTTTAGTCCAGCTGAGAGGGCTTCATACTCAGCTTCATTATTGGTTGCATGAAAATCAAACTTCAAAGCATAGCATATAGATCGGCCTTCGGGGGTTTCAAGTACAACACCAGCGCCCAAACATCGGTCGTTTGATGCACCATCAGTATATAGCTTCCAGACGTATTCAGGGGATTTACTGGTTTCGGGCAAGTCCTCTGGAACGGTAAATTCAGCTATGAAATCGGCTAGGACTTGTTCTTGGATCGCTCGTCTTGGAGAGTAAGTAATGTCAAACTGACTCAGTTCGATGTTCCACTTGAGTAACCTACCAGACGTCTCAGGCCGCGTAAGGACCTGTCGTAATGGCTGGTCGGTGTAAACAATAATAGGATGTGCGTGGAAATATGGTCGGAGCTTTCTTGATGCAATAACAAGGCAATAAGCCAACTTTTCTAATTTCAGATAATTCCTTTCAGCCCCAGTCAATCGCTTGCTGACGTAGTATACTGGCTTCTATATCCTGTCCTCTTCTCGAACTAAGGCAGCGCTGATAGCGTTTTCTGATATCGCCAAGTATATGTAAAACTTCTCATGATCAATAGGCTTTGACAGGATAGGTGGTGTGGATAGATGCTGAACTAATGCTTGGAAAGCGCCCTCACACTCCGTGGTCCATTCAATGTTCCGTTTTCCTTTTCGGATCAGATCGAAGAAGGGAATGCATTTGTCAGTGGACTTTGAAATGAACCTGCTCAATGCTGCTACTTTCCCATTGAGACTCTGGACTTGCTTTATAGTTTTTGGAGTTTCAATATTTCTGATAGCCCAGATCTTTTCAGGATTAGCTTCGATCCCTCGAGCGTTGACGATGAACCCAAGGAATTTTCCGGATGCCACTCCGAAGTGACATTTTAGTGGGTTAAGCTTCATTATGTATTCTCGGAGTATGTTGAACATAGTTTCCAAGTCTTTAACATGGTCAATGGAAAATCGTGACTTCACAAGCATGTCATCCACATATACTTCCATGGTTTTCCCGATCTGATTGGCAAACATCCGATTGACTAGTCGTTGGTATGTAGCTCCGGCATTCTTGAGTCCGAAAGGCATAACTTTGTAGCAATGGAGTCCTAGATTGGTCACGAAGCTGGTATGTTCTTGATCGGGTAAATGCATCGGTATCTGATTGTAGCTAGAGTACGCATCCATGAAGGATAAAAGCTCATGCCCGACTGTCGAATCTACTAGATGATCAATTCTGGAAAGCGGGAAACTGTCTTTGGGACAAGCTTTATTCAGATCGGAGTAATCGACACATGTTCTCCATTTTCCGTTCGGCTTTCGGACGAACACAGGATTCGACACCCATTCAGGATACAGCGCATCTCGAATGAACCCGTTTGCTTTAAGCTTTTCTACTTCTTCTTTAAGGGCGGCATATCTCTCTGGATCCATACCACGCCGTTTCTGCTTGACCGGTACATGCCGCCGGTCAATATTCAGAGTGTGGCTCGCGATGACCGGCGAGATCCCACACATGTTAGAATGCGTCCAGACGAATACGTCAAGATTCGCCCGTAGAAACTAAACCAATTCCTCTTGAACTTGATGGCTTAGCTGAGACCCAATCTTTATCATCTTCGAACCATCATAATTGTCAATTGGGACATCGATCGTTAGTTCGGCTAAGGATGCTTGACTTTCTTTAGATTCTCCTTCGTCTTCAGTTTCTCTTGGGTCAAGATCCCTTTGGAATTGGCTGGGGCGCCCGGGCCTAGGCATGGGCATTAATTGTCAATTATCAGCAAAGCGGACTCAGAGAGAGTCCTCTACGCCCTTTCCTTTTTCCTTTTGCTGCGCCTCTCGGAGCTCTGCAACATAACAGCTCTTCCAGCAGCCCGATCTTCCTGGATGATTCGCACTCCAGGATCTGTGGGAAATTTTAAAGTCAAACACCATGGGGCAATGGCTGCCCTGAATTCAGCGAGGGCCGGTCGGCCCAAGAAAGCATTATAAGGGGAGTCTATGTCCAACACAATGAACTATAACATTCGTACTCTCCGGCGTTCCCCAACTCCCAACTCCACTTGCAGTTCCACCACTCCAGTGGGTATAGTAGCACTTCCGTTGAATCCGTGGATTCGGGATTGACAAGGTTTCAAGTCTTTGGCTTCCATTCTCATTTGATCATAAGCTCGTTTAAACATGATATTCACAGAGCTTCCACTGTCAACTAAGATCCTCTTCATCCAAGCAGGACCTACTTGAGCTGAGATGACCAGTGGATTGATAGTGGGGGCTTCAACTTTATCGGCATCTCTGTTTCTGAACACGATGTCATATGTCATCGTCTTCTGTTGCTTGGCCGGAGCCCCTTCATCAAAACTACTATAACACTCGAAGTCTGCATGCCTGATAGAGTTGGCATACGACTCCATTTTCTTCCAGCTTCAGTTTGCTGGATGAGGACCACCACTTATTGTATTAATAACCAACCTCCCGTCAGTACGAGCGGGTTCCTCTTGCTTTTCTTGATTTGGTGCACGATTCTAATTCGATGGGCCCGCACCTCCTAACTGCGGCGCCCGGACATACTGATCTAACTTCTGCTCACGTATCAATTTTTCAATGAGATCTTGCAAATGATGACACTCATTTGTATTATGGCCATAGCTTTCGTGGAATCTGCAAAACTTTCCTATTTGGACTTGTCTTTCTGTTGACGGCTTCGAGGCAGGTTTTTTATATTGCATGGTGTTACAAGTCTGCAAATACACGTTTTCCAATGAGGTGTTCAATGGAGTATAATTATCGTACATAGGAGCTCTACTTTCGTGGACCACGATGCTGATCTCGATTTTTGCTTTGATTTCCACTGTCCCTCTGCTGATTCTGCTTATTTTGTATGTTCAACGGAACTTTTCCCGAACTCTCTCCGGATTGTTTAACGGCGATGTTACTCTGAATTCCTTCGATGTTGGGCCCTGCATCATCTTGCTTCCTAGACTATTTCGCATCCTCTCTTCTCAAGAACTGGGCTGCCTTGGAATAGAAACGGTCCAATGACGCAGGTGGTTTTCTAGCTAGCCAATTTCCGAACTCGGAATCAGGATCAATCCCTTTAGTTAATTCCATCAGGATAGAGTTGTCATTGGGATTGCCTATTTCTGCACACGCAGCAGGTGTTTCTCCAGGAGCCTGAGTTACACTAGACAAAGTGTTAACATCTTTAGGCCTCGCTACGTGCATACGGAATTGTTCAACAAACTTGGTGGCCATCTGGTCAAAATTAGAAATGGATCATGGTGGAAAATGGGTAAACCACATAGTTGCATTGCCCCCCAGGGAAATGGGGAAACTACGACATTTTACTGCATCATCAGCTCTCGCAGCATTCATCAGCCATTCGTACTTCAGGATGTGTTGATTGGGATCAAAACTTTCTTCATAGACTGGCAAAGTTGGCATCCTGAAGCGTCGAGGTGGTTTAGCATACAATATGTCATTTGTGAAAGGGGTATGACTCCGGGAGATTCCCCAGTCATCATTAGTGAGACCTTGACTTTCACGGATCATTTGATGAATCATCGTTGGTGTATCCGGCATCCGGATACTAGGAGCATGCCGTGCCAATGTGTGGTCGGGTTCCACAGTGCGAGTCTGGACCGGATGCGGTCGACGGTCCGTGCCTCGCCTCCTTGGTTCAACATTTTCTAGGACATAAGGCTCTGGAGTCTGCTCTCATTGGTTACGATGAGGATCAGCTTGGTTTCTAGCATCAACCCCTTGTTCGGTAGTGGTGGTCGTAGCGAGGTTGCCTGTAACATGATAAGGAGCAGCACCTCCTCGGGATGAAGGTCCTGTATGATGACTAGTGGATGGTCCAGTTCTGGGTTGTCCAAGATTCGAAGCAGGTTGGTGCCCTATGGTCTGGGTGTAGCTTACATCCAGCCGTGGGCGTGTGGACCGGTGATGACCATCAAAGGAGGCTGAACTCTCCGTAGAAGAATAAGAACCTTGATCTTTTCTGGATCTTCTACGCCTTTGGCGATTCAGCTGGTTGGTCAACTCTGTGTTGGCGTGCAGTTGTTCAGTAAGTTGTTGTCAACTCTGGGTCAACTCCTGAAGCAACGTCTGGAATTCCTGTCTGGTGACCGGGCCTGATGGATCTGAAGGTCTGGCAGCATCTTGGTTGGATAAAGGCAATTGCACGGGATTTTGTCTATCTCGTCCTCCCTGATCAGCAGCTGTAGAAGCGGTACGTGTACTCACCATGATGAATTGATGAAGTCCTTTCCTAGATCTGATTGCAAATTTGAATAGTATGGAAGGGCTTCCAAACTTGAGATCTGGATCTTCTTCTTGGATTTATGCAATCCGGTATAGATAGGAGATCCAAAGAGCAGGAGAAAAATTGGGTTTTTTCTCAGTGAAAGCACCAAAGTGTTTGTACCAAAATTGGGCACAACACTCTGGCCCAGGAGGCGTGCGAGAAGGCTGTCTTGCTCCTGGATGAGAGGGATGCGGTTGTGGCTAAAGTTCGCGTGGTGGAGACTGAGGTTGAGGAGAAAGTGAAATCGGCCGAGTCCAGGCTAGAGGCTGATATCGAAGACCTTCTCGTTGTTTACAATGCTAATGTGCTGAGGCACAGGGGTCTAGCCTGGCTCGGTGATTATCCGGTGCATCTATACAACTCCTGGTGCTGATTAGTTGAAGAAGAGAAGGAGGCGCATCTGGGTGAGTCTGTGATGAATTTGAACTCGAGAATCGCATTCTGAATGAAGATGAAAGGAAGATTCTTCACGAGTCAATGATTCTACATGAAAATGAAAGGCTTGGTGCCCAGCACTTCGAAGTAGGAGAGGGTTCAGGGGTTGACCACCATGAGGCGAGTCTTGAAGTTCCAGCGTCAACCCAGCCCGAATCCACATTTGTGGTCGATCCCCAATCTGTTCCTGCTTACAATCCGGATCAGCCGTAGATGTCTCCAGCTACTGAGCAAGTTATTGAAGCCGCCCAGCCGCTTATAAGTCCAACTGAGGAAGGTACTCTGAACATTCCACATATCCGCCTTAAGTCGGAATCTTTATTCGAGTCAAGTTCTAACAGTTCTCTTTTTTTTCCAGTGATTGATGCTGCACTGGTCGTGCCTTCTGCTACTCAAGAATCATATCAGACGCAGGGGGCTATCGTTTCTGAAGCGACCGTCGTGACTACAACTGCGCCTCTTGATGATATGTAGGGAAGCTCAGTTGTTTTTGACGAGTAGTTGATGGAGGAACTCTTTCGTCGCCATGGCGATCCTTTAGCTGACTTACCATTTGTCATGGACGGAGGCGTTCCTGCTACAAGCTTTTCGATGCCGACTACCGATGCTCCTACCGATGCCCGAGTGTTCACTGAAGAGGAGATTTTGGCCGAAATCGATGCTGAGATGGTAGCAGCGGCTCATGGTGGCAGTCTCGGAGGTGGAACGGCGGCACTGGGTCCAGCTCCGCTTAGAATGATATCGCCTGGCGGTATAGTTTTCGACACCAGTGTGCCTATTCCATCTTCCACACTTGATCATGTTCCTCCGACTCCGCCGACAGGAAGCATCCCTGTTCACTCGAGCTCGGAGGAGGATGTCGAGATCATGCCCCCGCCTGGAGACCGACTACCGAAAGGTAAAGGCTCGAAGAGGAAAGGTTTTGAAGAGATAAAATGAAGAAATTAAATGGAAAACGAGGTTTATCTAACAAAAACTCCAAAAGACAGATAATGAAAGTAATAAGAGCGCACAGGAACACAAGAATTTAGAGTGGTTCGGAGTGTTGCCTACGTCCACTATGAAGTTTTTTTTTGATATCATGGGGAACCTTAAGATCATGGTATTCATTGATACTCATTTAAGTAAACCCCACGCTGTGTATCTACCCAGCTTTTATTTAGTCGTCGCACACGGATGCGTAATGTTGAAACTCCCACTGATGGTTTGGCGCTGGGATTCGAACCTGCCCGGACACAGTCCTTTTGGTTCCCACCTCCCAGCTCCCAAACCAACCGAGCTACGAACGACGGGTACGTCCACTATGAAGTTGATTGCTTTATTGATGTTTCTTTGATGATTACAATTGATTTCAGCGAGTTACAGCAGATAACAATGATTTACAACAGTGAAATTCGTTAGTAGCAGCAGCAATGGAGTTTAGAACTGGATCCGGTAGAGTTTGGGCGTTGGAGAATTCAAAGAAGAAGAATCTCCCCTTTTCTGAATTCCCTGGGGCTCTATTTATAGGCGTAGGAGGCTGATATTTCGCTCAGATTTTGGGAGACTCCTTCTGGCACGTGAGTAGACCCGCGCGCGCAAGCCCGTGAAGTTTCGGCCCGATCCGTGATCGATACGAACGGATCTCGTATCGATCGAGATTGCGTCCGATGGAGTTGAAATTTGGCGTGGACATTCTATAGCGTGCACATAAACTCCTATGAAAATTTCATAGCATTTGGACCTGTAGATTATGAGATATGATCGATACAAAATGGTGGTTTTCGGTTGGCTGTTTCGTTCGTATCGATCATTTCGACTCGATCACTTCGAATAGATGGTCGCGCGTGATTAGGTGGTGACATGGCGAGCCTTCCTTGTATCGATGCACTTTCTTCGCCAAGTTGGCCGAGTCATCCTTGATCTTCGCCTTGTTCGCTTCGAAGTCCGTTGCCCAGTTTGAATCGATCAACAGTAGTCTCCTTCGTATCGATTTGTAGCATGCCTTGTTCGAACGATGGAGGTGGCCTGTTCGTATCGATGATGGTGACTCTGTTCGTATCGATGAAGGTAGCCCTTGTTCATATCGATCATAGTCACTTCGACTTGATGGATACGAACAAGCGACTTTACGAATATTGCAATGCTCGATGGATACGAATAGTGCAATGCTCAATGGGTACGAACAGGAGCCCCACGATCAATACGAAATAGCAGTCGTCTGATGGATTCGAACAGAGGGTTGCTGGTCGATGCAAACGAAACATACACGATGGATTCGAACAACTGGAACCTGATGGATGCGGAGTTGATCGATACGAAATGTGACTTGGCGATGGATGCGAAGTGGACTCTGGAGATCGATGCGACACTGATGGATTCGAATTAGGCTATGGTGATCGATGCGGAGCTGATCGAGTCGAAGTAAGCTTCCCTGATGGATTCGAACTTGATGGATTCGAACAGTGGCTAGTCGATGGATTCGAACAGTTGTTGGTTTTCATCCAATCTTGCATCGATCGTAACTCGAGCATACGTACTCGGATTGACTTGAAATTTGAAACGTTGACTTTTATTGCTTCGCTTGTCCTGTCATATCAATTTTAGCTCGATCCGGACTCGGGCAAAATTCGTCGATATCCATAGTGAGTCTGCGTATAACCGAGCTCTAAGAAGAACAATCATTGGTTTCTAGTCAAGTTCTTGGTGTCACGGCCTTGCCAAAGGCGGGATAACAATGACTAAGTTATAGGGATGCAAGGTCAGTCAAAAACACATGGAACTTTGTCCAGCTAATATGGCTACCAATAGTGTGACTTTGTGGCTGATGTGAGACATCACCTATAATAAGTAACTAGGATGACATGAAGTTAGTTCTAAATTCTGTAGGGTAAATCTGCCTAGCTAATTTGGCTACCAGTACCTACAAATAGTCGGACTAATATGAGATGTCACTGTGGGATATGGGTTATAATACGAAGGATGTAACGACCTAAGTTTTTGGGATAATTGATAATAAATATAAAATGGACTTTTGGATTTAAATTAAATAATTTGACTTTATTTCAGAATATCAAAATTTTATAACAAGATAGGTGGTAATGGGATTAAATAGATTTAAGGATAAATGGGTGCTTTGTGAATAGAGAAATAAAATTTGGAAGTTGTTTAATATTGGGTTTAAGTATGGATTTTGGTATTTAAATTTAAACAAATTAAATATGGAATAATTCTTGAAATTTTGTAACATTGTGAAAATAATTAAGCAATATTATTAATTTTTTTAATGAAATTCTACTATGATTTTGTGTGTATAAAAAATAATTTTATAAAAAGAAGAAATGGAAGAAAGGAAAATGAATCAGATAATGAAGTAAAGCCCAACACCACAAGCCGAATAACTCCAACCTTAATCTACCCAACCTGACTACTCCATATTCATTTTCTAGAGGTTTCAAATTTCGAGACATTTCTATCTCTCGATAGTTCTTCTCTATTTATAAATATAACCTTAGCTTTAGTGTTTATGGACTTTAGAAATGCATCTCCTGAAGTAAGAAACTAATAATTCCTTCTCCTTTTGATAATTAGAAATAAAATTATATAATTAATTTTAAGCCCAAATACAATATAAGTTCTTCTTGCTATCAAGATGTGGGTGCGTACGAGAGGGCGATTAAGGTTTCATCGAGGCGACGTCCTTATGATTGCATGAGTTCTAGTAGTCTTAACTTTGTCTAGTGCGCCCTTATGTAGCTGATTTTGGACACATCTTAGTGGGTATTTCATTAGTAGTTGTATCTGAATTATTTTCATGTTCATACACATTACTCTATACATTGCTCAAATCACATAACCTGCCTGCAAACTGCTATTGCATGCGTATTTTGTATGCATGTTAATGCGGGTGTGCATACGTGTATTTTCCCGTGCAAGTACTGGTGTGTGTTTGTATGTGCCAGTGTGTTGGTGTGTGTGCCAGTGTAATATTATGTGTGAGTTGCGTGTATTCCCATGGGTGGTGCTGACAGAAGTGTGTGTGTGAAAGTGTTTATATATATATCTGTGTGTGTGTGTGTTTGTGTATCGTGTATCGTGTATCGATGTTGTGAATTAGAGTGAATTTGTGTGTGTGTGTGTCTAAGTTCCTCTTGGTGTGTGCATGCGTTTTACTACTTGGTGATGTGTGTGTATGGTTGTTTCAGTATTTATTTTGTTATGTGCTATACCTTTTTAAGTGTGTGAGTTGGTAGCTATAAAAATATGTGTGCATGATCATGCCTGGGAGTACATGCTCACCTTTGCATATACATACAAGTTACATATTGTAGCTATTATTATTGAAATCTATCAGATGTAATGTGCAAGGAGAGTAAGTGTAAACCTGTAAATGTGGGTTGTGTACACTTAGATACACACACACACGCGCGCGCGCGCACACACATATATTTATTTCCATACTATTGTTTTGATCCTTAAATTTAATTAATAAGTTTGTATATATTTGAGCTAAGAACTTGTATACCCAGTAATATATTTACAGTTTATTGTTTCATATGGGTTTTGTACCCGATATTTACAAATAAATACGTACTTAGTTTTTAGAGTGTGAGGACTTGTTCTTTTAGTTTATTCTAATATATAATAGTTAAATAATTACAAAATAATAAGCTTTACAATTCAATGATGCTTTGTGTGTTGTATATATTTAATAAAATAAATTGTTTTACTTAACAATAGTACTCAGTCATTCAATTTAGAAACTTGTTATTAAAAATAAAGAGAATACTATATTGTAGTTTAATAAACTATTTATCTAAATCTAGAATAAATATATAATATTATCATTTATAACCTAATTATAATTATCGATTTGTTATATATATAATTATATGTGTTGAGTGTTTTATTATTATTATGTATTAATTTGTGTGTTTACATATATTTGAATAATCTAATTTTATATTAGTTTCTATTTTTTGATTTTTGATTTCCTATCTTCTCATATTGATTTCAATAATATGAATGATTCTCCGTTGGTATTGTCCGATCAATGATTTGAGATGTTACAGTGATGACATCTATCTATCGATTTTGTGAGATTTCATTTCTGTGTCACGATAAATTTGAATAAATGGACTAGTAATACCGTCTGGTATAATACTTTCGACAACACTTTTTCAGTTATTCATCAGAGTTGTCGTATACAAATATCTAGTGTGGATTGAGTGTAGTTTATGAGCATTGAATAATTATCCGAGTAACATGCTATGGTATGGGACACCATTATGTTATTCGATTATTCTTTGTAAGTAAATGTCACACAAACCGGGATATACACAAGTGTATGTAGTGGTACTTACTACGGTGGGTATATTTTAGTCATGTGTTGACTTATGCAGAGCCTTGTGATGGCCTATGTCTAGAGCTATGAGTAAATATAGGTTAAAAGTACCATATGTCATCCACATTGGGTCCGGCTTCTTTTCTATTTTGGGAGTGAACCAAATTGGCCAGTATCCACCATGGCGGCCCAATTAAAGGGTTGTGCCCCCAATCTGTGATACCTTTCTTATGTTATGTTAGCTTTGTGCTAGTGTTGTGCAGTGCCCCTGTGTCATAGAGGCCAACAGTCAGTTACCTTTAGGGCACAAGTGTCGGTAATCATGGCCGAAGAGGCTATGCGTTGTCTAGCCTATGGTGGATCATTATCACAATATCGAGAGGGGATGGTAAGGGTAACTAATGATTGTAGGAGTCGTGTCATATGGACTACATGTGGATCCTAGAGCAAGCAGACGTGCTATCAGTCTTCCGTCTAGTTTCGGTATGTGTATGTGTGGTAGCGGATTGACATATATGTACTCATCTTATCATGAGTTGCCAAGACTAAAGACTGGTTGAGTCTAAAGTGTAGTCAGTTCCCATATATCCATACTCTTTGATGGTTTGATATTTTAGAGATAGCCTTTGCTTATTGATTATGATTTGGATTGTGATAGATTATCTTTGTGGTTTGTATATTATTGGATGATTTGATGGGCTCTTTCATATTTACTATCGATTATGTGATTTTATGATATTATATCAGGGGATTGCTGTGTGTTATCCCGATTCACTTGATGATTTCATTTGAATGATTGGTGAATACGAACAAGATTGCAAACAGAAGTAGTAGATTAAGTTATGAATTCAAAAATAAAGGTTGCTTTATATAGAAGACAAATTGCTGCAACTATTCGTGGAGTGATAACCATTAGAAGATTTGTAGCGATTAACGAGTGGAAGTCACTCTTCATGAAGAAGAGGATCCCTTCAAATTTTTGACAAAAATGAAAATGCGAAATTTAGTCGATTGAACAAAGTATTTCAGTCGACTAATTTACAATAAATTTTTTCTTGAAAGAGAATAGTGAAAAAAAGATATGTTTCAGTCGATAGAAAATGTTGATTCAGTCAACTGGATTCTGTTTATTAAAAATGATATATACAGGATTCAGTTGACTGAATTTAGCATTTCAATCGACTGTAAACTGAGCCTTTTTCATGTCAAGTCTTAGCATATATGTTGAATATGTGTACGTGTCTTTATATCATTTTGAAGAGATTTTAACATATATAAATTTCTATACTACTAACATTATGATCCGTATAAATTTCTGTGTCATCATCGTCTTGTCTTTGTTATGCAGATCTCTTTGAATAACTAATTTCCTGCAAATGTTGATAATACACATAATACTTTCTTTGTATAGTTGTCACTATCAAAATATGAGGTTCTAACATTCTCTCTCTTTTAGATGATGATTGTTGACCCAAAAAATGGACCAACACTCTAGTTAAAGTTTGAAAGCACCAGCCCTGTTTTGACAGACCAATATCACAGATCACAGATATAAAGAAATAACAGTAAAAGAAAGTAGAAAGAGAATTTTTATAGTGCTTCGGCTATTAATGAAGCCTACATCCACTTTATAGTTTTATTATAGACTGATTGCTGTTACAATATATGTTTGATTACAAGGCTTTGACTGTTTTCTAGCTATAATGAATCTCCAGAGTTGGAATCCACTAGAGAATCACAATGTATTCCTTTAGAGATTGTTGTGAGGGTGGTAGAGAGTGAAGAATAGTTCTAGCAAAGCTTCAGCAACCAGTCCGGAGAAGATCCCCTTTATGTTGCAGGTAGGATGCTATTTATAGAGATCAAAGAGCTTCTAGGCCAGGCTCGTCTTCATCAGCTTGCAGGTAGGTTACATGCGACCTAGGGTGGCTTTGGCTCGCAAAACGAGCCAAAACCAAGGTTTGCTGGCGACCCATGGCCTATGGGTCGCTGGCGACCCATAGACTTGGTTCGTTTTGCGGACCAAGTCTTGCCTCTTTTTGATAGTGTTCCATATCTAGTTTGGTTAATGGTTTGAGCAGAGGCATGGGTCGCTGATGAGCTAAGCACTTAGGATTTTTCTGGATTCTGGACTTGGATATGTTCCCATAGCCTTTTATTGTTGCTCTTACGTTTTGATGGCAATTCACTAGCTGTTTACGTTCAGCTACTGATTGGATTAAAGGAATGCTGATCTCTCGGCTCCGTTGATCCCAGTCGTTGTCTTAGTCGTACCTCTTAGCCCTTGTTGGTCCCTTGTCTTGGCTTTTCTAGTTAAATCCTGAACCATCCTGCCCCCACAAGATTGTTATGTTCTCAGTTGGTTTCTATTGGGTTAAAAACCCAGATAACATTTGCCCTCCAGAGTACGTCTTCATTGTAAACAAGGTGTGCTCTAGAAGTTATCGTTTTCAATATCCATTTGTTTATTTCCATGTGATTGCCTTGGAGCTCTACGAATATGTCAGCCCAACGTCATCGGTTGTCTTTCTTTGGTTCCGACTGCTATCACTTGCCATAATATATCACACCTCCACTTGTAGCTTCCCTGCATGCCTTGGAATGACGAACAGTTGTAATCGATCGAGTTTGAGATAAATAGACGAAGCTTTCTTTCTTCTTTCCCTTTGAATGAATGTATGCATCTTTTGTCATCATCATTATCTTTTTTTTGGTGGGTCGCTAGCGACCAATCTACATGAAACAAATATTTTTATTATAAAGCTAGGTCGGCTCGTTGGCGACCCATGATGGGTCGGGTCACTAGCGACCCGAACACCTTGCAAAATTTTTTGCCTCTTCTTCCTGCATACTTATACTCGAACTGACCCTGTTTCTTCACTTTGACTGGATCCGACTTTGCATCTTTACACGATCTAGCCTCCAGCGATTCAATTCTCCAACGACTCAAATCCAGGCGACCCTAGCATTGATTCGATCTGCTCGTTCACTTGAGTCCACGATTCCTTCAAGCATTGCTTCTTTCGTGAAACCGTAGTTGATCCACCATCTTGCTTGAATCCAAACCCTAGGTCGCTGTTTGATTGTTGCCGACCCATCATTAGCCTGCCAATGATCCACTCCATAACTCGTTGGGTTTGATTTGCGATTCTTCTTGTGCCTTTAAATCGATTTGAGGTGGGCTCACTTAGTTGATTTGCTTATTGTCATGTTGGTACAATGGTTTGATGACTGGATTTTGCTTGTGACGTTGATACGAGAAGTTTGAGTTAATTGCGGTTTAAAGGAGGAAGATAGTTAATTGAGTCTTGAGTTGTCTCCCAGAACGACATTCGGGCTTCGGCCCAATGCTTGACACGTTTTGCTATCTTAATCCTTTAGACTAGAATTGACTTGTGTCGAGTTTCACAAACACTATCGCATGACATATCACTGGTCGATTTAGAGAATCTGGGCTTATCCAGCTTGATTATTCCGCACTCGGTGCTCCTGCAGTGAGAAGAGTTTTCCGTGTCACTTCGGACAACGGATCTGTTATCGATCATTAATCAATAACAGGTAAGTGTACAAGAAGCAAACAAAAAATGAAAAATGATCTGACATGGGAAGTTCTTCTCTTTTTCCACTGTGAGCGAACTATCTACACATGATAGAGCGTTTGTTGTGCATCGAGCACCGAATTTATCCTATATAGACAGCACACTGCACTTGCACACTAGCCCCAGTTCGCACTTGAAGTCCAACTTGTCAATTACAAGTTA
Organism: Allium fistulosum; assembly: GCA_030737815.1. NCBI lineage: Eukaryota > Viridiplantae > Streptophyta > Magnoliopsida > Asparagales > Amaryllidaceae > Allium > Allium fistulosum. The sequence goes on from CM060905.1 coordinate 927,497,079, forward strand.
ATGTTTATTTGGAATTCAAGTGTGATTGGGGAAACTTATGAATTTAGGATAAAGTTACCTAACCATTTCCGGACACGAGTTCTATTATATAGAATGAAGCAGCCTTCTACACGTCCTAAGTCAAGCGGGCGAAGCTCGGCGCTCTCCGAAGCTGAATCATCATCCACTTCACAAGCCTTGTACGGTCAGTTAGTTCCGGTCGGGCCCATCGTGGACCTCACGCCTCCCAACTTCCGAGTCCTGCTTAATCCACCCAAAAGAGCTTCGTCAGTGGTTTTCGCCAAGGCTCTTCATAATATTTGTATACAAAATGGAATTCCCGAAGAGGACGTGCATTTGCCTGCGAAAGACGAATTTGCTCACATGCCTCCTCCGGGGTACACTGCTTACCATAGATACATGTGTCTGAACGGAGCCATGCCACCCTTCAACGATTTTCTGCATGATACACTTTCAAACTTGGGAATCGCTCCATTCCAGCTTCATCCGAATGGTTACGCCATCCTTAATTGCTTGCATGTCCTTGTTATGCGGACATTCAACCGTGCCCGAAGCTTCGATGAGATGCGGTATTTTCTGGCATTCAAGAGGAGAGACGATTGTCCCTCCTTGATTAGAATCGAGGCCCAGAGGAATTGAAAGATCGTCTTATGCTTGCAAAGCAACTTATCACAGTTCAAAACACAATACTTTTTCATCAGATGTTCCGAGGGTTCAATAGCTGATGGACGACAGGCAGTAAGCTTCTCTTTTCTACTTGTCGAGCTCCAAAATGTCATAATGGAGTTTTTAACTAATTATACGTATCTTTCAGTTATCCCAAGGCCGAATAGAGATGTGAAACTTAATGAAGTTTGTGAGACTTTAAAAGCTACCAGTCCCGAGGAGAGAAGCGTTAAAGTTCTACTAACTGACGAGAACTTGCGTCGGTATGGGCTGTTAGCTCCAGGTAGATCCGTTGCTCGGATTGAAGTTGCCCCTCCTGGTCGAGCCAAAGTTCACACAAAATCCTCTTCTTCGTCCCACAGTTCTCAAGAAGGTCAGGAGATAGGTAGCCCGTCCAGAGGATCGCTTGATGAAGCCCATGAGAGGTAAGAAGCCGCTGTGGCTGGTCTAAGCAATTCAACTAGAATGCCCCCGATTCCGGAGGAGGCAGAAGAAGAGTTTGTACACAGAGAAGGCAAGGTTGTGGTGGGTTCGGAAAAGGAAGAGGGAGAAGTTGAAAGTAGCAGCGATGAAACCACTACCAGCGATTACTTTTCGTCAGAATATGATGGTGACGATTCAGAGTCCTGTGATGAGACTTCGGGAATGAGCTCCGTTCCCCCCCAGTCCATCTCTTCCCGATGTAGGCGATGAAGGCAAAATCCATGAGACCAAAAGTCACCTAGAATCTCCGAGTAAGAATGTCAGAGCGGGGCTGGGAGATTTCAACGATGTTTTTGTTGACTTTGATGCACTCATGAAAGGAGATTTTAAATTTGACACGACTCCTTCCTGCTCAGGCGATACCGCGCCCTCAGTTAGCTCAGTTCCGCTTATAACGACCACAGTCAGTCTGAACCCACCTTCGACGGCCGTTTGTTCCAGTTTGTGATAACGCTTTAGACAATATTAGAAACACAACATGTTGCACTAGGATTACACTTGTTTCTATTTTTTCATTCCTTCATATATTTTCTTAACTTATGTTATTCTTTTAAAAAATTTCATGTATGTCTTCTTCCAGGCATGATGAGAGGGTAAGGCTTCTATGATGACTTCGAGGACTATACCGATTCACAGCGGTATCCCAAGCGTTCCTACAATGACAGAAAGTCCGGGAGACAGAAGAAGAGTATCGACGGAGGAAAGAACTCGAAGCCGAAACCCATCGCCAAGAGGAGAGAGATAAAGCTCGTTCACACAAAGGTGGGTATGAGAAAAGAAGATCTCATGAGGACACAGATAAGCCGTCTAAGAAATCAAAGTTTGACTATCGCTCCCATCCTTCGGAGCTTGCTTCGAAACACACTTCCATGGGCCAGGAAATTCCTACCACTTCTACCGTGATTCTGCCCCCAACTCATGTTTCATCTCCTTCCATTGTCGCTGCTGCCCTTGGCACATCTCATCCCTATTAGAGGCCAGCCTATACTCTTCCTTCGGGCCCCCTAAGCTTGAGGCCGCGCTTCCGGGTTGGTTCTTAAGAGGGGTTAAGTTCGACATGGACCTTCTTCCCGTTCGCAGGGATTCTTTCATGCCACATCTCCATGCTTTCCAAAACGACCTAGAGCAGGCCGAGAAATGGGAGAAGCTCTGCAAGCAGTTGGTGGACACCAACAGGAATAATTACCAAGAGATCCTCTCCTTCAAAAACGAGAAAGATGATTTTGAAAGGGCGTTGGCCGATCGGGATGCTAAAATTAAATAATTGGTGGAGGAGAAGGAAACATCACCCCGAGAAAGTAGGAGAAGCGCCAGCCCGATGAAGGAGTTGAAGGACGCACATGAGAAGGTCGAGATTTTCTGGAGAGACGAAATTAAAAAGACTCATGCAGAAGAGGCTAAATTGAAAGAAGAAGTGATCGCTTGCAACGTTATCATCGAAGCTCAACGGAAAACAATCACCGATCGCGATCTAATTGTCGAGGGGCACAGTAAAACGATCTCCGACCAAGCCGAGACCATCGCGAAGTTACAGGCTCAGGTTGCACAACTCAGTGCCGACAAGACCGCTGTTGAGATTGAGAAGGCGGCGGTGACAGCATATTATTTGGACCTCCAACTATGGCTATTATGGTAATGTTTACCGTTACCATTTTGTAAATTACATTACCGTATAGTTTTTACTAGTAAACTAAAATTGTTTACTGTTACCGTTACCAAATGACTGGTATACCGATAAACTGGTAACCGTTACACTGGTGATGGTAAATTACCATTTGTCTAGAAAAATAATATGTTGATATATTTTTACACTGAATGATGATTTATTATATATCTCATTGGGTCACTTAATAAAGGACATAGAAAAGAATTGTATTTATCATCATTTGAGTTGAATTACTGAAATAAATTGAACTGTTTTTTTGCTTCTAAATGCCTATAATACAACATCTTACATGAATATCAATGTATTATGAATGGACTGGTAAATTACCGTTATCGCTGGTTTTGAAAAAATATTACCGATGTTTTACCATAAAAAGTGGTAAATTTACCGTTACCGTACCGATTATGCTGGTAAATAGACTTTACTTTAAAATGGTAACCGATTGACTGGTAGTGGTAAATTTACCGTTACCATAACAACCCTATCTCCAATATGCTTTTGATCGGAAAATGGATAAGCTGGATGCAACGATCATGAACTTTTATATCAACTCCTTTTTGCATCAGGGGAGCCTCAGCTACCTTGGCCCGAAGTATCCGCACACTCTGGCCCTTGTTTGGGAGGAAATCTTATCGCACTTTGCTGAGAGCGGCGATGTTTATACAGATCAAGAGTTGTGAGATGCTTATCTCAATGATGACTTAAAGAAGGCACTGCTTGAGGGCCAGGAGATCCTTCGTGTTTAACGAGAGAAGGAGGCCGTTAATGCTGCCCTGTTGTCTGCTACTGACGTGTTTACCAGGCCTTCTACCTCCGGCGGGGGTGAACCATCAAAACAACTCCACGACCAACCAATGAGCTCAGGACTTGACATTGTTCCTTATATGGTGGAGCCCTCAAAAGAAGGCCAAGGTGATGTGTTTGAAGTCGTCGTTCATGATCCTTTCTCTAGTGCAGGTAACGCCCATGTTTCTCCCAAATTCAGAAGTCTCCATCTTATGCCACAAGAGCAAGAGGAGTTTAATGCTCTCCTTTTAGATCTTATAGGTCCATCCACTTTTCCTGTTAACACGCCAACTACTTCGACGCTTGTGCCTGCTGCCATTTTCACATCCCTGAGATAGTATCTATTCCTGCTCCAGTTCTCACATCCACCTCTAGCTTACAGCTGGGGCCAGAGGCCAAGAAAATTACGGCGCTCCACGGCTTGGACGACCCCTCAACATCTTTGGAAGGTGATATAACTGCTGCAGAGGCTAAGGAGTTGGAGACGCAGTTGGAGTAGCCGCAGAAGACTCAGCATGATTTGGTTTTTATATAAACCGAAATACTATTTTGAGGAAATAGATTTTAAGGTTTATATTTATTTTGACCAAATATATTTTAGATTTTGATTCGTGGTGAGTAACATTCTTGCTATTATATATTTTACTAAATATAGAAAATAAATTCATGGTAGGAATAAGCTAGTATTTTATGGTTTGAGTGTATGTTAAACATAATTATTGAAGTAAATTATGTTTAGTTACTTTAAAAGATTAATTGAAATTTTGTAAAGATATAATACCAAGTTTGCGACATAACTTAATAAAATTATTTTCATTTAGAGGTTTAGTAGATATGTTTAATATTTGATTTCCAGAAGAAACGAATCCAAGAGATATTACATCATTTTCTATATTATCATGTAGAAAATGATGGTGAATATCGATGTGTTTAGTACGAGAATGATTGATTGAATTCTTTGGTAAGTTAATAGCACTTGTATTATCACAACAAATTGAAGATTTATTTACATATATCCCAAAGTCATAAAGAGTTTGCTGCATGTATATCACTTGTGCACATGCCAAAGCAACAGATATGTCTTCTGCTTCACACGTTGATAGTGAAACGCAATTTTGCTTTTTACTAAACCATGATACTAAAGACCGTTCGATAAAGCGACAAGTACCGCTCGTACACTTTATGTCTTTTCGACATCCTTTGAAATCAACGTCGTTGTATGACACAAGTTTGAAAGGACATTCTTTTTGATAAAAAAGGCCGTAGTCTCTAGTGTTGCTTAAGTAATGAAAAATTCGTTTTTAGGGCTCGCAAATGTGATTCTTTGGAATTTGCTGGAAAATGAGCACACATGCAAACATTCATTCATGATATCATGGCGACTAGCCGTTAAATATAGTAAAGATCCAGTCGTATGTCGATATAATTTTTGATCCATACTTTTTTGTTTTCACCTTTATTAAGATGAACCGTAGTTCTCATAAGTGTCGGTTTACTTGAAATTTTTTCCTTTTCAAAACGTTGTATTAAATTAGTACAATATTTTTCTTGATTAATAAAAATACCATTGATTAGTTATTTAATTTGTAGTCCGAGAAAATAAGAGAGTTCTCCTATATGAGACATCTCGAATTCACTTGTCATGATTCTTGAAAACTCATTGCATAAATTTTCATTTGTAGATCCGAATATAATATCATCTACATAAATTTGTATAATTAATATATCTTTCTTATCTCCTTTAATAAACAAAGTTTGATCAACTTTTCCAATTTCAAATCCAGAATATATAAGGTAGCCTTTTAGCCGTTCATACCAAGCACAGGGTGCTTATTTCAAACCGTAAAGATCTTTCTTAAGTTTATAGGCGTGATCAGGAAATTTTTCATGTTTAATAAGAGGTTGATGTTTTACATTTTCTTTGATAAAACTAGTTAAAAATGAACTTTTAACGTCCATTTGATAAAGTTTAAAGTTACGAGGATAAAAAAAGGCTAGTAAGATTAGTATTGCTTCAAGTCTTGCAACATGAGAAAAAGATTCTTCATATCCATCCCTTCTTCTTGATTATATCTTTGTGTAACTAATCTTGCCTTATTTCGAGTTATATTTCCTTTTTCATTAGCTTTATTTTTGTAAACCCATTTCGTACCAATGAGTGCTTGATTATTTGGGTCTTGGTACCAATTCCTAAACATCATTTCGTTTGAATTGATATAACTCTTCTTGCATAACTAAGATCCAATAGTCATCGGTTGAAGCTTCCTTAGGATTTTTAGGTTCTATTTTAGATATAAATGCAAAATGGCCCATTTGATTTAATTGATGTCTAGTTTTGACATTTGTATTTACTTCACCAATTATATTTTCAATTGGATGATCTTTTAAAATTCGTGGTGGAGTTATAAGTTCATTTTCAATTGGATTTTCTGCCATTTGCTATTCTTCATTTATAAAATATTGAGGTGGATTTTCTATGATTGGTTATTCTATAATATTTTCTTCATCGTCTTTATTATTTTTGAAATTCTCGTCAAGTGAAACGTGTAAAGTTTCTTTTATAGTTTTTGTACATTTACTATATATTCTATATGCTATGCTTCGTTCCGAATATCCAATAAATATTCCTTCATCAAATTTTGAATCGATTTTCCTAGCTGATCTTTTGTATTTAATATAAAACATTTTGATCTGAATATTTTAGGAAGTGATATATTGGTTTTTCTATTGTTAAAAGGTTTGTATGGTGTATGTTTAGTTAATGGTTGAATAGTGACATGATTTAAGACGTAGCATGCAGTAGACACGGCTTCTGCCCAGAAATGTTTTGGTAGTTGACCACCACTAAGTAAAGTCCTAGCACATTCCTGTAATGTCCGATTCTTTCTTTCTACAACTCCATTTTGTTATGGAGTTCTAGGAAATGAGAAGTTGTGACTAATACCTTTTTTATTACAAAATTTTTCAGAAGTCTCATTTTCAAATTTGCTACCTGACCACTTCTATTTTTTTTTAACTTTTCAAATTTTGAATTCTTTTAGTAAAAATTTTAAATGATTCAAAAGTATAACTTTTGTTTTTCAAATATAATGTCCATGTATATCTAGAGTAATCAACTACAATTACAAAAACATATCTGTTATGATTTATAAATTTAACTTGAGTGGGACCGAATAGATTCAAATGCAGTGGTTCAGGAGGTTGTAATGTAGAAATGATTTTCTTAGACTTAAAATATGATTTAATTAGTTTTCCTAATTGGCATGCATCATAGATATTATTTCCTTTATATTTCAATTTTGGTAAACCTTTTACTAATTTTTTTAGATAATTTACTAATAGCCGTAAAATTAATGTGACAAAATCTTTTGTATGTACCAAAATTGGGCACAACACTCTTCGGAAGTTTTTAAAGAGATAAAGTGAAGAAATTAAATGAAAAAAAGAGGATTATCTAACAAAAACTCCAAATTTCAGAAATGAGAATAATTAAAATGCACAGAGACACAAGAATTTAGAGTGGTTCGTCGTATCGCCTACGTCCACTATGAAGTTGATAGCTTTATTGATCTTTCTTTGAAAGTTACAAGTGATTTCAGCAGGTTACAGCAAATAATCAATGATTTACAGCAGTGAAATTTGTTAGCAACAACAGCAATGGAGTTTTAGATTTGGACCCGGCAGAGTCTGGGCGTTGGAGAATTCAAAGAAGAAGAAGGCCCCTTTCTGTATGCCATGGGGATCTATTTATAGGTGTAGGAGGCAGGTATTTCACTCAGATCTCAAGAGACCCTCCCTGGCACGTGACCAGGCCCGCGCCCCCAAGCCCGTGAAGTTTCGATCCGATCCGTGATCGATACGAACGGATTTCGTATCAATCAAGATTGCGTCCGATGGAGTCAAAATTTGGCGTGGACATTCTTTAACGTGTACGTAAGCTTCAGTGAAAATTTCATAGCATTTGGACTTGTAGATCATGAGATATGATCGATGCAAGTTGGAGTTTTTCCATCCGCGATCGATACGAACGAATTTCGTATCGATCAAGATTTCGTCCGATTGAGTCGAAATTTGGCAGGAACATTCTTCATGTCATATGTAAGTTGCTATGAAAATTTCATAGCATTTGGACTTGTAGATCAAGAGATATGATCGATGCAAGTTGGAGTATTTCCATCCGCGATCGATACGAACGAATTTCGTATCGATCAAGATTTCGTCCGATCAAGTCGAAATTTGGTAGGAACATTCTTTATGTCATATGTATGTTGCTGTGAAAATTTCATAGCATTTGGACCTGTAGATCAAGAGATATGATTGATGCAAGTTGGAGTTTTTCCATCCGCGATCGATACGAACGAATTTCGTATCGATCAAGAGTTGCTCCGATCGAGTTGAAATTTGGCATGAACGTTCCTTAGGTCATACGTAAGCTTCTGTGAAAATTTGTTGGCATTTGGACTTGTAGATCTCGAGTTATGATCGATGCAAGTTTGGATTTCCCAATTGTGATCGATCAATATCTTGAGCATACGAACTCCGATTGACTTGAAATTTGGAACGTTGGCTCTCATAGCTTCACTTGTCGTGTCATATCAATTTTTGCTCGATCCACACTCGGTAAAAATTCATCGATATCCATAGTGAGCCTGCGTATAACCGATCTCCTAGACGAACTATCATTGGTTTCTAGTCAAATTCTTGGTGTCACAGCCTTACCAAAAGGCGGGATAACATCTTTTGTGCCATAGCCATGGATAATGATCTTTGGCTATTAAACATATTCTATATTGTGATTGATTTTCATATTTAAAATATTAATATTGCTTTCTCTAACTCCTTTGAAAATTAATTTTTATTTTGATAAAAAATTCCGCATCTATCTTTTAAGAAGGATATACTAATACCTTTATCGCATAATCGACTAATACTTAATAAATAAGTTGTAAAATTTTAACTAATAAAATATTAGTGATAAAAGGTGAATTTAATAAAACATTGTTGCTCACGTCTCCTTTTCCGATGACATGTCCTATAGAGTTATCTCCAAAAGTAATGGAACCTCCATCCAAGGTTTTAAATCTCGCTCGTCTTAGCCGAGATCTCGGCCGAGATCTCGTTTTCGAGCCTGAGCGATTCGAAATTAGTTGTTTTGTTGTAATCTCGCCTGATGTATATCCCGGCCGATATTATGGTATCTCGCCCGACATCTCGGACGAGATTTGATTACAAGATATTCGTCGATTTTTAGAATTTTGTTAAATTAACTCTTTGACCTCAACCTATATAGAAGCTTTTGTAGCTAAAATGTAACTTTGACTTCCACTTATTTAGAAGCCTTTGTAACTACGATATAACTATGATTTCTACTCTTTTAGAGGCTTTTGTATGTAAAATATAACTTTAACTTCTACTTGTTTAGAAGATTTTGTAATTAAAAGTCTAAATTATAACTTGTGGAAAACTTGGTCTTGTTTTAACCAAGTATCATGGTCTTATACGTGTGTCTTTTTTGCATGTATATTGTTTGAATGTTTATTCATTTGTCCATTTTTACATCTAGTCATTTGTCCGATAAAAAAAAGATGTAACTCGCTTTGTGATGGTTTGCTTCATGTATATTTTCACATATAATATTATATTGAACATTATTCACAAATTCTCATTATTTATCTGCATTAATATGAGTAAATTACTAATGATAAGCGTGTGATAAATTCAAAGAAATGTGAAATTTTCATTTAGGTAGTGACTAATATTTATAAGTTTCGGCGTATGAACAGTAATTTTCGACATGACATATACTCCGAGATTACTCCGAAATAAATTTTAGGAACCGAGATGTAAATCCGATATAGACGATCGAGATGGATTCATCTCGTCCGAGATCTCCCCCGATACGAGATCGAGTCTCTAAAATTTCCGAGACGAAACATGACTAAAATCCAAGATTTAAAACCTTGCCTCCATCTGAGTAGATAATATTTGTTAGCATGTCTTTGTTTCCCGTGATATGCTCGAAGCAACCACTATCTAGTATCCATTTTTCTCACTTTTTACTAGGTATCTGGAAAAAATATTGAAATAATATCGGTATCCACTTCCTCTGTTAGGGTCCTAAGAGTTAGATCTTAGGAAGCCAAACGCAATAGGGTTTAGAGTTCCCTTTGAAAACGAATTTTGAATTCTTATAAACATTGGTAATAAAATTATCTATATACTTATTTCTTATCAAATGATTATTAGTCTGTGGAACCCAAATTTTTACGGTCTTCGACTTATTGATTTGTTTCCTTTGACTATCATTTTCTTTTTGAAATTAGTATATAGTAAACTATATTGTTTAGTCTTAGTTTGACTTCTTTTCTAGATTTGTTATATCCTAATCCCTGTTTACTAGAAGTAGATTGCGAATTTTCTATAATTTTAGAAAGATTCTCTCTACCTTTATTGAAACTAGAAAACATTTTTAATAGTATTTTCTAACTTTGTTTTAAGACCATCTATTTTTAATACGAATATTTTATTACTGGAATTTAATTGTGATTTCTTCTGTTAATACATCATTTTTATTTTTTTGAGTTACTATTTTGCTGCTTAACATAGTAAGCTGTGATGATGTATTAGCATAAGAATCATGAGATTTTACTAATTCCTTTTCTAGTATTTTCTTTTCTTCTTTTAGCATGTCAACTTCTATTTCACTTCTATTCAATTTTACTAAAGTATCTTTATATTTTCTATTCAAATCTTTTAGTTTATCTAATAACTCAGAATCTGTTTCAAATGAAAGATCACTTACATTGTTATTAGTAGCCATGAAGCATACATTTGCTTATTCAGAATCACTCTCACTATCTGACGAAGAAGATAAGTCTGAATACCACAAGTTACCGAAAAAGATTCTTTCTTTTATTTATGAAATTTCTTGCGTTTATTCTTGAATTTATTCTTCTTTTGTTCTGGACAATCTATCTTTATGTGACCCATCATATCACATTCATTGCACTTGAGTGAAGAATTTGATGGATTGTTGCTGCTATTTCTGTTGCTGCCAAACTTTTTATTCTTTTTGGACTTTAGAATTTTCTAAAATTTTTGCTAGAAATGCAATCTCATCATCATCTTCGTAGAGTCTTCATTTTCTGCTTGAAATGCAATTGTTTTTCTATCTTTAGCATACACTCGTTTTTCCTATATATTCACTTCTTATGATATAAGATTTCCTATTAACTCTTCTAGTTTAATGGTTGAAATGTCATTAACTTCTTCAATTTCTAAGACTTTTTGTTCCCATTCAACCGTCAAAGAGTTTAGGATTTTTGAAACTATCAAAATTAGTGTATTTTTCTCCTAGTGCTAGAAGTGAGTGATTTATGTCTTGAATTCTATAGTACATATCATTTATAGTTTCATCTCGATTCATTCTAAAGTTTTGAAATTGATTTTTAAGCATTGAAATCTTGCTTTGTTTGACCTTATTTATACCTTCATGAGTTATTTTAAGAGTATGTCGAATTTCATATGCTAATATGCATATACTAACTCTGTTAAACTCACTTTTATCTTACGAACAAAAAAAAGCATATTCATAGCTTTAGGATTAGCAGTAGCATCTAGTTTTTTTGTGTTTGACCATTGTCCAAAAGCAGTGGTGGGTACAATGTATTCTGGTTGAGTGATATTCCAAGTGCCATAACCATTTGCTTCCAGATATATCCTCATCCTAGTTGACCAATGATTATAATTTAGTACATGAAATAGTGGTGGTAATGCAGTAGACTGACCTTCAACAAAACTTGATGCAGTACAATCCATATTACTTAAATGTCAAAAATTATGTTACGGTTATATGGTTGTCTTACTCTGATACCAAATGAAAGCATATGCAGATTGAGTAATATGATTATATCTACTAAATACAACTTATATCAAACTGGTAGTAAAAAATTGGGTAAAGTAAAGTGCATCAAAGATTTTTATACCAGTTTGAACTTTCCATTCTACGTCCAGTCCCAGACTCCTTCTGGATTTAACTAATAAACAACCTCACTTATTCCGGTGTAATAGATATTACAAACTTCCTGAGCTATTGAACAAGACTTTGTGCTTGAAGATCTCTAATAAGACTTCGACTATTATAAGTAGTTGTGTTTGTGACTTTGTGTGTTCTTTGAATAGCACGAATGAGCCAATATGTAAACCCTTCTATAATCTTCTTCTTGATGCTATAATGTGTGTTCATGAACAAAATAGAAGTAGATTGATCACTATAGGAATAGATTTGTAAGATCAAGTGAAAAAATAGAAAGCAACTGAATATTTTGAATGATTAATGAATTTGAACAAGATTGTAGATAGAAAGTAGTAGATTATGTTATGAATTCAAGAATAGATATTGCTTTATGTTGAGATGAATGGTTGCAACTATTTGTGATGAGTGATAACCATTAGAAGAGTTGCAGCCATTAACAAGGTGATGTAACTCTTCACAAAGAAGAGGATCCCTTCAGATTTTTGAAAAAAATGATGGTTGCGACAATCAATCGAATGAACAAAGTATTTCAGTCGACTGATTTACAATAAAAATTTTCCCGAAAGATAATAGTGAAAAAGATATGTTTCAACCGATTGAAAAACGTTGATTCAGTCGACTGGATTCGTTTTATTAAAAATGGTTGTTGACACCAAAAATGGGCATGAGCACCCAATATAATCTACTAGAGATTAAATGAAGAATGAAATTAAAACATGGCAAAAATCATAAATGAACACATAGATTTTTTTAATGGTTCGACAATTTTGGCCTACGTCCACTTTATATTTTTATTGATCTTGCACTTTGATTATGATAACAAGAATGTTTGGATCAACTAGGATCCATTAGTACAAGAATGAGGAATAAAAATGGAAGAGCCTTAGCAGCCAAAAGAATGATCCCTTTTCTGATGCCTACTGTATTTATAAGGGAAGACGTGCATAGATCAGGCTGAAATTTTGGTAGAAGAACCTCCAGGCCAAGACGAGGCCACACAAGAATTTTGAAGCCCATTGGGGCCCATAACAGAAATCGGCCTTGATCCCTATTTTGGTGTTGAGATAGGGTGCGATCACTCTAGGGGTTTCCCCATGATGTTAGCTACTTGGCTTCCAAATTTCATGTCATTCCGTCTTACGGTTTGTGAGATATCGCGTTTTCTGTGAAGTGGTGTTGCATGTATTATAATTTCAGTCGATCCCTTTGGAGGGATAGAGGCTGATCCCTCCAAAGTGTCCCATTTGATGTGCGATCCCTATGGGGTGTTCCATATGTTTTAGTAAGCTTGTGCTCCAAGTTTTATATCAATTGGATGAGTAGAACTTGAGTTATTGCTTGATCTTTGATGCAATGTGAGTTGTGTCCTAATTCTAGCCGATCCCTATTGAGGAAAGAGGGCTGATCCCTCTCTCTTCATCCTTTTAAGGCGCGATCCCTTAGTTAGGCTCCCTAGGTTCCCCACATCTTATTTCCAAAATTTCATATGCATTGGACATGGATCTTGGGACATTGATTGTTTTCCATTGACTTGCACTTACTTGGCTGAAATATGTCGATCCCTTCTGTATGATCCCTTTTATACCGATCCCTTCTATACGATCCTTTTTTTACTAATCCATTTTATACTGATCCCTTTCTTAGTTAAAGTAATTTTCCCATAACTTAAGCATGCAAACTCCAAACGACTTGAGGTTTGAAATATAGCCTCGTGGGGCCTTCCTTGTCACTCTACATAGATCTCACCCAATTGTGACAAATACTAAGAATATATACCGATCCCCTAGGGATAGGGATATGCATTGATCACCCGCATAGGGGAGTCATTATTCTGTACTTAGAATATTCTGGAGAGTCTATCTCTTGGTCTCAAATGATCATCGCTTCATATCAATGCCTGCTTGATTTCTAGACATCATAATCATCACTTCGGGCAATTGTCCTTGATGATAGTCGAGTCTAACTTGTCCAGTCAGTTAGAATATAACTAGGTCAGAATTTGGTATAATACTTGCCTCCCAAAGCACGTCTTGTGCCGAACATGACGTGCTTTGAATTCAAAACAAGTTAGAGTCATCGGAAAGAAATCCATCCAGTTTTCTAAATAGTCGCTATCCATCTATTGAATTATTTTCCCAAAGTGTCATATCTCTCTTTGATCGTCATGACGCTTGGTCGATTTTCAATAGTATAGTTGTATTCCATCAGTTGCTATCTATGTCCGGTTCTATAGGGCTAGTAAGATTTGGCTATTTGATTCGATTTCATTTTTGAAAGCTGCAGGTCAGAATTCAATTTTTGTCGATTTCAAAAATTGAATTTTTAGAGTATACGTCGACACGTTATGGTACATTGCCGTTGGCTCCCAGATGCATTTGTATGCTCGTGGTTTGTCGCCCATTCCTTATAGTTTAGTTGCAATTGGATTGCAATTCCTTGTTTATATCTTTTTATAACGAAATAGGGGTTGTAATAAGTCTCTTGATGAGAAGGAACTTCAAGTTCTATAGGAATCAAGGCTTCAGAGTCGTATACAAGGGAAAATGGAGTATGGCTAGTCACAAACTTGTGGGAGGTTTGGTATGCCCACAATGCTAATGGAAGTTCGTCTACCTACTTGCCTCCGACCTTCTCCAAAAGCTTCCTCATAATGGACTTTCTGATTTTTTTAACAACTTCGACCTGTCCATTAACTTGAGGGTGAGCAACTGCCGTGAATCTTTTATAAGTATGATGCCGACGGCAAAAGTCTTTGAATTTAAATTTTTTTGTTTTGATCGTGGCTAAAGGTTTGGGTTCAACCCATTTGGTGAAGTAATCCACTGCTTTGATGGTGTATTTCGCACCACCCTTATTAATCGGCAAGGAGCCGATGATGTCAATAACCCAAGTGGCAAATGGCTATGCACTGACCATTTGAGTAATTTCTGTATGTAGGGTTCTCAGAATTTTAGCAAAAATCTAGCACTTGTCGCCTTGTCTAGCATGATCAGCTGCATCTTGATTGACAGTTGGCCAGTACCGTAAATGAGTATTTTTCTTTGTCAGGGTTCGCCCCCCGGCGTGATTGTCGCATTCTCCATCATGGACTTCTTTGAAGACTCATTTGACTTCATCATGGGCGATATACTAGAGTAGGGGAATGGAGAAACCCTTTCTATACATGACTTATTCTTGGATGATGTAGCATAAATCTTTGCAGAGAATCAATCGTTTTTCATTCCTCCGTCTGGGAAGGATCCCTCGTTGTAGATGACCTTTAATTGGAGTCATCCACAACTCTTTCTCCGGCTCCACCTCTAGTACCCAGTCGATTTCCATCTGGTTTATTCTCGGAGCATCTAGTACTTCGACTGGAACCAAGCCCATTTGTTGTGCATCCCCAGTGCTAGGAAACTTTGTCAATGAGTCGGCCTCTTTGTTTTGTTTTCAGGGAATGTGTGTGACGTCATGATACTCGAAGTTGGTCAATATCTCTTGGACGTTGATAAGGAATTGAGCGAGTCATTATCCTTTAGCCTGGTAATCTTCCCTGACTTGGCATACTATTATCCACGGATCACAAAAGATTTATAAAGTATTCACTCCGAGTTCTCTAGCAAGTTTGAGCCCGACGATCAAGGCTTCATACTCAGCTTTGTTATTTTTTGTAGGGAAGTCGAGTTTCAGGGCATAGCAGATCGATCGTTCCTCAGGAGTCACTATCACGATTCTGGCACCAGAACACCGATCGTCGGATGCTCTAACCATATACATTTTCCATCGGTTGGTCGGTTCTCCACTACTCTTCGGAGAGTCATTTGGTGCAGCGAATTCAGGTATGAAGTCCGCCAATGTTTGTCCCTAGATATTTCTTTAAGGAACATAGGTGATAGCGAATTCGCTTAGCTCGATATTCCATTTGAATAACCTTCCAGACGTCTTAGGTCGCAGTAGGACCTCTCGTAACGGCTGGTCGGTGTAGACTTTGATAGGATGAGCCTGGAATTAAGGGCAAAGCTATCGTGATGCAATCAACAAGTAGTAGGTGAGCTTTTTCAATTTCGGGTGGCTTCTCTCAGCACCTGTCAGTCACTTGGTAACATAATATATTGGCCTCTAGATCCGATTCTCTTCGCGTAACAGTGCGGCACTTTTGGCGTGTACCGACACTGCTAAATAGATGTATAAGTCCTCACAATCTAGTGCCTTGGATGGGATGGGAGGTCACTCTAAGTGATCTACCAGAGCTTGAAGCGCATCTATGCAATACTGCGTCCATTCAAAGTTCTTCTTCCCTCTCCTAATCAAATCAAAGCAGGGAATACACTGGTTGGTTTCCTTGGAGATGAATCTACTTAAGACGACGACCTTCTCATTAAGGCTCTATACCTGCTTGATTGTTTTCGGTGCTCGGATGTTCCGATTTGCTTGAATCTTTCTAATATTGGCTTGATTCTACAAGAGTTGATGATGAAGCCCCGAAATTTTCATGATGCAATGCTGAAAGAGCATGTCAAAGGATTAAGGTTGACCAGTCTTTGATAAGCAGCTCTACTGTTCTTTAGTCCAAACGGCATTACAACATAGCAATTTAATCTTAGATTGGTAGTGAAGCTGGTGTGCTCCCGGTCGAGGATGTGCATTGGGATCTAGTTGTATTCGGAGTACGCATCCATAAATTAAAGAATTTTATATCCAACTGTCGAGTCTACCAACTGGTCGATCTTCGGAAGTTGAAAGCTGTCTTTTGGGCACACCTTGTTCAGGTTTGAGTAGTCGACACATGTCCTCCACTTTCCATTAGCTTTTCTCACAAGAACTGGATCGGATACCCATTTCGAGTAGAGGGCGTCGTGGATAAACCCTTTTTTTTTGTTTATCCACCTCCTCTTTAATTCAGTAGGTCTCTCCGGATGCATGCCGCGTCGTTTTTTTTCACCGGGACATTCCTCGGGTCGATATTTAATGCATTACTCGCGCTAGCCGGTGAGATCTCACATATGCCAAAATGGGTCCAAGTGAACACATCAAGATTTGTACAGAGAAAACTAACTAATTCCTCCATCATCTTGCACTGAGTTGTGATTCGTTCTTCAGTGCTCGTGATGGGTTCTAGATGCTTTGAGTGATTATCGATGATGGTTGAAGATCAGGCGTAAGGAGCGTTGAATCAAACACCAAGTAGAGCTTAGTCTTGTTTTGCATGCAGATACATAGCAAGCTTTTGCTTTGAGTTTGAATCTGCTTGTACATTCAAGTAACGCGCTTTCCATTCTATGTACTCACGGTCCGTTACTCGGCATTCGGGTTGGAGTGATGGTTAGTTGCCAGTGAGCTTGGGCATCGATTCGATGATTCTAACTCTAGGAATCCTTTCGGTCGTTGTCTCGAGTCGTCATAAACACCAGGTATGTGTTACAACATTAAGCTATCGCAGCCAGTCTTTGGATGATCGCGCTTCTACTCCTGGTCTCGGGTTGATAAATGTATTGCATGGACGGTCGAGTCTCGTTCTAGTGGTATTTATACTCCCGCCTAAATTCCAAAGACTTAGAGTTGATCGATGAATGGTCGGTTCACATTCATCTTGTTTCTCGTTCGTGCCTCCAAGTCCGAGCCATACGTCGATAAGTAAGAAGGCAAGTCATGTCCACTTTGGCTTTATACTCTAACCTGTTGAATTGTGGATCTGGTTAGTTGATGAAAGGCCGAGTCTCGTCTATCCTGGATTGTATTCTTGTTTTTTCTTCTAGGGGGAATACTTCGATGGTCCGTCGGATTTAAGGCATGAGTTGGGTACTGGACGGTTAATCATGTCCACTTTTGGTGCAAATGTCGCCATACTTTGGGCGAGGACCCGAAGAATAGATGGTTAAGCCAAATCCAATTAGTGATTGATGCTCTCCCTACTGGACCAAGGGCAAGGATAAGTGTGCAGAAGGTCGAGTCATGTCTGTTTCATTTTGCTCTTCTAGTTGGATCATAGTAAGAGTCAACAAATGAATGGTTGCGTCGCGTTCATTCGGAGCTTGACGGTCAGTTGTGTCCATTTTAATTCATATTCTCCCACTAGATCTAGGGATAGAGTTGGCTCAGGTGCAGTCAGGTCATGCTCATTCGATTTCATACTCCTCCTGATGGATCGAAGGAGGGTGCTGGAGAATTAATGATCAAGTCACACTTATTCATGGTTTATTCTCCTATCCTCACTCTGATGATCAAAGTTTTTCGAAGGACATTCGGGTCACATCCGTTTGTGTTTATTGTGGATCGATATTGATCGTCGACCCAGTGGTATGATATGGAAAGCTTGGATCGACATTGCCTGTCGACCCGGTGGTACGATGTAGTCGGCCACCCGTAACTTCAGACATCGTTTGTATTGGCTTTGTATTGAGGCCTCCTTGCAGTTGCTGCCTTAAGTTGTAAAGATCACCAAGCCGGAGCTATACTGAGATGTATTCATCTTGTAGTAGTTTGTACTCCCGTTCCCATTCTTGGGTTAGTAGAATTAGTTCGTGGATGGTCGAATTTCATCCGTAAAGAGTTTATACTCCTCCTATCACGTTCAGGTCGTAGTTTATGGGATTGTGAGTGGTCGAACCGTACTCATCTATTTGTTTATACTCATATCCACACTTTGGGGATAAGAGTTTGTTAGTGGGTGGTTGAATCGCACCCAGTTTGTGTTTATACTCCAATCCGCACCGGAGGACCAGAGTTATTTGCTGGACGATCGAACCGCATCCTTGTCTTAGTTCGGATTTTTGCTTCTGTCGAGCCTTAGGAATAAGATGAGGGTTTTGGTGAACTTCGAGCTTGAGTAAAGGAGCATATGGTCAGATCTCATCCACTTTGAGTCGTGTGTTTTCCCCTAAGTCAGGGACAAGAGTTGGAGAGCGGATGGTCGAACCATGACCACTTTTTTATGGTATTTATACTCTAGACTGCGCTGAGGGACCAAAGTTGATTGATGGACGGTCGAACCGCATCCATCTTTTTTGATGTTTATAGTCCAGTCCACCCTGGGGGACTAGAGTTAGTAACTAAATAGTCGAACCGCGCACATGTTTTAGTGCTTATACTCCAATCTGCACTCTAGGGACCAGAGTTGGTCAATGGATAGTCAAACCACATCCATCTTTCTATGTTTATACTCCGGTCCATGCTCCGGGGACCAGAGTTTTATGATGGGTGGTCAGTCACACCCATTTTTGATTTACACTCCACCTGTCAGGTCATGGTAAGAGTTGTCAAATGAACAATGGAGTCATGTTTGTTAGTGGGAAGGAATTCTACGCCCAGTGTTTAGGACAAAAGTTGGCGAGTGGACGGTTTATTCACGTCCACTTGGTAATTAAGCGATCGATGGTTGAACCACATTCCATGGTCCATACTTGGCTGGACGGTTAGGACTCATCCAATTTGCTTCGTACTTCTCCCGGCAAGTGAAGGAAGATAGTTGTTGGGTGGACAGTCAAGTCACATTCACCTCGAGTTGCAATCGTGTTCTCATATCGAGGGCGGTGCCTGCTGAGTAGATATCCATTCATGCCTACTTTAAGTCGAGCTGCTAAATCGCACCCCATGTCCAGGGCAAGTGTTGATGTATGGATGGTCAATCACATCAACTTTATCCGGATCTCGATCTTGCTTAGCTTTGTGAGAGGCACAAGTATATTGGCGAACTTCAAGTGTGTGCTGGGGAGTGGATGGTCTAATCACATCCACTCCATGTCCTTCTTTGGTCTCCAAGTCAAGCGCGGAGGGTGCTGAGCGGACTTTCAGCCATGTCCACTTTGTAATTGATTCTGACCTTGTCAGGCTCTGAGTAAGACATAGATGTTCTATCAGAATTGAAGTAAAGAGTAAGAAGTGGATAGTCAAGTGACACCCACTTTCCATTTCGAGTCCTTTCCCGAAAGTCAGGGGCATATGGTAGCTGATGAGCGGTTGAATCACGCTCGTCTTGATGATCCCCCAAAGGTCTGATCATGGTCCGTGGAGGTTGGTTGGTGCCCAACTCTAAGTACTTGGTCACCTGAATCATTTGAAAGTAGTTCAGTTCAAGTTGGTCGTAGTTCACAACATAATTGAAATTGAAATAAATCTTATTGATAAGTGAAGCAGAGTCATATGCTCACTATTCCACTTTTCCCCAGCCTTTCTCAATTGGAAGACGACCGAAGGTGGTCCAATTGATAATCAGAGTTCTTTATTGATCAGATGTTCCCTACACGCCATTCTATAGGGCTTTCACATATTATTGAAACTTTTCTTTCCGGATCAGCTTTCCGATCACATCTCAGAGGTGTTTGCAATCACTGGTATTATGACTATGTGTATCTTTAAATACACAAAATTTCCCGAATTTCTTCTAGGTTTCGGTGGACTCTCTCGAGGCTGGTTTCTAGTACTACTCCGAATCACGAGTCTCCAAGTAGATGTTTTCGATTGAATCATTCAAAGGAGTATATGAGTTGAATTTTGGGATTCTGGGTCGTCTTTTATAATCCGAGTCCTCGTCTAGGGCATCATCATTGTTGGACTCACTTTAAATCCCTTTGGAACACGGGTCTGCATTATTATTTTCCCTAGTCAGCTTTGCCTCCTCCTTGCTTAGGTTCTGGTTCGCTTTGTAACAGAAACTATTCAAGGTCTTAGGAGGCTCTTCGGGTAACTAAGCGCCAAAGTGTACCTTAGGGTCGATTCCCCTTATCAGCGCCATCAGTATGATATTCTCGCTGGGATTTCTCACTTCAGTGACAGCAGTGTTAAATCACTGCCAGAAGTCTTTGAGCGGATCATCTGCCGCTTGGAATAAATTGGATAATGACATCACATCCTTGGTGCGATTCACATGCTTCATGAATTGCTCGACAAACTTTTGATCCGGTTGATCGAATGAGGAGATGGATCTGGGTGGTAACTATGTACACCGTATTATCATTGTTTCTTCAAGGAATATGGGGAAACATCTGCATTCGATGACATCCGTTGCTTTGGCGGGATCCATGTGCCACTCGAGCTTCATGAGATGTTGTCGAGGGTATATGTTCACTATATACGTTGGCATGGTTGGCATAATAAATCACCTCAGATATTCTGCACGCAGAACGACTTCGATGACTAGGTTTTGATTGGGGGAGATGTTGTAATCATCGTCAATTCGATCCGTTTACAAGTTACGGCTGCCTATAATGCTTGTGAATGATGTATGCATGGTTGTCCAACGTTTGAATGGTTAAGAATGCCGATCGAATGGCAAATTAGTTTGAATGTGGTCGTCGATCGGTGACGATCCCCAAACTTTCACCCAACTGGGTTGCGATCCATGTAAGGCAGTAAGGAAGGCCTCTTGAGGTTACACACTAAGTTTCAAGTCATTTGGAGTCTGTATTCCCGAGTTATGACTGAAACAAGATGGAACGGTATTGACGAATAGGTGATAATTTACTTGTAGTTCCACCCAAGAAAATTTGCTATTTGCTTGGAGTCAGTCCCTGGTCACTTAGAGTCGCTGAATTCAAAGTGCTGGGTTGGTGATGAACGGTTCTTGGAGTCATATTGGTGCTTGCTTCGAGGAAACCTTGGTTTTACCCGAGTTTGACCTTGGGCCAAAATTTCAAGAGTTTTCTTCATGTCGAATGGATGATTACCTGAGTTCGACTTTAGGTCGACCTTGAAGGGAGTTTTTCGAAAAACGTTTTGCCGATTTTTGATGGTTTTTGACGACTACCACTCGTGATTCGACGATGGAGGTTCCATAATGGTAAGTGATGACTTTGATGATGGATAACTATACTTTGAGATGGCATTATAGACAATGTAGGTCGGTTGTCGCATAAGCCGTCGTACCATAGCTGGCAAATCAGGTGTTCAGAAGTTGGTCATCTGAGAGTAGTCGTCATCTACCCTTGAAGTCTGATCCGGTAACCGACCCAAGTCTATGTCATATCACCTTGGCTCTTCAGCTTTTGGGAGTAACATTTGAGTAGCAGTTCCTTATCTATTCCTTGGATGTAATTCAGGAGCTACCACTTGATACCCTTTGCCTCGGTCAATCATCGGACGTAAGAAAGTGGATAGAATGCACCGTCTTTAAGTTGAGTTCCGAATCGAGAATGCAGGGGCACTGCGCTGCGGCACAGGTTCATATTTTTAGAGCTTTTTTTTAAAGAAATGGATCATACCTGATCCATATTTATTATTATTATTTCATAAGAGATGCTTTATTTTTATTTGTAGGCCGATCCCTTTAAATTGCGCACTTATCCCTTCCGCATTAACTTTGCCGATCCTTGCTTATGAAATGGAACAGTTCAAGAATGGGATCGGTTATGGCATGGGGAAGTGTATGAATGTGGGATCGGTAGTAGATATGGAGGGATCGGCTATGTAGGGATCAATTGTAGTTGAGTGTGGAGGGGTCAGAATTTTTCGTTCATGACATAGGATCGGTCATGACATAGGGATCGATCATGACATAAGGATCGATCATGACATAGGGATCAGTCATGACATAGGGATCGGTCATGACATATGGATCGATTATGACATAGGGTTAGGTCATCACATAGGGATCGGTCATCACATAGGGATTGGTCATTTTGGCTTTGAGAGAGGGATCAGGAGTGAACTGATTTGGAGAGGGATTGGTTGTGCTGGTTTGGAGGGATCGCTCGTTTTCTATATGAGAGGGATCGGCTATGGGGACATGAACAAGGGATCAACTAGAGGAATCGGTCGTTGCATTTGGAATCTGAAACTTGACAAGGCTTGACTATATAGGACAGGGATCGGGTACAATCCCTTTCCCTATGAGGGACTTAACTATTTTTTGGCTCCGCTAAATTGAGTGTGAATTTCCGCATCCGATCCCAAGAATTTGCATACATGAGTGAATCCGATCCATTCTAAATAGACATGAACACATGAACAACTCCAAACAAGAACACTAGCATCATCATTTCCTTCAACTCCGTGCGAAGTTGATTTAATTCTTCTAAACATGGCTATCAGGTTCCTTTAGATTTCCTTCAAATCTGAATAGAATGGGAAGTTTATCGGTAGAAAGCTGGATTAATCTCATGAATATAGGAATCCACAAGTAGATGATGAGATCCAATCAAGCTGATAATTCAATTCCCAGTGAAAGCACCAAAATGTTGATGCCAAAAATGGACATCAACACCCAATAGAATCTAGTAGTGATTAAATGAAGAAAGAAATTAAAATAGAGTAAAAATCATAAATGAACACATAGATTTTTATAGTGATTCGACAATCTTGGCCTAAGTCCACTTCATATTTTTATTAATCTTGCACTTGATTATGATTACAAGAATTTTGGATTAGTTGGGATCCATTAGTATAAGAATGAAGAATAAAAATGGAAGAGCCTTGGCAACCGAAAGAAGTATCCCTTTTCTGATGTCGTGCCTGCTGTATTTATAGGGAAAGACGTGCATGGATCGGGTTGAAATTTTGGCAGAAGAACCTCCAAGCCAAGACGAGGCCACACAAGAATTTTAAGACCCACTGGGGCCCACAAATAGGGATCGGCCCTGATCCCTATTTTGGTGTCCAAATGGGGAGAGATCCCTTTGGGGGGGTTCCCTATGATGTTAGATACTTGCCCTCCAAATTTCTTGTCATTCCGACATACGTTTTGTGAGATATCACGGTTTCCGTGAAGTGGTGTTGCATGTATTCTAATTTTAACCGATCCCTTTGGAGGGATAGGGGCCAATCCCTCTGAAGTATCCCATTTGATGTGCAATCCCTATGGGGTGTTCCATGTGTTGTAGTAAACTTGTGTTCCTAGTTTCATGTCAATTAGATGAGTAGAACTTGAGTTATTGCTCGATCTTTGGTGCAATGTGTGTTGTCTCCTGCTTCTAGCCTATCCCTATTAAGGGAAGAAGGCCAAACTCTCTCTTTGTCCTTTTAAGGTGCGATCCCTGGGTTAGGTTCCCTAGGGTCCGCACATCTTGTTCCTAAAATTTCATATGCATCGGACTTATGGATCTTGAGATATTTATTTTTTTCCATTGACTTGCACTTGCTTGGCTAAAATATGCCGGTCTCTTCTGTACGGTCCCTTTTATATCGATCTTTTTTATACGATCCTTTTTATACCGATCCCTTTTATATTGGTCCCTTTCTTAAGTAAAGTAACTTGCCCATAACTTGACATGCAAACTCCAAACGACTTGAGATTTGAAATATAGCCTCGTGAGGCCTTCCTTGTCACTCTATATCGATCTCACCCAATTGGGACAAAAACTGAGAATATGTACCAATCCCCTAGGAAAAGGGATCGGCACCGATCCCCCGCCTTGGGGGTGGCATTATTCCATACTTAGAATATTCTAGAGAGTTTATCTCTTAGTCTCGATTAATCGTCACTTCATATCATTGCCAACACTTGATTTCTGGACATGACAATCATCGCTCTGGGTAATTAGCCTTGATAACAGTTGAGTCTAACTTTTCCAATCAGTTTGAATATAGCCGGGTCAAAATACCGGATAACAATGGTATATACAGGATTCAGTCGACTAAATTTAGCATTTTAGTTGACTTAAAACCGAGTCTTTTTCATGTCAAGTCTTAGCATATACGTTGAATATGTGTACATGTGTGTATACCATTACGAAGAGATTTTAACATGCATAAATTTCTAGACTACTAACTCTATGAAGGATATAAATTTCTGTGTCATCATCATCTTGTCTTCGTTATGCAGATGTATTTGAATAGCTAATTTCCTACAAATGTTTATAATACACATAATACATTCTTTGTATTTTTTTCACTATCAAAATATGAGGTTCTATCATTATATTATAGGTTATCGCTACAATTGACTCTGTGTTCTCTGTTATTACTATATATTGAGTATTGTTCTATCCTGGAGGTACACGTATTTATTACTTTGTACCAACACTGATTTTGTATGGAAGAATTGTATATTTGATGTTTTAATACCTATTAGTGTTAGTTCAAGGGAATATTCATGTGTGTACCCTTTATAGCGTCATTCACCTTATTATTTGACAGTATTACTCTGTAATACTCTTGGATAGTATTGGTATAGAGGTGAGGTGTCACAACATGGTATCAGAGCAAGGGCTAGAAAAATACATCATATATCAGAGACACGAGTCATTGGCCTTAGATGAGGTATAGAGTCCTATCCCTTTGAGTGGGATAGGTAGTTAGTATATAATAAGGATAATAGAGTATATAAATATGTTATACGATGATATTAGGGTAATCATCTGGGACATATTCATATTTTTTTATATTTATTATTTTATTACTATCTATTAGAAAACATAATAATAATAATAAATAGAAAATGATTGACTTAGGGTGGCATGGTATAAATTATTGTATTTAGATATTTTAGCGATCAGAGTGCGCCGCGGGAACGTGATTGTAATATTTTGAAGAAAATAAATTTATGGAAGAGTTATTTTTTAAGTTTGTGGTGTCTGTGGTTTAGAAATATAATACAAGTTAAATTTTAAATTTATAAATATTAAATGATGGATTACGACAATGAGAAATAAAATTTGTATAATATTGCGAAGTTTGTATATTCAAAAAAAACATTTGTAGAAAACCTTTATCTATGGATTATTTTAATAAGAAGTATTAATCCTACTTTTAAAAATATTAAATTTTATAATCTAATTAAGGTATTTGCATTATAAAATAAAGAGAGTTTTGGAACAAAATAGTATTTTAGAAGAATTTGTTTTAGGATGTTTTAAAATTAAGAAATATTTATTGAAAATTTTATATGTAAAATCATGAATTGGAACCTTAGTGAAAGAATTTACTGATAACATTTTGGATTATTGTGAAAATGTTTTGAAGTTTACTATAATTTTAATAGTACTTGAATAGTGTATAAGTTGAATTTCTATTGATAGTAAGTTTATTAGAAGAGAGTATTTCATAATTTTGGAATTATTAGTTATAGATTCCTCCTAGGTAAATTGCAAGGACACAATTTTGTTAAGTGGGAAGTCTGTAACGACCTGTGTTTTTAGGACAAATAATAATAATAGCATTTGAGTTTTTTAGGAAGCAAGGGTTTCCCCTCGATCGTCTCGTAGTTGCGGTGTGAACTTGGTTTCTGCCTGCATTCGATCGCGCTTGTGTACAGGAATTTCCTGGTCCACCTCCCATTCGGGACCGAGATGGGCCCGTATCGCGACAGGCCCAACTGGAATGATTGGATCCCCATCTTGGTTGGGTGCGGAAGGTGGAGAGGGAGGGGCTTCCCATCGTTCATCCCGTAGTTGCCGTGCAAACTTGGTTTCCGCCCACGTTCGACTGTGCTTGTGTACTGGAATTTCCCGATTGACCTCCCGTTCGAGCGCTGAGACGGGCCCAGATCACGATGGGCCCAATTGGAAAAATGATCAAAACCCCCTCCTGGGTGAGTGGGGAAGAGGAAGGGGAAGGGGAGGGCCTACCTCTTGATCGTCCTGTAATTGCCGTGCGAACTTGGTTTCCGCACGCGTTCAACCGCGATTGTGTGCAGGAAGTTGTTTAATACTAGGTTTAAAAAATGGATTTTGGTATTTAAATTTAAACAAATTAAATATGGAAATAATTCTTGAAATTTTGTAAAAGTGCAAAAATAATTAAGCAATGTTATTATAATTTTTAATGAAATTATATTGTGATTTTATGTTTATAGAAAATAATTTTATAAAAGGAAGAAATGGAAGAAAGGGAAATGAATCAAATAATGAAGTAAAGCCCAACACCACAAGCCCAATAACTCCAACTTTAATCTAACCACCCCGACTACTCCATATTCATTTTCGAGAGGTTTCAAATTTTGAGACATTTCTATCTCTCAACAGTTCTTCTCTATTTATAAATGTAACCTTAACTTTAGCATTTAAGGATTTTAGAAATGAATCTCCTGAAGCAAGAAACTAATATTTTCTTCTCCTTTTGATAATTAGAAATAAAATCATATAATTAATTTTAAGCCCAGATCCAATATCGTTTCTTTTTCCTGTCGAGATGTGGGTGCGTACGAGGGGAGATTATGGTTTCATCGAGGCAATGTCCTTTAGGTTGCATGCATTCAAAGGTAGTGAGGGAGAAGACTAACTACCAATAGGTCGATACATGCATGCTCATAAAGGGGATTAAGGATCGTTGAGACGTTGTTGTCTAGTGGAGTACGTGCGTGCATCTAAAAAATATATAGGAAGAAGGAAACAAAAATTTGATATGATTTTTCCACCGATGTTTATAAGTTTAATTCCAATTAACTTCATGTCTATTCTCTGGTAATAATTCAATGCTTGACCTAAGAGTTTTCGAATTTCATATTTGATTTCTATGATATATTACAATTCTGAAAGCTTTGATGCACATGTTATTCCTTGTTTTGATGCTTGACGTTGGTTTGAAACATATTTTTGTGCTTCACTTTGTTGCATCCATTGATTTACTGGTTTTGTGCATGCATTGAGTTTGTATGCTTGTTTTTACATGTCTATATATTTGAAACAGTTACTCCTTGCCGAGTCTATATGTCTGAGTGTTCATGTTTGCGTCCCTTTATGTCACCACCATGTCATGTCTGGTTGTTTGAGGCAAATGCAGATGATTGTGCATCCCTATATTGTTTAGTTGTTGCTTGATCATTCCACTGTGTGCACTTGTATACGTAGCTCTTGTGATTTTATTTGGTCTGAACCATCGCCGACTTTTGTGCATTCCCTTATAGTTAATATGAACTGAAATGGTTTCACATGTGTACTGCATTTGAGTAGATAGTGAACTATTCCTGCCTTGCACTTGTTCATTTGTTGAGCCATTTTCTTTTGCTGACTGCACCATTTTTGTACCTAGTTTGCATTTTAGGGCCTGTTTTACTTGTTTTGTTTTACTGCCTTGTATACTCGATGGTTTGGTTGTTTTCCTTGAACTGAAATGAAATGATGCATTGTATCCTATTTTGCTGCTATGAACCTCGGGTGCTTGAACCATATTGCTGAGACTTTATGGTTTCTAATTCTTGTGGTTGAGTGAATTTGCACGAGTTCCAGCAGTCTTAACTTTGTTTTGTGTGCTCTTATGTAGAGCAGATTTTGGACACATCTTAGTGGGTATTTCATTAATAGTTATATTTGACTTATTTTCATGTTTATACACATTACTCTGTTCATTGCCTAAATCGCATACCTGCCTGCAAACTACTATTGCATGCGTATTTTGTATGCGTGTTAGTGCAAGTGTGCATGCATGTATTTTCCTATGTAAGTGCTGGTGTGTGTGTATGCCAGTGTGTTTGTGAGTTGAATGTATTCCCATGGGTTGTGTTGATAGAAGTGTGTGTGTGACGGTGTTCATACATACATACATACATATATACATATATATATATATATATATGTGTGTGTGTGTGTGTGTGTGTCGTGTCGTGTACAAGTGCTTTGAATTAGTGTGAATTTGCATGTGTGTATGTGTTCCTCTTAGCGCGCGCGTGCATTTTACTATTTCATGATGTGTGTGTATGATTGTTTTGGTATTTATTTTGTTGTGTGCTGTGCTTTATTAAGTGTGTGAGTAGGTAGCTATAAAAATTTGTGTACATGATCATGCCTAGGAGTACGTGCTCATCTTTGCATATATATATATATACACACACACACACACAAGTTACCTATTGTAGCTATTATTATTGAAATCTATCATATGTACATGTGCAAGGAGAGTAAGTGTAAATCGTTATATGTGGGTTGTGTACACGTATGTATGTATGTATGTATGTATGTATGTATGTATGTGTATATATATATATATATATTGTTTTGTGTGTGCATTTGCTGCCATACTATTGTTTTGATCCTTAGATTTATTTAATAAGTTTGTATAAATTTGACCTTTAAATTTGTGTACCCAATATTATATTTATAGTTTTGTGTTTCATATGGGTTTTGTACCTGATATTTACAAATAAATACGTACTTAGTTTTTAGAGTGTGAGGATTTGTTCATTTAGTTTATTTTATTATATAATGGTTAACTAATTACAAAAATAATAAGCTTTAAAATTCAATGATGTTTTGTTTGTTGAATATATTTAATAAAAGAAAATGTTTTACTTAACAACAGTTCTCAGTCATTTAATTTAGAAACTTGTTATTAATAATATAGAAAATACTATATTATGGTTTAATACACTATTTATTTAAATCTAGAATAAATATATAATAACTATCATTTATAACCTAATTCTAATTATTAATTTGTTATATATATAAAATTATATGTTGTGAGTGTTTCATTATTACTATGTAATAATTTGTGTATTTATGTATATTTGAATAATCTAATTTTATATTAGTTTCTAATTTTTTATTTTTTATTTTCTATCTTCTTCATATTGATTTCGATGATACAAATGATTCATCGTTGATATTGTTTGATCAATGATTTAAGATGATATGATAATGACATATATCTATTGATTTTGTGAGATTTCATTTCTATGTGACGTGAAATTTGAATAAACGGACTAGTGATACCATCTGGTTTATGACTTTTGGTAACACTTTTTCGGCTATTCATTGGACTTGTCATATAGAAATATCTAGTGTGGATTAAGTGTAGTTTATGAGCATTGAATAATTATCCAAGTAACATGTTGCGGATGGGACACTGTTTTGCTATTCGTTTGATTATTCTTTGTAAGTAAATATCACTCAAACGGGGATGTACTCATGTGTATGTGGTGATACTCACTATAGTGGGTATATTTTAGTCGTATGTTGACTTATACAGAGCCGTGTGATGACCTATGTCTAGTGCTATGAGTAGATATTGGCTAGGAGTATTATCGTCCACATTGGGTCCGACTTCCTTTATATTTCGAAAGTGAACCAGATTGGCCAATATCCACCCTGGGGGCCTGATTGTGGATCACGCCCCTAATTTGTGACACCTTGTTTATGTTATGTTAGCCTTGTGCTAGTGTTGTGTGGTGCCCCTGTGTCACATAGCCCAACAGTCAGTCATCCTTGGGGTACAAGTGTCGGTAGTTATGGCCGAAGAGGTTATGCATTGTCTAGCCTATGGTGGATCATTGCCACGATATCGAGAGGGGAGAGGTAAGGGTAACCGATGACTATATGAGTCATGTTATATGGACCACGTGTGGCTCATGAAGCAAGTAGACATGCTGTCAGTCTCCCGTCTAGTTCCGGTATGTGTATGTGTGGTAGTGGATTGGCTTATATGTCCCTATCCTATCATGGGTTGACTAGACTATTGACTGGTTTAGTCTTAAGGTGTAGTCAATCCTTGTATATCACTCTTTGTTGGTTTAATATTTTAGAGATAGCCATTGTTTATTGATTATGATTTGGATTGTAATAGATTATCTTTGTGACCTATATATTATTGTATGATTTGATGAGCTATCTCATATTTACTACTGATTATATGATTTTATAATATTATATCAGGGCATTATTGTGTGTTAGCTTGATTCAGTGGATGATTTTATTTTTATGATAATGTTTTATTTTCTGGATGATTCACCCAGTCAGATAAGTATTCTTGATTTCTTTTGAATTGTTTATATGGGTAACGACATTTTATATAGGGTGTTGTAATGTTTTACGTTATATGATATTTGAGTTTGTATGAGATAATATTATATGTTATTAATAATATATGTTGATACATTTCAACTATATAGATGGCTTGACCAGCATCTGCATTACTGAGCTTAGAGGATATATACAAGGAATTGTTATATGATATCTATATGTTATGAATTTACTGTATATAGTTGACATAGAATTGTATATGGAATATTCGTCTTATTTTATTGAGACAATTGACATCGGAAATAATTGTATCTAAATAATATCATATATATACATATATTATATATTATATGGTACATTATTGCTGCAATTTACACTGTGTTCTCAATTATTACTATATATTGAGTGTTGTTCTATCCTGGAGGCACACATGTTTATTACTCTGTATCGACACTGAGTTCATATGGGAGAATTATATATTTGATGTTTTAATACGTACCAGTATTAGTTCAAAAGAATATTCATGTGTGTACCCATTATAGCCTCATTCTGCATATTAGGTTATATTATTACTTTGTAATAATCTTGGATAGTATGGATTGTTGGGCGAATTCTCACCACCGGACCAGCCACCATCCAACTAAAGCTCCACCGGTCCACTTCCAAGCAACACCGAACCAACTTGCCTCCCACCTCGTTGCCGAACCAACTCCATCCGCCGAACCAAGCCCTTCACCGGACCAACTCCAATCGCCGAACCAAGCTCTTCACCGGACCAGAACCACCGAACCACTCATCACCACTCTTCACCGGACCAGAACCACCGAACCAACTCCTACCCCAACCATCTCCGAACCAAGCGATGCCGAACCAACGCTACCAGGCCCGACCACACCAGCCCAGGCCCACCAGCAGCTATATACATCCAAGACCCCTGCCTCCAGCCTCACTCTATAAATAGAGGGGTAGGGGTACAACAATGGGGGATAAGTTTTGAAAGCTCAAGCACGGAGAGAACTTTCAAACAACTTTCAGATACTTGTATCAAAGCTTTGTACTTGTAATCTTAAGAAGAAAAGAGAAATAATATATAAAGTGGACGTAGGCACATTCTGGCTGAACCACTATAAATCTGCATGTCTTTTACAGTTTAGCCCCTACTTTTCATATATTTGCATAAATCACCCAAATCACTAAGAACAACATAAAATCTATTAAATCATACGACTTTGAGGTGTTTGTCCATTTTTTGTGCAAACATTTTTGGTGCTTTCACTGAGAACTGAAACTCGAAACTTCAGCTTCTTCCACTTAACATTCTTCCTAACAGCATCGTTCATTGCTTGGAAAGAATGCCTCCCAAGCAGAAGAAAGATGTTAACAAAGGGAAAAACATCGCAACTAGCAGTCTTCCAGATCCAGTGGTCACAGACCAGGCGAATCGTCCCCTTCCAGCAGCAGTGCCAAATGAAGGTCAGGCAAATCCAACCACCCCTGCCGCGGAACAGCCGGCAGCAATTACTAGGGCAGATCTAGACAGGGTTGTGGCTGAAGTGACTAACCGCTTCACATCCTAGCAAGAAGCCTTGGTGGATCATCTCATGTCACGCTTAAGGGATGTTGAAGAGTCAAACCGCAACACCGAATCATGGGGTGAGTCCCAGATTGGAGGATCTCAGAGACAACAAAGGTCTTCCTTCTTCGAAGGAGCTAACGGCAGAAGCAGCCGTGGTAGGAGCCGAGACCGAGCTCAGCCCGAAGTTAGGCCTGAGGAAACGCTTGGAACCGAACCCAACAGGGGAGGTACCGAACGGAGGCCAACTATAGCTGAGCATGTCATACTGCCTAACCACGGAAACGCCAGTGAACGGGGCCGAGCTAGAATCCAGGCCAAAGTTGGACCCGAGGAAGTGCTTAGATCAGAACCCAACAGGGGAAGATCAAGGCAAGGGCCAACTGTAGCTGACCCTAGCATGCTCCCAGAAGACCAAAGGCAGCCACTGGAAAATATGAGGAATGATAGACGATACCATCCCTACAGGTCATCTGGACGGAATCAATCCCACAGAACAGAACCAAACTTGTTTCTATCTACCCCAAATTATGATGAAAGGATGACACGCTTATTCAGAGAGTGCGTCCAATGGGAGCAAAGAGATCGAGGGATAGGCGCTAGGGTAACCAGCCCTTTCGCCCGCAATATCGAAATTGCTATCACCCCCCGAGAATGGAAGATGCCAACAATGGAACCTTACAAAGGAACCTCCGACCCCGTTGTACACTTACAGAGATACACACAACATATGCTCATGAGTGGAGCAACAGAGGGAGTACTGTGCAAATGCTTTCCACTATTCTTAGCAGATCTCGCTACCTCCTGGTTCTGTCATTTACCCCAGGGATCCATCAGCTCGTGGGAAATGTTGAAAGAAAAGTTTATCAGTTAGTTCCGCATTCATGTGGAACAACCTAAGGACGCTTATTCCTTATCCAGCATCAAACAGAAACCTGGAGAGAAACTGGAGCAATACCTAACCCGATTCAATGCCGCAGCGGCCGCAGTCCAAGATGCCGACGAGAAGCTTATCCTAATGGCCCTCTGTAGTGGTGTGCATCCGGACTCTAAATTTGCTAGAAGGTTGACAAAAGAAAAACCAACTACTTTACCCGATTTCTTCCATGAAGCTGGGAAATATATGAGGCTTGAGGATGCTGCCGTTGAGGGGCAGTCAGGACAACAAAATAAGGCAACTCACAGCAATGCGCTTGCTGTGGCAAGGGACGTTCGAAGAAATGATTCTAGAGACAATGCTGGGGGCAAGAAGGGAGAAAAGCGCCTATATCGGCCAGGACCGAGATTCGACGCTTACACTCCTTTGAACGAAACCGTCGAAAACATCTTCCTTGCCACCCAAGGCGAAGTTAGATACAAACGCCCACCATACAAGAAGGAATCAGATAACGCGCAGAAGTCTGGAAAGTTCTGCCGCTTCCACGAATCTCATGGGCATGATACCAATGAGTGCCATCATCTCCGGGACTTGATTGAAGAACACATTAGAAGGAAGAAACTAGAACACTATGTAAAAGGCCAGGACAGGACTCCAGCTCCTGCCAATGAGAACCCAAGGCTACCCTTACCGGAGATCAGCAGAGGAAACCACAACACTAGCGGCTCTAGTCAAGAGAAGATAATGGTCCATACCATCTCAGGAGGACCGCACATCGCAGACAGAAGCCACTACAAGAAAAATTCCTTTTTATAGCGTTTAAAAAACGCTGTAAAAGGATACGATGGCGTTTTTATAAACGCTGTATATCAACAAGTTGTAATATGTCAGGGATCTATAATAGCAACCTCAGAATCGCTATAAAAAACATGCTATAAATGACGTTACTTATAGCGTTTCTGAATTGCTATTAAATGGACGATTCATGACATACAAGGACCTTTCTATAGCAATTGTAAACGCTGTAGATATATCATTACCCGATTATTATAGCAATTATAAATGCTATAGAAATATCATTGCCGGATTATTATAGCAACTATAAATGCTGTAAAAATGCTATAGAATGTTTACTTTAGTCTTTCATAGCATTATTTACTTGCTATGAAAACTTATACGTTATTTCACACAGTATTAACAATTAAGCATAAAAAAATATGAATAAAAGCATTTCATGCACAATATTAATCATATAAATATTAGTAACAATTCATACAATCGTAGCTAACCAAAACAATACATAATAAAAGTAACAATCCATACAACCATAGCTAACCAAAACGATACATAGTAAAAGTAAAGATGTAAGAACATCGACACAAAATACATTTAAAGGAGAATTAGTGCGGCAACATATTTTTTCATGCCTTCCACCATAGCGTAAACCCAGAGCATCATACACCACCTGTCAAAAAGCACATACGTCTATTAGTCATAAAAAGTAAACATAAATTATCATGAATATCGATTTGTACATTTTATCGATGAAGAAAAATATCAAATACGAAATTATGTTCGGTTTTTAACAAAGCAACATGCTTAGTTTTTAACTGAGCAAACTAAACAAGTTTTAACTAAGCATATGCTCAGTTTTCAATTGAGCATATGCTCATTTTTCAACTGAGAATGCCTCATTTTTTAACTACGCTCAATTTTCAACTGAGCATAGCTCAGTTAAACACTCGGTTTTCAACTGAGCATAGGCTCAGTTTTCAATAGAGCATATGCTCAGTTTTCAATTGAGCATTTGCTCGGTTTTCAAGTGATCATATACTCAGTTTTCAACTAAACATAGCTTAATTTTTAACTGAGAAAACACTTAGTTTTCAACTGAGCATGGGCTCAGTTTTCAACAGAGCAAACTCACATAGTTTTAACTGAGAAATCTCTCAGTTTCTAACCCAGTTTTTAACCGAGCTTATGCTCAGTTTTTTACCCAGTTTTTAACCAATCTTATATTCAATTTTTAACCGAGCTTGTACTAAGCTTTTAACTGAGCAACCTTGCTCAACTTTAAACTGAGCATAGACTCGGTTTTTACCTGAGCATAGACTCAGTTTTTAACTGAGCAAATGTTTGGTTAGATGTTCAGTTTTTAATTGATAAAACTTGCATAGTTTTTAACTGTCATTGTATCAGTCTTTTTTACTCTTTTTTTACTCTGATGTGTAATGCATTTGACTGTAAGCAAATATAACGAATAAAATTCAAATTTGAATATCTTGTATTTCATTTTATAAGCAGAAACTAGAAGGAAAAAGGTAGAAATATATGAGATATTTAAAGCAAGTAGGATAACTGTGTGGGCATGAATATACAATTTTAAGACCATAGACATGGCTGTCACTATTGTTTGAAGAGCATCCATACAAATCAATAAGTAAATGATCTATAATATGAAGATTTACCGGGAGATCAGCAATTGCTTGGCTAACTGAACTACAAGCTGCCGCAGTTGCACCTGTTTGTAACGCATTCATTGATACGTTAATTAGGAAGAAAAATACAGCGGGCTTTGGATCGTGAACCTGTAGTATAGTAAAAAAAAGAAAGGGTAAGCAAACTTGCAAACATCTAAGATGACAGCGTGATATTCATGAACAAGAAATTTAGTTGTGACAAATGTATTTCAGGATTGCATCTCTAGCAAGTATATTTAATGCACAAGATACTATTGGGGAAAATAGGTAAATGTACAAAGAAAATAAACAATACAGCTGGTTATAAAAGAAATTCGTTATGTAGTTTATAATCACTTAAGCAGCGTGTGTTACCTACTAGGTCAGTACTTCCAAAGAATTTCTGTCTGATAAACTTTCAATTTACAAATACACAGCAGGAAGAGTTACCATCATTAAAACAGTAACAATTATGTATAGGCTCCCTTGAATTCACTATCTGCAAATTTGATTTATAGTAGGCTATTGAAAATAGAGAAGAGTTGCCTACTTTGCTTGGTATTCATGTGTAGACAAATTTGATTCTCATCAAGTTATAAAAACATCCTACTATCCTACATCCAATAGGATCATAGGCAGATCCTATATCTATTTAACTTCAAATAAAATGAGCAATTTCTACTCCTTTTTTAAGAGGTAAATGTTTGATTAAATTCAACAACTAACGGGTTGATTTCAAATTGTTATCATAATTGTGATACATTATTTAGTACCCCTGCATTAATGGCCATGGAGTCGCTTTCTGTCTCCTACTATAATTTTTTTTGAAGTCCTCCGGTACATTCATTTGTTCAAGTAATTAACTTAGTGTATTAATTACAAAACAAATGTATCACCAAACCTATAATGGTTTTTTTTAATCAAAAGATTATAGTCTTATCATCGCCTTAGCTAATATAATTTTATTTAATAATTTATCCTATTTCTAAGCATTTTGTTTTTTCTCAGTTTGTTTGTTTTCTCCACCATTTTTTTCTTTTATGGTTTTTTATTAGCAACATCATGCCCATATCCTTCAATAAACAAATCGTTCTTGAAAATAATAATAAGATAGAGACAGTAGAGGTTTGAAGTGAACAAACAGTAGGAGTCTGAGGTTTGAAGTGAACAAACAGTAAGTGAACAAACCTATAATGGCAAGAGTTGTTTTAATACTAAACAAACAGTAATTAAATAGCATTGATAGTTAGTGGCATCCTAATTTTCCAATTGTTACTAACACTTAGCATTAGGAAATATTTGCAGCAGAGGAATTCATATTGTAGATATTTACTTAATTTTCCAATTGGCACTAACACTTAACATTTGCAGTAGAGGAATTCATATTGTAGAAATATTTACATTCTTAAAAATTTCATAACACTTAGCATTAATTGACTAATGAAAAGAAAACTCATAACACTTAGATTTAATTGACTAAATGACTCTGACCTGCAAAAACAAATATTGTTAAAAGAATTAACAAATATTGTAAACAAAGAGAATTCCCAAATAAGAAAATCCATCAGCTCTAATGAATTCTTGTCAAAAAAGCAACAGCATTGACAGAGAGAGGCAAAAGTAACAAGAAATAATTATACCGCAACCTGTATATAAACAATGACATAAAAATATACCTAATCCTCGCGCTTGACGAATTGAACTTTGGACCAAATCGCGCTTCAACGATGAAGAATTGAGTTTGAGGAATTGGGAATTGTGTCTGGACCAAATCGCTTTAACTTCGGACCAACTTCGGATCGATTGAGTTTGAGGATTCAACGATGAAGAATTGAGCGGTAGAAGAGGACCGATGTTAAATATAATTGCAGAAGAGGAATTGAGCTTGAAGAATAGCTTGACCGATGTTAAAAAGAGTGTGAAGAGGGTGAAGATGAGAAGCCTAAGGGGGAGAAAACGAAAATGAAAATGAAATTTTGGCGGCCAAAAAAAAATTAGAGGGAAACGAGAGAGTGGAACGCAAATTCACCGTGAACAGCATTAATATAATTGCATACATTTTAATATAATTGCACTTGAAGTTGTTGTCTTTTTGAGTTGAATAAAGAATAGCCACTTAACTATAGCAAATCAAGTTTTCGTGCAATCCACGCTTGCTATTGATATAATATTTTCTTGTAGTGAGCTGGAAAGAGATGGAAAGATAAGGAAAGTCGCTTAGATACAATAAAGACTGTGTCAATTCGGTTATAGAAGAGCGCCACCCGAAGCGGAAAGAAAGTGATGACATCACATTCAGTAAGCGTGACCTAGAAGGAAGGCAATACCCTCACATGGATCCCATGGTTATCTCTGCCCGGCTCGGACCCGCCGAAGTTTACCGAATTCTAGTAGACACTAGAAGCTCAGTAAATATCCTGTTCAAACATGCATTTGACAAAATGAAACTATCAATGAAGGATGTATCTCCCTGCGATAAACCACTACACGGTTTCACTGGAGACGCGAAGATGCCCCTCGGGCAACTGGACCTCTTTGTTGAAATTGGAAGCCATCCCTGCTCCGTTGTACGAAAACAGACGTTTGTGCTAATAGAAAACCACTCGGCCTACAACGCCTTCTTAGGAAGGCCAGCCTTGTCTGACTTCCAAATTGTCCTAGCCCCATGGTGCCTAAAGATGTAATTTCCAACGGACAATGGAGTAGGGGAAGTAGAAGGAGACCAGGATGTTGCTCGAGACTGCTATGTGACTGAACTTCGCAACAACCACATGAAGGATAAAGGGAAGGGTGTAGAGGTTGCCCTCTGCACGAAAAGTCTAGAAGCGTAGCAACTAAAGAAAGCTCCTCCTCTTCGATATACCACCGACCCTTTCAATGAATTAGACCCCAGGGACAAAGAGGAGGAGGCCACCGCCGAGCCTGCAGAGGCTATGGAGTTTGTATCTGTAGACAAGCACGACTCGAGTAGACTATTGAAAATTGGGTCCCAACTAAAAGCAGAGTTGAAGGAGCAACTCATCGACTTTCTCCACCACAACTTGGATGTATTTGCGTGGTCACACGCTGACATGACCAGAATCTCCCCCGACGTAGCATGCCACGTACTAAACATTGATCCTACCAAGGCGCCCGTAAAACAAAGAAAGAGAAGTATGGGGGCAGAGCGATCAGCAGCCTTCGATGAAGAAGTAAAGAATCTACTTGCCAATGACTTCATACGAGAAGCCATCTACCCGGAGTGGATCGCTAACCCAGTACTGGTAAAGAAGGCTAATGGGAAGTGGCAAACATGCATTGACTTCTCCAACCTAAACGACGCCTGCCCAAAGGATTGCTTCCCACTTCCCCGAATCGACCAACTTGTAGACAGCACAGCCGGGCACGAGCTATTATCTTTTATGGACGCATACTCAGGATATAACCAAATTCCTATGCATGCTCCCGACCAAGACCACACTAGTTTCATCACTGACCGGGGTTTATACTGCTATAAGGTAATGCCTTTCGGACTTAAAAATGCAGGAGCCACCTACCAGCGCCTCGTCAACAAGATGTTTGCAGGGCTAATAGGGCAAACTATGGAAGTATACGTGGATGACATGCTGGTAAAATCAAGGAAAGCCGACGATCACGTAAGCCATCTAGGCGGGATGTTTCAAGTACTTTGCCAGTATGGAATGAAGTTGAATCCCCTAAAATGCTCCTTCGGAGTATCATCAGGAAAGTTCTTGGGATTCACCGTCCATGCCAGAGGGATTGAACCAAACCCTGAACAAGTCCGAGCGCTAAGGGATGTCAAGATACCTTCCACTCGAAAGGAAATGCAAAGCCTAAATGGAAAAGTGGCCGCCCTAAGCCGATTCATCTCCAAAGCAACGGACAAGTGCGTCCCCTTTTTCGAAGCTCTAAAGAAAGACAAAGGAAAGTTCGAATGGACTAACGAATGCTTAACCGCTTTCCTTAACCTAATCGAACACCTCCAGAAACCACCAGTACTTTCGACTCCAAGCGAAGGCGAAGAGTTGTACCTATACCTTGCCATGTCATCTCACGCCCTAAGCGCTGCCTTGGTAAGGGAAGAAAACCGCACGCAGCGACCAGTTTACTTCGTCAGGAAGAGGTTTACGGGGGCAGAAGTCAGATATCCTAAACTTGAGAAGCTAGCATACTGTTTACTAATCACATCACGGAAACTGCGTCACTACTTCCAGTCCCATTCCATCAAAGTTCTGACCGATCAACCACTGAGGCAGGTACTCCATCGTCCCGACACTTCTGGGCGACTACTTAAATGGTGCATTGAACTAAGTCAGTACGATATCACCTATCACCCTCG
Organism: Allium fistulosum; assembly: GCA_030737815.1. Classification (NCBI taxonomy): domain Eukaryota; kingdom Viridiplantae; phylum Streptophyta; class Magnoliopsida; order Asparagales; family Amaryllidaceae; genus Allium; species Allium fistulosum. The sequence continues at coordinate 927,536,547 of CM060905.1, forward strand.
CACCGCCATCAAGGGACAAGCCATGGCTGATTTCATCGCAGAGTTCACTACCAACGAAGATAAGGAGCAATTGGAAATAGCAGAAGACATCAAGTGGAATCTCTTTGTGGATGGTGCATCAAACGAACAAGGCTCGGGGGCAGGTGTGGTAATAATCACTCCCAGGGGAAATAAGATGCACTATGCCATAAGGTTGGAATTCGCTGCCACCAACAACGATGCAGAGTATGAAGCAGTGATAGCTGGATTAGAACTTGCCACAGAAATCGGAGCCAATTCTTTGTGTCTTCATAGCGATTCTCAACTTATTGTTAATTAAATACTAGGAGAATTCCAAGCTCGAGAAGAACGGCTCATAGCATATTTAAAGAAGACCAAGTTACTTCTCAGCCGATTGGACCACTACTTAGTCAAACACATCCCTCGGGAAGAGAACCAAGAGGCCGACGAATTGGCAAAGAAAGCAAGTGTGAGAGATAGCGCCATATTCAGAGCAGTAACCATCTCAAAGCAACCGACCCCAAGTTTTGTGCAAGTGAATCTGATAGCTGCAACCGAAGAAGCAACTTGGATGACTCCCATTCGAGACTACCTACAAAGCGGCACACTACCAAACGGGCGTAACGAAGTCAAGAAAATTTTGAGGAAAGCTTCCCGCTACACAATACAAGAAGACATCCTCTATCGGCGCGGATTCTCAAACCCGTTATTAAGGTGTGTCGCTGGGAAGGAAGCCAAGGAAATCTTATCCAACGTTCATCAGGGAAGCTGCGGAGATCACACCGGAGGGCAAACATTAGCGAAAAAGATACTCCGAAATGGATATTTCTGGCCCACCTTAAGCAAGGACGCCTTAGATTTCGTCAAAAAGTGTGACTGATGCCAGAAGTTTGCTAAGATTCCGCGGCTACCAACAACTGAGATTACTCAAATGGCCAGCCCTTGGCCCTTCGCAATGTGGGGAATTGACTTAATCGGCGAGCTACCAATGGGCCGAGGCGGGGCCAAATATGCTATAGTGGCAGTCGACTATTTCACCAAATGGGTGGAAGTAGAACCTCTGAATAAAGTATCTTCAGCAAAAGTTATTAACTTCTTGATCAAAAATGTTCTGTGCAGGTACGGAGTCCCATTCAAAATCATATCAGACAATGGACTTCAGTTTGACAGCGAGGAATTCGCCAACTGGTGCCGAGACCACGGAATTCACAAAAGCTTCTCATCAGTAGCGTATCCCCAAGCAAACGGACAAGTCGAAGCCATCAACAAAATTCTGAAAACTCTAATAAAAAAGAAACTCGAAAAGTCAAAGGGCACTTGGGTGGATGAACTCCCTACGGCACTGTGGGCCTATCGCACATCTTTCAGAACATCAACGGGGCATACTCCTTTCTCTTTGGCATACGGATCGGAGGCTATGCTCCCAGTTGGAACCATCGTGCCTTCCCACCGTAGGATTCACTATAACCCAGAAGAGAACGAAGAACTCCTTCACATGTCTTTGGATCTAGTTGAGGAGAGAAGAAATGATGCAATCCTTAAAGCAGCAGCCCACAAGCAAAAAGTGGCAGCACAATACAACTCCAAAGTCAAGCATCGTACCTTACAAGAAGGGGATCTTGTCCTCAAGCGAATCTTCCCTCGCCCCAGAGCACTAGACCCAATCTGGGATGGACCATATGTAATTCATAAAGATCTCCACAATGGAGCTTATATTTTGTCAACAGTGGACGGAGAGGTGTTCCAGAGGGCATGGAACATCCAACACCTCCGTCGATACTTTTCTTAACTTGTACTGCCCATATGAAGTGAATTAACAAAGAGAATCAGTGGACGTAGGCCTTTTTGTGCCGAACCACTTTAAAAAAACTTTGTCTCTTTTTTAACTTGTTCCTTCATATCTTGGCTGCTTGTTAACTTTATCCTTTTCTGTTGAACAAAATCCTATGCGTATGGCATTTCCACTCAATCACTCCACAGCGCAACTTCACCTGGACAAGACCTAACAGGTACTATGCGAATCTATGCCCTCACCAATGAGACACTTTTGCTCCGGCATCCCTCTGCTGCGGGTTAACTCATTGCTCGCGACGGCCCTTAAAGCCAACTGTAATGAGCCGATTATAAGCCACCGAGAAGGCCGACTATAGTCGAGGTAGCTCATTACGGCGTTCGGCTCGCCGGCGACTGTGAACCGACTATAAGCCCCAACATAAGGTGTGGCCAGCCAGGGGCAGTTCACAGTTGACGATCGGCACCCACGCTAGCCGGCCACAGTAAATCGAATAATACCCACGATTATGGGCCATAATGGCCCGAGTAGTTACTGTGCGCGATCTCGGCTCCGATGTGTCTTAAGTACGGCTGTGGTAAAAAAGAATTAACTCCCCGCGGAGGCGTAAGATGGGTGACAAATGTCTCCAAGACCCATAGCTAGGGAAAGTGACTACAAAGCCCGTTTGCCACGAACTTAAGCACATCGAAGGCCTTCCATGATTGGAAGTTTTACTTTTTCACATATTTCAATTTTGCTTAAGAAACTTTTCTCCTATCCTCTGTAACAATCCCTGAAGTACAGGACACAGAACAGGAGACACTCACTAATAGAAGCGGATACTCACAGCAAGATACAGGACCACATCCCTTACTCGGTCACACAAGATATTCAAAGCTGCCATCTACAAGCAAAATATAAAGGGCAGTATTTCCTTCTTTCATATGTAAACACATGACTATAATTTATTCACACCTCACGCTAACATTGCAAGTCATGAAATTGTGTTTTAAACAAGAACCTGACATCAAGCACAATTTGATTACAAGAATATGCATAGCTATATTTCTCATACAACATGTCAAAAAAAAACATTCAAAAGACGACGAAATCAGCTTAAGTTAAAGAATTACACGTCAAGAATAGAGCTATTTATTACAAGTAGCAGAAATTACAACCTAAGAGTTACTTCACTGCTTTAAGACTAACATATACAACCATGTCAAGTCCACAAAAAGAATGTTCCAGGTCTAATCAAGGAGCCGACTGCGTCGGAATCTTATCCTTGTCCTGTTGCCCACCTGTACGGTCAGAAAAAGAATTCGTTAGTGATAAGCAACCAAGTTAACGGAAAGACTAGAAAGGAAGACTTACCAGCATCTGCTCCTTGATCAGCTTGATCATCATCCTCCGCTTGCACACCTGTCTCCTCAGCTGCAAGCAACCGCATGCCCTCCTTCACCGCAACCTTCTCCTCCTTGGTAAATTGGGCGGTAACAGCATCCATCCTAAAGGCCATGCCACCCTCCTTATCTGCCTCAGCCTGGGTCTCCTCTAGAGCCCTGAGATAGATCCTAGCCATAACCCGAGGGTAATCATCCATCCAGGACAAGTTACCCTGCCTCCAAGTATGGAAGTACATATCCTGGAGCATCCCCTCCATCAGCCCCTCGTTCTCTTCAAACTCCCTCGCCTGGGCCTCGGAATCCGACAACCTTACGACGGTGGCATCTCTCTCCAATTGGTATCTCGAGCAGTCAGCCTGAAGGGATTTCCGCATCGCCTCCATCTCCTCCCTCAACTTGGCTTGAGCAAGCTCTGCAGCCTCAAGCTTCCCAGATAACTCCTCTATCTGCTCAAGATCCGCTTTCCGAACCTTGTCCACCGTGGCAATGGCCATATCGATTCGTTCCTTGCAAGTAGCCTCCATTTTTCGCAGTTCGGCCCGGCTGGCCTCTTCCATAGTTTTCTTTAGACGTCCGGAGGCGGTCTCGTGCTGAGAGATCTAGATGGCCTGATCAGCAAGTTGCTTGGCCTGGTCGGAAACCACTAACCGCAGTCTTATGTTGGCACTCCCAATTTCCTCCCCGGCCTTGACCAATCGGGCATGATGCCCCATCAACTTCCTGGTCTCCTCAGCAACCCGGTCGATATTTGCTTTAGCTTCGTTCCCCATAGCGACAACCCGAGTAGTAAGCAAATCAAGGTCCAGGGATTTGGCCTCATCAAGCACCTTTACCATAGGGTTGCGAGGAAGAAGGTGCTCACCGGTAACCTCATCAAAGGAAATATCATGAGAACTTGGATCCAGATCAGGATGACCCGCAAATGGATTACGAGCCAAGCCAGGACGATCAATCTGAGTAACGGTAGGATTTTCAGACGGGTGCGGAGAGGGCATGAACTCCGTATCCTCCTCCGTGATATCATGAAGAGGCTGAATTGGGGGCTGAGGACCAGGTGAAGGCTCGGATAGGGAGCGACTCCTCTTTCTCTTTTGAATATCCTCTCCAATAACCCCGAGAAGGGGACGGTAGCCGACTACATCCCCGGAATGGTGGGTCGGAGGCTTCGGCTTGGCGGAAGCTTTGGAGAGATTGTATTGTTCAAGCCTGTGCCGAAGATCTAAGGTCTTGGCCGTTTTACCTGCTCCTAATATGAAAATCAAGTGTCACCAACAGGTATTGAGCCATCATTCAAGAATTAAAAGAGTAAAGTGAAGTTCACCTTGAACCGCCGAAGTTGCTTCAGTAGAGGCGCTCCCGGAAGATAAATCAACGCCGGTCCCAACTTTATCGGCTCTCTTAGATTTCTCCGTCCCCTCCAGACCTTCGAAGGCTTGGTGGAAAGCGTCATCCGTCCACTCTTGCATCTCGCCTACTTGCCCAGAAGACAAAGCCCCGACACCGTCGCCACCTCCGGCGCCTTCTTCTCCATCTTCGCCTTGCTCCTCCTCCACCTCTCCCTCTTCTGGGATATCTGGACATGTGATGGGAGAGGGACCGTCAGACTTTTTGAGCTTCTTCCCCCCGGCAACCGGATGTTTCGGAAAGGGCCTCCTTTTACTACTCTTCGACTCGGCCCCTTCTTTAGCTTGAGCAGCCTTCTCTTCAGCCGTGTCCCTCTACTTGACCACGGACTGCTGTGGAAGGATCAAGCTGTACTCCAAGAGTGTAGCGTTCCTGATCAGGTAGGAAGCCGACCTATCTCTCCTAGTAATAGCTTCTATTTCTGCTGCCGTCTGAACTAGGCGGTCATTCTCCACGATCGCAAAATCACCTGTCGCTAGCAGAAAATAAGAACACATAAGAAAAAGTATTGCAACCAGAACGGGAATTAAAAATAAAGCTTTGACTTACATCCGGAGGTGAAGCGCCGAATAGAAATGGAGTTATCCCTGACAAAGAACCATTCCTTCTTGAACATGCTGTACTTGGAGTATAAATCCAGGACCGGCTTAAAGGTTACGGCCGATTCCAAGCTGATGTAGGGAGACCCCTTCTCGTAACCTCTCAAGTTGTACAAATACCGGATCTCCCGGTTGGAAGGAGGACGCCCATATCTCCTCTGAAAGATGACGAAGAGACTCACCAGAATAGCATAAGAGTTTGGCTGAAGCTGGAATGGAGCTACCTTTAGATAGGTGAGAAAGCTGACTACCCAGGCGTTGAGAGGCGGGATGGCACCACACATGCAATGGTATCTGCTGTAGGCAAAATATCCTTCGGGAGGATCATACGGCATCACTCCCGCATCCGGCAATAACATGCGTGCTCGGTCAATCCTGAAGGAGCGAGATATAACATCGAGTTGCTCGCCCTTGAGTAAGCTAGGGAAGCAATCAGGAGGCAAGTTAAGGAGTTCCTGAGGACCGTATCCATCCACTAATGATCTCGGGGTGGGCCCGTGATGGACATGTCCTGACTGAGCTGGGGGCACGGCGGAAGGCTCTTCTCTGTCATGAGATCTCTTTTTCTCTGATCGGGTTTCCACTTTGTGAGACATTTATCTGCAGACACAAGAAAGTATATCATTAAGACATGTAAACTATGTAATCTAGAGTTTCACTAGTGATTCAGGTATAAAATTTCATCCGGTAGAGAGTCCATTCAACACTCAGAATCCCCGAATTCATTCAGTAAATTCCAACCAAAAGCTCATTCGGCATTCCAAAATGAAAGCTCATTCGGCATTCCAATATGAAAGTTCATTCGGTATTCGAACCCCTTTATCCATTCGGTAGTCTAGCCCTAGAAGTTCGTTCGGCAGAAACAAACTCACCTGGATCGGCAGTTAAGTAGGATTCGGTACTCAGTTGATTCGGTCAAGCTTGATTCTGCACTTAGTGGTTCGGCTATCTCACTCGGTATGGAATGACGAAGGCTTAACACCTCTACTTATAGGCAAATGAAAGACACCGGACCAACTGGACCGGCACTCAGGGACCGAATGAAGATGACCAAGAAACAAAGTAAGCCGTATGCCAGCATACGCCCCACTTTGGGGGGCAAATGTTGGGCGAATTCTCACCACCAGACCAGCCACCCTCCAAACTAAAGCTCCACCGGTCCACTTCCAAGCAACACCGAACCAACTTGCCTCCCACCTCGTTGCCGAACCAACTCCAACCGCCGAACCAAGCCCTTCACCGGACCAACTCCAATCGCCGAACCAAGCTCTTCACCGGACCAGAACCACCGAACCACTCATCACCACTCTTCACCGGACCAGAACCACCGAACCAACTCCTACCCCAACCATCTCCGAACCAAGCGATGCCGAACCAACGCTACCAGGCCCGACCACACCAGCCCAGGCCCACCAGCAGCTATATACATCCAAGACCCCTGCCTCCAGCCTCACTCTATAAATAGAGGGGTAGGGGTACAACAATGGGGGACAAGTTTTGAAAGCTCAAGCACGGAGAGAACTTTCAAACAACTTTCAGATACTTGTATCAAAGCTTTGTACTTGTAATCTTAAGAAGAAAAGAGAAATAATATATAAAGTGGACGTAGGCACATTCTGGCTGAACCACTATAAATCTGCGTGTCTTTTACAGTTTAGCCCCTACTTTTCATATATTTGCATAAATCACCCAAATCACTAAGAACAACATAAAATCTATTAAATCATACGACTTTGAGGTGTTTGTCCATTTTTTGTGCAAACATGGATATAGTGGTGGGGTGTCACAAAGGATCTGCTTCCCAGATCCAAGGCATTAAATGGTTGTGTGAGTGCCCACCTCTTTTCTATGTAGGAAGTAGTAAATGGCTGGGATTATGTTTATGGGTTAGGCACGATGGGGGATATCTCGGGAAAGGGCCCGCTTTAATAGAAAAATATTAAGTGGCTAAAGAGATTCCATGCAATGTCAGTTAGATAGTTACTAGTGATGAGTCCACCTTGGATTATAGGTAGTAAATGACGTGGACGTTCCTTAAATCAGATATTAAATGGATGGAGTCTGCCTAATTCCCCATAAAAATGTATTAAGTGACTTAGGTACCTTACAATGGTAGGACATTATTGGCAATATATATGGTTTATTGTGTCGAAAGCGAGATGGCTTTAGGTTTATATTTGGAAAGACTTTTAATTTATGTTTGAGAAAAGCCTTTAAGCATATATTTGAAAAGATTTATGATGTAGAGACATAATCCTATTTAATAATATTGGCCAAGTACAAATATAGTAAGGCTCGAGATTTTTATTCACTAGATATATGTTGTTCTGACTCCCTCCTCATTAAAACACAGGTTAGGAAGGGTGATGCTAAAGGCAAAGATGTTGATAAGACTTGTTGTAGTGGTCTATTTATTTACATGTTATTTTCTGCAGTTTTTTATGTACCCATGAAATAAAAATGATGTTCTAATTTTGGAGTATTATTCCACGGATATGCAATAGTGATTATGGATATTTTTTTATGGTTTTAAATGACAGTTTGAATTTATGATAAAATGCGTACTGCTGTTATTATTATATTTTATCCTTCCATTGAGAAATTCTGAATGTGTAGGTAAATAACTCTATATTGTTCTTTTACCAACCAACATACAGCTTTGAGATGGTCTAAGTTTCAATGGGCCATTTCTAGATTGGAATTTAGTCCATTTTAGGGCGAGTTGTTACAATTATGGACATTTAAATATTGCCGAAACCCCAATTTCATGAGGTATGACATAAATCAATTTGAAGAAAATATATAATAAGTAAACTTTTGAAAAATTTTGTTCAAAATTCTTGGTTTTGAAAAGTAAAATACCTTTGTGAAATGCTTCTGAAAATTTTGCAATGAAAATTTTTAAACCCTAAAATTTTTAACGATATTTTAAGTAGTGGTACAAAAATATTTTTAGGCAGGAAAAGAAGAAATCGAATTTTGGAAGTGCCAAATACTTGTTATAAGGGAATAGATGACAGGTTAGCTAGTATGGATTTTACTATGCAACAGAAGTGGCAGTAAATAAATACTGTTAGTGACAATGAAGTTGTTTTAGCTATAGAATCTTTATATACCTTGTCGATAGGCTAATAAATAAGTTGATTTTTGAAATAAACCTTGTTTTAAAACTTTAAGATAAATACTAACTATGCAAACTGTACTTGTAAAAGTTGGAAAAGAATTAGGGGCAAAAGAGAAAGTTCCAAAGAACAGTGAGAAGTTGGGCACCCAAGAGAAAACAGATGGAAATATGGTATTTTCTATCTAAACCCTTTTCCCAGCATAAAGAAAGTAGGTTTAAAAACTGGATTTTCTAAATTTGGATGTTAACAATGGTGTGCTAGGATTTTGGATAATGGGTATTAGATGCAAAATTGGTTGAACTATACTTTTGTTTACAGAAGTGTGGGAAAATTTGGATGTTTTTTGGTTTTTAAAAGCTACATGCATATAGAACTGCTAGCATATTTAGGCTGTTTGCATCATATTTTCGAAATTGATTTAAATAGAAGAACTCATATAGGACACACCGATTAGATTTATTCTGCATACATATCATATTTGTTGTGATACATTATGCACTTATACACGATTGATTGCAAAAATGTTTGCACACTAATTGATTGGTTACTTAAAATGTTGTACGTTAAGTTACATTATCCGGTCCTTGATGAATTGCGGGGACGAAATTCTTTTAAGGAGGAACAATGTAACACCCCATAATTTTAACACTACTTAATTAAAATGAATTTAATAAATAAGTAATAATGTTGAAGATATAATTTTTATAAATGTCAAAATTTGCCTACAAAACTTACAACGTTGGATTCGTGGCGATTTTCTGATCAATTTTTATATATAATGTTTTTCTATCGGAGTTCAAACAAAAAAGTTATTAATATTTGAAGTTTTTGAATTGGAAATAATTGTATATGTAGTTATGGTAAAAAAAGTTAATCAACGTTAATTAATAACGTTAATGGATATTAAACCTCAAGGAAGGTTAACGTAAAAATAGATCATAGAGAATAATTACAGTGAGAAAAAATTATAGAGATCGGTTAAACAAGTAATATAATAAACAAAATCAGAGGACGTTAATCAATTAACGCATAAATAAAGCAATAGGACGGCCGATAATACACCCAGGTCGACTAGTAGCGCTCGACCATATGGCATAAGCGGTCGACCATTGCTGGTGTTAAATTGTGATTATAGAAAATAAGTGGACGTCTGTGATGGAGTGTGATATTTTACTTCAGTACGAAATAATTAAGCTGCATCCAAGATTAAACTAAAGATTGCATAAGATAAATCTAATGCTTCGAGTCATCTCTAAACTCCTAGAAATACAAGCCTAGTTCACACTTCTCTACTTATATTTTCTGGGTTACAGACAGGGCTCTGCCATTCCTTTTCTCCATAATTTCTAGAATTCTAAAAATAGTAAAATATTATATATATATATATATATGTGTGTGTGTGTGTGTGTGTGTGTGTGTGTGTGTATGTATGTATGTATATGTATATAAGTGGAGAAAAGCGGGAAATAAGAGAAGAGAAGAGTATAAGTAATTCAGAGCAGAAATAAAGGTGAAATTAGAAATCTAAAACTCTAAATCAAATTTAATTCAATCCTTTCTCTAGATCTATAATTTTAATAAGTGAATACCATTTTTATTATTTTGGATTTGAAGTAAGAGTGAGTCAAATAAAATGGAACGAATCTAGATTTGGAGAATCGGAAAGCTAAAAGCAAAGTTAGTTGGAAAATTACATGTTTTTTAATAATATTATATTTATATCATTGTGACCTATTTCGTTTATGTCTATTAACTATTGATTTGGATATATAATTGTAAGTGCGTAATGATTAGATATAAATCTCGGTTCGGACAATTTATTATATACGCTTAATGAATAAATGCAAATAACGAATTGGATAATGAATTATATATGCGTAATTGTTATGGAATAGATTTGATTTGACAATTTTGGGATTTACTGGGATTTTACATATATTAATCCATTGGTGTGACGAACGCCCTGTATCACTTGCACCAGTAGAATATAAATAGCGTGTTGCATTCGTGCCCGACCGATATAGGATGATCATCAAGGTTTGGAATGAACAAATGCAACATATAATACGATCTTATATCGCAGGGACAAAATATAATGTCACATATACAACAGAAGAGACAGTAATAACAATGTGAACATATCATCATCAGAGTATAATATCCACAGAGTTATACATCAATGGTAGAGTCTATAAAACGGGAACAAACTCAATAACTGTCTCAAATACAAATAGTAAGGAGTCACTGCTATGGCTCCCTAGTGCTACACAATGGAATAAGCGTAGACTCCATATATGTATATAATACGAGATGGCTCCATCCAGCTCATCCTATGAACAGCTACTGCGTCACCTTGACCTGTTATCTAGTCTACTCATTTAAGAGTACCCAAGACAAGAAGAAGTAAAGCATAAAACCTTGGGGGTCAGACAATAGTCTGGTGTGAGCGGTAAATATATCTTAAGGTACTATACAGGTAAGTATGGTAAGGAACAAAAGTACACGAACCATACCTGACCTGTCCCTGCAACCAAAGAGAGCACATAGTAGTATAATATGCTACTTTACAATATCATAAAGGTAAAATACAGAATACTATAGTGGATGACCAAATATTCCTATCTCCACTACCTACTCCCAATGATATCCTCATGTGACAGCCCACTAAAGGAAAACAACTAAAAGCAACCATAGCATCCATTAAACAAGACTCGTTGTTGCTCATCCCCGTGCTATGAATATATGATAACTTGTATAGCCTCCTTACTGCCAGGGACTAGTGGAAATCCAGGCTCTCTGCATACTCTCGTATCAAGCAGTCCAAAGCCACTGGTCTAGGGTATTCGAATCCTCGCTACCAATTCATGGGCATCCCCACTTACAATACCCCTACTTTGAGTACACAAGAAAACACTCCTAGCATCAAAGATTCCTTAGCACATATTTATCCGAGCCCTTCTTTGCTCCTTTTGATCACTGAGCCCTTCTTGCTAAATCCAGTTTCCATTATTCACAAGGAACCCTTCTATATTCCACGATTCAACAGCTCCTCCATTACTAAAATGCCTTCTTCGGAACCTACTCCCAATACGAGTCAACATCTGAAGATTCTAGCTTTTCATCTTGTTGTTAAATCGCCATCCAACCCTGATATGAACTAGCCAACACCTTCAGCAAGATCTATTGGACCTCCTAATATTTCCCTAGAAGTTCCACTCCTATTGGATTCAACATGACAAGTCGGGACCGACCTCTTCATGTTTGTGCCGACCTCTCCCCTTAGCTAGTTATTGGCCAATCTTCCTTCCACTACTCCCTTGCTTCTAGTACTCTTTGCCTAGATGCTTTGACTGCGACCTATCCATTCCAAACATTTCGGTATTGAAATAAGCCTCCAACACTTAGCCAATCACTAATCCACCACATTTGGCAACCTCCACTAGCCTATCATCCAATGCTCTTCTTATGCTCTTCTTATACTCTAGAGCTTCCCTTCCAACTTTCATCCAATTTTCGATCATCTTTGCCTCCGATATGCTCAATTCTCTTACCAATCTTTCTAAACGTCCAAAACACTAACAAACAACATCAAATTACATCATACAAGCATAGAACAACAAGCAATTTCATCCACTCAAACATACAATCCATAGAAATTAGATTTACAAGTCAACCTCTAACATAGATCTACTAATAGCATGAATATATGAACGAAAAATATGTGATTTTCTATCAGTCTATATCGTATGCATGGATTAATATGTAATTAGAGTTAGAAAAGGTTTTATGGCCAAAAATCAATTTAAAACATGTTAAGTCTTATAATTCTACCATATAAACATGCATAGTATAGTGAGAAGGCATGAACCACTCACCAATTATCAAATTCTACCAATTCAAATGTAGATCCAATAGGACAAGAATGAAAATCACTTCTAATCGGCCAATTTGATGATCTCAAGCTTTTGATCGAAGATCTAATCATTGATTAACAATCTAGTTTGATTTAGAGAGAAATTTGGATGAATTAGGATGGATTTAGGGCTAATTAGGGTTTAGACCTGATTTGGAATGAGAGGGTAAAGCTCTAATTTGACTCCTACAACCCTTATTTATAGTAATATCTGATTAGAGTAATAGGCCAACTAATGGGCTTTGATGTGCACATAAATGTGTATATTTTTACCACCATATTTAATCTATTTAAATTAAATAAATGATCATATCGGGTATTTTAACTTGTTTATACCAAAATTCATATTATTTTCAAATCGTCACATATTCATCTTCATCCAAGGGAAAAATGGTCATTTTTGTGCATATATTAATTTGAGAAAATTTAACTAGAAATTTCTATATTTGTTATAGGAATTTGGCTTCATATACAAGTGGTTACATGATGATATATGCATGCACAAGAGTGAAGAGAACAAATGAAGATGGAAATAATTCAAAGTGAAGATAATGGAGGACCCCACCTACCTTAATGTACATATTAAAGGCTAATGCACATGCTTATGGAATTAATGGCTTCGTGTACACTTAAATGATGATTAGTAGAAGCTAATGATAACTTGGCCTCCACACTTTCTCAAGGGTATTTTGAGCATTCCCCAAAAATATGAATTAGGGTTTAACACATGTATAAGTACCCCTTATGTTCATGTAACCCTCTTCTTCCTTAGTCTCTCTTTAGTTAGTTTTTAGCTCAAAAATAAAAGAAAGCTCTCTTTCTCTTTTCATGGCTACTTAGCCATTTTTATTTCATGTACTTTTCCTTTTTTTATGCAATGTAATTATTGTTTCCTTTTAATTAAATGTTCATTTTCTTCCATGCAAGTAGTGCAGATTTTCTTTTATGCAATTAGAGTAGTTTTCTTTTCCATTAGCTTTCATTTTCCTTTTTTTTAGTTTCATGTTACAAGCTACAAGTGTTGATATGATAACACAAATGAGAGGCTAATCCCTTCAATTTAGGGGTAATGAAGCCTCTAATCATGTAGCTTCAACATTTTGATGTTTATGCTCTCTTTTTGTGCTTAATATAAAGTGGTTTAACTTGTTGTTTTTGATGTGAATTTGATAGCCTATATTATAGACACCAAATAAGCTATGCTTAAACAATCACAAACAATGATTACCTCTTCATCTACATATGATGATGGTAATAAAGTGATTGTTGAAATTAAAATTTGATGGCCTATATTTTCTAAACAATAGTTAATAGGCCATGCTTAAAATAGATTTTGCTTTCAACTTTGTTGACATATTTCATGAGAGTTAAATGTGAAATAGTGGATGTGTTATAGTTTGATGGTTTATATTATGCTATATAATTGCACAAATATACCATACTTATGATAAGCACATCAACTAATTACACTAATGACAAGAAAAGAGAGATCATAACTTCATTTTGTTGATTTATGTGATCTAGAGAGTGGAATTATCTCTAAATTGTCATTTTATTCTCATACTTTTCATTCACATTTGTAGCTGTTAGTTTGTTAGTTTTCTCATTTTTCTAGCTTAACTTTCACTCGACTTTGGTTTAATTGGATTGAATAGATTTTTAAAATCATCAATTTCCTGCGGATCGACCCGTATTCGCCACGTACTACAAAGTGTATGCCGTGCGCTTGCGGTTATTTTTATTTCGAAATTTTTCGATGGTTTTCTAGTCCGATAGAATTTCTGTCGACGAACAAGTTTTTGGCGCCGTTTCCGGGGAGTTGTTTTGATTTTGATTTTCCATTCTTCGAATTATTTGTCGTTTGATTTTTATACTGGTTCGAACAAGTAAAGGAAATGACACTAGAGATTTTTATACTGGTTCGAACTTCCCAATCTACGTCTAATCCCAGAATCCTTCTGGATTTAATCGAAACTCTCACTTGTCCCGGAGGAATAGGTATTACATCGCCTGAACAACCGAACATGACCTCAACCGCCTAGACAACCGAATAGGATTTCAATTGCCTGAGGATACTACAACAGGACTTCCAATACAAATAGTAGAAATATTTCTGGCTGAGTATGCTCTTGAATAACAGTGGTAAGTCGATAAGGTACAGCCTTCCTATAATCTTCTCCTTTGTGGTATTGTGTAGTACGTGAAGAAAGGAAGTTTATTTGATCACAAGAGTAGTGAACTTGAATATACAAGTGGTCAAAATAAAGTTTTTATGTATAGAATGTTTTAGAGTTAAAATAGCAAGAATAGATAGAATTAAGAATCGAGAAAGTGATTTTCAAGATGTTGGATTTCTTTGCTATTTATAGAAATTAAAAGGTTGCATATATCCATGAAGTGATATGGAAGTTACTCTTGAATTAGGAGTTGTTTTTGTTTATGAAAGGGAAGCATCCATTCAAAAACTAGCCGTTATAAATATTCAGCCGTATGAAGTAAACATTTCAGCCAATTGGAGCGATTGAAAATCAAGACAGCATGGAAATATTACAAAATAGCCCTTATCCAGCCGTTTGAATATTATACTTCAACCGGCTGAATATTGTGAATTTTTTGTGCAAGTACACGACATTCAAACGGTTGAAAGTGTACATTCAGCTGACTGAATGTGTTGTTTTAAGTAGGATTCTTTATTTTGATGAATCTTATATTTTGTGTGTATGTGTATATGTGTGTATACCGGTTTGAGAAGATTTTAACATCTATATACTCTAGACATGACACTCTATGACTAATAATACTTTGTTTGTCACCTTCGTCTTGTCTTTATCGTGTATACCTCTTATTGTATCTCCATATATACACTTTTATCCTCTTTTGTACCGTGCATCTTCATGTTGAACTTATTTGTTTGTCTCTTTTTGATACTTATGTACCTGCAAGTTATCTTAGAGATTCTTTGGCATAATTGTATAGTTGTTGTCATTAAAGTCCAAAAATAGAGGTTCTAACATGGCAGTCTTCCATCGAGTGACTCTACTGACCTCGCATCACTTACCTACTAAGTCCAATTATATTATCCTAGTTAAACATTGGACTTATCTTACTAATTCCCTTTTTATTTAAGGCAATAAGATTTACCTTAAATACTTATCTACCTATAAGTCACCTTTTAATGCCAATAAATCTCAACTTGTCCATAAAATCCTAACGGACATGTCCTAAGACATTTATGTATGATTATTAATTTCAAATTAGTAATCTTTTATATCAATGCCCTTTTTATCAGTCCCTTTTTATCCATTTTTCCCTATTAATTATAACTCTAAAATTCATTTCCATTAATTGCCCATTAATTGGAGTTATAGTCTTAAATTCCCATACTAACCAATTGTAACCCCTAATCTAATCCTA
Organism: Allium fistulosum; assembly: GCA_030737815.1. Lineage (NCBI taxonomy): Eukaryota > Viridiplantae > Streptophyta > Magnoliopsida > Asparagales > Amaryllidaceae > Allium > Allium fistulosum. Next base: position 927,552,182 of record CM060905.1, read on the forward strand.
TCATTATTTCCTATTAATGGCCCATTAGTTGGGGTTACAATCTTTTATTTTCTATTAATTATTAGCAATTCCTAATTTATTGCCCATTAATTGGAATTACTACATTTCCAAATTCTACCTATTCACTTTCGTAAATATAATAATAATTAATGAACGTTACACATGAATAACGCACGAATAAATACTATTCTAATTTATTAATGCAATAAATACATATGAGCTATCTAATAAAACTTCTTATTTCTATCAAAATATATCTTAGTCATAAATATTTTAGCAATAAATCCTTAGGAAGATTTTCGTTATGATTTTCATAAATTAGTTTAACACAAAAAGGAAAGATTTATTCCGTTTGAAATTACAAGGAATGGATAATTTCTTTAGGATTGATTTCCAGGTCTAGGTGTAAACATATTTCAAATTAGACCTAAAACAAGAACATGTGGGCAGTAGTTTTCTACAAATATTTAAGCCAAAAATACACAAATAAAATTGATTCAGGCATAAAAATCAAATGTATGCAAATCGAATAGATTTAAAATCATAAATAATATATAAAATTTCCTACTCACCTTTTAAAAGCGAGACAAATCTCCAGATCTGAAGTAGAACCTTAAATTTAACTCCAAATCATTTTTAATCCAAGAAATATGTATGAAAAGGTATATACATACATTAGAATTACATATCTGAGTAGAGATTTGGAATTAGGAGAGAAAATATATACAAATATATAAATATACATAAATTACCTTAAATACGCGTATAGTTGATTCTCTTCTCTTTCCTTTTTATTAGATTTCTGTTCTTATCCAATTTATATGAATATAGATATTAATTTGTTATTTTTATAATTTAGAAAGAAAGTGGAGAAGAAGAAATGATAGATCTTCGCCACTACATTAAGAAAAATATGAGAAGAGAAGGGAGGGTTAGGCCTGAATTTATAGGCGCTAGAATCAACCAGAACCGTCAAATCAAAATATATTAAATCCGGCCCGTTGGGCCTAGGCTAACCATAACCGCCACACATGAAGCGGTCAACCGCCCCCTTTCTAATGGTCGACCGTCCTTGGTTGACCTGACTGCTCCAATATGCGGGTCGACCTATGGGCCCTAGATAATTAATAAATGAATGTTAATTTATTCTAATCGAATTATTTCCATTATGAATTCATTTTTCGTCCATAACTTCTTCGTTTGGACTCCAATCGGAAAAATCCAAATATAAAAGTTGTTTAGAATTTCACTATGAATGCAATGGTGTAAGTTTTGTCATCAAATTCCATCGTTTGCACAAATTCCATTTTTCAGCCTAATTAATTAACCAATTAAATAACTAACGTCAAATTGCCGAGGGTTACAAAATCCACAGAAATTAGATTAACAAGTCAATCTCTAACATAAATTACATATAACATGAATATATGAACATAAACAAAGGTGGTTTCTAATCAATCTGTATCATATGCATAAATTAACATGTAATTAGAGTTAGAAAAGGTTTTATCACCAAAAATCAATTTAAAACATGTAACGACCCGCTATTTTTGGACCATTCGCATCCGCACATGTCGAACTTGAATGATTCAAAATACCGAATTGTTAATTTAAATTTGGCAAAACTGAACATATACAGTAAATAAATAATCACAGATCATAGACACAGAGTAATAATTGCAGCGGAAACAAGAGATAGTAGTTCATGAAGCTACTATATACATATCAGAGTAAAATAAGGTACAACAGATGTCTTGAATACAATAATCAAATACAATATCAGAATACATCACTGGAATCAACTGAATATTTGAAAGCTGGATAGATAGCTGGATCTCCAAGCGAAGCTCCAACTCCAAAGGTGAGCCTCGAATACTGGTACACTCATTCTGACCCGAGCGTAAAGCAAAACACAAAACACTCGAGTCAGGATTAACATTCTTATATCAATAAATCCAACTCAAGTGAAATAACAACCGAAATACAAGTAACTCAAAGGATGTTTGGAATAACCATCCTTTAAGGATCCATTAAACTATCTACTATGTAGTAGTGTACGATAAGTAGATAATGCCTATCAGTAATATAAAGTATCAAAATAGTGTTAAGGCATTACCATTCTCCCCTTATCACATTTTTTATATAAGCGGTATAGTCTATACAGCACTGTAAACACCACCGTAAACTAGTGGGATATCAGGGAGTACTCCATAGGTATAACACAAAACAAATCGTAGTGGTCGCGTATACAAGGATACAAGTATGACAAGGCACATGAGGCAATACCCAAGGTAGTGAAACTACCGTTTGCCTGATCCGGACTGGTGAGAACGCACCGCCGCAGCGATCGCAACACCGCGAAACAACACTCCCAAAATCAAGGGTGCACCAATCGACAACAAGTAATGAGTAGTTTTCGAAGAAGTGTGTTCGCTCGAGGTAGCTAACCCCATCTGGCCCGGCACGGCTCCTGTTTTAGTCATTTCAAATTTGACACAAGTGTCAAGGCTATCCACTATCGTTCTCTTTCTTCAGTCATCACATACATCATTCCAACCACTTCATTCTGGATCATACTCCGCGTATAGTTATTAAAGCGGTTTTCGGTTTAGACAGAGAGCACGTCCCTAACCGATTCCGGTCTCTTTAATAACTTTCGTAATTATTACACCGATTGGTCGTTTATTTATTTCAAGAACCAAATCAAATTCAATTTCAAATAGAATTTGTAAACCAACATTTCATTTGTCTTTCTAAATCAATTTCCATAATTTACGTTTCAAAACTTCCAAGTTACTATTTCAAAATGATGCAGCCCAGACTGATGAAGACTTAGGTCGCCAACGACCTAACACCCCTGAGCTATGACCTAACACATTAATACCTAAGTCGTGCCATTTTAGGTTGCAAAAGCGCTATGAAGACCGACCGAGCAAGTCATGCGAGTTAAGTCTTTCCTTAGGTCGCTCACGACCTAACGAATCACGAGATAAAGAGTTGCGAATTAACGAGTTAAAGGTCTTTTCCTTAGGTCGCTCACGACCTAATGAGTCACGTGAAAAGGAGTTGCGACCTAACTCTATCTGCCAGCTACGACCTAAAGTGCTACGACCTAAAGTGCTACGACCTAAAGAACTACGACCTAAAGTGCTACGACCTAAAGAACTACGACCTAACGAGTTACGACCTAACAAGATAGGTCGCTCCAATATGCCGCTTGACTTAGGTCGTGAACGACCTTCCGTCCTTAGGTCGCGAGAAGCTTTAAGTCGCTCAGGACATACGAACGAGCTACGACCTATGTTAGGTCGCTCGCATATACCACTTCATGTTAGGTCGCTGAAGATGTTATTCCTTAGGTCGCAAGAAGTTATGTCGCTCGTGCTTATGTTGCTGTCTTCTTTTTGTTGCTGCCGTGTTGCTTATGTCGCTCCTGTCTTGAGTCGCTCGACCATAGGCCTCATCAATCTTAGGTCGCTCAAGCCAAGGTTGCTCAACTTCTTAAGTCGCTCGTCCTATAGGTCGCATAAGACCTTCCTGAAGCTGATTCTCCTCATGTCGCTGAAGCTTATGCCGCATGGTGTTGCATTGTTATGTCGTTATGTTGTAAATCATTATGTAGTTTGTATGTTGTATTTGTTATGTCGTTATGTTGTAATATGTCTTGTGTTGTAAATATGTTAAGTCGCTTGATGTTGTAATGTTTAGGTCGCGTTTGTCTTAGGTCGTGAGTCGCTGTTTGTCTTAGGTCGCTGCAGACCTATGTGTTGTACTGTGTTGTGTCGTGGAAGTGTGTTGAGTTGTAAGCCTATAAATAGGCGGGTGGTGTCATTTGTAATGGTAAGTTGATTTTGAATAAAACTTGTTTGTGTGCTTTGTGCCACTTCTCAAATCGGTAGTTGAGTGTGATCTCCTATCTCCACCTTCGGCATTCGAGTGCGCTCGAATCAACGATTTTTGAAGCCGATTCGCGGAATCAAGTGCGCTTGATCAACGTCGAAGAATCGTAGATCTTTAAACATGGTATCGTGCGCGAACAACGTGTTTGAGATAGCTAGAATCCGGTATCTTTGGATCAACGGATTTGGGCCTTTGGTATCTTTCAATTCCTCGATTGCTACTTTCACCGATTCATCCATTTTTGTTATCCGCTGCTGCATCATTTGGTATCAGAGCCAGACTTAGCCAATCATAGCTATGCCGAGTCATTGGAGCCAATTCTTATTGAAGAGTTTGAGGAGTTTCAGCCGAGCCAAGGAAAGTGTTAGACTTTGTGCCGAGTTAGTGAAGCCGAGCTATATCAAGCAAAGCCGAACTAAGTGAAGTGTGAAGTTCATCACTTTGTAAGTCAAGGCCGTGCATTGTTTGTTCATTTGTTGTTCAAGTGTTGGAGCTAGAAGCGAACTTGTTCAAGTTTGTGAGAGAATTGTTCAAGTCGTGAGCTAGGAGACGAACTTATCCAAGTCATTGGGCGTCAATTTTGAGATTGGAAGTTTGGAGTTCGAATTAAGTTGTTTGTTTATTTGGGGTGTTCGTGAGATTTCAAACAAGTGGGAAAGTTTGATTCGAGATTTTTTTGGATCAAAGTGAAGGTTGTGTTTGGATCTGTTAAAGGTTTGATCATGCCTCTGAGATGTGTTAACCGTCATCATAATGTTGCAGATTTGTATGGGAGTGAAGATCCTGAACGGATGGAACAACGTATCGATGAAAGGTTCAATAAGGGTTTTGAGAAAGTGGAGAGAATGAAGTCCGACATGAATCGAAATCAAAGGAGTGTGTCTCCACGTTATGATAGAGAAAGAAGTGAATCATCTTTGTCGATAAATCAAGATCGTGGAGTTCGAGACAATCGTGATTATCAGAATGAAGAAAGAAGAGCTTATCGTGGTTACGAGCATGAGCCATATTGTGATTATGAAAGATGTCGAGTAGAGGAAAGAAGTAGAGAGAACGTGCATGGTCATAGAAGAGTCAATGTTCAGAATCGACATCGAAGCTCATCTAAGTTTGAAGAAGATAATTATGATGATAGTGTTCACTTTCGATATCCAGGTCAAGGGCAAAATCGATATAGGAATGTTGAAGAGAATGATCATACACGGGAATCAAGGAAGGATACGGAAATTCCAAAATTCCGAGGTGGTCTACAAGCAGAGGAATTCTTGGATTGGTTATCAAAGGTTGAAAAGATTTTTAAACTCAACAACGTGTCTGAGGATCGTCAAGTTAAGTTAGTTGCTACAAGATTGAAAGGACGAGCTATGGATTGGTGGCAACAAACTAAATCAACCAGAAAGAGAATAAGGAAATCCAAAGTTGTCACGTGGGATAAGATGAAAAGGATGATGAAGGCAAATTTCTTACCCTACAATTACCAAACTCGTGTGAACCAACAATTGCAAAAGATGAGTCAAGGGAGCCGAGGAAAGGATGTGGTTACAAACTCCCGCAATCAGAATAAAGGCGTTAATTGCAGTATAAATGTTTCTAAGAGAGTCAACGAACCAGTTGTACATGAAATCACTAAGACAAATGTTGATGACCGAATTAAGCGCTATCATTATCAGGAGTCTGGCCATAGAAGTATTGAATGTACGGAGCCCAAGATGAAAGCCTTAGTTGTAGAAGAATGTGAAAACGAGGATGTGGATGATTCTACTGAAAGCGAGCCAGAAAAAAAAGAGGAACCGACTAGCCCATTATCCTTCAGCGAAGGTGTTGAAGAAGCAGAAGGTAGTGCTGAATCATTGGTTAGGTATGAAGCAAGCGAAGAGCTTAAAACTCCCGAGGAGGTTAAACCAATATTAGAAGAATTTGAAGAGGTCGGTCCTACGGAACCATTCGAAGAATTACCACCAATGTTTGACAGCGAAGATGAAGAGATCAAGTTAGAGAACGATGAATGTAATTTGTTGATGGAATTCTATTCAACGTCAAAGTATGTGGATGTAGAAGTTGATTACTCTTCACCGCCAAAGATGGATGTCAATAGTATGGAAGAAGAAATTGTGTTCGGAGTTGAGGGGAATAACTTGATGATGGAGGATTCTTGTTTAACACCTGAACTTATGGATGAGAGCCAGCTAAGTGTAAATTCCATTATTTCCGAGAAGCCCGAACAAAGTGAAAGTGAAACAGAAGAGAAGGCAGAATTAGATGGCTTATTATCCTTGAAAGAGTTCATCGATAAAATGAAAGATAGTGATGAATTATCAATGTTGATTGAATCTGGGGAAAATTCTAATTTAGAGACACCTGAAGAGGTGGAAGTATTCGAAGAGTTTGAGGATGAGATTTCAGAGGAACCGTCTGAAGAAACTAGTCTTGTATTTTTGGAAGAGCCTGTCGAAAAGGTGAAAAATGGTAATGAATTGTTTATATTGACCGGGCAAGGAACGAGTGAAGATCTTGATGTTTTTGAAGAAGTTGGTTCAGATTTCGATGAGTCTGAAGTCGAATATCCTGAAGAATTAACCGAAGAGTTACCATCACTACAGGACATTCAGCATCAAACTAAACTAGTACCAGGTGCTATTTTACTGCAGGGATCGTATGATCTTGTGAATCTGAAAGAACAGGAAGAGTGGAAAAGACAAGAGGAAGAAAATGATTATCAGTGGGAGTTATCTGATCATGTCCGCACTACTGACGTTGTCAACATCAACTGCTTGGAACCGTTTCATGAAAATAAACATGTTGAAGGATAAGCGAGTGGGAATTCATTTCAGTCAGGGGAAATTGATGCAACACATCAAGGGAAGATTCTAAATGAGGACACACCTGAACGAGATAAGGAAAGACGAGAGTCTGAGCATGTCACACTTTTTCGGTCATGATTTCCTAAGTCGTTCCGTGATTTTAAACTTCCTTATATCGTCTCACATTTTTGACACGTTTTGGTTCTATATCACATCTTCCTATTGGCACAAGCAATATGGTATACGACACTATTCTCATGAAGTTCTGTGCTACATGAATTGGATATGGCACCTAGTACTTAGTTCATTCCACACTTTTTCATATGACATCTCCCTCAGATCACTTCCTTATGCCGCCTGTCTAATGCCACGGCTGATTTATGCAATGCGTTCCTTATGTCGAGTCGCATCATCAAAGAGTCAAGACAAGATTAGTCACAAGAGTGGTTATCACCAGAGCCGCATCAAACCAGATAATGAATGGAAGACAGCGTCTCGAAGAAGAAAAGAAAATGAATTCGGGACAAATTCATTTCAATGAAAGGTCGATGATGCCGTGCAATCTCGCTCAAAGGACCAAGGTCGTTCACGACCTAACGAGAAGGATGATGAATTGCACCTGCGACCTAAAGCGTTGGGGTTTAGAACGTTCAAACATTTGATTCCATACCATGAACACAAACTTTTCAAAGAAGAAGAACTTTTAAATTCGAGAACGAATTTTTCCCAATCAGGGGAGGATGATGCAGCCCATACTGATGAAGACTTAGGTCTCACCCCTGAGCTACGACCTAACACATTAATCCCTAAGTCGCGCCATTTTAGGTCGCAAAAGCGCTATGAAGACCGACCGAGCAAGTCATGCGAGCTAAGTCTTTCCTTAGGTCGCTCACGACCTAACGAATCACGAGATAAAGAGTTACGAATTAACGAGTTAAAGGTCATTTCCTTAGGTCGCTCACGACCTAACGAGTCACGTGAAAAGGAGTTGCGACCTAACTCTATCTACCAGCTACGACCTAAAGTGCTACGACCTAAAGTGTTACGACCTAAAGAACTACGTCCTAAAGTGTTACGACCTAAAGAGTTACGACCTAAAGAACTACGACCTAACGAGTTACGACCTAACAAGATAGGTCGCTCCAATATGCCGCTTGACTTAGGTCGCGAACGACCTTCCGTCCTTAGGTCGCGAGAAGCTTTAAGTCGCTCAGGACATACGAACGAGCTACGACCGATGTTAGGTCGCTCGCATATACCACTTCATGTTAGGTCGCTGAAGATGTTATTCCTTAGGTCGCAAGAAGTTATGTCGCTCGTGCTTATGTTGCTGTCTTCTTTTTGTTGCTGCCGTGTTGCTTATGTCGCTCCTGTCTTGAGTCGCTCGACCATAGGCCGCATCAATCTTAGGTCGCTCAAGCCAAGGTTGCTCAACTTCTTAAGTCGCTCGTCCTATAGGTCGCATAAGACCTTCCTGAAGCTGATTCTCCTCATGTCGCTGAAGCTTATGCCGCGTGGTGTTGCATTGTTATGTCGTTATGTTTTAAATCCTTATGTAGTTTGTACGTTGTATTTGTTATGTCGTTATGTTGTAATATGTCTTGTGTTGTAAATATGTTAAGTCGCTTGATGTTGTAATGTTTAGGTTGCGTCTGTGTTAGGTCGTGAGTCGCTATTTGTCTTAGGTCGTTGCCGACCTATGTGTTGTACTGTGTTGTGTCGTGGAAGTGTGTTGAGTTGTAAGCCTATAAATAGGCGGGTGGTGTCATTTGTAATGGTAAGTTGATTTTGAATAAAACTTGTTTGTGTGCTTTGTGCCACTTCTCAAATCGGTAGTTGAGTGTGATCTCCTATCTCCACCTTCGGCATTCGAGTGCGTTCGAATCAACGATTGTTGAAGCCGATTCGCGGAATCAAGTGCGCTTGATCAACGTCGAAGAATCGTAGATCTTTAAACACGGTATCGTGCGCGATCAACGTGTTTGAGATAGCTAGAATCCGGTATCTTTGGATCAACGGATTTGGGCCTTTGGTATCTTTCAATTCCCCGATTGCTACTTTCACCGATTCATCCATTTTTGTTATCTGCTGCTGCATCACAAAATCTTATAATTCAATTTCAATTTTTATGTAAAACAATTCAAATATTGATTCAAATTCGTATATAAGTTTCATTCTGAAATCATTTAAATTAATTTAATTTAACATTCAAATCAATTTAACTTCATTTATCGATTTCATTAAATATTTATTAAGTAAATTTGTCATTCAAAATAATTTCTAATTAATTTTCAATTCATTAAATCAATTACTTAAGTTCAACTTCATTATATCAAACTTCAAATTGAATTAAATTAGATTCGTCAAATCAACTCTTTAAATTACAAGTCTTACATTAATTTCAATAAATCACATTTTTATTTATTGTTAAAGAAATCCAATTTCACTTATTTACTTACTTAGTTACAATTTCAAAACTTAATTAATAAGGAAACTTAATTTCACTTATTCAAGAAGTTCAATTTCACTTAATAAAGCATTCAATTTTATTTAATTAATTATTAAATAATTCAATCTTATTTAATTATTAAATAATTTCAAAACTTAATTATTAACCAATTTCAAAACTTAATTATTAATAATTCAAATTTAATTATTAAATAATTAATTTTAAAACAACGTTCTTTCATCAACTACTATGTTAATATTTTGATTCAGATTATTTAATATTAACATTTCCTTTCATTAAAATTCAAATTCGAACTTCGTTTCAAAACCATATTATTTATTCAAATAAAATCTTCATTTTATTTTAAATCAAATTATTGACCAATTGGTTTTATTTAATTCTCTATCCTAGGTCAAAGTTTAATTTGGGTATTTATCATTTCAACCCGATTCCATTTCAATTCACAAATCAAAGCATAGCAAAGGGAACTTGCAGTGTGATAACTGAGATGGTATCAAAGTAAATAAACAAGCAATAACAACAACCAATATCAATCCAATAATCAATTCAAATAATCCCGAAATAATCGTATTAATTCACATTGTTGTTTGTGCAAATTAATATAATTATTTCTAGAATCTACACTATCATTTCATGTAGATTAAAGATTATTACACTAATATTGATACGGTTCTTCAATTTATATCAATTATTCAATTCCCTACTACGTCGATTTAAACAACATACATTTACATGGTTCAAGGTGTATTTTACCAAATTTCTACGTGTCAATTTATCTAACATTTAAATAAGGTCATATTATGCAAATGTCATCTAATCAAATTTAGCATATATCAAATCTAACTATCCTACGTCAATTTCAATTTCAAATTATTTATCACTTACACATTAACAATTTAACATCCAATGTCAACATCAAACAATCAATCATTATCAACCAAACTGAATTATCATTGTATAAATAACTGATAGTGGTGTCAGATGTCACAGGTGAACTAATACAGGTAATAACGGTGTAAATAACTAACAGCAGCATATTTCAATTGTCGTTTCAATTGAAATCAAATTTAATAAATAAAAGAACATTAATCGTGAGTGATTGCTCACCTTTCAAGGTTAGAGATGGACGAGAATGGGATGAATCGTGAATTCAAGCACGAATTCCAGAGTAAAGCAAAATTGGCACAAATACGACAACAAAGTTGATAATGAGAATCGATGAACCATTAGAATCGGTTCGATATAAGTTAAAACGAAATGTAAATTATATCGTTATACACTTTTTTTTCAAATCAATATACAGTTTAAAAACACATACAAATGTATTACTTTAAAATCAATATTTTATAATATATACACATATTTTAAAACAACACTCAAAACACCATCTATATATACTTGTGCATATAACTAAGTAAGGACATGTATGCAACAACCTAATATATATTAATATTCATTATCAATATAACTTAAACATATATGAACTTAACAAATCCTATATATATATAAGCTTTTAAATATTCATATAAATGCAAAAATCTATATAGAGTTTTAGTTTAAATCAATCATGTATTAAGAATTTGTACTGTTTCGCTGACATACTACATATTATTACCTTTCAAACCCATATTAATTTAAACCAATGTGAATTCAAATATATAGCCTTATAACAAATTATACAACTTAAAATCTAACAACATAAAATCTGCATATATATTATATTACAACTATCACTTCATTTAAACACACACATAAATAAAGAAAATCTCTATATATATATATACACATATGCAGACCACAAACCTCACAGCTGTATATAAATGATCCAACAAATCACAGGAAAATTATGTACAGACTTTATATATCCTAACATATAAACTAACTTGTAACTTTCAAATCTATGTGACTGCTATATAACTACAAGTAAAACTTATATAACCTTCTAAACTTTGACAACTTCATAAGGTATACTATATAAACTAGATTTTTATCAACAAGTATATAAAAAATGTATCGAACAGTAACTTGAAAATGCACATTATATAAAGTATGCATATTTAATAATACACGAAACTTGTTAACCACTTTAGTTGTTATACTTAATACTTAAATATATATATTCGAATAGAAACAACCTAGTAAGCCACTCATATAAAATATATGAATCATATTAAAACCATGAACTCAGAAATCTTTTCAACAGAGAAACAATTGCAGCAAATACGATATTAAACTGTAAAACTCACATCATATATGTAAACATGCACCCTCATATGCAGACTGACACATCACAACTAACAGAAACAAAACTTTTATATGTGCTGTGCCATAAAAAATGCATTTTCCAAAATATATGTATACTTAAATTTGTATGCAACTTTAAAACAAATGACTGGTATAAAATTAACTAACATATTTTGTACTTCAAAAAACTTATCAAACTTATATTATATTTTAACAATGAACATTTATAGCTAACTGTAAACCAAATCTGTAAATCTCATATCCAAGGTGAATTTTTAAACATCACTATATAGTAAATTTATTTATATATTTTTCTAAAAGGAATGATGCTACTGCATGCACTTTTATAAAAATATGTGAAATTACTTTTAAATGAACCAATATATATTGTATATACAAACAATGTTATACAAATATACTTAGGAACCAACGGACCTAGTCTTTGACAAATATATATGTATATAAATAACATAAACTGACATATAAACTACTCTAATATACATAACAACCCTTAAAATACTTTTATACTGAAATACAATGAACCAAACATCAGGTATGTACACAAACATACACGCATATTTTAAGCCGTGGGATATAAACAAAGAAAACAATACAAATATATACAGTTCGAGCCTAACAAACAAAACATTCAATATGAAAGTATTCACCTTCATACTGGATGCGATGCCAGGCAAGTTGCCATGAGTAGTTCGACTGGCTAGATTTGAACGCAAATATATGGTGATGGATGTTGAGGTGTTTCACGGCTAACTTGGGAGGGGTTTCGGTGCAAACAAGTGATAGGCGGACGAGGCATGAGGTTGGAAGAGGAAAGTGGTGGCTCGGATTGGAGGGTGCTGCTTTGGTCTGGGCACGATTGCAGGGTGGCTACACGTGCATGGCCGAAGGAGGCAGAGATGGAGGCGAGGGTGGTTGATGGCGGTCGGCTACGGCGGCGAGCGGCGAATGGTGATGCCGGAGTGGAGAGGCTGGTGCTGGAGAGTGACGGCACGAGGCTTGCTAAGTTGTAGAGGCCAGAAATGTGTCGGCTCGGGTTTGGTGATGCTCACGTTGGTCATGGTCGAGGTGGATGAAAGTTGGACTGTGGGGTGTTGCGAGAGGAGGAGTCGAGGTCGTATGGAGGAGAGCGATGGCTGTGCGCGAGCTCGGTGCGGCATTCATGGTGGTCGGTGAGTTGAGAGGGGAGTAGTGGATTGGAAATGAAAGGGTCGCCATGGAAGGAACTTGAAAGCTGGAGTATGAAATGGAAAAGTGGAAGAACATAAGCTAAAAACGTACAGGCAAAATGCAAAGCTTTTGAAATAGGAAAGGTATAAAGGCAAAAGGGGAACCGTTCAAATTAATAAATGCAATCGTATAAAATTTTCTTATTTCAAAACTGATTGTATTGAAAAGGTGGAAAAGTATCAGCTGATAATAAATGCCTACAACCGTTTGAAATCTGAATGGACATCAAAAGTGGTACTGCTACGACTAGTTGTTTTATCGTGTCTGTTTAATACCGTACCTCAAAACTAAGAAATGAATATACTGTAGAGATCAGCACGACGAGACGATCAAAACGACATACGAATATAAGTGGTATGATTGAATTTTTAAAAATTCGAATTTTCTACTAGCGGAAAATGCAGCAAAAACGCAGAAAAATAAGACCGACGGAGCTAAAGAAGTCCGAATTTTGAAAAACGAAAAATGACATCTTGCTCAGAAGACGATTTAGAATTTTTCTATGTAAAAATATTCAGGTTTCGAAAATATTTTATTTTCATCAATTACTAACTGATTAAATTGAAATAAAATTACACACGAAATAAACTTCCATATTTTTGGATGAAAATTTACAGTTTGCTATGTTTAATTACGCATTCCAAAAAATAAATTTTTATTTCAAATTTTTATTTTTATTTTTAAAATTTCACAAAAATTCAATTAATTAAATAAATAAAACGACAAAAATTTACGGGTCGTTACAAAACATGTTAAATCCTATAATTCTACAATATAAACATGTGTAGTATAGTGAGAAGGCATAAACCACTTACCAATTACCAAATTCTACCAATTTGAATGTCGATCCAATATGGATAGTAATGAAAAGCAATTCTAATCGGCTAATTTGATGATCTCAAGCTTCTAATCGAAGATCTAATCATTAATCAACAATCTAGTTTGATTTAGAGAGAAATTGGGATGAATTATGGTGGATTTAGGGTTAATTTGGGTTTAGACCTGATTTGAAAAGAGAGGGAAAAGCTCTAATTTGACTCTTCCAGCCCCTATTTATAGTAATCTATAATTAGACTAATGAACCAACTAATGGGCTTAATTAATTACATACTAATTCTGACCAGCTGCTTTTAAAACTTAAAACATGCATTACTTCCTAAACTAAGTCTGTTTTTCTACTATGACCACTCTACGAAAAGGGAAACCATCATCCTGAAGTAGTGGATTTAGTTTGATGCCTTAATTCAACTCCTATCAAAAGTTATAGCCCAAACAAGGTTTTTGAGGTCAAAATTGTCACATAGAATTTTGGGAAAAATTGCAAGTGTGTAAAATGTCCCTAAGGGTCATATTCCAAAATTACAGAATCATATGACCTCATACGAATAAAATAGAAATATTTTTCGATCCTTCGATACGTAAAATATGGGTTGCTATAATTTGAATGAAAACGGGTAACATTATAAGTCTCTATGAATTATCCAAGTTACAAATAAAGGTGTATTTCTTGAAATAACAAGGAATGCAAATGTACAGAAAGAGATGTAAAAAATTAGGGAAATTTTGTATTTTGTACTATTTATTTCTATAAAGAAATAAGATATAATTCCTATAATTTCACACAAAACATAAATGCTCTTTTAAGTAATTCATAGAGATTGTAGCATTAACAAGTCATTTTTAAGGGGAAAGTAGTTCCAATGCATTAAAATATAAGATCCTTAGGTATAATAAAAAGTAAAGTAAATAGGAATGAAAATAATTGTTAAAAGGGAATTTAAAATACACATTTAGACAAACTAATGAATAAATAGTAGAATACAACCGAAGCAAAATTAATATAATAATAAGGACCATCTTAGTCAATAAATTTGAAATGGTAACGAATGACAGTGGACAAAAGTAATTAAAAGGTAAGTTATAAAAGACTTATTGAACGTCAATGATTGAATGTAAAAATATTGGTAAATGACTTTTAAATTAAATAAGAAGTAAATGCATAGAAAATTAAAGAAATGTTGTCAACAGTGGATAATAGAGGCGCAATAAATAAACAAGAATGACAGAAGATATATATATATATATATAAACTAATATATATAAATAGCCTCAAAGTATGCGTTTACGATGAGTATGAACTATGGAAATTAATATATGATTAAATGAATAGAATGATATATTCATTAGAATGCGAGGTCAGTGGAGTTACACAACAAAATTCTGCCTATCATAAGGGGCCACCAATAGTTGTGTAATATTATACAGATTCGAGACATATCCAACCATAAGATCCATGGAGAGTATACACTTACGTTTAGATAGAAGAATACCCCAATAGAAAAGGTAGTCTTATTTAACGGCTAATTTTCTATCGAATTAGAAAACCACCGATAAAATTTTAATTAAAAATAACTACAAGCGCACGACGTACAATTTTAATACGTGGCGAATACGGGTCGATCTGTAGGGAATTGTATGGATTTAAAAATTCTACTCAATCAAATTAAACCAAACTTTTGAAGTTGTTTATGCTAAAAATGTAAAAATGCTAGAACAAAAGTGATTGAAAATATGACATTAGAAAACAATTTAGAGGCAAATCCACTCTCATATTTTACATAAATCAACACACAAACAATCTATGATCTCTCTGTTTTGATCTTTAGTGGAATTAGTGATGTATTTATCACGAGTATGGTCTATTTATGTTATTAACTAACATAACTTAAACCATCAAACTATAATACAACACATAAAACCACTTATCAATTGTAATGAAAATGAAGTCAAAGCAAAAGCTATTTTAAGTATAATATATTTACTATTGTATTTAGTAACATAGATCATCAAATTTTGATTCTACTTCATCAAATTTTGATTCTACTTTAATTTCACAATGAAAACTAACTTAGTTAGTTAATGATGTAAATTGTTTTATGTCTGAATAAGAATAGCCTACTTGTGATAACAACATAGACTATCAAATTTACTAATAAACTTACATCACAAACTAACTTTTCATGAAGCATAAAAGGGATCATAAATCACACAACATGTTGAATTCACAAAATAATTTCAACATGAAAATCAAGCAAAGTAAGAGAAAATAAAAGAGAATTAATCTAGTTGCATAAAATAAATCTAAGCTACTAACATAAAAGAAAAGAGAGCAAATACATGAAAATAAGCATAAAAAAAAATAGTAGCATAGAAGAACAAGAAGAAAACGAGGCTTAGGAAGCCATTTTTAGTTCGTATAGTTTTGAGGCTTATAATTTGCTTAATATGATAAGAGATTAAAGAGAAATTGGCAACCAATCAGATTTCGACAAATAAAGCAGGTTAGGTACAAAAGAAATAGTTTAAAAGTACAAATAAACATGTTTTACTGTTGCGATGCTTTCGGCACCAGGTTCCGCCTCCTTAGCTTTGCCTCCGACATAGTCAAAACCAATGCACATGGTATCATGAAACTAGTACGTAGTGAATTGGAAGTAGGCGGAAGGTATAGAGTCGAAACCAGGGGTTCCGAAGGGGCTGAGGCATTACTTTTCTTTTAAAAGAAAATGCGCTTGCTTGCTTTCGACTAAGTAGCTTTCGACTTAGTTAGCTTTTGACTAGGTCAAATGGATTTAAAGAAATGGTTTCGATTGGATTGCGCTTTTGTTTTAAATGATTGCTTTCGACTAAGTCGAAAACTTTTGATGCCGCCTTTTTACCTTTTGACCCAGATGGTTTCGAAGGGGTACTTTGTTTTCTAAAATTTAGGCCACTTCTCCAATGGTTTCAAAGGGATGGTTTCGACACCATCACTTCTTTACTTTGGAAATGGTTTCGAAACAGATGCTTTCGACTAAAATGTTTTAAAGACCCTTTTTCTACGACTGAAGTAAAACCCAAATGATTTCAAAAGAGACAGTTTTAAATGGTTTCGAAACAGATGCTTTCTACTTTATTGGGTTTCTGATCCTTTTGCTCTACTTGAAGGCATAATCCAAAGGGTTTCGACCGAAACAGTTTTCAATGGTTTTGAAGGGGTAAATTTTTGAATGGTTTCGAAAGGTTTCCACATGTTTTAAATTGAACCCAAAGGCTTTCGAAAGGTTTAGTATTTTAATGCTTTCGAAAGGGTTTTAGTGAGTTTGGAAGGTGTGGTTCCTAGGGTTTCGAAAGGGTTGGTGGGAAAGGTTTTTCCTATGTTTTCGAAAGGCAATATTTAAAGGTTTTAAAGAGGGATGTCCATTGTTTTGAAGCTTTCAAAGGAAAGGCTTTTAATGGTTTCGAAAGGGTCACTTTTAATGGTTTCGTAAGGGTTACCTTCAAGAGTTTCGAAAGGGTTGGTTAAAGGTTTTAAACAAAGGTTTCAAAGGTATTAAATAGGCAATATAGCCTAAGTATTTTCAAGTTAAAAAGGGTTTTAAATTTTTTTGTAAGGATAGCCAATCCTCATTAAAATTAATCAATATTATTTTGAGTAACGTATATATAACATGGCAAAATAGCTTATAGTAAAGCTAAGAATATATTTTCCTTGTATGATTTAAAAGGTTAAATCATTTTGAAAATGTTTTCAAGGAACAAGATGAAGGGTAGTTAACCCTAAGAAAATGATTCGGACAGACAGTCAATTTTGATTCGGATAGTTAGTCCACTTTGCGGACAGGTAGTCAAGTTTGCAGATAGTCAGCCAAGTTTTCGGACAGATGGTCCATTTATTACTTGTGAATAGATAGTTCATTAGTTACCTGATTATAACTTAACGGACTTAGCTATTATTATCATTATTATATCAGTTTGATTAACCAGTTTGGTTGCAGGAAAGGATTTGCAAAATATATGTTTCAAAGAGTATATTAGTGAGGGGAAACCCGTTCCGCTAAGCGGCGTGGTCTCACTTAATATCAGTAAACCGAGATGTAACTGTATTATTCACATAAGATTTTATGTCTAACTCAAAGTTTTTGTTTCCACTTATACTCTCGGGTGCTCAAAATTGATTTGAGTAGGCTGAGTGTTAAGGTTTTTAGGTTTTAGAAATTTTGGCGAATAAATCTTCCGGAGACGAGCAGGTGGCCGACAGATAGCTAAATATAAGTTATAGTTTTATCTTGTTTTGATTCCGCTGTGTATATTAAGTCAGATATGACTATATTGACTCTGATCAACCAAGCGGGCATCATCATATTTTGCTCTTGGCGTATTTTTGTAATGATTATATTTGATCTTTACCTGGGAAATGATATGGGATTATGTAATTTGGATATGAATTTTTTTGAAATGTAACCAGTAAAATGTTGTTATTTGGAAATCTGGGAATTTGTTCGTATTCAAGTGCTTCTGATATTATGGATACCATTAGCATTACCGTATTTTGTCACCAAAAGTTAATACAATGATGACTGTAGCATCTGTAGCGCTTAGCTTTTGGCCTCTAGATAAGGGAAGTTACAACTTGGTATCAGAGCATTGGTTTATGAAAACTTTAAACTAAAAAAATGGTTTTAAAACATAATCCTAAGGAATCAGAGTAAGATCGGGGTATGGGATAACACTATAGTAACGTAATTGTATATGCTATATATAAGTATACGGTTTATCTCTTGTCTCTTACCTTTGTTAGGTTATTTTTCTGTTTCACATGAGGTTTGAATACAAATATGGATGGTAGAAGAGGAAGAGTTAACCGAGGAGCGGATGGCACCGATGGGAATGCCAGACCTAATGCAAGGAGGACCCAAGGTTAGACATAAGCAGAGAATGTAGGTGCTGGAGTCCCGCAAGTGGACATGGGAGCTATGTATCAATTTTTTGTGAATATGATGCAAGCTAGTATTGCAACTGGAGTGGTAGGAGGAGATGCTGCAGGCGCAGGAGTTCTTGAAGTTCCGGCAGTTAAATATTATGCTAAGCTAAGCGAAGATTACGCTAAGCTTGGGAAGAAGCCATTTCTGGGAATGAAGGATGCTATAAATGTGAAAAATTGGTTGCTACACTGTGAGAGAATCTTTTCAGACTTGGGGCTCAATGATGAGTAGAAGAGGAGGCTTGCTTCGAGACAGCTTCAGGGAGCAGCTTGGTTTTGGAGGAACAGCGTGACGGCTGGTGTGGATGAGGAAACTTTGACATGGACAAATTTCAAGGGGAGGTTCCAGGAGAGTTTTATGTCTATGATGGCACAGTCTACTCTGATCAGAAAGTTAGATGAGTTAGAACATGGAGAGTTGTCTGTTTTGGAGTATGCTAAAAGGTTCGAGGAGTTGGCCAAAAATGGGTATGCCTCAAGGTATAGAACAATGAAGAGGAATGAGAAGTTTGTTAGGGGGTTAAAGCCTGAGTTAGCAAGGGCTACATTACCTCATATTATTGATCCTTCCGATTTTGTAGTGGAGATGACCTTAATGCATAAGGAGATTCTTGATTCTCTAGAGAAGAATAAGGCTAAGGAGGTCTAGGTTGGGCAGAATCAAAAGAGGAAGTTCTTTTGTAAGAAGGGTGCTCAGAAGGGTGGAGCAGCTAAGAAATTGAAGGCTGAGGTTGTTTGCTTCAAGTGCGATAAGAAGGGGCATTTTGCTAATGAATGTTGTGCTGGAAAGGCAAAGGACGTGGCTGGGAAGAAGAATGTCAGGTGCTTCAATTGTGACCCGATTGGCCATTATAAGATGTATGCATTGGAGGCTGCTACTTTGAAGCCAACAGCTCAGGAGAAGGGAAAGACAAACTTGGGAGGTACGCTTCAGATTCATTATATGTCTATTAGCGTTCTATTTGATACTGGTGCATTGCATTCTTTTATATCTAGATGTTTGATAGATAAGCTTAACCTACAACCCACATATTTAGTTACTTCCTAATGGGTTGCGAATCCAATTGGAGGGTATGCAACTCTAGGGTTGAGATGTGACCAGTTAGAGTTTGACCTGTTTGGTCATGCTTTTGTTTGCAGTTTCCATGTGTTTGATTTTTGGTGGTTTGGATTATTCTTGGGATGGATTGGTTAAGTGAGTACGATGCTAGGATATTTTTCCCCGATAGGAAAATATCACTTAGACACCCTTATTGTACTGATCGGATAATTTATACCATAGAAGGTTCTAACGCTAAGGTGAACGCTTTGTTGGGTGTTATAGGGTTAGAAGAAGATTTGAATCGATTTTTCGTGGTTAGAGAATTCGCGAATGTTTTGAGCCTGTAGTTGGATTGCTGCTGAAACGAGCCATTGATTTTCGGATAGATTTGATTCCGAAAGCAGAACCAGTGAGTAGGCCACCGAGCAGGATGATCCCTATAGAGATGAGGGAGTTAAAGGTGCAGTTGGTGGATTTGGAAGGAAAGAGATTTATCAGGCCGAGTAGTTCGCCTTGAGGAACAGCCGTAGTGTTTGCTAAGAAGTCGGATGGATCGTTGAGGCTATGTATCGATTATCGCAAGTTGAAGGAGAGAACAATAAAGAATCGATATCCATTACCGAGGATGGACGATTTGTTCGACCAATTGAGTGGAGCCAAGGTATTCTCATAGTTGGATTTGGCGACAGGTTTCCATCAGCTCAGAGTAGCAGAGGATAGTATACCTTTGACGGCGTTTAGGACCAGATATGTGTCGTACGAATAGTTATGCCGTTCGGACTGACTAATACGCCGGCTTGCTTTCTGGATTTGATGAACTGAGTTTTCCGAGAGCACATGGATAGTTTCGTATTAGTTTTCATAGATGATATCGTGATATACTTTAAGGATGAGAAGGAGCATGAAATTCATCTTAGGGTGGTGCTTGAGACGTTGAGGCAGGATCAGCAGAAGGTGAAGTTTTTGAAGTGTCATTTCTGGAAGAAGGAAGTGAAGTTTCAGGTTCATGTAGTCTCACAGAATGAGTTGTCTGTAGATCGGACTAAGATTGAAGCGGTGAATAGTTGGAAGAGGCCCAAGACAGTGACGAAGATCAAGAGTTTCCTTGGATTAGCTGGTTATTATCGGAGATTCAATAAGGATTTTTTGTGGATAGTAGCACCGATGACCAAGCTAACAAGAAAAGATGTGAAGTTTGTGTGGATCGAAAAGTGTGAGGAAGCATTCCAGAGTTTGAAACACTTATTGGCCCATGCACCTGTGTTGGTTGTTCCGGAAGGGAATTAGGATTTGGTGGTTTATACAGATGTGTGTGGAATGGGATTAGGAGATGTGCTGATGTAGAGGGGTAAAGTGATTGCCTATGCTTCTAGACAGCTTAGACCTCATGTAGTCAGATATCCAACACATGATTTGGAATTGGTTGCGGTGATTTTCGCGTTGAAGATGTGGAGACATTACCTTTTAGGAGAGAGGTTTGAGATACATATAGATCATAAGTCGCTGAAGTATTTGTTCTCTCAGAAGGAGCCGAACATGAGACAACAGAGGTGGTAAGAGTTTATTGCCGTTTATGATTTTGGGATTGAGTACACACCGGGGAAAGGCAACAAGGTTGCAGATACACTTAGCAAGAAACATCAGAATGCAGTGGTGGCAAAGATTGCTAAGTGTAAAGATTTGGAAGCATTAGCAGATTGCAGAGTACATTGGAGATCTGAGGCAGGGTCTAGCGGAGAAACCGTAGTGTTATCTTGTTTGGAAGCTCGACCAGTATTGATCGAAAAGATTGCTTCTAAATAGTAAGAAGATCCAGTATTAGCTGAATGGATCAAGAAGTTAAGAGATGGGACCGAGAGCGATGACTTGAAAGTTTTCAGTCTTGACCAGAATCGGTGGTTGGGAAAGAAAGGAAGATTATGTGTTTCAAGTGTAGGAAACATAAGGAAAGAAGTCTTCGAGGAATGCCATCGTTCGAAGTTCTTTATTCATCCAAGAGGAACTAAGATGTATCAGGATATGAAGAGAAGTTTCTTCTGGGAAGGTATGAAGCAGGTTATTGGCTTATGGGTAAAGCAATGTTTGATTTGCTAATAGGCAAAGGCCGAACACCAAAAGCCAAGTGAGTTGCTTCAGCCATTAGATAATCCGGTATGGAAATGGGATTCCATTTCTATGGATTTTATCGACGGGTTACCAAGGACGAATATGGGAAATGATAGTATATGGATCATAGTGGACAGACTGACCAAGAGTGTTCATTTCATTCCAATTAATTCAACCAGAACGGCGCCTGTTTTGGCATAGTTGTTTATGAAGAATGTGGTTAGAATGCACGGAGTTTCTAGTAGAATAGTAAGTGATCGAGATCCCTTATTCACTAGTGAGTTTTGGAAGAGTCTGTAGGAAGTTTTGGGAACCATGCTCTAGATGAGTACCGCTTACCATCCACAGACAGATGGACAAACAGAAAGAGTTAACAAAATCTTAGAAGATTTGTTAAGAGCTTGTGTTCTAGATTTCGGGGGATCATGGGAAGACCATCTGCATTTAGTCGAGTTTTCGTATAACAACAGTTATCAGACTAGTATTGGGATGGCACGGTTTGAAGCTTTGTATGGAAGGCCATGCAAATCTCTTGTATGTTGGTTAGAGACTGGGGATAGGTTGGTCTTAGTCCAGATTTGGTTTGGTAAGCTGCAGAACAGATTGAGGTCATATGGGATAGAATGAAGGAGGTACAGTTTAGGCAGAAGAGTTATGCTGATAGAAGACGAAAGATTTAGAGTTATCAGTTGGAGATCAGGTTTTCGTCAAAGTGTCACCGATGAAGGGTATGATCAGATTGAGAAAACAGGAAAGTTAGTACCGAGATTCGTTGGACCTTTTCCTATTGTTGAGAAGATCGATAAATCGCATATAAAGTTGAGTTACCGAGCAGTTTGGCAGGAGTCAATGATGTTTTCCATGTTTCTCATCTCAGAAAGTGTGTTGGAGACCCGGAGACTACTATTGCACCGACTGTGCTACATGACTTAGTAGTAAAACTGATTTTACTATAGTAAGGAAGCCTATTCGTATTATTATGAGAGATGAGAAGAGGCTTAGAACCAAGACGGTCAGATTAGTCAAAGTCTAGTGGAGCGACGATGACTAGGACTGTACTTGGGAGATTGAGAGCAGGATTAGAGATACTTATCCTGACTTATTTGATTAGTTAAATAAAATAAAATAATGTGTTGATTAGGGGATTGAGATTTGATTTAATTAAAGGGTAGCCATGCCATTTAACCTATGAATTAAAATAAGAGTTAAATTGAAATAGAGGAAGGGTAAAATAGGTAAGAGGACATTCTATATCCCTTAAACTTGGCCGTGTATTCCCCTATAAACGTTCATTTCATTTTATCAAAAAATTTAAACAAGAGGCCGGCCACTATTAACAAGAGAAAGAGGAAGAAGATTAAGAAAAGTTAAGGAAGAAGCTAAATCAAATCAAATCCATTCACATCTTAATCTCTTTAATCTCTAAAGCTAAGGTGAATAATATTTACATCTCATATTTGTTTTGTTTTCGATTTTAAGATGAAATCTGAAATATTTTGCATTGATTTTCCATGTTTTTGAATGATGGGATGATTATATATACTTGTTGATGATTTATGGTTGTTCATATAGATTTTATGACATGTTTTGATATGAAAACCCTATTAAATGACATCCAAATGCCTTGCTAATTTTTTTATTGACCATAAATATTATTTTGGAGATGGGTTTCAATTTTCAGAATTTTTTGAATTTTTGTGGATTTTATATGAATTTCTAGTAAAGAAAATGTTATTTTGGGTTATAAATTATTTATGGCTAAATAACAAAAGGTTTGAGTCTGAAATTTTTATACGTTGGAAAACATATTAAAAGAGATTTTCTGGACTTTTTGTAGAATTTTCCTAAGTGTTTTAATTGTTATATAAAATTATTTAAAGTATGGGACTTAAATATTTTATATAATTAAGGAAGAAGAAGGGGCTTTTTGTAAATAAATAAATTTTTTAATTCTGGAACGTCGGCAGCACTTTTAAAAAGAGAAATTGGCAACTAATCATATTTAGACAAACAAAGTGTTTAAAAGTACAAATAAACATGTTTTTCACTGTTTCGATGCTTTCGGCACCAGGTTCCGCCTCCTTAGCTTTGCCTCCGTCACAGTCGAAACCAATGCACATGGTATCAGGGAACTGATACGTAGTGAATTGGATGTAGGCGGAAGGTATAGAGTTGAAATCAGGGGTTCCGAAGGGGTTGAGGCATTACTTTGCTTTCTTTCGACTAAGTAGCTTTCGACTTAGTTAGCTTTCGACTAGGTCAAATGGATTTAAAGAAATGGTTTCGATTGGATTGCGCTTTTGTTATAAATGATTGCTTTCGACTAAGTCGAAACCTTTTGATGCCGCCTTTTTACCTTTCGACCCAGATGGTTTCGAAGGGGTACTTTGTTTCAAAATTTTGGGCCACTTCTCCAATGCTTTCGAAGGGATGGTTTCGACACCATCACTTCTTTACTTAGGAAATGGTTTCAAAACAGATGCTTTCGACTTAAATGTTTTTGAAGACCCTTTTTCTATGATTGAAATAAAACCCAAATAGTTTCGAAAGATACAGTTTTAAATGGTTTTGAAACAGATGCTTTTGACTTTAATGGGTTTCTGATCCTTTTACTCTACTTGAAGGCATAATTCAAAGGGTTTCGACCGAAACAGTTTTCAAAGGTTTCGAAGGGGTAATTTTTTTAATGGTTTCGAAAGGTTTCCACATGTTTTAAATTGAACCCAAAGGCTATCGAAAGGTTTAGTATTTTAATGCTTTCGAAAGGGTTTTAGTGAATGTTTTGGAAGTGATGGTTCCTTAGGGTTTCGAAAGGGTTGGAGGGAAAGGTTTTTCCTATGTTTTCGAAAGGCAATATTTAAAGGTTTTAAAGAGGGATGTCCAATGTTTTGAAGCTTTTGAAGGAAATACTTTTAATGGTTTCGAAAGGGTCACTTTCAATGGTTTCGAAAGGGTTACCTTCAAGTGTTTCGAAAAGGTTGTTTAAAGGTTTTAAACAAAGGTTTTGAAGGTATTAAACAGGCAATATAGCCTAAGTATTTTCAAGTTAAAAAGTGTTTTAACTTGTTTTGGAAGGATAGCCAATCCTCATTAAAATTCATCAACATTATTTTGAGTAAAGTATATATAACATAGCAAAATAGCTTAGAGTAAAGCTAAGAATATATTTTCCTTGTATAAGTATGATTTAAAAGGTTAAACCATTTTGAAAAGGTTTTCATGGAAGATGATGAAGGGTAGTTAACCCTAAGAAAATGATTCGGACAGATAGTCCATTTTGATTCGGCATTTAGTCCAGTTTGAGGACAGTTAGTCCAGTTTGCAGGCAGTCAGCCCATTTTTCGGATAGATAATTCATTTATTACTTGTGAATTGATAGTTCATTAGTTTAATTAACTAGTTTGGTTAGAGGAAAAGTTTTGCAAAATATATGTTTTAAAGAGGATATTGGTGAGGGGAAACCCGTTCCGCTAAGCGGCATGGTCTCACTTAATATCAATAAACCGAGATGTAACAGTATTACTCACACCAGGCTTTATGTTTGACTCGAAGATTTTGTTTCCCCTTAAATTCTTAAGTGCTCAAAATTGATTTGAGTAGGCTGAGGGTTAAGGTTTTAGAAATTTTGGCGAATAAAGCTTCCGGAGACGAGCAGGTGGCTGACCGATAGCTAATTAGGAGTTATAGTTTTATCTTGTTTTGATTACGCTGTGTATATTAAGTCAGATATGACTATATCGATTCTGATCAACCAAGGGGGCATCGTCATAAGTCGCTCTTGGCGTATTTTCGTAATGATTATATTTGATCTTTACCTAGGAAACGATATGGGATTATGTAATTTGGATATGAATTTGTTTTGAAATGTAATCAGTAAAATGTTGTTTTTGGAAATCTATGAATTTGTTCATATTCAAGTGCTTCTGATATTATGGATACCATTAGCATTATCGTATTTTGTCACCAAAAGTTAATACTATGGATGCCTATAGCTTCTGTAGCGCTTAGGTTTTGGCCTCTAGATACGGGATGTTACAATTTACTTGCACCTCCAACTTTTTTTAATATCAGGGCGCCATATGCCTTAAAGGCATAACTATCGATCTAGCATCCTTTGCTAAGTCTATATGAAACTTAAGCTCTTGATGCGGCGGTAATTCGGTCCTCTTTTCAAATACGTCCGGATACTCTCTAATGATAGGCATAGATGACAACCCATCTTGTGGAACCACGAGCGAATATAGAAAGCTAACCATAACCCCATCCTCTGGTAGGTAGCCAATCACTATCGTCCGCCCCTCCACGGCCCCGATCGTCACCAACAGCTTCTCGCAATCCACTACTACCGCATACTTGCTTAGCCAGTCTGTCACTAAGATAAGCCCTAACCTCGCGATATTCAAAACAAAGCAATCACAAACAAAAGAGCATCTATGACTCGATAAGACCAAACCATGACAAACCATACATAAGCTAGTTGATCTGCCAATTAGGTTCGTCACAATCAAAGGTCAATCAACTGTTTCACATTTCAAACCTAATCTTTCTACTAGGTCCCTAGATATGAAGGAATGTGAAGCCCCGGTATCGAATAAAACACGTAAGGGAATATCATAAATGGAAAGCATACTTTGAATAACAATGCTCTTCCCCTTCTCTTTTGCCGAAGGAGCATTCGACGAAGTCGGAAGAACGTCCAAAGCATATGCCTTTACAACCTGTTTATGTTGTGCTGGTTCTAGGCAACTTTTATGCATATGTCCAAACTTGCCACAGTTATAACGCTTCTTCTTCCTATCAGCTTTGCGGTCTCTGCTTATACGACCCTTATCTCCACAACCAAAACAAACAAGCTCCCATTTATTTCTTTTGAGCATTCTTTCCCAGAGACTGCTTCCTCTTTCCGTTCCATTTCTTCATGCCTCCGACGCTTTGTTGCGGTTTCGGATCTTCCTTAGCGACAACACCTGATTTGGACTTGGAGTATAAACTCTCCCGGTAAAGAGCTTTCTCGACAAGTCTGTCAAAAGGCTCATCTATGCGGCTCACTACCTTCTTCCCAAACAGTCGTCCAAGCCAAAAATAAATTTTTCATTCTTCCTCAACGGATTGTCGATAATAGACATCTCGTAATAAAGTGTCGAACTCAGCAGTATACTCGGAGACAGACACATCTTCCTACTTCAAATCTACAGATCTCCTTAAAAGCACCGACTTCTGAGCAGCCGGAATGAATTTCTCCTCAAACCTAGCCTTGAACTGGTCCAATGTGAACTGTTCCTCGGGTGTAGAAATAGTAATTGCATTCCACCAGTTCATGGCCCGCCCTCAAAACTGTCTAGAGGCTAGCTTCCTTTTCATGGCATCATCTAATTCCATGCCACCAAAAAAACTCACAAGTGTCTAACCAATCCTGCACTTCGATGGCTGACTCCGTTCCAAGGAATGGCTTGCCTCCCAAGGTTGGGTAATCTTTTCATAGCTTGGCAAAGTCATCCTCAGTGCCTATACTTGAGCACCACCACCTAAAGCAACATTTGGAGTGACCGCCTGGGCATTTTGTAGCATGTTCGCTTTCATCGCATTGAAGATAGCTTGCAAGTCAGGGTTAGCAGCTGCCGAACCTGCTCCTTCTTTAACTCTGGTAATGGAGTGCCTCATATTGTTTCTTATTTGCTGGATCATTCTCGATCTGTAATAAGAATGAACCGTCTCTTAAAAGAAAACTGTGTCGATGGTACATGTGTGTGCATGCAACTTATATATTGTACATAGTTTTGAAAACCAAAATATAATAGAAGTACACGCTCTCATATATATACTCTCAATCCAACTTAGGGTGATAACTCCTCCCCTATCTCTACTGGACCATGGTATCAACTAGGGTTAATCATGTAACGTAAGCTCCAAGACCAAATGTGATGATCGGCCTATACCATCGGTACCCAATAAATTAAATAGTACGTTGCTGACGTGTCCGGCTAATGTAGGACGATCAACAAGGGTTGAAATTGATGTAAAACATCAACGGATCTGTCATATATTTCACAGCTCATGGAATAAAATATAATATACATTACAGATATAAAATAGGAGAGATAGTAGTAACTAAGTGTTCCAAATATCAGAGTACAGATTCATAAAGTTATACATCAAGTAATAGACTTTAAACAAACGGAAATAAATTAAATAACCGTCTCTAAATAATAGTAATAAGCAAGCACTGTCAACGCTCCATAGTATTGCATAGTGGAATTGACATACAAATCTATATATAATACGAGGAAACTCCATCCAGCTCGTCCTCTCCACAACTACTGCGTCGTACCTAGACCTGCTATCTAGCATACTCATTTAATAGTATTTGAGATAATAAGAACAAAGCAAAAATCCTTGAGTTGGACAACAATCTGGTGTGAGCAGTAAATGAATCCTAAAATATTATATAAGTCGATATAGTAAGGAACAAGGTATACGAGCCATACCTGACTTGTCCCTGCAACCAAAGAGTTAGCATATAACAAACATAATATGCTACTCTATGAATATAGTAAAGGTATAATGCAAACCAAGTATGATGCAAGGTGTCCAGGTATCCCTGTCCCTAATACCTATCTCCAATGACATCCCTAGAGTGATAAACTACAGAAGAAAACAACAATAGCAACCATAGCATCTATCAAACAATTCTCGTTATCACTCAATGTACTCTAGATATATGATAACTCATATGGACTTTCCCATGCTAGGGACTAACGGAAACCCTAGTTTTCAGTGTACTCGTCTTTAGCCCAAAGCTAATACTAGACCCAAATTCATCGGCTTAGGGTATATGTATCCAAACCTCCGATATGTGGTAGCCTTTCAATGTACCCATGAGTGCACTCATAATACCCCTGCTTTCGAGTACATCAGAGAACACTCCAAGTATCACCAATCCCTTAGCACACATATTTGAGTTGTTTCCTTGCTCTGCCTAGTTTCCATTATTCTCGAGGATTTATTCCACATTCCTCCATTCCACGATAAAACCATTCTCACGTTCTATCCATAGGTCACCCTTCTTAGAACTCGCCCATTGTGGACAGCCAATCTCACGACTCCTTTCCTCTTCGAGTCACCATCATCAGAACCTAACTTCATTCACCATCGAGTTGCCATTGTCGAAGTCCCGAAGCTATCATCGTGCTACTACATTGCCATCAAACTCCAAGCGAGCAAACAAACACCTTCAGCATGACTTGTAGAGCCCCACCTTCCTCTCCTGGAGAATCCACCCCGACTCCATAAATCAAAACCTCTCGGTTCCGACCAAAAACTTTTGGTACCGAGCAAGGTACTTAGCCAATTTTGGCTAACTTTCTTCTCCTTTTTCTATTGCTCCATCTTCCAAGTGCTTGGACCCCGACCACTCCACCTAAAGCTCTCGGCATCAACTCCAAAGCCTTGGAGCTAAGTCCAAAAGCTCATGTTTCAATGCCCTCCAAAGCTCTTAGTATGAAATCTAATAATTAGCAAATTTCTTGCACTCGTCTTCTACTCATCATCCTATGCTCCAACATTAAGTACCATCACCTACTGACACGATTCCCCATGCATAATACCTCTCGGTACCAACACGAGCACCGGGTACCGACTCCCATACTTAGCTTCAAACTTGGTGAAAATTAAATCATGGCCCCTCTCATCCTCCAGAGCCTCCTCTCAAAGTTTTGTCCTATTCCGACCATCTCTGTCTTCAATTTGCCAATTCGACCACTCTTTTTTCCAAATACTAAAAGCACTAGCAAACCATATTAAAGTACAACGTACAAACATGGAATATTATACATATACATCCATCATACATGCAATATATAAGAATATGATAGTCAAGCAAATCCTAACGTAGTTCTAACTTTTACTCTAGCATATGAATATGAACAAAAGGAGTTATAAAACATTTAAAATCCATTAAAAACCTTTAAAATTCGACCATAAACATATCTTAGAATGTGATTAAGGTTAGAAAATGTTTTAGAACCAAAATAATGTTAAAAACACCAATTTTAACTATATAAACATGCGTAGTAGAGTGAGAGGTCAAGAACTACTCACCAAATACCCAAAATACCAATTTCTTTCCTTAGATCTAAAGCGGACAGTCAAGGGAATGAACACAAATCAGCCAAAATGATAATCTCCAATCCCTGGATGCTACTTACCCCCTCTAATTATGATTTAGGCTAAGATTAGTAAGGAAAAGGTAGGTTTTTTGATGAGATTAGGGTTGGTGGAGGTTTAGAGCTATTTTGGGAAAGATGGAAATATCTCAGATAATTTCCTACAACCTCCCCTTAGCATGATTTTCGAGATGTGTTAGTAGGCCTAAGGATGGGCTTTGCTAATCACAATTAATGTAGGTGAGTAGCAACCAAAACTTAAAACAGCTACAACTTTAAAACGGTAAGTCTGTTTTTCTATCATGACCAATTTATGGAATGGAAAACCATCATCCTGAAGCAATGGAAGTAATTTGAGATCCTAACACGTCTCCTATCAAAAATTATAGTCCAAACGAGGTTTTCAGGGTCAAAATTGTCACATAAAAATTCAGAAAAAATCATAAATGTGGAAAATGTCGCTAAAAGTCACTTTCTAAAGTTTTAGAGTCATACGACCTCATATGAATAAAACAGAAATACTTTACGATCTTTCGATACGTAAAATACAAGTAGTTACATTGTGCGTAGGGATGGCAATGGGGCGGGTCTACGGTCTAAACCCGGTAGGCCCGCCCCTATTTTGACCCATCAATATCCGCCCCATTGGGTTATTGAATCGAGTGGACCAATGACCCGTTCTTAAAAACTCCATGTCTAGGGTCGGTTTAGGGATTGACCGACCCGACCCGTACTACAAAGATCTCATAAAATTGCTTTATTACTATAATGATGATTTGTTAATCCTTTTATATATAAGCGGTTATAAATGGATATTCTAATGTTCCATTCAATAAATTATATGATTTTTATAATATTAAGTTGCATCACTAATAATAAT
The DNA here is from genome assembly GCA_030737815.1 of Allium fistulosum. NCBI lineage: Eukaryota > Viridiplantae > Streptophyta > Magnoliopsida > Asparagales > Amaryllidaceae > Allium > Allium fistulosum. The sequence continues at coordinate 927,582,838 of CM060905.1, forward strand.
AATATAATAACATATGCATGTTTTCCTTAAACCATTATCACACACCTTATTTTTATTACCTTACTTATCATTTTAAACACATTAATATCAATATTTATTATATCATTTAGTGACAATCGCTCTTACAAATAAAATAAATAAATATATGTATGTTAATACATAATTTTTAATGAATATGTAAAGCCTCACCAGATCTTGGAGCAAGGTGGGTCTACCTTAAACTGTATGGGTTCTGGGTATGGAGCTAAAAGTCAAGACCCGCACTGGGTCTACGGGGCGAGCCTGGGGCATGGTTTAAAAAACCAAGGGCAGGTCTGGGGTACCAAAAACCCACCACATCACCATCCCTAATTGTGCAGGACCTTGGTGATGGTCGGGACAAAGTGGCATCTTGGTGATGATGTAGGACCTTGGTGATCTAAGAAGAAAGTGACATCTTAGTGATGATGCAGGATCTTGGTGATGGTCGGGGCAGAGTGGCATCTTAGTGGCGATGTCATACCTTGGTGGTATCGGTTAAATGATAGAAGAACTTGGTGGTGGTAGAAGTGAAACGAGACCCTGGTGATGGTTGTCGTTGCATGTTTGCTATGTTCTTTCTATGTTTGTTGTGTGCTTAATATGAATTCCATATTGTTGTACCGTTATACCCCATATTGTACATAGGGTAGTACACCCATACGTGTTAATAGTTTAGCATATGGTGTTATTGTGCTAACTTGGATGCATGGACATGTCAGGTATGGTTTTACATACCCTATGTCCTTATTACCATACATGGATTTTATAATATTTTGAGATGATGTATTGCTCACACCAGCCTGTTGTCTAACTCGAGGTTTTATTATTTGATTCTTATTATCTTAGGTACTCTTAAATGAGAAGAGTAGATAGCATGTCTAAGATAGCATATGGAGCCATTCGGTGGACGAGTAGGATGCTACTCTTTCATATATTTTTATTTTGAGTTTACTATCGTTTATATTCCATTGTGCAACATTGTGGAGCTATATCAATAATTAGTATTACTAAAAATAGTACATTTGAGTTTATTTTGGAGAGTTAGGATGTTTAAACTCTATAATTTATGTTTTGAATAATCATGTGAACCCGATGCACTTTGATGTTCTTATTTATAATTCATTTGGTTGTATTATGTAGCGATCTGAAAATTCGAACACTTTGTCTTCAAATATCAAAACGTTATGAAATGTAATTAAGTTTTATAAATATAATTTTATAACCTTGTTAAACATCGTTTAATTAGTAAATAATGAAAAGAAACTTGTTTTCGAAATTTTTTACAAAAATATATTCTTCGAAGAAAAATCGATAATGTGACCGAAAATGGGTTTATTGGTAAATAACCCTTTGTACTATTCTTTTGATATTATATATTACCGTTCCGTTGTGAAATTCTGATATTGTGTCCTTTTCTTGTTCTATGCGTTTTCTTTTATTTTACCCTAACTTTCTATCTTTCCGACACTTGGGTGCTCGGCACATGAATACCGTGGATGTATTTATTATCGACATTCAAGGGTCGTAAAGCCGGGTAGTTGCATTTGCTGCCAAAGCTCAAGGTTGAACAAACACCTAGGCTTTTATTGGTTATGGCTCATAGGGATAGGGTAAGCGACACCTTAGAATGAGTCAAAAGTATTACACATATGAGAGCGTATTTGTAATTTTGAAAATTAAACTTTTAAAATATTTCCTTAGGGATATCTCTTTCTTCGTAACCCTCTCTTTGAAGTAACTCTATCATTTAGTTTCCTAAAGCTATTTCGCTTTGATTAGGTCGTAAGAACTATGAGCACTGGTGCTGTCAATGCTCAAGGAGGTAGAGGTCATCGAGGTAGTACCATCACAAATGGAAGGAAATGAGGATCAATGAATGTTTCTCCAGTTGAAGAACCAAGGGTAAATGTCATAAAAGAGGATATCCAAATCAGACCTTAGATAAGTTTTGCTTCGGTTTGCCGTGATTATGGGAGGCTGGGGGATAAGAAGTTTGGTGGCATGGAGACAATTATTGAAGTCCAGTCCTGGCTCATACTATGCAACCAAATATTTGGAGATATGGTGCTAGATGATGAAATGAAGCGTCGACGGGCGTTGTGACATTTGATGGATGCAGCCATGGATTGGTAGAGTTCTATCACTGCAGATGTCTAAGAGAACGACTTCACTTTAGCCCAATTTAAAGATGAGTTTGAGATAAAGTTTGTTTCAGAAGCTGGAAATACTTTGTTATTTAGGATCTTCTTGGATCTGAAATAGGGGCCATGACTGTGGCGGAGTATGAGAATCGGTTTATTGCTTTGTCTTGGTTAGGGTTAGGATTGGTTGATATGCCACTGAAGAAGAATGAGATGTTCATTGTGGGTATGCACCCAGAGTTCTAGTGGGATATGACTAATCACCTTTTGGGTCTTTTGTAAATTTGGTGAATATAGGTTTGAGGTCCAAGAGTTTGGCACCGAAGCTTGTTGTATCAGCACCAAAGCCTCTTGTTTCTACACCAGTTGTGATCAATAAGCGCAAGCAGTTGAAGTATATGTCCAACCTTGTTTTCCATTAGTGTTGGCAGAAAGGCCACTTTGCTAAAGACTGTAAGAAGAGAGGAGGAGGGTAGTAGTAAAGGCATCAACAATGGAGGTACCGCAGTTCGCACCGAACAGTTGCCATGGTTGCCATTAGCCTGACCATTTTGTTAAAGATTGTCCCATGCTAAGGAAGGAGGAACAACCTAGCATCTTTGCTATTTCTACAGTTGAGAATAGGCAGTAGATTCTTGACGGTATACAATATGGCTTTATTATTCATGTTTGTTTGACTTTAATAGTTTCTTATCCCATAACCTTGATGATTGTTTAAATCATGCTCGGTCAGTTAAGGAACATTGACTATTGTTTGTTGTTGATTTATTCTCAACCAGTTTATGAGCGGTTTTACCTTTCTACATCTGGGGTTGGGTAGACAGTAATTGTGGGTACATTGAACGAACTCCTTGTGAATTAAATTTCATGTTTTGAGTATAAGATGTTCGGTGATAATGTTGGGTTAGAAGTTAAAATTTAGTAAAAGATTTTTACTATAATCCAAAGGAATAAAATATTTTGAAAATAAATATTTATGAAAATATTTATATAAGAACGTAATTCCATAGAAGTATGGTTTATAAAATATGGTTATAAACAAAAAAGATTGAAATAGAGAATCTGAGAACTTAAATCCCGGTGTCTTTGAAAAAGTTTTTCAAAATTTTGGAGGAAATAATATTAGTATTATTTGAAAGTAAATATTTGCGAAATTGATTTAGGATTGAGATCATGATACTTGATATTATTATACGAAGTATTTGATACCGCTTTGGAATGATTTTGGTTAAATACCAAAGGTATGGTTTGGATGTGTTGCACTCACTTCTATCGCTTGAAAATAATTTCAGTGCTGACTATACCTTCATCAGAATTCATTTTCAGGTTTCTAAGTGTGGGATGCTACAAAGTTGTTTTGGTAAAACGTATTTTGGTTTAATCCCGACAGTAAGATTTGATATACAAAAGTTATTTGTGTATATTATCTCAAAATGATTTGAAATGAAAAACCAGTGTTCAGTTCTAAAGTTTTGTTGTTAAGTTATTTCATGGACACATGTAGCTTATGCATTAGGAAAGTATGATATATGCATCATGATATGATACGTTGTTTGATATTTTTCATTGTTAAAATGAAATGGAATTTTTGAAGATTTTGGATAGTCGGGAACTTCCGAGCTGTTTTAGAACTTGTAGTTAAGTGTTTTTGAAAATATAAAGTTGAGTTCATATAACACTTGAATTGAGAAGATAGCAAGTTAAAACAAGTTATAAATCTGTTAATCATACTTGTTACAAATTTGATGTTTTAGTGTATACTCTTAGGATGCAGTAGAGTATTATACGAGTATGAACTTAAGTTATAAAATGTGGTAAACTTAAAGTTTTGTTTTACGTAATAGTTCATAAATGATTTTAGTATTAAAAGACATACTATTATGATAAATGAATATGACTAAAAACGAAGTGGTGTAGCTAAGATACCAATAGGATAAATACGTAAGTTGTACGTAGATCGTTTTATTCGCATGACTGTTATTGATCCAGTATTCAAGTACAAGTTTTCGAGGTGGTTTACGCCAGTCCGAGTAATGATTTTTCACTAGATCCCTGACAGCGAACACTTGATACGGGTTCGTGATACGATCTCTATGTTTTCTATCATAGTATATGGATATACAAGAAGAACAAAAGTTTCTAATCAAGGAACCAAATCAGATTCCACACTAAAAAGGTCAAGTGATCTATACTAGTTGGGAAGTTAAATCTATATGATCGTGAAAGTGATCAGATAAGATATGGTGTATGGATCATATATGCACATCGTATGGGCTTTAGTACATTTTTATAATGTATGTTGACTTATGAAGAGTTTGGGGAATGACTATTCAGTTTATTATGAGGTATCATGAATAATCATCTAAGTAATGACCTGAGCCTGTTGAGCATATGGTATGATTAGTGGATTGTTTATCATCTTTGGATGATGGAAGAGTTTTGAACCTAAGCAAACCATGAGCATTGGTTGCTGGTATTGTAAATGATATTTGAGTACTTATGCGCATATTCCTTTGTTAAGGTTAGAAGTGAAATGAGCGAGGATGCTTGGGATGATACAAAGAAGTTAGAGCATAGTTTGAAGGAGATCCATCCAGGGTTGCTTATAGACTAGAATTCCTTCTTATCGTAGTATCGCATACCTTTTGTGGTGTACTCACCGCTTGAGGTAGAGTCGCTTAGTATGCATTTTAATTTGCAGTTTAGTTTGTATATGGTTTCAGCAGTACTATATATATATATATATATATATATCTTATTTTGTCTCTCTCCTTTGATTATCATTCTTATTTGAATTTCGAGGACGAAATGTTCTAAGTGGGGGAGAATGTAGCAACCCGGAAATTCGAGCACTTCGTCTTCGGATATCGAAACATTTTGAAATAAAATTAAATGTTATAAATATGATTACCTTGTTAAACATAATTTACTTAATAAATAATGATAATTTTTGTTTTTGAAATTTGTTTAAAAAGTACATTTTTCGAAGAAAAATTGATAATGTAGCCAAAAATCAGTTTATCTGTAAACAGCTTTTCGATCGATATAAGTTGTTCGAACTCTTCTGTACTTGTCTAATGATCAAATGAGCATATTAGCAACTAATAAACACATACCTCTTCAGAAAGGTTGGAATGTTCAAGAATCTTCCATATGGATAAGAGATATTATGAGAATGGTAAAAGAGTAATATGCATAAAAGAGAAGTGACCTAAAGGAGAAGTGATGAGAGGTGAAGCTTCCATAAGGGGGGAGGGGGCTAAGTGAGAGCTTAAGCAATACCATTTATAAGCCTATATAAGGAGTGGCATACCCTTAGTTATCATTTAAAAAATTTACAAAACTAAGAGTTGAAAATCAATGGCTTCTTCTCTTCTTCCTCTCTTATGTCGCAAAGAAAATGATTGCAAATCAAATCCAAATCAGCTTAAACTTGGAGTGGAGCCTTCTAACGACACTACAAGACCTTTTAACTTTTTTGTTTTGAAAATCAAAGCACATCTCACCCTACAACTATAGGCCATGAGCTATTTGGGTGGTTTGGAGGCAAAAGCAAGGTAAAGCAAGGAGAAGGAGGGAAGGAAAGGAGGTTGCTAGCTTGGTTCTAGGCTTGGGTGCTTGGATCTTGGTTGTTATAAAGGTTAAAGGTGAGTTAACACTTCACTTTGAATGAAAATATAACATATATATGTTTGTGATGAATGGTTTTTAAGTTGTTTGAATTTTTGTTAACTTATGTTAGAACATTAATTTGGATTCTTACTTCAAAAATAATTGACATATATGATCCATGCATATATACTTAAACGAACTTGGAATGAACTTGAATGGACTTGTATGACATATGACTAGGCCTTGAACAAAGCACATAGGTTATAGATGGACTTTGGTTTAGATCAGACTCAGATTTAAAAGTGCACTTATAGCGATAGTTTCTATAGATGTAGTTGTGAATTACCTTGATTTTGGCGATTGCTATAGAACTTTTTAGAGAGATTCTTAGGAGTTTCTCACCATATTTATATCTTTTATATGTATGTTTGTAACTATTAAAAGCTTGAATGGTAAAAAGTTAAGTAACATCTCGAAAATGGCTAAAACTTCACTTGTGCAAAACTGCCCCATTTAAACTTGATTTTTGGACATAAAAAGGTTTGAAAAGATATTTAAGTATTTCGTTACATTCTTTTTACAAGTGTTTACTAACTATTAATAGAATATTTTAAAAGTGGTTTAAGGTCTTTATGAATTTTTAAGAATTAATTGGGAATTGTTAAAGACGAGGTTTTTATAATAAAACATGTTATTTTCGAAGTTTTAAAGATTTTACAAACTTGTTATTTTTAAGTAATATTTTGGATAAATGTTTTAAAACCTATTATAAGTATTTTCAAATATTGTAAAAGTATAAACAAATGTTATTGAAAATGGGTTAAGAATTTCTTATTGGCTAAATGGTTAATTATTTGATTACTTGTTTGAAAAGTAGTTAACTATGCTTAACACTAAAAGTCGACGAAGTAAGTCTTATCTATTTGTGAGAGTTAAGATTGATGTCGAGTAGGGATGGAGCAATATAGGTCTAACCTAACGGTTTCCCTCTTGGCCAAAAAGTAGTAAGTCGGAAAATGTCGGAAACGCGTTAATCGTGCTGATTTCTTACTTGTTTATGGAAATCATTGATACTATACTTAACACTAAAAGCCGCTGAGGTAGACTATCTATTTCTAAGATTCAAGAATGAGCTGTCTAGGCAAGTCTTTGATGCAACCAATACTCTAACTTACCTGGTTGCACTCTTGGGGGAGGAATAGTTAAGTTGGAATGTCAGAAACGAGTTAAGCGTACGAATATTGATTTGTATAAGCAATTTTTTTTACTAGATAATTGATTAGTCCAGTATCGAACTTGACCTAATATTGACTTAAGAAGTTATCGAAAGGCTTCGCGATTTCATACTAATAAGAACCTCCGAGGAGGAGTATTCGTACGAAACAGCTCTAGCTTTCATTTACTTCTAAGAGAACTGGAATTGAGTTAACAGAATATTCACCAATTTGTTTTAGAGAGTTTGATAAGAGGGAAGAGTGTACTTATATAAGATGATTCAAAATTCGTAATCACTTCAAAACCATATATGCGATCTATGTTATAGAAGCGGTTGTAATGTGGAATGTTATATAATTGAACTGTCTATCCTAAGGTTAAGTCTAATGGAATGGTCAACGTTAGCATTTCAAGTGATGCTATTGTGTGGGACTTTCTATCTTAAGGAGTATTCCAAGAGCGAGGACAACATTAGCATTTATCGGAGGACTTATGTGGGGAACCTATATGGAGGTTCAAGGTCTGTTCGAGATGCTCGAATCCATGTAGTGATTCATGATATGTGGAATCCATTTGGGGATTCGGGTTCTATTCGAGTGATGAAGACTCATGTGAGAGATGTCGAATGTAGCCTCGACATCAGGAAAATTACAGAAAATAGAGAAGGGGCATGGCTAGGGGGTTTAGCTAACCTCAAGGGTATATCAACACCATATTTAGAGATGCTTATCTATTGTTGCTAGTGAGAGTTAATATGATCCAGACCACACATCAACGGTGATTCAGTTATGTTTACCTTAGAGTATATCCTACTTAATGATATATGATGCTCGGAAGGTAGTTTCTGATCCTTTTTACGGGGTTTGGATGTGGTCAGACCGAGAATATCTCCATGGAAAATTCCATATGCGAGCGCACCTTAACGGTATTGATTGTATACCTATTATTATTGTGGCGTTCACACAACAACTATTTGATATTATTTATGTGCTATGCTGTAGACATTATCTATCATATCACTATATAAAACTTATTGAATGGTTGGTTTCATTTGATGGGAAACCTGTTATGGTAATCCATACGGTCTCAATGGTTATTGTTACTTGTCTCTTATTTCTTGAGTTTCTCATGCCGGTTTACTAGGCTGATTCATGTGTTATTTTCTTATAATGCTCGGATCATCCCTGTGTATTTTTTCACATTTAACTTTGGACGCTTGGAGCTTATGGAGAAGAGCTGGATGATTATCTTCCATAGTATTCTTATTTGTGTTGCATTTCTGTATTGCATATATCCTCATTGCGAGGACAGATATATATAACTGTCCAGGCAGATGATAGTACTTAGGTTTTATTAACTCAGATATTTTTATATTTAGAGTAACCCTTTGTACTGTTCCTTTAATAGTATATATTACCATTCCATTGTGAGATTCTGATATTATGTTCCTCTTTTCTTGTTCCATTGCTTTTCTTTTATTTTATCCTAACTTTCTGTCTTTTCATCACTTTGGTGCTTGGCAAATGAATACCGTAGATATATTTAGTGTCCATATTCAAGGATCGAAAAGTCGAGTCGTTACATATTATTATCTTGCATGTTTTATATCTATGTTGTTGTTATACCTTATCCTATGCATTATGAGATATACGACATGTTTTGTGATTATTTTAGATATTTCGCCCTTGACAATCATGCTACATCAGCCGGATACCGTCATAGGGCATTCTATAGGGTATTTGGGTATCAAAGTTATAAAGCGGTTGTCATAGGGTTGAATGTCAATCCCCTTAGTTGCCTACAATCCATGGAGAGCGTAAACTTTTTTACTTGTCATGATGCGATGACCCACATGACCCTGTTGTATATCCCATGTTTTAGTTATTACTGGATGTGAGGCTAGAGGCTACATTTTACCTTTTCAGCAAATCCTACTTGGAATGCTAACACCGCCCTCCAAGAAACAATGCAATACTAGCATTCATCTAGACAAGTTGTTTGGGATATGAAAAAACCAAAGGCACTACTTCTACTGCATACTTTTTGGAATCACCCTCAGGATTAGTAGCAAGTAGTCCTTACATTTCATAGAACTCCATCATCGATTTCTATCATCTTCAAGATGTCCTTCATTCGAATTCTTATGCCGGTTCGAAGTGGTTTTTGGATAACTCATTCTTATCTAATCCTAGTCTCTTTAAACTAACCATCGATAGTTTTCAATTGAGTTAATCCCGGTTCTTTTAGAGGTTAGAGGATGATATAAGAGTCCCAAGGAGATCTCAAATATCTGCCCTTAAAGTCAGAGACGTTTCACCGGATGAGTTCTCCTAAGTGAATCTCAAACCTTATGGAATCGTTTATATACTTCCTAAATAAAAGTAGGTCAAGTCATCGATAGTAAACAAACCATTGTCTTGTGTAAGTCTATAGTTTGCATATGGAAAATTGTACATAATATACTTATCTCCACTTTTTAATTTCAACCTCATACTATCCGTCGATTAACAACGAAGTAGGACAAGATAGAAAACTACCCTTGCCTCGACGACATTCTTAATTTTCACATACAGAAGCGGGTTTCCATACCTCGAAATTTAGTGTCGAGTATAAGATGAAATACCTTTCATATACTTAACTAATCATGACCTATTTATAGAAATTAACTCTCTTATATTTATAACACGTTCGACAATTCGACTTCTCTATCCCTTGCCCAGAATCGAAATGTCAGGGCACTGGTTGCACCTAGCCTTGCCTTAGTTAAAGCACTTCGATTCTTAATCTCACGGATAGAGGAAAGTTTACTCATCGGGTTTTAGTGCTGAATATAAGATGACATACTTTCCATAAACGTGTCAAAATTAGAGCACTAATTATCAAAAAAAAATTATGTTACTTAATGGAACTGAAAAAGAAATCCCTTGCATAAAAGAAAGTATTTTTAAAACCGTCTATAAACCAACTAAATAAGCTTATTTCTAGTCTTTGATTTCAAACTAGTTATTGGAAACATTTTCTAAAATCATTTATGTAAACAAATGCTTGATTTAAAAGGTAACATCCTTCATTTTTGTAAAGCAAACAACTTATTTAATAACAAAAAGTGTTATAAAACAAACGTTATTTTTAATTTCCTAAAACCATTTACTATAACAAAAATGTTAGTCCACGATCTGTTTCCTTTTCTTGAGACATATACAACCTTGGTGTTGTAATCCATGATTTCTTCCTCTTTTTAAAAATACTTTTAAAACTCTTTAAAACAAGTTTGAAACTTGTATTTAAAACATCCCCTTAAAGATGGTCACTTTTAAGCAAAACTTGACTTTTGAAACAAAGCAGTTTCCTTTAGAAAATTTAAGCCTCTTGCTTAAATAACTCAAATAAATTCTTAAAAATATATTTGAATCTTCAATCTCCTTTTTAAATACTTATACTACTTTTATAAAACACATTTGAAAGGAATTTACAAAATATCTAAAAACAGACAACTTTTTATACTTTACTAAAAACATAGATTTTCAAACTACATCCATGGCGACTATCATTATATGAACCATAACTTTTAAAACATGTTTTGTAAATCAAATAAATTTTAGACCACATTTCTTTCTATATTTAAACCACTTTATATCTTTGCAAAAAGATTTGAAATTAAAAGTCAAGTATGGAAACCATTTCAAAAATACTTTAGGAAACAAAGTAGTAAGCCATTAAAAAGAAAGTACAAGATTTCAATGTTGCAAACCCAACGATAAGTAGGTCGACCAGAACTATGCAACATTCACTTTTCACATACACAATAATTTACATAAATAAGAATATATGTAAATGAAAATCAACAAGGCGAGGAATCCTTTAGGATCTCTTTAGAAGATTTTCATTCTTTGAAGTGCTTCCATAACGACCTATTTGCTACCGAACACTCCGACTTCCTTTGCTTTAGTCCCCGGCAAATTAATGGTTATTTATGTCATCCGTTTTCAAGCAAGATTCAAATCCAAACAAGCGATACACAGTACAAACAACATAAATAACAATTTATATTTTACAAATGTTTGTCAACTTTTAAAACAATTTTAAAGTGAGATATCTCACTTTAATTTGACCAACAAGCCACCAATTCCTTCTATCATGACTCTAAAACCAAAGCTACCACATCCAAATCTCCTAGCTCCTCTCATTTCTTCCTCATGCTCACCTCCCAAGCCTCCCTATCCTGTATGCTCATGGGCTAAGGCAAAAGGGGGTGTTATGCTCCAAATTTTGGATCTTTGGAGTGGTGGTGTTTGCACTATTATTTCTAGTCAAAGAAAGAATTTTAAGCATAAAATGTGTTGTTTTTTATGTGATTTCTTTTAAAGAAAGAAGTATGAGGAAGAGAAGGAGGAGAAGATAACTAAGTATAAATTGAAATAAAGATGGAAAATGAAGTGGAATGTCGTTCGTTTGTAAAAAATTTAAGATGGAAAAAGGCCAAAATACCCTTTCTTAAATCAAGCGACACCATTCCTTTTTGTTTTTCAACTACCCTTTATTAGCTTATGCCACACGCTTCCTCATCTTATGCCATTCCATGTGCCTTCCATCACATCACACTCCATTAGTGTACTAAGTAGTACTTTAGCACTTAAAACAAGAAAGGAAAAGTCTTTTTTTCTCAATTTCTTAATTAATTACAATTAAAAAGCACTTAAGGATTCTTAAGTTTAATTAATCTCTTTTTGTACTTTTTTACTTCTTATTACATGAACATGTATGTTAAAAATTGTGCAACAATGTTCCGACCACTTCCATTCGATAAAAAGTCGAAAATTTGAAAAATGAATTTCGGTCACATTTTCAGTTTTCATCGAGCTACTTATTTTTGTAAATTGTTTTTCGAAATGAGTTCACCATTATCATTTATTAATTATAAATATTTAAAATTAATTAAATATTCACAAATCAAAGTGGTAAAATTCTGGATCATTACACATGATGTTGATAAAGTTTGAGATGGAGTCCATGTATATTGACAAAATATGATTTTAGATGTAACACCCAAAGGGATATGATCCATTAACTCCAAACAAGCTGTGATTGGAAAGTTATAGACTTATTACATAAAGTTGATGGGAAATTATTATTTTCAATTCAAATGTTGAGGTTGAAAATTTGATTTCACTGATCACTATACATAATTCCATTAGGACTTTGCTCACAAATTATTGCACGCTGTGGATATGAATGTTTGGTGAGTGTTATTACGATATTTTATATGAATATAAACACAAAAAAGATTGTTAGCGCGTCACATGCAAGTTTTCTCAAGATTAGTGGGTTCGATAAAGAGCATATGAATTTAAGATTAATTTTAATCTCAATCAAACATTTAGAGGTTAGAAAAGGTACTTTGACTGAAAGAATCGAAATGTTTGATCAAAGTCAAAATGCAAAGGAGTGTGTCCTGATAATAAAGAGATAAAAAGGTATTAAATATTTTTAAAACTATAAATATATAGTATGGCTAGTCTCGATCAAAGATTTGATGATAATGTCCCATATATGTGATATACTGGAAATCGTAGTATATAATACTTGTATTAAAGTTGTTTGATACAAATTTGACACAAGAAACATTCTTTTGGAATGGGGTATATGAGATAGTTGCATTATGAACTGGCAAGGTTCCATCACATATATTATGTACTAAATTAGGTTTACTCATGCATTTGATGTAGTAGAAAAATGTAAATATGGTCTGGGAATTTCACCAGGTGAAAGTTGAAGTATTATTGGGTACTTATATGGAATAGTGAGAATTGTTTGCCTTGTGAAGGATGTGTTTACACGTGAAATGGGCAAACACTTCCAATTGATCAAAAATAATTAAAAGATAAGAATCGATAGTACAAGAGAGACAAACAAACTTGTAAAGTGGTTCGGTCCAAATCAAGAGCTTATGTCCACTATATCTTTTATTGCTGATTTGATTTACAATTACAATCGAATTAGAAGCAATTTTGAGCCTTAAGTTGGTTGGTTTCGATTTTGGTATCACCTTCGCATAAAAATTGATAAAGGGTTAAAAGTCCTTTTCTAGTTGTTGTATGATGCCTATTTATAGACGAATCTTGCTTCAGAATCATCGAATCATCGGCTGACTTTCTTAAACACATAGATCCAAATTTTCCAGCATAAAGAACAAGTCAAAATTGCACGTTTCTCAATAGTTATATCATTCGTTACCAATCTATATGGACCGATACCAACCGATATGGTTAACTTTTCTTTAATTCCTCTTCAAACTATATTAATTCCTTAACCTTTGGAACTTCAAGCACAAATTGGAAAAAACCATCATTTATCACCGAACAATGTCACATTACCATACTTGTCCTTTTCTTCAATCTTGAATATTAAGTCCATATAGAAGCAAAATGTACCCACAATAATAAATATATCATTCTGTACCAAACCATATCGCCCGATACCGACCAATAACACTTCTCCTGTACTAAGCCAATTTTCTTCAGTCTTTAATATCAATATCTTTAAGCTTCTTGATCCATTTCTTCATCACTTTATAGTTCAGATCCATCGAAATATCGCTTGGTTCAAACATCTGAAAACACTCGCCCCTAATGTATGCTTCTATGATCACAAAGCATGCTTTAGATCAAGGCAAACAATCGAATCATGATCTACAAAGATGCTTCAATTATCTAAACCATTCTTGCGGGACGTTGCATCTACAGTGAGACTATCGAATCATCCTTTCAAGTGGTTGCAAAATCATGTCTTCTTGGTTGATATAAATTTTGATGTTTTCTATCTTAAGTCATCAATCATCATTGAGGATTTCTAGAAAGCTATTCCCTTTCTTTCCCAGATAGATTCTTATTCTATTCCATCTTTTTCTAATATATGCACATTCATATTCATATCGATTGACACTGAACATTTTGCAAAAACCCAATACATTGAACACTTAGAGATTATTCTCAACTTCACTCGTACTTTCAGCATTTTTCACTTGAACAGTTGTAATTCTCTTTCTCTCACGACTCAAGGTTACTTTCCGCTGCTACAAGGTTTCAACCGCCGCCATCCTTAGATCTTTCTTAAGCTAGCACCATAATATGAACTCGAACTCCGATTCGAACATCGACCATCTTAAGTTGTTGTTTCTCATCTTTGAATCTTCGCATTCTCTTAGATCTAGACCTTAAAGGTGGGCACCACCTTGTTATCCACGAAGGCCTCCATCTTCACACTTCCCCGACAATGTTAATGCCGGTGCTGATCCGTCTGGTCGAAAATAGTTGCCATGTCTCACCATTGCCCGCCAAAAATTCCAAATTTAGTTGTAAAACTCAGTATAGGCATGAGGGGGAGATGGAAGAAAGGAAGCACAAAATTCCTAGGAAAAATTTCTATATCGATAAATTGTCTCACCTTTGAATGGAATGATTCAAGAAAATGTCTCGTTGAGTGTATCTTGACACCCAATGAATTTAAATGTCGACATATCCTAGTACATTCATCCCATCGACACTCAAAATCACATATCTCCATTGTGTGCCGAAGTTTGTTTTCTAGCATGAGCGGGCTATCTACACATAGTGCTTTCATATAATTCCAACTGGTTAATGGGTAATATCCGACATATAGCTCCATCGCCTATGAGAGCTTGATTGCTAAAGACATATGACACACTACATAGAAGAATACACAACACCGCCCGAGTCAATGTAAGGAACCCGACTGGTCAACACACATCGACATCCATTGGATCCTATACATCTGCTACCCACGAGGTTTATTAAATGTAAAAAAAGAAATCAAAACATACCTGACCATACTTGTATCTTAAGCTTTCAGCTCTAAATAGAACCCCTTAGACATTCAGGACATCTCTCTACCACCATCGTGAGTTCTTCTACATCTAACCTCACTCCCCCCATAATAGGCTCTTCTTTTTCCTGGCTTCCACTTCAAGTCCTTCCAAAGCTAGGCAACCGTAATGCCAACCTGCACAATATTTAGAACTTACTCGTTATGTGCCCATAAGGGACGTTATTGCTTCAGTTGCCAATTTGGTTGGCGTCATGATCCTCGACAACCCCTCTGATTTCCCCGACGTTTAGATTAATGGTCTTGGACCTTAAGAGAATTTGTGAATGCCATGGAATCCCCAAAAAGGAGAATCTGCTCCCTTTACCTTTCCAAAGAGCACATGTTATGTTGGAAGGTTACTTAGCCTGTAACCAATATACGTGTCTATCTGGATCCGTTCTCCATTTAATCACTTCCTTGGAAAGATGCTTCAACTCATGAAGCTGGATTTAGATCAACCTCACCTTAATGGATTCATTGTGCTCTATTGCACGTACATGGTCTTTGTCCAACACTTAGGTATGGAGCCTACTTTTAAGGAGACCCACTATCAATATAACATTAGAAGAGGTCTAACTCTCCATCTCTAATATTCTTGGAGTCGTTCTATATTTTCCATGTCATCATCGGCCTTTACAACAAGTTACGTCGCTTGAAAGACGAGTATACCTTCATCAGATGTCTAAAAGATTACGCTCGAAGTTGGTTGTCTAGATGAAAATCCCAGTTTTCTACATCCCGTCTTACTCGAACTTCGCCCAAGTCACTAATCTTTTTTAACTTCTTACCTTACAAATATTTCTCGAAGGACCACAAATGCTTCTCTAGCCCAAACACTCTAACTCTTGAAAAATGTCCTAGAGGATGAGAGAAGGGTAAATCTCCAAATGATCTTTTGTTGTGTCATTTTCGGCTACTACATAACGACCAAAGGGTTAACTATATGCTCTTAGTACCAAGAGCTGCTCAAGCTGCCTTGTAGGCTGAGATTGATCCTCTAGCTCCTATGCACCATGAGGTTCCAAACATGGAAGAGGACATCCATAGTGGTAGTAGAGGATGAAAATGATGAAGAAGAAGGAGGAGGAGTAAGAGAAAGGGAGGAACAAGGAGATGGAGATGACGAGGAAGTAGACGATGAAAAATGAATACGAGTCGACTATAGAGATAGGTGGATATAAAGGAACTTTAACTCCCGCCCCGAAAAGAATCAAGATAACATCCTCTAGATCAGCTCTCGAGCTACATCAAGGTTTAGCTCGTGAGCCGACTCTGCTCCTAACTAGTGGAAGAAATATATAGCTTGATGGATGACCATCTAGAAGCAACCCTCCCCAAATTTGACACGGGAAAATTCCTTTCATCCAATCCTCCTAATCTGACCTGCATATTTGATAATGTCGCCTTGACTACCTATTGGGAAGTTACTTTGCTTGCAAGATCCCTCGAGTATGGTCTATAGATTCAATTGGGCACACCAATACACCAAGAAACACTTAGGATCACAAGCACTCCACTCTGTGTGCAATCTTATATGATTCCCGAATTCTAATTTAATTATATCTTCATTTTAGGTACAATGGGAAAATTCCAGTTTAATATTCTGGATAAGAGGACAATCAGTGGTTACCCCTTCTTATACCAGCATAATCCTTTCCAAAAATCTAACTACGAAAGAGCCACGAGATAATAAAGTGAAAGAGATGAGAGGGATAGAAAGGAGGAGTAAAGAAGAAGACGTTATTCCAAGCACGATAGATCATGGGAAGGCACTAAGTCGAAGATAAGCTCTCACCTATCCACGACGGGGTTGATCTCCACTTCCCGATTCTTTAGATCCATATTCTGATAATTCTGTTTCTTCAAGAGGACAAAGTTCGTCTCCACCCCTAGTCTCCAAAGCTCCATCCATTTGCATCGCTCCTCCTTTCCAGGCCTTAGCTCCCATTCTACATATCCAAAGCTTCTTTCTCTTTTTCTTTAGTCCCGCAATAGAGGCCAAGCAAGGAACATGCTGCTGCTACCACCATTCCATTGCTAGCTCTTGAAACCTCATCCACCATGGCTTTATCGAAGCAAGTCATTCACATTAGAATAGACTTAACTAGGATTCAATTTATATACAACGTAACATACATTCCATAGAGGACCCACATGCTGGTTTTTCACTTCACAAGGAGTTAGTGGAGCAATACACCTTATAAAGAGAACTATCCAAAGGCCTAGCCGATCTTAACAAGAAATTTTGCCTTAACATAGTGGAAATGGAGAAGGAGAGTGAAAAATATGAAAAGATAAAGAAAAACTTCTCCGACAAAATAGGGAAGCTTGAGAAGTAGTTGCCTTTCAAAGGCACGGTAAGCAAAGAAGTAAAAAAGAAGCACCAAGCTGAAGACCGAGCACTGCAAGCCCAAATTAAGGTTTTGGACAAACAAGTTCAGACAGCTCTTATATGCATGAGTGACCTTACTCGAGAAAAGACTGAGCTTCAACCCAAAATGGACTTAGAAATTTCAAAATTGAAGGTCGATTTAATGAAAGAAAAGAATGAGATAATTAAAGCTCTTGAGACCGCCCAATCATATGCTAAGGAGATATATGGTCTAAGAGATGAAAAATTCCATAAGGATAGGGTCGTTGACCTGGAAGCTCACCTTGCTTGAATAGAAAAAGAAAAGAATGAATTTAAAAAAAAAATCGAAATAACCATCTTGCACTTTTATGCGAACGTCGTCAGTATGAACAACGTAAGATGGCTGAACGATGCTTATCCCAAGAAACTAGCCGATGACTAGGAAGAGATTTTGAGCTAAGAGGAGGTAGATAAAAGAGGAGAGGTTGATAAAGAATCGATCAAGGCCCTCCTTTTTGATGATTATGACTTGAAGGCCCTAGCCGCGAGCCAAGAAATATAGGCTTACCAAGCTTCCACTTCTGCATCGACCCCTACCGGGGCTCTCGCAAAGTTTATATCCAAAGACTTGGTCTAAGATGTTGCACCCACATCAAGGAGTCTCATGTAGAGATCACTACTTCCATGGCAGCTAGCTTTGAAGCCATCCTAATTCTACCTTTTGCCACTACCGCCCTCTACTACAACATGTAAGAGGTACAACCTCGAGAACTTAAGCTTTACTCTACCGATGACCGGGCCTGGTCTCTCTACTCTTACAACGATCCGTAAAGAGGGAAAGATCATGGAATCTCCCAAAGAGTCCACTCTAGCTTCAGGAGGTATATCTTTAACTTCTATGGTCTTCGAAAAGCTTTAAATGTATTCTAAAGGATTTACTAATATTTACTATTCTTTTTGATAATTTATAGACCCAAGCTGCAATAGAGGCTCTTCCAACAGTTACTCAAGGTACAATTCCTCTGGTTTCATCTACCACAACTACCTCCGTCATCATCTTGATACCTTTTCGGTCTCAACCTCCACCGTCATGTCCGGTCCTAGTCCCAAAGCAAAAAAGATATACTTCTTAGCGAAGGAAGTTTTGGACGATCTGGATGCTTCCATTTCTAGTGATAATGATAATCTGACCATCACTTAGTTTGTGGGAGCCAAACCTTCAGTGGTAGCCAAGAAGGTCATTGTTGTCACTAAGATGAAAAAGTAAAGGTTGAGCTGGGCTTGGTTGATCCTCCAGAGCCGTTATCCATAGCTCTACCCGTTCCTTTGATTCACTATCCAACCTACCTCTGTTCTAGCTGCCATCATTTCTCGGACAATTCAAGGAGCTTACATTGACCTTAACAGTCATCTTTATTGGATGATATAAATAAAGCCTTAGTTTCTAACAAAACCACTCCAAAGAAGGATCAAAAGAAGAAGTATCATGCCAAGTAGCCCACAAAAGGTGGGAAGAGAGGGATGAGGTAATTGCTTTTAGTTAACATATTATTTCTACCTTTTCGCATTTTCTTCTTCTTGGTTTTCTTGTGCATATGCTATTGATGTGCGAGTATAGCCCTTGCAATTTTATACTCCAAAAGTTTTAAAGAAGAAATGTTGTTTTTGTCCAACTCTGTCGTATTTACTCTTTCACATGTTTTATTTTTTCGCCATGTACCTACCTACATGCATGATTATATAATTATCTATAATAAAATTACTTATATATCATAGCAACATGTGTATATGATCTACGCTATTCTTTTATTTATTGTAATTTTTACATATAAATAAATTTTTGCAATTTCTCAATGTCCATCGGTTGCTTTTTTTAATTTGTAATCGATCAAACATTTCCTGTTTAACCATAAATGAAATTGTATTCCATCATTGCAAATGAAACTATATGGCTATTCCCTCATGTTTACATGAACGCTAATATAATCCAGTATTTGCAGAATTCAATTATACACCGACGCCTATCACCAGGCATAGTATCTGCGATGCCTATCTTCGGGCATCTACCCTTAACTTATTCTATCTTTGGGTTTTGGTCAAATATAAGCTGTGTAGGGGTGAACTATGTGATCTAACCCTAGTCCGATTATACTCAAAAGAAACGATCATGGTCCTAAGGAGTCTGTCGATACCTATCTTCGGGTACCTAAACATCTGGTTTTCAAAATAAAGAAGTCCAATCATGGTACTAATCTTATTGTACAAAGTTACACTTAAAAATATGGTTCCTTTAGTTCAAAAATATAACTTTGTTTCGATAAATCCATGGCAAATGTTACCGTACTACATCCAATCTTAATCGAAGGAAATGCTTATTTACAAAAGGAAATCAAGTGAAATAGCAACGTTGGTGCTCGCTATTCCACCCTTGTGGAATAAGGATCCCATCGATTGTTAATAGCATGGAAGTGTCGTTTCCAAGCTTTAGTCCTATCACATAGGGTCCTTTCTAATTAGGACCAAGTGCCCTCATACTCGGAAAGACTCATTTCAAAATGAGGTCGCCTATCTCATAAGTATAGTTTTGGACATTGGCATTGAACTATGTCGCTACTCTTTGTTGGTGAGCAGCTACCCACAAAATTGGCCTCTTCTTGCCTTTTCTCCACTAAGTCGAGCGCGTCTAGCAAGAGTTTCTCGTTCATCTTGGGGTTATAATGCATTTGTCTCTGAGAAGGGACTTTCGCTTCAATAGGATTAATTCCCTCACTTCTGTAGGCTAATGCAAATGGAGTATGTCCAGTTGTGGACTTCTAGGTTGTTCGATAAGCCCATAATGCCAATGGTAACTCATCCACCCAACTTCCCTTAAATCTCTTTAGTTGCTTTTTGATGGTAGATTTAATGACTTTGTTCAACCTTTCCACCTGTTCATTTTCCTGTGGATGTGCTACTACTAAAAAACTCTCCTTAACTCAATATTGAGCTTAGAAAATATAAAATTTTGCACTTTCAAATTGAGATCCATTATCCATTACGATTTTCTATAGCACTTTGAACTATCAAAAAATGTTCTTTACAATATTGTTGATCACTTTCGTGGAAGTTTTATTGAGGGGTTCCACCCAAACCTTTTTTTGAAGTAGTCCACAACAATGGTAGCGCATTTGCTCCTTCATCCAATGATAAAATTCCCTATATCAAAAATGACCATGGGCTAACCATTTGCGTAAACTTGTTGGATGAGGCTTTAGGAATCTTTGTAAATCTCTAGAACTTGTCACATTTTCTTGAATATTCAATCAAATCTCGATTGACAGTCGGCTAAAAGTATCAATAGCAAAGAATCTTCTTTGATGAAGTTTGCCCCTGGTGTGCTTGCTACAACTTCCTTTAGGGGCATGCACTATGATTTTCTTAGCTTCATCCATGGCGACACACCTTAGCACAGGGCTGTTATGGTAACGGTAAATTTACCGTTACCATACCGTTACCGATAAATCGGTTACCAATTACAGAATAAAATGGTATACCGATACATTCGGTACGGTAACGGTAATCTTACCGTTTTGAGTGGTAAAATATTGGTAAATTTTTTTTTTAACTGACGGTATCGGTAAATTACCGACACACTGATTTTTCCTCTTCCTTTTTTATGTAAAGTATTTTTATCCATTGGATTGGCGGTCTGCGGCTAATTGCTTTGTTAGGGTTTCACCTTCCTACAAAAACATAACACAGCAGCTCTTTTCTTTTTTACTTTTTACGTTTTCTTTTTTTCTTCATCTGGCCGTCTCCAACTCTCCATCATTCCTCCTTTCCCCTTCTCCTTCTCCTTCCAATTCTAAAATAAAACAAAAGAAGCGGAATTAAGCATTAAACGAAGGAAGTTACTGCACTCTACACTTGGTAATTTATTTTCCTCTTTCATCTTGATTTCGAATTTTCCATTGTTATTTTTGGGTTTGTGGCCAGAATCGAATACTTCATTGTTGTAGCTTTGCTTTTTAATTTATGTCAATTTTTTCTTTCCTTTTACGCAACATCACCTATTCTCGTAAGTTGTTATCAAAGTTTGCCAAAAATGTGGTCATACTAGTTTTCAAAACTCTCTCTTCTTTGGGTCGTCTGTGTGGTTCTCCGTTTCGGTTTTGTCACTGTTCTGCTGTTTATTCTTCGAGTCATATAATGCCTTTTGCCTCTTAGTAAGGTTATTCTAAGCTTGATCTTCATATGTGCTTCGCCCTCTCTTCCTTGACTGATCTCCACGTGTTTTGCATCGGGTACTACAACTAGAATTTTCTCTGTCCTGTTTGTTCAAGGTGTTTTCCTTCTTGTTTTGAATAGGTTTACTCTTTCCTATTTCAGTACACCTACTAAGCCTACTAGCATTGGTTTCGTCTTCTCTATGTTTGCTCTTATATGTTTTCTTTGTTCGCAAGGAGAATTAGTTTTAGGTATGTTTTTCATTTATCCTTGCCAAAATGCACTTTGAGTAAAAAGGATGAGGCTCCATGTGCAAATAATAATAGTTTACATGAAGGAGTCGTCTTTAAGCATAAATAAAGATTTTTCTTAAAAGGGAAAGCAATGAATGGAAAAAAGGACTTGTAACCATAGAAAATATCAGTATCGTTCACGTCATATAGATTGTTCTTTGGACGCACCTAATAGTTGCTGTATGGTCCTTCTAGTATGTTCTTGCGTCAATTGTCTGTAAAGATTTTAGTAATACTTTGATTTAGTTAATCGTGGGTTAGGGCGTGTGATTAAAAGGGCCAATAGTGCTATGCGCCCAGGATTCATCAATATAATAATTAAATCAATTAAGTTACCAAATGTATTTTTGATATGATGAAAAAGGTAACTATGTACAAAACATACTTGAACTTGTATCCAACTTATCCGCACATTTAAAAAATGAAATGGAATGCCTAAACAAAAACAACAATAAGATCTCACATTTTTTCAGACTTACTCATTAGCCTTATTTCAGTCACCGGATAGCATCAGCATCTGCTTTACCTTCAGCATGTTTTGTCTTACAATCTAATACCTGCTTTTGGTTCTCTTTGAATGTGCATGTAATAGGGACGGCATTGGCATTTTTGTCTTGTATTTTCTTTGCAAGCTGCTTTGAATGATGATTTGTAGATGTAACAGTGTCTTGAATTTGCTTGTTTCTAAATGCACCACACAAATAGTATTGAATATTGATCATTAAGTTTGTGATACTCTTCAAGTAATATGCACGAAGGAAAGACGAGCAGCTTGATTTCATCAAATACAAACACGAACATAAGATCCATGGTTATGATGTCGTCAACCAAACCAGAAACATACTCCTGTTTTGCATAGACATCTGGTAGGAGATATAACCCAATTCGATCACCAGTTGGAGGACCATTTTTAAAAATTCTTTGCTGCAGCTCACGTCTTAAATATGTCCATGGAAGAATTGGTGGCAAGCTTTTTGCTGCATCAAATACTCTTTGACATGCTTGACTTGAACCGTGTGCTCTAAAGGGAATAAACTCCTTATGGCTACTTGTTGGAATTTAAGTTTGGGTCTTTGACATACTTGACTTGATATAACTTTATGCAAATCAGTAAATTTAAGTTTGGGTCTGTTGGAATTGATGTTCTAATTTTTTGGTTGCTACTTGTTCTAATTTTTTGGTTGCAACTTGCTAATGAAGTGATGTAAGGCTGATATTATGTAGCATGTATATGGGTTTGTTTCACTCAAATGTTAGCATGTTTGTGATGTCTTTCTACTCTACATAGTCGTTGTCTTTCTACTCTACATGGCTGTTAGCTATTTGTGGATTGTTGATGCTTGGTTCCGATGAAAAATCATTGTATTTTGAATGTTTTCAAGTAATGGTAATTTACCGTTACCGACCAAACGGTTACCGATGTTTCGGTATACCGATAGTCGGTATACCGATAGTATCGGTAATGGTAACGATAAGCGTTTTGGATTTACCGATGAAAACGGTACGGTAACGGTAAATGCATAACGGTAACGGTAACCGTTACCATAACAGCCCTACCTTAGCATGAGGGTAGAGAATCCACTCCCCCTTTCTTTCATAATTAACCGAGGTACCTTACACAAGAGCTTCCACTTTTCATTCCTACTCTTCGGGAGAGTTCCTTTAGCAAATAGTCTTTGATTAGAGTCATCCATGACTCCTTTTTTCAATCTCCATAACATAATCAGTATCCATCTCATCGATACTTAGTGATTTCAAGACTTTCACTGGCATTGTTACGCCCCCACTTCTATACCCATACTACCCAAGAGTATTACTTAGTAATACTGTCTAGTAATACGGGGATTGAAGCGATATGGGGAACATACATGAATATTCCCTTGGACCAGCATCGATACGTATCTCTAACAATACTACTTACCATATTTATACATGGTCTCAGGTACAAAGCAATAAATATGTGTGCCTCCAAGACAGAACAATACATAATATAATATAAATAACAAAGAGAACATCGAGTCAATAAACGCAGTGACAATATATAATAGAAAATAAATATATACTATATACTAAACATCCAATAACTAAACTAAAGTACACTTCAACTATATATAATTGCATAATATAATAATGTCTAAGCCTCCTTCTGTGACCAAGCATCCACATACTGGTCATCATGTCCCAGAACTTGAAATGTCTCGGACTGACCCGAGTATTATATATATAACACAAGGGTCATCCTATGTCTATTACAAGGGTTAATATATATATATATATATATATATATACACACACACACAGTGTATAATAATATGATAACATCCATAAGTTAATAAATACGTGATAATATATACAGAGTATAAAATAACAATATCATAGACAAACTTCAATGTATTATATAATATTAAATATTACAAATAACACATAAAGACGTCATCACCCATATTGAAGTAAATCAGAAATTGTAGAATCAAATACAAATGGTTAAAACGTCCAAATCTTGAAATCATTTGTAACAGCCCGCTCCTTACTTAGCGAAGATGTTGTCCCCAATTTAGACACCTCCACCTCATGGGGCAAGCAAAGGTGTGGGGTTTTATTTCTTAAAAGGCCTCATCGCAATTCTATGGAGAAGGCTTTACTATATAAGCACCCACTACATAGGCATTTTTCATGATTTGGGACCTATTATTCCCATTCCGACTAAGGGGTGTTGCAATCTCCCCACTTCAGAGCTCAACGACTTCGTTGGTTCACAAACACCTCACCCGGGCTTTGTGATCGACCCACATGCCACAATTCCGGGTAGGTACTGGCTCTGATACTATTGTAACAACCCATTCCTTACTCGGCAAAGATATTGTTCCCAAATTAGACACCTCTATCTCATGGGCCAAGCCATGATACGGGGTTTTGTTCCTCAAAAGGCCCTATCGCAATTCTAAGGAGAAGGCTTTACTATATAAGAACCCACTTCACAGGCATTTTCCTCGATGTAGGACTTATTATTCCTATTCCAACTAAGGGGGTTACAACATCATCAAAATTAAGAATCACCAATAATGAGATATCATCAAATATAATAAGTCTAACTCACAACAATGCCCAAATATATATATAAACACACACACACACACACATATATATATATATATACACATAAAATCTCAAAATAAAAGAAACATCATCAACATACAAAATTGGACATGCTTCCTACCGGTATAATAAAATACACGAGAATCCAATATACTATGGGCACCTACCGAGATATAATCTCATCTCCTCAGAATAAATCGGAAAAGTGTGGATATAACAGAGACTGACTACACTTTAGACAGACAGTCTCTTGTATAGTCAACATATGCCAATCCACTACACACACATATAATGGAACCAGATGAGAGCTTGATGGTCGCATGCCCGCTTTATGAACCTAGGGTATACTAGCCGCAAGCTGTGTAGCCGAATCTTTTCCTACAGCCTTAGTTACCCTAACAAAAATCGTGACTCATACACAACAATGACTTGTCTACGCATAGTCTCAGTCACGACCCTGCATGTGCCCTTATAGGTAACGGACTGCTGCCCTATGTTACATAGGGGCAGTCGCACACTTCGATAGCACAAAGCTATATAATATAAGGTGTCATGGATCTAGGGCGCGACCCCATGACCAGGCCACCAGGGAGGATTACTGGCCGATCTGGTTTACTCCTTAACTATAAAGGCTGGGCACGATGTGGATGACGTATAGTACTTGTATCCTATATCTTCACATAGCTCAAGAGACACACACACACACACACACACACAAACATATATATATATATATAGGTTTCAAATAAATCAACAAGTGACTATAATATACTAGAGCACTAATTCTGCACCGACACACAGCTCCACCTACAAGCCAACACATGGCTATAAGATACTCAATGCAGCGAGTATCACTACATACACATGAGTGCAATACCCGTTTGAGTGACATTTACTTACAATGAATAATAAAAGAAATAACATAATGGTGTCCCATACGACCACATGTTATTCGAATAGTTATTCAATGCCCATAGACTACACTCAATCCACACTAGATATCCCTATGTAACAAGTCTGATAAATAACCGGAAAAGTGTTACCGAAAGTCCCATACCAGACGGTAGCACTAATCCGTTTATTCAAATTTCTCATCACACAGAGATGGAGAATATATGCATAACAGAATATAATCATATTAGGAATACATAAGTATATATAAGAAATATTAATATTAATATTGAAAACTATAATAGTATTTTAAAGAAGTAACACACACACACACACGTATGTATGTATGTATATTTATAATTATAAACATCATAATAGCTCTTAGGAAGACTATAGTATAATATAGAATAAACATCAATAATCATTAATTAAATATAAATAAAAATACAAAATATACAAAATAAATATTTCAAGAAAACTAAAATATACGAGTTCAGTCGACTGAAACATTACTTCAGTAGACTGACCCAAGTCGACTAAAACCATCAATATGTCGACTGAAATGGAGTATTGCTCCCGAGTTGGGATTTTGTACTAGTTAGTCGATAGAAAATTTTGCTCAGTCGACTGAATCAGGTTTTAGTCAATTAAATTGCTGAAAATCAAAAATTGGCTTTCATGACTCCTTTCCTTCAATTCTCTTACATATCTCATTCTTGTTAGTGTTATTCCCTTCTATTCACTCATACTTCAGCTATATTGTACTGATACATAATCAATTATATTAATGAACCACAATTCAAATATGTAGAGGAGTGGTCAATATACTATCAATGTGCAACTTGATCACTAAATAATTGGTCATTGATATGTGTTTAACTAATCAAATTGGATAAAGGTGTGAGTAAGGGAACTCATCTTGATTTGATGATCACACTAACTTATACTCCTTTGCTTCCTTCTTCTAGCCTTCTCTATAAATATTCTTTAATTCAATATGATGATCAACTTTCTTCTCTTGATTACTTGGTGTAGATAGTTGCCAAGAAACTTTGATTTAGTTTGTGCAAATTTAAAGTGAATATAATATCAGATTTTAGGGTGAAAGAGTTTTGGTAGGATTGCAAATTTTCATATATGTATTTGAAATGGGGTTGGGTTGTATATATAAGAGGGGGCGAAACCTCTATAGTTAGAAAACTCTAGAACCACACCTCTCATGAAAACATTTTCATTATTTCCTTGTTTTGGGCTAGCTAACTTGGGCTTATTTCATTATAAATCATTTCTTTCTTTTACTTTTTAACATGAAATAAATTCCAACAATTCACTAGCCTACATCATATACATGAAATCAAATTGGGCATGGACTTATGTAGTAATGGGCTTTCATCAGTAACTTAATTTATTTCTTCTTTCTTTTCTTATTCAAATCAATTCTAAATCCATTTTAAATTCTTTTATCATAGTAAAATCCTTCCTAACCTCTAATAAAATTCCAACATATTTATTTTAAATCTCATTTACTATAAAATCCCATAAGATCTTATTTTATCAATTTATTTCAAATAATATTTCATAGCTTCACATTTCAAATAATTGAATGTATCACATCAATTTTCTTTCTAAATAAAATTCTACACATTCTTATAAAATATTTTTCATTAAATTCTCAAATCATTTCTTTAATTACATAATAATTAATTCAAATCCCCATTTACTTCATTAATTATTATTAATTACCATAAATTAATTTTTTACTTGACACGGGTTGTTACTGGCATGATTCCCAATAGCTATTCTTCTTTAGAGCTTGCCATTTTGGCTAATGAGTCAGCATTCATATTCTCCTCTCTGGGATGCGTGTTACCATATAGTGCTCGATAACATCTTGTAGCACTAAGACTTTAATAAGCATGAGGCAGGTTGTGCTTCTTTAGTCCGAAATTCCTTCTTCGCTTGGAAAACCACAAATTGGGAGTCACTATAGACGTCAAATGTCCTCACTCCAAATTCCTTTGAAATCTTGAGTCCAACTATCAGTGCTTTGTATTATTCTTCATTATTCGTCGCATAGAACTCTAGCTTCAATACTTAACAAAGCCATGACCTTTTTGTGTAATTAGAACAACTCCAACCCTAGAATCATGATCATTGGATGCTCCACCAATGTATGGTGCGCACTGAAAAAGGTTGACCAAATCCTTGACCACCGCGTCATCTTGGATTGTGAATTTGGCAATGATATCTGCAAATGCCTATCCTCGAATTTCCTTTCTAGTGTGACAGGTACTTTCTTATTGGCCCATCTTGATGACCCACTTCATTAATCATCCAAAAATCTTAAGGTGATGCAATATTTTCCTTAGAGATTGATCCTTTAACACCTTTATCGGATGGGCCTGAAAGTATGATCTCAACTTTCTCGTTGCTATCAACCTACATAGTTATAGGCCAGCTAAAGTGTAACATCCCCAATTTTAAGGTCTGAAACTAAACACTATAAATGCTGCAACGATCCATAATATTAATTTCCGGTGACAAAATGCGACTATGTTAACAATATCAATAATCAGAAGCACAAGAATGTTTAAAAATTTAAACACAATTTAATAACAAGTTTTCACATTTCATTTCACAATTAAGATTTCATATTCATTACGTAATCTCATTCGATCTCACGTTCAAATAAAATATAATTATTACAAAATACTCCAAGTGTGATGTATGAAGATGGCCCTTGGTTGATCAGAGTCTACTATTACCCGATAGTTATAATTTATCTCATTACATCCATTCAAACAAAATATACTAACCCACAACGGATTAAATGAAACTCCTAATATATCTAGCTAGCCTTCTGCTTGTCTTCCAAAGCTTATTCGTCCAACTGGAAACCAGAAATCCCTTTCTCTCGACTTACTCAAATGAGTACCCGAGTGTTTAAATGGAAAAACAAAAACTTTAGGACAGACAAAATGTCTGGTGTGAACAATAACCTAACATCTTGAACCACTTAAATTCTAGTAAGACCACGCCATTGAGTGGAATGGGTTTTTCCCTTACTAGTATCTTAATCAACTTACAAACCATTACTATGCTCCTACATCCATGGTGGTTAAACATAATAACATAATCACATGTTGTATGCAATGGAGTAAGTCTAATTCATTTATCAATTTAGGGTTATATCTAACCTAAGTTCACCCATTCTCACAAAACTGACTATCTGTCTCAACTCATAGTTTTCCTAGGGTCACTGTTAAATAATTATTTTTATAGACTTACTAACAACCTATCAAAATTCCTAGAGGTTACCCATCCTGAATAATAATTTTCATGGGATCACTGAGAACATAATTATTCCTTCAAATATAGCTTTCATGGGATCACTATGAACCTACTGGAGTTCTCAAATAACATCTCTCAAATCATAGTTTTCATATCCTGACTATGAACCTATTGGACTTTCCCAATACCATATATTCAAATCATAGTTTTCATGGGATCACTAGAAACCTATTGGATATCGCCAATAACATTACCCAAGCCATAGTTTTCATGGGATGACTATGAACCTATTGAACCCTTCCAATATCATATCCCAAATTATAATCATTTGATCTGCCTAGGCATCCTACACTTTTGATCTACCTGATTTCCTGCGTGCAATTCTACTCACTCAGGAGTTAAATCTGAATATACACATTAATGGGTTAACCTACTGGTTATTCTGCTCTTAAATATCACAAGGTAAAGTTATGAGTCATGATGATGTGAGCATGAAAATAATAATTATGCAAATTAACTGATCAAATACTAGCAAGAACACATATTATCCATCATTCAAATATGTTCAATTAATTGGCATCTTATAATTACTTAATCTTAAGTACTAACTTTCTTTAGTATTTTCATATCAAAACTTGGCCTAGACAATAATTTTTAACTTGAAAACATTTATCATCATATATGATTAATCCCCTTAATTTATATTTAAAACAAGGAAAATATGGCCCGTTACTTTACCAATTTCTCATGCCAAATTATAATACATTTTAATATTTCCATGTATACTTTCGGTGTTAATATGAGGATGTCGCACCTCTTCGTTATAAGACATAACGCCTTAAAATAGAATATGTTCATCATTAAAATCTTGCGGCATCAATATGGCCGACAACGGATGTCGCATTCCTTCATATCAAGGCTTTTAAAAGTTCCGGTTTTATAAAAGTATAAGGTTTTAATGCCGAAATCAATATTGTTGTAACATAGAAATTTTTATAGGACACTGAACCTATTAAATATAGTCTTTTATACATAAAATACATAAAAGCCGACATTGATGAGATGCGGCGTCAATATCGTAAACCATTTATATCAGGCGCTTTTAAAACAATAAGGGCGACATTGATGACTTTTGACGTTAATGCCGTAAAACAGTTGATAATGTGTTCACAAAACCGAGCTACTATCCCGCTATAAAATAGAATACCACACTTGATAACGGGCGTCATCATTGCCATTATATATCAATGCCACAAGTATGTAGATATTAGCGGCATTGATACCATAATACATCAGTCTCGTAAGTAATACTTCCGGCATCACTACCTTAGACTATGTTGCTAAATGGGAAGCATGAGACATAAATTTAAGAATGCTGAATTGATGACTCACGACATTAAATATTGTACCCATGAGATGCGATATTCACATAACGTCAATGGGGGATGCATGACTCAATGCGTCATATACTTATGGCATAAGTACCACTTGCATTGCTTCATGTCAGTGCTGCTTATTTTCGATATTACAACTGTAAAGTGATACCACCGATTGTCATTGCCGAATGCCATGGCAATGCTGCATATCAATGGCATTGTTGTAATTATCATAAAAATGGTTTTATTTCTATTAAAAGCAATCCCTTTTTACCAACTTTTATTCTTTGTCAAATTTCTATTGGACAATAATATACTTTACCCAAATCTTTTCAGAAAAACCGCCGCACTTAGTTTTCTTTCCCAAAAACAATTTCGTACCCATCAAATATTATTAATTATTTAATATTTATTCATTGACTTTTCTAGCTTAATAAATTCATATAAAATCATAATCTCTTGGAAAAAATCTCAAAAATTCAGCAAAAATCATAATTAAAATATTCTTTAACCTACAAAAATTTTGAGATCAAAATTATTATTTAATTATTTTTAATAATTAAAACTCGAAATAAGCGCCCTTCATTCCTTAGGAAATTCATAAAATATTCCCATTAATTTGGAAAATTATGAAATTAAAAACCCATCTTCAAAGTTATGTTTTACAAAACATTCTCAAAAATAAAATCATTTGGAGATCACAAACTAAGGTTTTGACCATAACCCTATCATAATATTTTCATAAAAATTCCAATAATTAAAATAGAATTTAAAAATCAAGAAAATGGCGTCCGCGTTTCTTCCTTCTTTGAATTCATCTGCTGTTCATCCTATCTTCTTGAATGCAAATTCTCGTAGTTCTTATCCAATCGCGAATCAAAATACATTGAATGCTCGTTTGTTCGCGCAAGTAATAAAGGATCGGCCTTTTTCTTCGTCTCAATTTGCTTATCGCTCTTCTTTTTCCAATCGAACATCTAAGAAATGGATCAATTACCGAAAAGGGAAGAGTTATTGTTTTCATTGTGGTGGATTGTCGCATCTTGCTAATGTCTACCGTGAACCTATTAAATGTTTTCAATGTGGGTTTTTTTGGTCACAAAAGGAATGATTGTTCGATGAAATTAAATGCTTCTTCTATCAGTGGTGATTCGAGTAGACTCATTTATGAGGGTCGGAAAATCCTATCCATTAAAGATCATGTGTTAGCCCCAGAATTGGTCACTAACACCTTAGAATAGATTTGTTTTGCGAGATAAACGAAGAAAGTAAATGGAAAAAGAGAATAACACAAAATAATGCAAAATAGAACAGTAAAAAGCAAGAACAACAGAATTTATAGTGGTTTGGCGTTAATTGCCTACGTCCACTCTGAATATATTCTTTCTTGCTTTATTAATCACTTGAACACAAGTACAATCCGCAAGGAAAAGCTTGAATATAAGTTGGAGCAAAAAGAAAGTGAGTACAAAAAAGGCAGAGTCTTCCTTAAGTTTTCCGAAAAGGATCCTAAAAAATGGACCCATGACCCTCTATTGATAGATGGAGACAGCCTGGCGTCTCAAAGCTTGGACTCATCTTCAGTCACTTGGGCCCATCACCAAGTGACCTCAGCCGAACATTGTTATTTCAACAATACCGATCTGATAGTGCTGACGAACATGTCAACCCCTCAAGGCCGATCTCATAATGCTGAACTGAATTCCAAACACGCCGAACACTCCAAACATGCCGAACCGAGTTCAAGCACATGGAATGCCGATCCGACCTTCATCCCATGTCATGTCGACCCAAGCCTTTTACCGACCTGAGCTTCTTGATGATTGCACATCTTTACTCCAGCAACCCGAAGTAACACCAAACCCATAAACGTATGCCGACCTGATATAGGCATGCCGACCCGAATAAGCTGTGTCGATCCATTCTGAGCATGCCGACCCGATCAAGTTATGCTGATCCATAGCTATCACAACACGTTCTAAGCCTTTACCGAACCCTTCAACTATGCCGACCCGGGCTTCTACCAATGCCAACCTTAAGGTTTTACTCCACGACCCGAAGCAATGCCAACCTGATTTGAATATGCCGACCCCAGGGACATATGCTAAGCTTCAACAGGTATGCCGACCCCTAGCAGCCATCCATACCGACCCAAAGCCACTTCTTGTAAGCCCAAAGTTGATGTTGAGATGGCCCGGAGCAAACATGCCCTTGACTCGAAGCAAGCTCCTCAACGACTCAAAGTAGACTCATGTCTTGACCCTTCTTCCATCAATAACCAACTATGGTCCCTGTAACAACTGCTTTGTAGCCGGGCCAAGGCACCGGGTAACATCATGGCTTTCATTTCATCCTCAAATGCATGAAACTCAAAAGGATTTTTCTTGATAATCTTTGGATTCAAAGGGATGAAGGCATTGCATTTTTGGAAGATTTGTTCAAACATTTTGAAGCTATTAATGAAATCAACATTGGTAGGGATTACAGATTGAAATTTGGGGATCCCACTGATTACTTTGGAAATTATGATTTTTTGAATGAAAATGAGAATAAAGTTGGGGTTTCTATTCATAGTGGATGTTCTGATGTTGATTTTTATAACAGAAATATCCCGATTGATTCAGATTTCTTAGTTGTGAATCAGAGTGAGGAATTTTTTTATATGATCCTGTATTCTCTAATCCAGATGTATCTGCTTGTAGACAAGGCTCAATATACTCGTGTTTGTTTAATAATGATGATGATTAGAAGTTGTTTTCCCAGGCTATTGGTGATGTTTATTCTTCAGATCAATTGAAGAATTTGGATGCCGACTTTATTCTTAGTAAGAGGCATATTACAAAATATTGTGGTGCAGAGAGTTTCAAGTTAGTCACAAATAATAGTTTTGAATGTCTTGAATATTTTGAAGATTCATAACTTGATTCAGAGACTCGATTTGCGATTGATGATAAGGATGATTTATCTCATGGTGATTTAGTGCATGTAGTTGTTTCTAAGGGTGTGCTTTCTCGGAGTGCAAGTGATTCTATTGTTTTGGATATTCTACTTGAGAATGAGTTGTTAAAAAACTTGATGGTCTCGAGATTGCGGTTAGAGGGGGACTCTGTTATGCATAACATAGACATTGATTCTTCTGTTAAAGAAGAAATGGTGGTGAACAATTCTTATTTCTCCCTTGATAACGATATTGTTGGTCTTATGTTAGAATTAATATCCAATTGTGTATCAGTTCCTCTCAGTGCACCGATGATAGATGATAGGCTATTTGAAGTTTTGGCGGAAGCTCTAAACAAATGTGATGTGTCAGATATGGTAGATGAAACAGTGGTTGGAGATTACATTTTAGATAATTCGAAATGTCAAATGGAGTTGCAGTATGAAGAAGATTTGGTTTTGGTTAACTATCCATATGATTCTGGTACAACTTCATCTATGATGGTTGATTTAGAGATTGATGTTGTTGATTTAGTTAATATTCAGTCAAGTAGAGAGAAAAGGGATAAGCTCTTTGATGACGATGATGGAATGTGTTGTCAAGATGGGTGGTTTGTAGATGATTCGCAGTTTGCACATGAGTATCAACGTGCACGTATATTTTCACAGTATGCATCTGATGGGGAACTTGGGTCTAATGTTGATATTTCCCATGGTGATGATTTGACAGGGATTGGTGTAACTGATCAAGTTGATATGGATAGGCAGCCGGAGGTGGCATTAAACAAGGTTGATAATGAATCAGCTGACATTCTCAATGAAAAGTTGGGTTTAGATTATACAGAGGGAGTGGAGTCTCACATTGAGATTGAAAGAGACATATTATTTGCTGACCTAGCAGTGAGCAACGAATTAGTTAACAATTCGAGTGGAGAGTTGGAGAATTTTGTACTTAACCGCCCACCTTTTATATCAGATGCTCATTCTAGTGATATCGGCAACATATCTACATATTGTTCTTCTTCATTGAGGAGAGGTAGGAGTAGGAAGTCTGTCGTTGTTAGTGGATATGTACGACGTAGTGCTAGGATCCATGGTTGTCAGCATCAGTCTATGGGTGAGTTACCTGATTCGAGTGCCACGAGTGGTGCTACAAATTCAGGCTCAAGTATGATTTTCGATTTGGGTAGTACGTATTCATCATATGCTTTAGGTAGTTTGTCTTCTTCTGAGTTTTGTCAGTTAGCTTGAGATACCGCTTATGTTTTTACTGATGTTGAGTTAGATCTAGCGTATATTAGAAGTAGGGAATTTGATAGGGCAAGATCTGTTGGTTTATGAGGATCATTAGTTGGAATATCAGAGGATTGCACGATTTAAATAAGTGTGACATAGTAAGAGCTTTTTTTAAAGATTATTCTATTGACATTGCACTTTTACAGGAAACTAAAATTGAATGTCCTGATATTCATTTTTATAGAAGATTAGGTGGTTATCATTTTAGAAAATGGCCTTATTAACCTTATGTTGGCGCTTCTGGGGGTTTACTTTTTGGGTAAAGGGATAATTCATTTAATTTGCTCCAATGTATTTCCAAGCAACACTCTCTGCATATTATTCTCATTAACCTTAGTGATAATTCTATTTTAAATATTTATAGTATTTATAGGCCAAACTCAAAAATGGGTCGTCGGATTCTATGGAATGAATGTCTAGAATTTAGATCTCTAGCTCTTGGTTCTTGGATATTGGGGGGTGATTTCAATGTTACGCGTTTTATAGGTGAGCGTTCACCACGAAAAGGTGATTTCTCTGCTATGGAGGAATTTGACCAATTTATTATTAATTCTAATTTGATTGAAATTCCTTTCTCTAATAGAGAGTTTACTTGGAGTAATACAAGAGAGTCCCCATCTATGGCACTTCTTGATAGGTTTTACGTTAGTGATGAAATAGAGGATAAATTACCTATTTGTAGAGTTTCTGGTTTGCCCTACACTTATTCTGATCATTGTTCTATTATTCTTAAATGTGATCATCATAGGGTTATTATTAGATCTTTCAAGTTCAAAAAAATGTGGTTTAGAATCCAATTTTTGAATTTAATTAAAAATAAATGGATTTCAATGAACTTTTATAATATTAGAAATACAGATAATTCTGCAAAAAAAAAATTTCTCAAACTTAGGGGTTTCAGAATTTTCTTAAAAATTGGAGTAAGAATGTTTTTGGTAGTATTAAAATTAAAAAAGAAAACATTCTTTCAAAAATGCTTAAAATAAATAAGATAGAAGAAATAGACAACTAAATCTAGGTGAGTGTAATGTCTTGCTAATCTAAAAGAAGAGCTTAATTCAATTTTAGAGAAAGAGGAGGTTATGTGGAAACAGAGATCTAGAATTCAATGGAATAATGATGGTGATAATAATACCAAATTTTTTCATAAATGGTAGAAAACGTAGCAACACGATTAATTCTATTTTTGTGAATAACGAGGAATTGGTAGATCAAAGATATCTTAATAAGGCTTTTACCGACTATTATTGAGATATTTTCGGTAATAAAATTAAGCATAGGATTAATGCTAAATGAAATGACCATTATCCTTCAGATTCTAACACTGACCTTTCTGAGTTTGATAATTCTTTTTCTGAAGAGGAAATTTTGAAAGCTATTAATGACATGCCTAGTGATAAATCCCCTGGCCCTGATGGGTTACCTATTTTCTTTTACAAAATTTTTTGGGATGTTTTAAAATTCGATTTAATTAGCATGTTTAACGATTTCTATAATGAAAAATTGCAATTAGGAAGATTTAATTTTGCTAATGTTATCTTATTGCACAAAAAATGGAGCTAGGAGCTAATAATTTAAAAGATTTTAGACCTATTTCCTTAATTAGTTTTTCCGTTAAAATTATTTCTAAAGTTTTAGCTAATAGACTTAGTAAAGTAATGAATGATTTAATTGACTGTTCTCAAACTACTTTTATTAAGGGGAGAAATATCACTGATGGGGTGGCTGTTGTTCAAGAATACATTAATCACTGTTGTAAGAATAATATTACGTGTGCGATTTCAAAACTGGACTTTGCAAAAGCTTTTGATTCGGTGGATTGGGATTTTCTAGTTGATATGTTACATGCTAGAGGTTTCAATCATAGATGGATTAGTCGAATCATGATTTTACTTAAAACTGCAACTCTAGTATTATGGTTAATGGTATTTTAGGTAATAAAATTCAATCAAAACGAGGTTTAAGGCAATGTGATCCTTTATCGCCTCTTTTGTTTAACTTAGCCGCAGATGTTTTCGCTAAGATAATTAAAAAAGCGGTTGATAATGGATCTTTGGGGAGTGTTGGTAGAGAAATCTGGCAAAATGGTCTATTTATCCTTCAATTTGAGGATGATACCTTGCTATTTACCTCTCATTTGCCTAATCATATTATTACCCTTAAACTTATTTTATATATATTTGAAATTCTATCAGGTTTAAAAATAATTTTGATAAAAGTTTGGTTTTAGTTTTAAATGATTTTGAAAAGGTTGAAAATTAGTTGCTAATACGCTTAGTTGTAAAACTATGAATTTTCCATTTGGTTTTTTTGGTTTTTTGATTAGACCAACTAAAATTAAACATGATGATTAGTTTATTATCATTGATAAAATTAAAAATAGGATTTCTAATCGGAACGAGAGATTTTATCGAGAGCGGGTAGGTTAGTTCTTATAAACTCTGTTTTATTAGCTCTTCCGATCTATTGGATGTCTATGCATCTTTTTTCGGATTGGGTGATCGATAAAATTGATAAAATAAAAAGAGATTTATTATGGAGTGGGGAAAACTCTAATAGTAGTATTAAATGTTAGTAAATTGGGAAACTGTTTGTAAATCCAAAAAGGAAGGTGGTTTAGGAGTTATTAATTCGCGTAACATGAATTTGTCTTTGTTAGGTAAATGGTTATGGAAATTAAAGGATATTAATTATAATCCTATTTGGACAGAAATCATTTCTAAATATTATTATAACGGTAGTAATAATTTAAAACTAATTACTCCTACCGTTATTTGTAAACTGTCTAATTTTTGGAAATCAATTTTTAAATGTCATGAGATTTTTAACCTAGTACCAATACAATAGTTCATTCAGGAAATAGTTCTTCCTTTTGGCATGACCATTGGATTTTTGTTATCCCTCTTAAGATTGAATTTAAAGAGCTTTTCAAAATTTGTAATTTTAAGAATGCTTTAATTATAGATGTTTTTCTCCTGAAAATGACCTCCCTTGGAATTTTAGTTTTAATAGAATTTTAGTTGGTACTACTCTTATGCAGCTTTCTTTGCTTTATGCTAGATTGAATCTATACAATATTGATAATGAAAATGATAATATTAGTTGGGAATGGGTTAAGAGTAGAAATATACTTTTAATTATTTTTATATATTTCTTAACTTCTCGGGTGTAGCTAATAACTTTTTTTAAATTTATGTGGAAAACAAATGCTCCTCCTAAATCTAAAATTCATATGTGGTTAATCTTGCATGGAAAACTAAATACTATAGAATTTTTAAAAAGAAAAAATATGCAAATTGATAATAAATGTTATTTTTGTAATCTGCATTCTGAAGATATTAAACAAGTATACTTTGATTGCATGGATACTTACTACATTCTGAATAATACTCTCAGAATCTTTAGCTTTGGTTCTACAACTAAAATATCTAATTGTGATTTCTATTGGAATAATTTTAGATTTAAGTTTAAAAAGGAAAATATATTTTTACTTGACATTTTATTCAGTATAATTTGTTGGTTTATTTGGTTTGATTGAAATCAGAGAATTTTTAATAATAATAATAGTCATTTTAATAAATTGATATTTATAACATCTTCATTTCTTTTAATTGGATCTCAAATCCTAAATATAAATTAGTTAAAAATAAACATTTTAAAGAATATCCTAATAGGGTTAGTAATAATATTAAGTTAATTAAACATAAAAATAATATTTTTGACATTAATAATTGTAGTACTAACATTTTTTCAAACTTAAATGATGTTTTTACTGTTTATCATAATATCCTTTTGATCAAAGGTCCATAAGTATTAGTTTTATTTTGTTTTTGTTTTAATCTTTGTTTTAGCCTTAGTTTGTTTTTGTTATAGTTTATAGGTCTTTAACTTCTTTTGATCATGGATTATTTTTGTCTATTTTTCTATTTTGTTTTGTATTATGTTCTTTTATCTTAGCTTTTGTATCTTTACTTTATTTTATGAATACAGATATATGTATATAAATTTCATTTATATACATATATGTGTATTATTCTTATGATTTTTTAGTTTATTTTTACTAATATAGGTTTTGGCCAGAAATGGTGTTAGATTCTTTTTGTAGGTTCACAGGATTGTTGATGGCAGGATTTCGGTCTGCAGTGAGGAGTTCTTCTCAGTTATTCTACATCTTCATTATGGCGTTCTATTTTCTGGATGATTCATTTTCAGTGAGGTGCTCTCTTCAGTTCTGCCGAGTCTTCAGAGAGGAGCTTTCCATTCCAGATCTTTCGCATTACCATTTCTTCCGAGTCTACAACGTGGTGTGCCCTTCTCAAATGGTGCTGGCTTTTAGTATCTTTGGTGCTGAGATGGCCCATAGTTTTTTAGGTACTTCTAACACCTCAATATCGGGCGGTGACCTTGCTGGAGCTCGATATTGGGGCTTAATGGGCGGTGGCCTTGCCGGAGCTCATTCTAGGGGTATCTGATTTTTTTCATTATTATTTGTACTATGATTAGTTACCTGCCAGGCATGGTTGCATCACCTTGTCTTATATGATATATACATATTTACATGTGTGCTCTCCTCTATTATAGAGGACCACACATCTTTCTC
Source organism: Allium fistulosum (assembly GCA_030737815.1). NCBI lineage: Eukaryota > Viridiplantae > Streptophyta > Magnoliopsida > Asparagales > Amaryllidaceae > Allium > Allium fistulosum. The sequence continues at coordinate 927,622,050 of CM060905.1, forward strand.
AAAAAAAAAATCCAATAATTCATTATTTAACCAACCAATGGTAAGATCAAACATGGCACATCATATCACCATCAACGAATCTACCCATTCAGATCCAAAACAAGAATAAAATGAGATGATTTATTGTTATTTACCTTAAATTAGATGTTGGAGTTGAGATTTGATTTAGTTTTCCTAAGCTTTGTCTTTTGAATTCCCTTTGATTTCTTCTTCCTTCTACCTTGATTAATCGCTGACCCTATTTCCTCTTTGTGATTGTTTATGAATGTAAAAATAAGAACGAATGAGAGGGTGAGAGTTTAAGAGATAAAAGAATGATATATTCATAATTTTACCTCCTCTTGTATTCTTTTATATGTTAAGTTAGTTTAAGGCCTAACCCAGTTAATTATCAAATCTCGTTCTTCTTATCTTACTGCACATCACATTACCCTATTTAATTTATCTAGTTAAATCTCTTGAATAATGTTAATCAAAATTAGGGGTGTTACAATCTCCCCTACTTAAAGAATTTCGTCCTTTAAATTTCATTAAGGATAATAACAAGCATAACAAACATGCAAACATCTATAACATCACATACAACAATACTAGCCTACCTAACTAGTAACAAGTCTATATATAACAAATATAGAATATACAATTAGAAAAATGTAGGATAAGTCTCTTTAGTCTTTTGTTCCATCTTCCAAGTATAGTCTTTCTCGTTGTCACTCTACAGAACTTTCACTAACTTGACTATCTTGTTACTCAACCTCTTCTCATTTCTTGCCACAACATGAACCAGTTGTCTAACAAAAGTCATATCTGCTTCCACTACTAAATCTTCCAATGCAGTTGGAGTAATGATAGTCTCTGGATCATGTACACACTTTCTAAGATGAGAAACATGAAACACATTATGGACACTTGCCAACTTGTTCAGTAACTCTATTATATTAGCGATTTTCCCGATCCTTTCTATAATAGGAAAAGGACCAACATATCTCGGTGCCAACTTCCCTATCTTTTCAAACCGTACCACACCCTTCATTTGTGATACTTCATCAAAAACATGGTCTCCAACTTAGAACTCTAGATCTTTACGCCTCTTGTTCGCATAATTTTTCTACCTAGACTAAGCTTTCTTCATCCGTACTCGGATCAACTAAATCTTTTACGTGGCTTCTCTTACCATATTTGGACCAATAATCAATCTATCTCTATTCCCTAACCAACACGCTGGTGATTCGTACGACCTTTATACAAAGCTTCGAAGGGCGCTATTTCTACATTGGTGTGATAATTATTTTTACAGAAAAACTCAACTAAGTGCAAATGATCTTCCCATGACCCACCAAAATCTATTACACAAGCAGTCAGTAAATCTTCAAGTACCTTATTGACTATCTTTATTTGCACATCCGTCTATGGATGGTTAGCGGTACACATCTTAAGCCTGGTACCTAATACCTCTTGTAGACTCTTCCAGCATTCGCTAGTAAACAAAGCATCTCTATCACCGACTATACCACTAAGGATCCCATGGAGTCTAACAATGTTCTTCATAAACAACTTTGCCAATACATGTATCATCCTTGTCGATTTAATGGGAATGAAGTGTGCACTCCTGGTTAGTCTATTTACTATAACCCAAATACTCTCATTTTCTCCTCGTCAATAAAATCTATGGATATAGAATCTCACTTCCAAACTGGTATATCTAAAGGCTAAAGCAATCCAATTGGCTTCTATTGTCCGGATTTCACTTGTTGGCAATTCGAACATTGTCTTACACGTAAGCCTACATTCCTTTTCATACCTTTCCAGAAGAAACTTCTCTTTATATCCTGATACATCTTAGTTCCTCCAAGAAGAATAGAAAACTTCGATTGATGACACTCCCTAAGAACTTCTCTCCTTAGGTCACCAATATTCAGAACACACAATCATCTCTTCTTTCTTAACCACCCATTCTGGTCAATACTGAAATCCTTTGAATCATCGATCTCAGTTCCACCTTCCAATCTTCTAATCCTTTCGACTAGCAATGGATCATCTCTCTACTTAGAAGTAATCCTTTCGATCAATACTGGTCGAACTTCTAAACTTGAAAATATTGAGGTAGTCTGATTAGAACTACCAGTCGATCCTAACAGCACACTACAAGTACTCAATGCCTCTAAATCTTTCCATTCTTCCAACATAGCTAACACCACATTCTGATGTTTTCTGCTAAGTGCATCTGCAACTTTATTTGCTTTCCATGGCATATACTGAATACCAAAATCCTAAGCTGTTAAAAATTACAACCATGTAACGACCCTGAAATTCCGACCCAATTTTAAAATTTTTAGAACTGTTATGTTAATATAAAACGTGAAACTTACATACGATTTCAATTAACGTCCAAACTTTGTTTCTAAATTGCGCCTAGATGGTTATGGATATGGGTAAAGTTTCGTCGGAAAATATCGCAGTAAATTTCGTTCGCATTTTATTGCACATCAGTTCATTTTAAAAACGTGAAAATTTTATCTTCCGAACCTAAATATTTTTACATAGAAAAAATATAAATCATCTTCTGACAAAGACGCCATTTTTCGTTTTTCAAAATTCGGACAACTTTAGCTCCGTCGATCTTATTCTTCGGTGTTTTGCTGCATTCTCCGTAATAGAAAATTGCCAATTTTCACAAACAACTTCCGTTGCTATTCAAACTTCATATTTGGAATGCGTCTAGATAGACATAGGCGTACGCCAAATTTCGTCGAATAATATGGAAGTAAATTTCGCTTGTCGCATTTGCATATTAGTTTAAATTTTATGTGTAAATTTTCTATCGTCCGAACTCAAATATTTTTCATAATGTTACATAAGAAAAATATTCTGATCATGACGGTGCACTTCGTTTCGTCAAATTTTGCTTTTAATTGCTAGTTAAAATGTTCGCTCGTGCAAATGGTTCAATAAGATTTACCACTTCGCAAACAATGTCAAACCATCAATATCTTCATACCGTTGCATTCGCCTCGTCACGCTGATCAAAACGGTATATTTATTTGCGTTAATCGGAGTTCGCAGTCGTTCGTTGCGCTATTTAACTAACGCCATATACGTCCGTTAATTTAAACCAGTGCACATCCGTTGGTCACCTCAGCAAATATATGTGTCCCCACGTAACCAGATTTGCTGCCACCATATTTCTGGGAAATCCAAACGTTTTTTTAGAAACCCCAAAGTAATTGAGTACTCCTGTTCATTTCTGCTGTCCACTAGTTCCCAGTCCACCCTATAAGAAAACTATGCCACACAGTTGTTTCTTTCGTTTGCAAACTAAGATCTATTCGTACGTCTCTGCACTTCTCCTCTTCTCCCTCCTTATCATTCTTTTATTTATTTTGTCCTCTCCCAGCAAGAAACTCACCAAACCCAACTCCTCCATGCATGCATGTCCACCCTCTCCCCCGCACTGCCTGCTCCGCCCTCCAGCCAGTCAGCCCCTCCACCCAGCCCCTTCCCCACCTTCCCCAGCCCACTCCCCAACCTCCCCAGCCCCTTCCCCAGCCCCCTCCCCAGCCTCCCCAGCCCCTTCCCCAGCCTCTTCCCCAGCTTCCCCAGCCCTTCCCCAGCCCCTTCCCAGCTTCCCCAGCCCACTCCCCAGCCTCCCCAGCCCTTCCCCAGCCCCTCCCCAGCCCCTTCCCCAGCCTCCCTAGCTTCCCCAGCCGCCCCAGCCCAGACCCACCCCAGTCCGCCCAGCCCACTCCCCAGTTTCCCCAGCCCGCTCCTCAGCCTCCCCAGCCCTCCCTAGTCTGCTCCAGCCCTCCCAACTGCCCCTCCACAGCCGCCCAGACAGCCCTCCCCAGTCCGCCCCTCCACAGCCCCCCCAGCCAGCCTGCTCCCAACTCTCCAGCCCCGCTCCCAGCTCCTCCAGCTCCTTCCCAACTCCCCCAGCCTGCTCCCAACTCTCCCAGCCCAGCTCCCCAGCAGCTCCCAGCTCCCCCCAGCTCCCAACCCTCCCTCCACCCAGCTCCCAGCCCCTCCACCCAGCTCGCTCAGCCCTCCCTCCACCCAGCTCCCAGTCCCTCCACCCTCGCCCAGTCCTCTCCCCAGTTGCCCCAGCCCTGCCCTGCCTCCCGTCCCCAGCCAGCCCGCCTGTGCCCAGCCCTGCCCTCCCGTCCCTGCCAGCCTCCACCCAGCCCAGCCCTGCCTCCCGTCCTCTGCCTCCCGTCCCCTGCCCTGCCTCCCGTCCCCAGCCAGCCCGCCTGTGCCCAGCCCTGCCCTCCCGTCCCTGCCAGCCTCCACCCAGCCCAGCCCTGCCCACCCGTCCCTTCCAGCCCAGTCCGCCCAACCCAGCCCTGCCTCCCGTCACCAGCCAGCCCAGTCCGACCTACCCCGCCTGCTCCTCTGCCCATTACCCTCTCCGCCGTTCACCTCCACCCCTCGTCACCACAGTCCCGACCCCGACCACCATGCTTCCTTTGAATACATAATATATATACAATGTATTAATTTGCAAAGTATAGAGAAGTTTGATTTTATTATATGGGTTATAGCATCTCAGATATTGTTTCGCTTACTTGACAGTTGTAGCTGATCCGGAATCTCAGGCCTAGGCTTCCATCTACCTTATTTTGCATCTAGTTCCTTGTTTGGGTATGGTTTGTATATATTCAAATCGATATATATATATTGCAATAAACAAATTACTGATTAATTATTTGTTGATTGCAGCTTGTGCTCGTTTTGCGTCGTGCTTATTAGGGTCTATTTTATCTATTCGTTTTCGTGCTTCGTCATCTTCTCTAACCTCGCAAGGTGAATATTTTATTCACGACTCAATCTATTATGCTATGATAATCAAGTGATAATTGTTATGAATATTAATTTGGATATTAAATTGTTGATTGTTAAAATTGTTGAAATAAAAATTGTAAATCGCCATGCAAGTTAAATTTGAATATTGTTAGTTTACGACAAATAGTTGTGGCACTAAAATTGTTATGTGATGATTAAATGTGGTTGTTAATATAAGTGAGATTTAATATGAAATTGAAATTGGTATAGGATAGCCAACAATTTAAAATGGAGTATACATGTTGAACTTGACCCCTTTGGACGTTAAATAAATCGTCGCGTAGAAATAGCGGTAACTACACTTTGAACCATTGAATGTATGATTGATGTAGTAATTTGATAATAAACACCAAGTGAAACCATAATGTAATAATCTTAAATCTGCATGAAACGATAGTGTGGATTCTAGGAGTAATTATATTAATTTGCATAAATAACAAATGTAAGTTAATACGATTATTTCGGGATTATTTAAATAAATTGTTAAATTGTTATGTATGTTTGCTATTGCTTGTTTATTTACTTTGACACCATCCCAGTTATCACACTGCAAGTTCCATTTGCTATGCTTTGTTTTATATTGAATGATATCGGGTTGAAATGATAAATACCCAATTAAACAACTTGTCCTAGGATAGATAATTAAAAATAAGAAACCCGATTGGTCAACAAAAATCATTTTTGAAATTGAAATCTATTTGAAATTAAGAAATGAACTTAACAATTTGTTGGAAATTAGGTAACGAACTTAATGGATTTAATTAATGGATTAAATCGAAATAAATTAATAGGAATAAATTAATGGAGTTTAATTAAAACGGATTAATAAACCTATTTAATTGAACAAAATGAATTGGCAAATTTATTTGAAATGAGATTTAAAAACAAGGAAGTTTTAGAATTCAATAATTTGAAATTTTATTAGATGTGTTAGATTTAGAATTGAAATCGGTTTTAATTAAATAGATTTGAAACTTGTCGTGAATTAAGTTTGAGATTTAGAAAATTTGACTTAAGTGGAATACGAAACTAACTAAAGTTTTAGGGATTTAATTTAGTGATAATTTAAATTTAGAATGATTTTAAATTTAATAAAATTGATTTAATCAAATTTATGATTATGGTTAATGTAACGATGAATGTAAATACGAATTGAAATGAATAGAATTTGGTTTAAATGATGTGAACTAAAATTTACCATTAACTAAATTTAATAAGTGAGATTTATTAAATTGAACTTGAATACTTAATTATATTGTTAACTCAAATGTTTAAACCACAAATTTCATCGGGAAATATGAATTTAAATATCTGAAATAAATTGAATCGTGAAATGACAAATTGTGAAAGTCAAATTTGCAGCTTGACTTTTGGACTTTGATTTGTTTAAACTTTAACTTAAAAGACCATCGGGTAATAAATACGTAGTTATTAAAGAGACCGGGATCGGATATGGACATACTCTCTGTCGATACCGAAAACCACTTTAATAACTATTATACGCGGAGTGTTGATCCAGAACGAAGTGGATGGTTTGGTGAACGCGTTGACTGAAGAAAGAGAACGATATTGGGTGACCCCTGACATGACTAAAACAGGAGCCGCGCCGGGCCATTGAGGATCGCCACCTCTAGCGGACACACTTCTTCGATACCATATCTATTACTTTTGTGATTCGATTTGGGTGCACCCCTTGATTTGGGAGTGTTGTTTCGCTGTGTTGAGGTAGTAGCTGCTATGCTCAACATCAGTCCGGATCACGCAACTACTAGTATCCTAGTTGGTATCGCCTCATGTACCTTGTCATACTGATTATCCTATTCGTGACCACTACGTTTTGGTTTGTACCTTTAGTATATGGATTGCCCTCTGGTGACTTCCGGTTTTGGGGAAACTACGGTCTTGTATATGCTCTTGGGAATAAAATGTGTTAAGGGGATTATGGTAACGCCTTAACACTATTTTAATATCGTACTTTACTGATTAGACATTATCTATCTATCGTATTCTATTGTATATATAGATAGTTTATCGGATCCTTAGAGATGTTTATTTTATTCATCTTTAAGTTATGGACTTTTTCCCTTGCACTTGATTTTCTTGTATAAGATTTTGAGTCCTGACTCGAGTGTTTCTTTTTGTATATGCTTGGGTCAGTCTGAAGCTATCCAATTGCTGATCAAGGTTGATTGAAGATGCTGAAGGCTTAGCATTTATCTTTATCAGCCTATTTCTATTCCTGTATTGATGTCCTAGTCTGTTGGACATTTATGTATTTTCTTTTAGTCACTTTATGTTAAGACATTGTTGTATTTTAAATAGTAGCTTCATGAACTACTATTATGACAATGTATTTTCCGCTGCATTATTCTGTGACTGTTCTGTGTCTGTGATGTTGTATTGATTCTCATTTACATTTATGTATTTATAATCCCATAATGATTCGTGTTTTGTATTATTTAAGTTGACATGTGTGGATTATTGTCAATTTAAATGGTCCAAATATACGGGTTGTTACAGTTGGTAGCAATACCCTAGAATAAGGAGAATCGATTCAATATCCAAATCCGTTCATTTCAAACTTCTTTGATTCGTTGATTGTACTTTCCTTAAAATTCTATGATTTTCTATCCTTGGTTTTAAAAATCTCTTTTGGTATTCCAGGATGGGTACCAGAGGAAACAATAGGGGAGGAAGGGGCCATGGTCCTGCTCAGGCTGCACCTGCCGCTCCAGCTCTTGTCAAATTCACCATTCTTAGTAAGGAGTATACACAGCTGGGAGGTATTAAGTTTTCTGGATCCGAGAACATTATCGAGGCTCAGCAATGGCTTAAAGGCTTAGAGAAGATATTTTCTGGTCTGGAGATCACTGATGCTCAAAAGCGTCAGCTGGCTGCCTGGCAACTTCAGGATGCCGCGCAAGATTGGTGGGAATCAGTTACTTCTCGTATCGAGGAGAACACCATCACTTGGGCCCAGTTTAGGTATTAAATTATTTGGATTTCGTAGTCTAAATTCTTCTTTTAATCTTTGGAATGTTATTCATCTAGTCTATCTTTTGATTAGGGATACTTTCTCGGCACAATGGATGCCAGTTGCTGGGAAAATCCAACTTTATAGAGCTTTCATGGATCTTAAGCAAGGCAGTATGACCTTTTCGGAGTATGAGAGGAAATTTAACGAACTCTCCAAGTTCGGCCCGAGATTGATTGATACACCCCTTCTAAAGAACGAGAAGTTCATTTTGGGAGCAAGACCAGAGTATTATGACTTGCTTACTGGCCACACTCACTGCACCTTCACAGAGCTTGTTGATTATGCTCTTAGATATGAGGCAAAGCCTAAGGGACCTACTGCCAAGGCCACTCCTACTCAGCCCTCCTCTAGCCAGCTCGGGAAGAGGAAGATGAACTTTGATCAACAAAAGGAAGCTTGGCAGAAGACTACTGGATTGGGATACGCCCAGAAAAGCCCAATCGACCTTGCTAAGATCACTTGCTTCAAATGCGATAAGAAGGGCCATTATGCTAATAGTTGTCCATCTACCGGAGCTGCTGTTCCACCACCTTCTACGACTAGGAGAGATTTATGCTATGTCTGCCTCCAGCCGGGTCATTTCAAGAAAGACTGCCCAATGCATAAGCGTGGCACACCATCTGGAGTATTTGCTATCACCACTCCTACACCACCTCCACCACCTGCCCAGGATGACCAAGGTACCTTAAGAAGTACTTTTTCATTACATGATTTACCTATTAGGGTATTATTCGATATTGGTGCTTCTCATAGCTTCATATCTATTGATCTTTGTAATAAGCTCAAATTAGAACCTACTCTTGCTACTACTTCCTTATGCGTCTCCAACCCTATTGGAGGACTTGCCAACCTCAGTAGAATTTGTAAAGAGGTTGTGCTCTTGTATGGAAGATATCGATTCACTTGGGATTTTTATGTGCTTGGCTTCGCAGCATTTGACATCTTGTTAGGTGCTGATTGGTTAAGAAAATTCGATGCTGTTATTTCTTGCAAGGCTCGTTCTGTTTCTCTAGTCAATGACAAGGGTCTACCGCTTGTCATTGAATGCAAATCACCGCAGAAATATGCCGGAAGCTTCATATTCTCTCTTGATGCTCACCCGGATGATCTTAGTACTACTCCTATTGTTCAGAAATTTCCCGATGTATTTGGAGAGGTCAACTCTCTACCGCCAAAAAGGGAGATCGATTTCCGCATTGACCTTATCCCTGGAGCTACTCCCGTAGTTCTCCCTCACAGAAGGATGGCTCCTAAAGAGAAAGCGGAACTTAAAACTCAAATTGATGATCTATTTGTTAGGAGTTTGATTAGGAGAAGTTGTTCTGAATGGGGCGCCGCAGTTGTATTTGTCACCAAATCAGATGGGTCTCTTCGCATGTGTGTTGATTACAGGGAACTGAACAAACGCACTCTCAAGAACCGCTATCCGATGCCTCGCATCAATGATTTATTCGATCAGCTCCATGGAGCTAAAGTCTTCTCCCAACTTGATCTTGCCACTGGGTTCCACCAACTCAGAGTAGCAGAAGATAGTATTCATAAAACAGCTTTCCGTACCGAAAACGGATTCTATGAATGGTTGGTTATGCCATTCGGTTTGACCAACGCACCTGCTTATTTCGTCGACTTAATGAATCGAGTCTTCCGCGATGTCCTTAACAAGTTTGTTCTCGTTTTCATTGATGATATTCTCGTCTTCTCCAAAGACGAGAAGGAGCATGAGACACATCTTGCTTATGTTCTGGAAACTCTCCGAAATCATCAACTTAAGACCAAATTCTCTAAATGCCACTTCTGGCGAGACGAAGTGAGATTCCTGGGCCACATAGTTTTTGAAAATGAGATTTCGGTTGATCCAGCTAAGATCGCCGTAATCAATGTAAGTTCTATCCTATTCGTTATTTCTATTCAATCCCTCTTATCCCTTTCTAATTTGAAATTTATCTACAGGATTGGGAGACTCCCAAAACTCCTATTGATATCCGTAGCTTCTTGGGCTTGGCCGGTTATTATCGTAGATTTATTGAGCATTTTGCCCGGATTTCTGCCCCACTTACTGCTTTAACTCGAAAGGATGTCAAGTTTATTTGGAGTGAGAAGTGCAAATCAGCTTTTAATAAGTTGAAATGTAAGTTAACTTCAGCTCCAGTTCTTGCGGTAATCGATGGAAGTGAAGGATTAACTGTCTATATAGATTCTTGCTGAGAAGGTTTAGACACTGTTCTTATGCAAAACGGAAAGGTTATTGCTTATGCTGGCCGCCAGTTGAAGATCCATGAAGTAAACTATGCAACTCATGATCTAGAGCTTCTTGCAGTTGTATTTGCTTTGAAACTGTGGAGGCATCATCTTTTGGGAACTAAATTTGAATTATTCACTGATCATAAGTCCTTGAGATATATCTTTTCTCAGAAGGATTTGAACCAGAGACAAGTCCGATGGCTCGAATTCTTAGCTGCATATGATCTCGACATCAATTATACTCCTGGGAAAGCAAATGTTGTAGCTGATGCTTTGAGCCGTAGCAGAGCAGTGTCATGTTGTAATCTTGTAGAAGGCATGCTATTTCAGCTTGTTATCTCCCCATCTCTTGTGGATCGCATCAAAGCTAAGCAATATGAGGACACCTTGCTCTATCGCATGAAGGAGTTAGTTCTTGGTAGAGTTGGAAATGCCGACAGTAAAGTGGGAGCACAGATAGATAGTAATGGAGTTCTGAGGATTGACAACCGTATTTGTGTTCCTAATGTCGATGGATTGAGACAAGAAGTGCTTAGAGAAAACCATCAGTCATCACTTTCATTTCATCCTGGTGTCACTAAGATGTACCGAAATATGAAGCGTTTATATTGGTGGAGTGGGATGAAGAGAGATATTTCTGTATATGTCAGTAGATGCACCACTTGCCAGCAAGTCAAGGCCGATCACCGGAAGACGGCAGGATTACTTCAACCCATAGAGATTCCGTGTTGGAAATGGGATCAAATTTCTATGGACTTTATTGATGGATTACCGAGGACCAGAAAAGGGAACGAGAGTATTTGGGTGATTGTTGATAGGTTGACCAAATCTGCTCATTTTATTCCTGTTAAGACCACTCGTACTGCTTTGAGTTTGGCCGAGATGTATATGAGAGAGATTGTTAGACTTCATGGGGTTCCATCTAGTATTGTGTGCGATAGAGACCCTTTATTCACTAGTAAATTCTGGAAGGCATTTCAGGACGTCTTGGGCACTAAAATGAATCTGAGCACAGCTTATCATCCTCAAACAGATGGCCAAACTGAAAGGGTGAATCAGATTTTGGAGGATCTGCTCCAAGCTTGCATAATTGATTTCGGCGGATCTTGGGAAGACCATCTCCATTTGGTTGAATTCACTTATAATAACAGTTATCAGGTATGTCAAAATTTCAATTTGAACAAGCAAATTTTAATTTGAATTTAACCACCTTTATATTCAGGCAAGTATCGATATGGCACCGTTCGAAGCTTTATATGGATGGCCATGCAAATCGCCAGCTTGTTGGATTGAGCCTGGTGATCGATTGGTTCTTGGCCCAGATATGATTATAGAAGCATCCAAAAAGGTTAATGAGATCAGAAGAAAGATGAAGACCGCACAAGATAGGCAGAAGAGCTATGTTGATAGGCGTAGAAGGGATTTAGAATTCCAGGTTGGGGATGAGGTATTCCTTAAGGTATCATCTTTGAAGAATGTTATTCGATTTGGTCATAGAGGGAAGCTCGCTCCTAGATTTGTTGGACCATTCACTATCACTGAGAGAATTGGTACACTAGCCTACAGAGTTGCACTGCCAGAGAAATTTGAGGGCGTGCACAACGTATTCCACGTTTCACATCTTCGGAAGGTTGTACATGACCCATCCATGACCATTCCTATTGCTCAGTTAGATGAGGTTGATATTGAGCCGGATTTGACTATAGAGAGGAGTCCACTTCGTATTATTGATAGGGATACGAAGCAGCTTAGAAGGAAATCAGTTAGCCTAGTCAAAGTCCAATGGAGTCCCGATGATCGTGATTGTACTTGGGAAACTGAGGAGAGTATCCGAGATTCAAATCCAGAATTATTTGTTGAAGGTAAATTCTATTCGATACTCTATACTTAATTCGATAATCTATTCTATATCCATCGTATCTCTGTTATCTGTTCTTCCACTCTTTACCTTGTTCCTTTTCGAGGACGAAAAGTTTTGAGTGGGGAGAATGTAACGACCCTGAAATTCCGACCCAATTTTAAAACTTTTAGAACCGTTATTTTAATATAAAACGTGAAACTTACATACGATTTCAATTAACGTCCAAACTTTGTTTCTAAATTGCGCCTAGATGGTTATGGATATGGGTAAAGTTTCGTCGAAAAATACCGTAGTAAATTTCGTTCGCATTTTATTGCACATCAGTTCATTTTAAAAACGTGAAAATTTTATCTTCCGAACCTAAATATTTTTACATAGAAAAATTATAAATCATCTTCTGACAAAGACGTCATTTTTCGTTTTTCAAAATTCGGACATCTTTAGCTCCGTCGATCTTATTCTTCGGTGTTTTGCTACATTCTCCGTAATAGAAAATTGCGAATTTTCACAAACAACTTCCGTTGCTATTCAAACTTCATATTTGGAATGCGTCTAGATAGACATAGGCGTACGCCAAATTTCATCGGATAATATGGAAGTAAATTTCGCTCGTCGCATTTGCATATTAGTTTAAATTTTATGTGTAAATTTTCTATCGTCCGAACTCAAATATTTTTCACAATGTTACATAAGAAAAATATTCTGATCATGACGGCGCACTTCGTTTCGTCAAATTTCGCTTTTAATTGCTAGTTAAAATGTTCGCTCGTGCAAATGGTTCAATAAGATTTACCACTTCGCAAACAATGTCAAACCATCAATATCTTCATACCGTTGCGTTCGCCTCGTCGCGCTGATCAAAACGGTATATTTATTTGCGTTAATCAGAGTTCGCAGTCGTTCGTTGCGCTATTTAACTAACGCCATATACGTCCGTTAATTTAAACCAGTGCACATCCGTTGGTCACCTCAGCAAATATCTGTGTCCCCACGTAACCAGATTTGCTGCCACCATATTTCTGGGAAATCCAAACGTTTTTTTAGAAACCCCAAAATAATTGAGTACTCCTGTCCATTTCTGCTGTCCACTAGTTCCCAGTCCACCCTATAAGAAAACTATGCCACACAGTTGTTTCTTTCGTTTGCAAACTAAGATCTATTGGTACGTCTCTGCACTTCTCCTCTTCTCCCTCCTTATCATTCTTTTATTTATTTTGTCCTCTCCCAGCAAGAAACTCACCAAACCCAACTCCTCCATGCATGCATGTCCACCCTCTCCCCCGCACTGCCTGCTCCGCCCTCCAGCCAGTCAGCCCCTCCACCCAGCCCCTTCCCCACCTTCCCCAGCCTCCCCAGCCCCCTCCCCAGCCTCCCCAGCCTCTTCCCTAGCTTCCCCAGCCCACTCCCCAACCTCCCCAGCCCTTCCCCAGCCCCTTCCCCAGCCTTTTCCCCAGCCTCCCCAGCTTCCCCAGCCCACTCCCCAGCCTCCCCAGCCGTTCCCCAGCCCCTCCCCAGCCCCTTCCCCAGCCTCCCCAGCTTCCCCAGCCCCTTCCCTAGCCGCCCCAGCCCAGACCCGCCCGAGTCCGCCCAGCCGACTCCCTAGTTTCCCCAGCCCGCTCCTCAGCCTCCCCAGCCCTCCCCAGTCAGCTCCAGCCCTCCCAGCTGCCCCTCCACAGCCGCCCCAGCCAGCCCTCCCCAGTCCGCCCCTCCACAGCCCCCCCAGCCAGCCTGCTCCCAGCTCTCCAGCCCCGCTCCCAGCTCCTCCAGCTCCTTCCCAACTCCCCCAGCCTGCTCCCAGCTCTCCCAGCCCAGCTCCCCAGCCGCTCCCAGCTCCCCCCAGCTCCCATCCCTCCCTCCACCCAGCTCCCAGCCCCTCCTCCCATCTCGCTCAGCCCTCCCCCCACCCAGCTCCCAGTCCCTCCAGCCTCGCCCAGTCCTCTCCCCAGCTGCCCCAGCCCTGCCCTGCCTCCCGTCCCCAGCCAACCCCGCCTGTGCCCAGCCCTGCCCTCCCGTCCCTGCCAGCCTCCACCCAGCCCAGCCTTGCCTCCCGTCCTCTGCCTCCCGTCCCCTGCCCCAGCCCTGCCCTGCCTCCCGTCCCCAGCCAGCCCGCCTGTGCCCAGCCCTGCCCTCCCGTCCCTTCCAGCCTCCACCCAGCCCAGCCCTGCCCACCCGTCCCTTCCAGCCCAGTCCGCCCAACCCAGCCCTGCCTCCCGTCACCAGCCCGCCTAGTCCGACCTACCCCGCCTGCTCCTCTGCCCATTACCCTCTCCGCCGTTCACCTCCGCCCCTCGTCACCACAGTCCCGACCCCGACCACCATGCTTCCTTTGAATACATAATATATATACAATGTATTAATTTGCAAAGTATAGAGAAGTTTGATTTTATTATATGGGTTATAGTATCTCAGATGTTGTTTCGCTTGCTTGACAGTTGTAGCTGATCCGGAATCTCAGGCCTAGGCTTCCATCTACCTTATTTTGCATCTAGTTCCTTGTTTGGGTATGGTTTGTATATATTCAAATCGATATATATATATTTCAATAAACAAATTATTGATTAATTATTTGTTGATTGCAGCTTGTGCTCGTTTTGCGTCGTGCTTATTAGGGTCTATTTTATCTATTCGTCTTCGTGCTTCGTCATCTTCTCTAACCTCGCAAGGTGAATATTTTATTCATGACTCAATCTATTATGCTATGATAATCAAGTGAAAATTGTTATGAATATTAATTTGGATATTAAATTGTTGATTGTTAAAATTGTTGAAATAAAAATTGTAAATCGCCATGCAAGTTAAATTTGAATATTGTTAGTTTACGACAAATAGTTGTGGCACTAAAATTGTTATGTGATGATTTATTGTGGTTGTTAATATAAGTGAGATTTAATATGAAATTGAAATTGGTATAGGATAGCCAACAATTTAAAATGGAGTATACATGTTGAACTTGACCCCTTTGGACGTTAAATAAATCGTCGCGTAGAAATAGCGGTAACTACACTTTGAACCATTGAATGTATGATTGATGTAGTAATTTGATAATAAACACCAAGTGAAACCATAATGTAATAATCTTAAATCTGCATGAAACGATAGTGTGGATTCTAGGAGTAATTATATTAATTTGCATAAATAACAAATGTAAGTTAATACGATTATTTAAATAAATTGTTAAATTGTTATGTATGTTTGCTATTGCTTGTTTATTTACTTTGACACCATCCCAGTTATCACACTGCAAGTTCCATTTGCTATGCTTTGTTTTATATTGAATGATATCGGGTTGAAATGATAAATACCCAATTAAACAACTTGGCCTAGGATAGATAATTAAAAATAAGAAACCCGATTGGTCAACAAAAATCATTTTTGAAATTGAAATCTATTTGAAATTAAGAAATGAACTTAACAATTTGTTGGAAATTAGGTAACGAACTTAATGGATTTAATTAATGGATTAAATCGAAATAAATTAATAGGAATAAATTAATTGAGTTTAATTAAAACGGATTAATAAACCTATTTAATTGAACAAAATGAATTGGCAAATTTATTTGAAATGAGATTTAAAAACAAGGAAGTTTTAGAATTTAATAATTTGAAATTTTATTAGATGTGTTAGATTTAGAATTGAAATCGGTTTTAATTAAATAGATTTGAAACTTGTCGTGAATTAAGTTTGAGATTTAGAAAATTTGACTTAAGTGGAATACGAAACTAACTAAAGTTTTAGGGATTTAATTTAGTGATAATTTAAATTTAGAATGATTTTAAATTTAATAAAATTGATTTAATCAAATTTATGATTATGGTTAATGTAACGATGAATGTAAATACGAATTGAAATGAATAGAATTTGGTTTAAATGATGTGTACTAAAATTTACCATTAACTAAATTTAATAAGTGAGATTTATTAAATTGAACTTGAATACTTAATTATATTGTTAACTCAAATGTTTAAACCACAAATTTCATCGGGAAATATGATTTTAAATATCTGAAATAAATTGAATCGTGAAATGACAAATTGTGAAATTCAAATTTGCAGCTTGACTTTTGGACTTTGATTTGTTTAAACTTTAACTTAAAAGACCATCGGGTAATAAATACGTAGTTATTAAAGAGACCGGGATCGGATATGGACATACTCTCTGTCGATACCGAAAACCACTTTAATAACTATTATACGCGGAGTGTTGATCCAGAACGAAGTGGATGGTTTGGTGAACGCGTTGACTGAAGAAAGAGAACGATATTGGGTAACCCCTGACATGACTAAAACAGGAGCCGCGCCGGGCCATTGAGGATCGCCACCTCTAGCGGACACACTTCTTCGATACCATATCTATTACTTTTGTGATTCGATTTGGGTGCACCCCTTGATTTGGGAGTGTTGTTTCGCGGTGTTGAGGTAGTAGCTGCTATGCTCAACATCAGTCCGGATCACGCAACTACTAGTATCCTAGTTGGTATCGCCTCATGTACCTTGTCATACTGATTATCCTATTCGTGACCACTACGTTTTGGTTTGTACCTTTAGTATATGGATTGCCCTCTGGTGACTTCCGGTTTTGGGGAAACTACGGTCTTGTATATGCTCTTGGGAATAAAATGTGTTAAGGGGATTATGGTAACGCCTTAACACTATTTTAATATCGTACTTTACTGATTGGACATTATCTATCTATCGTATTCTATTGTATATATAGATAGTTTATCGGATCCTTAGAGATGTTTATTTTATTCATCTTTAAGTTATGGACTTTTTCACTTGCACTTTATTTTCTTGTATAAGATTTTGAGTCCTGACTCGAGTGTTTCTTTTTGTATAAGCTTGGGTCAGTCTGAAGCTATCCAATTGCTGATCAAGGTTGGTTGAAGATGCTGAAGGCTTAGCATTTATCTTTATCAGTCTATTTCTATTCCTGTATTGATGTCCTAGTCTGTTGGACATTTATGTATTTTCTTTTAGTCACTTTATGTTAAGACATTGTTGTATTTTAAATAGTAGCTTCATGAACTGCTATTATGACAATGTATTTTCCGCTGCATTATTCTGTGACTATTCTGTGTCTGTGATGTTGTATTGATTCTCATTTACATTTATGTATTTATAATCCCATAATGATTCGTGTTTTGTATTATTTAAGTTGACATGTGTGGATTATTGTCAATTTAAATGGTCCAAATATACGGGTTGTTACAAACCATCTCTGCTATCTCATATTCAACACTTTCTGAAAGAATAAATATCGCAAGGACTTATGATCCATGTACAAATCAAATCTTTCTCCCAAAAGATAGTGTCTCCATATCTTCAAAGCAAAGATTACAGCTGACAACTCCAAATCATGAGTAAGATACCTAACTTTGTATGGTCTGAGCTATCGAGAAGCATTGGCAATCACTTTACCTTTTTGCATTAACATGGCTCCTAATCCAATTCCACATGCATCGGTATACCCCACCAAACCCTGATTACCATCTGGTACAACTAATATAGGCACATTGGTCAACAAATTTTTCAACTTAAGGAATGCCTCCTCACATTTACTTGACCAAATAAACTTTACACCCTTCTCGGTAAGTTTAGTTAAAGGCGCTGTTATCCGCAAGAAATCCTTGAGGAATCTTCGATAATAGCCAGCTAATTCAAGAGAACTTATCTCGGTCACTGTCTCGGGTCTCTTCCAATTATTTACAGCTTCAATCTTAGCTGGATCCATAGACAACCCTTTTTCTGAAACTACATGACCATGAAACTTCACTTCTCTTTTCCAAAAATGACACTTCAAAAACTTTGCTTTTAGGCGATGCTGGCTCAGCGTCTAAAGCACTATTCTAAGATGAATCTCATAATCTCTTCCATCATTAGAATATATCAAAATGTCATTACTGATCACTAACAAAACTTATCCATGTTCTCTCGAAAGATTCGGTTCATCAAGTCCACAAAGAAAGCGGGTGCATTTGTCAATCCAAATGGCATTACTATACACTCATATGAATTATATCTTGTTTGAAACACCGTCAAAGGAATACCGTCCTCCGCCACCCTCAATTGTTGGAACCATATTGCCAAATCCAATTGGCTAAACACTATGGCTCTACTCGACTGATCAA
The DNA here is from genome assembly GCA_030737815.1 of Allium fistulosum. Classification (NCBI taxonomy): domain Eukaryota; kingdom Viridiplantae; phylum Streptophyta; class Magnoliopsida; order Asparagales; family Amaryllidaceae; genus Allium; species Allium fistulosum. Next base: position 927,640,153 of record CM060905.1, read on the forward strand.
ATAAATCATCAATTCTGGGCAAAGGATATCTATTCTTTATCATCTTCTCATTCAACTTACGATAGTCAATACACAATCTCAATGACCCATCTGGTTTTTTACGAACACTGTGGCCACTCCCCAAGGCGAGCTGCTTGGTCTAATAAAATTCTTTCCTTCTAAGTCCACTAGATGCACCATTAACTCCTTCACCTCAGATGGTGTCATTCTACTAAGCAGTCTACTTATAGGTTCGGCTCTAGGAAAAGGATCTATTCAAAACTCAATAGCTTGTTTTGGGGTAGTCCTGTAACGGGCTCAAACACATATGCATACTCTCTTACAACAAAAACCTGATTTACGTGTCCTATACTTTTATTGCACCCAACAAAACACAAACTTCCAAACTTGAATTCTCAACTGAGTATATAATTCGACCGTGACTATTGGGGTGTCTTAATGATATCTCCCTATCCAGGCAAAATATCCTAGCCTCATATATGCTCAACCAATCCATTCCCAAAATGATCCCACAACCCGCAAAGTCAAACACATACAAACTATAGCCAAAATCATGACCTAACAACTCAATCTCTAACATGTCACATCTCATCCATAGAGTTGCATACCCTCATACGGATTCGTAGCCCTTAAGGAAGTAACACGGTATGCTGGTTTTTATTCTAACTTATCCACCAAACATCGAGAGAAAAAAGAATGCGATGCACCTATACCAAACAATACTCTAACTGGTATGATATGAATCAAAAACGTATCTTCCATCACAGACTTTCCTTTCTTCACAGCAATCAATCTAGAAGATAATGGTTCCAAAGAAAAGACCTTTCCTTTATTAGCTCTAGCCGGCTCTGGACACTAATCCTTGTAGTCCCATATCTGGTCGTAGTTGAAACACTTCACTCCTTTCTTTTCAGCAACCATCTTTCCCATACCAGTTCAACACTCATGAGTAAAATGTCCTTTACTGTTGCACTTAGAGCAAACAAGATCATCTTTTCCTTTCTTAGCAGCTCCATCCTTCCGAGCCTCATTCTTTTTGAAGAACTTTCTCTTTTTATTCTGCGAACCATGAGTCTCTACAGCTTCTCCTCCCTAAAAGTCGCAGGCATCTCCTTATTCCTTATAGCCATTTCCACCACTGCATTACTCGGATCTCAAAGATGTAGCATAATCGCCTTAGAAATCTCTAGCCTTAAATCCCGGATAAACATCTCATTCCCCTTAATCACAGTGTCGATGAAAGCATACCCGTACCTAGACGGCTCATCAAACTTCGTAACATATTCCAACACCGACATTTCCCTTTTCTCCAGTTCCATAAAATTCTTAAGCAAGGTTGACTTGGCTACTTTCGATAAAAGCCTCTCCTCAAACCTCTTACGAAATTCAGCCCAAGTCAATTCCACTTCTGGTACATCTATGGTCACTTCGTTATACCAGTACAATGTCGCTCCTTGCAATTGCCTAGAACTCAATCTTTGTTGTCGCTCCTTGTACATCTATGGTCCCCTTAATCAAAATGTCAAGTGCCTCAGCCAGACCACTACACCAAAACATTACCAGTACCTACCGTTATAAATCATGTGGTTTGTTGTAACATTCCTTATCTTAAGGCCCAAAGTCAAGCGCTACAGATGCTGCAGTCATCTATTGTATTACCATCTGGTGACAAAATAAGGTAGTGTTAATGGTATCCATAATAGCAGAAGCACATGACTATGAAATAAAATTAGACATTTCAAAAACAACTTTTCCCATTACATTTCAAAACCATATTTCATATTCAATTACGTAATCTCAAACAATTTCCTAGGTTTCGATCAATTATAGTTATTACAAATTACGCCAAGACCGACATATGAAGATGCCCCCTTGGATAATCAAAGTACTAAATAGACATATCTTTCTTATATACAACGCAATAGATATAAAACTAAAAGACTCCTATATAGCTATCTTTTCCTCCTACACGTCTTCGGAAGCTTATTCGTCCACCTACTAAACCTGTAAAACCTTAGCTCTCAATCTACTCAAATTAAATTTGAGTACCCTAGAGTGTAAGGGGAAAACATAAACTTTGAGTCAGACATAAAGCCTAGTGTGAATAATATTATTACATCTTAGTTTTCTGATATTCAGTGAGACCACACCGCTTAGCGGAATGGATTTTCCCTCACTAATATCCCCTTTTAAAACATATCTTTTGCAAATCAAAATCCTGTAAACTGATTGAAACAATAATAGCAAGTATATACATATGCATAAAAATTAGGAAATCTATGGACTATCTGTCCATACTATAGTTTTACTTGGCTGATTATTAAGCACTGGCTGACTCGGGCCTTCCAGACATAACCACAATTTAACTTCTGTTAGACACAATTTTGGGTTGACTACCCTTAACTTCTGGGCTAACTACCCTTAACTTCTTTTTCTTGGATCAACTGAACCTAATGGTTTTGCGTGCTTACCAATAACTTATCACTTCCATGTATATTCCTTTCGGTGTGTAACCTCAATTTAGTCCCATCTGTAGCAAGCCCTACACACAGGAATTTTGGACTTATTTTAGCAGGGGCTAGTAGCTAAAGTATAGGGCATGACCCTACACCAGTCCTGTCTGATTTTCTAATATCTGAGTTATAAACTTAGGGTTAACTATCCTTTTCATATATTTTCTGTCTTAGGGTTAACTACCCTGTCAAAACTTTCTTTCCTTGTAAACATCCTTTACTAATGATTTACCCCTAAAATCATACTTTTGTAAAACAAAGAAATCGAATACTTTGTTTTTCTCAAAACACTTAAGCCATGACACACACACACACTTTACACAAAACAATGCTGAATCTAATGGGATTATCTATCCCTACAAAGTAAGTTAAAACCCCTTTTTAACTTAAAAGATATCAGGCCATGAAGCCAAGGTAGACCATTCGAAACCTTTGTTTAAAACTTTAAACAATCCCTTTCGAATCTATTGAAAGTACCCCTTTCAAAATAAGTTAACTATTTTACCCTGAAACACTTGGCCGAAAGGCCAAAACATAGCTTTCGAAACCTTCAAAAATAGACCTTTCGAAACCATTGAGAATAACCCTTCGAAAGCTTTATTAAAACCATATACATCCTCTTTTCAAAACACTTTAAACTTGCCTTTCGCAAGCATTGGAAATATTCCATTTTAATACTCAAGTAAACCATTCGAAAACATTAGGGTACCTCCCCTTCAAAACCTTTCGAAAGCATTAAAACTCCGTACATAAAACATTCCTTTCGAAAGCATTGGGTTCAAGTAAAAGTTTGTGGAACATAGCTTCGAAACCATTTAAAACCATTTCTTTCGAAACCTTTGGGTTAAACTTTCAATTTATCTAAGGGTCTTAAAAGAACTGGGGCGAAAGCATTACTTTCAAAAACATTATTCCTAAGTAAAAGAAAGTGGATGGTTTTGAAACCAACCCTTTCGAAAGCATGGAGAAGCGGCTTCAAAGTTTAAAGGCAAAAGTACCCTTTCGAAAGCATTGATTCGAAGGGTTTAATGCAGCAGCATGTGTTTCAAACCCATTCGAAAGCTTCACTTAAAAATAAAAAGACAGCTACCCCTTTCGAAAGCCCTTTTTTGATAAAACAAAGGCATATTTGACTAAGTCGAAAGCTAATATAACTCCTTCGAAAGCCTCATTTGTAACCAAAATAGTTCCAAGTTTATAAGAGCTTCTTCTACCCCTTCGAAAGCATGGTTTCGACTCTATACCCGCCACCTATCTCGAATCCACTATGTACCAAGGCATTGATACCATGTGTATTGGTTTCAGCTTGGTTAGAAGCTGAAGTATGGGGTCGAAAGGTTGCTAATGGAAATGGCGAAGTAGTAAATACATGAAAAACCGATAATTAGCTTTTTAAAGTAATTGCTTCTCAACTAACTTGTCTTATTTTTCAACATATAATTGGTTGCCCATTCTTTTACAAAACCTTTTTCTAAAAGTGCTAACAAATTTAGTAATTAACGATTAAAACATTTAGCAAATTAGCCCCTTCTCCTTTTATAAGCATATAAAACATTTAAGTCTCATACCTTAAATAATTTTATATCCATAATAAAATACTTAGGATAATTCTCCAAAAATTCCCATAAATCACTTTTAATACGTTTTCTAACATATTTAAATTTTAGACAAAAGGCTATCATGTTTTTGCCAAAAATAATTTAAATCCAATTTTGCCATTTTCTTTCCTAGAAAATTCATAATAAATCCACAAAAGCTAAGAAAATTATGAAACATTAAGCCCATCACTAAAATAATATTTTTGACCTTATCTCAAAAACGCAAGTCATATGGATGTCATTTAATAGGTTTTTCATATCAAAAATTATCATCTATTCTATATGAAGCATCATAATTCATCAACAAGCATAAATATCCATTTAAACAAACAAATTATGGCATATAATTTGCAAAACCAACTCTGATCTTAACTAGAAACCGAAACAATAAAAATGAGATGTAAGCACTATTATTCATCTTAGCTTGATTGTTAAGAAGGTTGAGATTCGCTCTTGGATTAATTCGCTTAAGGTTCCTACTTGATTTCTTGTTTATCCTCCTCTTGTTTACTTCTAATGGTGGCCGGCCAAACTCTATGTTTAGTTTTGTTTGTGAATTTTGGAAATAAGAATAGGATAAGGGTTTAGGGTATAAGAATATAACCTATTCCTATTTTTTTCTTATCTTATTACCTTTACTTACTTCGTTCTAAATTTTCATTTGTTTATTCATTACTTAAGGCACGACTACCTTATAATTATACAAATCTCAATCTCTTAACCACTTTAATCTTTACATTATTCTATTTAATTTATCAAATTAAATATTATATATAATTTTATTTAAAATTAGGGGTGTTACAGACTCCCCTCCTTAAAGAATTTCGTCCTCGAAATTCAGTAAGGACTTAATACTAAACATAACAATCATCTGTAACATCTCCTAACTACCATACTAGCCTACCTAACTAGCAATAGTCCATATAGAGCAAATATAGAACATACCCTTACAGAAGATAAGGATAAGTATCTCTAATCATGTCTTCTGTCTCCCAAGTATAGTCCTTCTCGTTGTCGTTCCACTAAACTTTCACCAACTTGACTGTCTTGTTTCTTAACCTCTTCTCATCTCTCGCTACAACCCGAAGTGGTTTTCTAACGAAAGTAAACTTTGATTCTACTATAAAATCTTCCAACTCTATTAGAGGAATAGTAGTCTCTAGATCAGGCATATACTTGCAAAGACGAGACACATTAAACACATTATGGACACCTGCCAAAATGCTTGGCAACTCTACTCTATATGCGAGCTTTCCTATCCTCTCTATAATTGGGAATGGACCAACATATCTCGGTGCCAGTTTCCTTGACTTTTCGAATCGTACCACACCCTTCATCGGTGACACCTTAATGAAAAATCTATCTCCAACTAAGAACTCCAGATCTTTACGCCTCTTATCCACGTAACTCTTTTGTGTAGATTGAGCTTCCTTCATCCTTTCTCGGATCTACTCAATCCTCTCTGTCACCTCTCTAACCAGATCTAGACCCAAGACTAATCTGTCTCCAGTTTCCAACCAACATGCTGGTGATTTGCATGGCCTTCCATACAAAGCTTCAAAATGCGCCATTCCTATACCAGCTTGATAACTGTAATTATAGGAAAACTCAACCAACTGTAGGTGATCTTCCCTCTATCCACCAAAGTGCAATACACAAGCTCTTAACAAATCCTCGAGTACCTTATTGACTCTCTCTGTTTGCCCATCCGTCTGAGGGTGATACGCAGCACTTATCTTGAGCTTGGTACCTAACACATCCTGTAGAATCTTCCAAAATTCACTAGTAAACAAAGCAACTCTATCACTGACTATACTACTACGAATTCCATGCAGTCTAACTGTGTTATTCATGAACAACTTAGCTAAACAGGTGCCGTCTTGGTTGACTTAACTGGAATGAAATGGACACTCTTAGTCAACCTATCCACTATGACCCATATAGTTTCATTTCCTCTGTACGAACTTGGCAGCCCATATATAAAACCATGGATATCGAATCCCATTTCCAAACTGGTATCTCCAAAGGTTGAAGCAATCCACTCGGCTTCTGATGTTCGGCCTTCACTTGTTGACAGTTCGCGCACTGCTTGACCCATAAGCCAACATCCTTCTTCATACCTTCCCAGAAGAAACTCCTCTTCATATCCTTATGCATCATGGTTCCTCCAGGATGAATCGTAAATTTGGATCGATGACATTCCATAAGTACTTCTTTCTTTAAGTCCTCAACATTCGGAACGCACAACCGTCCTTTCTTTCTCAACCATCCCCTCTGGTCAAGACTAAAATCCTTTAGATCATCGATCTCCGACCGAACCTCAAGCCTTCTAATCTTCTCGGCTAATACTGGATCCTCTTTCTAGTTAGAAGCAATCTTTCAATCAACACTGGTTGAACTTCCAAATAGGAAAACATGGCGGTGCTCTGAGTAGAACTAGCAGTCCATCTTAACTGCACACTACAAGTAGTCAAAGCTTCTAAATCTTTCCATTCTGTCAACATGACTAGCACCACATTCTGGTGTTTTCTGCTAAGAGCATCTGTTACTTTATTTCCTTTCCCAGGTGTATACTCTATACCAAAATCATAAGCTGCTAAAAATTACAGCCACCTCTGCTATCTCATATTCACCTCCTTCTGAGAGAATAAATATCTTAAGGACTTATGATTTGTGTATAGCTCAAATCTCTCCCCTAAGAGATAATGTCTCCATTTCTTCAGTGTGAAGATCACCATAGCCAACTCTGAATCATGAGTAGGATATCTTACTTCATACGGTCTAAGCTGTCGTGAAGCGTAGGCAATGACTTTACCCTTCTGCATCAAAAAAGCTCCTAATCCGGTTCCGCATGCATCGGTATATACCACTAACTCTTGGTTTCCGTCTGGAACCACTAACACACGAGCATTGGTCAACAAATGCTTTAACTTAAGGAATGCTTCCTCGAATTTGTCAGACCAAATAAACTTCACGTCCTTCCTGTTTAGCCTAGTCAAAGGCGTCGCTATCCGCGAGAAATTCTTAATGAATCTCCGGTAATAGCCAGCAAGTCCAAAAAACTTCTAATCTCCGTCACGGTCTTTGGTCTCTTTCAGTTATTAACAGCTTCGATCTTATCTAGATCAATTGACAAGTCCTTCTCTGAAACCATATGACCATGAAACTTAACCTCTTTCTTCCAAAAATGACACTTGAAAAAGTTTTCTTTCAGTTGATGCTACCTCAACGTCTCAAGTACTACTCAAGATAATCTTCATTCTCACTTTCATCTCTAGAGTATACTAAAATGTCTTCCATAAATACAAATATGAACCTATCCAAGTACTCTCGGAAAACTCTGTTCATCAAATCCACGAAGAAAGTTGGAGCATTCGTTAACACGAATGGCATTACTAACCAATTGTACGAACCATACCTAGTCCGAAATGCTGTCAACGAAATACTGTACTCTGCCACTCTTAACTGATGGAAACTTGTCGCCAAATCCAACTGGGAAAATATTCTAGCTCTACACAACTGATCAAATAGATCATCGATTCTCTGCAAAGGATACTTATTCTTGATCCTCTTCTCGTTCAACTTACGATAGTTGATACATAATCTTAACAACCAATCCGGTTTCTTCACGAACACCATGGCCGCACGCCAAGTTGAACTGTTTGGTCTAGTAAAATTTCTCCCTTCTATATCCACTAGCTGCATCTTCAGTTCCTTCATCTCGGTCGGTGTCATCCTGCTAGGGGGTCTACCTACAGGTTCTGCTCCTGGCACAAGATCTATCCAGAACTCAACGACTCGTTTTGGTGGTAATCCATTAACCGACTCAAAAACATCTGCAAATTCTCTTACTACCTGAACCTGACTTAAATCTTCTTCTACTTCCATAGCGCTCAACAGAGTACCAGCACTTTGGTCAAAATCCTCCACTGAGAACATAATTTGGTTATGACTACTAGGGTGTCTCAACAATATTTCCCTATCCTTGCAAAATATCCTAGCCTCATATTTACCCAACCAATCCACACCCAAAATGATTCCAAAGTCTACAAAATCAAAAGCATACAAACTGCATGCAAACTTATGACCTAACAAATCAAGTTCTAACTGGTCACATCTCATTCCCAGAGTTGCATACCCTCTGATCAGATTCACAACCCTTAAGGAAGTAACAAGGTATATGGGTTCTAAATAGAACCTATCAACCAAACACTGAGATATAAATGAATGCGATGCACCGGTATCAGATAGTACCCTAACTGGTGTACTTTGAATCAAAAACGTACCTTCCATCATAGTCTTTCCCTTCTCAGTAGCAATTGGCCTGGCAGACGATGGTCCAACAGCAAAAACCTTTCCCATGTTCGCTCTGACCGGTTCTGGACATTGATTCTTATAATGCCCAATCTGGTCGCTGTTAAAGCGCTTCACTCCCTTCTTATCTGCGACCTTCTTCCCTTTGCCTGTCCGGCACTTATGAGCATAGTGTCCCTTCTTGTCACACATATAACAAACCACATTGGCCTTCACCTTCTTGGCAGCCTCTTTCTTTTGAGTGCCCTTCTCGTGCAAAAAATTCCTCTTCTGGTTCCGCCCACTTTGAGCTTTCGCCGCTTTACTACCATCATGAAGAGCAAGCACCTGCTCCTTCCTCAAAGCCATTTCAACTACTACATCACATGGATCCCTGATGTGTGCCATAGTCGCTTTAGCCAGTTCAGGTTTCAGTCCGCGGAAGAACTTCTCATTAATTTTGAGAACCGTATCAACCATAGCATATCCATATCTTGATAGCCCTTAAACCGAGTTGCATATTCGAGCACAGTCATGTCTCCCTGCTCCAACTCCATGAACTTCCTGAGCAGAGTAGACTTAGCAACCTTCGACATGAACCTCTCCTCAAACCTTCTTCTGAACTTAGCCCAAGTCATGGTCTCCTCAATAAATCCTACCGTAACACTGTTCCAACAGTATAGTGCTGCTCCTTGCAACTGTCTAGAAGCAAGCATCCTCTTCTGCTCATCATTGGCGTAACATCCCGTATTTGGAGGCCAAAAACTAAGCGCTATGGATGCCGTAGTCATCCATAGTATTAAATCTGGTGACGAAATACGGTAATGTTAGTGGTATCCATAATATCAAAAACAATAATTACAGTGATTACAGTTCAAATAATATCATATCCAAGTTACAAAAATCCCCAAACGTATTCCCAGGCAATGATCAAATATAATTACAAAAATACGCCAAGAGCGACATATGAAGATGCCCCCTTGGATGATCAAAGCAATATGTACATAATTGTCTTAGTACACACCGGAAATAAAAACAGAATTCCTAATTTAGCTATCCGTCAGCCACCTGCTCGTCTTCGGAAGCTTATTCGCCAAAATATGCTAAAACCTGAAAACCTAAACCCTTAGCCTACTCAAATCAATTTAGAGCACCCGAGAGTTTAAGGGGAAACAAAAACTTCGAGTCAGAATTAAAGCCTGGTATGAATAATTTCTGTTACATCTCTGTTTACTGATGTATAGTGAGACTGTGCCGCTTAGCAGAATGGGTTACCCCTCACTAATATCTCTTTTTAAAACATATATTTTGCAAATCCTTTCCTACAACCAAACTAGTTGATCAACTGATTATAATAATAATATAGCAATATCCATTATTCTAAAACATGAAATAAATGGACTATCTGTCCTATCTAAGCTAACTGCTCCTTTCTGGACTAACTGTCCTAAATCTGATTATAACAAAATAACAGTATCCTTTATGCTAAAAAATGGACTATCTGTCCATAAAACAGGTTAAAAAGGGTGGAATAACTGTCCTTAAGAAGTAGCTAGGTCCGTTATGCTAACAAATGAACTAACTTTTCATATCTGGGCTAACTGCCGTTATTTGGACTAACTGTCCTCTGGGTTGACTGCCCTCAAAATGGACCGACTGTCCGAATATAAATGAGCTAACTGCCTGAATTTTCTTTTGGGTTAACTACCCTTCAAATTTTCCTTGAAAACCTTTTCAAAATGATTTAGTTTGTCAAATCATATATATACAAGGAAAACATATCTTTAGCTTTACTCTAAGCTATTTTGCCATGATATAAATACTTTACTCAAAATAATGTTGATGATGTTCAATAAGGATTATCTATCCTTTTAAAATAAGTTAAATTCCTTTATAACTTAAAACATTCAAGCTATCTTCCTAATCATATTATTTGCATCCTTTGTTTAAAACATTTACACAACCTTTCGAAAACAATGAAGGTAATCCCTTCAAAACCATTAATAGCCCTTCGAAATCACTAAAGGTAACTCCTTCAAAACCATTAAAAAAGCCTTTCCTTTATAATCTTTAAAACATATGACATCCACCTTTAAAACCCTTTAGCCTTTGCCTTCGAAAAAAAATTGAAAAAACCATACCTTTTGACATTGTCGAAAGGTTTCACCTTTCGACCTTGTTAGAAAGTTTCACTCCGACCTAGTCGAAAGGTCTCACCTTTCGGCTTTGTCTAAAACCTGGGGAACCACCCCTATGAAATCATTGAAAACCTTTCGAAAGCATTGAAACTTAAAACCTTTCGAAGTCATTGGGTTCAATTTAAAAACAAGTGGAAACCTTTCGAAACCATTCGAAGTTGACTACTTCGAAACGTTTTAAAACGTTTCGACTTAAAACATTTGGATTATTGCTTAAAGTAGAGCAAAAGGATCAGAAAAACATTGGAGTCGAAAGCAACAGCTTCGAAACCTTTACAAAACCTTTTGAAAACAATGAAGTGTTGGTGTTGGAACCAACCCTTCGAAATCAATGGATAGATGACAATTTTAGAAAACAAAAGATTACCTTCGACTCCATCTGGGTCGAAAGGTTTGGAAGCAGCAACTATGATCTTGTCGACTTAATCGAAAGGTTTCATACCTTTTGACTATGTCAAAAGCTTTACCTTTCGACCTTGTCGAAAGGTTTCAATTAAAAAAAGAAACAACCTAATCAAAACCTTTTTTTAAAACCATTTGACATTGTCGAAAGCTAGCAGGCGTATTTTCTTTAAAACCAAAACAAAGTTTCATCTCTTTCGAAAGCTCTAACCTTTCGACTCCTTCCAATACACTATGTACCAGTTGATACCATGTGCATTGGTTATTTGACCTAGTCGAAAGGTTTGATACCTTTTTACTTTGTCGGAAGGTTTGGAATGGAGGCGGAACCTCTTGCCGAAAGAGTTGAAATAGTAGAAAAACTATATATTTGTACTTTAAAATAGTTCTTTTGCACCCAACCGGCCTTATTTTTCTAAATTTGATTGGTTGCCAGATTTTTATATTCAAAAATGCTGCCGACTTACCTTATTTAGAAATGTAAACAATTTTGAAAAATCCCCTTTCTCCTTTATAATTATACAAAACATTTAAGTCCCATACATTAAATAATTTTATATAAGTATTAAATCATCTTAGAAAATGCTGGAAAATTTCCAAAAAATCAATAAGTACGTCCTTTTCAAGGTATTAAATTTTTGAATCCAAACAATAATTATTTTTCCAGTAAATAATTTTATAATCCAAAATACCATTTTTCTTTCTTAGAAAATTCATAATAACTCCACAAAAATTCAGAAAAATCTGAAAATTAAAACACATCTCTAAAATATCATTTTAGATCACCATAAAAATTCGCAAGGCTAACGGATGTCATTTATTAGGGTTTTCATCTTAAAACATGTCATAAAAATCTATATGAACATTCATAAATCATCAACATGTATGTATAGTCATTTTAACATTCAAAAATCTGGCAAATCCTTGCAAAATCATTCGGATTTAATCTTAAACCGAAACCATAAAAATTTTGAGATGTAAACATTATTCACCTTTGCTTTAGAGATTAAGGAGTTTGAGATTTGAATGAGTTTTGATTTTAATTTGCTTTTTCCCTTAAGCTTTCCTTAGTTTCCTCTTCTTCTTTCCTTGATAATGGTGGTCTGCCTTTATTTTGATAATTATGAAATGGAATGAATGTGTACATAATACACAGCCTAATGAAGGAGAAATACGAATGGCCTCTTTCTCATAACACTCCTCCTCTAATTCATTTTAAATCCTTTTTAATTCATTAGTTTAAAAAGCACGGCTACCTTAAATAAATCAAATCTCAATCCCCTAATCAACACATTATTTTATTTAGTTTATCTAACTAAATCTCCTAAATAATGTTATCAAAAATCTGGGGTGTTACAGACTCCCCTCCTTAAAGAATTTCGTCCTTGAAATTACAATAAGGTACAGAAAACAAATGGAAGGTAAAACGTACCATCAAACAAATCAGGATAAGTATCTCTAATCCTGCTCTCAACCTCCCAAGTACAGTCTCTGTCATCGTCACTCCCCTGGACTTTGACTAATCTTACCGTCTTGGTTCTAAGCCTCTTCTCATCTCTCGCAATAGTGCGAACTGGCTTTCTCACTATGGTCAAATCTGGTTCTACCACTAAGTCATCTAGCACTGTCGGTGCAAATAGCAGTCTCCGGGTCTCTAACACACCTTCTGAGATGAGAAACATGAAAAACATCGTGGACACCTGCCAAATTTCTCGGTAACTCAAGTCTATAAGCGAGTTTCCCGATCCTCTCAAGAATAGGAAAAGGTCCAATGAACCTAGGAGATAACTTCCTCGACTTCACAAATCTAAGCACACCCTTCATCGGTGATACTTTGACGAAAACTTGGTCCCCAACTGAGAACTCTAAATCTTTCTGTCTCTTATCTGCATAACTTTTCTACCAAGACCGAGCCTCCTTCATTCTAGCCCGAATGGCCTCAATCTTTTCTACAGCCTCTCTAACCAGATCTGGACCAAGAATCAACCTATCCCCGGTCTCTAACCAACATACGAAAGATTTGCATGGCCTTTCATACAAAGCTTCAAACGGTGCCATCCCGATACTAGTCTGATAACTGTTATTATACGAAAACTCGACTAGATGCAGATGGTCTTCCCATGATCCCTCGAAATCAAGAACACATGCTCTTAACAAATCTTCCGATACTTGTTAACGCTTTACATTTGCCTATTTGTCAGTGGATGGTAAGCGGTACTAATCTTAAGCTTGGTTCCCAAAACATCCTGCAGACTCTTCCAAAACTCGCTATTGAACAAGGAATCTCTGTCACTAACTATATTGCTCGGAATCCCATGCGGTCTAACCACATTCTTCATGAACAATCACGCTAAACCAGGTGCCGTCTTGGTTGACCTAACTAGAATGAAATGGGCACTCTTGGTTAATCTATCCACTATGACCCATATACTTTCATTACCCCTGTTCGACCTTGGCAACCCACCAATGAAGTCCATAGAAATAGAATCCCACTTCCATAGTGGAATATCTAACGGCTGAAGCAAACCACTTGGCTTCTGGTGTTCGGCCTTTGCATGTTGGCAATTCAAGCACTTCCTTACACACAAACCAATATCCCGCTTCATACCTTCCAAGAAGAAACTCCTCTTCATATCCTAATACATCTTGGTACCTCCGGAATGTATAGTGAACTGCGAACGATGGAATTCTACTAAGACTTCCTTCCTTGTGTTTCCCGCACTTGGAACACATAATCTTCCTTTCTTTCTCAACCACCCATTCTGGTCAAGACTGAAATCTTTCAAGTCATCGCTCTTGGCTCCTTCCTTTAGCTTTTTGACCCGTTCAGCTAACACAGGTCCTCAATCTGCTTAGAAGCAATCCGTTAAATCAACACTAGTCGAACTTCAAAACAAGACAATACAACTTCATTACCACTAGACCCAGCCTTGGATCTCCACTGCACTCTGCTATCTGCTAATGTTTCTAAATCTTTCCACTCAGCCATCATTGCTAACACTACATTATGATGCTTCCTGCTAAGCGATCTGCAACTTTGTTGCCTTTCCTTGGTGTGTACTCAATCCCAAAATCATAAGCAGCTATGAACTCTAACCACCTCTGCTGTCTCATGTTCAGCTCCATCTGAGAGAACAAATACTTCAGCGATTTAAAATCTGTATATAGCTCAAACCTTTCTCCCAAAAGGTAATGTCTTCACACTTTCAAAGCAAAAATCACTTCAGCCAACTCTAAATCATGCGTCGGATATCTGACCTCATGTGGTATAATATTTCTAGAAGCATAGGCAATCACTTTACCTCTCTGCATTAGCACAACTCCTAATCCTATTCCACACGCATCGGTATAGAGTAGCAAATTCTGATTCCCTTCTGGAACAACCAACACAGGTGCATGGGTCAACAAGTGTTTCAAACTTTGGAATTCCACCTCACACTTATCGGTCCATACATACTTCACATCCTTCCTCGTCAGCCTGGCCATCGGTGTTGCTATCCGCGAAAATACCTTAATGAATCTCCGATAATAACCCACCAACCAAAGGAAACTCTTAATCTCGGTAACCGTCTCAGGTCTCTTCCAACAATTCACTGCCTCGATATTAGTCGGATCAATTGATAACCCTTCCTTTGAGACTACATGACCAAGAAACTCCACCTCCTTCTTCCAGAAGTGACACTTTGAAAACATCGCTTTCAGCTGATGCTGCCTCAACATCTCAAGCACCACTCTAAGATGGACTTAATGCCCTCTTTCATCCTTAGAAAAAATCAAGATATCATCTATGAAAACTAACACGAACCTATCCAAGTGCTCTCGGAAAATCCGGTTCATCAAATCCACAAAGAAAGCTGGAGCATTCATCAGTCCGAACGGTATGACTAACCATTCGTACGACCCATCTCTGGTCCTGAACGCCGTCAAAGGTACACTATCCTTTGCTACCCTAAGCTGATGGAAACCTATTGCCAAATCCAATTGAGAAAATACCTTTGCTCCACATAGCTGGTCGAACAAATCGTCAATCCTAGACAATGGATATCGATTGTTTATTTCCCACTAATTCAACTTATGATAATCGATACATAGCCTCAACGATCCATCCGGCTTCTTGGCAAACACTGCCGCTGAACCCCACGGCGAACTGCTCGGCCTGATAAAACTCTTGCCCTCTAAATCCACCAATTGTACCTTCAACTCCCTCATATCTGGAGGGGTCATCATGCTTGGCGGCGTACTCGTTGGTTCGGCTCCCGGAACCAAATCTATCCGGAAACTCAATGGCTCATTTCGGCGGCAATCCAATTACAGGCTCAAACACTTCTATGAATTCTCTAACCACGAAAACTCGGCTCAACTCATCTTCTAAATCCAAAGCACCCAACAAAGCAAAACTGCACCACTAGAACCTCATACGGTGAAAACAATCTGATTGCTACTATCTTGGTGCCTAAGAGATATCTTCCTACCCTGGCAAAATATCTTAGCATCGTACCCACTTAACCAATCCTACCAAGGATAATCCTGAACCCCATAAAATCAAACACATGCAAACTGCAGACAAAAGTATGACCTAACAGGTCAAACTTAAACTGGTCACAACTCAACCCTAGAGTTGCATACCCTCCTATTGGATTCGCAACCCGTAAGGAAGTAACAAAATATGTGGGTTCAAGTTTAAGCTTATCTATCAAAGATCTAGATATAAAAGAATGCGATGCACTAGTATCAAATAAAATGCCAATGGACATACCATGAATCTGAAGCGTTCCTCTGCCTTTCCCTTCTCCTGGGCTGTTAGCTTAGAAGCAGCAGGCTCCAATGCATACACCTTGCCCTTACCATCTCTAACGGGCTCCTTGCGCCGATTCTCGTTATGGCCTATTTGGTCACAGTTGTAGCACCTGACATTCTTCCCCTTAGCCATGTTTTCCCTGAGTGATACTCATTAGCAAAGTGCCCTTTATAATCGCATTTATAGCAAACAACCTCAGATTTCCCTTTCTTGGCTACTCCACCCCTCTGAGCACCTTTCTTGGGAAAGAACTTCTTCTTCTAGCCCAGCCCAACCTGGACCCCTTTTGCCTTGCTCTTCTCCAGAGACTCAAGCACTTCTTCCTGCCTCAAAGCCATCTCTACAACAATATCAGAAGGATCTCTAAGATGGAACAAAGTAGCACTAGCCAATTCCGGCTTTAATCCTCTGATGAACTTCTCGTTCCGCTACGACATTGTGTCTACAGAAGCATACCCATACCGGGCCAACTCTTCAAACTTCCTAGCATACTCAACAACCGACATCTCACCCTGCACTAGCTCAGCAAATTTCCTAATCAAAGCTGACTGTGCCATCACAAACATAAAACTCTCCTGGAATCTCCTCTTGAAATCTTCCCAGGTTACTGTCTCCTCATCAACTGTCGTTGTCACACTGTTCCACGAAAACAGTAAGATTCCCTGAAGCTGCCTGAACGCCAATCTTCTCTTCTGCTCATCATTGTGCCCTAGATCTGCAAAAATCCTTTCGCAGTGCAACAACCAGTTCTCAACTTCAAGGGCATCCTCCGTTCCCACAAACGACTTTCCTCCTAGCTTCATATAATCATTGCTCATCTTAGCGAAATGATTAACTACCAGAAATTCTGGAACCCCTGCTCCTGCAGCATTTCCCCATAACACTACGACTGCAACTCCCGCCTACATCATATTCCCGAAAAACCGATACGTGGCTTCCATTCTGACTTGTGGGACTTCTGCACCAACATTCCCCGCCTGACCTTGGTTTCTCCCAGCGTTAGGTCCGGCATTCCTTTCGGTGCTTCCCCCTCCTTGATTAACTCTGCTTGTTCTACCATCCATATCTTTATTCAAACCTCATGAGATACAGAAAGATAAACCAATCAAAGATAGTTGAATATAGATAAAGCACATACTTATATATAACAAATACAAGTATGTTACTATAGCGTTAACCCAACCCCAAATCTTACTCTAATTTCTTTGGATTTTTTTTTAAAAACCAATTTTTAGTTAAATTTTCATAAACCTATGCTCTGATACCAAGTTGTAACATCCTGTATTTGGAGGCCAAAAGCTAAGCGCTATGGATGCTGCTGTCATCCACAGTATTAACTTCTGGCGATGAAATACGGTAATGTTAATGGTATCCATAATATCTGAAGCACTTGAATATGAACAGAATCATAGATTTCCAAAGGCAATAATTTCAGTGATTACATTTCAAATAATATCATATCCAAGTTACAAAAATCCCCAAATGTATTCTCAGGCAATGATCAAATATAATTACAACAATACGCCAAGAGCGACATATGAAGATGCCACCTTGGATGATCAAAGCAGTATATACATAATTTTCTTAATACACAGTGTAAATAAATACAGAATTCCTAATTTAGCTATCCGTCAGCCACCTACTAGTCTTCAGAAGCTTATTCGCCAAAATCTGCTAAACCCGAAAACCTAAACCCTCAGACTACTTAAATCAATTTTGAGCACCTGAGAGTTTAAGGGGAAACAAAAACTTCGAGTCAGACCTAAAGCCTGGTATGAATAGGTTCTGTTACATCTCTATTTACTGATATATAGTGAGACCATGCCGCTTAGCGGAATGGCTTTCCCCTCACTAATATCCCTTTTTTAAACATATATTTTGCAAATACTTTCCTACAACCAAACTGGTTAATCAACAGATTATAATAATAATATAGCAATATCCATTATCCTAAAATAGGAAATAAATGGATTATCTGTCCTAAATCTGAGCAAACTATCCTAAATCTAATTATACCAAAATAACAATATCCTTTATGCTAAATAATAGACTATCTGTCCATAAAACAGGTTAAAAAGGGTGGACTAATTGTCCTTAAGAAGTAGCAAGGTCCGTTATGCTAATAAATGAACTAACTATTCATACCTAGGCTAACTGCCCTTATTTGGACTAATTGTCATCGGGGCTGACTGCCCTCAAAATGGACCGACTGTCCGTATTTAAATGAGCCAACAACCCAAATTTTCTTTTGGGTTAACTATCCTTCAAAAATTTTCTTGAAAACCTTTTCAAAATGACTTAGTCCGTCAAATCATATATATATATATATATATATACAAGGAAAACATATCTTTAGCTTTACTCTAAGCAATTTTGCCATGATATATATACTTTACTCAAAATAATGTTGATGATCTTCAATAAGGATTATCTATCCTTTTAAAATAGGTTAAAGTCCTTTATAACTTAAAACACTCAGGTAATTTGCCTAATCATATTATTCGTATCCTTTGTTTAAAACATTTAAACAACCTTTCGAAAACAATAAAGGTAACCCTTTCAAAACCATTAATAAAACCCTTCGAAATCATTGAAGGTAAATCCTTCAAAACCATTAAAAAAGCCTTTCCTTTAAGCTTTAAAACATATGACATTCACCTTTAAAACCCTTTAGCCTTTGCCTTTGAAAAACATTAAAAAAACCATACCTTTCGACCTTGTCAGAAGGTTTCTTTCCAACCTAGTCGAAAGGTCTCACCTTTCAGCTTTGTCGAAAGCCTGGGGAACCACCCCTATGAAATCATTGAAAACCTTTCGAAGGCATTGAAGCTTAAAACCTTTTGAAGTCATTGGGTTCAATTTAAAAACATGTGGAAACCTTTCGAAACCATTCGAAGTTGACTACTTCGAAACCTTTTAAAACGTTTCGGCTTAAAACATTTGGATCATGCCTTCATGTAGAGCAAAAGGATCAGAAAAACATTGGAGTTGAAAGCACCTGCTTCGAAACCTTTATAAAACCTTTCGAAAACAATGAAGTGTTGGTGTTGGAACCAACCCTTCTAAATCAGTGGAGAGGCGGAAATTTTAGAAAACAAAAGATTACCTTCGACTCCATCTGGGTTGAAAGGTTTGGAAGCGACAACTATGATCTTGTCGACTTAGTCGAAAGGTTTTATAATTTTGACTTTGTCGAAAGCATTACCTTTCGACCTTGTCAAAAGGTTTCAATTAAAATAAGAAACAACCCAATCGAAACTTTTCTTTCAAACCATTTGACATTGTCGAGAGCTCTTTGTCGAAAGCTTGCAGACTTATTTTCTTTAAAACCAAAACAAAGTTTCATCTCTTTCGAAAGCTCTAACCTTTCGTCCCTAAACCTTTTGACTCCTTCCAATACACTACATACCAGTTGATACCATGTGCATTGGTTATTTGACCTAGTCGAAAGTTTGATACCTTTTGACTTTGTCGGAAGGTTTGGAATGGAGGCGGAACCTCTTGCCGAAAGAGTTGAAATAGTAGAAAAACTATATATTTTACTTTAAAATAGTTCTTTTGTACCCAACCTGCCTTATTTGTCTAAATCTGAGTGGTTGCCAGATTTTTATATTCAAAAATGCTGTCGACTTACCTTATTTAGAAATTTAAACAATTTTAAAAAAGCCCATTTCTCCTTTATAATGATATAAACCATTTAAGTCTCATACCTTAAATAATTTTATATAACTATTAAATCATCTTAGAACATGCTGGAAAATTTCCAAAAAATCAATTAATACGTCCTTTTCAACATATAAAATTTTCGAATCCAAACAATAATTATTTTTCCTGTAAATAATTTTATTATCCAAATACCATTTTTTCCTTAGAAAATTCCTAATAATTCCACAAAAATTCAGAACAATCTGAAAATTGAAACCCATCTCTAAAATATCATTTTAGATCACCATAAAAATTCGTAAGGCCAACAGATGTCATTTAATATGGTTTTCATCTTAAAACATGTCATAAAAATCTATGTGAACATTCATAAATCATCAACATGTATACATAGTCATTTATTATTCAAAAACATGGCAAATCTTTGCAAAATCATTCAGATTTAATCTTAAACCGAAACCATAAAAATCTTAAGATGTAAACATTATTCACCTTTGCCTTAAAGATTAAGGAGCTTGAAATTTGAATGAGTTTTGATTTGAATTTGCTTTTTCCTTAAGCTTTTCCTTAGTTTCCTCTTCTTCTTTCCCTGTTAATGGTGGCCGGCCTTGATTTGGAAAATTATGAAATGGAATGAATGTGTACATAATACATGGCCTAAGGTAGGAGATATAGGAATGGCCTCTTTTCCATAATACCCCT
Organism: Allium fistulosum; assembly: GCA_030737815.1. NCBI lineage: Eukaryota > Viridiplantae > Streptophyta > Magnoliopsida > Asparagales > Amaryllidaceae > Allium > Allium fistulosum. The sequence continues at coordinate 927,660,320 of CM060905.1, forward strand.
CCTCTAATTCATTTTAAACCCTTTTTTAATTCATTAGTTTAAAAAGCATGGCTACCTTAAATAAATCAAATCTCAATCCCCTAATCAACACATTATTTTATTTAGTTTATCTAACTAAATCTCCTAAATAATGTTATCAAAAATTTGGGGTGTTACAATTGAGCCCCAAATCAGCGAAATTCCTCTCGCAATGAAGTAACCAATTTTCCACTATGATTGCATCCTTAGTCCCAATAAACGGTTTTCCTTCCAGCCTGGCATAATCTCTACTCAACACAGCATAATTATTAACCACTGGAGCTCCCTGATTTCCTCCTTCGGCATTTCCTCCAACTAAACCAGCAGCAACTCCAACCTGCATCATGTTTATGAAAAACTGATACATAGCTCTCATATCAGCCCGCGGAACTCCAGCACCTACGTTATTAGCTTGTGCCCAACCTAGATTACTTCTAGTATTCGGTCTGGCATTCCCATTGGTTATGGTGCTTCCCCCACCAATTTTAACTCTTCCACTTCTAGCATCCATATCTTACGTCCGTAAAATCTACATTCAAGTCTTTGTAAGATATGGAAGAATAGCCTAAGAGAGATGGGAGAATAGAGATAAGACATATACTTATATATAGCAAATACAAGTACGTTACTATAGCGTTATCCCATACCCCAATCTTTTCTCTAATTCCTTAGGATTATGTTTTTCAAAGTTATTTTAGGTTTGAATTTTCTTTTAAATTTTTTATAATCCTATGCTCTAATACCAACTTGTAACATCCCTTATCTTGAGGACCGAAGCTAAGCGCTATAGATGTTGCAGTCATCTATAGTATTAACTTCCGATGACAAAATACGGTAGTGTTAATGGTATCCATAATATCAGAAGCACATGATTATGAAATAAAATCACACATTTCAAAAAAACTTTTCTCATTACATTTTAAAAACCATATTCCATATTCAATAACATAATCCAAAATGATTTCCCAGGTTTTGACCAAATAAAGTTATTACAAATTACGCCAAGAGCAACATATGAAGATGCCCACTTGGATGATCAGAGTACTAAATAGACATATTGTAACACCCATATTTTTATAACATCATTTAGAATAATTAATTGGGTAAATTAAATAAATAATGTGAAGATTATAATGTTGAAATTTGATTAACAAAGGGTAGCCGTGAGTGTGTTAATCAAAATGAAATAACTTAAGTTAATGTATTAGGATATGGGAAGGGCAATATGGGAAATAGGTAAAGTTTATACCCCAAACCCTTAAGAATGGAACTCAGGTTCATTTTCATTTCATTCAAACTAAAATTTCTTAAGGCCGACCACCATTATCATTCTCAAGAAGAAGATTAAAGCTAGGATTCAAAAGAAGGAAGAAAATCAACTAAATCAACATCAAATCTCACATCTATAATCTCAAAGCTAAGGTGAATAATTACTACATCCCAATTTTTTTAGTATTCGGTTTTAAGATTAGACCCGAAATGATTTTTCATGTAAATTCCATGTTTTGATGATTAAAGTTATATATATATATGTGTGTGTGTGTGTGTGTGTGTGTGTTGCTGATGGATTATATATGTTCATGTTAGTTTTTATGATATGTTTGATATGAAAACTCTATTTAATGACATCCAAATGCCTTGAAAATTTAAATATAGGTCAGAAATGATATTTTAGAGATGGGTTTAAATTTTCATAATTTTTTGAATTAATATGGATTTTATATAAATTTTCTAATGAAGTAAATTTTTATTGGGTTATAAATTATTTTCGGCTAAAATAATTATTATTTGGAGTATGTTTGTTTTATAAACAAAAAGCTTTCACCTGCTTTGCTTTCAAATAAGAGCTTTCGACTTGGTTGCTTTCGACCAGGTCAAGATATTTAAAACAAAGGTTTTAAGCCCTTCGACACAGTCGAAAGGTTACTACTGCTTGATTACTACTTTGTTTTAAAACCTTTCGACATAGTCGAAAGGTTACTACCGCTTTATACATGTTTTGTTTTGAACCTTTCGACAAAGACGAAAGGTTTACTTGTTTTAAAAACCAGCTGCATCTCCATGCTTTCGAAAAGAAGCTTTTGACTTAGGCGATTCACCCTTGTTTTATAAATTGAAGTAAAACCCAAAGCTTTCGAAAGAGTTATTGTAAAGGATATGTTTAAAGCTTTCGATGCAGAACTTTCGACAAAGTCGAAAGGTTGCTTTTAATGGTTTCGAAAGGTTTTAATTGAATGATTTTGAAAGCTTTGATGTATGATTTCGAAAGGTTTGAGGAATGGTTTCGAAAGGTTTAGTTCAATGGTTTCGAAAGGTTTATTGAATGGTTTCGAAAGGTTTTAGTCGAATTGTTTCGAAAGTTTAATTGAATGGGTTCGAAAGGTTTTAGTTGAATGATTTTGAAAGTTTAATTCAGTGGATTCGAAAGGTTTAAGCGGAAGGTTTTTCAGGGTTTTCTAAGGCAATGTTTTAAAGTGATTTTAAAGAAGGATGTCCAAAGTTTTATAGCTTTCAAAAGGTTTGTTTTTAGTGGTTTCGAAAGTTTGGAGAATGGTTTCGAAAGGTTTGATGTATGATTTCGAAATATTTGAGGAATGATTTCGAAAGGTTTGATATTGGTTTTGAAAGAGATCATTTCGAAGGTTTAGAAAGAGGTTCTTTCAAAATGGTTAAATGTTTTCATCAACTAAAATTTGAGTAAAGTGTGTGTGTGTGTGTGTATATATATATATATGACGTGGTGATATGATTTTGAGTAAAGTATAAAGATTATATAATTTTCCTTGTTTAAGTTTGATTTAAAGGTTTTAAATCATTTTGAAAATGTTTTCAAGGAAAATTATGGGAGGGGAACCTTAAGTGAAAATGACCCAGATATTAGAAAACTAGATGGGACTAGTATGGGGTCGCGCCCTATACATTAGCTAATAGCCCTACCTAATTGTTTGTCCAAAATTCCAGTGTGTAGGGCTTTGTAACAAGTAGACTAAAATTATGATTACACATCGAAAGGAATATATGTTTGTATACATATAGGTTATTGGTGAGCCCGAAAAACCATTACGATCGGGAAGACCTGGGAGATGATTAAGTTAGGGACAGACCGTCCAGAAGTGAAGTATTTAACAGATAGTTAAGGACCGACCGTCCAGATAGGAAATGTTTAATAGATAGTTAAGGATAGATAATCCAGAAGAAGAATATCTAACAGGTGTTAGGTTAATTTTGATTGTATTGTCTAGTAGGGCCAAGTCAGCCAAAGGTTAAAAGTTGTCCAAACAAAACTTGTGTGTTTGAACAGATAGTTCATTATTACCTGATATTTATGTATTTTTACATAATTGCTTTACAGTATTTAACCGTTGTGGATGCAGGAGCACAATATATGGTTTTATCAAAGGTTTTGCAAAGATATGTTTTAAAAGGATGTTAGTGAGGGGAAACCCTTTCCGCTAAGTGGCGTGGTTTCCCTTAACATAATTATATTATGATGTATAATATTATTCACACCAGGCTTTATGTCCGACTCAAAGTTTATGTTTTCCCCTTAAACTCTCTGGTACTCAAAATTAATTTGAGAAGGCTGAAGGATTAAGGTCTTTTTTAGGTTTTAGTAGGATGACAAATAAGCTACCAGAGGCATGCATGAGGCAAACTGATAGCTATTTAGGAGTTACAGTTCTTGTTATGTTTTGTTGGATTTTCCGCTGTGTTGTTTTGTATTAGGTCTATTATGGCCATATGACTTTGATCAGCCAGGGGGTATCTTCATATACCGCATTTGGCGTATTTTGTAATAATTATATTTGATCTATGGCTGGGAAGGATTGGGATTATGCGTTGTGAATGTGAAACAATTGGTTTTGAAATGTAATGAAGTAAAAGTTTTTTTTTGAAATTTGTGTTTTGTTTCATATTCAAGTGCTTCTGATATTATTGATACCATTAACATAGCCGTATTTAGTTGTCGGAAGCTAATACTATAGATGACTACAACATCTGTTGCTCTTAGTTTTGGGCCTCTAGATATGGGATGTGACAGCTTGGCATCAGAGCATGGTTTATGAAATACTTTAATTAAAAATGATTTTTGAAAACATAATCCTTAGAAGTTAGAGTTAAGATCGGGGCATGGGATAACGCTATAGTAACATACTTGTATTTACTATATATATATGAGTATACACTATCTCTCTAGACTCCTATCTTAGTTAGGCTATTCATCCATATCTCACAAGGTTTGAATACAGATATGAAGGGAAGAAGAGGCGGAGTAAATCTTGGAGGAGATAGCACCACCACTATTGGAAATGCCTAATAAAACACTAGGAGAGGTCCGGTCAGGCTTAAGCTAAAACTGTTGGTGCAGGAGTTCCCAGATGGACATGGGAGCAATGTATCAGTTCTTTCTAAACATGATGCAAGCTGGAATAGCAGTCGGAGTTTTTAGAGGTAATGCTGCTGGAGGTGGAGATTGGCTTCAAGGCAGCTGCAAAGAGCTACTCTATTCTGGTGGAATACTGTTACTGCTGGAGTTGATGAGGAAACCATAACTTGGGAGGAGTTTGTGAGAATGTTTTCAGAGAGATTTATGTTTGTTAGAGCGCAGTCGGCGTCCGTGAGGAAGTTTGCAGAGTTGGAACAAGTAGGTATGTCCGTCTTAGAATATGCGAGGAAGTTTGCGGAATTGGCCCGATACGGGTATGCTTTGGTGGATACCGTGATCAGGAGGAATTAAAAATTTATAAGGGGCTTGAGGCCAGAGTTGATAAGTGCCACTTTACCATATTTGAAAGATCCCAGATGTAGTGGTTGAAATGGCATTAAGACAAGAACACGCTTTGGCTTGCTTGAGGAAGAAGATGAAAGAGGCCCAGATGGGACAGGGCCAGAAAATGAAGTTTTTCTAGAAAATGAATTCTCAGAAGGGAGGAGCATAGAAGAAAGGAAAGGCTGAAGTGGTTTTCTACAAATGCGATAAGAAGGGACACTTTGCTAATGAGTGTCATACCGGGAATGGAAAAGGAAATGGGAAAGAAGCTGTTGGAAAGAAGAATGTCAGATGTTTTAATTGTGATCAGATCGGCCATTATAAGAACAAATGCCCTGAGCCTACTAGAGATGGAAATGGACAGATGTATTCACTGAACCCCATAATTCCAAGGCCAGTTGTGCAGGAAAAAGGGAAGGCTGTTTTGGGAGGCTCGCTGTAGATTCACGGTATGTCTATTAGGGTTCTATTTGATATTGGAGCATCTCATTATTTAATTTCTCGATGTTTGGTAGATAGGCTTAACCTAGAACCCTCATACTTAGTTACTTCCTTAAGGGTTGCAATTCCGATAGGAGGGTATGTGTTATCCGGGTTTTTAACCCAACGGGAACTAAAAGAAAATGGAGCAAACTTGTGTAGGCAAGATGGTTTAGGACTCAACCAGAAAAACTGAGACAATGGATCGACAAGGGCTAAACTATATGACTAGGGCAATAGACTGGGTCAATGAAACCAAGAGATTAGCGTCCCTTTAGTTCAATCAGTAGCTGAGCGTAAACAACCAGTGAATTGCCGTCAAAACGTAAGAGCAACGATAAAAGGATATGGGGACATCTCCAAGTCCAGGTTCCAAAAAATCCTAAGGGCTTAGCTCGACAGTAACCTATGCCTCTGCTCAAACCATCAAATGAACTAGATATGGAACAACGTTGAAAAGAGGCAAAACTTGGTCCACAAAACAAACCAAGGCGATGGGTCGCCAATGACCCATGGTGTTGGCTCGTTTTGCGAGCCAAGGTCCCTCAGGTCGCCCGCAACCTACTTGATAGCTGATGATGACAAGCCTGTCCCAGAAACTCTCCAACCTATGTAAATAGCATGCCACCTGCGACATAAAGAGGATTTTCTCCAGATTGGTTGCTGAAGCTCTGCTGGAATTATTCTTCACTCTCTACCTCCACACAACTATCTCCAAAGGAATACACTATGATTCTAAAGTGGATTCCAAATCTGGAGAATCAATCTAGCAAGAAAACAATCAAAGCCTTGTAATCAAAAAAATCTTGTAACATCAATCAGTCTATAGTAAAGTTATAAAGTGAACGTAGGCTTCATTAACAGCCGAACCACTATAAAAATTCTCTGTCTTCTTTCTTTTACTTTTCCTTCTTTATATCTGTGATCTTTAATATTGCTCTGTCAGGACAGGGCTAGTTCTTTCAAATCCAAACCAGGGTGTTGGTCCATTTTTTCGGTCAACATTTTGGTGCTTTTACTGAGACACTCCAACTCAGGATCCAGATCTAGCTATCTACTTTGGGTCTTATAGATCCAGAAGTTTGATTCCTAATCTTTGCTTGAAGATCTAGCTATCTACTTTGGATCTCATATGTCCAGAAGTTAGATCCCCCATCCTTGCTTGAAGAATTCACTGTTTGGAATCAATGGCTCTTGGAAGAATAAGAACTACCTCGGGAAGGTCTATAGGGCAGTAGAAGTTGGAGAAGATGTTAATCCCCAACAAACCGAAGTGAATGGCACTAACTTAAGGAATAAGGCGCCTACCTCCTCCAGACAACATGAAGTTGTTACTAGGGATGAGTTAAATAAAATGGTTGATGAGATCAACCAAAAAATGGAGAGTAGCCAAAAGGCTCTGATGGATAAGCTTAACGCTCTCCTAACCCTACAGTCAAATCCCACTCCAAGGACTATGCCGGAACTCGCGGCTACTGTGGAACAAGAGAATTCTTCCGTTTCTGGTCTACATAGAAGAAACGAAAAACAGCCACAAAAGAAGGTGACAACAGGACTTAACGTGGACGGAAATGCAAGTACTCCGTATACCACAAGGCAACCCATTCTGAATTTGAGTTAGGGGGTCCCCATAGAAGACATAGCTATGGACCTTTCTGAATCAGAGGACGCAGAGCCAGACGACAAACTGGAAGAAGACGCCAATACATTTGATAATCCAAGGAATACCTAAACTGCTCTAGTGAGACCAACCGCAAGCCAACGGGACCCTGCAGGAGTCGCTCTCCCAAAGACAGGAGAGCCTAGGCCTCAACCCACGCACCAAGACCGTTTGCAAAGTCAAACACTTAGCGCAGTGACCGACCATCATCCTCAGGACTCTCGGACATCAAAGACATACATAGCGGACATGGTTAAACGATTAATGGAGGAGAGTAAAGATAAAAGAGATGAGGAGTAGGGATCTGAGCCAAGTAGGACTCCCTTCACCGATGAAATCCTGAACGAGAGATATCCAGAAAAGTTCACAATGCCAACTATTCCATCCTATGATGGAACAAAGGACCCGAAGCCTCACTTGTACTAATACAGTTGGTATATGGACGGAGCGAATGCCTCTGAAGCTGTTCAATGTAGATGCTTCCCTATCTTTCTTAAAGGGGTTGCGTCAATGTGGTTCACTAGGCTTCCACCAAGATCTATCTCTACTTTTGACTAACTAGCGACAAGGTTCCTTGATCAGTCCAGACTCCATACTGCACAGCCAAAAGATGTCATATCCCTATCCGGGTTGTTCCAAGGGCGAAATGAATGAAGTCTTTCATGAATAGGTTTAACAGCGCTGTGATGGATGTAAGCAACCCCAATGAAGACAAGGTTTTCATGGCATTAGTTCGTGCCATTCATCCGGAAACTGAATTCGGAAAGTGGATTAAAATGAAGCAACCTACCACCAGGAAAGATTTCAATCGCAAAGCAAGTTAGTACTTAAGGTTGGAGGAAGTGCATGAATTGGAAGGGAAGTCTACTAGTGTGCAGTCGGAAAATGCTGGGCAAAGCGATGTAGCAATGAATCAAAATGCGCACACTTCACGAACTACTAAAGAAACCATTGGGAAAATTGGGAATTCGAAGAGAAAAGGTCAAAACTCCAATAAGAAGAATGGTAATGGCAGCAATAAAAAGCTCAAAGGGTTTAAGCACGAAGGCTACACTCCCTAAGCGACATACCGGAAAACATTTTTCTCAAAATTCAAGGGACTTCGGAATGCAAACGGCGACCCAAAAAGGAGGCGAGCAGAAGCACTCGAGGAAGTTCTGCCACTTCCACGAGACACAGGGCCACAATACGAACGAATGTCGCCACCTAAAGAATCTCATTGAGGAACCGATCCAGAACAACAAACTCTAGCAGTATGTAAGACAACCACAAAACCCCGATCAATCTGCAACTCCTCACCACCCAAGAGAACGAAGGAATCGAGCAGGAACCAGTGAAGAAGGGTCAAAATGAACTGACCAGAGACTCATCATCGGAACAATATTTGGGGGCCGCATCCCGCACAAAGAAGTTGGGGGAAATGGAGTGATATGCAAGTTCTCTGAATCACGCTCCGAAGAAATCATGTTTGGCTGTGGAAGACGAGACTCCAGTTAAGATGCAGAGGATCTTGAATGACGATATTGTGTTCCGAAATCGGGATACCGAAGGGGTCAAAGCTCCAACTCTTGATCCAATGGTGGTGACGGTAGGAATTGTCCTGCCATAGTTCGGCGGGTGTTGGTTAACAGCGGCAGCTCCATTAACATTCTCTTTAAACGCACTTTCGATCAAATGAAAATTGGCATGAAAAGTGTATTTGCGTACCAAACGAAGATCCAGGATTTTACTGGTGAACCCAAGAAACCAGTGGAAACAATCTACCTACCCGTGGAGCTCGGATTAGATCCAACGCCTTCTTGGGAGGGCCCGCATTAGCTGACTTCAGAATAGCACTGGCTCAATGGTGCCTTACAACGAAGTTCCCTACGTAACACGGAGTTGGAATTGTGAAAGGAGACCAAAGCGTCACCCGGGAATGCTACATTGCAGAATTGCACAAGTCAAGAAGAAAGGAAAAAGGAAAGGATGTGGGGAAAACCCTCCACATCCGTGAAACCTCCGAATAGCAACTATAGAACTGCCCCTGGCTTGGGACATAGCCGATTCGACAGGGCTTTGGACCCTAGAGAGAAGAGCTCAGGGGAGGATCGGGCAGCACCGGGTGAATTGACAATATCTGTCCCAATCTGTATGGATGACCCAACACGGGTCCTGAAAATTGGGTCGTAACTTGGAAACAAGATGCGGTCAGAACTAACCAAATTCCTTCGCGCCAATATGTGTGGGGTATCACCTGACATTACCTGCCACGCTCTCAATATTGACCCCAAATTCACTCCAGTTAAGCAAAAAAGGAACAGCTTGGGCCCGGAATGGTCCAAGGCATTGAGAGAAGAAGTAGATAAACTGATGGCTAACGGCTTCATTCGAGATGGAACCTACCCTGAATGGGTATGGAACCCAGTCCTTGTCAATAAGTCCAATGGAAAATGGCGAACCTGTATTGATTTCTCGAACCTCAACAAGACCTGTCCGAAGGAAAGTTTCTCGCTCCCCAGGATTGATCAACTGGTGGATGGAATGGCGAGACACGAACTGCTATCATTTATGGATGCATACTCGGGCTATAACCAGATCTTAATGCATGAACCAGACCAAGAGAACACCAACTTCATCACCGATTTGGGACTGTACTGCTACCAAGTAATGCCATTTGGTTTAAAAAAATGCAGGGGCAGCGTACCAAAGGCTAGTGAACACTATGTTCAATCGCCAGATTGGGAAGACCATGGAAGTTTACGTGGATGATATGTTAGTCAAATACCAAGTGGCTGCTAACCATCTCGATAATCTAGCTGAAATGTTCGAAATACTCCAAAAATATGGAATGAAACTTAACCCACTAAAGTGCCACTTCGAAGTAGCCTCGGGAAAATTCTTAGGATTCATCGTGAGTGCCCGGGGCATCGAAGCGAATCTAGAACAATTAACGGCATTATAGGAAGTCCAAGCCCCTAGAATCAAGAGAGAGCTTCAAAGCTTGAATGGAAAGGTTGCAGCACTAAGTCGGTTCATCTCCAAAGCTACAGACAAGTGCATACCCTCCTTCGATGCACTAACGAAAGGAAAGAAAAACTTTGAGTGGAGCAAAGCTTGCCAAACAACTTTTGAGGAATTGCTATGGCACATGGAAACTACCCCGATCTTATCAAAACCAGTGGATGGAGAAGACCTGTTCATCTACTTAATAGTCTCCCCGCATGCACTGAGCGTAGCTCTAGTCCGGGAAGAAGCGAGAATCCAGTGACCTGTGTACTACATGAGAAAACGATTCACCGGAGCTGAGAAGAATTACCCAAAGCTGGAAAAGCTAGCGTATTGCCTTTTGATCGCATCTTGGAAATTAAGACCATACTTCCATGCCCATCGGATCAAAGTATTGACTGACCAGCCCCTGAAGCAAGTTTTGTACCGGCCAGAAACTTCCGGACGTCTACTCAAGTGAAACATAGACTTTAGCCGGTACGACATCACATACCATCCGAGGAAGGTAATCAACGGGAAAGCGTTGGCCGACTTCATTGCTGAATTGACCATAAGAGACGACGAGGAGGAATTTCAGTCAAAAACAGACGCACAATGGAAGCTCTTCATCGACGGTGCATTAAACAACTTCTGTTCGGGTATAGGGATGGTACTCGAAACCCCCGAGAGGCGAGCCATTAGCTATGCTTTGCGCCTAGAGTTCCCGGCTACAAATAACGAAGCAGAATACGAAGCACTGATCGCAGGATTGAAGGTTGTGAAGGAACTCAAAATAAAGTCTATCCACATATATAGCGGCTCCCAGCTGGTCGTATGTCAAGTGAAAGGAGAGTACCAGGCGCGTAGAGAAAATCTCACCCCGTACCTGTCTAAAGTACAAGAGCTATTGACATATATCGAGCACTACACCATAACACATCCTACGAGAGCAAAACACCAATGCATACTATTTAGCTAAGCTGGCAAGCTCTGAAAAAGCCCAGTCATTGGGATTGGTTTCGGTTGAAATGCTAACCAACCTGAGCATAGAAAAAATGGACATGGACTGGATTCTAGAGACTACCGTCGAGCCAGAGACATGGATGATTCCGATAAAGGACTAACTGCTTGCACGAACCCTACTAACTGACCAAAATCAACGGAAGAAGCTCCTCCGCAAGGCGCCAAGGTTCATGATACAGGATGGGATACTCAATCGAAGGGAATTTGAGACCCCCTTCTTAGGTGTGTGACCGATAATGAAGCACGAAAAATCTTGAAAGAAGTACATGAAGGAGAATGCGGAGACCACACTAGAGGGCAAATGCTGGCAAGAAAGTCCTTCGATATGGATACTTTTGGCCATCAATAAATCGTGACGCCGTAGATCACATCAGAAGATGCGATCACAGTCAAAGGTTCAGCAAAATTAAGAGAACTCCTTCAACGGAACTGACACAAATGGTTAGCCCATGGCTATTTGCGATATGGGGGATCGATCTGATTGGTGTCCTTCCAATAGCCAAAGGAGGAGCCAAATATGCTATAGCTGTCTTAGATTATTTTACAAAATGGGCCGAAGCGAAACCGTTGGCCAGCATAACCACGAAGAAAATTATTAACTTTGTCACTAAAAACATCATTTGCAGGTTTGGTGTGCCGCAAAAAATCATCACTAACAATGGAACCCAATTCGAAAGTGCCGAGTTCAGAGACTTCTATAGGCGCTTCCGAATTGAAATAGGCTTTTCCGCAGTGGCTCACCCACAAGAAAACGGGCAAGTGGAAGCGATAAACAAGATCATCAAATCCACCATCAAAAAGCGATTAACAAAAGCAAAAGGAAATTGGGTTGACAAACTTCCACTTGCACTATGGGCATACAAGACAACACACAAAGCGGTAATTGGCCACACTCCGTTCGCATTACCATATGGTTCAGAAGCAATGATTCCTGTTGACTTAGAATTCCCCCCACATCGAAGGCAGAATTTTAATCAAGCACAAAACGAGCAACTCCTACTCGAATCGCTAGACATGGTTGATGAAAAAAGAGAACACGCGGAGTTAAGAACTGCTGCCCACCAAAAAAGGGTTGCACGGTACTTCAACTCCAAAGTTCATAGTCAAACCTTCGAAGTTGGAGATCTTGTGCTCAAGTGAGTTTACCCTATAACATGAGCCTTTTGACCAAACTAGGAAGGACCGTATGTCGTTAATCAAAAGCTCAGCGACGGGACTTTCAACCTCACAACCGTCGACGGGGTCGCAGTTCCCAAAAACTATTTTATGTATTTTCTATTTCTTCAGCAAATAAGCCATCTTGGAAATGACGATGGCATTGTAAATAGGCAGAGAATCTGCCATGCTTTCTCCAATAAAGTTTGCTTCTTGAACCAACTAAACTGTGTTTATAATAATCACCTATAGAGTCGATGGAAGCAAATCGACTTGAATCGATTCTTACCCTCTGGCAATTAAACTGCTCCTGCAGTGAGAGGGCTAAGAAAAATCAGAAACTCCTCGTATTGCCTGAAGATAGGCAACATCGAGGAGCCCCAAAGTAAAAACTCCTCGTGTTCCCCGAAGATAGGCAACGTCGAGGAGCCCAAAACAAAAAACTCCTCGTGTTGCCCGAAGATAGGTAACGTCGAGGAGCCCCAAAATAAGAACTCCTCATGTTGCTCGAAGATAGGCAACATCGAGTAGCCCTAAAACAAAACAAAAAAACTCCTTGTGTCGCCCGAAGATAGGCAACGTCGAGGAGCCCCAAAGTAAAAAATCCTCGTGTTGCCCGAAGATAGGCAACGTCGAGGAGCCACAAAGTAAAAAATCCTCATGTTGCCCGAAGATAGGCAACATCGAAGAGCCCAAAAATAAAAACTCCTCGTGTTGCTCGAAAATAGGCAACGTCGAGCAGCCCCAAAACAAAAAACTCCTTGTGTTGCCCGAAGATAGGCAACACTAAGGAACCCCAAAACTAAAACTCCTTGTGTTTCCCGAAGATAGGTAAGATCGAAGAGCCTCAAAATAACAACTCCTCGTGTTGCCCAAAGATAGGCAACCCTGAGGAGTACCGAAATGACAACTCCCCGTGTTTCCCGAAGATAGCCAACGCCGAGGAAAAACAAAAGGTGCGCATCTCATGAACCGCACACCAAAATTCTAACTCCTCGCATAGCCCGAAGATTGGCAACGTCAAGGAGCGTGAGAAACCGCACATATATAGTCAGGAATGGTAAGTGTAGTGCATACAAATTTGGCGCTAGAAGGAAGGCACTGAATAATCGACAACACAGACCCATGCGCAAATTGCATATTCACCTGGGTGTCGCAAAATTCCAAACAAAAAATGAGATTGCTTGCTAAAATCGCAATATCTCCAAAAATTAGAACCAAGTTGTAACTTAGTCAAATTTTCAATAAAGATTATTTAGACCCCAAGTTATCAGCTTTTTGAAAGTTGTTTGAAGTGAACATCCCTACGAACTGAGGGGCATACACATGTACTAAGATAGAACCAAACAAATACAACAAGTTCACAGGCTCTGTAACTCCAAACCTTAAATTCACAAATTTAACTTTTCAACTTCCAAACAACAACTTTCTAAGTTTTAGAAAATTTTCTAAAGTTTTGTGAATTTCCAAACAAAAAACTCTCTAAGTGATGTTAATCTCTAAGTTTCGTCACTTCAAATGAAGGACTTTGGCTATAATCACAGAACTAGCAAAGTATGAAATGAAACAAGCACAAGTACACAGAGCATATATGAATAGATTGATAAAAATACAATCAAAACATCATTGTATTGCTTATTATTTTCTGTACATAGGATCAAAATGTGGGGGTCATACCCACACAACAACGGCCAATAAAGAGAAAACACAGACTCTATAGTACGGCGCAAAGTGCAGACTCTGCACTTGAACAAAGTGATTCAAAAAGAAACAAAAACAAGTCAAAACAAGCCACTCTTCCTGCAAGCTGTTAGCCAAAACCAAGTCCATCCTCGCGCCAACCGCTCAACGCTTTTTTCCGCCGCATCCCTTTCCACCTCTGGTGGGTAGTTTCTGCTTCTTTTCGAGAGAGGTATCACTGCCAGTAATGTCAACGTGCACTTAGGTGGCTATTTCTCTCTCCTCCGAAAGTTTTTCAAAAGAGCTTCCTTTTCCCTTGCGTTACTTCGATTTCCGGGAACTCTTCGAAGCCCTGACTGCCTCCACCTTTTTTTTCTTGATGGCAACCATCTCGTGCTGAGTCTTCGGCGGCTACTCTAGCTACGTCCCCTGCTCCTTGGCTTCTGCCGCAGTTATATCACCTTCCAAAGACGCTGATGGGTCGTCCAAGGCCTGGAGTGCCGCTATTTTCTCAGCCTCCGGCCCCGGTTGTGAACTGGACGTGGATACGTGGACTGGAGCAGGAATAGATACATTCTCCAAAGACGTGATAAGGGCAGCAGTCGCATGCTCTAAGGTAGCCGGTGCATCAATAGGAAAAGTGGATGGACCTATAAGATCAAAAAGGAAAGCATTAAACTTCTCTTGCTCCTGTGGTGTAAGTTGGAGGCTCCCAAAGTCGGGAGAAGCATGGACGTTACCTGCATCAGAGGAAGGATCATGAATAGCGACCTCGAACTCATCTCCTTTGCCTTCTTTTGAGGGCTCCACCACATGAGGAACAATGTCAAGTCCTGAACTCATTGGTTGGTCGTGGAGTTGCCTTAATGGCTCACCTCCACCGGAGGAAGAAAGCCTGGTAATCAAGTCAGTAGCAGACATTAAGGCAGCATCAGCGGCCTCCCTCTCACGTTTGACTCGGAGGATCTCCTGGCTCTCAAGCAACCTTGCCTTGGATTCATCGTTAAGATAGACATCTCGTAGCTCCTGATTGGAGTAAGCATCTCCACTGTCGGCGACACAAAACAATATTTCCTTCCAGACGAGGGCAAGAGTGCGTGGAAAGTTCGGGCCAAGATAGCAGAGGCTTCCTTGATGCAACAGAGAATTGACGTAGAAGTTCAGAATTGTCGCATCCAGCTTCTCCATTATCTGATCATAAGTGTGCTGGAGGTCCAAGTAATTTGCTATCACCATAGCCTTCTCAGTCTCAACGGTAGTCTGGTCGGCATTGAGCTTCGCGACCTGAGCCTGTAATTTTGCGATGGTCTCGGCTTGATCGACAATTGTTTTATTGTGCCCCTCGACAATCAGATCATGGTTAGCGATTGTCTTCCGTTGAGCTTCGATAACAGCGTTGCAAGCAATCACTTCCTCTTTCAACTTCACCTCCTCCACATGAGTCTTTTTTATTTCGTCTCTCCAGACGATCTCGACCTTCTCATGCGCCTCTATCAGCTCTTTCATCAGGCTGGAGGTTCTCTTACTCTCCCATAGCGTTGTTTCCTTCCCTTTCAAACTGTTTAATTCTAGCGTCCCGATCAGCCAAAGTCCTTTCAAAATCATCTTTCTCGGTTTTAAAGGAAAGGATCTCTAGATAATTATTCCTATTCGTGTCCACTAGCTGCTTGCAGAGCTTCTCCCATTTCTCAGCCTGCTCAAGTTCACTTTGGATAGCTGGGAGATGCGGCACATAGGAATCCCTATGAATAGGATGAATGTCCATGTCGAACTTAAATTCTCTTAGGAACCAACCCAGAAGGGCCGCTCAAGCTT
This sequence comes from Allium fistulosum, assembly GCA_030737815.1. Classification (NCBI taxonomy): domain Eukaryota; kingdom Viridiplantae; phylum Streptophyta; class Magnoliopsida; order Asparagales; family Amaryllidaceae; genus Allium; species Allium fistulosum. The sequence continues at coordinate 927,675,889 of CM060905.1, forward strand.
AGGAGGGCCCGCAGGAAGAGTGTAGGCCGGCCTTCTGTAGGGATGAGATGCGCCAGGGGTAGCAGTAATAATAGAGGACGATGGAACATGTACCGGAGGCAGAATCAGGGCAGAAGAAGTAGGAACCTCTTGACCCATGGAAGTATGATTCATAGTAGGCTCGGAAGGATGAGAGAGGTAGTCAAACTTTGATTTATTCGATGGCTCATCTCTTTCCTCATGAGACCGTCTTTTCTCATATTCGCCTCTATGCGAACGAGCCTTATCTCTCTCCTCTTGGCAGCGAATGTCGGCCTCGAGCTCTGTCCTCTGCCTATACTCGTCTTCCGTTTCTCGAACTTGGCGGCGGCTAAAGGAGCGCTTCGGGTACCGCCGCGAGTCAGTATAATCCTCGAAGTCGTCGTAGAAGCCTTGCCCTCTTGTCATACCTAGAATAAAGTGTACATGAAAGATTTCAGAAACACAACATAAATTAGGCAAATATATGGGGGAATGAAAGATTAGAAATAAGTGTAATCCTAGTGTGATATGTCGTGCATTTCGAATATGGGCCTAAGGCATCGTCACAAACCGGAGCGAACAGCTGTCGAAGGAGGGATTGGGCTGGCTTTGGTTGTTATAAGCAAAGCTGGGCTAAATGGTGGAGCAATATTGCCTGAACATGATGGAGTTGTGTTGAATTTGAAATCCCCTTTCATAAGTGCATCGAAGTCGACGAATACATCACTATAATCTCCAAGGTCCGCACCGACATTCTTGCTTAAGGAATCTTGGCGTCTACTAGTTTCCAGGGCGTTGCCCTTGCCACTTGTGTCGGAAGGGGGCAAATTCGGAAGGACGAGACTCATCCCCAGAGTCCCGTCGCAAGACTCTGAGTCATCGCCTTCAGATTCCGACGAAAAGTAATCGATGGCAATAGTTTCACCGTTGCTACTTCCAAGCTCCCCCTCCTCTTCCTTAGAGTCCACCGCGGCTTTGGCTTCTCTATGCATGAGCTCCTCTTCCGTTTCCTCTAGGATTGGAGACATTCTGGCTGAACCACTTAGGCCAGCCGCAGTGGTTTCTTCCTCCTCATGGGCCTCATCGTGTGGTCTTTCGGATGGGCCACCTATCTCCTGACCTTCATCAGAATTGTGTGAAGAAGAAGAGGGTCTTGCGTGAATTCTGGCTCGACCAGGATAAGGAGCTTCTCTCTAAGCAACAGACCTACACGGAGCCACAGTCCGTACTGGCGCAAGTTCTCATCGGTCAGCAAGATTCTAACGCACCGCTCCTCGGCATCGATAGCCTTTAAAGTTTGGAAAATCACATTAAGAGCCGTGTCTCTGTTCGTCCTTGGAATAACTGCAAAGGACAAGCGTTCAGTTAGAAACCCTATTACAACACTTCAAAGTCCAATAAACGGAAGGGAAAAGCTTACCCCCTTTTGTCCATCAGCGATTGAACCGCTCAGGGCATCTAACAAAGAAGTACTTTATCTTAAACTGTGATAGATTACTTTTCAATCGCAAGACGATCTTCAGGTTCCGCTGGGATTCGATTATGATCAGAGAGGGGCAGTCATCTCTCCTCTTGAACACCAGAAAATGCCGCAACTCATCGAAATTTAGAGCATGACCAAACGTTCGCAAGAAAAGGAAATGCAAGCAAGTTAGGATAGTGTAACCATTTAGATAAAGCTGGAATGGGGTAATTCCCAATTTCGAAATAATTTCGTGCAGAAAATTGTTGATTGAAGGTACGGCTCCATTCAAACACATATATCTATGGCAAGCGTTGTACTCTAGGGGAGGCATATAAGAAAACTCATCATTCGCAGCCAAACGCACATCTTCCTCAGGAATCCCATGCTACAGACATATATTGTGAAGAAACTTAGCGGAGACCACTAATGAGGCTCATTCAGGTGGATTGAGCAGAACTCGAAAGTTAAGAGGCATACAGTCCACGATGGGCCCAACTGGAACTAATTGGCCAAACCGGGCTTGCGAGGTAGATGATGATTCAGCTTCGTAGAGCGTCGGGCTTTGCCAGCTTGACTTACGGTGTGTGAATGGCTGCTTCATTCTATATAACAGAACTCGCATCCGCAAGCGGTCAGGTATATCTATTCAAAATTTATAAATTTCCCCAATCGCAATTGAATTCTGAAAAACATTAACTTGTAATCGACGCGTTGGATTTTGGGTGCGCACTGGGGCAAGTGTGTAAGTGTGGTGTGCTTTCTATATGGATAAACTCGAGGCTTAGAACATTGCAAACGCTCCATCCCGTGTAGATAGTTCATTCGTAGTGAGAGAAGAAAAGAACTTCCCGTGTCAGTTCGTTTTTCCATTTTATCTACTTTTGGTGCACTTACCCATTTTCGATCAACGATCGATAACTGATCCGTTGTCCGAAGAGACACGGAAAATTCTTCTCCTTGCAGGAACGCCGAACATGCAACAAGAAAACAATACAAATCTGAGTCCTAGAAAGAAATCGAGATTGTCTAAGTAGATGTGCATGGTGTGCAATAACGGCTATAAAGTTGAACACGAGTCAATTCTGGTTTAACGGACAAAGATTGCAAAGCGCGTCAAGTGTTGGGCCACAACCCAAAAGTCACTTCCGGAAAAAACTGAAGACCCGATTGGATGTCTCGACCGTTAAACCATAATCAACTCGGACATCTTGCAATCAACATTGCGAATTGACACTAGACAATAAGTCATCACACCAATGCAACAATTAGCAAACCAATTCGACCCACCTCTAACTGAATTCATAGGGACAAGAAGAATCAAATTTGACGAGCTGCGGAATAGATCGACGGTGTGCTACTTCAGGTCAACTACAGTTCGAAAGCGAGCTAGGGCTTAGTGACAGGTCGGCTAGGGTTTCATGAGATGAGCGAGCTCTTGAGGGAATCAACAGCGGATGGATGAATTAGGTCGAGATGATCTTTGGGCCACCTGGAATCGAATCGCCAAAAGCTGGATCGCTTGAGGAAGCAAGATTGGTTCGTGCAAGTGAAGAACCTATGGGTCGGTTCGAGTTTAAGTTGGCAAGAGGAGAAGCTGGTTTGGTCTTTACTAAAACTTCAAATTTGAAAAAAAATATTTAATCCCAAAACTCCTATCTTTAAAAGTGCTACTTAGAAACTTTTATTAAATTCAATATTACTTGGTGTCTTAACCCTTTACAAAACTTACATTAAGATTTTTGAATTTAACTTGTGCACTAAACTTTAAAAGGGAACGTTAACAATTCTAAGTCTAAAATCAAATCAGCATTTCCTTTCAAAGACCATTCTAACTCTTATTAAAAAAATTAGGATTTTTAGTTCAACCGTTTATTAAGTTTTTCCTTCGTAAAAAACTTATTTATTTCTACTAAACTATTTCTTTAAGAATTATAATTTACACGTTTCTAAAACATCTTTCATGCTTTTTAAATTATAAAAACAGGAGTAGATAAGAACAACTCTCCTCCTATCACATTTCTTACATCTCATACTCTCCCTACATCCAATATTTGGAAGAGTTTCTAACATCATGAAAATGGAACTTCTAATAGACATTAGCAGTAAATGCGCATAACCACGTAAAATTCCCATTTTCCATTGTTCAACTTCTCCTATTAGCTTACTAGCATTGTTTTAATATAATTTACTAACACTTTTTTTTATTATACTTAAGGATCATATATTTTAATTTATTTGAACTGCTTTTCCCTCCAATTGGAATTATTAATGCTATAATTCTCTACGAATTGCTTAAAAGAGGATTCGTGTTTTGTGTGAAATTACAAGGTATTATATTTCATTTACTTTGTTGAAATAGACGGTACAAAATACGGTATTTTCGATATTTTGTACATCTCTTCCTTTGCATTTACATTCCTTACTATTTCAAACAAAACACATTTATTTGTAACTTGATTGATTTATAGAAAATTATTTTGTTATCTCTTTTTATTCCAATGAATTAAAATATGTTAAATCCTAACCTAATTACAGTAAGCCAAACCTCTCTTTCATTTATACTTCATAACTTCCTATTACTTAATTCTTCAGCCTAAACTCCACTAATTCCAACTGTTTTTCTCTTAATTTACCATCCTTTTTCTTAAACTATTGTAGTGCAGCCACTTGCAGCTTAATTTTTAAGACCCTGAGATTTCTTTTCTATAACATTAACCCTATTTCGATTTATATACCACTCATATTGTCTACCTATATAAATATTTTTCATATCTTAAAAACTTTCATTAGATACAAAGATTCACGTGCTATATTGCTATAGCATTTCTTTTCAAAAGAAAACAGCCTCTTACAAAGTTTCCTATACTGAAATCAAATTAGCTAAATATATATATTTTCTTACAAGCTGTTATATATATACACACACATATATATACACACACATATATACACACATATATACACACACATATATATACATATATATACACACATGTATATATACATATATACATATATAGATATATACATATATACATATATATATACATATATACATATATACATATGTGTATATATATCCAAAATGCAACACTCACTTACGTTTTCATTAAAAGTCCTCTTAAAGTATACAATTTACACTTTTCTCATTTTCCAAAAATTTCTTATTGTTGGGTTGGACTCAAAGTGGGCTTTTAACTATTTTCTCAAGGCATCCTTCTTTCCAATACCAAAAATCTAACCATTAATTAGGAGTGACTATTTCACACCCTTTCTTTAGGAACTTCCATATCTTCCATTATCTATAACCTATAGACTCTTATTTTCCCTTTATCGGAACCTATTGTACATCATCAATCGGTAATCAAAACGAGGATCGACAATCATTAGGCTATCAAGACCCGATTAGGGAGTCATATACCATGCAATTTTAGGGACTTTTCCATATGCAACTCATAGGATTTTAGCATATACTATGTCTATATTTATAGTCAAAATACAAATACGTTCAATCAATGTTTCCTATTTTTTTTAGATTCAGTTAACCTAAGCTTTGATACCAAATGTAACAACCCACACTCCAGTGGGCCTAGAATTTTGCTGACCCAAAAATCCAAGTCCACTAAAAAATAAATTGTTGGTTTGGTATTCTGCAAAAGAGAATCTATATTTGAGCACTAATGGTAATAACTCATAGCGGAAATAAGTAAATATAATAGGTCATAATAATTACTGACACATAATTGACACCTCAAATGTCAAGTGTCTCATCCAGACCACTTCTCCAAAACAATACCAATATCTGCCCTACTAAATCCTATGGGTTGTAATAATGATGGGGTCAGAACAAAGTTCTAGTGACCGATAAATTGTACATCTTATACATAATACTAGCTTATGTCGGTTGTTCACCATTTCTTGTTATGTTATATTTATCATTAGTCGCTACACTACATCGCTACGTACGAACCATTCCCATCTACACCATGCAGATCCATATTCATATATACAAGTACATATATCCCGTCGCCCGCTAATGGATCTAGATACTATCCCCACTAGTATCTATCGCTCAGCACCTCGTAAGTATTCATCACCTTGCTGCATATGATCGTCATATCACTCAATGAAATCCTATAGTGCGCACCGACCACCTCCAGTCCATTAGGTCCTGTATTCTTCGGGAATTTTCACCTTGCCTACTTCATATATCATGGACTTTTGGCCCTACCCACCTCCACCCCGTTCGTGTTTTGAAGGAATCTCTGTATGGGTTAACTTGCCTTACCCTATCAAACAAACTAACAAACAACCATGGCGGTGCATAACCCAACTGAATCAATCCTGGTTGGCGGAAGAGATCTGTTAGGTTTAACCCCGTCCTTCCTGTTGATCGCAAGGGACTGATGTCGAGCTCGCTGAATATGCAAATCCTACCCTTGTTTTGGTACATGCGCACACCAGTCTTTGCGCACCCTGTTGCATAAGTCTGATCCCACCCATCGTCCATTTAGATTGCCTAGTGCAATCAAGACAATACCCTCCTCTAATAAATTTGAAGAAGACTACCAGTGCTGGTACAATCTCGGCATCCGCAAAGGCTCCGACCATTGCCTGCAATTACAACGGTTCCTTTTCAAACACCCACAGACTTGAAGGTATCCCTTTTATCTATATGCAAGCATATACTCTCCATGGGTCCTACTGGTTGGATATGTTTCTAGCATCCTAACCCACAAACAATTTATAATTATTCAGACCTGTCATAAACGCATATTAGAGGCTACATATATACATATTTCATATTCATGTATATTTATTCTTCTTACATTTCTTTACTGCCTCTAAATCATTTACGTTTTGACCCTATGTCTTCAGTTTACTATGCGTTTAAATTTTCACATAACAAATTCACTAACCACTTCTCATTTTCTGTCATCAATATCGTTGCTACTTCATTCTTTAGTTTAACTTTGATTTCTCTTTCATTTCATTTAATTATCAGACTTAATCCATTTCATTCAATTATTAGACTTAGTTCATTTCATTAAATTATCAGACTTAATCCATTTCATTAAATTATCAGACCTAATTCATTTCATTCAATTATCAAACTTAATCCATTTCATTTCCTACTTCGTTTTCTTGCCAATTACTCGGACTTCCTTTTTTTATTGTTTTTCACTTTATTAACTTTTTAGTTTGTTCTTACTTAAATATTACACCTTTGGGATTTCCTACATTTTAATAAATTGGAATCTAAACTTTAACAATTAACTGTTACACAATAAATTTCCATATTCTGTTACAAAAAGGTAGTTTGTGCGATATTTGTAATTACGAGGAGTTCTTTTTTCATTTACTGAAATAGACTGTTGATTCATGAGTTTTGATTCATGACACAAGCTTCAGAGATCATACGACGAGAATACTATACGAAAGCGACAAAAAGGAGAATAACCATATAATGCACACTACAAAGGAGACAAGACTACAATCTAGATATTAGTATGAATATTTTATTTCATTGAGTCTTAGAATATTGTTAAAATCATTCCTCAAGTAGTCACACATACACACAAAATGATTTATACAAAAATAAGTGTACACTGTGCAAATAACATCAGGTCGGCCGATCGACCAGAATCTTCGGTCGACCGACTCTATGTCCAGTGCACAGATATGCACCGTTTTATTTATATCTGTAAACTCAACTGACCAGCCCAGGTTTCTCGGTCAACCGACCAGAACATAACGGCTAGTTTTCTGAAGAGGTGCAATTATTCATGAAGAGGAATGTTCTTTAATCCAATAGAAATGGACACAACTCTTGATTGAAACTCTTCATGAAAGATTGTAACTATTCTACAACTATATAAGCATATTCAATTCATTTCTACAATCACCGATTCTTGTTTTAATTCTGAAATCTATTCTCTATTTATTTCTGCAAATAGAAGCATTCATTCTCATTCAATATCACTAGAATCCTTGAATTAATTCATATACTTCGATTCTACGTGATTATCTTCCTTCTAAATCTTCACACACATATATAATCTTGAGGATTTGATTATAGGAAAGTTGTACTATCAAAAGACAATCAGTGTTATTCAGAACACATTCGTCAACAAACTATTTGTATTAAGTTCAAGTCCTCTTCGGCTGTTGAGGCGGAAAAATTCCTGTTCGGCTGCTCAGGTGTCGTATACCTATTCCTCCGGGTTAAGTGAGGGGTTTAGTTTAAATCCAGAGGGTATTCTGGGACTGGACGTAGAACGGGAAGTTCGAACCAGTATAAAAATTCCTGGTGTGATTACTTTGATTTTTATTTTACTGTTATTACCAGTTTCCGCATTTATATACCATATTACACGATCCTTAGTACTACACGTACACTTACATTTGGTATCAGAGCAAGGTTATCCTATAACCATCACAAAGTTATTTGATATTTATTTCTAGTAATATGGCAACCACACAAACTAACGATGTTAACACTAACACTAATTCTTGTTTCACAGAAGGTCAATCAACTTCACGACCTCCACTTTTTAATGGTATAAATTACAATTATTAGTCAACTAGAATGAGAATCTATATGCAATCTAGTGGATTTGATATCTGGAATATTATACAAAGAGAGTACACGACTCCTACTGAAGAATACTCAACTTGGAGTAACACACAAAAACTAGATGCTACTTCAAATGCAAAGGCTATGAATATTTTATTTTGTGCATTAGATAGAAATGAATTCAATAGAGTTAGCATGTGCATTTCCGGTTATGAAATTTGGAGAACTCTTAAAGTATCGCATGAAGGAACGAACAAAGTTAAATTAAGCAAAATTTCTATGTTGAAAAATCAATTTGCAAATTTCAAAATGAGGCCAAATGAATCTATAAATGACATGTACTCTAGATTTCAGGATATTTATCATGCTTTATTATCATTAGAACAAAAGTTTACTGATTTTGATGTTGTTACAAAAATCTTAAATTCTTTAACGGAAGATTGGGAACGAAAAGTCCTAGCTATTGAAGAAGCAACTGATTTGTCAACATTAAAACCAGAAGAATTGATAGGTAATTTAATGTCCTACGAAGTAAATTTGCAAGCAAAAAGAAATGGAGCACAAGAAAAGAAAAATGTGGCATTTCAAGCAGAAAAAGATGATTCCGACTCAGATAATGAAGATATGGCAATGATCGCTAAAAATTTCAAAAAGTTTTTGAAATTCAACAGAAACAAATTCAAGGGAAACAAAAATAATTCCAACAACAATTCCAATAGCAGCAAACCATCATCTTCAACAATTGAATGTTATGAATGTCATAAGAAAGGACACATGAAGAAGGATTGTCCAGATCGTAAAAAGAATAATTTCAAGAAGGACAAAACCAAACGAAAAGCTTTTTCAGTCACTTGGGACGACACTGACTCATCATCCTCATCAGAGAGTGAAAGTGATAATGAACAAGCAAATGTATGCTTCATGGCTTCGTCAAACGATGTACCACATAAGAAGAGAGGAAAATGGATTTTAGATAGCGGTTGCTCAAAGCACATGACTGGAAACAAAGAAATGTTGTCAAACATTATATACTCAAATGGAGGAGCAGTCACCTTTGGAGATAACTCAAAAGGATATATCATCGACAAAGGCGATGTCAGTAGCAACGGTACCTCTAATTTACCTCTCATTACCGATGTTTTATTAGTTAAAAACTTAAAACACAATTTATTAAGTATTATTCAGCTATGCGATAAAGGTTTTAATATAACTTTTTCAGAAAATAAATGTAATATTTCGATAAAAATCATAACACTATTTTCGAAGGAAAAAGAGATAAAAACATTTATATCTTAAATATGAATGTTAATAATAATTCAAATTTGTGTTTAGTAGCTAAAGAAAACGATTCTTGTCTTTGGCATAAAAGATTTTGTCACATCAATTTTAATACTATCAACAAACTAGCTAAAAACAAATTAGTTAAAGGTTTACCCAATATAAAATTCGAAACTAATATATTTTGTGATGCATGTAAATTAGGAAAATTAACAAAATCTTCTTTTAAATCAAAGAAAGTAATATCTACAGAACAACCACTTGAACTTTTACACATGGATCTTTTAGGTCCAACTCAAGTGTAGTCTATTAATTATAATAGATATGTATTTGTTATTGTAGATGATTTTTCTAGATATACTTGGATTTTCTTTTTGAAAAATAAAAGTGATACTTTTGATAATTTTAAAGTTTTTGTTAAAAGAATTCAAAATATTAAAAGTTTGAAAATTAAAAATATAAGAAGTGATCATGGAGGAGAATTTGAAAATGTAGCTTTTGAACAATTTTGTAACAAGAAAGGTATTAACCATAATTTTTCGTTTCCTAGAACACCACAACAAAATGGAGTTGTAGAAAGGAAAAATAGAACGTTACAAGAATGTGCAAGAACTTTATTAAATGGAACCACTTTATCGAAACACTTTTGGGCAGAAGCTGTAGCTACTGCTTGTTATGTATTGAATCGTGTGTCTATTCGACCATTAACTAAGAATACTCCATATGAACTTCTAAATGGAAGAAAACCAAATATTTCATATCTTAAAGTTTTTGGTTCTAAATGTTTTATTTTAAATACTAAAGATCAGCTAGGAAAATTCGATCCAAAATCCGATGAAGGAATATTCGTTGGATATTCGGAACGAAGCAAGGCTTATCGAATTTATAATAAACGAACTCAAATTATTGAAGAAAGCTTACATGTTTCATTTGACGAAAATTTTAAAAATATAAATCCAATTGTTACTATTGATTCTGATGATGAAACTACTCAGAATGAAAATAGTAATACAAATGAAAATTTTGATATTCATGAAACCAATACAAACATTACTCCTAATATAAAAAAATCTCCACCTATAATTTTACGAGATCATCCTGTGCAAAATATAATTGGAGAAGTTAATACGAATGTTAAAACCAGACATCAATTAAATCAAGTTGGTCATGTAGCTTTTCTCTCTAATATAGAACCTAAGAATATAAAAGAAGCATCAACTGATGACTACTGGATTCTTGCCATGCAAGAAGAACTAAATCAATTCGAACGAAACGAAGTTTGGGAACTCGTTCCTAGACCTAGTGATCAAACAGTCATCGGTACTAAATGGGTTTTCAAAAATAAAGCAGATGAACTAGGAAATATAACCAGGAATAAAGCTAGATTAGTTACACAAGGATATAATCAAGAAGAAGGAATTGATTACGAAGAAACGTTTGCTCCAGTCGCCCGACTTGAAGCAATACGAATCTTATTAGCTTTTGCGTGCTTTCATAATTTTAAACTGTATCAAATGGATGTTAAAAGTGCATTTTTAAATGGATACATAAAAGAAAATGTTTTTGTTGAACAACCACCTCTGTTTAATCATGAAAAATTTCCGGATCATATTTATAAACTCAAAAAGGCGTTATACGGTTTAAAACAAGCACCACGTGCTTGGTATGATCGTCTTAAGAACTATTTATTAGAATCTGGTTTTGAAATTGGTAAAGTAGATCAAACGCTTTTTATTAAGAAAACTAATAAAGATATTTTAATAATTCAAATATATGTTGACGATATTATTTTTGGCTCGACAAATGAAAAACTATGTCAGGAATTTTCGACGATAATGACAAATGAATTTGAAATGTCTCATATGGGAGAATTGTCATATTTTCTTGGATTACAAATTAAACAAATTGAAAATTGAATTTTTATTAATCAAGAAAAATATTGTTATAATTTAATTAAACGATTTGGTCTGGAAAACACTTCTGCCAAGCCAACTCCAATGAGCACAACTACTCATCTTGATAGAGACGAGGAGGGCAAAAGTGTTGATCAGAAGCTATATCGTAGTATGATAGGTTCGTTACTTTATCTAACAGCAAGTCGACCCGATATAATGATGAGTGTTTGTTTATGTGCTCGATTTCAAGCAAATCCCAAAGAGTCACATATGAGAGCAGTTAAACGCATTATTCGTTATCTAACTAAAACCAAAGATTTCGGACTATTTTATCCGAAAGAATGTCCTTTCGAATTAGTCTCCTATAGCGATGCTGATTTTGGAGGAAGTCGGACGGATCGAAAAAGTACGAGCGGAACATGTCATTTTATTGGACGTTCCTTAGTCTCCTGGTTTAGTAAGAAACAAAACTGTGTTTCTTTATCGACGTGTGAAGCAGAATATATATCTGCTGCTTTGGCATGTGCACAAGTCGTATATATGCAACAAACACTACAAGATTTTAATTGTCATCTTGAAAAAACTATAATTTATTGTGATAATACTAGTGCAATAAATCTTTCAAAAAATCCGGTCAATCACTCACGAACAAAACACATCGATATTCGTCATCACTTTCTTCGTGATTGTTTGGAAAAAGGATTAATAAATTTAGAATTTATCAATACTGAAAATCAAATTGCTGACATTTTTACTAAACCACTAAATGAAAATATTTTTATAAAACTTAGACGTGATTTAGGTATAATGTCGTTTAAAGATTTATGAATAAAAATATGCAAAAATATCGGAAAACAAAAATTGTTTTATTTCTGACCAAAGTGGAACTCGAACTCGTGACCTCTGACTTGCTTGTTAGATGTTGTGTTATAGCTACTTGAGCTATGGGTGTTTCTTGTTTTAGTTCTCTTTAAAATTTGTTTTATCTGTTTTGTTTTCAGGAAAACTATATTTAGCTCTTATGTTATAAATCATACATTTACAAACAATTTTATTCTTAAAATTCTATGATTATAGTTAAAATTAGTTTCAATCCACAAATTTTTCAGCAAATAGATGTTTATATATATGTACTATGCTTATCTTTTAGAACATATACTAAGAAAATTTTAAAAACAAAACTTGAAAAATGTCTTCAAACAATGACTACTATAACTCTGAAAATTCTCATCTATCATACACATCTCCGGACGATGATGGTTCCGACCGCATCCCTGAAAATGGCCCCTATCCTACCTTTCCCATGCCTAAACGTGTTCTAGACTTCTCCTCTCCAGATAAAGACCCCCGACATGGGTGGAAACCATGGGAAGACTCCCATACAGGCTATACACCTGAAAAGAAAAAAGGGAAGAATACGATGGTAATATCTCCAACCACCAAACAAAAAATTGATGAAATACATCACTACCAACGACAACAAATGGATATGCAACGGGAACTCTACTATGAACAAAAAGTCACGGCAAGACGTTTAAGTTTTCTAGAAAAGATTGCCATGAAAATTTGTTCATCAAAGAATGATGATGTTGCTGAACCTTCTTATAGACCCTCATCCTCGTCAAATCCTGTTCAAACTCCAATAACTCCAAGATGGTCACCGATAGAAGATGTTCCATCTCCAAACTCATGGGAACGCAGATTTTAAACGGTGGCTAAGCATGTTATATATATATATATGTATGTATGTTGTTGGTGTTACAAATAAGATGTATAGTGCATTGATAATAAAATATATTTCTATATTTGTATTATATATAAAACTGCAAAAAATGCACTCCTAACAGGGTCGGTCGATCGGACACCCTGAGTCGGTCAGCCGAACCCTTCCCGAGAATTACAAACAAACATTTCCAACAGGGTGGTCTACCAAATACCCTGAGTCGGTCAGCCGAACCCTTCCCGAAAGTTTTAACACCTTTCAGATTAGCAGCTCGGTCAGCCGACCCAGTCTTTCGGTCGACCGAACGTAGAAAACTGCTACTTCTATTTTCTTTTTAACAACCCATCCATTCACTTTTCAACTTACCTCTTCACTCTTACTTTCCCAATTACAGTTTTTTAAACCTAGCCCCCATTAAAACTTCTCAAATTCTTTTCTTCCAAAATCAAATGGCTCCCAAGAAGAAATCAAAGACAACCGGTGGCTCTTCTTCATTTACTCCAGTGGATACACAAATTGCTTCATGGCTAGTTAATGATATAGCTCTTCAAAGATGGATACAACTTCAAGATGCCAAAATCTTTGAAGAATCATTTGTAAGTTATCCTGACTTTGCTTCCTACGGTATTGAAAGTGCCGCCCTTGAGAGTGGTCTTGATACATTCCTTGACCATAGGAAAAATAACTTGAAAATCAATCATATAATGGTCAAGTTATTCCTAGCGAACCTCAACTTTGTAAATCCACCGAGAAACACTGAAAATTGTATTTGGACATCGGTTTGTGGCACTTCGATTTTCCTTTCCATTGATCGAATTAACCACATTTTGGATGCTAGACCGGGTGGTATCTCATTACATGATGTAGATTGTAACATATCAACTCGTGACCGAATAAGCCATCTATTTTTCGAAGATGATGCACCGGATTTTAGACAAACATCATCGCTTAGACCAAAAGCTCGACTCCTTCATCGATTCATGATGAAATCTTTAGTTCCTAGAGGTGGTTCATATCATCTCGTATATCCCGAAAATTTTAAAGCATTGTATGCTATTTGTAGGATAATACGAGTTAATTGGTCACAACTTCTTATGGATGAATTTCTCTCTTTTAACCAAGGAAAGATGCTCCATATTTATTATGGAGAATACATAATGAGATTGATCAATAGTTTCGTCATCAATGCTTCGGAATCCGAAACCTCCAAAGTCCATATGTTTGATTCACGGACCATAAAATTAATGAAATTACCCGATGTTCCACCTCGATTTATTAGATTTGAGCAATGGAGTGAGACTCCGAGAGAACAACTACGTCGTAGCTATTCTACACCTCAACCATCTACTCATGCTACAGAACGTATAACCCGTCAATCCTCAATTCAACGACCAACTCCCGGAATGAGTACGGAAGCGGCCATTGATATTTTGGCACAAAATAAACTAGCCTTGGATAGTCGGCTACGAAAAATTGATGGTCGTTTTAAGAAAATCAAGGGCTTCTTCGTAAATTTACGGGATGCCTTATCATGTACTTCCGAAGCCGGTGCCTCCTTTGTTGCTCCCGGAAAAAGACCCACACCAAATTTCTCTTGGTCTACTTCAGATAACACAAGTTCTGGTACATCCGGAACTCATGCTCCTCACACTCAAAGACGTGGTAAGGAACATGTTCCTCCGGAAGAAAATATTCGTCCAGAATTTTGGGATTCCGATGATGATGAGGAGTAATCGTATTGTTTTACAATTTAATTTCAAGAATCTCTTTATGAACAATATGTTTTTTATTAAATGTTGTGTACTAAGCAAACATCTTTAATTATTCCTATTTTGTTTTGAATAGGTAATATTTAAAACTCAATGATTCGCATTTCTTTTACATATTACATCTAGTAAGTATTCCTTTTTGTCGATGACAAAGGGGGAGAAATGTATGAAAGCTAACAAATTTTTTGCAGAAAAGTCGTCATATATTCAGGGGGGAGATTTATAATATAGATAAGTTCTACTTCGTCACATAAGTATTGTCATCAATCAAAAGGGGGAGAATGTTGATTCATGAGTTTTGATTCATGACACAAGCTTCAGAGATCATACGACGAGAATACTATATGAAAGCGACAAAAAGGAGAATAACCATATATTGCACACTACAAAGGAGACATGACTACAATCTAGATATTAGTATGAATATTTTATTTCATTGAGTCTTAGAATATTGTTAAAATCATTCCTCAAGTAGTCACACATACACACAAAATGATTTATACAAAAATAAGTGTACTCTGTGCAAATAACAGCAGGTCGGCCGATCGACCAGAATCTTCGGTCGACCGACTCTGTATCCAGTGCACAGATATGCACCGTTTTATTTATATCTATAAACTCAGCTGACTGGCCCAGGTTTCTCGGTCAACCGACCAGAACATAACGTCCATTTTTCTGAAGAGGTGCAATTATTCATGAAGAGGAATGTTCTTTAATCCAACAGAAATGGACACAACTCTTGATTGAAACTCTTCATGAAAGATTGTAACTATTCTACAACTATATAAACATATTCAATTCATTTCTACAATCACCGATTCTTGTTTTAATTCTGAAATCTATTCTCTATTTATTTTTGCAAATAAAAGCATTCATTCTCATTCAATATCACTAGAATCCTTGACTTAATTCATATACTTCGATTCTACGTGATTATCTTCCTTCTAAATCTTCACACACATATATACTCTTGATGATTTGATTATAGGAAAGTTGTACTATCAAAAGACAATCAGTGTTATTCAAAACACATTCGTCAACAAACTATTTGTATTAAGTTCAAGTCCTCTTCGGCTGTTGAGGCGGAAAAATTCCTGTTCGGCTGCTCAGGTGTCATATACCTATTCCTCCGGGTTAAGTGAGGGGTTTAGTTTAAATCCAGAGGGTATTCTGGGACTGGACGTAGAACGGGAAGTTCGAACCAGTATAAAAATTCATGGTGTGCTTACTTTAATTTTTATTTTACTGTTATTACCAGTTTCCGCATTTATATACCATATTACACGATCCTTAGTACTGCACGTACACTTACATAGACAATATAAAATATAGTAACTACCTTTAATTTGTACATCTCTTTCTTTTATAGACCTATATTTATTCCTTGTCATTTCAAACATCACACTTTTGCTAAATTTAAACTTACAATGATATACATTCCATTGAATTAAAATATCATTAAAATCCCAAAGGTCCAATTAACTTTTTTTTGGGTCTCAATCACCAATATCAAATAAAATGAGATCCCAATTCATTATGTTTTCAGTTAAGTAATATGACGTAAAATTGATAACGAAAATCATTTCGCAATTACAAAATTAAATCTAATCATTATGCTTCTGTAATTATCAATAAAAACATATTGGCAAGTTTACAGTCTTCAATATTTCATATATATGAATCTATTTAAAATTAAATTATCAGACTCAGGCATATAGGAAAGATCTGCAATAATATAATCTAATATTATATAAAAATATATAATATTCTCACTCACCTTTAATTAGCACTTCCAAATCTCTAGATCTAATACAGATCTAGCCCTACTATCTATATTGCCGACTTTTTGACTCCTTATTTGGATCCACGGAAAATTATTTGTACAGATCTAATTAGAAATTGGGTTAGGGAAAAGAGATTTAGATTTAGACATATTAATTAAAACCAGATCTAAAAGTTTACCTTTGATATAAAAACCTGATTTGAACCTATTTCCTATCCTCTATTCTTTCCTATTCTTCTCCAAAGTGTATCCGTGCAATCTAGATCTATTTCAGTGCATTTAGAAATTTTGGTGCAGAAAGAAAAATGGCAAAGCTTCCGCGCTCATTAGAAAAATAACGAGTTGGATGTGTAGCCCTAGGTACTAATTTATTGAGGTTCAAATAAGCGCCAACTGTTAGATGGAAATAGATTAGATCTGGGCCACACAGCCTTAAGTTGCAGTTGCCAACAAAACAAGGCAGGTTGACTGCCACATGACCTAGGTCGACCGCCCATGGTCAACCCTGCCTAGATCATGGTCGACCTGACTAGGCCAAAATTGTGTATTTTTTAGCATTGGTTGATTTAGTTGATTTGTCACCATTTATTCCCCAATCCACGTTAACTAGCATTATCTTATGGCTCAATTAATTTTCTTAAATGTTAAGTTACCTTTAACTTTAATGGTGTTAATAAACCATTAATTAATTTCAGAAATTATTTCCTTGATTACATATACAATTATTTCCAACTACGAAAATTGAAATGCTGATAACTTTATCATTTGAACTCCGATTGGAAAAGTATATATTTGAAAATTGATTAGAAAATTGCCACGAATCCAATGGTATAAGTTTCGTGGTGAATTTTCAAAGTTTGTAAAAATTCTATTTTTCACTGTTTATTATTTATTGATTAATAACTATTTTAATTAATTGATGTAAAAACATGGGGTGTTACGAATCTTCTGTTTCTTGCTTCCATATCTTGATTTCTTGTAATCTGCATACGAGCCTTAATAAGATACAGAAGAATGGTTTAAGAGAGAGGGGAGAATACATACTTATATATAGCAAATACAAGTACGGTACTATAGCGTTATCCCATACACCAATCTTATTCTCGGATTCATTGGATTATTTTTTTAAAATTATGTAATCCTTTAAGTTTTACATAAACATATGCTCTGATACCAATTTGTAACATCCTCCACTTTGAGCCCCGAACTAAGCGCTACGAATGCTGCAATCATCCATAGTATTAATATCCGGTGAAAAATGTGGCTATGTTAATCATATTAATAATCAAAAGCATATGAATATGAAAATTTTTAAACACGATTTAATAACAAGTTTTCACATTTCATCTCACAATTAAGATTTCATATTCATTATATAATCCCATTTGATTCCACGTTCAGCGAAAAAATAACCATTACACAATACTCCAAGAGCGATATATGAATATGCCCTCTTAGTTGATCAGAGTCTACTGCTACCCGACGGTTATAATTTTCATCATTACATCCGTTCAAAAAAATAAACTACACAACAGATTAAATAATACTCTTAATATAGCTAGCTTGCATCATGCACGTCTTTGGAAGCTTATTCGTCTAACTGGATACCTGATATCTCTTACTCCTAACCTACTCAAATGAGTACCCAAGCGTTTAAGGGGAAAAACAAAAAAGTCGGGTCAGACAAAATGTTCGGTCTGAATAATAACCTACTATCTTGAACCACATAGATATCTAGTGAGACCACGCCGATGAGTGGAACAGGTTTTCCCCTTACTAGTATCTTAATAAGCTTATAAACCATATACTGTGCTCCTGCATCCACAACAGCTAAACATAATAACATAATCACATGTTGTATGCAACAGAGTATGTCTAACTCATATGTCAATTTAGGGTTATATCTACCCTAAGTTCACCCATTCTCACAAAACTGACTATCTGTCTCAACTCATGGTTTTCCTGGAGTCACTATGAACCAATTAGTTTTCATGGGCTGACTAATAACCTATCAAAATTCCTAAGGACTACCTATCCTGAATCATAATTTTCATAGGATCACCGAGAACCTAATTATTCCTACCAATAATAATTTCCAATCATGTTTTTCATAGGATCACTATGAACCTATTGGAGTTCTCAAATAACATTTCTCAAGTCATAGTTTTCATAAGATGACTATGAACCTATTGGACTTTTCCAGTACCATATATTCAAATCATAGTTTTCATGGGATCACTAGGAACCTGTTGAATATCTCCAATAACATTACTCAAGCCATAGCTTTCATGGGATGACTATGAACCTATTGCAACCTTCAAATATCATATCTCAAATTATAATCTTTTAATCTGCATGGGCATCCTACACCTTTGATCTACCTGATCTTGTGGATGTAATTCTACTCACTCAGGAGTTAAATCTGAATATACTCATTATTGGTTAACCTACTAGTTATGCTGCCCTTAAATATCCCAAAATGCAGTTAAGAGTCATGATGATGTGAGTATGACAAAAATACTTATGCAAATTAACTGATCAAATACAAGAACATATATCATCCATCATTCAAATATGTTCAATCAGTTGGCATCTTATAATTACTTAATCTTAAGTAATAACTTTCTTTGGTATTTCAGTATCAAAACTTGGTCTAGACAATAATTTATACCTTGAAAACATTTATCATTATATATGATTAATCCCATTAATTCATATTTAAAACAAGGAAAATATGGCCCATTACTTTTCTAATTTCTCATGCCAATTTATAATCCATTTTAATATTGCCATGTATACTTTCGGTAATAATCTCTGCTATCCGTGAGAAATCCTTGATGAATCTTCGGTAATAGCCATCTAATCCATGAAAGCTTCTTACCTTGGTCACTATCTCGGGTCTCTTCAAATTATTTACAACTTCAATCTTAGCTTGATCCAAAGATAGCCCTTTTTCTGAAACTACATTGCCAAGAAACTCCATTTCTCTTCTTCAGAAATGACGCTTCGAAACTTCATTTTTAGTTGATGTCGTCTCAACGTCTCAAGCACTATTCTAAGATGAATCTCATGATCTCTCTCTTCTTTAGAATATATCAAAATGTCATAAATGAACACCAACACGAACCTATCTAAGTGCTTTCAGAAAATTCGGTTCATTGAGTCCACAAAGAAAGGGGCTCATTTGTTAATCCGAATGGCATTACTAACCACACATATGAACCATATATTGTTCAAAACACCATCAAAGAAATATTGCCCTCCGCAATCCTCAATTAATGGAACCCTATCGCCAAAACCAACTGGGAAAACACTTTGGCTTCATTCAACTGATCAAATAAATCATAAATTCTCGACAAAGGATGTCTATTATTTATTATCTTCTCATTCAACTTACGAAAGTCAATACACAATCTTAATGACCCATCCAGTTTCTTTACGAACACTACGGCCGCTCACTAAGGTGAATTGCTTAGTCTAATAAAATTCTTTCCTTCTAAGTCCATCAGCTGCATCTTTAACTTCTTTATCTCAGTAGCTGTCATTCTACTAGGCGATCTACTTATGAGTTCAGCTCCAGGTACAAGATTTAACCGAAACTCAAAAGCTCGTTTCGATGCCAGTCTTGTAACAGGCTTAAACATATCTGCGTACTCTTTTACAATTAAAACCTGATTTACTTCCTCCTTTTCTTCCATTGCACCCAATCAAACGCAAACATCCTAACTCAAATCCTTAACCGAGTATATAATTCGATCATGGCTATTTGGGTTTCTTAATGATATCTCCCTATACAGGAAAAATGTCCTAGCCTCATATCTGCTCAACCAATCCATACCCAAGATGGTCCCACAACCTGCAAAGTCAAACATATACAAATTGCAGGCAAAAGCAAGACCTAACAACTCAATCTTTAATAGGTCACATCATATTCCTAGAGTTGCATACCCTCCTGTCGGATTCATAGTCGTTATAGAAGTAACAAGGTATGATGGTTCTAATTCTAACTTATCTACCAAACACTACGAGATAAAAGAATGCGATGCACCTGTATCAAGTAATACTCAAACTGGTATGTTATGAATCAAAATTATACCTTGCATCATAGACTTTCCTTTCTCCACAGCAATCGATCTAGAAGATGATGGTTCCAAAGCAAAGACCTTTCCTTTATATGCTCTAGCTAGCTTTGGACACTGATTCATATAGTGCTATATTTGGTTGTAGTTGAAACACTTCACACCTTTCATTTCTGCAACCTTCTTTCCCTTATCAGGTCGACACTCATGAGCAAAATGTGCTTTATTGTTGCACTTAAAGCAAACAAGATCAGCTTTTACTTTCTTGGCAACTCCACCCTTCTGAGCTCTCTTCTTCTTGAAGAACTTCCTCTACTTATTCTGAGAACCTTGAGTCTCCACGGACTTCTCCTTCCCAAAAGTCGCAAGCATCTCCCCATTCTTTATAGCCATTTCCACCACTACATTACTCGGATCTAAGAGATGTAGCATAGTCGCCTTAGCAGTCTCCGACCTCAAATCTCAAATAAACTTCTCATTCCTATTAATCACGGTGTCAATGGTAGCATACCCGTACCTTGACAGCTCATCAAACTTCATAGCATATTCCAACACTGACATTTCCCTCTGTTCTAATTCCATAAACTTCCTAAGCATGGTTGACTTGGCTACATCAGATAAAAGCCTCTCCTTAAACCTCCCATGAAATTCAACCTAAGTCAATTTCTCTTCTAGTACACCTACGGTCACTCCGTTCCACCAGT
The DNA here is from genome assembly GCA_030737815.1 of Allium fistulosum. NCBI lineage: Eukaryota > Viridiplantae > Streptophyta > Magnoliopsida > Asparagales > Amaryllidaceae > Allium > Allium fistulosum. The sequence continues at coordinate 927,697,162 of CM060905.1, forward strand.
ACAATGCTGATCCTTGCAACTGCCTAGAAACTAATCTCTTTTTCTACTCATCGTTCAACCCTGGATCAGCAAAAATCCTCTCATAGTGCAATAGCCGGTTCTCTACTTCAATAGCATCCTCAGTTCCAAGAAAAGGCTTTCCTCCAAGACTACTATAAATAAGATTCAAATTGGCATAGTTATTTCCAACTAGCACCACGGGATTTGCTCCTCCCGCATTAGCGGCATTACCTTAAGCCAAACTTGCAGTAGTTCTAACTTGCATCATGTTGACAAAGAACTAATACATAGTCCCCATATCTACTGGTGCGGTTCCAACACCTACATTAGCATTTGCATTTTGATTAGCATTTGTCCGTCGACCTTGGTTCTTTTTAGTATTGGGTCGAACATTTCCATTGGTTGTAGTGCTTCATCTACCTTGATTCACTCTTCTGTTTTCTGCATCCATATCTTGCTTTCTAATAATTTGCATACAAGCCTTAATAAGATACATAACAGTTTAAGACGAAGGGAAGAATACATACTTATATACAGTAAATACAAGTACGTTACTATAGCATTATTTCATACCCCAACCTTATTCTCGGACTCATTAGATTACGTCTTTAAAATTATTTTAATCCTTTAAGTTTTACATAAACCTATTCTCGGACTAATTTCTGGTGACAAAATGCGGCTATATTAATCATATTGATAATCAGAAGAACATGAATAAAAAAAAGTAAACAAGATTTCATAACAAGTTTTCACATTTCATTTCACAATTAAGATTTCATATTCATTACATAATCTCATTCGATAAGATAATTTCATTCAATCCCACGTTTAGAGAAAATATAATTTTTACAAAATATTCCAAGAACGAAATATGAATATGCCCCTTTTGTTGATTAGAGTCTACTACTACATGATAGTTATAATTTTTGTCATTACATCCATTCAAATAAAATAAACTACACAATGGATTAAATGAAACTCTTAATATAGCTAGCTTGCCTTCTGCACGTCTTTAGAAGCTTATTCATCTAGCTGGAAACCTGAAATTCCTTACTCCTAACCTACTCAAATGAGTACCCAAGATTTTAAGGGTAAAATCCAAAACTTCGGGTCGGACATAAAGTCCAATGTGAATAATAATCTACCATCTCGAAGCACTTAGATATCTAGTGAGACCATGCCACTGAGTGGAACAGGTTTTTCCCTCACTGATCTCTTAATCAACTTATAAACCATATATTATGCTCCTACATCAACAATGGTTAAACATAATCACTTGAATTATGCAATGGGGTAAGTTTGACTTAACTGTCAATTTAGGGTTATATCTACCCATCACCCATTCTCATAAAACTATCTACCTCAACTCATGGTTTTCCTAGGGTCACTATAAACTTATTAATTTTCATGGGCTGAGTAATAACCTATCAAAATTCTTAGCGACTACCTGTCTTGAATCACAGTTTTCATGGAATCACTAAGAACCTATTGGTTCCTACCAATAACAATTTCAAATCATAATTTTCGTGGGATCATTATTAACCTATTAGATTTCTCCAATAACATCTCTCAAATCATAGTTTTCATAGGATGACTATGAACCGATTGGGCTCTTCCAATACCATATATTCAAATCATTTCAGAGGATCACTAGGAACCTATTGGATATCTCCAATAACATTACTCAAGCCATATTTTCATGGGATGACTATGAACCGGTTGGAAATTTCTAATATCATATTTCAAATTATAATCTTTCTATCAGCCTATACATCCTACACCTTTGATCTACCTGATCTCTTGGATGAAATTCCTCTCACTCAAGTGTTAAATCTGATTATACTTACCAATGGATCAACCTACTTGTTATTCTGCCCTTAAATATCCCAAAATTCAGTTATGGGTCATGATGATGTGAGTATGATAATAATAATTATGTAGATTAACCGATCAAATACTAGCAAAAACATATAGCATCCATCATTCAAATATGTTCAATCAATTGCCATCTTATAATTACTTAATCTTAAGTAATAACTTTCTTTGGTATTTTCATATCAAAACTTGGGCTAGCCAATAATTTATTCCTTGAAAACATTTATCATTATATATGATTAATCCCCTTAATTTATATTTAAAACAAGGAAGATATGACCCATTACTTTACCAATTTCTCATGCCAATTTATAATAAATTTTAATATTGCCATGTATATTCGCTATTAATATAAGGATGTCGCACCTCTTCATTATAGGGCATAACGCCATAAAATAGAATATGTTCATCATTGAAAATTTACAGCATCAATATGGCCAATATGGGACGTCGCATCCCTTTATATCAAGTCTTTTAAAATAATTATGCTTTTATAAAAGTATAAGGCTATAATGTCGAAATCAATGTTGTCGTAACATAGAAATTTTTATAGGTCACGGAAACTATTGAATATAGCCTTTTATTCATAAAATACATAAAAGCCAACATTGATGACATGCGGCATCAATATCATTAACCATTTATATCAGACGCTTTAAAAACAATAAGGGAAACACTGATGACTTCTGACGTCAATGCCATAAAATGATAATGATTTTATAAAACTAGGCTATTATGCCGCTATAAAATAGAATACCGCACTTGATAACAGGCGACATCATTACTATTTTTTATCTACGCCGCAAGTATGTAGATATGAGCGACATTGATGCTATAATACTTCTATCTCATAAGTAATACTAGCGGCATCACTACCCTAGACTATAGTGTCAAATAGGAAGCTTGTGGAATAAATTTAAGAATGCTGAAAACTATCGGCATTGATAACTCACGACATTAAACATTATACCCATGAGATGCGATATTCCTATGAAATCAATGGTGGATGCGTGACCCCATACATCACATATACTTACGTTATATGTACCACATGCATTACTTTATATCAATACCGCCTATTGTCAATGCCGAACGCCATGGCAATGCCGCATATCAATGGCATTGTCATAATTATCATAAAATTATTTTATTTCTATTAAAAGAAATTCCTTTTTACCAACTTTTATTCTTTGTTAACTTTTTATTGGTGAATAAAATACTTCACCCAAATTGTTTTCAGATAAACCGCCGCACGTCGTTTTCTTTCCTAAAAAAAATTTCGCACCCATCAAATATTATTAATTATTTAATATTTATTTATAAGATTTTCTAGCTTAATAAATTTATATAAAATCATAATCTCCTTGGAAAAATCATAAAAATTCACCAAAAAATTAACATATTCTTTAACATATAAAAATTTTAGGACCAAAATCATTATTTAATTATTATTAATAATTAAAAACAAAATAAATGCCCTTCCTTCCTAGGAAATTCATAAAATATACCCACTAATTTGGAAAATTATGAAACTAAAAACTCATCTCCAAAATTATGCTTTACACAACACTCAAAGATCAAATCATTTGGAAATCAGAAACTAAGGTTTTGACCATAAACCTATCATGATATTTTCATAAAAATTCCAATAATTCATTATTTAACCAACCAGTGGTAAAATCAAACATGACACATCATATCATCATTAACGAGTCAACCAATTTAGATCCAAAACCAACAAGAATAAAAATGAGATGGTTTATTATATTTCACTTTAAATTAGATGTTGGAGTTAGGATTTGATTTAGTTTTCCTAAGCTTGGCCTTATAAATGCCTTTTGATTTCGTTTTCCTTCTACCTTAATTAATGGCCGACCCATTTCCTCTTTGCAATTGTGTACGAATGTAAAAATAAGAATGAAAGAGAGGGTGAGGGTTTAAGAGATAAATGAAAGATCTATTCCTAAACGCTTTAAAACCCTAAATGCTTTAACTGCATAGTTATCAACAACCAGTATGTAACATCTCCCATTCCAAGATCCAAAACTAACTGCTACAGATGCTACAGTCATCCATATTTATAAATTATCGATGATAAAATGCATCTATATTAATCATATCAATAATTAGAAGCACATGAATATGAAAAATTTTCAAACACAATTTAATAACAAATTTTCACGTCTTATTTCACAATTGGTATTTCATATTCATTACATAATCTCATTCGTATTCCCACATTTAGAAAAAATATAACTTTAAAAAAAAATCTCCAAGCGCGACATATGGAGATGCCCCTTTGGTTGATCAGAGTCAAATACTTGGCAATTATACAACTTTGGAATTACATCCAAATAGATAAAACAAAAATACACAGCGGAAATAGATAAAGATCCTAATAGCTAAATTGCCACATGCACATCTCCGAAAGCTTATTCGTCTATCTGGATGACCTAAAGTCCCTTACCCTGGACCTACTCAAATGAGTACCCGAAAGTTTAAGGGGAAAATAAAAAATTCTGGTCAAACAACAGTCTGGTGTGAATAATAACCTACCATCTCGAACCGAATAGATATCTAGTGAGACCACGTCGCTGAGCGAAACGGGTTTTCCCTTCACTGGTATCTTAACCAAAACATAACAACCATATACGGTACTCTTGCAACAACAATGGTTAGAACATAAAAGATATCATTTATAATCATGCAACATATATTTGATTTCCCATCACAATTCATTAAATTACCCATCCTAATTTCAAATGACTACCCATCACAACTTAGACTGACTATCCCTCTTATAATTATGTGGACTACCTGTTTGCGCCAAAAATGGTCACAAACCCCGAATGTTGTGAAAGCACCAGTGTATGAATACAAATCAGCAATATTCAAACACAAATCTCAGAACTAAACAAACAACAAACAGCAATCCAGAAATAATGGACAAAAAACACGAGATTTATAGTGGTTCGGCTATCTCCGGCCTACGTCCACTCCAAAGTTTTTATCTTTTATTGATCGATGCTTCAAGATTACAATTTCCTATCGCGTAGTACAACGGATTTTATGTTTATAATCTGAATCTTAGGCAGCAATGGTGATCTGGAGTAAATCTGGCAGAATCCGGGCGCTCTTTAGCTCTCAAAATTGTCCGACCCCTTTTCTGAATGACCTGGGGCTCTATTTATAGGTGTAGGAGGCTGATATTTCGCCTAAACTGAAGGGAGACCAGTTCCAGTACGTCAGGGGGCCCACATGCCCGCTTTCTGGAAATCCGGGCCCACTTTGGGATCGATTCGAAGCTATGTTCGAATCGATCAAGAAATTGACCAATCGAGCTGAAATTTGGTATGGACATTCTTCAACATGTGCCCAAGCTACTGTGAAAATTTCATAGCATTTGGACTTGTAGATCTCGAGTTATGATCGATTCAATATTGCATTTCCGGTTGAATTCCTTCGGTCGAATCGATCCCATCGAATCGATAGGGTCGAATCGATGGATGGTGCGTGCATATGGTGATGTGGCGCACGCATTTCTCGGGTCAACCCATCTTTTTCTCCGAGTTTACTGGGTCGAGTCCATGGTTTTAGCCGCTTCCTCCTAGTTTCGAGGCAATCGATTCGAAGACATGCTTCTTCGGATCGATCGAATGGATGTTCGTTCGAATCGATCAAAGGAAGTATTGATCGATTCGAAGTTGTCTCCGCGGGGTAGATTCGAAGCTCTTTAGGGAATGGGGTCGGAGGTCTTCAACGCGAAAGATGCAAAGTGAAGTAGCCTCATCGATTCGAAGTGCTCCGACTTGTTGGATTCGAACGAAGGCAAACCTGATGGATTCGAAGAGGAATGACTTCATGGATTCGAAGCACTACAACTGGATGGATACGGAGTGATGTTATCTAATGGATGCGAACAACGGTCGTCTGATCGATTCGAACAGAGCAACTTGATGGATTCGAACAGACTACCACTTCAGTTTCCTGATGGATACGAATCTGTTGGATTCGAATCGATCATCACCCCACCTTTTTTGATGGATACGAACAGCATGTCCTATCAACTTGTATCGATCATATCTCCTCCATACGAACTCCGATTAACCTGAAATTTGAAACGTAGCCTCTCCGAGTCCTCATCATCATCTCCAATCGATTCCGTCCTGATCGGAGCTCGGCCAAATTTTGACGATATCCATTGCAGCCTTGTTTCCAAGTGAACTCCAACCCTGACATCCATCCTTTCTTGTCGATTCGTTTGGTATTCCGGCTTTGACCAAAATGCGGGATAACATTTTCCCCCCAAAACATGCCTTGTGATAAGAAGGCGTGTTTTGAATAGTTCCGTATCTGATATTCAAAGTCCATAGCCACATCATCCAAGTGCATCATCCTTGACTGCTCGGAGTCGATGCCCAACTCCAAACCCAATAACCAAAGCCTTAGACAAATCCATATCCGTTTGAACCTGACGACCAAATCCTAATCCATCCTTATCAAATAGCCAATAACCGAATCCAGGACCTCTCCGGGTCGATATCCAAATCCATAACCTCTCTGGGCTCTTGCCAAGCGCAATCCACACCTGACGACCGTGGTCCAGTGTCCCTGGACGTAAGTAATGCCATGGCTTAAGTCCTAAGCCGAATCCTGGTCACTCCGGACCCTTGTTGAGCATAGTCCATACTCAACGACCTGAAACAATAATCGATAGTAGGGGGCCTAAGTCCTAGGCCGAATCCTGGTCACTCCGGACCCTTGCCGAGCATGGTTCATACTCGACGACCTGAATGAGTCACTTTACCGCGTTCGGGCAGAACGACTCACCCCTTGCCAGGCATAATCCATACCTGACGACCGTTTATCAAAAACCAAAAAGAATCCAATCAAGATCCAATCCAAATCAAATCGGAAAACCAGAAATCAAAATCATCATCCAAAACGGAGAACAATCATCCGAATGAATGCCAAAACCAGAAAAACAAACAAAATCAGGAGTTCAATCCAAACTCCAAAAACCAAACCAGAAAACTAAGTATCCAATCCAAAAACAAAAGATAGATTTCGCAAACCATGGCTTTGCGGTTTATCACCATTCAGAGCATGCCTAGGGGCTATCTCCGTCCCCATACATGTGTAAATGACTTGGTTGCTCGCCAATGGTTTGTTACTTATTTCATATTATCCTGGTCAATGGATAACCAATCGACCATCATTCCTGGGCCTCATGCCTTCATGGCTTGAGGTGGGCGGTGGTTGCTCCTGCTCCACCGTCGCATTCCGTACTCCAACATACTGCCTCAACTGTCCATTCCTCACATGCTCCTCAATTATGTCCTTTAAATGCCTGCAGCTGTTGGTATCATGCCCGTCCAAATCGTGGAAGAGACAATGCTTTCCTGATGCCCTCTCCCGCTCGGATGGTTCTCTCCTAGCCGGCCTTCGGTAAGGAAGGCGATTCCGAGTTTCCATGTATATCCGCTCCTGCGTCTCGTTTAATTCTGTGTATGTGGAAAACTTTGGATCCTTCCATTGCTTCCTGGTTTTTCCTAAATCGTCATCCAGCTTCCTTTTTCCTTTATCTTTATCCGAGCTTTCGTTGGATGGTCCTCCACCCCCAGTCACATTCACCTCCTTTAACTTTAAGTCCATACATGCATCTTCTTGCCGAAGGAACCTTTCAGCTTCATGGAAGAATTCCCCGAGATCCAGTGGCGGGTCTCGTACTAAAGATACCTTAAAATCTGAATCCTCTCTGACTCCCGACACTACCGCCATCAAAACCATCGATGGATCCGGCCGATCCACCGAAGAAACCGCCGCATTAAATCGAGTTAAAAATTCTCTAAGCGATTCGTCCGCTCTTTGCTTTACCGATGTTAACGTCATCACGTTCTTAGGTCTTTTGATATGAACCCGAAACTGTCCCAAAAACCTGTCCACCAATTCCCTCCAATTCCTGATAGATCCTTCCTCCAGCTGCCTAAACCACATTGCCGCTAGGTCTGTCAAGTATAAAGGGAAACATCTGGCCATTACTTCGTCCGATGCCCCCAGCACTTCCATGTGTCTAGTGTATCTCATCAAATGATCAGTCGGGTCAGCCTTTCCATTATATACTTCCACGCTAGGTAACTTGAACTTAGGTGGATTCTGAGCCATCCTGATTTCCCGAGCGAACGGACTCCTGTTCACTCCTTCCAAGTCTCTATTGGTCGAACCTCCACGCATAGTCTTCCTAATGATTTCCATTAATCCAGCATTGCCTGTTAGGTGTTGCCCCCCATGCTCCCGAGGGAATTCCGGCACATATTCTTCATGTGGCTCATTAGCCGCAACGTTGGCTCTAGCCTGTTGAACTCCTTCCAAAGGTCCTTCTGCATGGGATCCTGTGGGCCTGCCCCCAAGCCCTTGTTGATTACCTTCCGGTTCTGTATTCTGTCCTCCATTGGGTTCTGCAACCCTAGTTCCTTGTTCCACATTTGCAGTCGCTATAGTTGGTCCAAGGTTCTGTGTTCCTGCAGCTCTCATCTGCTCGAAGAAAGTCTGCATCATATCCTGTTGACTCTTCAGCAACCTCTCATGTAATGAATTCGCCATAGCTTCCATTTCGTCTCTGGTAATGTAAATCGAAGCTCGTCCTTCTCCAGCTTCGGAGGATGCCTCTTGACTTCCTCCTTGTTGGCTTCTCTCAGCTCTTTGTCTTGTTTGTCGAGTCATTGTAGCGTCAATCTAAATCCTTCAAACTTTCAAATCTAAACTTTAATCCGATGTAACGGGTGCTAGTCCTTCTCAGTGAAAGCACCAAAGTGTTTGCGCCAAAAATGGTCACAAACCCCGAATGTTGTGAAAGCACCAGTGTATGAATACAAATCAGCAATATTCAAACACAAATCTCAGAACTAAACAAACAACAAACAGCAATCCAGAAATAATGGACAAAAAACACGAGATTTATAGTGGTTCGGCTATCTCCGGCCTACGTCCACTCCAAAGTTTTTATCTTTTATTGATCGATGCTTCAAGATTACAATTTCCTATCGCGTAGTACAACGGATTTTATGATTATAATCTGAATCTTAGGCAGCAATGGTGATCTGGAGTAAATCTGGCAGAATCCGGGCGCTCTTTAGCTCTCAAAATTGTCCGACCCCTTTTCTGAATGACCTGGGGCTCTATTTATAGGTGTAGGAGGCTGATATTTCGCCTAAACTGAAGGGAGACCAGTTCCAGTACGTCAGGGGGCCCACATGCCCGCTTTCTGGAAATCCGAGCCCACTTTGGGATCGATTCGAAGCTATGTTCGAATCGATCAAGAAATTGACCAATCGAGCTGAAATTTGGTGTGGACATTCTTCAACATGTGCCCAAGCTACTGTGAAAATTTCATAGCATTTGGACTTGTAGATCTCGAGTTATGATCGATTCAATATTGCATTTCCGGTTGAATTCCTTCGGTCGAATCGATCCCATCGAATCGATAGGGTCGAATCGATGGATGGTGCGTGCATATGGTGATGTGGCGCACGCATTTCTCGGGTCAACCCATCTTTTTCTCCGAGTTTACTGGGTCGAGTCCATGGTTTTAGCCGCTTCCTCCTAGTTTCGAGGCAATCGATTCGAAGACATGCTTCTTCGGATCGATCGAATGGATGTTCGTTCGAATCGATCAAAGGAAGTATTGATCGATTCGAAGTTGTCTCCGCGGGGTAGATTCGAAGCTCTTTAGGGAATGGGGTCGGAGGTCTTCAACGCGAAAGATGCAAAGTGAAGTAGCCTCATCGATTCGAAGTGCTCCGACTTGTTGGATTCGAACGAAGGCAAACCTGATGGATTCGAAGAGGAATGACTTCATGGATTCGAAGCACTACAACTGGATGGATACGGAGTGATGTTATCTAATGGATGCGAACAACGGTCGTCTGATCGATTCGAACAGAGCAACTTGATGGATTCGAACAGACTACCACTTCAGTTTCCTGATGGATACGAATCTGTTGGATTCGAATCGATCATCACCCCACCTTTTTTGATGGATACGAACAGCATGTCCTATCAACTTGTATTGATCATATCTCCTCCATACGAACTCCGATTAACCTGAAATTTGAAACGTAGCCTCTCCTAGTCCTCATCATCATCTCCAATCGATTCCGTCCTGATCGGAGCTCGGCCAAATTTTGACGATATCCATTGCAGCCTTGTTTCCAAGTGAACTCCAACCCTGACATCCATCCTTTCTTGTCGATTCGTTTGGTATTCCGGCTTTGACCAAAATGCGGGATAACACTACCCATCTCACATTTAAACATATTCAGAATTATGCGGATTATCCATCGCACATGTAATTATTACTTGGATTACCCATCCCCTGCCACATTGACTACCCATCACATATGGTTCAATTTTTCAAGATTTTGTGGACTATCTGTCACACACATTCCACTTAACTTAAAGTGATGTGGACTATCCATCACACATCCCATTGTTTACCTAGGATGACTATGAACCCTTCATTATTCTCATAGAGACTATCCATCTCCAGCATTATGTGGACTATTCATCGCACATCCCATAATTTTCGTAGGACGACTATGAACCCATCATTTACAATTTAATTCATGTTACCCACATGTTCCAATCTAGATCCATATTACCCACACAATTCAGTTTTTTATTCATGTTACCTACATGATTAACCTATGTTTATTGGTGTCCCCAATTAGGTTATCTCCCCTTATAGCTATAACATTTCAAATTGACATACATTGGTATCACCAATTGTTTCAGGTCAAACTTATTAAAAATAAACAATGGTATCATTGCATCAACACCGCTCCTAGACCCATTCCGTATGCACCAGTGTATACAGTGAAAGGCTTAGCTCCATTGATTAAAACTAATACTGGTGCACTAGTAAGGGCTCTCTTAAGCTTCATGAAGGAATCCTCACAATCCACGTCCCACATGAAAGCTTTATTCTTCTTAGTAAGGTGCGTGAGTGGTGCCGAAATCTTGGCAAAGTCTCTAATGAACTTCCTATAGTAACCAGCCAATCCTAGGAAGCTCCTAACCTTGGTAACATTCTTGGGGGCCTTCCAATCTTGCACTGCAATAAATTTGGTGGGGTCAACAGCCAAACCTTCCTTCGAAACTACGTGCCCCAAGAAACGAACTTCCTCTCTCCAAAAATGACACTTCGAAAACTTAGCTCTCAAAAGATAACTACGAAGTGTGTGAAGAACTTCTTCCAAATGAAAAGCATGCTCCTCCATATTCTTGGAAAATACCAAGATGTCATCCACGAATACCACCACAAACTTATTTAGGACATCCCTAAAGAAGCGGCTCATCAAATCAACGAAATCGGCTGGAGCATTGGTTAGCCCAAAAGGCATAACCAACCACTCGAAGAATCCGTCCAGTATCCTAAAGGCAGTCTTATCTATGCTGTCATCGGCGACTCTAAGCTAATGGAATCCCATGACTAAATCAAGCTGAGAGAAAACTGAAGAACCTACCAACTGGTCAAAAAGATCATCAATCCTAGGCAGTGGATATCGGTTCTTCTTGGTGAACTTATTTAATTCATTATAATCTACGCAGAGTCGGAGAGAACCCTCCGCTTTAGTGGCGAAGACGACTGGCGCTCCCCACTCCAATATGTTCCTTCTTATGAATACCTTCTCCATAAGCTCACGAATCTGCTTGCTCAATTGTTTCATCTCCTTAAGTGCCATGTGCCTCATAGGTAATGCTATTGGCTTAGCATTCTTGGTCAAATAAATCCTGAAGTCAATCTATCTCTTATGGGGTAGTCCCCTAACCTCCTCAAAGAAGTCTGCAAAATCTATGACGACAGGAACCGAATGCAACTCTGATGACGATGAATTAAGGGAATAGAGAAAACTCAACATGGCTGACCCTTGCGGGTCACAAGATACCTCCAGAGTCCTACCACTACAAGTCTCAAGTCTAACGACTCTCCTCTCGCGGTCTAAGATAGCTCCGTATGTGGATAGCCAATCCATCCCTAAGATCATCCCATACCCCCAGAATCCCAAAACATAGGCGTCGTAGTCAAATTCTATGCCTAGGATAAAGATTTTCAAACCCCTACAAACCATAGATAAGTGTGGTGATCCTCCTATGGGGTTTGAAACAATAATGGGGTCTACTACTAATGATATGTCCAAGTGCAAACAATCTACTAGAGAGCTAGAGATAAAAGAGTGTGATTCTCCATAATTAAATAAAGTCCGAATGGGAAAATCAGATATAGAAATCAAACCTTCAACTGTGACTTTCCTACCTCTATCTAGAATGCTACTGGAAGGTGTTGTGTTTAACGACTGAATCTGTGCAACTGGTGCACTCGCTCCCTGAGGACAACTCCTACTCATATGACCGGGCTGCCTTCAAGTATAGCACTTACCCTTCATCTTCTCCTTCTAGCAATCCTTGGCCATATGTCTAAACTTCCCATGACTATGGAACTTTATTCCTTTCTTAATCTGCTTCTGAGGACGATCACCTTTCTTCTTCTTCTTATTCTTTTCCCACCACTTCGTCTTTGAACCTTCTGACTTAACCTCCTCTTTAGACTCTCCCTCCTTGACTGTATCCGACAAAAGTGCCATCTCCACCAAAGACTCATAGGTAGCCCCCATTGGTACATGAGTCAGCAATAATCCCTAAAGGGGTTGATTCAATCCCTTTGCAAACTTCATAGCTTTCTTGTGTTGCGTGTTTACCAAATCCATACCAAACCGCGACAGCTCATTCAATTGATTGATGTATTCCTTGACAAACAAACTCCCTTGCTTCAAACTGATAAATCTCTCCATCTGAACACTCTCTTCCACCTGAGACAGAAACTTCCTATCGAATCGCTCCCGGAATCCATCCTAAGTAATATTCCCTCCCTCCAACTCGATCACCTCCCACCAATAAGATGCCTCCTCCTTCAGCTGCCAAGCGGATAGCTGAACTCGTTGCTGGCTATCCAATCCCAAAAGACCAAAAATCCTCTCTGTGTCCTTAAGCCATGCTCTCGCCTCCACAAAAGTCTCCTTGCCAGAAAAAGTTTTCCCGCCCAAACTCGCAAAATCTTTACAAAGCTTAGAGAAATTGATGGCGGTGGGTGGGTTGATGGGATTCCCACCCGCTGGTGCAGGATTGGGTGCAGGCCCGTGCACCTATGGAGTCGTGGCCTGTAAGTACCTACGAAACTAGGCTGGGACTGGAATGCCCTCGGAAAGTTCGGGGCATCAGCCATTCTATGAAAAGAAAACGATAGTTTAGGAAAGAGTCAAAGGGAGATTGAACTGGACTTATGAGGGGATTTTTATAAAAATTCTTTTATACTTAAAAATCATTTCTAAAAGTTCTTTCTTGAAAAATACTTTTAAAACAAGTTATTTTGAAAAATACTTTACTTTTTAAAAAAAAATTGAATTTTGTAACCTTAGGCTCTAATACTAAGTGAAACACCCCACGCCCTTTAATATACCCAAAAGGATACATTAAAAGGCGTGGTGTGTTGTAGTATAACTAAAGCTAACAGAGACTAAGATTCACAAGACAAAAATAGGTAAAAACAGCGGAAACTAAAATAATAACTTATTTAAAATAGAACTTTCATGATTGCTTTATAAATAAGTCAAATATCAAATACAACATCCATATCTCAAAACCCACATGTCTTATGAAATAAAACTTCATAGTCTCAAAATTAGAGTACATAATATCCCTCATGATAAGCTAGTGCATAGAAAGAACAAAAGCTGAAAATAAAAGAAATACGTAGTAGAGAACTCCTCCAAGAAACCTCCAAGCAATATCAATCTACTGACTTCTCCCTTGATTGCCTATGGGGGAAAAAGGGAAAAATAGAGGAGTGGGTCAGACTAAAAGTCTGGTGAATGATAGTAATTACTGGAGTCTTTAAGCAAGATAAAAGTAATAGACTCAACAACAGTCTAGCATAAATAAGGATAATAAAAGGAAATAGGAAAGAGATAAATTGAAATTAAGTACGATTAAATGCTCAGTTTATAAGATAGGTTAACTTTGATTGCTTGCACTTGTCCTTGATTTCTGCTTTGATTAGGCTGAATTCCTAATTCTGTAATTAGGATGTAACCCTTATTCTAACCTTTTTGATCGGCCTGCTACACCATAGAACTTACTGTGGACCAGACGCTATATAACTTCCTACACAGCAGCCAATGGTATCTACGAAAGATGCACAGAGCAACCACTGTGGATCTGGACGACATATATAGCTCCGTACACATAAGGCAATAGTGTCTACGAAAGACACTCATACTCGGCGCTTGGAACTTATAGCTATTACTGAGCACCCGAATGGAAGTCACATGCATAATTGCCACCATGCCTGACGCAGCGGATTAATCAAAACAATGTAGATCGATGAAAGTAGCGATCGATGGATTGGAAGATACTGAAATGCCCAAATTCGTTGATCCGAAGATACCGAATTCTAGCTATCCCGAACTCGTTGATCGCGCACGATACCGGGTTCAAAGATATGCGATTCTTCACATGTTGATCTAGCGCACTCGATTAACCGAAAGAGGAGATAGGAGATTACACTCGACTACCAATTTGGTGAAAGCACAAAGCTAACAAAACAAGAGTTTTTATTTCAAATCAACTTAACTATTACAAATGGCACCACCGGCCTATTTATAGAAGTTACAACTCACGCAAAACAAAAATGTACAACACTTAAGTCGGCACCGACTCATAGCCTACGACTTACAACTCAACAGCTCCGACTCAACAACAGAGACCAACGACTTTACGACTTACAATCATGGCGACTCAACACTACGCGAGTTACGGCTTATCCCTTCAGCGACTTAAGAAAATCAACACACCAAAGTACACGACTTAAGAACAACGTCTCAACATATATAGGTACACATAAGTCGGTAGCGACCTAAAGACAAACGACTTAACAACTTCACGAGTTAACTTTGCCACGACTTACGACTCATCAACAAACGACCTAAAGCGAATGCAACTTCCCGACTTACGACTTAGCATTCAACAACTCAATTAAGTCGTAACCTTCTTCTTCTTCTTGCTTTTTGTTAAGTCGTGGACGACTTATACCTTCAGCTTCGTTAAGTCGTTTCCGACTTATGGCCGCTTTGTTAGGTCGTGAATTCAACATAACTTCTCCCTCTGGTTTCCAGCTAAGTCGTGGACGACTCAGAATCTTTCCTTTAAGTCGTAACCGACCTAGGTCTTCAATACGCGCTACTACTTTGTTATCTCGTGGCGCTCCCTTAAGTCGTAGACGACTTATGTCAATTTCCTTAAGTCGTGACCCGCTTGAGTTAAGTCGTAGACGACTTAGTTCCGCTTCGTTAGGTCGTGAGCGACCTATATCTTCTTTGTTAAGTCGTGTGCGACTTAAATCTTTAAGTCGTATGCAATTTAAACCTTCACCTCTGGCCTGAGCTGCATCAATGCCCATGCTACCTTTTGCTTTACCTATTTGGTCTTCTTATTTCCTCAAACTCCAGCATAAGCGTGCCCCTCATCCCACTTCAGGCCAACATGAAATCACCGTGTGTCCATAGAATCCATAGGGGAAATGTTGTTGGTACTGGCCCGTCATCCAAACAATATCTAGTTGCACCCCTTATCCAAATCCCCCATGATTTGTACTTTTATTTGACCAATTACTACCATTCTTAGCATAAGCGTGCCCTAGGTTCACTGTTTTGTCTAATAGGGAATGCTATTTGGTACAGCTCCTACTTTCATCTTTGCTTATTGACTTAGATAAATTATTTTAAATAAGCCTTTACAATTTATCCCTACTATCTTTGTTTATTAATTTATCCTAAATCTTAAAATAAGCCTCATTCTATTCTATTTCTTATTAAAACCTACGTTATAATCATGCTTATTACTTAACCCAAAGTTTTAAGTGTGAAAATAAGCTTCTTTCATCTTTTACTCTTTTTAGTTATAATTCTAAGTTATAACTAGGCCAATCTTTTTAATTCAGTCCAATTAACGTCATAATTAGGCGTAATTTCAGTCCAATTCCATTTATATTATAGTCTTTGAAATTTACATCATATATTTCATTATTTCAGTTTTCTTACAATTTAATCCATATTCGCATTAATCCTATTCTAATCCATACACGAAGAAGAAGGAGGAATGAAAGAAAACTGAAAATAGAAGAAAATCCAATGCGTAGAAAGAAGATGTAAATAGCATATAAATAATAGTAAATAAGCTAAAATACTGTAAATAAACTGTAAATAAATGGAAAAGCTATAATTAACAGAAATAAACTAAAATTACTGAAAAGAATAGGTAAAAGGAAATAGACTGAAAATAATTCTAAAAACTGTAAATAAATTACTGAAAAAGGCTATTCCAAAAAATCATAGTAAAACTACAACTATTGGAAACCATATTATTTTAAATTACTTAAAGAAATCTAAAATAATTACAATCACTCACCTCTGGTCCTAAGGAACTATTGGAGGAAGATTACAGGATGAACGATGACATTCTATGACTAATGATGGCTGTCTAGAATAGCTCCCTACCATGACAACTTCAGACGGGAGTCGTAGGGACAGTTCCGGGATGAGGATCAGCTCTGCAATGGATGACGTATGCAAAGGGATTATTGATACTCGAGTTAATGAGTTACACTCTTGAGATAAGGGTATATGAGATGATTAGAGTCCCTTGATGTTAGGACCTGATCTCCCCGTACCTCAGAGTCCCTTAATGTTTGGAATTGGGTAGGGTTATATACTATAGTCCATTGACGTAAGGACATAGTAATGATATGACTGTGTTCCTTAACGTTAGAACATGTCTGTACCCAGTTGGATCAAGTGGTCAGCGACATCGAGTAGTCATTAATGATGAGATGGAGTATTGGAGTATCATATATCCAATGCACTGAGTGAGTGAATGTGAGGATGGATGATGGTTCTTCGGTTTCTTTGATTGTTTATCACCTTAGGGATGTCACCTGATGCTGATATTATTGATGTATATATCTAGACACCCTTAGTACCTTAATGTATAGTACACCCATGATGACTATCAAAGAGTAGCGTATACCTTTTATATATGCTAAGTTTATGGATGCAGGGACAAGTTAAGTATGATTTCCCATGCCATTTGTCCTAGTATTTTGACTCTATGGTATTTGAGATTTCTAGCGCTCACTCTAGACTGTTGTCTAACCTGGGGTTTTATGTTTTGGTTCCTATTACTCTGGTTACTCTTAAATAAGTAGATTAAGGATATCAGGTCTAGTGAGCATGTGGAGCTGACCGGTGGCGAGTAGGAGGCTATTCTCTCGTATGGTTTTATTTACTCATTTGCTATTCCGTTGTACAGCAATATGGAGCTTTCTAGTGCCTTACTGTTATAGATAGTTTATGAGTTATTATTTGATGTATTACTCTATTAGTTATGTGGTTTACTGTATGGATCTATATACTTTGATGGTGTGATTCATTCGATCATTTACTGTCTCGTTTGTTTTATATTTGAGATGTTTGCTAATATAGTTTATTCGATGCGCTGTGAGATATACGATAGGTTAGTGTTTCTTATTTACTTCATTGATGATCGCCTCGCATTGACCGATCACTACTACATCGCACTATTCAGGTATATTGGGTGTCAGCAGTTTAGGGTGGTCGTCACATTTGGTATTAGAGCTTAGGTTGTATTATTTAACCTAAGAGATATCGTGATTTGGTAGAGATGGGGTAGGAGTTCTCACCTTAGACTGAATCGAGAGTGTGTGTATGTACAAGAGCATGTACTTATTATATATTTTAGTTTACAAAACTATAAAGTAGTAAATATAGTATATAAGTTGCACTGCAGACATGGGTACTACTTAAGTAGGATTCCATATAGAGAGACTGATTGTCCGTATTACAGATTGAAGAATGAGTCGTTAAACTAGGAATGCTACTAGGACCTCCATCTCTAGAGTGGAAGAAGGAGGTGGCTCTGGAGCAGCTAATCCTGATTTGCAGACCATGTTCAATACCATAATGAGGAATATGCTGCAAAAAGATCAAGCAACCACCCCAAATGTTTTTGCTAATGGTGGTGCTCCAGTGCAGGCGCCCAGAGCCAAATTTGCCAAGCTAAATAAAGACTTTGATAATCTTCGTAGCAAACTGTTTCTTCGAACAAAGTCAGCAATGGAAGTTCGGGACTAGCTCGACACTTGCGAGCGGATATTTGATGATTTTGGACTTAACGATGCTTTGAAGAGGAGGTTGGCCTCGCATTAGCTTTAAGGAAAGACGATGAACTGGTGGACCGTTGTGAAAATTGCAACACCCGAGGATCAGTTTACTTGTGATCAATTTGAGGATCGCTTTGAAGAGAAGTTTATCTCGGCTGCTCAGAAGTCGGCCTTGTTCCATAATTTTGTGGATCTGAACAAGGAGATATGACAGTCTTCGAATATGTTACCGAGTTCGATGCTTTGTCAAAGTATGGGATGTCCTTTATTGACACTCCATTGAAGAAGAACGAGAATTTCTTTATCGGCTTGGTTGATCAGTAAGGAGAGAAGCTTGTGAACCACATTGACAAGACTTTTGAGATGCTAGTTGAGAAATGTTTGAGGCGTGAGAGTTTTTATCCAAAGCCGAAGGCTATTGTTCCAAAAGAAAAGCTGAAGCCGCAATTGAGCGAGGGAGGCAAGAAGAAGTGGAATAATAATATAAAGTGGTCTAAAACAAGGATACTCAGAAGAATAAGCTTAAAGGTGGACCAACTTGTTAGAACTGTAGAGAGAAATGCCACTTTAGCAGGGACTACAAACTCGAGTGAAAGAAATGCTTCAATTGCAACAAGGTTGGGCACATTCAAAAAGATTGTCCAGAGCCACTAAAGCCAGGCAAGTGGTGAAAGCATATGCTTTCGATGCCTATCCGACTTCATTGAATGCTCCATTGGCGAAAGAGAAGGGGAAAGGCATCATTATTCAAGGTATGCTTTCCATTTATAATGTTCCTATATGAGTTTTATTTGATACCGAGGCTTCACATTCCTTCATATCTAGGGACTTAGTATTAGATTGGGATTGAGACTTGAAATTATTGACCGACCATTGATTGTGACGAACACTGTTGGCCTGTGTATGATTTGTCGTGGTTTTGACTTATTGAGTCATGGACGTGCTTTTGCTTGTGATTGTTATGTTTGGGGTTTTGTGAGGTTTGGTATTATACTGGGGATGGACTTGCTTTATAGATACGGGGTGATGGTGAATTATGAGAAGTCATTAGTGATGATAGAGGTAGATGATGGGCGGATGGTAGTGTTAGGCTGCCTTCAAGATGATGATGAGATGGTTAACTTTCTATATTCACTCGATATCCCACATGATGAGTTACCTACCATCAGTGTTTATTGGCAGGGAGTACCTGGACGTATTTGAGGAGGTGATCGAACTTCTGACACATAGAGAGATTGATTTCTATATTGATTTGACGAAAGATGTCAGACCAACAGTAATGCTTTTATAGAGGATGGAACCTAGAGAGCAGAGAGAGCTTAAGGTGCAAGTGAATGACCTTTTGTGAAAAGGGTTCATTGGTAGGAGTATATATGCGTGGGGAGCGCCAGTAGTATTCGCCATGAAGGCGGACGGCTCCCTTAGATTATTTGTTGATTACCACCATAAGTTGAATAAAATGACGAAGAAGAAAAAGTATCCACTCCTACGTATTGATGACTTTTTTGATCAGGTACATGGTGCTAGAGTATTTTCTCAATTGGATCTTGCGGTGGGATTTCACCAACTGAGAGTAGCGAAGGAAATTGTGTCGATTATAGCGTTATGTATGCCATCGGAATTTTATGAGTGACTGGTTATGCCGTTCGGGCTAACCAATGCACCGACATACTTTGTTGATCCTATGAACCGTGTCTTCAGGAGTCAGCTAAACATATTCACGCTTGTGTTCGTTGATGAAATTCTTGTGTACTCATGAATGGAAGAGGAACACAAGGCGCATTTGAGGATTGTATTGGAGGTGTTCTGAGAGCACCAACCAAAGGCGAAGTTTTCTAAATGTCACTTTTGGGGGAGGGAAGTGCGATTCTTGGATCATGTTGTTTCTGAGTAGGGCATTGTCGTTGATCCTGCAAAATTGCAGTAGTCTAAGATTGGAGTAGATCCAAAAATGCTATGGATATGAGAAGTTACTTGGGCTTAGCTGGATATGATAGACTATTCATCTAGGATTTCTCTACGGTAGCTGCACCGTTGACTCATCTGATTAAAACAATTAGACTTTTACTTGAGATGCGAGATGTGAGCAGGAATTTATGAGTCTGAAGGAGTGATTAAAAAGTGCACAAGTATTGACCATTCGAAGTGGGAATAAGGAGATGATGGTATACACTGATGCTTGTGGTACCTGATTGGTTGTAGTTTTTAGGTAGAGTGGCAAGGTTGTTGCATATGCTAGTCAACAGCTGAAGCCACATGAGAAGAAATACCCAACCCATGATTTACAGTTACTAGCGATTGTATTTGCGCCGATGATTTGGAGGCCCTATCTTTCAGGAGAGAGGTATAAGCTACTCACCGACCATAAATTCTTGAAGTACCTCTTTTTATAGAAGGATCTTAACCTTCACTGGCAGCGATGGTTAGAGTTCCTAGTCTCTTATGAATTTGATATCGCATATACACCGGGAAAAGGAAACACAGTTGCTAATGCCTTGAGTATGAGACATGCCAGCTTGGAAGCTATGTTCCTAGAGTGGGCACAGTTATAGTATATTGCTGGATATGATTTCTGACCAAGATGTGAGCTAGAGCCAGAGATATCGGCGAGCTTGACTATCAGACCTACTCAGATTGAGCTGATTGGCACTAGTCAGAGGTGCGAAGCCAAATTAGTTGAGATCATGTCTAAGATTAAAGCGGGTAAAGTCTGAAGATATGAGGCAGTACAGACTCGACTGAGACGGTTAGCTTCGTAAGGATGAGAGATTGTCTGTTCCTGATGTCGATGGGTTAGAGGATGTGGTGCTCTAGGAGTGCCACCATTCTAGATTGACTATACATCCTGACGATAAAAAATGTACCGTGATATGAGGCAGAGCTTTTATTGGGAAGGGATGAAGAAAGACGTTGGGTCATTCATCTTGAAGTGCATGAACTACCAGCTGGTAAAGGTAGAATAGAAGAAGCCTAGTGGTTTGGAGTAGCCGCTAGAAGTTCCTGAGCGGAAGTGGGAACGAGTATCGATGGATTTCATCAATGGATTGCTAAGGACTCGAGCAGGGTACGACAGAATTTGGGTCATAGTCGATGACTTAGCCAACATCGCAAGATTTATACCCATCAAGTCAAGTAAAACGGCAACCAAATGGACGACTTGTATGTGAAGTGGACAGTATGATTCCATGGCATGCCAGAGAGCATTGTGAGTGACCGAGACCTGTTGTTCACTAGTGGGTTTTGGAAGAGCTTACAAGAGGCATTGGGTATAGAGCTACACCTCAATAAAGCTTACCATCCTCAAACTGATAGCCAAACTGAGAGAGTGAATCATATATTAGAAGATCTCTTGCGTGCTTATATACTCGACTTTTGAGGCTCGTGGGATGATCACTTACACCATGTTGAATTCGCATACAACAACAGTTATCAGTCCAGCATCGGTATAGCACCATTCGAGGCATTATATGGTCGACTGTGCAATGCTCCTTCGTGTTGGCGGGAAGTGGGCATGAAACTGATACCGGGGCCAGATATGATTAAAGAAACATCGGAGAAGATCAAGATCATTTGGCAACGGATGAAAGCTTCCAATGACAGGCAAAAAAGCTATGCTTATAAGAGACATAGAGATTTAGAGTTCTCTGTCAACGACATGGTATCTATCAAAATCTCTCCATTGATAAATGTCATTCGATTTGGTAGTAGAGGGAAGTTAGCACCGAGATTTGTCGGTCTTTTTCCATTATTAGAGAGGACTGGGAACCTTGATTACAGAGTCGACTTCCCCAAAAGAATGGCGGGAGCGCACAATGTCTCCGTGTCTCTCATTTGCGAAAATTTGTGTACGACTCTGGCATAACTATCGCACCGGATCAGGTAGATGATATTGAGATTGAACCATAGGCTTTAACACCTCCTAGGCATATTCGTATCATTAGACATGATACGAAGCAGCTTAAGATGAAGACCGTGAAGTTAGTGAAGGTTCGGTGTAGTGATAGTGAAGGCGATTTTACTTGGGAGACCGAGGAGAGCATGAGGTCGGTATATCCTGAGCTCTTCACTTAGTGAGATTTCTTATTTATTGCTTTCACTTTCACTTATGATATCATGAAATGTACCATGGCATAGTATCATGCATACTAGGGTAGGCTTAGATGTTTTCTTTTTCATTTATTGTTGTGTATGCATGTTTGATGTGTGATAGTTTCGTATGCTTGTATATGATTTTTAAGCATGCGGGATAACCCTATTGACTTGATTATGGGATTTTGGGGGTGGAATTCCTAAAGGATGGGAGAATGTAACGGCCCATATTCTACGTATTAAAGGATCCTAGAATATTAATATTATTTTCATATGAGGCCGTATGATTCTATAACTTTAGAGAATGACTACTAGGGTCATTTCTTTTCGTTAAATTTTCGTCGAGTTTTTCTATGACTGTTTCGACCCTACAAAATCTTGTGTCGCCTGTAACTTTTGATAGGAGCCAAGATAGGGTGTTAAACCACTCCCATTGGATCATGATAATGATTTTTCTTTCTATAGACTGGTCATGTCAAGAAAATGGACTTATCGTTTGTAAGTTATGGCTATTTGAAGTTTTATATGATTTTGAACAGTTAAGTGAGTAATTAGGACAATTAGTGTTAAGGCCCATGACCCCGGGTTTGGAGCAAGTGGAGGTTGATGGGACCTTATCCCCATCATTTCACTATTCCCAAAATAGTTAGAAACCTCCATTGACCAAAAAAACAACCCTTAAACCTACCTTAATTAACCAAATTACATCGTTAAATATTAGCAAGATTAGCACTTGGGACTAGAGATTTACTATTGGAAGAGCCATGGATTTTGTGCCTTCTACTATTCATTTAGGGATTTGGGTCTTACTTTGGATTAAGGTGAGTGATTAGATCTCTCACTTGGTAATTAGATAATTATACATCCTAAATGATGTTTAAAAAATTATATAAAAATCTCTAAAAATGTTTTAGACTATAATTAACCATATATGAGAAATTTAGACAATTTGAACTTGATTTATGAAAACGTGTTTTATGGATCCTTAAGCATAGATTTCTTTAAAATAGATACGTTTAGATGTTTTGCTAATATTTTTGGTTCCTATATAATGTATGAATGCTTGTCTAATGTCTGAATGGTTGAAAATGCTGGTCGAATGGTGATTTAGACTTAGGATCGGTTCTTGGATCGTCGATCATCTACAAGGTTTTAAATCTCCCCAAGATCAGCCGAGATGAAAATCCGAGATATTAGCCAAAATCCGAGATTTGGCAGCTTGGTTAGTTATAAGTCTTTTAAATATCGCCCGAGACAGCCGAGATATTTGCCCGAGATATTGGCCAAAATCCGAGATTTGAAACCTTGATCATCTATAAATTCAAAGTGGTCAGATTGATGTGCGATCGATAGGAGCAACAATGAAGGCCTTATAAGATTGCACACCAAATTTCATGTCAATTGGAGTTAGTATAGTCAAGATATAAGCATTATAAGTAAGGATCAGTGATAATCCATGGTTATGGATCGGTGATGATCCATAAATTCAAATTTCTCTGATCAGGTGCGATCTATAAGAGGTGACAATGATGGTCTCCAAAGATTACCCACCAAGTTGATTGGAGTTCATACACTCAAGTTGTGGTCGTTTGAAGATGTAAAGTGATGGATTAGTGAGGATCAATGAGTTATGTTCCAAACTTGGTGAAATCGATATGGGGTAACAAGGAAGGTCCCATAAGGCTATATTCCAAGTATCAGATTGTTTGGAGTTCGCGTGCCCAAGATATGGTCATTTGAAGATGGATCAGCGGTGATTTCCGATAACGATGATGCATGACTCGACAATGATGATTCCATTATAAGAAGTGATGGCGTCAATGATGGATGGTCAGATATACTTCGAGATGCAGAGTAGGTGATAATGAGTCAGATTAAAAGAATTGTTGAAGGAAGGTTACGGGACGGACGATGATATTTTATGACTAACGATGGCTGTCTAAAATAGTTCCCTATCATGATGACTTCAGACTTGATTCGTAGGGAGAGTTCTGGGATGATAATGAGCTATGCTATAGATGAGATGTGAAAAATGATTGTTGATACTCGAGATGATGAGGTACACTCTTGAGATAAGGGTACATGAGATGATTAGAGTCCCTTGACGTTAGGACCTAATCTGCCCGGACCCCAAAGTCCGTTAGGACCTGGGTATGATTATATACTATAGTCATTGGCGTGAGAACATAGTGACGATATGGTAGATTTCCTTTATGTTAGAACCTGTTGTACCCTGATGGATTGAGTGGTCGGGGACATCGAGTAGTCCTTGATGATGAGATGGAGTATAAGAGTATCATATATCCAACGCACTTAGTGAGCGAATGTGAGGATGGATGATGGATGCTATGTTTGCTTTGATTGTTTTTCACCTCAGGGATGTCACATGATGTCGATATTATTGATGTATATACCTAGACACGCTTAGTGCCTTGATGTATAGTACACCGACAGTGACTATCATAGAGTAGCGTTTATCTTTTGTGTATGCTAACTTTGTGGATGCAGGGACGGATCAGGTATGATTTCCTATACCATTTGTCCTAGTATATTGACTTTATAGTATTTTATATTTCTCTCGCTCACACCAGACTTTTGTCTGACCTGGGGTTTTATGCTTTGCTTCCTATTACCCTGGGTACTATTAAATGAGTGATTAGGGATATCAGGTCTGGTGCACACGTGGTGCTGGATAGGTAGGGAGCAAGAGGCTATTCTCTCGTATTATTATATTTACACTTTTGTTATTCTACTGCACAACACTATGGAGCTTACTAGTGCCTTACTATTTAGAGATAGTTTATGAGTTTTAATTTGATGTTTAACTCTATTACTTATGTTGTTTACTATATGGATCTATTTACTCTGATGATGTGATTCATTCGGTCATTAACTATCTCGCCTATTTTATATCTGAGATGTTTTTTATTCTAATTTTTCGATGCGCTATGAGATATATGACAGATTATGTGTTGCTTATTCACTTCATTGATGATCGTCCCACATCGGTCTTGCACTGCTATAGCATGCTATTCAGGACCTTTACGGTGTAGGGCGGTCGTCACAGTAATCACAAATGGATCGAGTGTCGGGACCTTGACCTAATCAGCATCCCTGTTGTGAAAGATAATATCATCGTCTATCTTTTTCTACTGCTTAGTTGGAGCTCCTTCCTCTTTGGCTTTGCACATCTCATGTGGCGGATGCTTTAGCGATCTCTTATATCGCTCAATTTCATTTCAACTCTTTTCCATGGAATGTGGACCTCCATAAATAGTATTAATCACCAAACCCCTTGCAATAATCCACCTTGGAATGGGCCTATTTTTTGACCCAATAAGAGTCCATCGAACATTAAGCCCAATCCAAAGCTAGATGTTGGTTGGTAAAATTATCAATAAACAATATTCAGAGCTATCTATTTATGCTATAAGAATCTCACATTGAAAGGAATAAAATATAATACAGAAATAAGTAACCATTTCATAAAAAATCAAATATCAGAAATACAGCATATCATCCTAAATACCCAAAATACAATGTCCAAAAATAACACCAATGTCTGAGACTGGTTACATCATAATATATCAAAAACATAAATAGATAAATAATCTGCTACAAGTCTTCGCTGCCATCTTCATCATCTCTATTAGCATTGGTTCCCCTAACCTATGTGTTGTAATGAGGAAGGGCTAAGAACAATTATGTTTGGTGAATGAAAATCTCAAGTCTTACCGTAATAGTATTTGGGCAGTATCATTTAGATAAGTAATATGTCTTACGCATCCTATACTACACCCTACCAAGAAAACCTCCAACTGTAAGCCTGAAGGTTCTTCCATCCTAACTCCATAATGTACCTTTAACCGTAGGGCAAATACCCTTTCTAGTCCAACGCAACTACTGTCAATCATTTCTTAACAATGTGAGTGAAAGTACTTGAGCCACTTAATATCTGGGAATTAGGAAGACTCTGACCATTTAATACCTATACCCTAGGCAAATCCCCATCATTTAATACCTAAACCCAAGGTGGACCTCTTTATGGTATTCCCTAACTGACATTGCATGAAATCTCAATAGGCCACGTAAAACTTCTTTATGGAAAAAGGCAAACCCAACAATAGCCACTTGATACCTTGACCCTGAAGCGAACCCCTCCCAAGATTCCCCACTACTGGACCTAAAAGATAATCTCGACCATTTAATACTTCTTAAGTAGAAAGGAGGCAGACCCTATAATAGCCACTTAATACCCCCAACCCAGAAGCGAGCCCTATGCCTTACAACCCTAACCGAAACTATGACGTCTCACCTTAGTCCAACTATTCGTAGGTGCTCGTAGCCAGATTAGTAGGCAAACTTAGCCTATAGAATTAGAACTAATCTCGCATCCACTATGGGTGCTTATTATAGGCGATGTCTGACATCAGTCCTAAAGTCACACTACTAGTAGCCAGATTAGCTAGGCAGACGTCTTTGTGGTTTTGACTAACCTCGCATCTTTATAACTTAGTCATATTTCCGCTCTCCTAACATACTACCATATATCCACTACATATATGTATATCTCATCGCATTTTGCATTAAGGCCATATAAGGAAAACTCCTTATTCCACCTTTAATTATGGATTAATTTCATAATTGTCCTCAACTTCCTTCATAAGGGTTTAACCTTACTTACAAACCTATCTATTTTGTACTACGTAATTAATACCTTATTAGTTACACGTTATTAATATATTTATACGCTAATATATTTATACGTACATAATTTAGGCTAACAAAATATTTCTAAGCGTGCAAAGATTTTCGCTTCCTAAACTAATAGTTTAAAATGTCAAAATTTCCAAATTCATATAAGTCTAACACCATACAATAACTTATGAAATAGCTGATATCCTTAGCCAAACAATAAATTTGAATTATCAAAATAGAATCAAATATCAAACTTATTTTATATTAATATGGTAGAATTAGCCCTCTATTTCAAGGAATAAAACTTACAATTTAAACCCTTTATATTCTATTCAACTTTTACATATACAATGAAAAAAGGATTCATGTTTAAATTATGAAAATAGGCAATGTGAACTACGAATATGAGGATTCATACTTTACACACCAATTCCTAACTTATTTTCTTTTCAGAACCCTTTAGCATAACAAAGAAAAGTTGGAAGTGGAGTAGAATATAAACTACTCAAATTGCAATAACAAAATAAATTCTATTATTTTAATATAAAACAATTGAGATCCCAATAAACCTAGGAATTTACATTTCATTTGGGAAAATTTTAGGGTTTTAGTTTTAGAGTTTTTGGGTACAAAATTCTCCAAGGTATAAAACAAATCCAAACTCTACTACACAAATACCAAAATGTGAAAAACTAAAACTTCCACTCGTAGATAGTTTCCATCTTCCCTTTGGATTCGATTCATACCCTATCCTAACCGCTTCTCTAGATTTCCTCTCTTCGAAATGTACAACAATTCAATTGTATATTAATTAAATTTAGAATTCAATGGTTGGGGAAGAATAAAAGTAGAAAATATTATATCTATATAAACCTATTTCCTTTCCCCCTTGGATTTGAACTCTTGAATCTAATCGAGGAAGAAGGCTGATGGAGTTTCGCTAACGTTTCGAATATTATATTGAACAAAAGTGAGGGGTCTGACCTCTTATTTATAGTCGAGAAAACGCGTACAGACCATATGATTAAAGGCAGTTCGAAATAATAAAATACCGGTCATTCTTTCCTAACAAAACCCTGACTGTAATACACCCACCGGTCGACCGCTCCTCCTTAGACAGTCGACCGCCAGCAGTCGAGCGACCCAGGGGAGGCGATCGACCGGTCCTATTAGATTAGGCAAATATTAATTATTATCATTTATCTTGATTTTTTGCCTATTTTAAGTCCTACAGCTAACGTTTATATAGCATTTGCTTATACCCTAAGCTTCCTTTCAATGTCAAATATTTATTATTGTTTTTAATTTCAAATGTTAACCTTAATTAAATTTTTAAATTTAAATTCGTTTGAATTATTTTAAATATGAAAACATCAAACATCAATAACATTTTCGTTTGATGTTCGATCGGTATGACAGTTGATCAGAAAATCGCCACGAACGGAATGGTGTTACTTTCATAGCCAAATTCCGACGTTTACAAAATTTCTATTTTTAACCTTATTTTACTTTTATTTTCTTATTAATTTTTACAAGGTGTTACATTTTTCCCCCTTTAAAAGGATTTCATCCCCGAAATACCAAAGCAGCAAATAACGTAATATGCACTCTACAACCATGTTATACAACCAAATTATCTATACAACTATCAACTCAACTAAAAATACAATGTGATTATGTATGCAACATACTATAGGTATGCTCAATCTTAGCGTGAATCAAGATCATGAAATATAGGCATGTGTTTGCGCCAAAAATGGCCACAAACCCCAAATTTAATGAAAGCACCAGTGTATGAACACAAATCAGCAGTATATAATCACAGATCTCAGATCTAAGTATTGTAGAGGATAAAAATTAAGAATAATAAACTTAAAACAGAAAGAAATAGACAGAGACACAAGATTTATAGTGGTTCAGCGATCTTGCCTATGTCCACTTTGAAGTAGTTTGCTTTATTGATCTTTGTTTGATGATTACAAGTGAATTCAATGAATTACAGCAGGTGATTATGATTTGCAGCAGTGGAATCCGTTGGTAGCAGCAGCAATGGAGTTCAGATCTGGATCTGGCGGAGTCCGGTGTTGAGATCTCAAAGAGGAAGAAGAAACCCTTTTCTATTGGCTTTGGGGGTCTATTTATAGGTGTAGGAGGCTGATATTTCGCTAAGATCTCGGGACACCCTCTCTGGCACGTGACCAGGCCCGTACGCCCAAGCCTGTGAAGTTTCGGTCCGATCCGTGACCGACACGAACAGATTTCGACTCGATCAAGATTTCATCCAATGGAGTCGAAATTTGGCATGGACATTCTTTAGCATGCACGTAGTCTTCTGTGAAAATTTCATAGCATTTGGACTTGTAGATCATGAGATATGATTGATGCAAGTTGGAGTTTTTCCATCCGCGATCGATACGAACGAATTTCGACTCGGTCAAGACTTGCTCCGATCGAGTCAAAATTTGGCAGGAACATTCTTAATGTTGTACTTAAGCTGCTGTGAAAATTTGGTGGCATTTGGACTTGTTGATCTTGAGATATGATCGATGCAAGTTGGAGTTTTTCGATAGGCTGTTTGGTTCGACTCGCTTTTGTTTGACTCGGTGACGTGGCGCTAACGTGTAGCGAGTCACGGCGGAGCGAGTCGTGGAGGAGCGAGTCATGGAGGAGCGAGTCACGGAGGAGCGAGTCATGGAGGAGCGAGTCACGGAGGAGCGAGTCACGGCGGAGCGAGTCACGGTGGAGCGAGTCGGAGGAGCGAGTCGAAGGAGCGAGTCACAGAGGAGCGAGTCACGACGGAGCGAGTCACGGCGGAGCGAGTCACGGAGGAGCGAGTCACGGAGGAGCGAGTCACGGCGGAGCGAGTCACGGAGGAGCGAGTCTAAGGGAGCGAGTCGAAGGAGCGAGTCGAAGGAGTGAGTCACGGAGGAGCGATTCGAAGGGAGCGAGTCGAAGGAGCGAGTCACGGAGGAGCGAGTCACAAAGGAGCGAGTCACGGAGGAGCGAGTCACAGAGGAGCGAGTCACAGAGGAGCGAGTCACGGAGGAGCGAGTCACAGAGGAGCGAGTCACGGAGGAGCGAGTTTTCACCCAAATTTGCATTGATCGTAACTAGAGCATACGAACTCGGATTGACTTGAAATTTGGAACGTAGACTCTCATAGCTTAGCTTGTCATGTCATATCAATTCTGGCTCGATCCGGACTCTGACAAAATTCGTCGATATCCATAGCGATCCTGCGTATAACCGATTTTATAGACGAACTGTCTTTGATCTCTAGTCAAGTTCTTGGTGTCACGGCCTTGCCAAAAGGCGGGATAACATTTGCCCCCCAAAGTACGTCTTGTGGAAACATGATGTGCTTTGAAATGCTGCAACCTTTACTCTGAATAGTTATCATTTCTTCGATGAAAGTTGTTGCTTTGTAATGCCACGAGCTGGATGTTCATATCTTG
This sequence comes from Allium fistulosum, assembly GCA_030737815.1. Classification (NCBI taxonomy): domain Eukaryota; kingdom Viridiplantae; phylum Streptophyta; class Magnoliopsida; order Asparagales; family Amaryllidaceae; genus Allium; species Allium fistulosum. The sequence continues at coordinate 927,727,570 of CM060905.1, forward strand.
TTGATGACCTGCAAAGGAATTGATAGTTTTATTTGACCACGAATGACGATCGTTCGGGATTGTATGTCATTCGAGGTGATATGCGACCGTTCGCGGTCAGATGCCGTTCGCGGCGAAGGGTGACCGTTCGCGGTCGGGGTGCCGTTTGAGGTGATTTTGTGATCGTTCGCGATCAAGTGCCGTTCGAGGCGAATTGTGACCGTTCGCGGTCGGGTGCCGTTCGAGGCGATTTGTGACCGTTCGCGGCGATTTGTGACCGTTCGTGGTCGGGGTAACCATCCCATGAAATATAGGCATGTATGACAGCATCCTAAATATTCCATGAGTACAAAAATAATAGTAATTGTGGCAACCATCCCCTATCATCCAATCTAGCAACCACGATTCAACCAAAAACCTAAATTTTGGAGAGAGAAAGTTTACCGGAGAAAAGCTTGGGAGGAGAAGCCATCATCTTCTCTTCAATTTCTCTTCAAATTCCCACATGCTTTCCATTGGATTATCTCTCCATTGTACTTGAATCAACCTAATTTCTTTGTTACAAAGCTTCCTAGTTTCGTGCTCCACTATGCGCGTAGGGGCACGAGTTGTTTTTAGCTCCACCTCTATATCCACTAACTGTTTAGGCTTTACTATGGTGGCGGTGTCATGCAGACATTTCCTCAAGGGCGAAATATGAAAGACGTCATAAACTCTCACTATATCCGACAGCTCCACTCGATATGCAAGCTTCGATATTCTTTCCAAGATTAGGAAAAGCCCAACAAACCTTGATGCTAACTTCCCCGATGTTCCAGACCTCATAATCTTCCTAAGAGGGAAACCTCAACAAATACCATGTCTTTAACCAAAAACTCCAATTCCTTTCTTTACCTGTCAATATAGAACTTCAGAGGCAGTCCTGTGCGGCCTTCATTCATCGTTTAATTATCTCTGCCTTTTTTGAGGTCTCGTGGATTAAACCTAGTCCAAGTGGAATTTTGTCGGTGGTTTCCCACCAACAATTTGGCAATTTAGCATGGCCTCCTGTAACGACCCATATTTCACATTTTGAAAGATCGTAAAATATTTCTATTTTATTCACATAATGTCGTATGACTCTAAAATTTAGAAAATGACTCATAGGAACATTTTCCACATATATGATTTTTTCCGAATTTCTATGTGACCATTTTGACCTTGATAATCTTGTTTGGACTATAACTTTTGATAGGTGTTGAATTAAGGTTTCAAACTACTTCCATTTCTTTAGGATGATGGTTTTCCATTCGTAGAGTGGTTATAATGGAAAAACGAACATACTGATTGAAAGTTATAGCTGTTTTAAGTTTTGACTGTTGCTGGTCTACATTATTGGATAATTAATTAAGCCCATGCTTAGGCTCACTAACACACCTTGAAATGTATGCTAAGGGGAGGCAATAGAAACTGATCTAAGTCATTTTCATTTTCCCCAAAATAGCTTTAAACCTCCATTAACCCTAATTTCAACAAAAAGCCTGTCGTTTTCTTACTAATCTTAGTTAAATCATCAATTAGAGAGGTGATTAGCATATAGGAGCCAAAGGTTACCAACTTGGCTGATTTGCATTCCTCTTCCCTACTGTCCGCTTCAAATCTAAAGGGAGAAATTGGTACATTAGGTATTTGGTGAGTGATTCTTGAATTCTCACCCTACTATGCATGTTTATATAGTTAAAAATGATGTCTTTTACATGTTTTCAATCCTAAAATGTTTTCTAAATTTAATCGCAATTTTAGGGATAATTATGGCCGAATTTTGAAAGTAGTTTTAAATGGTTTGTTAACTGCTTTTGTTCATGTGCATATGCTAGTGTAAAAGTTAGATTTAGATTAGGATTCATTTAATTATCATATTCTTATGTATTGAAGGTATGAATAAATGTATTGTATGATATTCAATGATTGTATAATGTCCTTTGATGTGGTTTGCTAGTGCTTTTAGATAGTTAGGAAAGGAGTGGTCGAATTAGCAAATTGAAGGCAAAGATGGTTATAATTGAATTAAACTTGGAGGAGATGGGAGGAACCCAGGGTTTAAGTCGCATTGAAATTGGATCTAAATTTTCAGTTCGATACTGAGAGCTTTCTGATCGATACCAAGTGCTTTCTGTTGGTGCTGGATGTTTGGTTCTTCAAGTAAAATTTAGGGGTGATGAGTGAAGGTCAAGTGCAAGAATTTGGTGGGCCATATATCGAGAGCTTTAGAGGCTATGGAAATGAGAGCTTTTGGAGTTGGTACCAAGAGCTTTGGAGTTGATGCTGAGAGGTTTGGAGGGAAGTGGTCAGGGTCAAATCACTTCAAAGATGGAACATTCGAGCAAAGAGAGTAAGTTAGCCAAAATTGGCTAAGTACCCAACTTGATATCGAGAGCTTTTGATCGGTTCCAAGAGGTTTTCCTTGATGAGGTTAGGGTCAAACTTCCAGGGAGAGAAGCAGAGGCTCTGTAGGTAGTGCTGAAGGTGTTTGTCTGTTTGCTTGGTGTTTGATGGTGATGCAGTAGCACGATGATAGCTTCGGCACTTCAATGATGGTAACTCAATGGTGAAATGAGTTTAGCTCTGATGATGGCGGCTCGATGTTGAAAGAAGACATGGGAATAGTTATCCATAAATGGCGAGTTCTACAAAGGGTGACCCGTGGATAGAACGTCCGAATGGTTGTATCATGGAATGGAGGAATGTGTAATGGTTCCTCGAATAATGGACTGACTTAGGCAGTCGAGAGGCTGAGCCATAAAACCAGTTGTTTAGGTTGCCATTTATAGCCACCACCAGTTAGGGTGACGGTTACATTTGGTATCAGAGCTTAGGGTACCCAATCAATGGGGATAGGTATATGTATGAGTGGCGTTTCTATTATTTCTGAAAGTATTTTTCAAAAATCTACTGTATATAAATATATATACCTAATTTGAATTTACTCTTTAAATCCCGACTATAGAAGTGGTCGTGATCATATTACGAAAAAATGGATGAGGCGAATATTGGTTGGAAAACTAAATAGAATAAGGAAATATGTGGTGACCCTCATCTTTAAATCACTTAGATTTTTTTTTTATTCAAGAGGAATTCACCACTAAACCCCATTTCTTTTATATTTGAATTTTTATATAGTTTCCAAATTTTTTTCCCAAGACCCTGGATTTACCAATATAATCATATCAGTGTACAAACAAAATAAGACAATTATATATTTGATGATATACAATTGTTTCTTTTTTTTTATCAGAGGGAATTTAAATTAGATTGAAAACAAAATACCATACAAGCTATTGACAAGCTACTTATTTCCTTTCTAATTTTGTTCTACTGCCAAAGGTATATTTTTAGCAAACTACAATACTTATACTTTTATTTGACTATATATATTAATCTGCCTAAATAATTCTATTTAACACTTAAAATAGTATTACCTTGATCTCATGATAGTTATCAAGTATATGCATGAAATCACTTACAAATCTTTACTAACAGGCATGGATATTGGACTTAATTTCCATTTATCATTTCAGGTTGATAAGATGAGGATTTTTAGCATTTTCAAATTTATTATGATGCAGACTTACATACTTGGTGATTTCTGGGATATGCTTGGTGTTATCCCAAGGCTGCTTGGTGTTTTCTTTGATTTGTCCCGGTAGCACTTTACACTTCACTGATTGAAATGAAGTGGTTCCAGGCTCCAAGGGTTTGACCCATGGCCATCTAGACCAGCCATAGTCCCCCTTTTACCACTTGCAAACCCATACCCCTCATTTTAACAAGCTTCTACAAATTCCTACTCCTAATCCCCAGCATGTTAGTGCCTAGTTTTTTTCTTCTGAAATGCATTCTTGTATGTATTCTTTCAAGTATTCAAAATTTAGTATCTTCCAAGTTTACTGCTCTCATAGTGCTATTTGAAATTTAAATATTCAAATACATACAAACTTCCAGAATTCATGCACATGCCAGTATCATTTACTTGCCATGCTCAAATTCATTTCACTTGTATATTCTACTTAAAATCTTGAGAGTTCATTTCAAAAATTCAATCCCCTTAGCTGTTTAATTTCCATAGGGCAAAATATAGGCAATAAAAATCAGTGAATCAATAGAAAATCAAACTCCATCAAATATCATTCAAAATGAATTTTACTTAAGTACAAGTTTTCAACCCCAAATACTTAGAAAGTTTCCTACAAGTAACTTCAATTACAGAGAATAGAATTTGTCTAATAATTTCATTACAATGCAACTGCAAATTTTAAAACAAGTATCTCTTATTTATACTAGCAGCCAATGCCTTCCTTACTCATCAAGCCAACTTCAATTTCCTGCAAGCAAATCATTTAGCTGCCCCAAAGAATTTTTGAGACACCCAGATGATTGCAAGGGCAAGCAAAAGGGTCAGTTTACACTGGTATGAGTATTTATCAATTTTGTATACCTACACATAATTTTAGTAAGCTTGCAATGCCTTCTTAGTTTAACAGGTTTTATACTTAGCAGGTTTTGGTTCATTCAAGAAGACACAAAATCACATTCAACAAATTAAACAATACATAACAAACAGTTAAAAATAATTATGTGTACAATTCCTAACTCATCCTCACCAAATCTTAGATAAGTAAACTCATGTTTATACTCCAAATTTCACCCAGCAGCTAACCAGAACATCACAAAAATCCTGGTTAGTTTTAACTCCCTGTCTAGATATTCATAACCCAGATTTTTATAAATCCCAATCCCATTCCTTATTTAATTTATGGTCTACATCTCCTTGTCAAATGAACACTATGTATGCATTGTGAAGGAAACTCCCAGGTTGTTTAAATTATTCCAACACACAAAGGCCTCAGGGTGCAGTTGCACCATGCATATACTTGCTTCCACCTGAAGTAAGCAGATCATTGACTAACCCCCAAGTGACCAATTTAGTTTTTCTTACATTCATTTTTCAGAAAGATATAAGTGCTTGTATATCTTCTGGTTCAACCCCATGTTCCCCCATTTAATCTATATCCATGTTTAATGATGATGAGATGGAACAAAAATACTCAAATCATGTTAACTTTAAAAGCCTACTTACAGATTAATGCTCCAAACAAAAATGCACAAACAAACATCCATATCACCCATAACAAATCATTTCAGAGATTCAAATAACTCATAATATTTTTAGGCTGCTTGTAATAGGACTTAATTCCATTGCACACAAAAGGGTAAATACTCACATAATGTTTTTCCTTTCACTGCCTTAATTTCTTAGAACAGTAAATCCCCCAAAGCCTCAAGCTAGTGTTTCTCCTTGCTTATTTTATTTTTGTTTTGATCCCGAGAGAGTGATGGTTTTGGCTATGTGCAGTTATTTATAATTCCATTCTAGGGTTTAAGAAAATGGGTAATTCCCCTGATACCCTTAGATGTTTATTTACACATCATATTCCTGTGTGAGCATAAATTGAAAATGCACACATTTTGGGTACTTTAATTAGCTATTTCGGGGATCATGCATTTTTAAACACTCAATACTATTTTCATGACTCTTTTCTACCCATGCAATAAGCATGTGACCCTCAGTTTCCTTTTTTTTTACAAGTTTAAGAAATCTAAAAATCTCCTTTGTATATTTTTTTCTACCTATTTGTTATTTCCCCTTAATCATGCATACTATCATACCTTATTATGTAATGTAAAAATCATTTACCCAAATTATTTGCTTGGAATAAATATGGGATGGAAATTTTTATTTGATTCTATATATGTGTGTATATATATATATATTTCTGCCTTTTTGTCAAATCAGCAACTCCTTTTATATTTAAAGTAAAAATCACATATATTATGCTAATTATTTCTGGCACAATTATAAGACATATAAACTTTTGCATTAAACTTCATTTTATTTTATTTTCATATAAAACAACAAACACCCCATATCTATTAAATGTATATATATATATATATATTTACATAATTCTTTGAACATAAAGCTATATTTATTTTGAGTTCCAATTTTTCTTCTAACTACCTTAATTCCTTGCATTTTATCAAACAGAAGCTCCCATGCAATTTTATTTATTGCCAAATTCTTTTCTGTTTTACTGCAATATATATATATATTATATATATATATATATATATCTCAGAATTTCCTAATATATATATATATTATTATTATTTTTTAGGGTCATTACATACCCTCCTCCTTAAAGGAATCATGTCCCCATAATTTCACCTAATTTCTCCCATTAAAAGCACTAATCCATAGCCTGTTTTAACTCCATAACCCCATATTTTATGAAAACAAACAATATATAAATATATTTAGAAAATTCATCTTAGGCTGCTTAAACATACCTCTCCATCAGTAAACAAATTGGGGTATTTAGCCCTCATTTTATCTTCAACCTCCCATGTACAATCATTAGTGTCCAAACTCCATTGGATTTTCACCAATTTGATCACCTTGTTCCTCAACTTTTTCTCTTCCTTGGCAACTATCCCTACTGGTTCATTTGTATAAACCAAATTCTTCTGGACTTGAACTTGAGTAGGTGACTCCAGAATTGCTCCTTCATCATGCACCCATTTTCTCAATTGAGAAACATGAAATACAGGATGCACACCACTCAACTCCTCAGGTAACTTAAGTCTGTAGGCCATAGCACCAATTCTCTGCATAACTTCATATGGTCCTACAAATCTTGGTGATAGCTTACCAGATTTTCCAAACCTGAACACTTTCTTCATTGGTGATACTTTCAGAAAAACATGCTCTCCTACTTCAAACTCCATTGGCTTTCTCTTTCTATCTGCATAAGATTTTTGTCTTGATTGTGCTGCCTTCATTCTATGCCTAACCAATTCAATCATGTTGGAAGTTTCTTTAACATGATCTGGCCCCAACATTACACCCTCTCCTGCTTCCAACCAACAGGCAGGAGACATGCAGGGTCTCCCATACAAGGCTTCAAAGGGAGCCATTCCTATGGTTGATTGATAGCTATTGTTGTAAGTGAATTCTGCCAAATGAATATGATCCTCCCAATTACCCCCAAAATCAAGCACACATGCTCTAAGTAAATCTTCTAATATTTTATTCACTATCTCTGTTTTCCCATCACTTTGAGGATGGTAGGCAGTGCTTAAACAAAGTTGTGTTCCCATTGCTTCTTGGAAGCTTTCCCAAAATCTTGAGGTGAACAAAGTGTCTCTATCACTTACAATGGTCTTGGGTATACCATGTAGCCTCACCACTTCCTTAATAAATAATTGTGCAAGCTTAGGTGCATTTCTATCTGACCTGACAGGGACAAAGTGAGCTGATTTGGTTAGTCTATCAACAATTACCCATATACTATCATTGCCTTTCTTAGTTCTAGGCAAACCATCTACAAAATCCATGGAAATACTTTCCCATTTCCACTGAGGTACCTCCAAAGGTTGCAACATGCCAGAAGGCTTTTGGTGGTCTGCTTTAATTTGTTGACATGTGGAACATTTTGCCACATATCTTGCCACTGCTTGCTTCATCCCTGGCCACCAGTAACTTCTTTTTAAATCATGATACGTCTTAGTACCACCAGGGTGTATGGTGTACCTGGTCTTGTGATGCTCATTCATGATTTCTTCCTTCAACTCTGCAATGTTTGGTACACAAAGCTTATCATTTTTCCTCAAATAACCTTGGGAATCTATTTTAAAATTCTCTGGCTCAATGTTATTTAATAACATTTCTTTCTTCTCCTTTAGACTTTGATCTTGATCTTGCATGCTACCAACTTTCTCCACCAGATTAGACTTCACTGTGATTATTCCCAGTGTACCATACTCCACCATATCACCATGTTCTTTAAAATTCACTACATCCTTGCTGTATATATCTGCCTCCCCAAGCACTGCAAGATTTTTAAACTCATCAATCATCAAACTGGCTAATCTAACATGATTTCTGCTCAAAGCATCTGCCACTCTATTAGCTTTTCCAGGAGTGTACAATATATCTAAATCATATGCAGCTAGAAACTCCAACCACCTTGCTTGCCTCATATTTAAATCTTTTTGAGAAAATAAATATTTCAATGCTTGATGATCTGTGAATAATTCAAATTTTGCCCCAAGCAAATAATGCCTCCATAGTTTTAGTGCAAACACTATTGCAGCTAATTCTAGATCATGAGTTGCATATTTGGTTTCATTAGGTTTAAGCTGTCTTGATGCATATGCCACTACCTTGCCATGTTGTATAAGAACTGCACCTAACCCAGACCTACTAGCATCAGTGTATACAACCATTCCTTCATTTGCTTCTGGGATTTGTAAGATAGGAGCTTCCACCAATGCTTGCTTCAATTTCTCAAAAGCTTGTTCACACTGCTCATCCCACACATATGGTTGGTTCTTCTTGGTTAGTTTGGTCATTGGTGCAGCTATTCTTGAAAAATCCTTGATGAACCTTCTATAATACCCTGCCAAACCTAAGAATGACCTCACCTCAGTCACTGTTTTGGGTCTACTCCATGATTGAACTGCAATGACCTTGCTTGGATCTACACTTACTCCCTGCTGTGACACTATGTGTCCTAAGAATTTTACTTCATGTTGCCAAAATGTACACTTTGAATACTTGGCTTTTAATTCATGTTCTCTAAGTCTGGATAATACTAAATGTAGGTGCATGGCATGATCATTTTCTGTCTTTGAATAAATTAATATGTCATCTATAAATACCAGGACAAACTTATCCAAAAAGTCTCTAAAAATTCTATTCATCAAGTCTACAAAATAGGAGGGAGCATTGGTCAAGCCAAATGGCATTACTAGAAATTCATAAAGGCCATACCTTGTATTGAAGGCTGTGTACTCAATGCTTTCCTCTGCAACTTTCATTTGATGAAATCCAGAGGCTAAGTCTAGCCTTGAAAATATTTTAGCTCCATGTAATTGATCAAATAGATCATCTATTCTAGGCAGTGGGTACTTATTTTTAATAGTTACCTTGTTTAAATCCCTGTAGTCTACACACAACCTCATTGTTCCATCATGTTTCTTGACAAATAGCACTGGGGAACCCCAACTGGAACTACTTGATCTTATAAATCCTTTCTCTTCTAATTCTTCTAGTTGATGTTTTAATTCTACCAACTCTTTTGGACCCATTCTATAAGGCTTCTTAATGATTGGATTTGTTCCAGGAATTAATTTTATTTTAAATTCAACTGGTCTGTTTTGAGGAATTCCCTTTACTTCTCCAAACACATCTATATATTCATTGACTACTGGGATTTCCTCTATTTTTAATTCCTTTTGAACTTCATTAATACTCCAGATTTTATTAAAGCATGTATTCTTTGCTGTTTCACTTAAGATGGTAATTCTTTTGCCTTCATTTGTTTCCAAAGAAATAGTAAGGTTTTCTAAATTTAAAATTGCTTTATTTCTCATTAACCAATCTACCCCCAAAATAATCCCTATACCATGATAATTTAAGGTATATAAGTCTGAATTAAATTCATAACCCCCTATAATTAATTTCAGACCCATACACTTCATCCCCAACATGCAATGACTCCCTATGGGACTGTGTACAACCAAGGGCTGATCAATGGAAACACATGCAAGTGTTAACTTCTTTACAATTTCCAAAGATATTAGTGAATGTGAGGCACTAGTGTCATATATTACTGATATTGGTTGGGTATGAATAAAAATTATATCTTCAAGTTGCCCAACATTCCCAGTGTTACTTGCTGCCAAAGCTCCTACCCTTGTTGTTCCCCTATTGGTTTCTGGGCAATCCTTCTTGAGATGACCCATCTTTCCACAATTATAGCAGCCTCCTCTGGGTATCTTGGGGTTAGGGCATTGGTTACTATAATGTCCAGCTTTTCCACAATTAAAACAATGAGTGAATTTCTTGCTTTCAAGTGTTGTTGCTCCTTCCCCTTTCTTAGCTCCTTTACTTGCATTTCTCTTGTCATAAGGTTGCACTTTGTTCTGACCACCCTTCTTCTTATTGAGCTTCATATTCCTGAACTTCTCTCTTGCAGTGTCATGTTGCTCAAATGAGAGAGTTAGATCAATTACTTGATCAAAGGTTTTGTCCTTGTATGGCAACATTGCCCTTGACAAACTAGGGTTCAAGCCTTGAATGTACCTTGCATTCTTTGCTTCTGCATTCCCTATTAACACCAGTCCATACTTGGATAATGCTACAAACTTCTGAGTGTATTCATTCACACTCATGCTTCCTTGCCTTAATCTAATAAAGTCTTCAAGCAGTGTGGCCTTGGCAGATGCTGGGACAAATCTGGCCTCAAGCATGTCCTTGAAATTATTCCAAGTGATAGTATCCTCTTGTCTTCCTGCTGTCACAACTTCCCACCAATCCAGTGCAACCCCCTTCAATTTCCTTGAAGCTATCTGTCTCTTCCTTTGGTCATTGATTTGCATATCGGTGAAGACCCTCTCCATAGTCTTTATCCAAGTTTGAACACCTATAGCTCCTTCAGTACCTTCAAAATCCTTTCCTCCCAAAGTGGTACAAGTCTTAAGCAGTTTGGAGAGTTCCTCATGAGGATTGTCTTGCCTTGGTGCCATTCCATCCCTTAAGGCTCTCACAAAATCTTCCATGCTCATCACAGGTGGCTCACGTGAAGATCCTGCACCTGTGTGATGCCTTGGTCCTACCATAATGCTATAAATATGATTGTTATGTTAGTTTATTTACCCCTATCAGTTTTTGGTGTTTTTACTTGGTTCATTTTTATTTCTGTGCACACTGTGCATGTGTCACATGTACACACATATATTTCTTGACATAAAACAAAAACATTCAACACCAACAATTCAAACAATGCATCCAAACATCCATATGCATACAACAACATTTACTATGTTATTTAAAACATAGCTCTGATACCAACTGTGGTGACCCTCATCTTTAAATCACTTAGATTTTTTTTTATTCAAGAGGAATTCACCACTAAACCCCATTTCTTTTATATTTGAATTTTTATATAGTTTCCAAATATTTTTCCCAAGACCCTGGATTTACCAATATAATCATATCAGTGTACAAACAAAATAAGACAATTATATATTTGATGATATACAATTGTTTCTTCTTCTTTTTTTTTATCAGAGGGAATTTAAATTAGATTGAAAACAAAATACCATACAAGCTATTGACAAGCTACTTATTTCCTTTCTAATTTTGTTCTACTGCCAAAGGTATATTTTTAGCAAACTACAATACTTATACTTTTATTTGACTATATATATTAATCTGCCTAAATAATTCTATTTAACACTTAAAATAGTATTACCTTGATCTCATGATAGTTATCAAGTATATGCATGAAATCACTTACAAATCTTTACTAACAGGCATGGATATTGGACTTAATTTCCATTTATCATTTCAGGTTGATCAGATGAGGATTTTTAGCATTTTCAAATTTATTATGATGCAGACTTACATACTTGGTGATTTCTGGGATATGCTTGGTGTTATCCCAAGGCTGCTTGGTGTTTTCTTTGATTTGTCCCGGTAGCACTTTACACTTCACTGATTGAAATGAAGTGGTTCCAGGCTCCAAGGGTTTGACCCATGGCCATCTAGACCAGCCATAGTCCCCCTTTTACCACTTGCAAACCCATACCCCTCATTTTAACAAGCTTCTACAAATTCCTACTCCTAATCCCCATCATGTTAGTGCCTAGTTTTTTTTCTTCTGAAATGCATTCTTGTATGTATTCTTTCAAGTATTCAAAATTTAGTATCTTCCAAGTCTACTGCTCTCATAGTGCTATTTGAAATTTAAATATTCAAATACATACAAACTTCCAGAATTCATGCACATGCCAGTATCATTTACTTGCCATGCTCAAATTCATTTCACTTGTATATTCTACTTAAAATCTTGAGAGTTCATTTCAAAAATTAAATCCCCTTAGCTGTTTAATTTCCATAGGGCAAAATATAGGCAATAAAAATCAGTGAATCAATAGAAAATCAAACTCCATCAAATATCATTCAAAATGAATTTTACTTAAGTACAAGTTTTCAACCCCAAATACTTAGAAAGTTTCCTACAAGTAACTTCAATTACAGAGAATAGAATTTGTCTAGTAATTTCATTACAATGCAACTGCAAATTTTAAAACAAGTCTCTCTTATTTATACTAGCAGCCAATGCCTTCCTTACTCATCAAGCCAACTTCAATTTCCTGCAAGCAAATCATTTAGCTGCCCCAAAGAATTTTTGAGACACCCAGATGATTGCAAGGGCAAGCAAAAGGGTCAGTTTACACTGGTATGAGTATTTATCAATTTTGTATACCTACACATAATTTTAGTAAGCTTGCAATGCCTTCTTAGTTTAACAGGTTTTATACTTAGGAGGTTTTGGTTCATTCAAGAAGACAAAAAATCACATTCAACAAATTAAACAATACATAACAAACAGTTAAAAATAATTATGTGTACAATTCCTAACTCATCCTCACCAAATCTTAGATAAGTAAACTCATGTTTATACTCCAAATTTCACCCAGCAGCTAACCAGAACATCACATAAATCCTGGTTAGTTTTAACTCCCTGTCTAGATATTCATAACCCAGATTTTTATAAATCCCAATCCCATTCCTTATTTAATTTATGGTCTACATCTCCTTGTCAAATGAACACTATGTATGCATTGTGAAGGAAACTCCCAGGTTGTTTAAATTATTCCAACACACAAAGGCCTCAGGGTGCAGTTGCACCATGCATATACTTGCTTCCACCTGAAGTAAGCAGATCATTGACTAACCCCCAAGTGACCAATTTAGTTTTTCTTACATTCATATTTCAGAAAGATATAAGTGCTTGTATATCTTCTGGTTCAACCCCATGTTCCCCCATTTAATCTATATCCATGTTTAATGATGATGAGATGGAACAAAAATACTCAAATCCTGTAAACTTTAAAAGCATACTTACAGATTAATGCTCCAAACAAAAATGCACAAACAAACATCCATATCACCCATAACAAATCATTTCAGAGATTCAAATAACTCATAATATTTTTAGGCTGCCTGTAATAGGACTTAATGCCATTGCATACAAAAGGGTAAATACTCACATAATGTTTTTCCTTTCACTGCCTTAATTTCTTAGAACAGTAAATCCCCCAAAGCCTCAAGCTAGTGTTTCTCCTTGCTTATTTTATTTTTGTTTTGATCCCGAGAGAGTGATGGTTTTGGCTATGTGTAGTTATTTATAATTCCATTCTAGGGTTTAAGAAAATGGGTAATTCCCCTGATACCCTTACATGTTTATTTACACATCATATTCCTGTGTGAGCATAAATTGAAAATGCACACATTTTGGGTACTTTAATTAGCTATTTCGGGGATCATGCATTTTTAAACACTCAATACTATTTTCATGACTCTTTTCTACCCATGCAATAAGCATGTGACCCGCAGTTTCCGTTTTTTTTACAAGTTTAAGAAATCTGAAAATCTCCTTTGTATATTTTTTTCTACCTATTTGTTATTTCCCCTTAATCATGCATACTATCATACCTTATTATGTAATGTAAAAATCATTTACCCAAATTATTTGCTTGGAATAAATATGGGATGGAAATTTTTATTTGATTCTATATATGTGTATATATATATTTCTGCCTTTTTGTCAAATCAGCAACTCCTTTTATATTTAAAGTAAAAATCACATATATTATGCTAATTATTTCTGGCACAATTATAAGACATATAAACTTTTGCATTAAACTTCATTTTATTTTATTTTCATATAAAACAGCAAACACCCCATATCTATTAAATGTATATATATATATATTTACATAATTCTTTGAACATAAAGCTATATTTATTTTGAGTTCCAATTTTTCTTCTAACTACCTTAATTCCTTGCATTTTATCAAACAGAAGCTCCCATGCAATTTTATTTATTGCCAAATTCTTTTCTGTTTTACTGCAATATATATATATTATATATATATATATCTCAGAATTTCCTAATATATATATATATTTTTTAGGGTCATTACAAAATATGTGACAAAGGTCGTATTGTAAGGAATGTTTTTGGAAGAGATTGTAACTTTAAGATTAATAGGACAATAAATGTTAAATAAATAGGGAGTTACAAGTATTTAATAAGGATATAAATGGACTTATTAAAAAGATTATTTTGGTAATTATGGAAAGGTAAAAAGGTTTTAATAGGAAAAGTTGGAAGAATGAATAAATGTATTTAGAAATTGTCTGGTGGAAATAATAATCATTTATTATGGACAATCCAGATTTATATAAAAGAAAATAATCATGTTAGGTAGTAATTAAATACTAAGAGGTAGTATAGTTGTAAACATTCGTAAGTAAGGGGTGATAAAAGAAAATGATGCAATAGGGAGGATAATTAAAGTCAATTTATAAAATCCAACCATATATGAAAAGAATTTGATAAAAGGATTTTCTTTGGAAACTTTCTTCAAATGTTTTGAATGGATTTTTCAAAAGATTTATTAAGAAGTTGTTTTTTTGACAAGTAAGGAAATTTGGGAAATCATAACTTAAAAAGAAGTTGTGGAGTCAAAAGTTCTAATTAAAAGGTTTTTGGTAAAAAGGAGCTTTTCCGAAACCCTTAGTCTAAAAATTTGTTGGGTTAGAAAGTTTTTGGTCTGAAGAATTTTCGATAAAGGGATTTTTCTTTTCGAAATTAATGTAAAATAGAGGTAGATTAGACTTGATGATAATTTCTATTTCATAAATTTGGAAGTTCTTTAAAATTCTTTTTTTTAAATAGAAATGGAACTTGACTAAAGTAATATAGAAGTAATTTAAGTAGGAGAAATATAAATAGAGGCAATATTGGGATATTTGGAGAGGAATACCATTAGGAACTTATAAAAGAAGATTAGTAATCTAGGTAGAGATAATATAAGAAAGAAGTGATTAGGACATAAGAGACTAGCAGGAATAGAATAGGAGAATAATAGGATAGAAGTTACCTTTGTCTACTCCGCTTTTCATTATTTAAAATTATAGAAGATGTTTTTGAATGGTTTGAAATAAAATACCAAATTTTAAAAATAATAAACCTTTGACGTGGAAATTTTTTGCAAGAGGGGAATTATTTTGCTCCTTTTTAGGGATTAAGCAATCCTCTTTGAATTTGTGATGGTTTGGTTTAATAATTGAGTTTTCAAATATTTTGGGTTAAAGACCCTACTTTAAAAAAAGTAAGACTTTGAGGTAAAAGTATTTGAAAAGGGAAATTATTTTACTAAGAAATTTTTGAATTTGGGGTTAAGTATAAAGCGGTAAATTTTTTAAAATTGTGAAAAGTTGGATCTAAATATTTTTGGATGGTTTTGTTTAAATGTTTAATAAAAATCAAATAGATGTATGGAGTAAAATAAAATATGATCTTTTAATGTTTTTAAGAATTCGATTCCAACTGTTTTGCAAGTTCGAAATTCTTTTGAAAACATGCTTAAAGGTTTTCTTTCGAGTTGTAGAAATTCTTTACAAGTTTGAATTTCAAATTGTCGCATTCTAGCATATTATGGGTATCCAAGTTTATATTTTTTGGAGTAGATAAGGTTCACTATATAGGAAAGGAAGGATTAATTGTTTTATGATATGAATAAAATAAGAATGGCATGTACTCTGATCTGGAAATTTGAAATCAGTCCCAAACAATTTTTTTTAAGAATGTTGGTAAAGTGTAAAGATATTCCAGATCTATGATTGGATCGTAAATTTGGTTGCCCTATTTGTTTGGATAGTGAATCTCTATGTTTTAATCTATTGGGAGTGTGCTCCATGTAATTTCCATAAGTTATCCAATCCTAAAATTTGTATAGAAATATGTCATTTTAATTGACAAGGGATATACCAAAAAGGGAAAGAGATGAGTGAGATATGGATATTCTTTTCCATAGTTTACATTGTCTATTTCAATAAAAAAACGAAATAATCCCCTGCAATTTCAAACAAAGCAAATATATCACTTGTGGTTAGTTTATGGGAGATTATAATAGTAATCCTTTTCGGAAGATAGCTCTAATAAAACAAAATATGGAAAGGAATGCTCTAGTTTGGAAATTGATGAATAGAAATAAGAAATATATAAAACGCATAATTTACAACAATATTCGTATTAATCATAAACATCATAGTAATTATAGGATTAGGATTTATGGACATTAATTATAGATTTAACGGGCAACAAATTTGTAATTAATAGAGGATAAAAAGGAAATAAGATAAGGGATGGTTTAAGGAAGCTAATATGGTATTTATGGAGGAATTGAATACTCATAATAAGTAAAATTTGAAATTCGTAATAGATTGAAATGGATAAGGATTGATTAGAGATTGTCCATTTTGACATTAATGACTAGTTATTATAGGTAATGTATATTTATTAGAACTAAGAAGGGAACTAAGGAAGGTGGATGATAGTGGAATGACATTCTAGGAATGTACATCTTAAATTGGTAAGAAATATTAGAACCCCAACTTCAGTAACACAAGTTGATGTTTAATGGCAGCATCCAATAAAGTTTTCTTTTAAGATTTTAGGTTCTAATCGCTAGTTCTCTCCTTTAGGACATTAAAGTGTTTGATATGGTATAATACATGTCCTTATTTATCACTATGTTGATTTTATGAAGGGACGTCATAAATATGGAAATTTCATAAGGACACTTAATTAGCCAAAAATTGAGGGTACGACTAGAAGTTAGTAGGACAATTAGATTAGAATGCTTCAAACGCAAAACTTGCGGAGGGTCACCATTCACCCCGAATGAATTAATATTTATAGGGATATAAAGAGAATTTTCTAATTGGTCAAGGATAAAGAGAGAGTAGCTAATTCCAGTTATTTGATGAGCCAAAGAATTAAGGTTAAACAAGGCAAGCCCGAAGGATTGTTATTACCATTGGAGGTTCCCCCTTGGATATGGGAGCATATAACGATGGACTCTATAAATGGGTTACCTAGAGGTAGTGATGCTATTTAGGTCATAGTAGATTGGCTCGTTTACCTTTCGTTGGAATTAATATGACTGCGGTATCTCTAGCACAATATTTGTGTCAAGAAGTTGTGCGACTACATGCAGTTCCAGTTAGCATTGTTAGTGATAGAGACCCTTTGTTCACTAGGGAATTTTAGAGGAGTTTGTAATCTACTATAGGAACAACTTTGAATCTTAGCACCACTTACTATCCACAGACCGACGGTTAGACGAAAAAGGTGAACAAGAATTTTTGAAGATTTGTTGAGAGCTTGCATTATGGATTTTGGAGGACAATGAGAAATGTAGAAGTGTTTAGGTGGCATATGAAGATCGCACAGGACCATCAGGAGTCCTATGCTCACAGGCGAAGAAAGAAATTGGAGTTATTAGTTGGGATATGGTATGAGGTTTGGTATGAGGTTTGGTACATCGGGGAAGTCAGCGCGAAGGATCGTTCGACCTTTTCCGATTTTAGAGAGGGTGGGGAAACTTGCTTATTGGGTGGAGCTTCCAAATGAGTTAGTGGGAGTCCATGACATCTTTCATGTTTCACATTTGAGGAAATGACTGCAAGAGACTACCTCTGTAGTAGGGCCTGATCAGTTAGTGGATGTTGAGAAAGAGCCGATAACCCCGTCTCCCCCGGTGCTACCATATGCATAGTGGAGCATGGTATCGAGAAGCTTCGTAACAATGATATTAGGTTGATTCGAGTTCAATAGGAGGATAACCCAATGGATAGCACATAGAAAACCGAAGAAAAGATGAAGGTTTCTCATACCGAGCTTTTCTCTAGTAAACTTTTCCCTCCAAATATAGGTATTTGGTTGCATCCTTCTTCCTAGATTGGATGGTAGGAGATGTTTCCACGCTTTTTACTATTATTTTTGCACTCATATAGATTTCATGTATATTCAGGATGTTTTCGTACATGCCTATATGTCATGATCTTGCATTCACGCTAGGATTGAGCTCACCTATATTATGTTGCATACATAATCACAAGCATTTTTGGTTGAGTAGATGGTCGTGTAGATTATTGTAAATAACTTGGTTGTATAATATGGTTGTTTAGTGCATGTTATACTATCTTCCCTTGGTTATTTCGGAGGTGGAATCCCTTTTAAGGGGGGAGAATATAACACGCCATAAATTTAATAAAAAATTAAATAATTAAAATAAGATTAAAATGGAAATTTTATAAATCTTGGAATTTGTTCATGGGAGTAGCACCATTACATCTGTGGCGATTTTCTAATCAATTTCCATATATAATATGTTGAAATCGAAGTTCAAACGTAGAAGTCATGTACGTTTGAAGTTTTGAAATTTAAAATTTAAATATTTGAATTTGAATTTAAAAGTTTGAATTTTGAATTTTACGAGTTGGCTGGAGATTAACATTTGGATAAACATGGTTCTGGCATATAACCAGCGGTCGACTGCTAGTAGTTGACCACTTGGGTCCAGCGGTCGATCGATGAGAGTCTGAGGCAGCTAGGGTTTTGTGAAATTGAATGTATAGGATTTAATTATTTAAATCCAATGGTTCTGATTTCTTTTCACCTCTATAAATAGACCTTTAGACCCCTCACTTTTCTTCATAAAATTTTGAAAGCAATAGCGAAGCTCTATCTAATTCTTTTCCCTTAGGTTTTCGAAAACAGTAAGATTTCAAGGGAAGATCTATAGAGAGTTAAAAGCGGTATAAATCAAATCTCATCTTCTTCTTTAGATCCCAGAACCAGTTAGGATTTTCATAGGAAGATCTAAAAGGGAATTAGGCGCAGTGGAATCAAATCCAGTTAGGAAGCAAAAAATTCTCTAAGACTGGAATTATCAAGTTTTTCACATTTTGTAATTAATTAGTATTTTCTTGGATTTGATGTATTCCTTGGAAAATTTTGGTAAACGAAAACATAATATCTAAAACCCCCAAAATTTCCCTAAATAAATGTTAATCTTTGAATCTGTTGAAATTTCAATTGTTTTGTATTAATATAGTAGAATCAGATCTGTGTTTGAGATTTAAGCAATTCATAATCTATTCCAATTTATCTCTTTTGATTTCTCTTGTAGTGTAAAAGGGTTTTAAAAATAAATAAAGTTAGAAATGAAGTTCAAAGTATGATTTTGATTAATCGTAGTTTGCGCCTCCTATTTCTGTAAATTAAGTAAGTATGAATCCCTTTTTCACTCCAAGGTAGAAAGTGCAAAAGTTGAATAGAATATGAAAGGTTTAAATTGTAAGGTTTGGTCCTTGAGATAGAGGAGTTAATTCTATTATATTAATATGAGTTGAGATTGGTATTATTCCTTTTTGTATACAAGTCAGTTGTTGGCTAAGAATATTAGTTATATTTTTGTTTGGAGTTGGAACTTGTATGAGTTTGACATTTTAAATTAATTAGCATTTTCTTTGCACGAGATTAGAGATATTTTATCCGAATCTCATGCATATATGTATATATACATTTATAATATTAACGTATTGATTATTAAAGTTAATAACATAATGATTATTGTTTGCACAAAAAGTGGACAAACACCTCCAAGTCGTATGATTTAATTGATTTTATGGTGTTCTTAGTGATTTGGGTGATTTATGCAAATATATGAAAAACAGGGACTAGACTGTAAAAGACATGCAGATTTATAGTGGTTCAGCCAGAGTGTGCCTACGTCCACTTTATATGTTATTCTCCTTTTCTATTCAAATTACAAGTACAAAGCTTTCATACAAGTATGTGAAAGTTGTTTGAAAGTTCTATTCATGCTTGAGCTCTCAAACATGTCCCCCATTGTTGTACCCCTGCCCCTCTATTTATAGAGTGAAGCTTGGGGTAGGGGTCTTGGATGTATATAGCTGCTGTTGGGCCTGGGCTGCTGCAATCTGGCCTGGCAATGTTGGCTCGGCAACGCTTTGGCTCGGTGGGACTTTGGTTCGGTCATGGGTTGGTTCGGTGGTAGTGGAGTGACTTTGGTTCGGTCATGGGTTGGTTCGGTGGTAGTGGAGTGACTTTGGTTCGGTCATGGGTTGGTTCGGTGGTAGTGCATGTAGGTTGGATTGGTTCGGCAAGGCCCTAGAGACATGTTGGTTCGGTGGTGATCTCCCCTGCTTCTTGGTTCGGCAGTGGATGGAGGTAGCTGGTTCGGTGATGAGAGGGGAGTGGAGTGGGATTGATTCGGTGGTCTTGGTCCGGTGGGACTTCGTCCAACAATTATAGTGCATGGAACGTATTAATTAGAATTAATAGGGTAGTAAATAACATTAATTTTATAGGAAGGCAGTTAATGATAATTATGATAATTAATCCATAATTAAAGGCGTAATAAGTGATTACCTTAAATGTCCTTAATTATTAATGATGTAGGATAGTGTATGTATACAATTGGTATACATATGAAGGATGGCTAATTTATAGGGATGCGAGGTCGGTCTAATGTTACATAGAAGCCTGCTCTGTTAAATCTGGCTATCAATTGTGTAACTTTGAGGACTGATGTGGGACATCGCCTACAATAAATAACCCCTAGAGGATGTGAGGTTAGTCCCAATTATGTGGGATAAATCTGCTCTGTTAATCTGGCTACTAGTACCTACGAATTATCAGATTAATCTGAGATGTCACGGTTTGGGTTATTGGTTATAATCACGTTATTGATATGGTAGGAGGAACCTTTAGAGGGGTCCGCTTTGGGTTTAGAGGTACTAAGTGGTTATGTAGAGTCCGCCACTTTTCTTTAGGAGAAGTATTAACTGATCTGATGGGATCTCTTACGATGTTAGTTAGTGAGAACCACGTAGGGACCCACCTTGGGTTAGGTATTAAATGATGAGGACCTGCCTATTCTATAGATATTAAATGGTTAGAGTCTGCCTAATTTCTAATAAAAAGGTATTAAGTGGTTTGGAGACTCTCTGTCTTGCATTGTTAACGATAGTTGCGTTAGAATTTGAAAATGGACTGGAAATGGGTTAGGTATTAATTGACGGGGACCTGCCTATTTTTATAGGTATTAAATGGTCAGAGTCTGCCTAACTCCTAATAAAAAGGTATTAAGTGGTTTAGAAGCTCTCTCTTGCATCGTTAATGATAGTTGCTTTAGAATTCTAAAATGGACTGAAAATGGGTACTGTTATTGTTATTATATTTTATAACTTCCATTGTGAGTTCTGAAAGAATAGATAGATAGTTTTGTTGTTATTTTTTTACCAACCAACAGCCAGCTTTGGGATGGACCAAAGTTTTGATGGGCCTTTTCTGGATCGGAATTTGGACCTGTTTTTAAAATCAATTCAAATGTCACAAAACAAAACATGATGTCAACAAAAACTGTTACATCATTTTGTTTCAATGATACATTTTATGGGTATAATAGAAAATAACATGAAAAGATATATAACAACTGCCACAAGCTTCGCTCTCACCATCTTCAAGCATCATCAACTCCTTCTCTAACCCGTGTTGTAATGAGGAGGGAGTCAGAACAACAAGTGTTTGGTGAATAATAACCTCGAGCCTTACTATTCCAGTACTTGGGCAGTATATTTCAAAATAAGAATAAATCTTATGTATTCTTGAAACCATTTAATACTTCATATAAGGAAAGGAGGCGGACTCTCAAACAACCACTTAATACCTTCCATTCTCAAAGCAAGTTTTCCAATCCCATAACCCATGACCAATGGTCATTAATGTCTAACAATGCAAGAGATAGTACTCAAGTCACTTAATACCGTTTGCTTAAATTAGGCAGACTCCGACCATTTAAGACCTCAATTGAGGTTGGCGTCCATGATTTAATACATATCCCCAAGGCGGACTCCTCATAGGTGCCTATCTAGCTGACATCACATGAAATCTTTTCGAGCCACTTAATACTTCTTTATGGGAAGGTAGACCCTCAAACGGCCACTTAATACCTTATGCTGTAGCGACCCTTTCCAAGGTGCCATCTACCGTGCCCAAATAAATAACCCTTGACCATTTAATCCTTATTTGGAGAAAAGATGCGGTCCTTCAAACAACCAAATTAGCTAAGAAAAGATGCGGGCCTTCAAACAACCAAATAAATAACCCTTGGCCTTATGACCCGTACGCCACGATGACATCTTACATTAGCCCGACTATACGTAGGCATTGGAACCAGATTAGCTAAGAAAATTTATTCTATAGAATTGGGACTAAGCTCACGTCATCGTAGTTACTTATTATAGGTGATGTCTCACATCAACCCCAAAGTCACAATGCTAGTAACCAGATTAGCTGGACGGACTTCTGGGTGTCCCCTGACTGACCTCGCATGACTATGACTTGGTCATTTTTCCAACACTCTTAATATAGTATCACACACCTCACCCTATTCATTATTTAGGCTGTATAAAAATTCCTTCTTATTTTGCCTTAACTATTAATTACTTTCCTAAGGGGGATATAATGACAATTCTTACCTAATTAACTACGCAATTATAGGTTATAATCGTATGTTATTTACAGTAATTAATATATAAATAAGTATGCACTTATTATTTTCTATGCATGCAGAGATTACGCCCTAACTGACGTTAAATGTCAATTCCTTTCTAATAAAAATAATACAATTCATTTTCCATATTATCAATGGTGCTAAATTTCCAATATCCATAACAAGGGATTTCAATATCCTTAACAAAGGATTCAACATTTATATCCAAAAATTTCAATAAATAGACTAGTATATAATAAAAACTTCAACTCAGTCTACCACATCAAATCAATGGAATAATCTCAAAAATAGAAATTACAATTCTAGTTTCAACTTCTATTCAACCCCTCTTTTACAAAGAATTGAACAGTGGAATTTCTCTTTTATTTTCATATGGAATAAATGGTGTAAACTACGAACAAATCCATACTTTACACCATATTCCTTAATAGAGATTTCATAATTAAATTAGAATTAAAAAGGAGTGGAATAGAATTTGAAATCACCAAAAACTGTAAGAACTGTATAATTCAAACAACTCAATGTAAAAAATTAAGAATTCCAACAAAAATTGACATTTGAATTAAAGAAGTTTTGGGGGATTTTATAGTGTTTTGTTTTCCCAATCCCAAAACCCTGAGGCATATCTAAATCCATCATATACTAATCAATTAAAAACTAAGATTTCCACTCATAGTTGGTCCTTAGCTTTGCACCTCTTTGAATTTTAAATGGCTATTATAATCTCTTACAGATCTCTTCTTATTGATATATACAACAAGGGATTTGTATATATATATATATATTCAGATTCAGAAAGGTTGGAGGAGAAGAGGTATAGAAATTAAAAAATAAACAAAGATAGTTTAGGATTTTTTATCGAAAAACCTAGCAGAGTTTTCTGAATCTAAAAAGTGATGAACTAATAGAGCTTCACTAATGTTCCCAAAATATTCATGAATAAAAGTGAGGGTTTTGGGGTCTTATTTATAGAGGTTGAAACGCACTAGAACCGTAGGATGAAATTAGGTTAAAACGAATTAATTTGGGACGTTAATTCAATAAAAAAAAACCTAGCCGCCACTTAGGGAGAAGTCGATCTCTCCCTACTAAGCGGTCGACCTCTTGAGGTCAAGGGGTCGACTTCTCCCTCTATTTTGGGAAGGTTATTTAATTTTTTTATACGTTGTTTTATTTAATTCCTCAATTAACTTTTAATGTTAGTTGTTAACTTTAACATTCAATTAATCTCCAAGTCTAATCATAGTTAGTTTTTGAAATTCAAATTTGAGAACTAATTATTTATTTGAATTTTATTTAAATTATTTTAAACCCAAAAACTTCAAACGCTTATATCTTCTTCATTTGAGCTCTGTTTTCAGCATATTATATATGAAAATTGATTAGAATTTCGCCATGAATGCAACGGGAAAACTTTCATGGCCAAATGCAAACTTTTGAAAAATTTCCATTTTAACCCCTATCTTATTTATTTAATTTATTCATTTTATAAACTTGTTTACTTATCGTAAATTTTACGGGGTGTTACGTTCTCCCTCTTTAAAAAGGATTTCGTCCCAAAATCTTTCTAAAAGGTGAAGAACGTAATGTGCAATAACGTCCATGTTATACAACCAAGTTATCTACATAGCATCTACTCAACTAAAGTGCAATGTGATTATGTACTGCAGACATGCTATAAATAAGCTCAATCCTAGCGTGAGTGTATGATCGTGTCATGCAAGTAGGTTTGTAAATACCCAAAACATGGATAAAATTACTACATGAGTGTAAAGTGATTGCGAAAAAGTGTAGCAACCATCTTCCACCATTCAATCTAGCAACCACGATGTAATTAAAATCCTAATTTTGGAGATAAAGGTTTACCAGAGAAAAGCTTACGATGACAAGTCCTCTTGCCTTCCATCGGATTTTGTCCCCATTGTACTGGAACCAATCTAATTTATTTATTACGGAGTTTCCTAGTTATGTGCTCCATAATGCATGCAGTAGCATGGGATGCTATTGCTCTGTCCCAATATCTCCTAATTGATTAAGCTTTGTGGGTTGTGAAATTATGGATCTTAAGGCTAATTAAACACTAAAGGGGGGTGAATAGTGTTTCTAACTTATTTAAATCTTTTTAAATTTCTTTAAAGTTAAATATTAAATCATTGATTAACAACACAGAATTAAACTATCAAATAGTCACAGATGCAATCATAAATAAAAATAAAATTAATACAATAAAGTAAAGAGTTAAAGTGATGACATTAAGGATTTTATAATGGTTTGGGTTTCTCCTACATTCAGTCCCGTACGATTGCTTGTGTAGATTTCTTTTCAAATACCAATCTTTAACTGGGCAGAAGGCATATCCAAATACTGTCTCAATTTTGAGGCTATTAGACACACCCTCCGAATTTTTCGAGCTTAAGGTAGACTCGCTTGATTTGAACGGGCTACAAGTACACCCATTAAACTTAGGCTACTGAGCACACCCACTTGATTTAAACAGGCTACAAGTACACCCAAAGCAAATACAAATAGAGTTGAAAATTTTTCCAAAGACAATTTCCTGAACTTAGGATATAATGGATCCTATAGCCTCTTGAACATCACTTTGTTCTTTGAATTGAGAGAGAGATATTTCTAAAATGGTAAGAAAGTAGTATTGAATCAATAGAATGAAGTATGAATTGATTTTAAGAGATTTTGAACAGAATAGAGTATATTTTCAGTGGAGTTTTCAAGGGAGTAAGAGGAGGGAAGAAAATAAGTAATTCTAAACTTTAAAATTCGTTTGAACTCCCTTTTATATAGTAAATGAACAAATGTGTCCGTTCGTGAAGAGTTACGACGAATAGACACTTCATTTCAAAATTTGAAAAACCAATTGGTGGCATGTACGTTGATATACCATTTGCCTTATGTCGACATATGCATGTATATTTTGAAAACTTGTTTCTTTAAAAATATTTTGAAAATCCTATACTTCGTAAAATAATTCGATACTCTGTAAAAAAGGTTGATAATAGTTTATAGACATTCTCAACTTAATACAACTTTTATAAAATATTTTGAAATATATTTTGAAGATTTATTTTGTTTAAAAATAAAAAAGATAGAAAATTGGAGATAAAGATTAAAGACTACTATCAAGGACATTAACAATATAAGCTTTGACTCGATACAATAAATTATAATCTCGAGATCTTCATATCTTGGTCTTTGTACTAATAAGTCTTTATTTCTATCTTTTGAGTCTTTATATTGTATAGTCTTCGATTCAACACCTGTAAAATAATTTGCACTATACACTATATAACTTGATAAAATATAGTATCTATATGTTATATAATTATATATGGTTGTATGTGATTGTTGTCATCAAAATCAATTACTGAGATATTAACAATCTCCTCTTTTGTGATTATGACAGCCATTAAATATTCATGTATATAAAACATGATATAACTCCCCCTGAGTTACATAAATTCCCCTGAATATATGCATGTGTATATTTTATACTTTTCTCCCCCTTTGTCATCCACAAAAATGATTGAAAAATAAAAAATCTCCCTAAGTAAAATACTTAGAAACTATATGGACAAAATTAATAATTAAGCACAAGAATAATCGAAGCATATTAAACATAATGTAAGTAATATATGGGGACTTTAAATAAATAAGATAAGACAATCTTTAATTAATAAAGTCAAACAATAAATATCAAATTATCAATCCAAGTATACATATTAAACTCACCATACCAAATCAAAATCTAAGAATACTAATCAATCCAAACAAATCCAAATCTATGAGTATTAATTAGTTATATATATTTACATATTTATAATCAAACCGAATAACTAGACATACCTTGGAACTTCAACCCAACCATCGGATCCAAAGATTGGCATCTAGTCCTCATTATCCTTGTTGATAAAGTATTCTAGGCTGTTGGTTTGACCATCTTTGATTAAAGAAGAAATCAATCATCGAAGGGCATCGAAATGCTTTTCTTGCTCTTTGATCATCTGCATTTGACTTAATTCTAAATGCCTTTGATTTCTTAAGATAAAGGTAAGAATATTCTTGAAATATTGAAGTGTTTGTTCAAGGTTTTCACATAGTTTTTTGTGTGTAGAAGACATTTTTGTTAAAAATGTTTGAGAATAAAAAGAGAGTAAAGAATAAAATGATGAATGATTTTTTTGGAAGAAATAGGCTTATATAGGAGTGAAAAATCATTTAGATAGTTTGAATAGATGGTAGTTATTTTATTTTAAATTTTGAACTTTCGCCAAACGGCTAACATTTGTCGACATATACAATGTATGTATGTCGACATACATACCTTAAAATGCAAATCTTATGTTTTTGTTTTAGTTTTTATTTTTATTTAATTCCACTATATTTTAATGACTTTCAGAGACTATTAGAACAATATGTAACATCAAGAACAACTTTTCACTAATAAGCAAAGATGGAACATAGCACATAAGCAAATTACATAAAGATAGCATGAATTAAACTAGAACAATACACAAAAATAAAAGCTAGATATCATAAGGAAATAACTGGAAAGACTTAGAAAGATGTAGATGATGAGGATGATTTTCCATCATGCTTGCAAATAATTTTCCCAAAGTATTTGTCTATATTGTTAGAGCGGGAAGTGAATTTTTTACTAAAAGAACTTTTAAGCTTCCTTTGGTTTTAAGAAACTTATATTGGTTCTTTAGAATCTCTTTATTGGAAGGGTGAGATAGTTTGTCGAAGCTTTCTAAAGAAGTATCCATTTCCTCCTTCTCTTCTTCTTCCACGTCCATTTCGTCGCCTTCTTACTCTGCTTCTTGTTGTATTTCTCCCTCTTCTTCCCATGCCAATCTTTCTTATTTTTCAATAAGAGTTCCAAATGGTTCGAAATAAGGTGGAATATGCATAAGATAAATGTTGGCATTGTTGAAATATTACGAGGAAGAGTTGATTCTCCTCTTAAATCAACATCAAAATATATGAAAATTCTAGTAAGATACATACCATGGTAGAGTGTGTTCTCATGTCCAGAAATATTCTTTTGAATAAAGTCATCTAAGATGACTTATGCTTAATTGATGTCGTAGTTTCCATAAATGGCGAAAAGTGCTTTAAAAACTTTTTTAATTGGGTTATTGTAATTACCCATTCTCGGAGTAATATTTTGTTGTAAAATAAGACTTATAAGTCTCGATTTTGGTCTACGATTTTTATATTTAAAATCAAACTCTTCGTCACTTTCGAAAATGTCGTGAAAAACTTCATGATTTATTCACCAACTTCAAAACTAGAGAGGTCAATTCCACTAGATTTGCAACCAAGTATATGACCCAAAAGTTTATAATTTAAAATAATTTAAGTGTTACACTACCAAAAATTTGTCTCTCTTCTCCTTGAAATTTTTTTTCATTTGAATTTTCATACTTTTTTTTAACTAAATCCGAATAACACAAAAAATCATTTTAAGAAGGGTTGACTAAGCTAGAATTTCATTTTGAAAGCAAAGATCTTGAAGACCATAAGATGAAAAATCATCAAATTTTGCAAATCTTTCGAGAAAAACTTTTTCGAAGTAGCATAATCCATATAAGTATCAATGTCTTCTTTGTCATTGAAAACAAAACCTTTGGTTTTCTTTGAGAGCCTTATGGTTTTAGGAGTTTGACTTAAGAAAGCCATTTTTGAGATATTGAAAAGATAAGAGAAAGAAGAGATTTTTGAATTTTGAAATAAAGTGAGTGAATGAATGAATAGAGATATATTGAATTAATAGAGACTTAAGGGTCATGTTCGTTGATTAAAAAGATGCCTTTTCAGAACATGGGAAAGAGTACAAAAAAGAGGCAAACTCAAATTTTGAATTTGAAAAGAAATTTCAAATTTGGTAGGTATGTCGACATATGGGCCGTAAATGTCAAAAAATAAAACTATATAAAATATTCCTATATATATACACTTATATACATCCAGTATTATTTATTCTATATTTTATTCGTAGATTTAATAATGATAGAAAATTAATAAATAAAAGATACCGTTTTCACCGTTTTGTTTTGATTAGTTCTGACTAGTCTATTAGTGCCGTGAAACACATATTCACATCTTCATTATCCAGTTCATTGTCGCTTGAGGAAGTATTTGAATCATCCAATGTTGCTATATATGCCTTCTTTCTTTTTCTAGTTGAATCGGTAACTGGTAAGATCATTGATTTATTCTGGTGCGGATAGTTTCTTTGCAGATGATCTGTTCAGCGTAGTTAAAACACCTTATTGTAGTTCCAGTTCTAGGAGTTTTGTTTTCTAGTCCATGAAAGTAGTTTAGTACTTCACGAACTTTCTAATTTTTTTGGTCATGAAAGCAATTTCTTCTTCTTTGTCGTCGTCGGTATCCTAATCGTCAGTTATTGCATTGAAAGCGATGGATTCTTTTCTCTTGCTTTGCTTTCTATTCTGCCTTGCAATTGTGCTTCGTAGGACATTAAATTGTCTATTAACTCTTCAATTTTCAGAGTATTAATATGATTAGCCTCTTCTATTGCTGGTGTCAATTGATCCCGATCTAAAGAGAGTGAATTGAGGATATTTTTAACATGGTCCTCTTTAGAAATTTTTTTGCCTAATGCTACTAAAGAATGCACTATATCTTGAAATCTACATTACATGTCAGAAATAGACTCATTTTGATTTATCTTAAATAACTTAAACTGATTAGTTAGCATGGAAATTTTTGTCTGTTTAACTTTCCTAGTGCACTTATGTGTAACTTGTAGTGTTCTACAAATTTCATATGCAGAATTACAAATAAAGATTCTATTAAATTTCATTTTTATCTAGTGAGAAAAATAAAATATTCATGGCTTTAGAATTATTCTGTGCAAGTGCCTTTTGGTCAGTAGTCCATTGCGGAAAGTTAGTTTGGTGTTCGGTGTACTCGTTTTGTGTGATATTCTAAATATCTAAACTATTAGACTATAAATAAATCTTCATCCTATATGACCAATAAGTATAGTTACTACCATTAAAAAGTGGGGTTCTAGAAATAGATTGTCCTTCAACAAAAGTGTTAACATTGTACTAACAGCGTTGCTAGCATTAAAACTTTTTCAAAAATCAAATTACGAGTTTTGGAAAATCTAGTGCTCTGATACCAAATATGGGTTGTGGAATTATATATCATAAGGCTTATTAAACATTAGAGGGGGGTGAAAGTGTTTTCTAACATACCTAAATTTTTCTAAATTTCTTTCAAGTTAAATATCAAAATATCGATTAAAAACACTGAATTATACTATCAAATTGTCACAGATGCAATCACAAATAAAGATAATAGTAGTAAAGCAAAGTAAAGAGTTAGAGGGATGACACCATGGATTTTAAAAATTTAAAATTTGTTTGAACTTCTCTTTATATAGTAAATCAACAAATGTATGTTCATAAAGAGTTACGATGAACAAACACTTTATTTCAAAATTTGAAAAACCAATTGACGGCATGGATGTCGACACATCTGCCTACATGTCAACATATGCATGTATTTCTTTTAAAATGTTTTGAAAATCCTATAAATTGTAAAATAATTTGATACTTTATAAAATAGTTTGAAGATAGTTTATAAACATTTTGAACTTTAAAAAACTTTTATAAAATATTTTAAAATATATTTTGAAAATTTATTTTGTTTAAAAATATAAAAGAAACAAAATAAGAGATGGAGATCAAAGATTACTATCAAGGACTTTAATAATATAAACTTTGACTCTATACACTAAATTATAATATTGAGATCTTCATATCTTGGTCTTTGTACTCATGAGTCTTTATGTCTATCTTTTGAGTCTTTAAATTGTACAGTCTTTGGTTCAACGTCTATATAATAATTTGCACTATACATTATAACTTGATAAAACATTAGTATCTATATTTTATATAATTGAATATGATTGTATATGGTTGTTGTCATCAAAATCAACAACTGAGGTACTAACAGGCTCTACCACAATGGCTATGCTATGAATGTATTTCCTCAAATGCAAAACATGAAAAACGTCATGGGCCTCTGCCAACTTACAAGTTTTCTTATTTTTTCTGCAATATTAGGAAAGGCCCAATAGATCTTGGTGCCAACTTTTACAGCTTTCCAAGTCTTATGACCTTCATATGCTGCCTAATTAACTCTAACTTTCGAAGTCTCTTAATTCAAATCTGGTCCAAGTAGAATTTTTTCGGTGGTTTTCCACCAACAATTTGGCGATTTGCCCGCCCTCCCATAAAGTGCTTCAAGGGTGCCGTACAAATTGTCTATTGATGACTACTATTATATACGAATTCTACCAAGGGCAAGTGCTACTAAGATTTAATGAAGTTCCTAAAGCTGCCATCAAACTCCTCTAAAATTTTCTAGCAAATAAAGGGTCCCTATTACCAATGATTCTAACTGAAATTCCATGAAGTCGAACTACCTTCTTGATAAATATCTTTGCAAGAGACGCTGCGGTCCTATTACCCAAATGGGAATAAAAGGTTTATTTAAGTCAAACACCTAGCGACAATTCTACTACCATTTCCTTCGTTCTGATTCAATAGAAAATTCCCTTTACATGTCTATATATGTTTTATATCTTTGTTGAATGGTGACATTCTGTAAGCTAAAATTTATTTTTTCCAAAATTCTAAAGTTTTGGGATTGAAACATCATTTACTTCAAGTTTCTAACCAAATATCCTCATTAACTTCCAGTCTTACCCTAGTTAAGTGTCCCCATAAAGCTTCCATACTTACATTGCTTCTCAATATGAATATATTTATCAAGTGGTTTTGGGAAGGCTCCGACTCGATATCAGAGCGATACGAATGGAAATCGTATCGATCAAGAATTGATCCTTTTTGGCTGAAATTGATCTGGTACATTCTTGAGGTTGTAGGCAAGCTCCTATGAAAATTTGGTGGTATTTGGACTTGTAGATTGTGAGATATGATCGATGCAAGTTTGGATATACAGTGTGCTGTCGAATTTGCATCGATACGATTCGTATCGTTCTGGTACGTATCCATGTTGTGCATGTGACTGCTAGATGATGTGGCGCTATATTCTAGGATAGATCCACTTTTCATGCTGAGAGACCGAGTCTTCCTCTCTCCTAGGCTTTGTTCGTATCGACTTAGTGTGTTCTCTGTGTATCGATGATTATTGCTCCATCTCGTATCGATCAAACATATTCCCTTTGTATCGCTTGTTTGAGTTTGATTCGTATCGATGGCTTATACTCCCATTCGTATCGATTATAGGCTCAAGTTTTTCGTATCGGTTGACGAGCGATGCGAAATTTTGTCAAGTGATGGATACGAAGTGGAGTTCTATCATGGATTCGAACTATTGTTTACTTGATGGATACGAACTATTGTTGGTCATGATGGATACAAAGTAAGGTGAGCTCGATGGATACGAAGTAATGGCCGCTTGGTGGATACGAATGGGCCTTCTTCCATGGATACGAATGAGGTTTTCTTGATGGATTCGAATGGAGTGGATACGAAGTAATTGGTCAATAACTTGATGAAGGCGAATGAGATTGTTTCTTCCCATGGATAAGAACCAGTCATGTTTTGCCTGAGATTCGATGGTTACGAATGATACAGATACAAACGTTGTTTTTCCTTTATCACTTGATGGATACGAACTGAGGGATACGAATTGGTGTCTTCCAAGTGGATTTTGATCGATCCATATCTTGAGCATACGAACTCCGATTGACATGCAATTTGGAATGTGGACTTTCATGGCTTTGCTTGTCATACCATATCGATTGTAGCTCGATCTGGACTCGGACAAAATTTACCAATATCCATATTGAACCTCTGTGTAACCGATCTTCGAGATAGATTGTCCTTGGTTACCAGTCAAGTCCTTGGTGTTACGGCCTTGCCAAAAGGCAGGATAACATTTGCCCCCCAAAGTACGTCTTGTGGGGACACGACGTGCATTGAAAAGCTGCAACCCTCTGTCTGAGAAGTTCTATCTGATTCGATGTATAGTTGTTGTAATTTTGTCAAAAGATGTAACCTTTGATTGTTTCTTGGCAATACAAATGCTGAATTGTTGACTGTCAATGATCATGCAGTGTTTTGTTGCAACCGAGTGTCGAGTGCTAGCAATTTGTCGCTCACTATTGCAATTGTCATCTGGTGAGCATTCAATTCCTATGAATTTTGAAAATTGAACATTAGTTCGTCATACATGCACGTATATTAACCTGACTCCCGTTCATGTTTGCATGTTCATGGGTCGTTGTCATTTTTTTTGGATCGAGTTTCGTATCGATCCTCTCCTGGATCGATGTGAAACTCGAGTTGCAACAACGTTCGATGGTTGCTTTAGAGTGTCCCTTCATATCGATCCTCTCCTGGATCGATCTGAGAAGTTGGAATAGGTATTTTGTATCGCTGGATATCGATACGAAATAGTGGTTCCCTAAAATGCTGCATATTGATGGACACGAGCTCCTGTGGTCATCAAATTGATGAATATGAAGTTGTCACTTCATATCAATTGATCATTGATGGACACGAACAAGTGTGATATGGATCCGAATAATTCAAACAAGCCTTTGTTGCATCGTTCGTATCGATTGGTTGCCGATGGGTACGAATAGTCATGCTCTGGATTGATTCGAGTCGATGGTTATGAACAGTTGTTGCTCCAGATCGACGGTGGATGGATACGAAAAAGGCCTCTTTGGGTCGATAATACGAAAACCGCTTCCACTGGTTATTAGCACTAGGAGGGGAATCGTTTTCTTTCTTTGGTTTCGTACCCATATAAATACACTTTGGACTTATAAAATTTTCCACTTGTTTTCGTTCCCGCATACTGATTTCGTATCGATCAAAGCTAAAGAGAAAAGGAAAACTGTCTCTGCCTTCAAATCAAAACTTTTAATCCCTTGAATTAATTGCTCGAAATAGGTTATTAATCAAATAAATCAATTCCTAATAACGAGACTCGAATTCTTGTGCCATTCCACTTGTATTCGTGGACGATTCCAGTGATGTCGAGGCTTGAAATGGATCAGTGCGTGGTTGAGGAAGGTCGAAATGGCAGTTATGTTGTTTGGAGAAGAAGAAGTGTTGAGGGGTACGAAGGAGATTATTTGTATCGATTGTGGATGAGGAATAAATTCTTATCGATTTGGACATAATGGAACTCCGTATCGAATTAAGGAATTATTTTGTTTCGATGGCTGAGTGTACATTCATATCGATCGATCGACGCTTGGCATTCGTATCACTCCGGAGCGATTGATACGAAATTTTGGGCCTGGCGATCGATACGAATCAGAGGACTTTGCATCGATACAAAATGTTCTTTGGGTGATCGATACAAAACGATGTTCCATAATCGATATGAATTGTTGTTTGCCATGAACGATACGAATTTTTCTCCTAGCGAACGATCCAAGTTCAAACCATGATGGATACGAAATCTTTGCATAATCGAACATTTGACTCTGACAAGCTTCCGCCTTGCATAATTGGACTTAATCGTTTCACCGCATGTTTGACTGCCCTTTTAAGCTTGTCGATGGAACTGTAACTTGAAAATTTATGTGAACTCTAACTTGGATCACCCTCTAAAGTCTAGATGGCATGGTTGTGACGGTCAGCGATGACGGTCACTCTGGTTGAATTTCGAAGCCTTGCCGTTTGAATATCTCACAAACTCCGTAGAACTTCTTAAGTATTATGTAGCACTGCACTGCACATTCACGCACATCACTCTGGGGAAAACATGGGATTATTGTCACCCAATGATGGTTTTTACTAAGTTGATTAGTTATGGAGTCCGAAAGCTCGCAACAACTCAAAGTCCACCCCTTCTAATAATAGAGATGCCGGATATTGCTGCCGAAGTTATAAGTCCTGCTCTGGACGAGCTACCAGGAGCAGTTTTCATTGGGAATCCTCAAGACTCGATCCCATCTAATATTTCTGAAGAAATGTTAGGAAGAATTTGCTTAAGTCACGGGCTATCGTTGAATGACGTCCTGCTACCTGGGCCAAATGATAGGCAACACACTCCTCCAAAAGGGTACATCGCTTTTAACAGGTTCTCGTGCATAGCTTGGACACTTCCTTCATTCAATCAATATATCCGAGAAGTCTTATCTTACTTAGGGATTGCCCCATCACAGTTGCATCCGAACGGGTATGCTATGCTGAATAGCCTATTTATTATCTTCATGGAGCACCTTTTCCAGCCCCCTACTCTAGAGGAAGTCAGATTCTTGTTCAACATAAAGAGTCGGGGAGATAATCCCTCATTCACATTCTTAGAGGGAGTCAGAAACTTTCAAATTGTGGTTGGGACTAGTACCAAACTCCGCTACTTCAAAACCAAGTGGTTTTACGTTCGGTGCCCGCCAGGATTTGCTAGACGATGGCTTGATAAACGTAAGTATTTCAACTCCTCTGGTGACTAAATGGATAATCCCCATTGATACAGAGCTTAATGTTATTTCCCTTTTACAGCTTCACTTCCTCGACCCGAAGGCGCTCAATTTAGGGAAATCATCAGGACCCTTTAGGAGGTGCCAGGCGAGTTTAGAGAGATCAAAGTGGTGCTTACAGATGAAAATCTGAGGGCCGTTGGGTTGATTGACGGAGATCGGAGCATAAGGCTTGAAGGATCCCTCAGGGCAGCTAGAGCAAGACAAGCTAGACGAAGAGCGCCCGGAATTGTAATCGCCGAGCAGGGTGGCGAAAAGGATGCGCCCACCGAAGACGAACCCTTAGCCGGGCCTTTAGATAGCCCTCGACCTCCGGAAAGGATAAGGAAAGGCAAGGCGGTTGCTCGTAAACTCCACAAACCTACGAGATTGAAATCCGTGGTTGTGTCTCTGCCAGCCGCCGATGTTATAATTTTGGAGGCTCCCTCCTCACACATGGATAATCCCTTCGAAGGACATGCAGATATTCCAATCCCGGACTATGTTTCGCTCCAACAAGATACGGGATTGGAAGGGCTCCAAAGCGCTTTAGATTTAGGTGAGTACACTCCTTTGAGTACGGCAGACATAACTGGTTGGTCGGGGGGTTAACACATCACTTCATGATAGCACACACTCATTATTCACGAGTTGTCTAATCTCCGAAGATAACTAACTTCGTCTTTCCCTTAATTTTTCAAATTCGTTGTCGAAGAAACCGTCTATGGTCGGTAGTCTCCGCACTGCACGTGAATCTTCCAGTTCTTATAGGGAATCTGGTAGGCGTGACTCTGACTATGAACGCCGCCACTCTAGTCAAGAGAGGGATTATTATGATAGAGGTAGAGCCAGGGAGAGGGAGAAGGAACAAGAAAGAGAAAAGGAGAGGCGAGATAGATGTCGTTCCCGATCACGATCGCCTCCACCCAAGATTACGTTGCCACCTCCCAGTTCAGGGACACAAACCATTGTGACTTTGCGCCAACCAGTGCCTCCGGTAATTTCAAGACCCGGCGAACATCGTCGTATAACCGGGGCGGACACCTCTATTGCAGCTACTTCGGCAATTATAGATTCGACAAGTGAGGGAGCCGCTCGGAAAGCTCAACTGATGAAAGATTTTCCGAACATATGCTTTGACGGCTTCCATTTTCCTCCAAATTTGATGGTGCTTCCAGATAGGGCATAAAAAATCATCATGATCATGCCTATCATGCTTTTGGCCAATACCGAGAGTGGAAGAAAACTGCTGAGAAAATTTCGGTTGTAGCGTCTGAGCGAGGGAAGAAAATTGAAAAGCTTCAAGAAACCATCACCCAGAAGGATCGGATCGTCATAGTGCTCATTGGAGAGAATGATACTTTAAGGAATTCCAAAACGAAGGCCCTGAAAAAGGTTGACGAGGCCAATAGGGAGTTGGAGCGGATGAGGCAGGAGCATATGAAGTTAGTAGATGATATGGGCCACAGGAATGCCATAGTTACTGCTGAAAAAGATAAAGCACTCCAAGGGCTGGCGGAGCTTAAAGCCAAATATGACGAAGTCGTTAAGGAAAAAGATAAAGCTAACAAGATTGCTTAGGAGGCATGCGACCAAACTGCTGAGGCTCAGAACGAGCGGGATGCGGCGAAGTTGAAAGTTTAGGAGGCCGAGACTAGGGTTGAAGTTGAGGCTAGGGCAGCGGTGGCCAGACTTGAGAGTGACATTGAAGATCTTTTAATTACCTACAGTGTCAACGTTCTGAGATACCGTGACTTGATCTGGCTCAGCGACTATCCAACTCACTTACATAGTGCCTGGCTCCGTTTCTTGGCCGATGAGAAGGTAGAGCATCATACTGAATCCCTCGATGAATTTGATCTGGAAAACCGAGTGTAGAATGAGGAAGAGAGGAGAATTCTCCATAACACAACTGTCACATTTGAGAAAGAGAAGCTCGCTACTCAGCACTCGGAGGTTGGAGAGGGCTCTGATGTTGAACATCATGATACAAGCTCTGAGATCCCGGTGTTAACCCGATCTGAATCCACTCCTGCGGTTGATCCTTTACCTGTGTCGGCCTATGATCCGGACCAGCTGCAGCTATCTTTAGCCCGCGAGCATGTGTCAGGAGGAACTCCGGCCCCCGCCACGAGCCAACCCGAGGAAGGTGTAACGATCCAGAAATTCTGACATTTGAAATTCGAATATTTAATTGATTTTAAGTATTAACAAGTGGAATTAATTAAGTCGAATAATTTATTTTTCGAATAACTGGATTTAATTGGATAATTAAATCGATAATTGAATATCTGAAATTCCAGAAATAATTGAAAATTGGGTTTAATGTGATTGAAAATGATTTGTAAAGTTATATTAAATCATATTGAAGTTATAGTGATGTTATAGAACTTTTAAAATCGAATTTAATGTTAAATTGTGAAAATTGAATATTTTAATATTTAATCGACTAGTGAAATTAGCCATTTTTGGAACAGTCTCGGAATGGGACAAAACTAGTTCCATTGGATCCGTAATAGTTTGTTATTATCGGATTTCAATTTTCATAGCAATCGGAGTTGTCGTGTGACCGTGGCAGCTCGAAACGCATCGAAATTGTTTTAATATTTATTTGGCGAGTTAAAATAGTCATTTTTCAAAAAGTCTCGGATATCGACGAAACAAGTTTCATCGGATCTGTAATGTGATATTATTGTATGGTTTCAAATTTGGTGTCAATCGGATGTACCGTTTGTCCGGGGCAAGCCAAAACGCATCGAAATCGGTTTGAATCGGTTTAATTTAAAATCGATCGTTTAATTCCGTAACTCGCACAGATGACCGAATTAGCTCCCGAAACACGTTTCATTGTGTTCGGAACGCGGGGTAAACCTTAGAAATGCCTGTCGGCATGCATTGTTTGGAGATCGTTTGTAAAAGTTGCTTTAAATGGATTTAATATTAAATTAATGTTTATATACATATATATATTCACGTTATAAACAAAACCCTAGGTCAAAACTACAGCCGCCACTTTCATATTATCAATGGCCAGAAACTTCTCTTCTTCTTCCCTCAATCACTCTCAAACTGTTAATAATTAGCAAAAAGTTTTAACTACAAAAATGGAGAGCTCGAAGAGTAATTCAATCTCAACGGTGGAGATTGGAAATGGAGGCTCGACGTGGTCGCTAGGGGGCCGCGTTGGCCTGTTGTTCACACATGGAAATCAAAGTATAGGGAGGGCCGAGCTTCACTTCTTTCATGCTGGGGGTAGAGCTCGCGAATGGCTTCAATTTGGAGGGTGCTGATCAACTTCTCGATGCTCGTGATGGCCGTGGGAATTGAGGGAAGCCAACGTTCATGGGTTAGAGGTGCACGACAATTACCTGGAAGCAAAAACGTGAATGGGGAAGAATGGGTGTGTGGCCAGATTCTCATCAAAACAAAATGAACGGCCTATAGAAGCAAAGGTTTAAAATTAAAAGAAAAATTGTAAATTAAATTATATTATAATGTGTACAAACTTTAAAATAGTATAACTTTTTGCTACGAGGTCAAAAACGCATGAAACCAGTTGCGTTGGAATCGTATGGTCGAGCACTACGCTTTGGAATTGGATTGGAGTCGTTTGGAGCTAGCGAAAATTTTGGGTAAAATTAAACGTCCGTTTAATTTTATTAGAAATAAAACGCTATAACTGTTATTGAAAGCAAGGTGAGAACTCCTCACCCAATTGAATGTTTTGTTTCGATTTAAATTTTAAATAGTTAGATTTAAAATTGCTTGATTGTGTGATTGGATGATAAATTGTTATCTGTATTGTTGAAATAGACATTATACGCCGTTATTAAGCGGAGGTTATTTATTAAAAACATATACCGCGAATATTCCAATGTTTAGAGGAATTGGTATTATATCTGTATATAACAATATATATATATATATTGGAATATGTATATATTGGAGTTGATTTCCCGCATTGTATAGCGGATGAGACCCTATTGCGCCGCATAATAGCGAATAATATTTATAAATCCCATATACCGCGATAATTTCACTGTGAAGTGAAATTGGTATTGTGCTAACATCTGTGGATGCAAGGAAACAGGTTGGAGGGATCCGACTGGATTCCTCACCGTAGTGATTTATTTACAGATATTGTTGTATATTCTGTTATCATATGATGATATATGATGTTTGGATGCTGTGATTGACTATTTGGTGTTGTTGCATCATCGGATTCATTTTTGAAGTTTAAGATAACGATTTTTAGTTTTAAAGGGATTTTTAAAGTGATTTTTGAAAGTATACGTTTTATAGAATTGGTTTATTTAAATTGGGATTTTTGAAATTTATAAACGATTTATATAAAAGATTTATAAAGTTGATATTTATATATTGAAGATATTGGAATTATAAAACGAGTTTTATAAGTATTAGAATGAAGTATAAATGGATTTCACAAGTGAATAAAATTTATAGATTTATAAATTGCGAAGTTATGAAATGAATAGATTTTGTAAAATATAGGATTTATAAATAATTAACTTATTAATCGGATTTTGG
This sequence comes from Allium fistulosum, assembly GCA_030737815.1. NCBI lineage: Eukaryota > Viridiplantae > Streptophyta > Magnoliopsida > Asparagales > Amaryllidaceae > Allium > Allium fistulosum. Next base: position 927,767,171 of record CM060905.1, read on the forward strand.
GTATAAAGTTGAGTTATAAAAAAATTGAATTGATTTATAAAAGGGATTTTATAATCGAAGCTTTTATAAATATAGATGTGAATTTATAAACATTGTTTTATAAATCTGAAACCAATTGAATTTGATAAATTAAACATAGAAGTTTAATAAAGGGGATATATTCGTGATTTTGGACAGCGAATTATCCTTTAAGTTAAATGTTGTAATAATAAGAGTTTGGTTGGGAATTTTATCCATGATTTTAGGCGATGGATAATCTTTTAATAAATGTGTGGAAACATTGAATTGGGAAAATAAAGTATATTCACGATTTTGGACAGTGAATATATTATTAGATAAAATGGATATGTTTTAGAGAAGTGATATTACGAAATGAAGTAATTGTTTTAAAAGATGTTTTAAAACGTGTTAAGTATCGAATACATATACCGCGATAATTTCACTGTGAAGTGAAATTGGTATTGTGCTAACATCTGTGGATGCAAGGAAACAGGTTAGAGGGATCCGACTGGATTCCTCACCGTAGTGATTTATTTACAGATATTGTTCTGTATTTTTCTGTTGTTTCTTCTTTCTTTTTCTTCTATCTTCTTCTACCTCTTCTTTTTCTTCATAACAATTCGATTTTCCGGCATTCGATTGCTCGGCAGTTGATACAGTGGACGTATTAATGTCGATTTTCGAGCGACGAAAAATTGCAATCGTTACATTTGGTATCAGAACATATGGTTAAGCGACAACCCTGCTCTATTGGGTGTTACTCATTAGAGATAGAGTCAGTAGTACTCTAGAATAAGTTGAGTGTAATAATAGATATGAGCGCGTATTTGTTAGTGAATATAAAATTGTTTTATATTGTGATGATTGGTTTGTTGAGTGGTATATGGATTCTGGTCGGTATTGTCAGTACAACTCTATCGATAGGGATCTCTAAACACTTGTTCAGAACAATTCGACACGATATTGTTTTAAATTGGGTAAATGAAATAATTTACCTCGATTATATTTTGTATATAAAGAAATAATTCTTCTGAAATTATTAAAGTGTATATGAGTGATTGTTTGGATGTTGAAAATATAAATATATATAAGTTAATAAAAGTTGTTTGAATGATCCAAATAAAAACAACAATTGTAAAAGAGTAAATTGTATAAGCAAATGAATTATAATGTATGAAATTATAATTAAAATGATTTACAATGGTAAAATAATCTTATATATAAGAAGTGAAATTATATAAGTAAAAGATTTGTAAATGTGATTTATAATCTAAAATAAAATTCCAAAGAAGTGTTTTGAAAGGATTTGATATTTTGGAAAATTGTTTGGGAGAGATGAAAGCTCTAAACTCTTTTCGGTCGCTGGAAAATAATTCCGATGATGATCGCGACATCATTGGTGTTTATTTTCGGGTTTCCAAAAGAGGAATTGCTGCCAGATTATTTTAAATGAAATTTTTTGGAAAATTTGGATTTGGTTTTGGAAATTCAAAAGATAAATTGAATTTATTTCAAAATGGTTTTGAAAGGTTAAAAAGACTCTGGAAACCTATTTAAAATATTTATGGGAATGATAATGAGTTGAAACTTATACCATTTGAATTTTTGATAGAATAAATTTAACTTAAACGATGGAGTTAAATTAAAGTAAGTATAAGTGAATCAATAAAATCTAAGCTGTAATTGTTGAATATAAGTAATCAAGTTTTGAACTTATAATATGAGATAATAAATTTGACTTTGGTAAAAGTTAAATAGAATTAGAATCTGAATTGGATTTATAAGTGGAAATTTAAGTGAAGTTAAACAAATGATGTTTAATTGGAATATAACTTAAATATTAAATGAAGTTGATTTTGATATCAAAGTAAATTAATAAAGTGAATTTATTAAATGAATGTGAACTTGAGTTATATAAATAAAATTCAATTTTATTTGTTAAATGGATTAGCAATTGAATTAATAAATGGATTGAATGTTAATCAATCGAATGTGAATAAATTGATATGGAATAATGAATGTAAGTATTAATTCATTAAAGCTAATTAAAAGTATTGAACCAAATTGAATGTAAGTAAAGTAAATTGAATTTATTTGGTTGTGTCGAATATACATTGGTTGTTATTTGATTATTAGTTGATTGTATATAAATTCATTAAGTGTTGATGAAATTGAATTAGCAAAATTAGAAGCTATGTAATTAAATTCAAATTGGAAGTAAATAAATTTGAATAGAATTGAATTCAATTTGAATTGAAAGTGAACTAATGTGAATGTAAAATTAGTGAATATGAACTAATTGAAAACGAATAATTGAATGTCATTGTATACGAATTGGTTGTAAACAATTGCAAGTAATGTTGAAATTATATAAGTTGCTTATAAACCTTGTTTAGTATGCATTTCTTTGATATGCAAGTGTTGTAGTTGTTTAAAAGAGTAAATTGTTAATAACTTTATATATATGTCACTTACATGTTTAAATTGAGTAAGTACAGGTGCGGTGGCTACCGTTCGGTTGATTGGGTTACGCAAAAATGCTATATAAATAACTGCTTTGCTTAAAAATGCTAAAAAGGTACGCCTATGCAATAAAAATAGGAAATATGAACTGTTTTTCTACTTTTCCGACCGGGTGGGTCGATGTATATATATTTATGTCTATTGTGATCCTACTACGATCGAACCGCGCAAAGGAGACGCTGACGAATTTTTCTGGAAATTTAAGGCGTTAGAAAATTTTCGGGAAATTTTGGAAATTTTTGTTAATGAAAAGTCAATTTCTAAATTGAAATGAAACCGTAGGAATTGAACTAGAAAATGGAAACCACTGTTTTGATTGAAGTTAAAAGTTTTGAAAAAGGTGAAAATAAAATTTTCACTAAATAGATTTTTGAAAAGTTAATGGATTTTGTGAATTTTTCTTACTTGGTAATTTCGAGGACGAAATTCTTTTAAGGGGGGGAGTTTGTAACGACCCAGAATTTCTGACATTTGAAATTCGAATATTTAATTGATTTTAAGTATTAACAAGTGAAATTAATTAAGTCGAATAATTTATTTTTCGAATAACTGGATTTAATTGGATAATTAAATCGATAATTGAATATCTGAAATTCCAGAAATAATTGAAAATTGGGTTTAATGTGATTGAAAATGATTTTTAAAGTTATATTAAATCATATTGAAGTTATAGTGATGTTATAGAACTTTTAAAATCGAATTTAATGTTAAATTGTGAAAATTGAATATTTTAATATTTAATCGACTAGTGAAATTAGCCATTTTTGGGACAGTCTCGGAATGGGACGAAACTAGTTCCATTGGATCCGTAATAGTTTGTTATTATCGGATTTCAATTTTCATAGCAATCGGAGTTGTCGTGTGACCGTGGCAGCTCGAAACGCATCGAAATTGTTTTAATATTTATTTGGCGAGTTAAAATAGTCATTTTTCAAAAAATATCGGATTTCGACGAAACCAGTTTCATCGGATCCGTAATGTGATATTATTGTATGGTTTCAAATTTGGTGTCAATCGGATGTACCGTTTGTCCGGGGCAAGCCAAAACGCATCGAAATCGGTTTGAATCGGTTTAATTTAAAATCGATCGTTTAATTCCGTAACTCGCACAGATGACCGAATTAGCTCCCGAAACACATTTCATTGTGTTTGGAACGCGGGGTAAACCTTAGAAATGCCTGTCGACATGAATTGTTTGGAGATCGTTTGTAAAAGTTGCTTTAAATGGATTTAATATTAAATTATTGTTTATATACATATATATATTCACGTTATAAACAAAACCCTAGGTCAAAACTACAGCCGCCACTTTCATATTATCAATGGCCAGAAACTTCTCTTCTTCTTCCCTCAATCACTCTCAAACTGTTAATAATTAGCAAAAAGTTTTAACTACAAAAATGGAGAGCTCGAAGAGTACTTCAATCTCAACGGTGGAGATTGGAAATGGAGGCTCGACGTGGTCGCTAGGGGGGCGCGTTGGCCTGTTGTTCACACACGGAAATAAAAGTATAGGGAGGGCCGAGCTTCACTTCTTTCATGCTGGGGGTAGAGCTCGCGAAGGGCTTCAATTTGGAGGGTGCTGATCAACTTCTCGATGCTCGTGATGGCCGTGGGAATTGAGGGAAGCCAACGTTCATGGGTTAGAGGTGCACGACAATTACCTGGAAGCAAAAACGTGAATGGGGAAGAATGGGTGTGTGGCCAGATTCTCATCAAAACAAAATGAACGGCCCATAGAAGCAAAGGTTTAAAATTAAAAGAAAAATTGTAAATTAAATTATAATATAATGTGTACAAACTTTAAAATAGCATAACTTTTTGCTACGTCGAAAACGCACGAAACCAGTTGCGTTGGAATCGTATAGTCGAGCACTACGCTTTGGAATTGGATTGGAGTCGTTTGGAGCTAGCGAAAATTTTGGGTAAAATTAAACGTCCGTTTAATTTTATTCGAAATAAAACGCTATAACTGTTATTGAAAGCAAGGTGAGAACTCCTCACCCAATCGAATGTTTTGTTTCGATTTAAATTTTAAATAGTTAGATTTAAAGTTGCTTGATTGTGTGATTGGATGATAAATTGTTATCTGTATTGTTGAAATAGACATTATACGCCGTTATTAAGCGGAGGTTATTTATTAAAAACATATACCGCGAATATTCCAATGTTTAGAGGAATTGGTATTATATCTGTATATAACAATATATATATATATATATATTGGAATATGTATATATTGGAGTTGATTTCCCGCATTGTATAGCGGATGAGACCCTATTGCGCCGCATAATAGCGAATAATATTTATAAATCCCATATACCGCGATAATTTCACTGTGAAGTGAAATTGGTATTGTGCTAACATCTGTGGATGCAAGGAAACAGGTTGGAGGGATCCGACTGGATTCCTCACCGTAGTGATTTATTTACAGATATTGTTGTATATTCTGTTATCATATGATGATATATGATGTTTGGATGCTGTGATTGACTATTTGGTGTTGTTGCATCATCGGATTCATTTTTGAAGTTTAAGATAACGATTTTTAGTTTTAAAGGGACTTTTAAAGTGATTTTTGAAAGTATACGTTTTATAGAATTGGTTTATTTAAATTGGGATTTTTGAAATTTATAAACGATTTATATAAAAGATTTATAAAGTTGATATTTATAAATTGAAGATATTGGAATTATAAAACGAGTTTTATAAGTATTAGAATGAAGTATAAATGATTTCACAAGTGAATAAAATTTATAGATTTATAAATTGCGAAGTTATGAAATGAATAGATTTTGTAAAATAAAGGATTTATAAATAATTAACTTATAAATCGGATTTTGGGTATAAAGTTGAGTTATAAAAAAATTGAATTGATTTATAAAAGGGATTTTATAATCGAAGCTTTTATAAATATAGATGTGAATTTATAAACATTGTTTTATAAATCTGAAACCAATTGAATTTGATAAATTAAACATAGAAGTTTAATAAAGGGGATATATTCGTGATTTTGGACAGCGAATTATCCTTTAAGTTAAATGTTGTAATAATAAGAGTTTGGTTGGGAATTTTATCCATGATTTTAGGCGATGGATAATCTTTTAATAAATGTGTGGAAACATTGAATTGGGTAAATAAAGTATATTCACGATTTTGGACAGTGAATATATTATTAGATAAAATGGATATGTTTTAGAGAAGTGATATTACGAAATGAAGTAATTGTTTTAAAAGATGTTTTAAAACGTGTTAATTATCGAATACATAGATTTCAACATTTATTGTTGAAATAGACTTTTCGAGGAATAAGGAAATGGTGGACTATAACACTGTTGTTATAGTAAATGGTTTCCGAAAGAAATGTTTTATATAGTATTGGGATTTATATATCTATCTAAATTTCGAATCCCTATACTAGTGATTTTGAGTTGTCGTAACAATGTTTTACGTAACATTCGTTTTGACTCAAATAGATGTGTTTAAGAAAATGATTTCCTTAAAGAATGAAATATATACTTAACTGATTTAAGTATATTGAATATTTTCAAATGTTGAAAATAAATAAGATTTGTGAATTACCTATTATTAAATAGGTATGGAAATGTTTTTCCAATATGAAGTGAAATGTTTGAGATTTATCTTCAAAGATAAATTGAAATGTGGAAATTTATTTGAAATTGTTTTCAAATAGTTGAAGTGTGGAAATTATATATCTTGTAAAGATATTTTTGAAAGATAAATAATTTGGAAAATTATTTGGAATCTGATGATGTTGTGCAGATCTATTGATAGTTAAATAACCGACTATCAATAATTACCTTGAATGGGTATTTGTTGTGATTTGCTTGAATTTGAATGCCACACTTATTTTTGAATAAGCGCTCACTATTCGGGTTAGCCGGGAAAGGACCTTTGGGTCGTATAACCCATTCCGAATTTGTGATACGACGATATGGATCGTATTGAAGATCGGTGGTGAAGACCGGGTATTTGTGAAAACGATAGGATGACCTATCGATTGTCTCTGCACCGTTAGCTACGGTATAGAGATTTCCTTTGTGATGGGAAGTTTTATCAGGATTGTGAATATCCGGATTTGCAAGGGCTTCTTTTGAAGTGCCTTCGGTTCTGTTCGAACCCGGAACAGACTTGTATGGTTACGTGTCTGACATTACGTTTTGAGATATAAAGCTGATTTCTTTCAAATAAATTTCTGTTGGTGGCGGAGAATTTATTCTCTTAGCTTAACACCCTTCTCTGAGACGTACGAGCTCAGAGGTTATGTAGTTGAACTTTATCAGCGATATATTCCCAATTTGGTAATGTGGCATGCTGAGTGTTGCTGTGAAATGATCATTGTTTGATCATTTGTGATATGATCATTTGTTTGATCATTTATCTTTGTGATCATTACTTTGATCATTTGTTTGACCCAAAGCATAGCTTTTGTATAAAGCGTAGCTTTGTGGACGAGACTTCGTCAGGGCCTCAACAACCCGAAAATGGTCGAAACAGGAATGTTGCGGCAAGGTTATGAGGGTCGCGCCCTTTTGGGTATGTCATTTCCTTCTGGAAAGGGGTGGTATCATGGTATGGAGCCCAGATACTTACTCATGTGGACACACCTTATTTATTATGTGTGATGTTGGTTACCGAGCGCTCAGATAAAGGTCCCAAAGGACCGGGGGATGACATATTCATGAGTTACCTAGTTACAGGGGTAACCCGGCTTTGTTGGCAGAGAGCAGTTTGTCTCTCGGGACGTCCAGCCAGAGGCGATCCCATTCGGCAGTAGGAAAGGAAGTTCCTTAGCCTGACCATTTGTTGGAAAATCCAAAGAAACAATATGAACCTTGTACGGTTTTAGTTGTATTACCTGCTATGGAATGTGGCGGTAACCTGCTATTGAACATAGTAGCTATAGTAGGCATAAGTGCGAAATGCCTATGCTGGCTAAGATTAATATTATACTTTCGAAATGTATTCTTCACTATGCACTAATGATAATAAAATCAAATGATTTTGCGCAGTATGCATGTTTGATTATCATAAGAAGAAATCTCCTCCAATTTTGCGTTTGCATTGTGTGTGTGGCGGGAGGTCATATGGTAGTTTCATTTTCCAAAAGCATTGCGAGTTTCAATGTTAAAATTCTATTGTTGTGTGTTTTAAAGATAAACTGTTTTAGTTCTCACACCAGTCACCATGACTGACCTGGAGTTTATTGTTTCCTTCTTAAACTCTAGGTGCCCACCAATTTCTACACGGGCAGTCTAGAGTTAGGTTATTAGGTCATTCTGGATTCAGGAGATGCTTTGGAGCTCTGTGGCGAGCTGGATGGCGAGACGTATTCCCGTATATGATATTATTTATTCCGCTGTGTATTCTGTATGAGGACAAGTTTATATAACTGTCCAGTGTTGTATTGTTGTTGTAAACTCTGATAATGATGTAATGTATAAAATGATATAGTTCTTTGATTTAAAGATTATTCATTTATCTATTATATGTTGTTCCGGTGCGATATGTGAGATTCTGATATTTTTCTATATTTTTCTGTTGTTTCTTCTTTCTTTTTCTTATATCTTCTTCTACCTCTTCTTTTTCTTCATAACAATTCGATTTTCTGGCATTCGATTGCTCGGCAGTTGATACAGTGGACGTATTACTGTCGATTTTCGAGCGACGAAAAATCGCAATCGTTACAGAAGGTATTCCGAACACTTCTCGAACTCATTCAAAGTCTGGAGTACTATCAAAGGAAATTTCTAATATTTTCTCTTATCTCCATTCAGTTATAGAGGTAGCACCGACCATGTCCCTTGCAACCCGGGAACAAAATCAAGAGCAGGAGGTTATCACAACGGAGGCTACGACGACCACCACCACTGCTACGGCCGTGGAAGTTGATGTGAGCGCTTTCACCTTTAACAAGCAAATGATGGATGAGCTTCTAGGAACCACAGCAATCCAGTTTCTGACTTGCCATTTGTTATGAGTGGAAGTGCGTTCGTGGCCAACTCTTCGGCTCTGACTGCCAACGTTCCGCCCAATACTCAAGCAGCTCATGACAACGCAATTATGGCGGAAATTAATGCTGAGATGGCGGGTGGAACAGTGGGTAGCACCACGGGAGGTGGAATGGCAAGGCCTGGCCCTGCCCCTTTACTCATGATCTCTCCAGGTGGCAAGATTATCGTTACTGGGGTTCCCTCCGTATCTTCTCACATTGAAATAGCCCCCATCCCTCCTACCACGCACTCTGAAAGCATCCCAATTCCGGTGAGTTCGGAGGAGGAGACCACGATACTTCCCCCGGCCGGGGACAAGCCTAGAAAAGGTAAAAGCTCAAACTGGCATCATAGTGGCAGCTCCAGTGGGATAACTCCAAAGGATAAGAAGCATAAGAAGAAGAAACCCCAGGAGCAGGAATGAATCTTGGCATCTCTATTTTGGTAGATAGTAGGAACTTTCTTTTCGTTCTTGTAGGCCGTGTATAGATGCAGGTTCGGCCCCTGCTAGTAGGATTTTTTGCATAGACTCCTTGTACCTTTTTTGCCTTTAAAGGATAAGTGAAATAGAATTTCCTATTGTTCTTTGCACAACTCCGAGTTTATTTGTTTAAGTGTAGCATCACTCGAGCTTTATCTCAATACTTTTACGACGAATCAGTCTCTGGATCGAACTTGTGTTCGGTTGTTAAGTTCCAGAGTCACGGCTTCGGGTCATAACCAAGCGTCAAGTCGATCCTTAACATTGTACTATCTCGATTAGTAGTTGGTGGTAGAGTCATGCTCCCTGTCCTGGGGATGATTCGAAGTGTTCGGACAGTGGTTGCTCTTCACCTTCGACATTTTAGGTTCACCCAGTCGGAACTAAGTGGCAGAGAGACGAGTTCAAGTGGTCTGGTTACACTCGCTCATTTATTGACAATCACATCCACACTCTGGGGATTGAACTCGCATGTGGGCGGTCGATCACAGTTGCTTAATGTTTAAAGTTACGTCCATGCTCTGGGGACTTAAGTTGTTCCTCGGGTGGTCAGTCACACTCGTTTTAATGATCAAGTCTGTGTCCACACTTTGGGGACTTAGGTTGATTTATGGGCGATCAGTCACACCTAGTTGAAGTTTATATTCTAGTCCGCGCTATGGGGACTTAGAGTTAGTTATGGGTGGTCAGTCACACCCAGTTGAAGTTTATACTCCAGTCCGCGCTTTGGGGATTTAGAGTTAGTCAACAGACGGTCGATCACATCTGTTTTGAGTTTTAGGATTTTGTTCGCACTCTGGGAACGATAGATTTATCAGGATTTTGGACGGTCGAGTCACATCCACCCTGAGTTAACAAGCAAGGTCAGTAGATGGACGGACCTATCCTCCTCGGGTTTGGATTAAACACGGGCGAGGTCGTTAGGTGGACGGATCCACCCACTTCGAGCCCACATTTGTAAGTTTATATTCCAGCTCACACTCTGGGAACCGGAGTTAGTTAGAGGATTGTCGTGTATCAATCCTTTTTGGCCTCAGTGTGATAGCTTGCCGCCGAGCTTAGGTTTCATTTAGCAAGTGATTGGTCGTATCACAGTCACTCCCTATTTGAATAAGTCCTACCATAGGATGGAACTTAGCTCTCCGTGCGTTGTAATGGTCGTATGACACATTTTAAGAATTACTGCTCTGGCTCGAACAGATTGCATTTTATTGCTGAAATAAGAAAGTACGGCAAAGTCGGTTGCCTTATTACAAATTCAAATTTCGAAATGCATAAACAAATTGCAAATGAAAAGCAGACTAAATGAATAAACAAAGCCTGTTATGTGTAGTAGCGATGAAGACTCTCGTTGTTCCAGGCTCTCGGCAAAGTGAGACCATCAAAGGTCGATAATTTAAATGTGTTGTCTCCAAGTCTTCATTCCATAACATACGGTTCTTCCTACGTAGGTTTCATATGCGAAGGGATCGGGTAAATCCTCTTGAGCATGAGATCGCCAAGTTCTATGGTCCGGGGTTGAACCTTAGAGTTGTACAATCGGGCGACTCGACTTCGGTGCACGGCTGCCCTCAAATCATCCTCTTCACGCTTCTCATCTAATAAGTCCAGAGATTCGGCAAGCAATATAGCATTTGTTTTTGGATCATAGTAAGTCACACGATGAGAAGGTACTTCCAATTTGACTAGAATAACGGCTTCTGAGCCGTAGGAAAGTGAAAATGGAGTGTAGTCGGTCGTGGACTTGTGGGTTGTTCGATATGCCCATAGGGCCATAGGAAGTTCATCGACCCATCTGCCCTCGGCTTTTTCCAATCGTTTCTTCGAAATGGACTTTATGACTTTGTTAACAGCTTTAACCTATCCATTCGCTTGAGGGTGTGCAACTGCAGAGAACTTCTTCTGAATGGAATCGTTAACAGAAATTCTTGAACTTGACACTATCGAATTTGGCTCCGTTGTCAGGGATGATGGTATGCAGGAGACCAAATTGATAGATAATGTTGCGTACCACAAAGTTGTTCGCTTTCTTCGTCGTGATAGTAGCAAGGGGCTTGGCTTCCACTCATTTGGTAAAGTAATCAACTGCAACGATGGCGTACTTCGCGCCACTTTTAGCTAGAGGTAAAGAGCCAATAATATCGATGCCCCATATTGTGAACGGCCATGGACTGACCATTTGAGTTATTTCGGTAGGCGGGGCTCTTGGAATCCGAGCATGCTTCTAACACCTGTCACATTTCCTGGAATAATCTGCTGCGTCGCGATTTAAAGTCGGCCAATAATAACCGCATCGGAGCACTTTCTTAGCAAGAGCTTGCCCCCCCCCGGTGTGATCGCCGCATTCTCCTTCGTGCAACATCATGTAATACTCGCTTAATTTCGTCGTGGCGATACACCAGAGTAAAGGAATAGAGTATCCCCTTCTATACATGACCCCATTCTGAATAGTAAATCGCGAAGCCTTCCGGAGAACTTGTCTTTTCTCACTCCTGCGCTCTGGCTGGGTCCCATGCTCGAGATAGTTCCTGAATGGAGTCATCCATGATTCCTTGTCGGGTATGACTTCATATACCCAGTCAGTCTCCATTTGATCAATACTCGGGGAAGATAGTGTCTCAACGGGTACGAGTCCCATTTTCTATGCCTCACCGATGCTGGCAAACTTTGCCAGGGAATCGGCCTTCTGATTGTGTTTTCGGGGTACGCAATAGATGGCATAATAATCGAACTAATTTAATATTTCTTGGATCTGAGCAAGATAAGCAGCCAGTCTCCGGTGTCTGGCCTGGTATTCCCCCCGAACTTGGCACACGACCAATTGTGAATCGCAGTAAATCTCCACAGTAATAATTTTCAAGTCTTTGGCAAGTCTAAGTCCGGCAAGTAAAGCTTCGTATTTAGCCTCATTGTTGGTCGCCTGAAAATCAAACTTCAAAGCATAGCATATAGATCGGCCTTCAGGAGTTTCGAGCACAATTCCAACACCTGAGCAGTGGTCATTTGATGCGCCATCAGTATGCAGCTTCCAGACGTATTTGGGAGATTCATTAGCTTCGGGCAAGTCCTTTGGGATAGTGAATTCGGCGATGAAGTCTGCTAGGACTTGTCCTTGAATAGCCCGCCTCGTTGTGTAAGTGATGTCGAACTGACTTAGCTCGATATTCCACTTGATAACCTACCAGACCTCTCAGGCCGCGTAAGGACCTGTTGTAATGGCTGGTCGGTGTAGATAGTGATAGGATGAGCCTGGAAATACGGGCGAAGCTTCCTCAAAGAAATAACAAGACAGTAAGCTAACTTCTCCAATTTTGGATAATTTCTCTCTGCTCCGGTTAGTCGTTTGCTGATTTAATAGACTAGTCGTTGTATCTGATACTCCTCTCAAATCAAAGCAGCACTGATTGCGTTTTATGACACTGCCAAGTAGATGTACAATCTCTCATGATCAATAGGCTTTGACAGAAAGGTGGTGTGGATAGGTGTTGAACCAGTGCTCGGAATGCACCTTCACATTCTGTAGTCCATTCAAAGTTCCGTTTGCCATTCCTGATTAGATCGAAGAAGGGGATGCATTTGTTGGTGGACTTTGAGATGAACGTGCTCAGTGCTGCTACCTTCCCGTTGAGGCTCTGAACTTGCATTATGGTCCTCAGAGTCTCAAGGTTCCTAATTTCCCAGATCTTCTCGAGATTGGCTTCGATTCCCCGAGCATTAATGATGAACCCAAGGAACTTTCCGGACGCGACCCCAAAGTGAAATTTTAATGGGTTGAGCTTCATTCTATACTCTCGAAGGAGGTTGAACATCATTTCCAGGTCTTTTATATGACTGGTGGAGAATCGTGACTTTACAAGCATGTCGTCCATATATACCTCCATAGTTTTTCCGATCTGGTTAGCAAACATTCGATTAACTAGCCATTTGTAAGTTGCTCTAGCATTTTTGAGTCCAAATGGTATGACTTTATAGCAGTAAAGTTCCAGATCAGTGATGAAGCTGGTATGCTCATGATCGGGCTGGTGCATGGGAATCTGATTGTAGCTGGAATATGCATCCATGAAGGATAAGAGCTCGTGTCCGACTGTTGAGTCTACAAGTTGATCGATCTGAGGAAGTGGAAAACTGTCTTTGGGGTAAGCTTTATTCAAGTCTGAGTAGTCAACGCATGTTCTCCAGTTCCCGTTAGGTTTCCTGACAAGTACAAGGTTGGACACCCACTCTGGATATAACGCATCTCGGATAAACCCGTTCGACTTGAGTTTATATACTTCTTCCATTAGGGCGGCAGATCTCTCTGGATCCATACCATGCCTTTTTTGCCTGACCGGGACATGCCGCGGGTTAATATTCAGGGTGTGGCTTGCGATGTCTGACAAGATCCTACACATGTCAGAGTGCGTCCAGGAAAACATGTCGAGGTTTGCCTTGGAGAAATTCAACCAATTCCTCCTTCATCTATTGGCTTAGCTGAGATCCAATCTTTATCATTCTAGAATCATCATTATTATCGATCGGAACATCGATCGTCAGCTCTGCCAGAGAAGCCTGACTGTCTTTGACTTTGTCCTCGCTTTCAGCATCACTTGGGTCAAGATCTCTTGGGAATTGGTTGTGGTGCCCGGGCCTAAGCCCAGGCGTTAACTGTTAATTATTTGCAAAGCGGACGCAGAGAGATTCCTCTACGCCATTTCCCTTCTCTTTTCGCTGCGCCTCCCGCAGCTCAGCAACAAAACAGGCCCGTCCAGCAGCCGGGTCTCCCTGAACGACTCCGACTCCATTGTCAGTGGGGAATTTCAAAGTCAGACACCAAGGGGCGATAGCAGCACTGAACTTAGCTAGGGCCGGTCGGCCCAAGAAAGCGTTGTACGGTGAGTCAATATCCAATACGATAAACTTCAACATCCGAACTCTCCAGCTTTCCCCAATTCCCAACTCCACTAGTAGCTCCACCATCCCAGTGGGTATAGTCGCACTTCCATTGAATCCATGAATACGAGACTGACAAGGCTTCAAATCTTTTGCTTCCATCTTCATTTGATCATAGGCTCGCTTAAAGAGTATGTTCATTGAACTTCCACTGTCCACTAAGATCCTCTTCATCCAAGCAGGACCTATCTGAGCTGAAATGACCAGTGGATCAATAGTAGGGGCTTCGTCTCTGTCAGCATCCCTATCCCGGAAAACGATGTCGTCTGTCATCGTTTTCTGCTGTTTGGCTGGAGTCCCGTCTTTCAAGTTCCTGCAACGTTTGAAGCTCGCATGCCTAATAGAGCTGGCATATGAATCCATTTCCCTCCAGCTCTGATCCGCTGGATGGGGACCACCACTAACAGTGTTAATCACTAACCTCCCGCAGTACGTGCGGGTTCCTTTTGTCTAACCTGATTCGGTATTTTATTTTAATTTGACGGCCCCGCACCTCCAGCCTGCGGTGCCCGAACGAACTACTCCAACTTTCTTTCTCGGTTCAACTTCTCGATAATATCCTGTAGATGACGACACTCATTCGTGTTGTGGCCATAACTATCGTGAAATCTACAAAACTTTCCAGTTTGGATCTGTTTCTCTGACGATTGCTTCGGAGCAGGTTTCTTATATTGGATAGTATTACAAGTTTGCAACTACACATTCTCCATGGATGTATTTAAAGGAGTATAGGTGTCAAACATGGGAGCTCTACGTCGCGGCCCATGATTCTGATCCTGCTTCTTACCCTGTTTTCCATTGCCTTTCTGCTGATTCTTCTTATTCTTCTTATTCTGTATATTTAATTGCACCTTTCCAGAAATCTCCCCGGTTTTTTTCACGGCGACATTGCTCTGAATCCTTCCACACTAGGCCCTGCGTCATCCTTCTTCCTAGACTGTTTTGCATCCTCTCTTCTCAAGAACTGAGCTGCTTTGGAATAGAAATGGTCCAATGACGCAGGAGGTTTTTCGGCCAACCAAATTCCAAATTCGGAATCGGGATCGATTCCCTTAGTCAGTGCCATCAGAATAGAATTGTCATTAGGGTTACTAATCTCAGTGCATGGAGCGTGGAAGCTTTCTAGGTAACATCTGAGTGTCTCTCCGGGAGCTTGAGTGACACTAGACAAGGTATTAACATCTTTAGGCCCGGTAAGATGCATACGAAACCGCTCGACAAACTTTGTAGCCAACTGGTCGAAACATAAAATAGATCGGGGTAGTAGGCGAGTAAACCACATAGTTGTGATGCCCCTTAGGGAGATTAGGACGCTTCGGCATTTAACCGCTTCATCAACCCATGCGGCATTCATCTACCATTCATACTCTAAAATGTGCTCATTAGGGTCAAAGCTCCCTTCATAAACATGTAGACTTGGCATTCTAAATCGCCGAGGCGGTTCAGCATAGAGAATGTCAGCGGTGAAAGGGGAATGACTCCAGGAGATTCCCCAGTCGTCATTGGTAAGGCCTTGGCTCTCACGGATCATCTGGTGGATCATTGTTGGGATGTCTGGCATCTGAACATTCTGGGCATGATGGACCAAGGTGTGGTTGGGTTCCACAATGCGAGGATGGTCCAGGCGCAGTCGATGGTCCATATCTCACCTCCTTAGCTCTAGGTCTTTGGGAACATAAGGCTCAGGAGTATAATGGTTTTGGCGACGGTTCGGATCCGTTCGGTTCCGAGTGTCAGCTTCCAATTCGATGGTAGCGACAGCGGTGCGGTTGTTAGTAGTGTGATAGGAAACTGTCCCTCCTCGGGAGGAGGGTCTGGTCTGATGGCTGGTTGACAGACCAACTCTCGCTTGTCCAATATTCAAAGAGCGCTGATGTCCGGTAGCCTGTGCATAGCTTCTATCCAGCCGTTGGCACATGGATCGATGATTGTAATCAAAGGAAGCTGAACTTTCAGTAGATGAGTAGGAAGCTTGATCCCTTCTAGATCTCCTTCGTCTTTCTTGGTTCAGACGGTTGGTTAACTCTGTGTTGGCATGGAGCTGCTGGCGGCTTTAAGTTAGTTCTTGCATCAGTAGCTGGAACTCCTCCCTGGTGACAGGGCCTTGTGGATCCGAAGGTCCAGCAGCGTTCTGGTCTGCAGAGGGAAGTTGTGCGAGGTTCTGCCTATCCTGTCCTTCTGGATCTGTAGCGGTTGAGGTAGTCCTAGCAGCAACCATGGTGAATAGTGAAGTTCTCTCCCAGACTTGGCGCAAATCTGAATAGGATGGAAGAACTTCTAGGCTTGAGATTTGGATCTTCTCCTTAGATTCTTGCAATCCGATATCGGCAGTAGATCCAATGAGCAGGAGAAAAGCTGGGTTTTCTCAGTGAAAGCACCAAAGTGTTTGTTCCAAAATTGGGCACAACACTCTTCGAATGTGTTTGAAGAGATAAAATGAGGAAAGTAAGTGTAAAATGAGGCATATCTAACAAACACACCAATCAACAGATAGGAAACAGTACAGAAACATACAAATTTAAAGTGGTTCGGCGTATGGCCTGTGTCCACTGTGAAATGATTAATGTTTATTGATTATAACTCGCTGGTTACAAGTGGATTACAACAGTACAGTCAACGTACAACAACAATTTTGGTAGAGTATCGATGGAGAGTGGCCAAAAGTCCCTTTTTCTGTAGGTCTAGGATCATTATTTATAGGCGTAAGCAGCAAATATCTCACCCAGATCTCGGAGGACTTCTTCTCTTACGTGGGTGAGCCCACAGGATCGAGTTCAGGTGATTTTGACTCGATATCAAAGCGATACGAATGGAAATCATATCGATCAAGAATTGATCCTTTTTGGCTGAAATTGATCTGGTACATTCTTGAGGTTGTAGGCAAGCTCCTATGAAAATTTGGTGGTATTTGGACTTGTAGATTGTGAGATATGATCGTTGCAAGTTTAGATTTATAGTATGATGTCGAATTCGCATCGATACGATTCGTATCATTCTGGTTCGTATCCATGTTGTGCACGTGACTGCTAGATGATGTGGCGCTATATCCTAGGATCGATCCACTTTTCATGTCGAGAGACCGAGTCTTCCTCTCTCCTAGGCTTTGTTCGTATCGACTTAGTGTGTTCTCTGCGTATCGATGATTATTGCTCCATCTCGTATCGATCAAACATATTCCCTTCGTATCGCTTGTTTGAGTATTTTTCGTATCAATGGCTTATACTCCCATTCGTATCGATTATAGGCTCGAGTTTTTCGTATCGGTTGACGAGCGATGCGAAATGTTGTCAAGTGATGGATACAAAGTGGAGTTCTTTCATGGATTCAAATTATTGTTTACTTAATGGATACGAACTGTTGTTGGCCATGATGGATACAAAGTAGGGTGAGCTTGATGGATACGCGGCAATGCACATTCGATGGATACGAAGTAATGGCCGCTTAGTGGATACGAATGGGCCTTCTTCCATGGATACGAATGTGGTTTTCTGGATGGATTCGAATGGAGTGGATACGAAGGAGGTGGTCACTAACTTGATGGAGGTGAATGAGATTGTTTCTTCCCATGGATACGAACCAGTCATGTTTTGCTTGAGATTCGATGGTCATGAATGATAAGGATACAAACGTTGTTTTTCCTTTAGCACTTGATGGATACGAACTGAGGGATACGAATTGGTGTCTTCCAAGTGGATTTTGATCGATCCATATCTTGAGCATATGAACTCCGATTGACTCGCAATTTTGAATGTGCGCTTTCATGGCTTTGCTTGTCATACCATATCGATTATAGCTCGATCCGTACTCGGACAAAATTTATCGGTATCCATATTGAACCTGTGTGTAATCGATCTTCGAGACAGATTGTCCTTGGTTACCAGTCAATTCCTTGGTGTTACGGCCTTATCAAAAGGCGTGATAACAATATCATTCCATTATTACTCATTTTCCTTTTTGATTTCTAATAAATGTGGTCCATTCATTGCTTTAATTAATATATCAATAGCATTTTATCATCCTTGTCAAAATTTGGACCATCTCTAATTAATCATAGTTTAATCCCTTTAAACTTTTAAAATTCCTAAATTCATCCATTACTCCAATTCAGTCTTCTAAATGCCATATTAAGTTTCTCTAATCAATCCCTATTTAATTCATTTCCTCTCATTAATTATGAACTTATTGCTCGTTAAATTTGTAATTAATGTCCATAAATCCTAATCCGTTAAATACTAATTAATATGTATATAATTGTAGTTTAAGCTATTTATATATATATTCGTAGTTTTAATCATTAGGCATTGTTATACATGTATACTAATTTCTAAACTAAAACGTTTATTTCCACATTTTTAATTTATTTGGGCTATCCTTAAAAAGGACCACCGTTATAATTTCCCACAAATAAACCACAAATGAAATTCTTGCTCTATCTGAATTTACAAATAATTTTTTTCTTTTTTTATTGAGATAGATAGTGTAAACTATGAAAAAAGATACCCATATCCTACATATCTCTTTCCCTCTTTGGTACATCTTTTGTTAATTCAAACGACGTGCTTTAATATATATTTTGGACTATGATAATTTATGAAAATTACACAAAAACCACTCCAAATAAACTGAAACATAGAAAGTTACATTCTAAGTTATCTAGGGCAACCTAATTTACAACCCAATTATACATCTGGAATACCTTTACACTTTACCAACTTCTTCAAGTAGAGTTTTGAGACTGATTTCAAATTTTCAAGTCTGATTGTACACTCCATTCCCATTTTATTCATATCCTAAAAAAATTTAATTTGTCCTACCTAGGCAGCGATCCTTATTTACTCCATAAATTTTTGGTTTTCACTTATTCTTTATAAAACCAGAATTTCACAACATACAAAATTATTTTCATACAAATAAACTTATTTCATTAAATTTAAAATAAGCATTATTACGCCATTTCTTGTAAAACTTAAAATTTCACAAACATGAAGAACCAAATTCAAAATCTTATCAAGAATTCAAAATTTCTTAGTTCTTAAAAGGAGCAAAATAATTTCTCCTTTTAGAACTTTCTTCACCAAAAATTTATTCCTTTAAAAGTTAGACTCTTAATCCATAATATTCAAAAATTGCTTGGTTTTCAAAAAGGAACTATGAAAAACTTTCCCTTTTAATGAATTACTATAATAAAGAATTACTCCTTTTTAAAATAGGAACTTTAACACAAAACATTCAAACACTCAGTTATCATCCCAAAATAATGGATTAAACATTTATTATTTCAAAAACTTTTCTAGTAGCAAGATGGCTATATCTTTCTAAAATGTACATCAACATCTATTGCTTTATTATTCAAAATATACTGTCATTTAACCAAATACTTTTCATAACTTTGTTTAAAACTTCCACAATCTTTCGCAATCCTTTTCTTTATTAATTCTAATTCATTTTATTGTCATTTTAAATCCAATACCATTCTTATTCAAACAAGTTCCAAATTCAAGTAGGAAAAACGTATATATAAAATTCTTATCTTTACATAACTGCTTTTTTCTCATATACAAAAATATCTATCATTTATTAATTACCATCATTTAATTCCATTCAAATGTCAGAAAAACAACTTATATAACTTTAAACAATGAAAAAAAAGGAGTAAACAGAGATAACTTCTATCTTATTCCTATTACTCCTCTTCTATATTATTTATCACAGAATTCATTTCCTAATTCTATTGCTACCTAAATTTCACCTATTATTCTCCATATTTCCTTATACGGGAATGTCCCTTCTACCTATCTTATCGGACATTCTTATTATTTTATTTTCTATTTTCCAATTTCAAATAGGTGTTATTTCCATTTATGCACCCTTTAAAAGAATTTTAAAGGAAAGAAATTCTAAATTTATAGAGTAGAAGAAATCATATAGGATATAAAAGAATCCAAAAGTTGAAAACTTTTTAATTCAACAAATTTTAAACTAAGAAGTTAACAATTGAGAGCCTTCTCTCTATTTTTCCAACCTTTTCAAGTCGTTAGATTTCCAAAAATCGTCCACCATTTTGTTTTTAAAACGTTTCACCAGTTTTAAAATTACATTTTTTTCCAAGCTTTTCACAAAACAAATGGTAGTGTATTTCCAAAGCCATCTAAAATCACATTCTTTCAAAAAAATCAACTTGTAATGCATAAGATCTTCATTTAATAATCTATTAAAAGACTGTTTCAAAACTTTTGAGGTGCTTTCAAAAACCTTTTAACTTTCCTATTCAATCATCTTAAAAATCTAGTCATCTTCATGTAGTCATAAATATACACCTTCTTACGGAAGCTTATTCCTTTCCTCCTTTACGTCTTACTTCCAAATGTTTATAAATATTCCACCTTATAATATTTAATTAATACCTAACATTTTCATATATTATTTCCATAAATGTCACTTGGTCCGTATTAAATGGTTAGTATCCTAACGGACGTTTCCTAAAGACATTTATTTACTAATTCAAACTTTTCCCATTTAACTTCTTCCTTATCTTCCCGTAATTACTTTAATGGGTTAATTAATCAATTTAATTTCTTGTAACTCCTCACTTATTACATATTCATTGTCTATTAAAAATTTTAGAGTTACAACATTTCCTTCTACATTTTCTACCCCTATTACTTAATATGCTTATAGGCTCCACAATTATAAGTAAATCTAGGTCTAATAAATGAGTCAAATACTATTCAAATTTTGGGGTTCTTTCCTATGTTGTTGTCATGCTTTCTTAATCCACTCCTTACTATATGATCTCCGCTTCATGGGTAATCGAAGTAGGAGTATAAACTTAACTCTATTTATTTTTTCCAATTCATAGCTGCTTCGCCCATCCTTTTGGAATATGGTCGCAACTACTTCTACAGTTGGAATTTATAGAGTTAGGCATATATTCAAAAATAAGTATACATATTTATATATAGTAGTGTTTTTGAAAAATATTTTCAAAAATAACAAATACATCACTCATACGTATATTTTTCCTTATTGATTAGGTAACCTAAGCTCTGATACCAAATGAAAATGTCACCCTAAATAGTGGTGGGTACAAATGGTAATCTCAACAACTAGTTTTACGGCTAGCCACTCGAATCCTAGGCCAATCGTTTAACTGGCTGACCAACCCATCCTGAGACATGTAGGGGTAAGAGACAAAGCTCCACAATTCATAATGAGAGAACCCCTTATCATGCTTCGACCAGCTCTAATACCAAATTCAACAACCCGTCCCAAAATAGGCCCAAATTTCAACCCAGAAAAAAACATAGACACATTTCAAAGCTGGCTGTTGGTTGGTAAAATTACCAAACAGAGCTATCTATTTGTTCTTTCAGAACTCACAGCGGAAGGAACAAAATATAATGGTAATAATATTACCCATTTACTTTAAATCAATTCAAATGTCACAAAACATAACACTGTGTCAACAACAACTGTTATATCATTTTGTTCCAAAAATACATTTTATGGGTACAATAGAAAATTGCATTAAAAGATAGGTAACAGCTACCACAAGCTTCGCTCTCGCCATCTTTAAGCATCATCAACTCCTTCTCTAACCTGTATTGTAATGAGGAGGGAGTCAAAACAATAAGTGTCCAATGAATAAAAACCTCGATCCTTACTATTCCAGTACTTAGGTAGTATATTTCAAAATAAGAATATGTCTTATGTATTTTTAAAAACATTTAATACTTTATATGAGGAGAGGAGGCGGGCCCTCAAATAACCACTTACAACCTTCCATTCTCGAAGCAGATTTCCTATTCCCATAACCCATAACCAATCGCCATAAATTTCTAAAATGCGAGAGATAGTACCAAAGTCACTTAATGCCCTTTGCTAGAAATAGGCAGACTCTGACCATATAAGAACTCAATTGAGGTTGGACTCCATCATTTAATATCTATTCCCAAAGCGGAATCCTCATAGGTGCTTATCTAGCTAACATTGCATGGAATTCTTCGAGCCACTTAATACATCTTTTTAGGAAGGCGGACCCTCAAACAGCCACTTAATACCTTATCCCAAAGCGGACCCTTTTCGAGATACCATCTACTGTGCCTAAATAACTAATAGATGACCATTTAATACTTCATTTAGAGAAAAGAGGTGGGCCTTTAAAAAACTACTAAATAACTCCAAAACCCCAAAGCAGGTCCTTTTCCTTATGACCTGTTCCCCATGGTGACGTCTCATATTAGCCCGACTATTCGTATGTACTAGTAGTCGGATTAGCTAGGCAAATTTACCCTACAGAATTGGGACTAACCTCGCACCATCGTAGTTACTTATCATAGGTGATGTATTACATCAGCCCCAAAGTCACACTGCTAGTAGCCAAATAAGCCGGGCATTCTTCCGAGTGTCCCTTGACTGACCTTGCATCATAATGGCCTAGTCATTTTTCCAACATTCTTAATATATTATCACACACCTCACCATGTTCATTATTTAGGATGTATAAGAATTCCTTCTTATTTTTCCTTAACCATCAATTACTTTCCTAAGGGGGATTTAATGACAATCTTACCTAATTAACTATGAAATTATACATTATAACTGTACGCTATTTACGGTAATTGATAGATAAATAAATACGGAATTATTATTTTCTATGTGTACGAAGATTACGCCCTAACTGACGTTAAATGTCAATTCCTTTTTCATAATAATAATACAAGTCCTTTTCATACTATCATTGGTGCAAATTTCAATATCCATAACAAAGGATTTCAATATCCTTAACAAAGGATTCAACATTTTATATCCAAAAATTTCAATAAATAGAGTTGTACATAATAAAAATTTAACTCAATCTATCTCGTCAAATCAATAGAATAATCTCAAAAATATAAATTGCAATTCTAGTTTCAACTTCTATTCAATCCCTCTTTTACAAAGAATTAAGCAATGGAATTTCTCTTTTATCTTCATATGGAATAAATGGTGTAAACCATGAATAAATCCATACTTTACACCCCATTCCTTAATAGAGATTTCATGATAAAATTAGAATTAAAGAGGAGTGGAATAGAATTTGAAATCACCAAAAATTACAAGAACTATATAATTCCAACAATTCAATGTAAACAATTGAGAATTCCAATAAGAATTGACAGTTCAAATTAAGGGAGTTTTAGGGGATTTTATAGTGTTTTGTTTTCATAATCCCAAAACACCTAAGGCATCCAAATCCATCATATACTAATCAATTATTAAAATAGAAAAACTGAAATTTCCACTCACATTTGGTACTTAGCCTTGCTTCTCTTCGGATATGAAACGCCTATTATAATCTCATTAAGATCTCTTTTTATTGAAAAATACAACAAGTGATTTGTATATATATAAGATTCAGAAAGGTTAGAGGAGAAGAGGTTTAGAAATTAAATAATAAATAAACATAGGTTGGGATTTCTTAACTGCAACCCTAATGGAATTTTCTGAATCTAAGAAGAGATGAACTAAAAGAGCTTCGTTAATGTTCCCAAAATATTTATAAATAAAATTGAGGGTTCTAGTGTCTTATTTATAGAGGTTGAAACGCACTAGAACCATAGGATGAAAATAGGCTAAAAATGACAAATTTGGGACGTTAATTCCATAAAAGACCCTAACCGCCACTCAAGGAGCGGTCGACCTCCTCCTACCAAGCGGTCGACCTCCTCCTACCAAGCGTTCGACCTTACCCTCTATTTGGGGAAGGTTATTTAATTTTTTTATATGTTGTTTTATTTAGTTCCTTAATTAACTTTTAACGTTAATTGTTAATTTTAACATTTACTTAACCCCTAAGTCTAATCATAGTTAATTTTTGAATTTCAAATTTAATAATTAATTATTTACTTGAATTTGAATTCGTTTTAAATTATTTTAAACCCGAAAATTTCAAATGCTCGTAACTTCTTCGTTTGAGCTCCATTTTTGGCATATTATATATGAAAATTGATTAGAATTTTGTTACAAACGCAACAGTAAAATTTCATGGTCAAATTCCAACTTTTGCAAAATTTTCACTTTTACTTCTATCTTATGTATTTAATTTATTCACTTTATTTACTTGTTTGCTTATGGTAAATTTTACGGGTGTTACGGGCTCGGATACGCATGCTGAGGGATCGTTGATACTCAAAGTGTTTTCCAATGTACTTAGAACAAGGGTATTGTGAGTGTATTCACGGGTACTTCGAAAGGCTACTCTGGATCATTTGAAAGGATCTGTATACCCTAGACCGGTGGAAGGGGTCTAGCATCTAGCTTCGGGCTACGAGATACGCCAGTACACTAAAAACCAAGATTTCCATTCGTCCCTGACAAAAGAAAGGTCATTCGAGTTATCATATATCTAGAGCACACAGGAGTGCTAGTGAGGATTGTTTAATGGATGCTATGGTTGATTTAGTTGTTTTCTTCCATGGTATATCACTTCAGGGATGTCACCGAAGATGGGTATTGGGGATAGGATACCTAGACACCCATCGTCATACTTGGTTTGCGGTATACATTTACTATATTTGTAGAGTATAATGTTATGTTTGTTATGTGCTAACTCATTGGTTGCAGGGACAGGTCAGGTATGGTTCGTATACCCTTATTCCTTACTATATCAACTTGTATAGTATTTTGCAATTCATTTACCGCTCACACCAAACTATTGTTTGACCCGAGATTTTATGCTTTGTTTCTTATTATCTTGAGTACTATTAAATGAGTAGACTAGATAGCAGGTCTAGGTGCGAGTGGAAGTTGTGAAGAGGATGAGCTAGATGGAGCTATCTCGTATTACATATGGATTACTATGCTTATTCTGTTGTGCAACTATAGCCTTATAGGCGCTTGCTTGTTGCTCCTATTATTATGAGACAGTTACTTGGTTTTATTTCCATTTGTATATACTCTGTTACTTGCTATACAACTCTATAGAACTGTACTTTGATATTTGGATCACTTACTTATTATTTTTTCTCATGTTTTATATCTGTGTTGTATATTATGTTTTATTCCATGAGCTGTGAGATATAGGACAGGTTCTATGATGTTTTATTTCATTTACATCCCTTGATGATCATTCTACATCGACCGAGCACATCTGCAGCACACTTTCTTATGTATATTGAGTGTCAGTGGTGTAGGACAAGCACCAAAATGATTGAGAACCTAGCATATAGGATCAACTTATATCAGAAGATGGCAGGTGTGCACAATGTCCTTCATATTTCTCACTTGTGGAAGTTTGTGCTTGACTCAAACATGAAGATTGCACCGGATCAACTAGATGATATCAAGATTAAACCAGAAACTCTGAGACCTTGTAGGTCGATTCATATTGTCGAATGCGATACGAAGCAGCTTAGGAGGAAGGCGGTGGAGTTAGTGAAGGTTCAATAGGGAGAAAGTGAAGGCGATTGCACATGGGAAACCACAAAGAGCATAAGTGCCACATATCTGAAGTTCTTTGTATGGTAAGGCCTGATGTTTATCGTATTTAATTTCACCTTTGATAACATATAATGTAGTTTATCGTAAATTGGGTTTTTATACAAGTAGAAATCAATAGGAGTTAGAATGTCGGTTTAAAGACGGAACGACCTAAAATTTGACAAAGCTACTTAGAAGGATAAGAAGAAAGCCTCTAGAAAGTATAAACCCAAAATGGACTAAGTAGCTAAATCGGCCTAAGTCAGCTCCCTTGACTCGATACTAAGTCTAAATGCCAAGTCATGGCGTTCCCATAGTTTTAGCAAGTGGTCCCCTAGTCTTCCTATGCAAGTTCGTGCTAAGACTGGATGGTACAAACGGCAGAATAATCGAATTTAAGGAAGAATTATTAGCAAAACTTGTCAAAAAACCTATCAAAATACATGGAGGACATCTATACGAAGCAAGGAGCTCAAAACAATAGGATTCAATTGAATATGAGCTAAGGATTAGACTTGGCCCCGAGTCTAATCCTTAGCTCATATTCAGTTGACTTACCGAGTCTAATTGGTTAGTTGGGTTGTCATGGCATTTTTTGTACTATCTCAAGCCAATCCAGGGACTTCTCTAGTAGCGGGCTTCTGATCCAATAGGTGCTACCCATATAAATACAAGCCATACTACAACCAAGAAAGGATCTGGATTCTGCTATCACTACGCAGGATCTCTATCTATTCTTCAACTCTTTCCTCTACACCATAGTCACCACGGCTGCTTCTCTAGGCAATTCTAGGACATAGAATCAGTCCAACCCCTGTACTTATGACTAATTCTTTCTTAATCACCTTGAAATATTATTCAATCAAGATCAAATCAATAGGCAAAGCTATAAAGTGGATGTAGGCTTAGTTAACAGCCAAACCACTATAAAAATCACTATCACTTGTTTACTTTTCTATTATTTTCTATTATATTCGCCCTGTTCTAACAAGGCTGGTGCTTTCACATCATACTCCAAGGTTTTGATCCATTTTTTAGGGTAACATTTAGCATCTCGCATGCTAGGATAGGCTTACCAACATTATTGATTGTGTGGCTGCTTGTTTGATACGTATGTTGGTTGCATATGATTGTTTGGCATGTGGGGTAACTATGTTTGACTTATTTTGAGGATTTCGAAGGTGAAATTCCTAAAAGGGGAGAGTGTAACGACCCGTATTTTACGTATCGGAGGATCGTAAAATATTTCTATTTTATTTACATGAAGTTGTATGACTAAAGTTTTGTAAAGTGACTCTTAGGAACATTTTCCACATGTATGATTTTTGCTGAATTTCTATATGACTAATTTGACCTGAGAATCGTGTTTGGACTACAACTTTTGATAGGAGCCGAATTAGAGTCTTAAACCACTTCCATTACATCAGAATGATGGTTTTCCATTTTGTAGAGTGGTCATAATGGAAAGCGGACATACCGATTGAAAGTTATTACTATTTTAAGTTTTGGCTGCTATTGGTCTGTATTAGTGGGTAATTAACTAAGCCTGTGCTTAGGCCTACTAATCCATCTCAAAATTTATGATAAGGGGAGGCTGTACAAACTGATCTAAGTCATTTTCATCTTCCCTAAAATAGCTCTAAAAGTGCATTAACCCTAACTTCATCAAAAAGCCTATCTTTTTCTTACTAATCTTAGTTAAATCATTAACTATAGAGGTAATTGGCATATAAGAGCCAAAGATTACAAACTTGGCTAATTTGTATTTCTCTTCCTTGTTATCCACTATAGATCTATGTGGAGAGATTGGTATATTAGGTATATGGTGAGTGGTTCTTGAACTCTCACCCTACTATGCATGTTTATATGGTTAAAAATGATGTCTTTAACATGTTCTCAATCCTAAAACATTTTCTAATTTTAATCGTAATTTTAGAGATACTTATGGGCGAATTGTAAAGGATGTAAAAGTGGTTTTAAATGGTTTATCAACTCCTTTTGTTTATGTGCATATGCTAGTCTAAAAGTTAGGTTTAGATTAGGATTCGTTTGATTATCATATTCTTATGTATTGAATGTATAAATGGATGTATATGTATGATATTCCTTATTTGTATGTTGTGCTTTGATGTGATTTGCTAGTGCTTTTAGGTAGTTAGGAAAGGAGTGGTCGAATTAGCAAACTTAAGGCAAAGATGGTCGGAATTGGATGAAACTTGGAAGGGGGTTCTGGAGCATGGGAGGAACCCAAGGTTCAAGTCGCATCAAAATTGGAGTTAAGTTTTTTGATCTGCAGCGAGAGCTTTCTGATTGGTACCCAGAGCTTATGTTGATGATGGATGTTTGGTTCTTCAAGGCAAAGATAGGGGTGATGGTTGATTGAGTGCAAGAATTTAGCTAAGTACTGGGCTGCATACTGAGAACATTAAAGGTCATGGAAACAAGAGCTTTTGGTGTTGGTACCAGGAGCTTTGGAGTTGATGCCGAGAGCTTTAGAGGGAAGTGGTCAGGGTCAAAGCACTTAAAATATGGAACATTAAAAGCAAGGAGAGAAAGTTAACCATAATTGGCTAAGTACCCAACTCGATACCGAGAGCTTTTGATTGGTACCAAGAGGTTTTCTATGATGGGATCGAGGTCAAACTTCCAATGAGAGTGGTAGAGGCTCTACAGGTCATGCTGAAGGGGTTCGTTTGTTCACTTGGTATTTGACGGTGATGTAGTAGTACGATGATAGCTTAAGGACTTCAATGATGGTAACTCGATGGTGAAAGGAGTTAGGTTCTGATGATGATGGCTCGATGTTGAAAGGAGTCATGAGAATAGTTGTCCACAAATGGCTGGTTCTAGGAAGGGTGACCAATGGATAGAACGTTTGAATGGTTCTATCATGGAATAGAGAAATGTGGAATGGTTCCTCGAATAACGAAGACTAGATGAAGCAAGGAAGGGTGTAATGACCCTAATTTTTGGTAACATTATTTAGTAACATTTAATTAGGTAAATTAAATGAAATAATTAAGGGATTGAGATTTGTGATTAGTAAGGGTAGCCATGCACATTAAACAAATAAACCAAGGGAATTAAAATGAATCAAGTTAGGGTAAGTGGAAAAGGGCAATGTAGGAATAAGTATATTCTTATAGCCTAAACCCCTTAAGCCATATTCTATACGTTCATTTCATATTCAAAAAACAAAACATAAACTTGAGGCCGGCCACCATTAAGGGAAAACAAGAGAAGATAAGAATATTTCAAGAAGTAAGGCTTAGGCAACAAAATCAGAGATCAAATCTCAAATCCTTAATCTCAAAGCTAAGGTGAATAATGGCTACATCTCATATTTTTCTTGTTTTTAGTTTTATGATGAAATCCGATTTATTTTGCAAAGTTATTTACCGTGTTTTTGATTGTAGAAATGGAGATATATGCTTGTTGATGATTTATGATAATTCATATAGATTTTATGATATGTTTTAATATGAATACCCTATTTAATGACATCCAAATGCCTTACGATTTTAGATTTAGATCAGATATGATATTTTAGAGATGGGTTTCAATTTTCATAATTTTCTGAAGTAATATGGATTTTATATTAATTTTCTAGTGAGGAAAATGGATATTTGGGTTTAAAATTATTTACGGCTAAATAATATATGTTTTGGGTCTGAAATTTATATATGTTGGAAAACATATTAAAAATGATTTATATGAATTTTTGTAGAATTTTCCTACGTGTTTTAATGAATATATAAAATTATTTAAGGTATGGAACTTAAATGTTCTATATATTTATAAAAGGAGAAGGGGTATTTTGTAAATAAATTAAATTGTTTATTTCTGAAATATTGGCAGCACTTTTAGAAAAGAAATTAGCAACCAATAAAATTTTGACAAACAAGGCAGGTTAGTTGAAAAGATTACTTTAAAAAGCTAAAAAAACGGTTTAAACATGCTTTTTACATGTTTCACCACTTTCGACACCCTCCTTCCGGCGCCTTACTTCAGCCTCCTTCTTAGTCGAAACCAATGCGCCTAGTATCAATACTTGGTACGTAGCGAATTAGACTAAGGCGGAAGGTATGAAGTTGAAGTATGGGGTTCCGAAGGGGTCGAAGCATGTCTTCGTTTTTAAAAGAGAATGTGCATGTTTGCTTTCGATTTAATTGGCTTTTGACTTGGTTAGCTTTCGACTGGGCTAAATAGTTTTAAAGAAATGGTTGCACCTTTGTTTTAAGAAATTGATTTGGACTGGGTCGAAACCCCTTGCTGCTTCCTTTTTCTTCCGAAGCAGTGCTTTTGGAAGGTTCCTTGTTTTTAAATTAAAGCCGCTTCTCCATTACTTTCGAAGGGAATGGTTTCGACACCATCACTTCTTTACTTTGGAAATAGATTTTGAAAGTGTTGCTTTTGACCCTGTTCTTTTGACACTTTTTAGACTTTTAAAGATAAACCGAAAGGTTTTGAAAAACATAGTTTTAAATGGTTTCAAAATGTTGTTCCACATGTTTTACTTGAACCTAAATGCTTTCGAAAGGTTTGATGGATTTAATACTTTAGAAAGGTTTAAGTTAATGGTTTCGAAGGGGTGGTTCCCCAATGGTTTCGAAAGGTTCAAAAGGAAGGTTTCTACTGTTTTGGAACGGCAATGTTTAAGTGTTTAGAGATAGGATGTCTAAGGTTTTAAAGCTACTGAAAGGGAGGATTTCAATGTTTTCTAAAGGTGATTATCAATGGTTTCAAAATGAATGTTTTGGCCTTTCGGCCTAGGTTTACTTGGTTTCGAAAGGGGTACTTTCAATGGGTTCGAAAGGGGAACATTCAAAGGTTTAAATGTTTTCATCAACAAAGATTTGTGTAAAGTATATATATACATGGCAAAGTGTTTTGAGTAAAGCATAGAATATTTTCCTTGTTTAAGTATGATTTAAAGGGATAAAATCATTTTGATAAGAAAAGGTTTTCAAGGAAAATTACCCAAAGTAAAATGACTCGGATATAAGAATACTAGATGGCACTGGTATGGAGTTGCGCCCTATACATTACCTATTAGCCCCTAGCTAATTTAGTCCAAAATTCCAGTGTGTACGGCTTTGTTACAGGTAAGACTAAAATGATGTTACACACAGAAAGGAATATACAAAAATAAAATAGGTTACTGTTGAGCCCACAAAACCATTAGGATCAGTTGACCCTGAGAGAATTAAGTTAGGGACAGACCGTCCAGAAGAGGAGTATCTAACAGAAGTTAGATTATTTGTTTATTTTTTCTGGTAGGCCCGAGTCAACCAATGGTTAGTAGTTAGCCAAACAAAACTATAGTGTTCGGATAGATAGTCCATTTGTTACCTGATTTATATGCTTTCATGATATTGATATTATTGTTTTAACCAGTTTTGGTTGCAGGATTAAGATTTGCAAAAGATATGTTTTAAAAAGATATTAGTGAGGGGAAACCCATTCCATGACTGAATCATGCATGATTCCTTGACCGATCCATGTACGACCGAGCCACCTTGATCGAGCGACCCACAACGAACCATTCATGAATGCCGACCCAGATAAGTTACATCAATCCTTCATGTTTCCAATCCTCTCTTGACTCGATTCTCATTTAAGCCCAACCATACCTTCTGCGACTATCGTCTTGTAGCCGGGCTAAGCAGCCAGGTAATATTTGCCCCCCAAAGTGCGTCATGTGAACCAACATGACACGCTTTGAATCAATGAGTAATCTCCGCCTTCAAAAACTAGCTCGTTCAGAATGATGATTGACTGTTGCTTTTTAATTGTCTCTTGACGAAGCCTCACGTCATTCGAACGTACTAGTTTAATCGAAGAAACTTTTAAAATCTTGTTTTAACTTTTCAATAGCTGAATGTATATAGCTTTCCGAAGGTTAAACCACGGTGGTACTCATAAATCCACGTCTGTCCATTGACTCGGTAGCATCTATCTCTCCGTACACTACCATCATGTGTGACTTCTTTCGTGTATACACATTTTGTTTCATTGTTATTGTCATTCATCTTCTCTTTTTTCTAAAGATAACAACGAGTGGATCGGTATATGAAGGCCAAACCGTTCGGTCAGCTCTGTGAGCAAAATGTGGGTTGGCATACCAATACCGACCCACATGGTCGGAACTTTGCTTTGCCGACCCAATAAAATAAATTAAAAAAAAGTGTTGACCGGTTCCATCGGGTATAGCCCGTTCATCTTCTCCCTTCATCATATAAAAGCTCCGGCCTTTGCTCCTTTCTCTCCTTCCTAATTTCACTCTACTTTCACAAGCCTGCGTTCTTCCTATTTTCCCAAATTTTCCAACCTACTTCCCATCAAACCCCGTACCCTTTCCCTCGTGATTTCAGTTGTTCTCGAAATCGATCAACTCCTCAACCTATCACCTCGAAGCCGCTGCAAACCTCGAGTTTTTCTTCATAGGTATGAATTTCCTTTCAAACTTGAAATCGCATACGAAGTTTCAGTTCTTGAGTGGATGGCCTCCTCTTTTCTCTGGTTATAGTAATAGGTAGAGGATAATTGAGAAGATAGGAAGAGATAGATCAAGAGGAAGATTGGACTTTAAGTTAGGGCTTCAGCCGTCTTTGATGGTCGATGGCAATAGTCTCTTAGAAGGAGTAGTTGTTGTTTTTATAATTCGGAAGCAAGGCTTAGGAGGTCGAAGGAAGATGTCGCTTGGTGAAGAATTCAAATGGAAAAGGAGTGGTTCGGTGATTCGAGAGTAATGCGGGCTGGCCACATTAAGAGAAACGAGAGTGTGGTTTGGTAGTTATGCGTGACGTTGTGGGTCGGTCAGAGTCCAGAGGAGTGGGTCAGTATTGAGGGAGAGCATAGGTCGGTAGGAAATCGGGAATGTGGGTCGGTATGAATTTAGGAATGTGGGTCGGTATAGACCTAGAGGGCTATTTGGTGATTCGAGAGTGAGAAAGGAGAATGAGTGGAGTGGTTGTTTTGAGGGAGTGAGTGGGTCGGTCGCTTTGTTCTAGAGAGGCGGTCGGTAGTTCGTAGGAGAGTGGGTCAGTAGCCTAGCTTTGAAGGACGATCGATGTAGATAGTTTATTGTTCGGATCGGCATGGAGTGTTGCGGTCGGCATTGGCAACCAGGACAATTTTAACTTGAACACGACATACATTAGGATCATACTTCCCATGCTTAAGCATAAGACAATGGACAATGACAAGAATCAAAGCATATGAACCCATGGAATTAATTCGGAATAACAATTCCATAGTTCAAGTAATTCTGAATACAAATCTAACTCAACAAAAACAAATAACAGCTTTCAATATATGATGCCAATGTCTGATTCCGAGACCCCTACTACCGAACATAGGACAAGTTGTCGGAGATGGTCAGCGATGACTGTCTCCGATGATGATAGTATAAAATTCAATCATGCATCAACGGTCTTTAGATCTCTAATTCATGTATACTCATGCTTGAATGGTTGCACTAGTCTACACACCACACAGGGGGAATATCTTGTTGTTATATCTGATATTTATTATCTTTCAAGTATAGTTTAAACAGGTATCTATTCACACCAATCGCTCTTTAGAGATGTCCAAAAAATCAAGCTCCGCTACTGTTTCTGACAAGGCCGAGCCAAGTTGTCGGTAGGAGGCAGTGGGGACTCTGAACCCATCATCGGCCTCCACACTTGGCATCCTGGATCCACCTGTCGCGGTTATAGGCCAGGCTTCCGATGTTGTGGACGGAGCTGTTATTCTGAATAACCCCATTGATTCACAAGCCTAAAAAATCGGCAAAGCCGCTCTTCCATGGAATCCCTTTTGATGACGTTTTGCATCCGTCAGGACAAGATCGGCCTCACTTGGCCCCAGCCGGATATAGTTCGTGCATCAAATTTATGTGCTGGGTCCGAAGTGTGCCACCTTTCAATCCATTCATTCGTGAAGTGTTATAGTATTTTGGGATTGTTCCGGCACAGCTACATCCTAATAGCCATGCGTTTATTCATGGTACTTGCGTCCTTTTCATGAGCACCTTATTCAGACCCCCAACTTCCAAGGATATCTGTTATATTTACCGCTTCAAGAGACGTACCGACAGTCCATCTTACATATTCCTTGAGCCACACCCCAAATGCCAAGTCCTGATGGGTGCGTGGAGCAAATTTTCTCAGTATAAACAAGAGTGGTTCTACGTACGCTGTCCTCCTGGTTTCGCGAGAAGATGGCTAGAAGGGAGTACGTCTCATTTTTATCTCAGTCTTTGTCCTAAGGCTCGAAGTGTATTTCTTTTGATGACTTCTTTCAACTCTTATAGGTATCCGCCCACGACCCGAAGGCGCCGAGTATTCTGAGGCTGTCGAGGCCATTCGAGTTACTCCCGTGGGGGACCGGGACATTAAATCTGTAATTACCAATGAACTACTTTTGAAGTTCGGATTACTGGAAGAGGGCCACTGAACTAGCCTTCCAATTGGTGCCACTACAACAAAAACGACTGCAGGAATAGGCAAAGAACAAGCTGGACCTTCGGTGCCCCCTCCCGAAGGGGTCCCCGGTACTACTGAGGAAGGCGAGATTAAAGAAACCGAGGTGCCAGTGGCGACTGATGAGAATGCAAGTTCCGACCAAGCGCCAGTAGCTGATGCACCCGACACCGACGAGCCACCACCTCCTTCGAAGAAGAAAAAGGGTCTAGCTTATAAGCTGAAAAAGAAGACAGTTGGCAGAACTTCAAAGGTCACGATAACTCCAATCGAGAAGAAGTCATCTTCCCAAAACTTAGAGGGCTCATTAAAAGGCCTATCTAACTTGACCATCACTGAAGATATACTGAATTACGGTTTCAATAACTCTGAGGCTATGGGATTTAATTCGCCCACGAGAAGCGATGAAGGCGTTCAGGCTCACCATCAAGGAAAGAAAACTTCAATAAGTAAAGCAAAAAACACTGGTCCGTCAAGGGGAAGTACTAGGACACACACAAACACTTACACTCCACCATGCACTTGAATTTCACTCATCGTGTGATTCCTACTAACTCGTCCTCATTTGGTTTTATGTGCAAATGATATGGGGCGTACACACGACATTGACCGCCTTCGCGGATCCTCCCTCTTCTACCATTCTAGTCGAGATTCGGGATCAGGTAAACGATGAGACAAGGACGACAATGGTGATAGAGATTATCGTCCTAGAGAGTCATCGTCTTCCAGAAGGAGAACTTACAACCATTCTTCATATCCAAACGATCCTCCTCCTCACTCGGAGCATAGTAGGGAGAAGTCTGCTCAGAAGGGATCCCAGTCCGAAGTTCCTCGCGGCCAACATTCTAGCTCGTCGAGTACTAAGCAATCGCGTGAATCTTATAAGAAATCCATGACTCCAGTTAGGCAGACCCCTCCTGCCTCTGCACACGATCCGTCGACAGTGGAAAAATTAGCTGAGCTCAAGGCTACATTCCCGAAAATATGTTTCGATGGATTGAAATTTCTCCCCGCGATTCATCCTATCCCCGGACATGTTAAACAGAGTGCCATTGCTTGCAACAACGATGTTTATTTTCAGCACCATGCGTTCGTACACTTGGTAGAAAAAGTTTCAGAGGTTTCCATTGAATGCTAACACGGGATTGATTGCCTCAAACTCGAAGCTATTCATGACAAATACATCATTAAGGGTCAGGATGAGGAACTATCCTCATACAAATCTCAGCTCAAGACTGTCCAGAAAAATTCTAAGGAGACAACCGAGGCAGTTAGTCGCTTGGAGGCCACTCACAAGAAAGAACTTAATGAGGCATTCCAACACAGCGGTGCTCTGGCTTTGGAGAAAGCCTCTATCCAAAAAGAAAAAGACATTCTCGATCGACAGGTCAAAGAACTAGAGGAATTGCTCTCTAAAGAGAGAGAAGAGAAAATTGTAGCATAGGAAGAGTCACAAAGATACTACGACGAAATTATTGAAACACGGCTTCTAAAGACTAAACTGGACGAAGAGCTATCCAAGGTTGAAGCACTAAAAGAAGCAGCTCGTGAAGAGGTTAAGAAGATAGCGCTCACAGAGGCCAACTCTCAACTCGAGGCAGCTACCGAAGCTGGCAAAGAAGAAATCAAATGTTTATTCGACCCGCTCATTGCCGAGTTTAATGCAAGAGTCCTCATGCATTGTGACTTGTCTTTCTTGGGCGAGAATTATCTCGAGTCACTCGCTGAAGCGTGGGATACTTTGATTAGAATTAAAAAAGTGGAGCTGGGTGTTGAAGAGATTGACGAAGAGGCTCTGGTAAGGGAAGTGCTTCGAGGCAATGAACCCGCGGATCTATCTGCGACGAAAGCCCTTTTTGGAAGAGACTCCCCATCATCGAAGGGTAAAGATGATAACGCTGGCCCATCCGGCACTGAGTATCCAGTTCCTCTTCCCGCTCAATTGACCGATAATTTGTCACTTGGGCCTCCCAAGCAGCACGTCGGCTATGACCTGGAGAAGCCCGGACTCGGCGTTCGCATTTTATCTCCAATCCCTGAGGGTGATACTCCGAGGACCACTGAAAGTCAGTTGGAAGCTGGTATGTAGCTTCACCTTCTGAAGCTCAGGAATTCATCGCTTTTGGCGAGTGATGAATGTGTTCTAACATTTGTTTTTCATGAACTCATATAGGTCACTCTGAACCCGAACCGATTCCAAGGAGCGATGTCACCACTGAGCGGGAAGAGAAAAAGACTGAGGCACATCACACCGGAGATACCCCTGGTCCCGATGCTCAAGTGATCGGGGCGCTAGATAAGGATAAACTTGAAGATCCCTCACCTGTAGATGAATATGACGAGGTCGAAATCACAGGCGCTTCCGAGCATACTTCCAAGCTCAGCATGAAAGAGCAAATCGAGGAGCAGGAGAGAAAGAAAACCAAAGTTAAGATAGAATCTCAGGTGGTGGAACTCGACGATTCCCTAAATAGGCCCTTGAAGGTCATTCTCCCCGGTAGGACCACACCTTTGGAAATTCCTCCTCCTCCCTCAAGTACTTCGTCGCTGGGAAGCAAAGGGTCCAAAAAGCGGCGCTCGGATGAGGAAACTTCAGAGAAGCCAAAAAAGGAAAGAAAACCGAAGAAGTAACTGTTGGCTCGCTACATTTTGCTCAACTTAAGTAATGTAGTACCATGCAGCCATTTTCCTCCCCTTTTTTCGTAGATAGATTTTGGCTCTGGACTTCGGAGAATTTGTAATGAAACTTCTTTTTGGATTAATAAATGAAATTTTGCTTCTTCGTATTTTCAGACTCTCATTGCTTAGCTTATAATTTAATCTGATTCAAATCCAGAGTCTTGTGGGTCATGTGAACTCCAGTTTGCTTTCATAAGACTTGGAGACTTTTGAACCGTTTATATTCTAATCCGCAATATGGGGACTTTGGATACTCTAGTCCGCTCTCCGGGGACTTAGAGATTTTTTGAATCGTTTATACTCTAGTTCGCACTCCGGGGACTATGAGTACTCTAGTCCGCGCTCCGGGGACTTAGAGATTTTTTTAATCGTTTATACTCTAGTCCGCACTCTGGGGACTCAGAGTACTCTAGTTCGCGCTCCGGGGACATAGAGATTTTTGAATCGTTTATACTCTAGTCCGCGCTTTGGAGACTTAGAGATTTTTTGAATCGTTTATACTCTAGTCCACACTCCGGGGACTCAGAGTACTCTAGGACGCGCTCGGGGACTTGGAGATTTTTTGAATCGTTTATACTCTAGTCCACACTCCGGGTACTCAGAGTACTCTAGTCCGTGCTCCGGGGACTTAGAGAATTTTTGAATCATTTATTGATCGAATTTTAATTTTGTTTATGTGTTCATACGCCAGACAGATTAATGCAATTTTACTTTGTCATGGAGTTATAGCACATAGAACATTAATAGTTCATAGAAAAACAGCTTCAAGCCTTTATTGATTGTAAAAAATAAGGACAAACTGAATTGTCTTATTACATGTCGAAAACAGAGAACAACAAGAGAAACACATATTGGAAACAATCGCTACTAAAATGCAAAAGAAATTGACTAAGTATAATAACGGCGCAAATGTTTGTTATTCCATGCTCTGGGGAGTATCACGCCATCAACAGTCGCTAGCTTGAAGGTTCCTTCTCCAAGCCTCCGTTCGATGACGTAGGGACCTTCCTATGTGGGATTCATATGCGATGGGATTGGAAAAACTCGCTTTAAAACTAGGTCGCCCACACCGAAAGTTCTCGGTCGAACTTTTTCATTATAATATCGGGCGACTCGGTGCCAATATGCAGCCGCCCTTAAATCAGCTTCTTTACATTTCTCGTCGACAAAGTCCAACGACTCTAGTAAAAGACCTTGATTCGTTCTAGGATCATAATGAGTCACCCGGTGAGAGGGAACTTCAAGTTCCACGGGTATAACAGCTTCAGTGCCGTATGCCAGGGCAAATGGAGTATGGCCAGTCACGGACTTGTGGGTGGTTTTGTAGGCCCAGAGTGCTATTGCAAGCTCATCCACCTAGGGCTGTTATGGTAATGGTAAATTTACCATTACCATACCATTACCGGTTAATCGGTTACCATTTTAAAGTAAAGTCGGTATACCAGTATAATCAGTATGGTAACGGTAAATTTACCATTTTCTATGGTAAAACTTCGGTAATATTTTTTTAAAACCAATGGTAACGGTAATTTATCAGTCTGTTCATAATACATTGATATTCATGTAAGATGTTGTATTACGAGCATTTAGAAGCAAAATAATAGTTCAATTTATTTCATCAATTCAACTTAAATGATGATAAATACACTTCTTTCTATGTCTTTTATTAAGTGACCCAATGAGCTATATAATGAAGCATCGTTCAGTGTAAAAATATATCAACTTATTATTTTTCTAGACAAACGGTAATTTACCATTACTAGTGTAACGGTTACCAGTTTATCGGTATACCAGTCATCCATATACCAGTCAATTAGTAATGCTAACGGTAAACAATTTTAGTTTACCAGTAAAAACGGTACGGTAACGGTATTTACAAAATGGTAACGGTAACCACTACCATAACAGCCCTACATCCACCCACTTTCCTCTAGCCTTCTCCAAACGTTTTTTCAAGATGGACTTGATTATCTTATTTACGGCTTCAACTTGCCCATTCGCTTTAGGGTGAGCGACTGCTGCAAACCTTTTCTCAATGCAATATTTTTGGCAGAACTCTTTGAATTCTCTACTCTCAAATTGAGTTTCGTTGTCAGTAATGATAGTCCTTGGGAGACCGGAGCGGCATATAATGTTTCACACAACAAAGTTAAAAACCTTTTTGTGGTGATCGTAGCTAGTGGCTCTGCTTCTGCCCACTTGGTGAAGTAATCGACCACGACGATTGCGTATCTCGCACCACCTTTGGAGATTGGCAAGGAACTGATTATATTGATCCCCCATATTGCAAACGGCCATGGACTAACCATTTGCGTGAACTCTGTCGGCGGTGCCCTCAGGATCTTTGCGTACTTTTGACATTTGTCGCATCTTCTTACATAGTCCGCGGCGTCCCGATTCACGGTCGCCCAATAGTATCCATATCGGAGGATCTTTTTGGCTAACATTTGCCCCAGTATAGTTGCTACATTCTCCTTCATGGACTTCTCTTAAGACTCGCTTTATCTCGTTGTGAGCGATGCACCTAAGCAAGGGGACGGAGAATCCCTTCCGATACATTATTCCATCCTGCATTATATACCGTGCGGCCTTGCGAACGACTTGTCGTCTCTCGTTCTTTCTCTCAGGAAAGGTTCCATGTAGCAAGTATTCTTTGAACGGGGTCATCCACGGCTCCCTTTCAGCTTCTGTCCCTAACACAAGATCTACTTCCATCTTGTTTATACTCGGGGCAAGTAAGGTTTCGACGGGAACCAAGCCCATCTGTTGTGCATCACCAGTACTTGCAAATTTTTCCAAGGAGTCGGCTCCCCAATTTTGTTCACACGAAATGTGCGAAATATCATAGTATTCATGGTCCGTGAACAATTCTTAAACCCGAGCGAGGTATGGGGCAGGCCTTTGCCCCTTTGCCTGATAGTCCTCCTGTACTTGGTACACCACCAACGATGAGTCACAAAATATTTCAATCGATTTCACTCCAAGTTCTTTGGTAAGCTTCAAGCCTGCAGTCAATGCTTCATACTCAGGTTCGTTGTTCGTAGCGGGGAAATCAAGTTTCAAAGCATAACAAATCGATCGGTTCTCGGGAGTTACAAGAATAACACCAGCCCTAGAACAATGGTTGTTGGATGCTCCATCGGTATATAGCTTCCATTGAACAGCGGGAACTACATCACTACCACTTGGCTCATCTGATACGGTGAAATTTGCAATGAAATCTGCTAGCGCTTGCCCTTGGATAGCTCTCCGTGGTAGGTAAGTTATATCGAACTGACTCGGCTCAATGTTCCATTTGAGTAGCCTTCCAGAAGTTCCCGGTCGTTGGAGCACCTGCCGCATAGGTTGATCGGTATAAATACTGGTCGGATGGGCCTGGAAATACGGACGGAGCTTGCGTGATGTGATCACCAAGCAGTAGGCTAGCTTCTCAATCTTAGGATAATTTCTCTCTGCCCCCGTTAAACGCTTACTAACATAGTACACCGGCTTTTGGATTCGGTCCTCTTCACGAACCAAAGCTGCACTGATGGCATGCTGGGATACGGCCAGGTAAACTTACAACTCCTCATGATCTACGGGCTTTGAGAGAACCAGGGGCCTCTCTAAGTGTCTCACCAGAGCTCGAAACGCGTCCTCACAGTTCGGCGTCCATTCAAAATTTCTTTTCCCTTTCCTTATCACATCAAAGAAATGAATACACTTGCCGGTTGCTCTGGATATAAATCGACTCAACGCGGTGACCTTCCCATTTAAGCTTTGCACTTGTTTTATAGTTCTGGGTGCCTATATGTCTCAAATAGCTTGAATCTTTTCTGGGTTGGCTTCGATTCCTTGTGCGTTGACAATTAAACCCAAAAACTTCCCCAACGCAACGCCAAAGGAACATTTCAGTGGATTGATTTTCATACCGTAAAATCTGAGTATATCAAACATCTCAGCTAAGTCTCGAATGTGGTCATTTAACTGTCGTGACTTCACGAGCATATCATCCACATAGACTTCCATTGTTCTACCAATCTGGTCTTTAAACATTCGATTCACCAAACGCTGATAAGTTGCCCCTGCGTTCTTCAACCCGAAAGGCATCACTACATAATAGTACAGTCCAACTTCCGTGACAAAACTGGTATGCACCTAATTCTAAATGTGCATCGAGATCTGATTATACCCTGAATACGCATCCATAAATTACAACAATTCGTTTCCTGCTGTCGAGTCGACCAGTTGATCAATTCTAGGCAAAGGAAAACTATCCTTAGGGCATGCCATGTTCAGGTCCGAGTAATCAACACAGGTCCTCCACTTCCCGTTTTCCTTCCTCACCGGTATGAGATTTGATACCCATTCAAGATAGAGGGCGTCGCAGACGAACCCATTGGCCTTGAGTTTATCCACCTCCTTTCTTGACAAACTGCTGTAACTTCTTCTGGCAATCAGCTTTTCTATAGCATCATGGAGGTGCCTACACTCTTCAGCATTGTGCCAATAGGTCTCGTGAAACCGACAATAATTTCCTATTTGCTTTTGTTCCTCAGTGGATTCCTTCGGACGCGGCTTTCGGTATTAGAATGTATTACAAGTTGATAGATAAATATTCTCCAAAGATGTATTCAGAGGAGTATATTCGCTATAGGTTGGGATTCTTGGTTTCCACTTTCCTGCCTCCCTCTTTCGTCCGTGATTTCCTCCTCCGGGCCTTCAGTCTGCTCCGGATTATTTTGAACATTAACTTGGACCTTGCCAAAGTTCTTGCCAGATTGCTTTACCGCAATGTTGCTTTGCACCACTTCCTTGCTAGGCCCTGGCGCACTGCTTCATCTTGACCACCTGGCCTCTTCCCTTCGCATAAATTAGCTCGCCTTTGAATAAAAGCGTTCCAGGGTAGTCGGTGGTTTGCCTGCCAGCTAGTCACCAAACTCCGAGTCCGGATCTACTCCTCGCATCATGGCCATAAGGATAGCTTGGTTATTCGGATTGCTAACTTCGGTAGCAGCAACGTGAAATCTTTGCAAATAATCCTTCAACGACTCTCCCGGAGCCTGGATCACACTAGACAACGACATCACGTCCTTTGGGCGAGTGGCGTGGATCCTAAACTGCTCCACAAATTTCGCCGCTAACTCATCAAACCTGGAGATCGATCGCGGGGAAAGTCTGGTGAACGACATGGTAGCGATTCCAGATAGGGTTATTGGGAAGCATCTGCATTTGGTCGCATCATTTTCCCTAGCCGATTCCATCATCCACTTGTATCTCATTATGTGTTGTCGGAGATCGGTCTTCCCCTCATAAGCTGGAATAGTAGGCATGCTGAATTTCCGGGGGTACTCGGCTTGTAGGATGGTATCTATAAACGGAGTATGACTCCTATATATGCTCTAGTCATCGTTGGTTAAGCCCTGATTCTCCCTCATCAGTTGCCTGACCATAGCTGACAAATCCGGAGTCTGGATAGGAGGTGGAAAGTCGGTATCCATCCTGCGTGATCGTTCCAGCTGGTGCCTCCTCGGTAGGGGATCGTCTAAATGCGCATCCCGAGGACCCGCTTCACCATGACCCTGGCGAGGCGGTGGACTAGCTCCCAAACGTGCTCCAGATCCTACTTTTCCCATACCAGGTTGGGAGTGACTCCCCAGGTGCAGATAAGGAGCCATGGTTCCAGGTAGGGAATCTGGACCATTTCTGTTGGTTTGCTCTTAGCGAGTCGTCACCAATTGCTCTGTTGCACCAGTTTGTGTCGTTTCGATCCTATGGCGTCTATGCCTGGGGTGTTCATCCGACGAAGCGGAGCTGTCGGATGATGTGTAGGAAGCAGGACTTCCTCCAACGTTCTAATGCTGCTGCTGAGCGATCTGGGTCATCAGGTTGGCGTTCGTTTGAATCTTCTCGTTAAGTTTCTCCTACTTTCCACGAGCTCCCTCATTAGCTCATTGAAATCTGCCATGGTGATAGCTGGTTGGTTTGGGATGGTGGTGGGCTCTACACCTGCATTAGCTTGCTGATTGCTGGGTCGCACTTGCTAGACGCTGGCGGTCTCATTAGCATCCGCGTTGTGGGAGGCGGATCTGGTATGTGGTCTTGCCATCCTAGAGTTATCCATGAGAACTCTGAGTAGAATCTATGAACTCTTGAGAATAAACTCGGATCTCCTTCGGAGGATTTCCTCAATCCAGTAGCGACAAAGTAGATCCTAATAGCCTGAGAATGCATGCTCTCAGTGAAAGCACCAAAATGTTTGCACCAAAATTGGTCACTAACACCCTTGAATAGAATTATGTAGAGAAATTAATGAAGAAAGTAAATTAAAACAGAGGAATATCACAGTAGAATGCAAAAACAATAGCAGATACAAGAACACCAGATTTATAGTGGTTTAGCGTAACTGCCAACATCCCCTTTGAATGTAATCTTATTGCTTCTTCAAATAACTGAGTAAAGATACAATCCATAAACGAACGGCTTGAATACAAGTTTGAGTAAGAAGAAGTTGAATACAGAAAATGGCAGAGTGTCCCTGGAGTTCTCCCAAAAAAAGGTCCCATTAACTGTACCCCTGCGCTCTATTTATAGATGAAGACAAGCTAGGTCCCCTACGCAAGCCCATGAGCAAGACAACTCGGCCCACAAGTGATGCTTCAGTACGACCGACCCAGGTAAACTGAGCCACTCTAGCCAAACCAGGGGTCCCCTGCGGATGACTCGAAGCGAGTCGTCACATGACTCGAAGCAGCTAAATACATGACTCGAAGCGTGAAGAAAACAGCTGTATCCCCCTGTCGATAATTAAGTGACTCCCCTAATGCATACTGATCCAATTACATTGAGCCACCATATCTGGGTCCAAGTTGTCGACCTATATGTGCCGAGCGACATATGCCGACCTAACCAAGCCGATCGAGACATGCCGAACCACTGAAGCCGAACGATACATGCTGAACCTAGGCCGAGCGACACGCGCTGAACTAAGGCCGAGCCATACCTAGCGAGCTATACTCACCAACCTAGACGTATCGATCTATGCTTGCTGAGTTATATTCACCGAGCTAGTCGTATCGGGCCATCTTGGCTTGGGCACCATAACCGAACCATGCATGATCTCCTCTCCTTGACCGACCATGTACGACCGAGCCACTTTGATCGAGCGACCCACAACGAACCATCCATGAATGTCGACCCAGATAAGTTACATCAATCTTCATGTTTCAAATCCTCTCTTGACTCGATTCTCGTTTGAGCCCAACCATACCTTCTACGACTATCGTCTTGTAGCTGGGCCAAGCAGCCGGGTAACAGCAACTAGTTGTTCTGAAACATTGGAACATGCTTTCACATTTGCTGAAGTGTGAGCAAGGTGGTGTATCATTCTAAAAATTCCACCAGATATTATTTTTGAGCAATAATTACAGCGATTGACTCTTTTATCATTTTATTTCACAGGCTTGCCGTGATCCCAAGTGATATCAAACTCTTTAGGCATTTCTACAATAATAAATCAATAAATTTAATACATTGTTTCAATAATTTACAACAACTAAATAAAATAAAAATAATTTACACATTGTAAACTTTTTGAAATCAGTCTATATTATTAAGGGAAGAAAAACACTTTGTATGCTTAAATGTCCTCATCGCAAATCAGTTACAACATATTTTTGTTCAAAGGATATGTTGAAGGTTTTATAACCAGTACTCTTATTAAGCATTTCTACAACTTCAAGGATAATAATTCATGAGTACTGGTTGTATCATTTAATTTACACATTTTTGACTGTCAGGTGATGGTATGAAAACTACGCATATTAAATTATTAGTAAAGTCAGT
This sequence comes from Allium fistulosum, assembly GCA_030737815.1. Lineage (NCBI taxonomy): Eukaryota > Viridiplantae > Streptophyta > Magnoliopsida > Asparagales > Amaryllidaceae > Allium > Allium fistulosum. The sequence goes on from CM060905.1 coordinate 927,811,567, forward strand.
GAGCAGTGACAGTAAGCAATGAGCTGTATATCAATCAAAGCTTGTTATTTCTCTGTAAACTCAAAATTGAACAGTCAAAACTAAACAAAAGTTCATCATTTATTATATAGCAACTCAAACTCCACCAGTTAATTACAAAAAGATTATACACTACAACAACTCAATTTCCTTAACATTTCATACAGCAACTTAATCATAATAGAGAAAAAAGATTACAGAATCCTTACCTTCAGTTGATTCGTATTAATCTCAAAATGCCACTCTTCTATAACTCAGAGCCTTCTTCCTTCACCTCAATGTCTTCAAAGCCTCTTCTGAGTAAGTATTCCTTTGTTCCTGGTTTTCGAATTTGTTTTTTAACTTTGCTACTTCACTTCTTCTCCGATTTCACTGTTTAAATAGGATAGAACACAGCCACGTCTGTTGGTTTTGAATGATTAAGTTTCCACCTCTTCGTTTCAAGTTCTATCGTTTTAACTGGAAGCGATTTTTAGGGTTTTGGTTTTAGAAGGTGGGATGTGACAAATTGTACATTCAATGATTTAGAAGGTGCGATTCGATTTGTGGAAAGATCATGCGATTTTGGCGATTGGCGATCTTTCGTCGATTCAGATCGGAAGAAGTGCGATTCGACCTGAATCGCGATCTAAATCGTACAATTTAACGATTTTTTTATAACACTGCAAGTAAATACGTCCAAGTTGGCGTGAAGAAATTTGATGAATTCAAGTCGCATCTTGTTTCCGAGATGTGATCCAATTTTCAGGACCCGTATTGGGCCATCCAGCTAGGACATACAACGTCAATTCTGCTGGTGTTGCCCGTTCTTCCCCTAAACTCTTCTTTCTAGGGTCTAAAGCCTTATCGAATCGGCTATGGTCCCCAAGCCAGGGGCAGCTCTGTGGTTGCTATTCGGTAGGTTCACGGATGTGGAGAGTTCTCCCTACATTATTCCCCTTTTCTTTTCTTTTAGACTCGGTCTTTGATATAGCATTCTCTAGCGGCACTTTTGTCTCTTATGATCACCCCGACTCCACTTTCCGTCGGTAATTTCAAAGTTAGACACCATTAAGCTAAAGCAATCCTGAAATCTGCCAAGGCGGGCTGCATGTTTGTACCAAAATTGGGCACAACACTCTTCGGAAGTCTTTGAAGAGATAAAGTGAAGACATTAAATGGAAAAAGAGGAATTATCTAACAAAAACTCCAAATTTTAGAAATGAGAATAATTAAAGTGCAAGGAGACACAATGATTTAGAGTGGTTCGGCGTATAGCCTACGTCCACTATGAAGTAGTTTGCTTTATTGATCTTTCTTTTGTGTTTACAAGGGAATTCAATGATTTACAACAGGAAATTGTGATTTGCAGCAGTGAATTTCGTTGGTAGCAGCAGCAAATGAGTTCAGATCTGGATCTGGCGGAGTCCGGGCGTTGGAGATCTCAAAGAGGAAGAAGAACCCCTTTTTTGTTGGCTTTGGGGGTCTATTTATAGGTGTAGGAGGCTGATATTTTGCTCAGATCTCGGGAGACCCTCTTTGGCACGTGACCAGGCCCGCTCGCCCAAACCCGTGAAGTTTCGGTCCGATCCGTGATCAATACGAACAGATTTCGACTCGATCAAGATTTCATCCAATGGAGTCGAAATTTGGCGTGGACATTCTTTAGCATGCACGTAGTCTTCTGTGAAAATTTCATAGCATTTGGACCTGTAGATTGGGTGATATGATCGATACAAAATGGGGTTTTCGGTAGGCTGTTTCCTTCGACTCGCTCCTATTTCGACTCGCTTCCATTCGACTCGGTGACGTGGCACTTGATTCTCATTCTGTCCTGGATGTTGTTTCGAGCGAGTCGAAATTTTTACTGATTGAGCGAGTCGAAGTAAGCACTGGTCGAGCGAGTCGAAGTTTGCACTGGTCGAGCGAGTCGAAATGGAGCGTCCTGAGAGGTTTGAGCAGTGGCTTTGCCAATGGAGTTGAGTTCGATGGAGTCGAACAGTTGTTTGAGCGAAGCGAGTCGAAGCGTGCACTTTCGATGGTTTCAAACTGGAGCGAGTCAAAGAGAGCAGCTTTGAGGGATGTGGAGCGAGTCGAACTTGGTTGACTCGAAGTTGGCCTCTGAGCGAAGCGAGTCGAAGTTGTCACTCCTGGGCGTTGCGAAGCGAGTCGAAGTTGGCTTCTTCTGAGTGTTGCGAAGCGAATCGAAGGAGCGAGTCGACCGGTAATTGACTTTTCATCCAATCTTGTATCGCTCATAACTTGAGCATACGAACTCGGATTGACTTGAGATTTGAATCGTTGGCTCTGATGGCTTAGCTTGTCATGTCCTACCAATTTTGGCTCGATCTGTACTCGGACAAAATCCATCGATATCCGTAGTGAGCCCGTGTATAACTGATCTCTGGAACGGGCCATCTCTGGTTACTAGTCAATTCCTTAGTGTTACGGTCTTTCCAAAAGGCGGGATAAAATTTGCCCCCAAAGTACGTCTTGTGGAAAGATGATGTGCTTTGAAGTACTGCCATCTTTACTCTGAATAGTTATCGTCTTTTTGATGAAAGCTGTAACCTTTGACCGTTCTTCTTAATAATGTAAACTGTTGACTGTCGACTGTTGTACCATGTATTGTTGCAACTGATTGCTGTATGCTAGTGGTTACCCGTTTGCTGTTGTAATCGTTAATGGATAAGTTTCTGATTCCTGAAAATCCAGAATATTGAATACTAGCCCGACATTCATGCATATATGTTGACCTGACTCTCGTCGACGTTCGTACGTCCACGAGTCGTTGTCAGTTTATTTTACTTTCGAATTACGTATCGATCCTCTCCTGAACCGATGTGAAATTCGCTACAACAACGCTCGATGGTTGCTTTTGCATGCTCCTTCGTAACGATCCTCTCCTGAATCGATGTGAAGGATTGAAACATCGAAGATGATTTTTATTGGATTTACGGATGCGAAGTAAGTATGTCGAGTTGACAGAGTTGGCCTCTGGAAGCCATGACTTGATGGATTCGAACTGACTGTTCGTATCGATGCTCTAGTGAAGGAGTTGGAAACTATGGACACGAACAGGAATTTTGCATCGGTAGACGTAGGGTTCGGTGGATACGAAGTGCTTGTTCGACTCGATGATGGACACGAACTGAACGAGTCGAACGAGTCGAAGTAAACTTCCCTGATGGATTCGAATTGTTCGTTTGACTGCACTGGAGACGGAGTCAAGGTCAAGTGATATGAAGGGGAGCTTCGCATCGATGTACTGAAAACGGAGTCAAAACGTGCGCTTGAATCCACTGGGATACGAAACGTTTCTTCCTTTCGCTTTCGAGTCCATATAAATACTTTGTACTTAGCCATTTTTTCACTTTTTACTTTTCGTTTTCCTGCCTCTCCTTCGCATCGCTCTGAGACTTAGAGAAAGCAAAGAAGAAAAAACACTCTCGCCTTCGAACTGATTTACATCTTCAATTACTCGAACCAATTAACAAATTTAGGTAATCCAATAAGCAAATCTACACGTAATCGAGGAGACTCGATTCTTAACACCAAATCCATCAGTGTCGTGATCGATCGAAAAGTTCTTAGCCTTAGCTTCGTGTCGATATGGAGCAGGGGTTTCGGGATGATGAGGCGGAGGCCTTCGTATCGATTGATGGTGGAGCTTCGCATCGAGTCGAACGCTTGGCATCTGTGGATCGATACGAAGGGGCTGTGTCTGATGGACTCAAAACAATGGCTCTGGATCGAGTTGAAAAGTACGCCTTTTGATCGAGTCGAAATAGTGGCCTTGGAACGGTTCGAAGTGGAGTGCCTTGGGATCGAGTCGAACTGCGTAGTTTTCTTTCGAGTCGAAACAGGGGTTTTGGATCGAGTCGAAGCAGAGGCTTCGAAGAGAGTCAAAGCATGTGGCTTTGGACTGAGTCGAAGCAGAGGCTTCTAAGCGAGTCGAAACGCGGGGCTTTTAACCGAGTCAAAGCAGAGGCTTCGAAGCGAGTTGAAACGCGGGGCTTTGAACCGAGTCGAACTGCGCACCCTGAACAATCAATTCGAACTCGTGCCTTAGTGAACGTTTCGAACTTGAACCGGAGCGATTGTCTTGAACTTGAACTCTTGATGGTTGACCACTGATTTAATTTCAACGATATCGAAAATTCTAGTGCCTTTGACCACTTAACTCCGACGAGCTTCAGATTTGCTTAACTAGACTTAATTGTTTCACCGCACACCTGATTACCTATTGAAGTTCGTCGATGAAACTGGAACTTACTAAAATAATAACACATTTTAACTTGAACTGATAGCTAATAACTGGATGGCACGGTTGTGACGGTCAGCGTTGACGGTCCTTCCGACTGAATTTCGAAGTCTCATCGCTTAGACACTTCCTTCAATCCTGTTGATCTTCTCAAATAATATACAGTACTGCACAACACACCCACACACTTTACACTGGGGGATGCACGAGTGTTATTTGTCGGTTTAATAATGATTTTTTATAAGCTAGCCAGTCATGGACCCTTCAAGTTCTCAGCAGTCGAAACTCCCAAGTTCTATTCTTCCAACCATAGAGATACCGGTTATCGAAGCCGAAGTCATAGAGCCAGCTCCGGATGAGCGTCCGGGTGCTCGGTTTATTCTCAATCCAACAGATTCCGTGCCGTCGGGTATCTCCGTAGATATGTTAGGAAAGATTTGCTTAAGGCATGGTTTGTCGCTTGACGACGTGCTACTTCCTGGGCCAAGTGACAGGCCACACAATCCCTCAGAGGGGTTTACTGCTTTCAACCATCACGCTTGCACGGTGGGGACACTTCCTCCCTTCAATGAATATATAAGGGAGATGTTATCGTTTCTTGGCATAGCTCCATCACAGCTACATCCCAGCGAGTATGCCTTGTTGAACAGCACCTTTGTTTTGTTTATGGAGATCCTCTTTCGACCGCCGAAGCCGATCGAAATCAGATATTTATTCAACGTCAAAAGCCGCGGAGACAGCCCTTCTTTTACCTTCCTGGAGGCGGTCAGAAGCTGCCACATTGTGCTAGGCTCCTGGGGAAGGCTAAGTTATTAAAAAACTGAATGGTTCTACGTTCGGTGCCCCCTTGGATTTGCTGGGCGGTGGTTGGATAGACGTAAGTGTTGCCATTTCTCTCTCGAATTATTGAGATACTAGTAACTGACATATTCTTCCTTTCGTATTGCCGCAATCTCTTGTCCCGATGGCGCGTACTTCAGAGAGCTTGTTCGGATTCTTCAAGCGTTTCCGAGCGTAGAGAGGCACATAGACTTAGTCCTGACCGACAGGAATTTGAGGACTGTCGGGTTGATAGAACAAAGTCTGAGCATACATCTGGAAGTGATACCACTACGCCATAGATGACCTTCTACAACACAAAAAAAATGTTGGCTCAGGCCCGAAAAATGTTGCCATAGGTCTATGGCAACACTTTTAGGGTGATGCAATTTTTGCCGTTGCCTTAGACCTCAAAGGCAACATTTTGACTATCTAAGGCAACATAAGTAATATTGTTGCAATAGAACCCTATTTGGGTCTATGGCAACACCCATAGGTATCTGTAGCAACATTCCAAAATGTTGCTATATATATTAACTTTCTGAATTTGTGGGGCCCACAATGTAGAGCATATTTGATTTTTTAATAAAAATAAATATTTATTTAATAAAATGCTATCGCACAGAATTTGATATTTAAACAGTAATTTATTTAAATAAATATTTTATTTCAACATTTGAAATAGTACAAATTCGTGACTCCACTATTTTACAATTCAATGATATATAACACTGATATTCACATATACAGATATTCCTCACTACATCACTCAGTTCACTCATTACATATGCAGTTTCAATTTATACAGACAGCGACACCGACAAATATACGACGAGCCGAGTGCCGAGCCGAAGGCGAGCCGAAAAGCGGGTCCGGGCGCAGCGCCGGCGGGGGTCCGGGGCACCGCAGTCCCGGCGGGGATCGACCTAAAATCATGCAGTACTTCAAAGCACATTTTCGGAACAAGTGGGCACCGAAATCCGGAACAAGTGGGCACCGCCCGATTCATCCGATTTCGGAAGATCGAGCCTTCTTTGAAACGACGTAAAATGATGCACCACACATACTTCTAAACCACCTGCCTCCATCCTCTAATTGCCTTACCAACAAACTATTTCAGTTGCCAAATTCGACTTCAGGTTGCCAAATCGCCTAATCATAATCGCTGATTACCCATTCCGACAACCCAAACATCATCAAACTTTCACACTACAAATTCGCAACAAAACCAAGCACCACCCTTGGCTGATAGCAAACAACATTGCTTCTCACTGCAAGCTATATATCTATAGATTTGGACCATCAACTCTAAGCAGACTGCTTCGCCTTTCATCAACAAGAGAATCAAATGTCAGTTCATACATGTACATTAGTTCAAAGCACCAAGCTATATATCTTCAGATTTGGACCATCATTAGCCTACAAAAGAAAAACCAAACTCGTTTACTCAAGCATTAAAATTCATACAAATTCAATTCAATTACAATTCATACCCATCATCACTTCACCGACCGCATCCAAACTAGAACAACCATAGCCCGCTACATCACTTCATCGACCGCATCCAGACACTACGCCAAATGTTTGTGGTGCAGATAAGTGGTTTTACAATAGTAGAAAGCTTATATATACGTGATATGTCATTTTTCGAACATGAAAGAACAAAATGCAGTGAAAAATTTGAAGTATATCAATGTGTATACACAAAGTGGTCCCGAAGAAACGGGTGAAGCGCAAAGCGCCCGCAGTCGTGATCACCGAAGAAGTTGATCCAGAAAGAACGCCCACCGATACAGAGCTCCCGACCGGGCCTCCTTCCGATGTTCAGGATTCCAGAGGAAAAAGACAAGGCAAGGCTGCTGCTCACAAGCGCTCTAAATTCGGGAGATTTAAATCCGTGGTCGTGTCTTTGCCCGTCCCGGGGATTAGAATTGCGGAGGCTTCTCCCCCGCCGGTTGGGAATCTTTTTGAGGGACTTGCCGATGTTCCGATTTCGGACTTTGTGTCGTCTCAACACGACGCCGGGATGGAGGAGCTCGATAGTGTTCATGAACCGAGCGGGTCGCTTGCTATGAGTGCGGCCGACATTTCCGGTTGGTCGAAGGATTGCACATGCATACACTTCACTACACTACATGATTCACAACTGTACTTCGTCCAACTTAGGAAGTTACTAACTCTTTCTTTGTTTCTCATTTTCAGGTGCTATGTCTAGGAGAGGATCAATGCTCGGGAATCTTTGCTCAGCCTGAAAAGCTTCTGGTTATTATGATTCCCGCAAGAGGGATTCAGATAGAGATCGCAATCGCGAATACTCTAACCAAGACCGGTATGGGCGTGATAGAGAGTATAGACATCGATCCAGATCACGCTCTCCTCCTCCTATACTTCAATCTCCACCCCCCCCCCCCCCCCGTTTCTTTCTCACATCCTCCTGAACCTCCCCGTCATAGGCCGTCTTCTCATTCTTCCAGACCCGAGACTCATCTTCAGAGAATCGAGACTACAGCCTCTATGATTACTGAGCAGTTCCCTGCTGAACCCACAACATTAAGAGCTCTTAAGTTGGCTCAGATGAGGAAGGACTTTCTGAATATCTGCTTTGACGGTTATGTCTTCCCACCACACTTAAAGAGAATTCCATTAGGGGTAGAAGGCACGATGCACGATTATGTTCACGATATATACACCCAGTACCGAGAGTGGGCGAAGGCTGCCGAAAAAGATTCCAAAGTGGCCTTTGAGCTAGCCAAAGCGCTCGAGAAGATGGAGACCGAGCTCGCAAAAAGGGATCGGATTATTCAGGTACTCTCCGCTGAATTCGAGTCTTCTCGGAAATCTGAGATGGAGGCCGTCAAAAGGGCTGATGATGCAAAGGCGGAAATGGAGAGGTTGAGTCAGGCACATGTTGCCCTGGTGGAGGAGATGGGCCACCGGAACACCAAAGTCATTGCCGAGCGGGACGCGGCAGTCAAGGAGGTTAATGAACTCAAGGCCAAATTTGTTGATATGGCCAAGGAGAAAGATGACGCGAACAACGCAGCCCAGGAGGCGTGCGAGCAAGCTGTTCTGCTTAGGGATGAACGGGATGCGGCAGTAGCCAAAGTCCAGAAGGTGGAGACTGAGGTCGAGGAGAGGGTGAAGTTGGCCGAGTCCAGGCTAGAGGCCGACATCGAAGACCTCCTTGTTGTTTACAATGCTAATGTGCTGAGGCATAGGGGCCTAGCCTGGCTCGACGACTTTTTGACGCATCTTTATAATGCTTGGAGCCGGCTGGTGGAGGAAGAGAAGGTGGCGCATTAGGGCGAGTCCGTGGATGAATTCGAACTCGAGAATCGTATTCTGACTAAGGATGAAAAGAAGGTTCTCCATAAGTCGATGATTCTGCGTGAGAAGGAAAAACTTGGCGCCCGGCACTTTGAAGTGGGAGAGGGTTCTAGAGTTGACCATCATGAAGCAAGTCTCGAAGTTCCAACGTCAACCCAACCCGAATCCTCATCTTCGGTCGATCCCCAGGCTGTTCCTGCTTATAATCTAGATCATCCGCAGATGTCACCGGCTGCGGCGCAAGTTACCGATGTCATTCTGCCGCCTACGAGCCAAACTGAAGAAGGTATTCTGAACATTCCACATATTTTTCTCAAATCGGAATCTTCGATCGATTTAAGTCCTAACAGTTCTTTTATTCTTTGTCCAGTGATCGATGCTGCACCGGCCATGCCTCCTGCCACTCAAGAACCATATCAAATGCAGGAGGCTATCATGACCGAAGCAACCACCATGAGTACAGCTGCCCCCTCGATGACATGCAGGGGAGTACGATCGTGTTCGACGAGCAGATGATGGACGAACTCTTTCGCCACCACGGCGATCCTCGTGCTGACTTGTCATTTGTCATGAGTGGAACTGATCCTGCTACAAGCTCTTCAATGCCGACTGCTGATGCCCCCGGCGGGGCTCGAGCAGTAACCGAAGAGGAGATGTTAGCTCAGATTGACGCTAAACTGGCAGCAGCGGATGGCGGCAGCTTTGGAGGTGGGATGGCAGCATCGGGACCTGCCCCGCTCGGAATGATGTCTCCTGGTTGTACTGTCTTTCTCACCAGCCTGCCCATTCCACCTTCTGTAATTGATCCCGTTCCTCCGACTCCGCCCGTAGGGAGCATTCTTATTCACACGAGTTCGCAGGAGGATGTCGACATAATGCCCTCGCCTGAAGACCAACCGTCGAAAAGCAAAGGCTCAAAGAGGAAGATTGGTGATGGCTCCAGCGGGTCCACATCGAGGAGGAAGCTAAGGAAAAAGAAAGATTAGGCTTGCTTTCCTGGTGTATTTTGATTTGCATTTTGTTAGCCGTGTATAGATGCGGGTTCGGCCCCTGCTAGTAGGAATTTTTTGGAAACTTGTACATGAACTCCTTCTATAATCAATAGAAAGGAAACTTTTCTTTTTTGACTTCTTTTTTGTCATTGCGTATTTGTCTAAGTGTTTCAGTGTCTGAAATGCACTTGTGAAGTTTCAGTTTCCGAACGAAGTTGGTTTCCGTTCGCCAAGTTCGGGTATTGTGGACATGGTTTGCGACCGGGAAACGAGTCGAATTTTGACGTCGTATTGCTTCAGTTGATGGTTGACGCTTAGGTCTTGCCCCCCCCCCCAGTTTTTGTGGTATGTTGTAAAACATCAGTCAGCGATTGCCCTTTTCTTATAGCATGCCGAGTCTACTGCCACTGGATGGGCGTTTGAGACAAACGGGGATTGAGCGGTTTATTCACGCTTGTCCGATCATCGATGATCATATCCGCACTTCAGGGATCCTCATTTGTTTATCGGCGATTGGTCACGCTGGCTTGAGTTTCAATCACATGTCTGCTATCTGGGGACTTGGAATTGGCATTTGTACTCCGACTCGCGCTTTGGGAACTTGGAGTTGATAATTATACTTCGATCCATGCTTCGGGAACATGAAGTTGGTGTTTATACTCCGGTTCGCGCTCTGGGAACTCGGAGTTGATGTTTGTACTCCGCTTCTCACTCTAGGAATACGGAGTTGAATGTTTATACTCCGACTCACGCTCTGGGAGTACGGAGTTGAATGTTTATACTCCGGTTCACACTCTGGGAACTCGGAGTTGATGTTTATACTCCGCTTCGCTCTCTGGGAATATGGAGTTGAATGTTTATACTCCGACTTGCGCACTGGGAGTACGAAGTTGAATGTTTATACTTCGGTTCATGCTCTGGGAACTCGGAGTTGATGTTTATACTCCGCTTCGCTCTCTGAGAATACGGAGTTGAATGTTTATACTCCGACTCATGCTCTGGGAACTCGGAGTTGATGTTTATACTCCGCTTTGCTCTATGGGAATACGGAGTTGAATGTTTATACTCCGACTCGCGCTCTGGGAGTACGGAGTTGAATGTTTATACTCCGGTTCGCGCTCTGGGAACTCGGAGTTGATGTTTATACTCCGCTTCGCACTCTGGGAATACAGAGTTGAATGTTTATACTCCGACTCGCGCTCCAAGAGTACGGAGTTGAATGTTATACTCCGGTTCGCGCTCTGGGAACTCGGAGTTGATGTTTATACTCCGACTCGCGCTTTGGGAGTTCAGAGTTGATGTTTATACTCCGCTTCGCACTCTGGAATACGGAGTTGAATGTTTATACTCCGACTCGCGCTCTAGGAGTTCGGAGATGATGTTTATACTCTGACTCGTGCTCTGGGAGTTCGGAGTCGATGTTTATACTCCGGTTCGCGCTCTGGGAATACGGAGTTGATGAAGGATTGTCGTGTATCAATCCTTTTTTGACTTTGATGTAATGGCTTGCCCCCGAGCTCGGGTTTCACTTAGTGAGTGATTGGTTGCACCACAGTCACTCTCTATTTGAATAAATCCCACCGTATGATGAGATTTAGCTCTCCGTGCATAGTGATGGTCATATGAAGTATTTCAAGTAAACCACAGCTCTGGCTCGAAGAGGTTGCATTTTATTGCTGAAATAAGAAAGTATGGAAAAGTCAGTTGCCTTATTACAAGTTCTAATTTCGAAATGCATAAACAAATTGCAGAAAAGGAAAGTAAACTAAATGGATAAAAATAGTCTGTCAGGTGTAATAGCGGCGAAGGCTCTCGCTATTCCAAGCTCTTGGCAGGGTAAGACCGTCGACGGTCGATAACTTGAATGTGCCATCTCCGAGCCTTCGTTCAATAACATATAGTCCTTCCCACGTCGGCTTCATATGCGAAGGAACCGAATAGATTCTTTTTAAGACGAGATCGCCTAGTTCAAAGGTTCATGGACGGACCTTGGCGTTGTACAATCGGGCGACTCGACTTCGATACGCAGCTGCCCTCAGATCGGCTTCTTCACGCTTCTCATCTAGTAGATCGAGAGATTCAGCGAGTAATATAGCATTTGTCTTTGGATCATAGTATGTCACACGATGAGAAGGTACTTCTAGCTCGACTGGAATAACGGCCTCTGAACCGTAAGAAAGAGAGAACGGAGTGTGGCCGGTCGCGGTCTTGTGGGTTGTTCGGTAAGCCCATAGAGCCATGGGAAGTTCATCGACCCACTTGCCCCCGACCTTTTCCAGTCGTTTCTTCAGGATGGACTTTATAACTTTATTAACTGCTTCGACCTGTCTGTTTGCCTGAGGGTGTGCGACTGTGGAGAATTTCTTTTGGATGTGAAATTGTTTGCAGAAATCTTTGAATTCAGCACTGTCGAATTGGGTTCCGTTGTCCGTAATAATGGTGTGTGGGAGACCGAATCGAAAGATGATGTTACGAACCACAAAATTGATTACTTTCTTCGTTGTAATGGTAGCGAGAGCTTCGGCTTCAGCCCACTTGTAAAGTAATCAACAGCGATGATGGCGTACTTCGCACCACCTTTTGCTAGAGGTAGAGCACCGATGATGTCGATGCCCCACATCGCGAATGGCCATGGGCTGACCATTTGTGTTATCTCATTAGGAGGAGCTCTAGGAATTCGGGCATATTTCTGGCACCTGTCACATTTCTTTGCATAGTCCAACGCATCGCGATTCACGGTAGGCCAGTAATATCCATAGCGAAGTATTTTCTTGGCAAGTGCTTGCCCCCCGGTGTGATTGCCACATTCTCCCTCATGCACATCGCGCAACACTTGTTTAATCTCATCGTGAGCGATACATCGGAGTAGGGGAACTAAGTACCCCCTTCTGTACATGAGTCCATTCTGGACGGTAAATCTTGAGGCCTTTCGAAGGACTTGTCTCTTCTCACCCCTGCATTCCGGCAGGGTTCCGTGCTCAATGTAATTTTTGAGTGAGGTCATCCATGAATCCTTTTCGGGAACGATCTCGCATACCCGGTTTATTTCTGTTCGGTCGATACTTGGGGAAGATAGCGTTTCTATGGGAACGAGTCCCATTTGTTGAGCTTCACCCGTGCTGGCTAGCTTTGCCGATGAATCGGCCTTTTGGTTGCGCTCCCGAGGTATACAATAAATTGCGTAGTAATCGAACTGATTTAGTACTTCCCGAACTTGAGCTAAGTAAGCAGCCAACCTTCGATCTCTTGCCTGATATTCTCCCCGCACTTGACACACAACCAATTGTGAATCACAATAAATTTCCACAGCGACGATTTTTAGATCTCTGGTGAGTTTTAAGCCAGCTAAGAGGGCTTCGTATTCAGCTTCATTATTGGTTGCATGAAAGTCAAACTTCAAGGCGTAGCATATAGATCGACCTTCGGGGGTTTCGAGCACAACACCAGCACCCGAACACCGGCCGTTCGATGCACTATCGGTATACAGCTTCCAGACATGTTCGGGAGATTTACTGGTTTCGGGCAAGTCCTTTGAAATGGTGAATTCGGCTATGAAATCAGCGAGGACTTGTCCTTGGATTGCTCGTCTCTGAGTGTAAGTAATATCAAACTGACTCAGCTCGATGTTCCACTTGAGTAACCTACCAGACGTCTCAAGCCGCGAAAGGACCTGTCGTAACGGCTGGTCGGTGTAAACAACAATGGGATGTTCTTGGAAATACGGTCGGAGTTTTCTTGATGCGATTACAAGGCAATAAGCCAACTTTTCTAGCTTTGGATAGTTCCTTTTAGCCCCAGTCAATCGTTTACTGACGTAGTATACTGGCTTCTGTATCCCGTCTTCTTCTCGAACCAAGGCAGCGCTGATAGCGTTTTCTGATATCGCCAAGTATACATACAACTTCTCATGATCAATAGGCTTTGACAGTATTGGTGGTATGGATAGATGTTGAACTAGTGCTTGTAAAGTGCCTTCGCACTCCGTGGTCCATTCAAAGTTTCGTTTCCCTTTTTGGATAAGATCGAAGAAGGGAATGCATTTGTCGGTGGACTTTGAAATGAACCTGCTCAATGCTGCTACCTTTCCATTGAGACTCTGGACTTGCTTTATAGTCTTGGGAGTTTCAAGATTTCTGATTGCCCAAATCTTTTCAGGATTAGCTTCGATTCCCCGGGCATTAACGATGAATCCAAGGATCTTTCCGGATGCAACTCCGAAGTGACATTTTAGGGGGTTGAGCTTCATCTTGTATTCCCGAAGTATGTTGAACATAGTTTCCAGGTCTTTTACATGGTTGGTGGAGAGTCGTGATTTCACAAGCATGTCGTCGACATATACTTCCATTGTTTTCCCGATTTGATTAGCAAACATCCGATTGACCAACCATTGGTAAGTAGCCCCGGCGTTCTTGAGTCCGAACGGCATAACATTATAACAGTAAAGCCCTAGATTAGTTACGAAGCTGGTATGTTCTTGATCGGGTGAATGCTTCGGTATCTGGTTGTAGCCTGAATACGCGTCCATGAAGGATAAGAGTTCATGTCCAGCCGTCGAATCCACTAGCTGATCAATTCTAGGAAGCGGGAAACTGTCTTTAGGGCATGCTTTATTCAGATCGGAATAATCGACACACGTTCTCCACTTCCCGTTTGGCTTTCGGACGAGCACGGGATTTGACACCCATTTAGGATATAGCGCATCTCGAATGAATCCATTCGCTTCAAGCTTTTCTACTTCCTCTTTAAGGGCGGTAGATCTCTCTAGATCCATACCGCGCCTTTTTTGTTTGACCGGGATATGCCGTGGGTCAATGTTCAGAATGTGGCTCGCGATGTCCGACGAGATCCCACACATATCAAAATGTGTCCAGGCAAATACGTCAAGATTTGCCCGTAGAAATTCAACCAATTCCTCTTGAGTTTGCTGGCTTAGCTGAGATCCAATCTTTATTATTTTCGAATCATCGTTATTGTCAACTGGGACATCAATCGTCAGTTCGGCCGGGGATGCTTGACTTTCTTTAGATTCTCCTTCGTCTTCAGTTTCTCTTGGGTCAAGATCCTTGAGGAATTGGCTGGGGTGCATGGGCCTGGGCCCGGGCATTAATTGTCAATTATAGGAGAAACGGACGTAGAGAGATTCCTCTACGCCCTTTCCCTTCTCCTTTCGCTGCGCCTCCCGCAGCTCAGCAACATAGTAGGCTCTGGCGGTAGCCTGATCTCCCTGAACGAATCCTATTCCATGATCAGTGGGAAATTTTAAGGTCAAACACCATGGGGCAATGGCTACCCTGAATTCAGCGAGGGCCGGTCGGCCCAAGAAATGATTGTAAGGGGAGTCTATATCCAAAACAATGAACTGCAACATCCGTACTCTTCGACGTTCTCCAACTCCCAACTCTACTGGCAGTTCCACCATCCCAGTGGGTATAGTGGCACTTCCGTTGAAACCATGGACTCGAGATTGACAAGGCTTCAAGTCTGCGGCTTCCATCTTCATTTTATCATAAGCTCGCTCGAACAAAATATTCACAGAGCTTCCACTGTCAACTAAGATCCTTTTTATCCAAGCGGGTCCTACTTGTGCTGAGATGACCAGTGGGTCAATAGTGGGAGCTTCGAATTTGTCTGCATCTCTGTTCCTGAACACGATGTCATCCGCCACCATTTTCTGTTGCTTGGCCGGAGCCCCCTCATCGAAACTACTGCAACACTCGAAGTCCGCATGCCTGATAGAACTGGCATACGACTCCATTTCCTTCCAGCTTCGATTTGCTGGGTGAGGACCACCACTTATTGTATTGATGACCAACCTCCCGTCCGCACGAGCGGGTTCTTCCTGTCTTTCCTGGTTCGGTGCACGATTCTGATTTGATGGGCCCGCACCACCGGATTGCGGCGCCCGTACATACTGATCCAATTTCCGCTCACGTATCAGTTTTTCAATGAGGTCTTGTAAGTGACAACACTCATTGGTGTTGTGGCCATAACTCTCATGGAATCTACAGAACTTTCCTGTTTGGATTTGAATTTCAGTTGGTGGTTTTGGGGCAGGTTTTTTATACTACA
Organism: Allium fistulosum; assembly: GCA_030737815.1. NCBI lineage: Eukaryota > Viridiplantae > Streptophyta > Magnoliopsida > Asparagales > Amaryllidaceae > Allium > Allium fistulosum. The sequence goes on from CM060905.1 coordinate 927,827,035, forward strand.
TGGTATTGCAGGTCTGCAAATACACATTTTCCAACGACGTGTTCAATGGAGTGTAATTATCATACATGGAAGCTCTATGTCGTGGTCCACGATCCTGATCGCGTTTTTTGTTCTAATTTCTATTGTCCCTCTGCTGATTTTGTTTATTTTGGACGTTCAACTGAATTTTTCCAGAACTATCTCCGGATTGTTTAACTGCGACGTTACTCTAGATACCTTCGATGTTGGGCCCTGCATCATCCTGCTTCCTAGACTATTTTGCATCCTCCCTTCTCGGGAATTGGGCTGCCTTGGAATAGAAACGGTCCAATGATGCAGGTGGTTTCCCAGCTAACCAATTTTCGAACCCGGAATCAGCATCAATCCCCTTAGTCAGAGCCATCAGGATAGAGTTATCGTTGGGATTGCTTATTTCTGCACACGCAGCATGGAATCGCTCCAAGTAACGTCTAAGTGTTTCTCCAGGAGCTTGCGTAACACTAGACAGAGTGCTAACGTCCTTCGGCCTCACCACGTGCATACGGAATTGTTCGACAAACTTGATGGCCATCTGGTCAAAGTTAGAGATGGATCGCGGTGGCAAACGAGTGAACCACATGGTAGTGATGCCTCCTAGGGAAATGGGGAAACTACGGCACTTTACTGCGTCATCAGCTCTAGCAGCATTCATCAGCCATTCGTATTTCAGGACGTGTTGATTGGGATCAGAACTTCCTTCATAAACTGGCAAAGCTGGCATCCTGAAGTGCCGAGGTGGTTCAGCATATAAAACATCATCGGTGAAAGGGGTATGACTTCAGGAGATTCCCCAGTCGTCATTAGAGAGACCCTGACTTTCACGGATCATTTGGCGGATCATCGCTGGTATATCCGGTGTTTAGATGCTTGGAGCATGTTGTGCCAAGGTGTGGTCGGGTTCCACAGCACGAGTCTGGATCAGACGCGGTCGACGGTCTGTGCCTCGCCTCCTTGATTCAACATCCTCAAGGACATAAGGCTCAGGAGTCTGCTCTCGTTGGCTACGTTGAGGATCGCTTGGTTTCTAGCATCACCTCCCCGTCCGGCAGTGGCGGTAGTAGCAATGTTGCTGGTAACATGATAAGGAGCAGCTTCTCCCCGAGTTGAAGGTTCTGTGCGAAGTGTAGCAGATGGTCCAGCTCTAGGTTGCCCAAGGTTCGAAGCAGGTTGGTGTCCTATGGCTTGGGTGTAGCTTCCACCTAACCGTGGACGCGTGGATCTAGTTTGGCCATCGGAGGAGGCTGAACATTCTGTGGAAGAGTGAGAACCTTGGTCTCTTCTGGATCTTCTTTGCCTTTGGCGATTTAGTTGGTTAGTTAACTCCGTGTTGGCGCGTAGTTGTTCTGCTAGCTGCTGTCGACTTTGGGTCAACTCTTGAAGCAATGTCTGGAATTCTTGTCTAGTGATTGGACCTGATGGATCTGAAGGTCCTGCAGCATTTTGGTTGGATGGAGGTGATTGCACGGGATTTTGTCGGTCCCGTGCTCCTTGATCGGCAGCTGTAGAGGTGGTGCGTGTGCTCACCATAATGAATTAATGAAGTCCTTTCCTAGATCTGATTGCAAATCTGAATAGAATAGAAGGGCTTCAAAGTTCTAGATCTGGATATTCTTCTTAGATTTATGCAATCCAATATAGATAAGAGATCCAAAGTGCAGGAGAAAAATTGGTTTTCTCAGTGAAAGCACCAAAGTGTTTGTACCAAAATTGGGCACAACACTCTTCGGAAGTCTTTGAAGAGATAAAGTGAAGAAATTAAATGGAAAAAGAGGAATTATCTAACAAAAACTCCAAATTTCAGAAATGAGAATAATTAAAGTGCAAGGAGACACAATGATTTAGAGTGGTTCGGCGTATAGCCTACGTCCACTATGAAGTAGTTTGCTTTATTGATCTTTCTTTTGTGTTTACAAGGGAATTCAATGATTTACAACAGGCAATTGTGATTTGTAGCAGTGAATTTCGTTGGTAGCAGCAGCAATTGAGTTCGGATCTGGATCTGGCGAAGTCCGGGCGTTGGAGATCTTAAAGAGGAAGAAGAACCCCTTTTTTTTGCTTTGGGGGTCTATTTATAGGTGTAGGAGGTTGATATTTTGCTCAGATCTCGGGAGACCCTCTCTGGCACGTGACCAGGCCTGCTCGCCCAAGCCCGTGAAGTTTCGGTCCGATCCGTGATCGATACGAACAGATTTCGACTCGATCAAGATTTCATCCAATGGTGTTGAAATTTGGTGTGGACATTCTTTAGCATGCACGTAGTCTTCTGTGAAAATTTCATAGCATTTGGACCTGTAGATTGGGTGATATGATCGATAAGAAATGGGTTTTCGGTAGGCTGTTTCCTTCGACTCGCTCCTGTTTCGACTCGCTTCCATTCGACTCGGTGACATGGCAATTGATTCTCACTCTGTCCTGGATGTTGTTTCGAGCGAGTTGAAATGTTCACTGATTGAGCGAGTTGAAGTAAGCACTGGTCGAGCGGGTCGAAGTTCGCACTGGTCGAGCGAGTCAAAATGGAGCGTCCTGAGAGGTTTGAGCAGTGGCTTCGCCAATGGAGTTGAGTTCGATGGAGTCGAACAGTTGTTTGAGCGAAGCGAGTCGAAGCGTGCACTTTTGATGGTTTCAAACTGGAGCGAGTCGAAGAGAGCAGCTCTGAGGGATGTGGAGCGAGTCAAACCTGGTTGACTCGAAGTTGGCCTCTGAGCTAAGCGAGTCGAAGTTTTTACTCCTGGGCGTTGCGAAGCGAGTCGAAGTTGGCTTCTTCTGAGTGTTGCGAAGCGAGTCGAAGGAGCGAGTCGACCGGTAATTGATTTTTCATCCAATCTTGTATCGCTCATAACTTGAGCATACGAACTCGGTTTGACTTGAGATTTGAAACGTTGGCTCTCATGGCTTAGCTTGTCATGTCCTACCAATTTTGGCTCGATCCGGACTCGGACAAAATTCATCGATATCTGTAGTGAGCCCGTGTATAACTGATCTCTGGGACGGGCCGTCTCCGGTTCCTAGTCAATTCGTTGGTGTTACGGTCTTGACAAAAGGCGGGATAACACTGCCCTAGGAAGGCATTGTAAGCGGAAATTTCATCTACGATCATAAAGTTTTGGATGAGGGTGACTCTTCAATCACCTTCTCTGAGTTCCAAGGGTAAGTTAATTGTTCCGACAGGTTATTTGGGTTCACCGGTGAATCCCTGAATATTTGTTCGGCAGGCGGATACATCTTTCATACTGATCTTCATATGATCAAAGGTGCATTTGAAAAGAATATTCATAGAACTGCCACTGTCTATCAATACTTGTCAGACCATGGCGGGTCTGATTCCTATTGTCATGACCATGGGGTCAACAGTTGGAGCTTCTATCCCTTTAGTGTCTCGGTTCCGGAATACTATGTCATTGTTCAGGGTTCTCTGCTACTTGGCAGGGGTTCCATCTTTGATCGCAAAGCATGAATCTTTCGGAGCGTGCTTTAATAAGCTCGCATACCGCTCCATTTCTCCCCAACTCTTTTGCGTGGGATGGGGTCCTCCAGATATTGTTCCAATGACGAGTCTTTGGTCAGCTGTCCGGCTCCCCCTCCAGCTTGATTCCCTTGATCTTTAGGAGCTTGGGGCGCTGTAGGTTGATCAAGATTCTATGGTTTCCTCATATACTGCTGAAGCTTGTTTTCCCGAATCAACTCCTCAATCAAATTCTTCAGGTGACGACACTCGTTCGTGTTGTGGCCATGTGTCTCATGGAAGTAGCAGTACTTTCTAGAATTCTTTTGTTGTTCAGTTGCTTCCTTTTTAGATGACATCTTGTACTCTACGTCCCCTATGTCGCGAGATAGATGTTTTCTAGAGTATCGTTGAGCGGAGTGTATTCTTCGGGCCTCAAACATTTGAGTCGTTTGTTACTTCCGTTTTGCTTATTGGAATTCCGGTTCTTCCTTTTCTGATTCCCATTCCTTCCTGCGTTCCCTTCAGAGGTCCCGGAGGTATTTATGTCTTGGTTTGTCGCCATACCACTCTGCCCAATGTTGGTTGGTTGTGAGTTAGTATATTTCCTTTCTAATTCATGTGCCTCTTCCAATCTCAAGTACTGGCTCACCTTTCGATTGAAGTCCTTCCTAGTGGTAGGTTGTTTCATCTTGATCCATTTTCCGAATTCAATTTCGAGGTGAATTGCGCGGACTAAGGCCATGAAAACCATATCCTCGTTTGTACTACTTCAATTACCGCGGTGTTGAACCCATTCATGAAGGACTTCAGAGATTCATTTCATCCCTGAAATAGGTTGGATAAGGACATCACATCTTTTGGTTATGCCGTGTGAAGTCTAAATTGATCAAGGTATCTTGTTGCTAGTTGATTAAAGGTGGAGATGGATCTCGATGAAAACCTGATGAACCATATGAAAGCAATTCCCTCTAGGAAAATTGAAAAACATCTACACTGAATGACATCTGAAGTATTTGCTCCGTCCATGTACCAACTGTATTTATACAAGTGGGGTTTCGGGTCTCTCGTTCCATCGTAAGACGGAATAGTTTGCATAGTGAACTTCTCAGGGTACTGCTCATTCAGAATGTCATCAGCGAAGGGAGTCCGACTTGGAACAGATCCTCATTCATCATCCCTTCTATCTTTATTTCCATCCATTAGTCGCTTGACCATGTCCGCGATATATGACTTAGATGTACTGTAGTCTGCGGGTTGGCTGTCAACGACTACACCAAGTGTTTGATTTTGCAAACGATGTTGGAAAGTGGGCTGAAGCCTAGGCTCTCCTGTCTTCGGGAGATCCATTCCTTCAGGGTTTCGTTGGCTTGCGGTTGGTCTGGTAGGGACAATTTTGATCTCCCTGGCATCATTGAATGCATCGGTATTTCCTTCCAACTTTTCATCGAAATTCGCTCAGCATCTTCCGAGTCGGAGAGATCCATAGCTATATCTTCTCGTGGGGTTTTCGCCCCTAGGCTCAAGTATGTAGCTGGTTGCCTCGTAGTTGGTGGAGTGTTTGTGTTTCCTTCTATATTAATTCCTACGATTTCACCTATCACTCCTTTCTGCTGTTGTTTCCCATTTTTCCTATTTAGAACAAAGATGGAAGAATTTTCTTGTTCCACTTCAACCGCGGTCTCTGTCATGGTTCTTGGAGCAACATGTGACTGCAAGGTCAGTAGATGTCATGGTTCTGGAGAGCATTCAATTTGTCCATAAGAGCTCTTTTGCTGTTTTCCACCTTTTGATTAATTTCATCAACCATTTTATTTAATTCGTCTCTAGTGACAACTTCACGTTGTATAGAGGGTCTTGGAACGTGATCTCCAGAGTTAGCTCCTAACTGTAGATTGTTGGGGTTGTTGACTTCAATTTTCTAAGGGTTTGTTTCTTCTCCAGCAATGGTAGCTCCTATGGATCTTCTGGAGGTAGTTCTCCTTCTTGCAGGTGTCATTGATTCTCAGTAGCAGATCTTCTGAGTAGAGATTGAGGATCTAACATCTGAACCTATCTAATCCAAAGTAGATAGCTAGATCTAAGTCTGGATTTAGTTTTCTCAGTGAAAGCACGAAAATGTTAACCTAAAAAATGGATAACACCCTGGATTAACTGTGAAAATACCATCCCTATTTATCAGGGCAAACAAAATAGAAGCAATGAAAAATAACTTGCAAATAAGGTAAAGAGATAAGAGATTTTTATAGTGGTTCGGCTGTTAATAAAGCCTACATCCACTTTATAACTTTCTATTATTGACTTATTGTTGTTACAAGTTGAATCTGATTACAATTTGATTGGATTTTCTAAGTTAGATCAAGTCACCAGTGTTAGAGTTTACTTGAGAATCACAGTGTACCCGTTAGATGACTGTTGTGTGGGAGGAGAAGAGTGAAGAATAGTTTTCACAGAGTTTCAGCGGCCAGTCTAGAAGATCATTTTTATGTTGCAGATAGGTGAGTATCTATAGGGGAATGGAGGGCTATTGGACTAGGCTGCATTGCCAGAAGCTTGCATTTGGAGATACGAAGGCGCCTAGGAAATTTCATAGCGAGCTGAGCTAATACGATGGACCGTTAGCGATCAATAGGACATGAATCGCTAGCGATCCATCCAGTTAGCTTATTTTTTAGCTTGCTTCAATTGTACTATGTTCCATGCCTTTTGTAGATACCCTTTCTGCAATTCATGACTAGATGCTTTGTTTTGATGATGATTCATGTACAGGTTGCATTGAACTATTACTGAAATTAGATGAGTGCCCACTTCTCGATCTAGCTTACTTGGAACATTGTGAAACTTAGCAGGCGTCCTTAGAAAAGATAATGCTTCATGATGCAAGAAGAATGGATGACCCATGAGCGATATTTATGGATCGCTAGCGACCCATGGGTGATAGATCGCTAGCAATCCATACCCTTAAACTATTCTTCACTCTTCTCCTTCCATACAATAGTCATCTAAATGGTACATTTGTGATTCTCTAGTGAATTCTAACACTGGCGACTTGATCTAACTTACAAAATCCAATCAAATTGTAATCAGATTCAACTTGTAACAGCAATCAGTCAATAATAGAAAGTTATAAAGTGGATGTAGGCTTCATTATCAGTCGAACCACTATAAAAATCTCTTGTCTCTTAACCTCGTTTGCAAGTTATTATTCCTTATTTCTATTTTGTTTGCCCTGGTAAACATGACAGGTGCTTTCACACTTAATACAGGGTGTTAATCCATTTTTTGGGTTAACAGAACCTAATAACTCTGAACTGTATTACACATCTGCTAAAGAGAATCTCTAGCGAAATATTTTCCATAATTAAAATGTGGTTATTAATTTTACTGGAAAAATATTCTAAAAAAACGAGGACTGAATTTTAAGTCCAAATAGAGAGGTAAAAGCTTAATGTTTTATAGATTATTAATTTAATACTAGTGTGAGCCCGTGCTATGCACACGGAGTTTGTCTTATATCGCTGGAAGCTTATTTATATATGCTATCCCAGATGAGCGATATCATTTTATGTTTCTCTAGAATGGTATGCTTGAAAATAATTGGAAACTAAGCGTCGCTAAACCATGGTATTTTATCATTCGTAAGACAACGTTTGATGTTATGATCCTTATTGATGATTTCAAAACATAATGTTGTCGAATGTAAAATTATAAAAAACATTTTGAGTAGCTTCATGCATATGCTATGAAAATGCCTTTTATCATAAGTAATCAAACTAAAGTTGTGTGGTAATTAATGTAAATTAATTTAGGAACACAACACATTGTTGACAATATGTAGTAAAATGAATTTGCGCATAAGTCAACAATGTTTACCTATCATTAACAATTTTTTGTATTTTACCTATAAATTTAACAACCTTTTGTTTTATAACATACTCAACAAAGTTGGACTCATCAAATCAAACCCTTGGGTTATATAGTACTTGTGTTCCATCGCTCTAAGAACAGAAAAAACTGATTATCCTAGTAAATTCAACTTCATCCAATCTTAATAGAATGAGAAAAAAATTCTTAGAAATACAGCCTATTACGGTTGATATACGATAAATTTTCACACCATTTTTCACTTTGTTTTTCATTATTAATTTGGCTGAATTGTTCTTTGTATTATAACAAAATTTACTAACATAGATTATCTTAGTTTCTTTGTTACATACAACTCATACCACATTTATTCGCTTAATAGTAAATTGTACCAAATTTAAACAATAATTTTCCTCTTTTATAGCTTCAATTGAAATATTAGATTAAACAATATGCAATTTCATGATTGTCATAAAACAGATTGAATGATTCAATACGAATTAAATTTCTCGTCTTTGGCCATACGGCAAACCGAATGATATTCTATATCCTTACTCTCTCCAAACAAAGCTAGTTTGATAGACAATGGTATCGCCGTTGTTCTTCTTGACCAAGCATAGCAAACCTGTTACATGGTCGGTACAATCTTCATTATCCGTGGAAACAAAGAATATCGAATTCACATTTCATCAATATTGAAACCAAGATGTACACTACTTTGGTATGTAATGCCGTTGTTCTTCTTGACCAAGCATAGCAAACCTGATACATACCCAATGTGCAAAATCCATTGTTTGGTCATTGATGTGCAATTATATAGCTCAAAATGAAATAGGTAGAGCACTCATTTGGGAACACAAATATACTACAGAAATAAGAAATGCTTGAATAAATGGGTAATCATAAAACACAAACCAATTGTGGTATAAATTTAGCTCTAGACAATTATTTGACACTCATGTAAGATCCACCCAAATTTCTTTCCAAGGTTTAAAAAAATGATATACACATACATTAGAACACATTTTATATTTTGTATCGAGTGGATATTTGATTGTACTTGGAATCACAACAAATTTGTTACATTAATTAGAGTCAAAATTTGCAAAACATAAAATCTTTCAATATCTAATTTAACTATTTATGGAAAATATTTAACAGGTAGTTTCATGTGTCCATTTTAGCCACTTAGCAGCTTATAGGAACTGAAATTCTGTGTTGCATTAAGAAATATCAAAATGTGCAAGAATATTAATTTTACTCAATTCCTTTAATAAGGTGATGTAGACATTATCCATTTGTATAAAAGAAAAAAAATATTTCGATCTCAAAAATAATTACGCTTAGTTAAAATGAGAACTCTAAGACATAAAATGTTATTTTATATGTATTTCATTTATAATCAAATAGAATGCATATTCACTTAGCTTCTTGTAGAAATTGAATGTCTTTGTTTTATTAAGAAATATCAAAATGTGAATAATGAACATTAATTTTACTCGGTTCATTTAATAAAGTGTTGTAAACATTATCCATTTGTAAAATTACTTAAAACAATTATTTCAACCTTAAAATTAATTGCAATTGGTTAGAATGAAAACTCCATGACATAAAATAATTTTATAGGTTGTTCATTTCATTTATAATCAAATAGAATGCATATCGATTCTTCCATTCAAAGTCATGTAAGCGAATGATATTATTGTGACATGGTTAGTTCTCCTATTGTTCACATTTTTGTCCAATTTATGTCATTTAATTGTTAGAAACGAAATTTTGAAACATAAGGTAGGAACAAAAAGTAGGATCAACAAATTTTCTTTGATAATATCTTTCATAATCTCTTTTGACTCAAAGCTTCAACCTTGATTTGCAATTTTTTATAACAAAAATACTCTTTACATTTACTTTTGTATAAAAAGTAAGAAAATGTTTGGTAGTGTTTTGTTTAAAAATGAATTTTATGTTTTCGGTTTTCAATATGCAAGTCAAATATAAGAAGAATTGAGGGACGACGAAGGGGATGAAAGAAAGGCGGATGGAAGGACGAAAGGGGTAGAGGGAGGACGGAAGAATGAGTTGTTTCACGTGCTTGTGTTATTTTTCAAAACACGAAAAATAAAAAAAATTATTTTCTATTTTTTTATGGACGAAAACCCAAAACTAAAAAAACAAACCAAACACTACCTTAGTTTTTTAGTATGTAGCATGCCATTGGATAAGCAAGATGGAGAATAATATACATGAATTTTATTGTTTGTATTAGTCTTGAATTTACTGCCTTTAAGTGTAAAATAAAATAAAAGAAATTCCAAATCATTCCACATTTAGTATCTAAAACTTTACAGTTACATGCAGTGTACACTAAATATCATCTATTTAACAAAATGAAGCTAAAATAACACACATCAAGTATGAAGTGGTACTATGAGTACTAACATTCTTAATAACTTTTTTAGCACTTATTGACAAATAATTTCTTCCTTGATGTAAATATGTGCTTAGTTATACTATAATTATATTTCTTCGATGATTACAAATTTACACTATCAAGAACTAAGGCTTCAATAATTGCAAATTAAATGCGGGAATTGTTAAAGGGCAAGTTAGTTTGTATAAAGGGAATGAATGATAAGGAAAGAATTTGGGAAATAACAAAATAGTTGTGGGGGGGGATATTTGGTCATAACTATATTTTACTAAAAAAATATAATCAGTTATTCCATAAATATCTTTTTATCATAAAGTTTTCTATTAAATTTGAAAATAAGTGAGTGCAAGATTATGAATAATTTCGTATTTCTTTATATTCAAATGAAAATACATTTGTATCATTTTCAATCTAAATAAATACAAAACATTCATATTATTTTACTTGAATAAATAAATAAACAATGTAAGTAAAATAGATAGTTTCATGTCTTCTTTTAAAACTTGATCTAAGAACACCCTTCAAAGGAATCATTGAAATTTTGAATAAAAGGAAAGAATTCCATATCCATACCATCTTGTTCAGATGAAGATGTCGATGGAGACTGGAATGAGTAGTCCTCTATGATTTTAACATTAGAGAATTATGGTTTAAATTAGAGAAATATGGTTTATGGTTTGTGGATGAAAAGACAGTAAGATTTGGTATAATAAACGTACATGTAAAGAAACAATGAAGATGATTATAAAAAAGGAAATTTGATCATTTCAACCTTTATATAAGAGGAGAATCAATTATTTGATTTCCCCTTAGCAAAATCATTTCATTAAAGAAAAGTTTGTTCAAATACCCCTTAGTCAAACTGATTCTCCATCTAAAAATTCCTTTAATGCTAATCAATAAGATACAATGATGGTGAAAAAACCTAATGATGACAAATAGTTTATGTTAGCTCAAGACATAAACCATCATATATTCTTGCGTAAAATATAACCTTAATATAAAATGATTACTATACTACATATGAACCCGTTATTTTCATTCAAGAATTGAGTCAAAGATGTTGGAACATTTAGTACAGCAAAAACATATTCACAAAATAAAGTAATGAAGCCAATTAAATCATCTATTAAAATACCTAAAAATTCCTTTAATGCTAATCAATAAGATATAGTGATGGTTGAAAAAACCTAATGGTGACAAATGGGTTATGTTAGCTTAAGACATAAACCATCGTATATTTTTGTGTAAAATATAACCTTAATATAAGATGATTACTATACTACATATGAACCCATGATTTTCATTCAAGAATTGAGTCAAAGAGGTTGGGACATTTAGTACAGCAAAAACATATGCACAAAATAAAGTAATGAAGCCAAATAAATCATCTATTAAATATGTAAAAGTTATAACTTTGTCAACTAAACCTTAAGAGCTGGTGAGGAGTAATGAATCCAAGGTAACAATCAGAAAATTTTTGTAATATTTACATTTTGAAATTATAGGTTATACAATATAACATGGATTTTAATTTCTAGGAAAATATTTTTAGTTTTTGAAAATTTTCTCTGAAGAGTTCCACCTTTAGATCCATTCTTTAAGGATAGATTCTTGTTCCAGAAAACTTCAAATTTGACATGATGGAAATTATGATTCCTTTTATACTTTATAAGAAAAAGAACAAATGTTGTCTATATGTTCATTAAATAAGACGATGGTGTATGCTCGCTGGCATGGTATGTCTTTGATTACTAGATCATATAACTTGTATTTAGAAAACAAACTTGAGCAATCTACATTAAATTCAGTTGTAGGCGAATTTCGACAATAAGTAAAATCAAAAGGAAGAAGTTTACATCATAAGTTTATAACTTTGTAAAGCCTTAAGAACTTATAGGATATTAAATATGAGCATGTGCACACAAACATTCATTTCAATAGGAAAACTTTTACAACTTATTTTGCCTAGATGGAATCAGTAAGTGGAACATAGTTCATTAACAACCATGTCAGTGTCATCTTTTTTAATCTTCCGCAATAGATCCATGTAACCTTGAACCCTTTACAACTATTAATTTTACTGTTAAACAAACAAACAAATTAGGGAAATGAACCTGTATAAGCAAGCAGGCAATTACACACCTCCCTTTAATGCCATAATACCAAGACTTTTGCCACCTTTGCCACATGCATATAAGTATAGCAAAAAAAATTATATTAGATTTATTATTTAAAACAAAAATAGAGCTAGTATAACATGGTGAATAAATGTAAAAAGGACATTACTTTATATAGTACAAAATGCAAAATTAATGCAATTTGTTTTTCAAATATATGAATATGTTACCCATCTAAAGTGCAAAAAGGTCGACCTCCATGTTATGTTGCATAAACTTATAAAATGGAATAAAATACATATAATAAGTGCTAAAACTCAAATCGAATCAATAATCTTGCATAAACTATATCAAGATTAGCGTATAAAAAGAAGTTTTTGATGTTGAATACTTGCTTCCGGGTCTTTAGTGAGAAATCATATTTCATGTGTACGAACCATTGTTTAAATATTAGAGACAGAAATAGGAAATAAAGAGATTGGGAAGTTTAAAGGATTCTACTAAAATTGGTAGTTGAGATGAGATATTTTAGAGTAAAAATACAAAAAGTGCTCAAAATTTATGAGAAAAATGTATTTTATTCTCAAAATTATGTGAGGGAAGGAGATAAAGAGTTGGTTATTTAATTTTTTATACAGTAGAATAGATTAGAAAATAAACACAAACATACCATTGAACTACATGTAGGAGCAAAAAGTCAGCAGCAATTCACAAATGGTTCATTAATATTAACACGGACAAAAGTCATGTGTTTGCAATAGAATTTATGTTCACCTTATTATTTTCAAAATTTAGACTAAATTTTGTAAAATACTTGCCTTGCTTCTTTAAACTACAATCTTAATAAGGTTGCATCAAGGGATAGTTATACTTGGTTTCTTACTTAATTTCGCTACTATCATAGTAAGTATTTATTTGAAACCAATGAAAATTTTCACCAATAATATAAATTAACAATAAATATATGGCGCTGTCATGGTATAACACACTCTGGTGTATGGTTTGATGTCAACACACTATGTTAACCAAAGGATACATAAAGGTAGATTGGATGGTTCTATTGATATTTATACCTTTATAGTAAACTATTAATTTGTAGTAAAACAATTGATTTGGTCACAGATGCAAAAAGAAATATTTTGAAAATTACAACTATGAAGCTTTAGTTATCCGAAAAACATGTTTGCAACTTGTATCTTATTTACTGATTTCAAGTAAACTAACTTACCATGAGTAATCATAGTTTTAGATTATGCTTATTTTTTAATACGTCAAATCTATAAACACACGATAATGTGTATTACTTTTTATCAAGAACTGAATTCGTTTATAAAGAATTATAAGTGCCCAAAATATTTTAGCTATGGAAAATATTACCTTTTGGGGTTATGATTGAGAACTTCTGTATAGCTCCTCCAAGAAGTCGCCTACACATAAAATTTAATATTTTTTACAGATCCAGAAAGAAATAACCTCATGTTAAATTTCTTTTGCGAAATTCATCAAACATAAAGGTCATGGTGCAACATGCATGTATTTCATTGACAGCAGAGCTGACCCTTAGCAATTTAAAATACCGTGAGAGAAAAGTTAAAATCATATACCTCAAAATTATTCCAACTTGATGAAGTCAAATATTAAACATTGACCTTTTATGGTGTTGGATTTATTTACCAAGGTACAAAATAGAAATATCATGAGCTTTCTGATTCATAATATAACTAAAACACAACCTTATGGGAACAACTGTAAATAATAATATAAAATCTAGACGAAGCAAAACTTGTATAAAAATTAATCCAAAACTCATACGCATCTTATAAAACAAATTGGTGCACAACTTGAAACAAAATAGTGTCAATAACGAAACATAAACTAACTTTTCAACCAAAATATATAAAAAGAATAGCAAGGAAGGTGAATTGGAATTTGAAACAAAGTCAAATGTAGTGATTGAAGCATAAATACTTAAGATGATAAAGTACAATAATTACTAATTTCAAAGACATAAAATCTACCTTGTTGAAAATGTTCCCACTCTTTCGTGAAATATAAAAATGCATACAATATTGGACTGTAAGTAAACTAATTTAACCAAACATAAGCCTACATAATTAGAACAATATGTGGTCTAATATTAACAACACAAAAGTATTTTAAGACTTTTTTCATACTATTATACAAAAAATGTGTTCAAACAAAGTCAGCCAATTTGTTGAAGGTAGATTAGCTAGCCAAAATTTATAACACAATTTTGTTATTTTTGCCAAACAATTTAGATGTTAAATGGTATTCAATATTTCTAATGGTATATTCAGTAGATTTGTTGCCAACCAAACAGAGATATTGGGAAAAAAATTGATAGTTTTATTGTTTTTGAAGTTAAATGCACAAATTTTATTCGTATTTAGAATTTATTGTTTATCAATGAATGAAAATACCTGAAATATCATTTATTCATGGAAATTTTATTTATTTAGCCTGATACTTATCAAGTCATAAACAAAGATATATCTTTTACATTATATCTTCAACCTGACATGCTAAGACTAACTTGAATCAATAATGTTTAAATTACTAAGACAAAATTTATTAAAATCAATATTAATAAATTTTCTAAAATTATCAATTCACCTTGATTATCTCAAAATTTCCAATTTTTTTTTTTTTGCAAAAGCTGTCTAATGCATCTTCATGTGAACTTAACAAAATGAATAATAATTCCATGAAAGAAGCAATTAACAACGAGATAACTAAAAGAAAAAAATATTTTTATATAAAAAATACCTAGTTATGAACGATTTTCTTCATATTAACAATCACTCGTCATACTGAGTCGGTCTAAAATTTGAAATTTCTAAGTTGTACGTTGGTTTCACCATCATGATTCTATCACAATTCATAAGAATGTTTATGATTAGTAACATTATTAACCTACATAAATTGTAATAAACTTGTGTTTAATTAGTGATTCAAATCAAATTTTTTCATTGAGCACTTTTACCATTCAAATAAACCAACCTGAAAATAAGACAACTAATATTCATATTTGGAGTCACTACTTGATTTATTAACAGCTAAATCCTATCTTGGAAAACAGTAGGGTTCATCCAAAAAACTCAATTTAAATCAAAATAAATTTGGCTTGCTTAAAATAAATATATGAATATAAATAACAAAGATTGAAAACTGAAACAAACTGGAGTCATATTATAGGAGTAGCTACTGCTTATGAAATTGCTTATCATATCAAAAGTTCTACAACTGTTGTAGTTTTGAATGCAGTATTTCTAACTTCATTTCAAATTACTATTTGTCAATAAATTAAAAAGGCTAAAAATATCATTTATGCATGGTAAACTTATTTCTTTAGCTTGATACTCATCAACTCATAAATGAAGATACAACTTTTACATTATATCATTAGCCTAACATGTTACAGCCTAAGCTAAAGGAAAGATGTTCAAATTAAAAGTATTTAAAAAATCCATTAGAAAAGATATTGATAAATTTTCTAAATCTATCGATTCATTTTGGTTGTCTCCAACTCCTTATAAGTTTATTTGTAGAAACTCACTGATGCATCTTCATATACAGTTAACCAAATGACAATAATTCCATGTGAAAACAATTAATAGCACAATAACTGAAATAAAATCATTTAGAAAAATACCTGAATATGAATGAACGGTTTCAAATTATCTGTCTCTCATCATTATTGAGCTGGTCTATTCAATGAACTCCTTCATGTTTTACCTCGGTTTTACCATCATTGTTCTACCACAATTCGAAAGAATAACAGACTAATTATCTTCACTCGGTTATAAGTATGTGAAAATAAAGCAACCACTCAGAAGAAAAAATAGTGCTAGGGTTTAAGTACTTGCCGATCTAATCCTAAATCAATCACTAGCTAGCAACTTTGAAGACACCCCGTCGATGAACCGTTGTCCTCCACTCATACATCGATGGGAGTAGATGGCCACTGCCGAAGAATGGATGAGAAAAATCAAAAGGACGGAGATGCGAAGGCGGTTGTTGTTCTGGCGATGATTCGGAGTCAATTGGGCTGGCGATGGTGGTAGGAGGGAAAGTCGACGACGACAGAGCAAAAAGGCACAAATTGAGGGGGGTTTTATTATTTAGGTTATATGAAGGGAAGAAGGGGAGAGCAACAATAGTAGATAAATTAAATATGATAGCAACGGCGGCTGAGTTTAAAAAATGAAGAGTGCTTTAGCGCTTTAGAAATGGAGACTATTTAGTTGCTAAATTTCTAAGAGGCATGTGTGAGCTTAAAATTTAACTCACTAATAATAATATAGTATAGATTACATTTCTATGGTTTTGTTACGAACAGAAGACAAATTATCATAATCACTTGGTTGAAAAAAATAGTTTGCTAACAATTAACTTAGGCACTTAGGTCTCTCCTATTTTAAATCCATCACATTTAGTTTGCGGTCTATTCGTTAAATTTGTATTGAAATTTCTGGCGATCGCGACGTTCTAATTTGTTCTGCGGCCTTTTATGGATGAATAAAATATCTCCCACGAATTGTACCTCTTACATTGTTTATTTTGTCATTGAAAACTAACGTGGGTGGACGCACATAATATTTATATCAACAGGTAGAGTTGCCAGAGCCTCCAATCGGTGAAGGTAAAACTTATGAAGTCTCTTGCTGGGATTTTAGACCATCCTTAGATTGGTCACCTGAACGTGGATGGTCTTTTCCCATTTCAAGAGTGAGTTCTTATGGTCATTCTATCTTTACCTATTGTGAAAATTTATTCTTGGTTTCTGGTCAAATGGATATACGTTGTTTTGAAGTCTAATGTTTGGGCAACTTTGACAGAATCACGTATTTAATTATTAAAACCTGAAATGAAATAAAATAATAGTTTGGATCACATTTGTGTATGAATCTTTACCGGTGCTTGAATTTTTCTACCTGCTGACTATTGCAAATTGCATTATTTACATGCTAGTTACCATCTCATAATCAGCTAGTGTGTTGTTTTAGACATACTCATACATGTATACGAGCTTTGATGTCTTATGGTTTCAATTAGTTTGGTGTATCATTGGGTACTTGGGTTGTCATTGTCATTTGATGGTTTTTGGGTTTGAATTCCTTTTCCAGAAGTTAATTATAATTTAATCTTAACTTAGTGAAATATTTTACAGCTTTACATGTAATTTTATTCCTTCTACGCATTAAAACTACTTTCTCATTGTTATAGGATTTGATGTTACAAATAGGTTTTTGAAAAGGTAAATAAAGTAAAAAAATGTTGGACCTTCACTTAACAACTTAAAATGTGAGCCATCTTTTTATTTTTTTTCCAATTCATTTCAATTCACATAATTTACTTATAAGTTATGAACATCCACACCCTTGTATCAATTGATTTAGGGAAATACGTCTAAGTTAGCTTCCTTGTAAATTATGTGAATTGAAATGAATTGGAATAAAAATAAAAAGATGGCTCACATTTTCGTTTCAACTAGATGATCCATTTTCGGTTAAATGTACTTTATATCATGAACAACTTGTGAGTCTTGCTATTGGGACTTTTAAGGTAATAAAGTTGGGTGTACATTGCAGAAACCAACCTTTGTATTCTTCCTTGACTTTATTCTAGTGTTTGCAGAATTTATTTCGGGTAGATTGCTAATAATTAATACATTATAAATTATATGTGCATGTAAATAGCGTGTGTATGTATATATATATATATATATATATGTATATATATATATATGTGTGTGTATATATATATATGTATATGTATATAAAATGAATTAATATAAATATGTATGTAAATATTGTTATAAGCCCTTTATAGTGAATGAGATATTGTCCCATATCGTCAAAAATAAGTTAATGTTCATGCTTATATACTACTTTTCTCAAATCCATATTAGCTCTTATGGTCAGGTAATTTTGTACGAGGGTGAGAACTTATATGGACATGAACTAACACGCGCGCCGATCGTAGCGGGCTGGGTCAGGGGGTCTAATAAGAGTGGACCATAATATATTTTTGCTGTAAAAAAGTAAACAGTTTTCTACTTTTTAAATTCAAATAGAAGCGACTGGTGGATTCGAAATGTCCGTTGTCTGACCGGACGCGGCTTTTCAAACAGAAATAGGCGTTGCAAATGAAAAGAAGCGACAGTTTTTGGCCGTTGTAAATGAAGAGACGCGACTGTTGCAAATTGCGACTGTTTTTTGCCGTTGCAATTGAAGAGTCGCGATTGTTGTAAACCGCAACAGTTTTTTTTGCCGTTGCAGACGAAGAGATACGGCTGTTTCCAACAGACATAACCGTTGGAAATTAGCCTATAAAAAGAGAAAGAAACCTGATCAGTAACTCACTGTAAATTTTTTCTTCTTCCTCTTTATTCTTAATCTCTACAATCCATGCGCTTCTGCATATCACACAGAAGATCATACACATCACAATCTCGAGCAGATCATGTCTGTTGTATGTTGGAAGACTTTGAATAAAGTCTTAAGGAAATTGTTACGAGAAGCCTCAGACGAAATTTTCTTCTTCATCCGGTTAGATTTCTGTTTACTTATATATTTCTATACATCGTTCTCTAATCTTTCCGTTTTAACGTTGTGTTGTTTCTGCGAAATAGTACAACGCTTGTTTATCATTATTGTTTAATACAATAATTTGTTGTTGTTATTGCTATAGTTTGTTGTTGTAAATTAATTACAACATAATTATTGTTCAAAATTACTAATACAGGATTTCAAAGTAGTGCAAATCTGATTTGTAAACTTGTGTAACGAGTTTATAACATATTGGTCTCTGTTTTGATATACTGATAGATTAACAAATACAACTTTCTACAACTTAGTTGATACCAGTTATTAAACCATAACGTGTAAACGTATATGATACACTAATAAAATAAGTATACAAATAAATATAAATTAGATATAGTAAAGACCTATCGTCTTTTGCATTACCTATGAAACGAAAGATGAATATTTAAATTTAATTTCTCATCCTGAGCCATTGACTATTCCAACTGCCTCCATTCATTAACTCCTTTTGGCTAGCTCGTCCGGATCCTAAGCCTACTATATAATATAGTGTGTGCTAGGTTCATTAAAGGTATAATGTGATGTTTGAATTGTAATTAAATTATCTTTTTGAAAAGGTTTGTATCGATACTATAAAACATAAAGACATCACGATTCACGGGTATACGTTTAGCAAAAAGTTATGCTATTTAACTTTATTTACACTGATAGTGCTCTATAATATTCTAGGAGCCCATTGCAGTTTACAGGGAGAAAAAAATTAACCTTGAAAGCTTATGGCAATGATGCAACATTCACCCTAAATTAATATGTGATATTTGATGCACATAAATTATGCACACCCAGGAATTATGTAGAAGTTAACTGATTGGTTTTGTTTTTCCCTTGTACTGGATGCAAGCCGCCTGCCCCGAGCATCCATCTCTAATCGTCACTGCCCTTCTCTAGTCGTCGCTAGCCCGTTTCCAGATGAAGTTGATGGTATGAAAGAAAGAGTTGAATTGTTGCTCAGAAGGACCAGGAACACATCTGATGAGGACAGAACAGAAGGCTCGAGAAGGTTTGAATTTATACTATTCTGTAATTGATGTTACATACCTTTATCTATGAAAGGCAATCCTTATTGCAACTTTTATATTACATCACATTTTTTCGGTTCATCTCACACAATAAGAATTCGTTATTGCAGATGCATTAATTTCTTTCAGCGTAGTCTGTATGCCCAGATGACGGCTTTCTTGAGCAGGCAAGTGGAACTCTCAGTCACCTTGATTTTTATGCGGTCAGGGATAAATTTTCACGTGGAAATTGAGAAATTCAGAGAGTCCATTCAGTTTTCTCTTATGGACGGCTAAATATCAGGCATTACAACTTCACAACCCAGATATTTGGGGCATTTCATCCGAGTAAGAGAGGATATATTAACGTCCTTGAATTCCTACTAAAATTGTATTTCTCTCCAGTCTTGTTTTACTCAGATTATCAGATACCCATACAGCAAGCTGGGAGTACCGTCAGTAAATTTGTTTCTTACCCATAGTGACATAAGAGATTACTTTTTAGAACTTAGGTACTGTGATGGGTTTCAATGCTTCGATATTCAAGGTTAAAAAGAAATATGACTTATATATTATTAAGTTTATGAAGTGGATAATGTTTAACAATAGCAAAACTGCTACGATTACAGATGCGGGCGCGGACGCGGGCGTGCGCACCACCCGTCATGGCTGTGTCTTTTTTGTCTCATAAGAATTATACACTACTAAAAAACATCCATATAAAGACTGAAAAATAAAGACTGAATTTACTTAGTCTTTAAATAGAGACTTATTAAAAACTAAAAAAATCAGTCTTTAAAATTTCAAGTTAGAGACTGGGGTTCAGTCTCTAATCGGTTTATAAATATTAAGACTGCTTAGAGACCAAATCTCAGTCTTTATTTCGGTTTTTAATTCGGTTTTTAAGAAGTCTTAAAACAACTAAACATTCAATGTTTTTATCTTAAGCAAATCTAATGGTTAATATTCGTAATTCATGTGAATGCGGTTAAAACTTATTACAGTTCACATAACAACCCGCTTCATGAGTGATAATATATATTTAGTATCATCGTCCTTATAATAAAAGAAGTTAAGCTGTATTTATTATTGGTTAGCACAAATCTAATAGGACAATGTTTAAGACCCATCTTGTAATAACTTGCTTTTTTGATCCTCAGATATCGACGCTAATACATCCACGGTATTCACGTGATGAACATCCAAAAACCAGAAAGATATATTTTTGGGGCAAAAGGAAAAAAAGACAAAATCAGATCTTACAACATGGTGAATAATGTATAATATCTCAAATTAACTTTACAAAAGAAACCCTTGATATTCAAACAACATCAGAGTATAACATATCATCGGCTTGAACAATTATATAATAGCATGTCCTTACAAATGCTGATAAACACAACCAATAAAAATACAACGGAAATAGAATACCGGAATACATCTTGGGCATCCAGCTCAACTCCTGAAGCTCAAAAAGAATACAAAGCTAATTCTGAATAAATACTCGGATCTAACCCGAGCATTATAAAAAAATAACATTTGAATCAGTCTGGTAAACCAGCGTGAGAAAACTCAAATCACGAGGAATTGTTATATCTTATAAAATTCTTTTAAAATAAAAGGGTATCGTGTAAGACCATGCTGCATATAAAAATATTTTTAAGCAAAATGAAATGAAGAATCTAACCTTTACAAAGTTATTGAAAAATCCAAGCTAACTTATTTTTAAGCAAAAATATGATTTTTCTATTCTCCAATGCTTTTGAGTGAAAAAAAATGAACTTGATGCTAAGGAGATGAAGTATGAAATAACAGATGGGAATTGTGCATATTTATATATAAGGAGGTTACATAAAGAAAAATAAATAAAGAAAATAGAATGAAAATACCCATAAATCACCATTTCAACTCTAATATCAAAGCTAAGTCACCCAAGTACCATTGCATATAAAACATGTTGGGTAATAGAGTGTCTCAAGTCCTTTTGTTAACTTGATTACTTAAGGAATCTTACATCTTTTCATGTTCAAAATTCAAATACAGTTATCTTTTTTATTGTCCTATTTTGTTTATTCCTTTTTACATTCTAAAATATAAAGTATTTCTTCTTTAAACATGTGAATATTTTTTTAAAACCATATGCAAGGGTATTACGATTTTCTACAACTTGTCATTCGACGAAAAGTTGAAAATAAAAAAAAAAGGTTTCAGCCACATTTTTAGTTTTCTGTCGAACTACCAATTTATATAAACAAAATCCAAAAATGAATTTTCTAATATTAGTTATAAAATTTAAAAGAGAGTTATTTACTTGTTAAAATCATTAATTGAATATTTGAAAGGAATTAAATATTCACAAATCAAAACGAAAAATTCCATATCGTTACATATCTTCTCTTTCCACTCTTTAGACATTAGCTTTAATTATACTAACTTAACCAACTTAATATTTGTTCTACTAATCAAAACGTACTTGTTTAATATTTTAAATTGGTGGTTAGATTGTGGAATTAATTAACATTAATGGTTAGCTTATGGATAATAAAAATTGATCGGATAGTTGATCAAAAAAAAAATTATATTTTAAAACTTCTCAACCAAATCCTAGCACAACCTTATATGTTACTAGATTCAAATTATTATAACTTTCATCCATATTCCTATAAAAGCTCAAACAAATTGTTCTTTTCACATTACTAATAAGCCCCCCGACAGGAAATTATTGTCAATGATAAAATTTCTCAGCGTTTTAGCCTTAAGGACAGACCTTCAGTATTTTAGGCTGAAGGACAACTTTCATTAGTTTTTAGTTATTGATAGTAGTTTTTAGGTATCGGTTTGTAGTTATCGGTAGCAGTTTTTAGTTCGTTAGTAGTTTTGGAAGAATGTTTGTACTTATGAATAATTTTGGAAGAATGTTTTTCCTTTTGAATAATTTTTAGAATAATGTTTGTCCTTGTGGTTAAAATATTGAGGTCGTGTCCTTAAGGCTAAAAAAATACAAATTTTTGTCCTTTAAATTAACTCCCCCTCAACTCAAATACATTTTGATTGATTTAAAAATTACACTTAGTGGAGGGTTAGGGGAAATAGTGTAAAACATAGTCATTAATCAAAGTAAGTTTCCGAAATCTTCTAGTTCACATTTGCAAATTTTCAAATTCTACTACTTTAAATGGGATTTAATTTTGTTTAATCATTTATATAAAAAATTGAATTTTTTTATGGTAAGAGCGATACTTTACTGGAGCATTCATTTCGATGTTTCTGGGGTTTGAATGCATAACCTCTAGAATCAAATCAAAGCGTCATATCATTAATCAGTTGAGCTAGTGATTCTTGACCAATTTGAATTAAAAAATTTGATATTAAAATGTAGGCTAATTCTATTCATAAACCATAAATAACTCTACCTACACCGTGAACTTTTTAATAAATCTTATGACAAAAATGCCTTTATTTAACAAAAAGTTAATACTAATATTAAAGAATGAAGAATTTACAATATACAAATCCTCTTCATCCACATTTTATATAGCCAAAAATTTTCCATAAAGTAATTAAAATTTCATCACATCATAATTAGTTAAATCAAATTTAAATTCCTCTTAATTACGAAGTTTGACTAATAAATATCAAGCTGTATTCATGCATAATCTATTTGACATTTTCACTTCAAATTAAACAAAAAAAAATTATTTTTAAGATTCAATACTATACTGATATTATTCATAGAATACTAAATACACTTTATCTTTTACATAAATTGAATCACGTTTAAATTTGACATCAAATTTTGAATTATTGAATATTTAAATATTGAAAATTTAAATTCAAATTTTAATATATGAATAATTATATAAATTTAAATTCCATTTAAAGTATTCATTTAAAATTTCCAGAAGTGAATTTGGAGAATTTTAGGAATACGTGACTTAATTTGAGTAACGCATTAGAGAATTAGGAAAATAAGGTAATTATTTTGTTTATCCCAAAATGAGGGTAATTTTGTAATACGTACAATGTTCGTTAATTAAAGAATGGTGTATATTATTTTGGTTAATTTTTCGATGTACGTATATTAAATTGCTATGTATAAATAGACTTAGCCTAAAATGTAAATCTGTTAGTATATAGATGTTAAATTTGAGTGCCTTGATCTAGTTTGAAATAAGATAAAGAAGAATTTAGTATTTCATGAATAATACTATTACTTGTATGATTAATGGTATGAAATAATAATACGATTTATATCCTAATTTGAGTGTCTCGATTTAATTTGAGCATCTTGGTTAATGGTATATTTAAATTTAATATCCTAATTTTAAGAGTAAGAAATAATATTACCATTTATACATTTTGATTGTTTGATGTCCATTGTATCTCATTGGAAACAATATCTCTAAATTTGGTAATTAGCAATTACTTTATTAGTTTACCTTATAAACTAAAATAATTGTCGTATAAAATTAACCTTGAAAGCTTATGGCAATGATGCAACATTCACCCTAAATTAATATGTGATATTTGATGCACATAAATTATGCACACCCAGGAATTATGTAGAAGTTAACTGATTGGTTTTGTTTTTCCCTTGTACTGGATGCAAGCCGCCTGCCCCGAGCATCCATCTCTAATCGTCACTGCCCTTCTCTAGTCGTCGCTAGCCCGTTTCCAGATGAAGTTGATGGTATGAAAGAAAGAGTTGAATTGTTGCTCAGAAGGACCAGGAACACATCTGATGAGGACAGAACAGAAGGCTCGAGAAGGTTTGAATTTATACTATTCTGTAATTGATGTTACATACCTTTATCTATGAAAGGCAATCCTTATTGCAACTTTTATATTACATCACATTTTTTCGGTTCATCTCACACAATAAGAATTCGTTATTGCAGATGCATTAATTTCTTTCAGCGTAGTCTGTATGCCCAGATGACGGCTTTCTTGAGCAGGCAAGTGGAACTCTCAGTCACCTTGATTTTTATGCGGTCAGGGATAAATTTTCACGTGGAAATTGAGAAATTCAGAGAGTCCATTCAGTTTTCTCTTATGGACGGCTAAATATCAGGCATTACAACTTCACAACCCAGATATTTGGGGCATTTCATCCGAGTAAGAGAGGATATATTAACGTCCTTGAATTCCTACTAAAATTGTATTTCTCTCCAGTCTTGTTTTACTCAGATTATCAGATACCCATACAGCAAGCTGGGAGTACCGTCAGTAAATTTGTTTCTTACCCATAGTGACATAAGAGATTACTTTTTAGAACTTAGGTACTGTGATGGGTTTCAATGCTTCGATATTCAAGGTTAAAAAGAAATATGACTTATATATTATTAAGTTTATGAAGTGGATAATGTTTAACAATAGCAAAACTGCTACGATTACAGATGCGGGCGCGGACGCGGGCGTGCGCACCACCCGTCATGGCTGTGTCTTTTTTGTCTCATAAGAATTATACACTACTAAAAAACATCCATATAAAGACTGAAAAATAAAGACTGAATTTACTTAGTCTTTAAATAGAGACTTATTAAAAACTAAAAAAATCAGTCTTTAAAATTTCAAGTTAGAGACTGGGGTTCAGTCTCTAATCGGTTTATAAATATTAAGACTGCTTAGAGACCAAATCTCAGTCTTTATTTCGGTTTTTAATTCGGTTTTTAAGAAGTCTTAAAACAACTAAACATTCAATGTTTTTATCTTAAGCAAATCTAATGGTTAATATTCGTAATTCATGTGAATGCGGTTAAAACTTATTACAGTTCACATAACAACCCGCTTCATGAGTGATAATATATATTTAGTATCATCGTCCTTATAATAAAAGAAGTTAAGCTGTATTTATTATTGGTTAGCACAAATCTAATAGGACAATGTTTAAGACCCATCTTGTAATAACTTGCTTTTTTGATCCTCAGATATCGACGCTAATACATCCACGGTATTCACGTGATGAACATCCAAAAACCAGAAAGATATATTTTTGGGGCAAAAGGAAAAAAAGACAAAATCAGATCTTACAACATGGTGAATAATGTATAATATCTCAAATTAACTTTACAAAAGAAACCCTTGATATTCAAACAACATCAGAGTATAACATATCATCGGCTTGAACAATTATATAATAGCATGTCCTTACAAATGCTGATAAACACAACCAATAAAAATACAACGGAAATAGAATACCGGAATACATCTTGGGCATCCAGCTCAACTCCTGAAGCTCAAAAAGAATACAAAGCTAATTCTGAATAAATACTCGGATCTAACCCGAGCATTATAAAAAAATAACATTTGAATCAGTCTGGTAAACCAGCGTGAGAAAACTCAAATCACGAGGAATTGTTATATCTTATAAAATTCTTTTAAAATAAAAGGGTATCGTGTAAGACCATGCTGCATATAAAAATATTTTTAAGCAAAATGAAATGAAGAATCTAACCTTTGCAAAGTTATTGAAAAATCCAAGCTAACTTATTTTTAAGCAAAAATATGATTTTTCTATTCTCCAATGCTTTTGAGTGAAAAAAAATGAACTTGATGCTAAGGAGATGAAGTATGAAATAACAGATGGGAATTGTGCATATTTATATATAAGGAGGTTACATAAAGAAAAATAAATAAAGAAAATAGAATGAAAATACCCATAAATCACCATTTCAACTCTAATATCAAAGCTAAGTCACCCAAGTACCATTGCATATAAAACATGTTGGGTAATAGAGTGTCTCAAGTCCTTTTGTTAACTTGATTACTTAAGGAATCTTACATCTTTTCATGTTCAAAATTCAAATACAGTTATCTTTTTTATTGTCCTATTTTGTTTATTCCTTTTTACATTCTAAAATATAAAGTATTTCTTCTTTAAACATGTGAATATTTTTTTAAAACCATATTCAAGGGTATTACGATTTTCTACAACTTGTCATTCGACGAAAAGTTGAAAAAAAAAAAAAGGTTTCAGCCACATTTTTAGTTTTCTGTCGAACTACCAATTTATATAAACAAAATCCAAAAATGAATTTTCTAATATTAGTTATAAAATTTAAAAGAGAGTTATTTACTTGTTAAAATCATTAATTGAATATTTGAAAGGAATTAAATATTCACAAATCAAAACGAAAAATTCCATATCGTTACATATCTTCTCTTTCCACTCTTTAGACATTAGCTTTAATTATACTAACTTAACCAACTTAATATTTGTTCTACTAATCAAAACGTACTTGTTTAATATTTTAAATTGGTGGTTAGATTGTGGAATTAATTAACATTAATGGTTAGCTTATGGATAATAAAAATTGATCGGATAGTTGATCAAAAAAAAAATTATATTTTAAAACTTCTCAACCAAATCCTAGCACAACCTTATATGTTACTAGATTCAAATTATTATAACTTTCATCCATATTCCTATAAAAGCTCAAACAAATTGTTCTTTTCACATTACTAATAAGCCCCCCGACAGGAAATTATTGTCAATGATAAAATTTCTCAGCGTTTTAGCCTTAAGGACAGACCTTCAGTATTTTAGGCTGAAGGACAACTTTCATTAGTTTTTAGTTATTGATAGTAGTTTTTAGGTATCGGTTTGTAGTTATCGGTAGCAGTTTTTAGTTCGTTAGTAGTTTTGGAAGAATGTTTGTACTTATGAATAATTTTGGAAAAATGTTTTTCCTTTTGAATAATTTTTAGAATAATGTTTGTCCTTGTGGTTAAAATATTGAGGTCGTGTCCTTAAGGCTAAAAAAATACAAATTTTTGTCCTTTAAATTAACTCCCCCTCAACTCAAATACATTTTGATTGATTTAAAAATTACACTTAGTGGAGGGTTAGGGGAAATAGTGTAAAACATAGTCATTAATCAAAGTAAGTTTCCGAAATCTTCTAGTTCACATTTGCAAATTTTCAAATTCTACTACTTTAAATGGGATTTAATTTTGTTTAATCATTTATATAAAAAATTGAATTTTTTTATGGTAAGAGCGATACTTTACTGGAGCATTCATTTCGATGTTTCTGGGGTTTGAATGCATAACCTCTAGAATCAAATCAAAGCGTCATATCATTAATCAGTTGAGCTAGTGATTCTTGACCAATTTGAATTAAAAAATTTGATATTAAAATGTAGGCTAATTCTATTCATAAACCATAAATAACTCTACCTACACCGTGAACTTTTTAATAAATCTTATGACAAAAATGCCTTTATTTAACAAAAAGTTAATACTAATATTAAAGAATGAAGAATTTACAATATACAAATCCTCTTCATCCACATTTTATATAGCCAAAAATTTTCCATAAAGTAATTAAAATTTCATCACATCATAATTAGTTAAATCAAATTTAAATTCCTCTTAATTACGAAGTTTGACTAATAAATATCAAGCTGTATTCATGCATAATCTATTTGACATTTTCACTTCAAATTAAACAAAAAAAAATTATTTTTAAGATTCAATACTATACTGATATTATTCATAGAATACTAAATACACTTTATCTTTTACATAAATTGAATCACGTTTAAATTTGACATCAAATTTTGAATTATTGAATATTTAAATATTGAAAATTTAAATTCAAATTTTAATATATGAATAATTATATAAATTTAAATTCCATTTAAAGTATTCATTTAAAATTTCCAGAAGTGAATTTGGAGAATTTTAGGAATACGTGACTTAATTTGAGTAACGCATTAGAGAATTAGGAAAATAAGGTAATTATTTTGTTTATCCCAAAATGAGGGTAATTTTGTAATACGTACAATGTTCGTTAATTAAAGAATGGTGTATATTATTTTGGTTAATTTTTCGATGTACGTATATTAAATTGCTATGTATAAATAGACTTAGCCTAAAATGTAAATCTGTTAGTATATAGATGTTAAATTTGAGTGCCTTGATCTAGTTTGAAATAAGATAAAGAAGAATTTAGTATTTCATGAATAATACTATTACTTGTATGATTAATGGTATGAAATAATAATACGATTTATATCCTAATTTGAGTGTCTCGATTTAATTTGAGCATCTTGGTTAATGGTATATTTAAATTTAATATCCTAATTTTAAGAGTAAGAAATAATATTACCATTTATACATTTTGATTGTTTGATGTCCATTGTATCTCATTGGAAACAATATCTCTAAATTTGGTAATTAGCAATTACTTTATTAGTTTACCTTATAAACTAAAATAATTGTCGTATGAAATTATGGTACATGCCATGTACACGACCATGCCACTTATTAATAAGATAAT
Organism: Allium fistulosum; assembly: GCA_030737815.1. Lineage (NCBI taxonomy): Eukaryota > Viridiplantae > Streptophyta > Magnoliopsida > Asparagales > Amaryllidaceae > Allium > Allium fistulosum. Next base: position 927,855,820 of record CM060905.1, read on the forward strand.
ATAACTAATGATAAAAAAAGATAATACGATCATTCCTTTGACCCATTCCCTTTCCACTCCTCAAATTCGCAGATCCGATTTTTCACGATCAAAATCCACAAATGAATTCCCATCTCGCGCTAAAAATCTATTTCCCCCTCTTTCCACGATTATTACGCGACCCCAGTTATCATCGATTCCGCAGACATCATCTCTCACATCTCCAGATTATAATCAAGGGGTAATTTCTTTCCTGTTTTTCCATAATTTGTTTATTTATGTAGAGTTTCTGATTCATAAATGAGTAGCACTAAAAGAAATTAACATTGATTTTGCATCTTATTAATGTTTGTGAATTTCTGTAGACTTCAGTTCTGGCTCAAAACCCTAGTGCCTTGACTACGCCTTAAGCGACGACTCCAGCCTCCGCTTAACTTCTGCAGCTCTTGGTAGGTAATCCGAAATTCAAATTAGTTTCAGTTTGTTGTTTGAGCTGCATTTGATTATGTTTGCTGAGTTTTGTTGTTTGCACTGAGTTTATAATTGGTTAACTTGTTTGATTTTGCTATTTGAATTGATAAAAAGTTACCTAAACTTAGAATATGGGTAATTCTTTTTATGTAGAAAACGTAAGAATTATGCAAAAAGCTATCATGTATGTATGCTATTACATATATTCGTATATATACCTTTGAACAACTTTTTCTTCGTTCAGACTTTTAAATTGCTAAGCAGAATAATGATACGTAGATTATCTTGACTTGTAAACTGCTTTGTGTTTTATGAAATCATGTTAATGTTTCATCTATACATAACCAGTAGAAGACATTTTGAGTAATTTATAACTTCAAACCTTTTGTTAAGAAGATGCTTATTAATATGACAATATGCTGATGTTACAAACTGCATATTAAGTTGCAGTTAATGCTTAAAACACTAAATTAAAATTGTTCCTTTCAAAAAAAAATATTTGAAAAAAACATTGAAACAAATAATCATGTCATCAAAAACAGAAATTAAACAAAAGGAAAGATAAAATGTTTGTTTGCATACTCTACGAGTAAAGCTACTGAATCCTATCCAAGAGTTCTAACAAACATAAATTACATGTTGATAATCATTACTAACCGATATACAAAATAAGTTGAACACAACCAAATAAAAACGATAAGAGCATCTTTGTAATTTATTTTAATACGAAAATTATAGATTTCTCTAATTTGATAGTACTAAGTTACTTGTTCAATTTATTTTAATGGTACAAATCCGTTGTATTGTAGGGTTATTATATATAAATGGACGATCGACTATGGATGTATCATAGGGTTTGTGAAGGTTTTGTAACTCAAGAATTTTATGATGGTGTTAGAAGATTTGTTAATTTTGCATTTTCTCAAGCGTTGCCAGAAAGGGTTGTTAGATGTCCATGTGTGAAATGCGATAATAGAAAGTTTCAAAATAAAGAGTTGTATGGAGCGCCTCATGTAGACGTTAGTAGTTTACGTGGAGTTTCTAGGTCTTCTTCAGCCAGTGCTCATCAAGGATGTACTTCTGCTCCAACTCCATCTACTCAACCAATACATACACAATTTTCATTGGAAGAAATTGTTCAACGGTTAGAGCTATAAATCATAAAAATGCAATTAATGTTGAATGTTTATGTAGTCGTTTGTTTTAATGCATGTATTATCTTTAAATAGGGTGTTGGATAAATTAAACCAGTCCCCTGGTATACCTATCCAGTCCACTGTACATACGCAGACAACCGATCGTGTTGCAGTGTCTTCGCAACCGGCTGTGCCAACATCGCCTTATATTCCTGATCAGTCCACCATGCCTACACAGGCGACCGTTCATACACAAGCCACCATGCCTACACAGTCACAGCAAATGGGATTTTCTCCATTTACTGGTACATTTCCTCATTTCACGGGTTAGTATATTTTCTCATAATTTCTATTATTCTTAGGGCTAGCCTTGTTGCAATTTTTGATCATCTATTTATATTATATACTATGCCAATTAGATGAGTCAATAATAATTTACTTGATTAATTGAAAAAGCATAGCATTATTGTTTGGACTGAAGTATGTGTTGATTGAACAAAATTATGTGCTCAATGGTTGATTAGTATTCAAAATAAACGCTGTAAGCATGTTTAGCAGAGAACTCGATCTGCACTCGTCTTTAAAATATAATATGTAGATATAAGTATATTTCACAACTGCCCTCTGTGAGGCTGCCTTCATTATTTGATCCATAGTGAAGATGTATATTTCAGTTTATACAACGTAGATATAAGTGGGATAGAGAATGCAAGATTACAACTGAGGAAGATAGTTGGATGTAGAAACTTGAACTCTGTTAAAGGTATCATATAGAAGTAGAAAGTTTGTCTCATTGATAAAGTAATAAATCTCTACTACTAATAATGAAAATTTGTTGAACTGTACGTGTATAGTAATGGCCGGTATTCTTTAAGAGGGAATGGAATCACAACTGGCCTTTTTTGACTGGATTAGCCGTTACTGGAGCTATCATCATTAAGTTCACTGATGAGCCCACTAAGGAGGATGCTAAGATCATAAAACAGTGGCTTTACAATGTGTCAGTAAAATTTATGATTCAATTTATGATTTATTCAAAGCTACTTAAAATTTATTCAAAGCAATGTTTTTAAAATTTATTCAAACATTGCTTCGAATATTGCTTTGAATACAAAAGTAACTGGTTCTGTGTTACTTAAATTTTATGTAACATTGCTTTAAGGGAATACTTAAAATTTATTTTGCAATGTTACTTAAAATTTATTTTGCATTGCAATGCCAGATTGTGGATAAATTTACTTTGCAATATAAATGTTACATTGCAATAAATTTTAAGTAACATTGTAACTACAATGGAGAAAATGTTTGCGATATTCAGAGCAATGTTTTTCAATGTTACATTGCAAAATAAATTTTAAGTAACATTGCAATACAAAAGTAACCTAATGCCAGATTGGGGATAAATTTACATTGCAAAATAAATGTTACGGTGCAATAAATTTTAAGTAACTGAATGCCAGATTGGGGATTTCCCTGTTACAATGTTACTTAAAACTGAATACAAAAGTAACTGGTTCTGTGTTACTTTTGCATTGAAAAGCAATGTTTGAATAAATTTTAAGCAATGCTTAAAGAACTACAATGTGGCAGTTTTGAAGTCCGGCTACTTGCTGCTTAAAATATATCATCATTAATTTATTCCTTTGCGAATTTATTTATAGATATACGTTACACAGAACCAGTTACTTTTGTATTTCCTTTAAGCTTTGATTTTCAGTGGGTGATTTTGTTTACGTATTAGTATCAGTGTGTATGCATTGTAGTCCTATGCTAAAAACTATAATATATATTCTGTAGCCATTCAGTTACAGATGCTAAAGTCTGTCCTGCACAGCTACTGTTGCCATTCAAATATAGTTTCTCGGTTTTCGCATTATCCAGTTTTTTGTATGTCTAAATTGGAGAAAATAAGAAAGAAGAGTGGCTAAAAAAGGAGTAAGAATGAGCCTTTATTTTCCAAGTTTAATTTTCTAAATTTTGGACTTGCAAACTGCTATAAAGTTTTTAGTAAAGCTATCAAGCCCAAAATTTAAGACAGAAATTTGATTCATAAAGCAACAAATTGGATATATGAATGGGTGGACTATCCTGTTCACCTACCTTTGTATATTGAATTAGGCAAGAGTTACTGTATTTTGATAAATGATTGGCCGTCAGACTTATCCACGTTGTAACGCCTTATCTTTTTGATGACGTCCACGCTTATTTCCATTAAATGACTTAATTTGCATGTATTTTGTGTAGCAGGTCACAGATCTATGTCGATGGGAGCATATCCATCGCAACAATCGCCTTTGCATTCCAACACATTTGGGACTGCGCAACAAAGCATGCAATTTTTTGATCTAATGCAACAACAACTACCACATGTGCAACAATATTCACATATGCAACAGTTTTCAGGACCATCTACGTCTTATCAGCCTTATCAGCCATCTCGCAATTTCGAAGAACATGGACATCATGGCGGTATGGAGTGATTAGTGTTCTCTACATCTCTTGTTTGTTTTGTTTTCTTTGTCGAAATAATTTATGTACATATATGTTAGTGGACTTATTTGCTTTGTTTTTTGTTTCTAAAGTAACATGTGTACTTCTTTTTAGCGAACATGTTGAATTACCTTTTTGTTAATGTAATACGTTTGGACATGTTATCTTAACTTTCTTGTTAAAATAATGTATATATATCCTAGTGAATGCATGTCTTATGTTAAATTGAGTATTTTATCATTTGTGTGTTGTTAGTTTGTATGTAGTTTTTATATAATACATAATAAATTTTGACATGTATGTAATTGTAACGTTGATATTTTGAATTCTTGGTGATATTCCACCATTTATTATTGAGGGTATTGTATGTTCTGAATTATGCAAATTTAAGACTGGCTAAAGACAAAATTGTAGTCTTTAAAATTCAGTTTTAAATAAATTTAAGACTGCAATATCAGTCGCTACATCTTGAGACTGAAATCTCAGTCTTAATTTTTTTTTGGGACTAGTAATTCAAAGACTGAAATTTCAGTCTTTGATCCGTCTTTAAATATGATTTAAAGACTGATTTGCTTTATTAAAGACCGGAATATTCAGTCTTTAATCTATTGTTTTTTTGTAGTGATAATAGTGTCCACATCTTAGTGTATAAACACAAATTGTTTATTTTATTCTAAGACGTGGAACTATTCATTTTCTAAGGCATTAATGCCTTCACATTTCCCAATGAATACTCATTCATTTCTAACAGATAAATATTCTGAAGTTGGGTGAAGATAAATTAATCCATAAATGTTCATTAAACAGTTAGGGTACGTTCTTTGGAAACGGAAACGGAGAATTTGAAACAGGCATTTAAACAGAGTATTAGAACGGTGAAGTTGATTGAACAAGGAATGCGTTTAACGATGCGAACGGAATATTTGAGCAGAGTACTTGAATGGAACGATGGAATGGAGAATATAAATCAATGGTTGTTGGCGGCTACCATTGGTGACACGTCAACGTGTTAGACACCAACGTACCTCCCTTTAACATCCATCAAACAGAGTTGGAAACGGAGCTAACCATATTTGAAAGTACGACGCGTCGGATACGTCACCAACTTAAACGGGGCAAGAATAGACTAAGAAGGGTACCTTAGTTTTATAGTTCACTTTACTATTAGTTGTAGCAAATAATATCAAATGGTTCACTTTAACCATAAATATGACAATGGATTTCATATGTTTAGACTAAACCTGGCATGGATAACCACGAAGACTGCAGTGTATAATTGTATATGTAGTTTTTGGTTGTAAACTTGCACATGCCACAGAACTATTTGGAGACACGTAGGGTTATTACTAGGTCATTATAAATCAAAGGTAGCACACCAAAACTGGACTTGGTCAAACACTGATCACTGTTTTGTTACGTTTTGGGACATTTCCTACAATTCTCAGATGCTGAATTAGGTTTCAAATAAATATATTTTAAGTTCAGCTAAACTGTATTTACATGTGGAAGGGACCCAATTCATCCTTTTATATCTATCAGTATTTCCTGTTCCTTAGTATGGTCTAGTAACCATTGTTTTACTGACATAATGGACACTGGTTTGAAATTGTCTACATGATTAGTCTTAATGAATGTCTCATTAACAAATGATTTTTTTTAGGTCGATACTGAATGGCACAAAATCCAATTCTGACAACTGGTTGACTGCATACTCAAAAATCATGAACTTGGCCACAAAAACCTGCACCAAAGTCACTACAGCAGCACCGAGCATAGGCCCATCAAAGCCACCTGCAGAAAAAACACACAGGGCCCCACACTTCATCTATACATGTCCTACACTCCTGGGTCCTCTCAAGCCTACCCTACAATGTGGACCGTGGCTGATGTAGTCCATCCAGATTGGAACACCTGTGGGCAGAGGAGCGAAAGCGCAAAACTTGAATTTTTTAGGGTTTAGAGATGAAGGGTTGGTGCTGCTTCTTGATGTGGTGAAAGCATACGGTGTTGAATGTACCGGAAGGAAGAGGGTCAGCGATGAATGTTAGTAATCAAAGACTTGAATAGTTAGTTGGTTAGTTGTATACAAGGTTAGTTGTTTTGTATGCTTGTATGCACTACTAGTTTTGGTCATAAATATTTGTATGCTTAATACTTTTTTATAAAATATTATGGATTTATACCGGGGTTTGCTTACTTTCTTTTTTTTTTTTTTTTGAAGAAACAAGCCTTTCTCCAACGGCTCACAAAATACAGCAAGACTTACAAAGTATGCGACCCACATACCCGATAAACAAAGTATCAGAAAAAGGAAGAAAAAGCTAAGCTTACAGTTGCAACATAATACAAAGCTAAAAGGACTAAATAAGCAGCCGCTCAACCAACAATCCCGCTACACCCAAAGGTGTAGGCCAGTCCACCTCAAAGAAAACCACCCACCGACATAGAGTGCAAGAACCACATAGAACCGCAAGCCAACACTCGCTAACCATAGAGAACCATAAAAGCTGGCCTCAAACAAACCCAACCAGCGAAACAGCAATACCAGATGAGCTCTGGGTACCAACATCCGACTAGAATAACAGAAAGCTGAAGTGCAACCAATGGAATCAATCCTAGGAGAATATAAAACTCCCAACAAAACCTGGACCTGAAAAACTAGCGACCACATCAAATCAAACAATAAGGAGGGGGAGGGAGAGTCAGGAACGTTGGATGTAGACCAACGCCCTGACAGGAACACTCAACCGATTCCCGTTCTAGCGGACCTCATCGCACAAGTAATAGAAAGTAGACTCACAAGAGGATGGAAACCGGGACTAAATCGTCCCCTGAACGGCCGACCTCGAAAAGCAAGGAATACATCATTCCTGACTCGCCTAATAATGGTCACGGGCTCCATAGGAGTACTATCGAAGATAGCCTTGTTCCTAGCACACCAAATGTGCCAGCAAAGTAGACAAGGAATTAATCGATGAATGATCGCACGAAGAGATTTCCTGGAGTTCCCAGACCACCATGTTGAAGGAAGATCGTTAACAGATCTGGTAATTCCACGGACACCTACCAAATTTCCGAAGAAGTTCCAGCAAGATCTGGCTGTAGAACCAGTGAAGAATAAATGGTTCAAGGATTCTGAATCCCTGTTGTCGCAGCAACTGCAACGGGAAACTAATGGGATGCCTATCCGCTGAATGTTCTCGTCTAAAGGAAGGCCATCATGGAGGATACGCCACATGAGGGTCGAAACTTTTGGTGGAGATCGAGAATCCCAGATGAAAGAAAACAAAGGGCGAATGGGGGAAGGAATACGAATCGAAGTCCAAGCTCTGAGGATGGAAAACGGAGCGCCGTCCCATCCTAAAAGACCGCCATGGGAGTCAGATAAGGATTTCACTGACTGCATGTGCTTCCACGTCTCGCTAGCATAGGACGGAGAACCCGTATAATTAGTGCCCGCAAGCCTTCGGTACTTAGCGTGAAGGAAAGAGGACCATAAAGAATTGTTAGCACCGAATCTGTACCACAGTTTGCAAGCGAAGGCGGAGCAAATATCCTTGGGGTTGCGCAACCCCAATCCGCCCTCGTTCTTGGGGCGACAAACCGAGTCCCACGAGATCCAATGATGGCGGCGATCGCCTTCCTTGTTGCCCCAGAAAAAGGAAGAGGCCAAAGAGCGATACGACCTAAAGAAGGAGGCGGTAGGGGTCATAGTCGCAAAGACATGAGTTCCCATTGAATCTAACACAGACCTTATGAGAACCAGTCTGCCAGCCTGAGAGAGAAGAGCCGCATTCCAACGAATGACCTTACCCCGAACCTTGTCAACTAAAGGATCAAAATAAGCATTAAGCTTCCTACCGCGGTACAGAACTATACCCAGGTAGGGAAGAGGAAGCGTGGTCTCGTTGAAACCAGAAATTGTCTCAATCCAGGAAGCTCTAGAAGGGGAGCAATCCTTCGCCCGGACGAAACAACTTTTCGAAGAGTTAACGAGCTGACCGGATGATCTCTCGTAAAGATGAATGAAACTAAGGAGCTTCCGAATAGATGAGCGACTACCGTTCGAGAAGATAACAATGTCATCTGCAAAAGACAGAGACGATATGAGAGGACAGCCCCTTGGAATCCCGAAACGTTGGATCTGACCGTATATCGTCAAGCAATGTAGACCGCGAATGAAATCCTCAACCGCGATCACAAAAAGAGAAGGCGATAGCGGGTCTCCTTGGCGAAGACCTCTCCCAGCCCTGAAATAGCCATTAGCCGAACCGTTAATGAGCACAGAGAACCAGTAGTTGGAGATAAGCCTCCAAACAAGGTCAATGAATGTTTCCGGGAAACCGAAAGTTCTCAAGACCTTAATGATGAAAAACCACGACATACGATCGTAAGCCTTAGCCATGTCGAGTTTGAAAACAACATTAGAGCCCCGCACTTTCCTGTCTAACTGGGAAATAAGTTCCTGAGCCAACAACACATTTTCAGAAATTAAGCGCCCTTTAACAAAGCCCTCTTGGGATGAAGAGATAATACGCTCAAGGAAAGGGGCCAACCGGGTAGCTAAAATCTTGGAGATAACCTTGTTAGAAAAGTTACAAAGGCTAATGGGCCGAAAGTCGCCACAGGAACGCGGCAGGTCGCACTTCGGGATGAGAAAAAGGTTGGTGGATGTCCAGCTAGAGGGGAGGAAACTACCAACGAAAAAGGACTGAACAGCACGACAGAAGTCATCCTGAATAATAGGCCAGCAGCAACGGTAGAAGGTACCGTTGAAACCGTCTGGGCCGCTAGCACTATCCTTACTTAGAGCAAAAGCACTAGCACGGATTTCCTCCGGCGACGGGAAATCTGAGAGGATATCACTTTCTGGCGAGAGGACCAACCTGGGAATGAAAGCTAATAGAGAAGGGTCGGTTTCGGAAACCGAAGGCGAGCCTAAGAAGGATTGGAAGTGAGTCACAATTGTATCTATGACTTCCACAGGCGACGATGCTAAAGATAGATCAGGGCGCATGATCTCACGAATGGTAAGAAGGTTGTTTTTCTTCCGAATGAAAGAGTGGAAGAATTTGGAGTTCGCGTCGCCGTCGACTACCCACTTGACTCTCGCCTTTTGGCGAAGGAAGTCATTCTCAAGACGAAGTTCCGAGGCAAAAAAGGATTGAGCAGAAGCCCACGCCTCCTTGTTGGATAATGACGGAGACTCATCAACCAAAGCTTCCGCAACAATTAGAGCTTCTTCGGCAGTTCGAACACGATCGAATATGTTCTTGAATACGTTTGTGTTCCACACTTTAAGACAGCCCTTGAGGCGCTTCAGCTTGCGACTGAAAACAGAACAGGGAGGACCGATGATGGGAACTGACCAAGAATCAGCTACCACTTGATGAAAAGTATGGTGAGATCTCCACATACTTTGGAAGCGAAAAGACGAGGGCCCAGGCAGCGAGAAAGGAGAGCAACGAACTATTAACGGGGAATGGTCAGAGAAGGTCCGATGAAGATGGACAACCGAGAAAGAGAAAGGTAACCGAAACCAATCCTCCGAACCAAAGACCCGGTCTAGCCTGGATAGGATACGACTAGGGCCAACCTGGTTATTAGACCAGGTGAACGCCGATCCCACGAACGGGAGCTCAGAGAGACCAGATCCGACAATGAAAGAGTTAAAATCCGCCATTGCAAGACGGTTGATGGCAGCTCCACCCCGTTTCTCTGCCTGGCATGCGACGATATTGAAATCGCTGCCAATCACCGAGGAAGAAAAATCCAAAGAACCGAGACCTAAAATATCGGACCAAAGAGTTAGCCTCTCTGACCGAACACATTTGGCATACACTGCCGAAAACAGAAAAGGAGAACCAAAGAAAGAAGAAGTGCAGGCTACCGATAAGAGTTGAGAGGAGTCGAAAATAGGGTGGACCGAATAGGATTTAGACCATAAAATCCAAATCTTACCCGTTACATTGGCAGACCCTCCGCCAAAACCTAAGGATAAGACGGTACTGGTTATTCCCACCGGGTCTAGAAGAGGTTCCAGGATTGCTAGCACACCGACCGAATGTTTCCGAACAATGCGTTTAAACCTAGCCAAGGAATCATGGTTCCCAATACCGCGAACATTCCAGAAGAGAAAATTCGACATGACGAAACAAAAAGAAGAAAGATAAAGCAGACTACAACAAGCAAAAAAACCTAGCGAACTCAGACAAGATATAGTGAGTGTCGAGAAGATCTATCGACCTGCTCGGACGCCGCTATAGAGCGTGTACGGATGGTGCGAGGAGTAGAATGGACTCTGCGCACTCTGCGACGGAGAGGACGAGCAAAAGAAACCGCGGGCTCAACAGAAGCCATAGATGACTCCTCACAATCGGTCGATGATGACCGATAAGCCCCAGCAAACTCCGAACAAGAGTTCCTGGACAGACAATCAAGGCGCTCATTCAGAAGCACAATTTCTGCCTTACTCATCATCGGGATGGTAATGGACAGAGAGCATGAAGAGGAGGGAAAGGAGCACTCTGCTGAGCAGAATGCTGGAGATGAACGCGAAGGGACAGGAGGGGCAGAAACAGCAGAAGTAAAACGTAAGCAAAAGGGAAGGCGAATAAGGCGAACAGTGCACTGCCACCGGCTCTGATCTGAAACGGGGCAGATAGGTGCTGCTAAAGAGCGAAAGAATGATGAGGCCGGGATAACAGGATCTGATACCCCCGACTCAGCTAACTGCTGGGATAGAACACGGTAAAGGCGTACCGGAAGAGCGATACGGGGAAGACAGAAATAAAACCCAACATATGTAAGGGAGCTATCCAGATGCGTCCCATCTTGCTGTGGGAATCTTACCATAACGAGACTGTCACTAAAAGTACAGCCCCGTATCGAAGGTGAGATTCGCGCGGTGCACCAATCTGCGGAACGATGATAACGGAGCGCCGATGGCTGACAGTATACCCTACTGTCCGTATAGTGATCACCGACGATCACTATACGCACAGAGAAGAAAGTAGGATACCGCCCACGCCAGTCGCTCCCGGCCCACTGAGCAGATCGATGGCCCCGATAGAGTACAGTAAACACCGCCGAACGAAAAATCAAACAAGTCACTCGCAACACCAAAATGCAGTCGTAGTGACTCAAAACCAAGACCCAACAGAAAGTACCGGACGAAAAGTTCCAGACTAGGGACGAGAAAAGGACAACCACACTACTGAAAGCCAACAACACCGACGAGAGCCTAACGCTCGACAGAAAGCTACCAATCAAACATAAAGACGATAAGGCGAATAATTCACCACAGTGACCTGACACACTACCAGGCCCGGCATAGGCGGAAGTGTCAAGGAGCACACACCTAAGTGTGTCATGGCTCAAGAATACTAAATCGACAACAAAGGAAAACCCCCAACAGTCACAAGGTAACCCAGCAGTAACTACCACCAAAGAAAGCGAGCAAGAAAGACATACCTTCCAACAAAGCTCCTCAACTACGGCAAGACAAGGGGCAGCCGAGCCCTTATCTGCTGAATCGCCCAAAATCGAAACTGCAGACAAGTTCCCACCACCAACCATAGACCACTCATCAGAACCACTCTCGAGACCTGGAGAAAACCCACACACAACCGAAGCAGGCACCATCGGAAGGCACGGGGATGGAGACAAAGTGATCAAATCTTCATCTGCCAAGCCACCATTAACCTCACCAAAGCTGCAATCGACAGAGGAAGGGCTAGTAACCGCACAACCCAGAATTGATAAGCGAGGAGAGAAAGGAGCGGTGAACTCTCCCTTCTTCCTATACTCTAACTCATCCTCTAGGTTCAAACCCAACTGGCCACAGTCGAGACCAACATCAACGGAGCCAAAAGTAATAGCAGTCGACAAAGGATGCGACAAACCCAACGCCTCCCCATAAATCAATTTGGGGGCAAACTAGATCTGAAGATCCCTAAAAGCCAGATCATCAGATCTAAACGAAAGCTGGGATGACTTCACAAAGCAAGGCGTCAAAACCATGAACTGACCATCCACCAACAAGAACTTGTGACGAGCCAGAGCAGAGAAGGCCCCGGTGGAATAAACTTCAATGGCGACCGATCTATCGCTCGAGAAACAAACCGAGACCGGAGAAGGGACAATCGCAAGCAAGGCGTCAGCGACGACAGCGAAAGGAGGACATCGCCTTACAAAATCGCCCGTAAAAGCGAAAACCCCCAAATCCATATAATAACCCATAGCCTCTCGCGGAGAAGCAATACGAGAAGCAGAAATGTCGAAACGCAAGTAGGATGAGAAACAGGGGGGAGTAAGCGGAGTAGAGAAAAGAATTCAGGCAGCCATTAACGAGTGTAAGAAAATAAGACCGTTACAATGCTTTCGACCGGGGTTTGCTTACAAATCTCGGTTACGTACATTATCATGTGTTAGTTATTAGATGTGTTGATTGTGGATATTTTGAACTGTTATAGTATATATATGTTGAAATAAGCTTAGTAAATAATAAATGAAATCAGGGATGTATAGAACATTAAAAAATGTTATGAAAAACAAACTATAGCCTTTTAAAAATGCTATAGAAAAACAAGCATTATCGCAGCTATTTAAAAATGTTAATGAAAAATGAACTACGGCGTTTTAAAAATTCTATATATAATATAGGGTACCATAACACATTAAAAACTTTATGGAAGAACAGCTAAATAATTGCTTGAAAGTTAATTGTAGCCGTAATGAAAACTTTATAAATAGTATAATATGACAGAAAATAACACTATAAGAAATTACTTTCAGCGCTTTTAATGATACTATGTTATCTTCAAGACATATTATATCATGTCGTTTTACGGCGTTTATAAATTTTTTATTGTATTCTTTAATATCAATTATAGAACACTATTAAAGGATCTGAATACTGTAGTGTTAAGATACGATTTTGAAAATTCAATAAGCCTTAAATTTGACCATAATGTCACAATATCAGCTAACGTAACACGTAAACTTTAATATTTGAAACGTTCGATGTTGATTGTCGACCAAATTTACACATTCGAGTTGCACAACCGAATCAGAGTAGTCCCTAAAGTAAAACCTGGTTAATTAACTCATACATGTTATGAACTAATTAAACTAATTAACATAATGATATATTAATTGTACCGAGTGCTTATTGTAATTTTGATAGCCTTTACAAATTATTTAAGCATATATGTTTAATCGTTATATATTGGTTGTTTAATTTAAAATGCTTGTATTGATATTAAACAATGATTTAATATTAAGTAAAATAATAAAATTTTGTTTTAATTGTACAGGCTAGCCAAAATATGGAATGTGAAATTGACCATAATGAAAGGTGAGGTGGATGGATATTTGTAAGATATTATAATATCTAAAGAGGGAAAGGGAGGAGGGTCTTGAGGAAGAATATCTCCTTAAGGCTTAGTTGCTCTTATAAATATGACCACTTTCTCATTTACTTCCGTACACTAAATCTTTTCTCTCCAAAACCCTAATTCATAAGCGCTCTCCTAGGTTAAATAATTAAGACATTGCGACTCCTAATTATCGAAATCAAAGACTTATAGCAAGGGACTATTCAAGAAGGGGTTTTGGACCAACGGTCCCTATTCTCAAAGTCCATGCACAAAAAATCCCCACTCATAAATCCATGTATAATAGGTCCCTATTTTAGTATTTTTTACCAAACTATCCTCTTTCAGAAAATTGGCTTAGCATTGAAATCAGGGGCAAAAGTAGCATAAATTAGCCAAAAACTAAAAATAGGGACTTAATTAATTTTCATAAATTTTTCGGGAGGGACTTTTCTTCCATCATCTTTCAATTCTAGGGACTTGGCAGTCATTCCTTGATTCAAGAAGGTTGTGAGAAGCAAGCATGACAAAAGAGGTAATTTCCAATTAAATAATGCCTTAAAACTAATCGTATTATTTCAGCTAAATATATATAATATTAATATATGAATTTGTTTTAAGTAAATACATTCAATAAATATTTATATATGTATTTTTAAAGGCTCGAATTTTATAAAATACATATAAATTAATATTTGGCTCTCGATCATAGGTTAAATAGTATGTGATAATTTATTAAATAAATATATTATGATATAATATTATGTAAAACGTTATTTTGTATATTTTAGAATTTATTATAATTTTAAATGAATTCCTTTTTTTGAATATATTATCAAATTAATTAAATTAATTATATAATATATTATATTTGAAATATACAAGTATATATTCTTAGCTCTAATTTTTTATATATATCATGTATATATTAAAACGAAACTTATATAATATTGTCCGAGCTTTCAAGAACATCAAAGATTTTCAAAATCCGGTAAGAAATAAGAAAGTTATGCCCAAATTACAAACACTGTTTTAGCACAAAAAATATTTTTCAGGGCAGCGATTATGTCTGTTTAAAACCTGATTTGAACCTAGAAAACTTCAAAATCGGGAAAAGTGATTAAAACAAAAGTTCTTCCTTAGAGAATTTTCTTTCTTATCATTAAATACCATCTTCAATATATTCATAATTATTTAAACCTTTTAAATATTATGACATAAAATTATTTTACACTGCAATTCAAATTATCATATGCTATTTTTTTCTTAACATATAACAAAATAAACATTTAAAATTTGCAGTTTAACGCTTATATCATAACAACCATCATATAATAAATTAGCATATAAAAAAACAATCATTTCATAGCCTAATCCCTAGAGATAGATTTTGTGAGTGTTCAAATCTATTTTTAACATGTTTGTACAAAAATTTACTAATATAATTGTTATTTATGTATATACATATATTTGTTTTGATTCTGCAATCAAAATATAATATACAAATATTAACTGCATATACGAATATATGTTGATACGTATATACATATTAATGGCCAAAAATGAAAGATATTTTAATTAACATATTTTGTAATTTTATCATTCAAAATTTGAGATCAAATGGTAGTTTAAAAAAGTCAAAATTAACAAATACCTTTTAAAGGTTAACTTGCTAAAATAAGATAATACAATTGATTTAGAATTTTAATTATAAAATATAATATACAAAAAAAAGTTTTAAAATATAAATTATCTTGTATACTAGATGTTTTGTAAATAGGTAGTATATCGGGAAAGTCAAACGCTATATTTAGCATCTAATTTAAAACTTGACATACATACAGACAGATCTTTATTAGTTTACGCAAAAAAGTTATGTATGTATATAATATCCTTAATTTCTCTCATAAATATGTTAGTATATACATACATATAAAATTTATGTGCATGTATATTAATATATATATATATGTTTGTATATGCTTATATGTGTGTGTGTGTGTGTGCATGACACGAATATGCATATGAAAGACCACGCATATATATTTTATTATTATAATACTATATATATGCACATTAGTTATATATCCCCATAACTATATATATATATATATATATATATGCACATTAGTTATATATCCCCATAACTATATATATATATATATATATATGCACATTAGTTATATATCCCCATAACTACACACATATTACTTATATGTATTAGTATAGAAATTCTAGGTTAGGCACCTTATTTTATGTTATATACATAGATGAATATATGTACTTATCTATGTATATAATAATTTCAATGGAAAAAAACTAAAATAACATTAAATATGATTTAATGTAAAATATGATTATTTATATAGGTCCAATAAA
Source organism: Allium fistulosum (assembly GCA_030737815.1). Classification (NCBI taxonomy): domain Eukaryota; kingdom Viridiplantae; phylum Streptophyta; class Magnoliopsida; order Asparagales; family Amaryllidaceae; genus Allium; species Allium fistulosum. The sequence continues at coordinate 927,871,652 of CM060905.1, forward strand.
GACCTTTTCATGAAATTTGTTTTGGGATTTACCCATTTTACCCCCACTAAAGAGACCATATCCAACAGAGCTAAATCCAATTGTACCATTATTGCCATGTTCGATCAACATTTTGCAAAACTCTAGTTTTGATATTTGATCGATATATCATGATTTATATCATCGTCGTCTTTGTTCGTTGATGTCACCTCTACTTTCCCTATATAGTTGATGACCTTTGGCGGTAGCTGTGTGGATGATTACCGCCTTAAACATGCAATGCTCTGGTTGTGGTTGCACGTAATGATGTTGTTCATAGGGCGGTACACATAATAATGTGCATGAACAGTAATCAAAAATGGTATTTTTGTTCAAACAAAGTTGATTTTGAAAATTTATTAATTTGAAACAATTTTAAAAGTCAATTTGGACTGAAAATAACTCGACGGTGGAGTTGATTTGTCATCTTCACCTTAATCTCGCCGGTCTAATACACCTTGATTTGTCATCTTACCTATGAGCGATCCTATCTCCAACACAATGGTGGAGTTGCAAAGTCCATCATTAAGATATAATTTATTTCTATGGAGTGAGAAAGAATTTTTATGTCTAGAATAAGGCATCTACGTATGTCTATAGAAACATTGAGGGGTTTTGTAAAATATCGTATCCAAATCCACCATTCAAGGTATGACTCATTAAAAGTTAGATCTTATCCCACTTAATTAATTAAACCCATTTAATTAATTCATACCCACATATATTTTTTCTCGTCTTATTTTAAAACAATTTAAAACAATTGGCCATCAAAATACGATATATATATAATATTTAAATTATTATATTAGCCTAAAAATAATTAAATAAATATATAGCAATCATATATTTTATTAATTAATTTTAGGCCCTCTAATAGTAAATTAAAAAATAATAATTAATATAACTAATATATTAATTTCTAAATAATAATAATTTATATATGTTATAAATTATTTTAATAATTACTTTAGGTCGAAAACTGAGAGTTGAGATTGTGTGATTCCCATGAGTGAACTCAGCCCATAGTAAATTTAACAATTTAAATATATTTTTTGAAATGGTACTTTATATACAACATGTCACTGGGACAACATATCACATGTCAATAAACGTTCGAATCACGCTATGCAAAATTCGAACTTGTGACCTCTCCCACCAAAGCCGAATCACTTAACCACTTGGACAATTTAAATATTAAATCCCATGCATATTTTTCTAAAGCACACTAGTGGACACGAGTTTGGTTCCTTATAGATTACCAAGGTGAAGTCCAATTTCTTATCTTTTAAAGTGACATCCTTAAGCAACGATATATTGTACATGTTTTCTCTTCACCATCACTATATCACTTACTCGGTTAGAGGTCAAAACTATATTAATATCCATATTTGATTACAAAGTCCAACATTCCAACATTAGAGTACATGGTTCAATCTGATAACAATTATTGGTTAACTGATTTGCTTTGGCTAAAGACTTTGACTTTACGTTAACAACCAATTGCAGTGATACTACCCATCTATTCGAAGGAGACAAATCCTCTTTTGAATAGTGTTTCACTTCAAGTGATTCAACTTATACCTAACTATGGCCTTAACACAATCAGTTTTGTCACGTGATTGACCATAATCAAAGTATAGACAGTTAAGATTCACAATATTCTCAAGTCAAAAGACTATTTTTCATTATCGCGTGAGATCTTCTATTTGACTTTTAACTTATAAAAGACTCTCAGTGAGTCATTCTATAATTGTTCCAAACAAATACACATACGTGACCCCTTGGTTCCCCCAACGGTCATAAGTAATCCATCGTCTATTATATTGACAACATTACATTTACTTATCTCAATGGATATATCGATATCTCCTTCTTGATACATCTTGACTAGGAATGTTTAAAGATAAGTATTTATTTTATTTGATTAAATACTCATGGCTATGAACATACCCGTAAGTGCAATCGATTAAATACTTTTCCTACGGATTTCTAGTTGTATATGTTTGACGTATTTGGAACATTACTAATCCATCCGACATAACAATATATGTAATAGAAATAAAACAAAAGGCTTGCTTTATTTCGAATAAGATTCACTATAAGAATTTTATATAATCAAATTACATAATCACCCCTAAAGCAGACACTTAACTCTATCGATCTCCCACTTTCACTTGGGGCACTCATAACCATACTCTCGATCAGTTTCCTAAAAACCAAGAAATGGCCTTATTGAGTGGATCTGTCATATATTTATTTTGTATGTACTTTTCGATGATACTTCTTCGTAATCGATAAACTCTTTTATCGCATGGTAATTACAGAGAACATATCTTAACTACTTATTAATTGAACCGTCGATTTCTACTGCAGTCTATTTTGCATTTTTGTTATCACAATACATTATTGGATTTTCAATGGTGAGATCCATTTCTAGATTTCTTACGAATTTACACACATGTACTACTTTCATTGTGGAACTATTCAAGGCAGTGTACTTATACTTTGTAGTTGAATCTACCACAAGTTTTCGTTTGGAACATTTCCAACGCAAAGCCCCTTTATTAAGGGTAAACATGAATTTAAGATTGGCTTACTATATTTGATATCACTTATGAGGTTCTAATTCGAATACTCCTACATAAGGAGTTTGTTGTTTTGATTAACAATTCTCTAGTGTTTTTTAAACACTCAAGAATACTATAAACTACCATTTGGTGCTTTTAACTGGGATTTGATATTTGCTCACTACACCAAGTGCAAAAAGGAATTTTGATCTAATACAAAACACAACATATAGGATGATTCCTATCGCTGATGCGTAAGGAATCTATCTCATATGCTCCATATTAAAATTTTTAATAGTGTGTCTATGTATATCAATTGGGACAATTCTAACATCCTCTTGTATCGATTATAAAGGATGCCTATTTCAAATCTTTCATCAAGAAATAAACAACCAAGCTTTAATTATTTTAACATGGGTACATTATTACCAATTAATAGCATGTTGTTTACTTATAGTAGAAATGTTTTAGTACCTTTAATTGTCTTTCTTATTTACATATGATTCCTCTACATTTTGACTGAAGCTAGACTATTTGATTTCTCTTTCAAAATACTTGCCCAACCCTAGATGGTTGTTATTCTTAAAAAGTCCAAAAGCTTTGTTATCGCTCTCACTGACTTTGAGAACTTTGGCTACTGCATGCAAACAGTCTCCTCTAAATCATTATTTAGAAGTTCTTTTTCAATGTAAATGCACCAAAAATCAAGGTCGTGTTATGCGATAACTTGAGAGTAGAATCTGAATGGAGCTAACCATGTTGATTGAAAAAATGCTCTACTAATTTCAACATTTGAAATTGATTATCGCATTTCCCATCAACCTTGCTTTATAATTTCCAACTACATTAATCTACTTCTTGGAGACTCACTTGCGACTGATGGATCAAATCCTTTCGATACAATTAGCAAAATCAAATTTTGTTAATGCATCTGAAATACGTTTTGAATTTAAACCATCATGCCATATGGTAGAGTCTATACTCTTCATAGCTTATTGACAACAGAGGAGATTGTTATTATGAACAATCCATATTCTCAATATTGGTAATAAACTCGTTGTTTCTCTTCTATGTGTCGGAACCAGATCTCCTATTAGACATTCTAATGAGCAGTGTCTATTTGGGATGGGGTTAAATTTGTATCATTGTATAATCTGTTTTCACGTTAAAATCTTGGACCATATCCAAGTCCATCGCATTACCTCTAATTTCACTGGAAAGAAATTTCTTCGATGAGAAGGTGGTGTTTCTCGAAACAATAATTTGTTTCTCAATGTAATGGAATAGGCATTCAAAATATTTTATGAGCTACATATAGACTTATATAAAACATATTTAGTCTTGAGTTCATGAAACTTACATTCATAACATAGATTGGACAACCATATATCTTTAACTATTTAAGATGGGTTTCAACCCAATTCATATCTTAAATGGAACTATAGTCTCAATTTTAAATGAAACGAAATTCGCATGTGTGCTTACTCTTAAGTACATATCCTTATCAAAAAAACTAATTCAACTTCACTCATTATTAATTGTACTTCTTCCAATTGAGTCTGGATACTCCTTATTGATACATTATTATGTAGCATAAGGAGGAGTGACTTTCAGAGAGAATTGTATTCTCTTTTAGGTATTCTTGGAACTCATTTCCAAGACACTCACGTATTCAATCAAATCAAATTGTTTTAGCTCCTTCGCATGTTATATTTTGTACTTCCATTTTATATTCTATGAATTATTCATGGATATCTAACATATGTGTCAAATACAAATGTTCATATCTGAGGAATATCATCAGTGAATTTAACAAAGTAACTAGATCCACTTTCGGCATCATCAGACCTTGGACTGCATACATCTACATGTACCAATGCAATAAGTTCATTAACTCTATTATCGCTCCCATTGAATGGGTGCTTTGCCGTTAACTCTTTGAGATATAATTCACGATTAACATATGATTCCTAATCATATGATTAATGAATAATTTCTCAAAGATGTGGCTCAGTCCATGAATCCAAAAAATATTTTTTAAGTATTTTAGATTTTTGTATTATCTATAGCTGACACATCACTATTGTTACAAAAGTAGACACGATTTTTAAATACAGAAAATAGATTTATTTTATAATGAATATTTGTAATATTCATTTCAAAACAAAGCTACATCTATTTGGTATGCATGAAAGTAATTTTCAAAACTTGATATCACTCGAAAGTGTCATATAGTATGCTTGTATTATTTCCGTTGTTACAATAACAACATTTGAAATATAAAGCTTCATTCAATAACATACCATGGGATATTTATTTCATCTACTACAACTAATTTACAGTCGAATGTATTGGATCAAATATCTGGAACTTAAAAAAATAGATCTTATATAGAACAGTTTTCTATAAGAAAAATACATTTGGAATAGAAATTAAATTTCTTGTTCCTCATTAAACATCTATAAATATTAAAACAGTTACGTTTTCGATGTCTCTTCATAAAGTAGAGGTGACCATTCACTCACTTCATCCCAACCATTCCAATGTAACATCCACTCTCATACTTTCACTTTCTCTTTTAAATGGTCTAACCATTCGAAAGAGAAACCCTTTATTAAAATACTACACTGGATTTCTTTAAAGATAAATTCAGTCATTCTTAACATATTAAGAAGATTGAATAAGTAGCATTTAAGTAAACAGATCAAAACTGACATTTTGGTTATCGAATTCTTAGGTCTATCTACGGTCCTTGATCTAGTTTTATTCCAACACAACAAGATCTTCATCGTACTAAATAAGATTAAACATGTGATCTCACACTATGGTTTACTTGCTTATTTCGAATGAAATAGGTTTATCAAAATTTTATATATTGTGGATGTCAGTATTCACTATACAACTTTTGTATGTGATCAAATGTGGAAAAAAATATTTTTACTCTTGAATTATTTTAGAATTCAAACTCATATAAGATAGTACCTTAGGAAAATTTGTGTTTAAGTGACCAAGACACAATTTTTTTAATGGTTATATTATTTGTCTCTTACATGGGTATTGAAATAATATGCTAAAATATTAATTTATTGAAAAGTACAAAAAATTTCATTACCAATCTTTCATTGAATTTGTTCAGTATATATTAGTTAATAAATAGTTTTATTAATTACATTAACTATGAAAAATTATTATAGTAGATTATTAAAATATTACATGCGCTCTTATACTTATTAGAATGGTTTATTTTATTATTCTAATAATGACTCCCACTAGATTTGACATCTCTTAATACCCTAAATACGGTGCAGGAATATCATATATTCCTCCAGTGAGTGTTAGGATCCATTTGTCATATTACTACAATATTGTGGGTGCTTAATAAATTGTAATCCTCATAAATGGAAAATAACACGAGTAGTTATATCTCGTATATAACTCCTAACTATAGATTCTCTGCTCCAAATCATCTTTATATCCTTGAGGGTGTTCAACAAATCGTATAGATACTCAAAACAATCATTTCATGATTGCCTAAGAAATTTTTTGTAACATTTAAAGATACCCAATAAAGTTACAAAATGTTCTTACCGATCTAGGGAAAATATAAACATCGATATCATATATATTTCATATAGCTTGAGGGTGCTCAACAACCATAAATATGTATAATATGCTATTTACATCGTAAAGACAGAGAGCAACATTATTTCAAATTCAAAATCTCAAAATAATAGTAATGATTATTATTATCTATGAGGAATAATATGTATTCACGACCCTTAATAAAATCATTTGTCATATTATACACACTTACACACAAATATGAACATATTTATTTATTTAGTTCTTATAACTATTATGGGTTTTATTTCGATTTTAACTTCAAAATCGTATTTTATTTTATACACATTTTATAAGATTCTCTTATGTAATTATAACATTTATGTTATAATATTAGCATTATATTTATGTTTTTATTAACATAATTAACCATTAACAATTAATTATTATTAAAAATTTATTATAACCTTACACAAACTATAACATTCATAATTCATATTTAATTTAAAATTATTTGGAATTTATGTATTTATAACTTATATAATTTTAAATTCATAATAATTTCAAGTTTACTTATTTATAACTTTTATAAATTCAAATTTAAAAAATTTTAAATTTGTTCATTTATAACCTGTACAAATACAAATTTAAACAATTCTAAATTTTATTCATAACCTTTATAAATTTTAATTCTAATTCTAAACAATTTTCAATTAATTTGTTTATAATTTTTTTGAATACAAATTAAAAAAAATTATTCACAAACTTTTTATATTTAGAATTAAACCAATTTTAAATGCAATTTTTAAATATTTTTCATAATGACATAATGCGAGCATTGATACCATTGTTGAATAAGGTATCTCGAGTTACCGGATAAAAGAGGCAAATTTCAAATATTCTCCTTTTAATTCTTTATGCAATGGATCTTTTATAGTGTTATCATTAATAATTTCTTTGACATTAAATCATAATTAATGTTTTATTGGATGGTTTTATTTGAACTTTAATTTTAATAATAATATTATTATTGATAGCAAGAGCGAAACCTAATTTATGTAGATCACTCATTTTAATATCTCAGGAGATCGAACCCAAGGGCTCTAGAACCATAAGCTAAATCTTGCCACATGAGTTAGTGATCCTTGAAAATTTTAACTATATTATTATTATACTAACAATATTAATATGCTTTATGATGTATTATTTTTTTGAAGTATATTTAATAAGCTAATTCCAAAATAAATAAAATTTATGCAAAGGTAAATTTGATAATAAAAATAATTTTATATATAATGATATATATATATGTATATGTATTATAATTAATAATTGAATGGTAATAACTAATGAAACTATTTTAATAGAAATTTAAATAGAAATTTTAAATTCAATGTTTATTAAATCGATGGTAATAATTTAAACGTTTATAATTTGTCTTATTTAAAATATCAAATATTTGAATCAAATAAATAATGTATTAATTTATTAATTCTGATCAATAGTGTTAATTCATAAATACTTAATAACAGAATAGCATAAGTATCAACATCAAAATAACAATGTCGTATATAAGCTAATTATATAGCTTAATAATATTAGTGTGTCCATAATTAATGTCGCAAGTTGTATACAAAATGGAGTTTGTAAGAGAGAGTTATAGTAGTTTGAACGTTCATGGGTCATTTTTTAATTTATAAATTATTAGGGTTGAAAATAAAAATAACCTTTCTTTTTCCCAAAGCCTAGCCACCATCTCCTAAGTCTTCCCCAATTTATTCTAAGGCTATAGACCGTCGGAGTACAGAACACCACCATCATTAAAATCGACAAGTCGAGTTAGGTCCAATGATACCACTATTGCCATCTTTGGTCAACATTTTGCAAAACCCTAATTTTGTTATTTGAACTATCTACACTTTCAATATCAGTGTCATCTCTAGTCATTGATTTTCAACTACATTCCCTCTACAGTCGGCAACATTTGGTTGTAGCTATGTTAATGATTTTTTCCTTGAACATGAGTTGCACTAGCGGTGGTTGATGTGCACGATGATGTCGTGCGTAAAATGATATGCACAACAATGTGCATGAATAGAAACATATAAGTTTTTTGTTTAAACAATTTGATTTTGAAAACATATCAATTTGAAGCAATTTTAAAAATCAATTTAGATTGAAAATAACTTAAAAAATTGCCTTGGTAATCTCGCCGATTGAATACACCTTAACCCATTGTCTTCACCTATGGGAGATCCTATCTCTAACTCTCTGGTGGAGTTGCAAAGTCCACAAATTTATGTTGTGGAGAGAGAACAGATTTTTGTATGTAGAATGAGGCACCTAAATATATTTATAACAACACTAATAAGCTATGTAAATATCTTCCTCAAATCCACCATTCAATGTATGATCCATTTTATGCAAGATCTTATCTCGCTTGATTAATTAAACTCATTTAATTAACTCACACCCACATATATTTTGGCTTTCCCTATTTTTAAACAGTTTTAAAAAATTTGGCTTCCAAAATTGTACACATGCACACACACATACAGATATGTATGTATGTATGTTTATGTGTATATATCGGGAAATTCTATTTGGACATAATATGTAGACACAAAGGAAGACACCAGAGATCTTAACCATTAGATCTCCCCATTGAATTCCACCTTTTATAAAAAGGACAAAAAGATCCAACGGTCTAGATATATTGTGTCAGCAATTATGATTTATTTTTTGTCCAAATAGTTGACCCCATATACATATACGTATACGTACATACATACATACATACATACATACATAATAATACATATACATATGCATATGCATATGCATATGCATATGCATATGCATATGCATATACATATACATATATGCACGCACACATATATATTACTTATTATATTTAAATTTTTATATTTGCCCAAAAGATAATTAAATAAAATATAACAACTATATATTTTATAATTAATTTTAGGCCCTCTAATACTAATTAAAAAAATTGATTAATATAACCATTATGTTAATTTCTCCGTAATAATAATTTATAACTTTTATAAATTATTTTTGATCAAATACTGAGAGTTGCAGTAATGTGATGTCCAAGTGTGAACTCTATCATCAGTAATATTTAAACAATAAAATATTAAAACTTGTACAGGCTTTGTTGTAGCACAGTAGTGGACACAAGTACAATTGCTTATAGATTATCTAGGTGAAATCAAAATTTTCTTATCCTTTAAGATGACACCCTTAAACAACGATATATTTTGCATGTTTTATCTTTATTATCAGTATAACATGAGGACATCTAGGCTCGGTCAATTGTCAAAACTATATTAATATCCATAGTTAATTGTGAAGTCCAAAATTAGATTCCACGATATATTTCAATAACTGATTTGCTTCAGCCAAAAATTTTGACATTACATAGACTACCAATTATAGTTATACTGATCATCTATTCGTAGAAGTGGGAGATAAATCATTTATTGAATAGTATTTCACTTCAAGTGGTTCAACTTATACCCAACTATAGCTGCAACACTGTCAATGTTGAGTGTCACTGACAATAATCAAAGTATAGCTTAGACACTTAAGATTTATAGTATTCTCAAGTTAAAAGACTACTTCACATCATCACATTAGATCTTCTATTTTATTTTTGACCAATAAAAGACTCTCGGTGATTAGTTCCATAATTGTTTCAAACGAATACATGCATGTAACCCCTTGGTACCCCCAACGATCATAAGTGATTCAGTGTCCATCATATGGAGAGCGTTACATATACTAATCTCAATGGATATAGCGATATCCCATTCTAGATACATGACTAGGAATATTTAAGGAAAAATATTTATTTTATTCGATACAATCTCATGGTTACGAACACATTCATAACTACAATAGATTAAATATTTTTCCCAAGGATTTTCTACTAGTATATATTTAATGTACTTATAAAATTATTTACATACCATTATAATAATATATACAATAGAGACTAAAACCAAAAGCTTACTTTATTTCAAATAAGATTCGCTATAAGAGTTAAGTTATATAATCAAATTACATAATTTCCTTAGGGCACACCCTTAAATCTATCAAAATACACCTTAACCTGCTAGTTTCACCTATGTGAGGATGATTTCTAACTTAATGGTGGAGATACAAGGTCCACCATTAAGAGGTAATTTATTACGGAGAGATGAAACAAAATTTTGGGTATCCAGAATAGAGACTCGATAGATCTTTTTTTAACACAAGATGCTAAAAATATCTCCTTAGTATGTTTTCACCATCCAGACCTTATTTATTAATTTGGCTAAATAACTCAATTAAATACCAAGCCATTTAGTTATTATCTATATGTCCCTCTAATTATTAATCAACATTAATAATTTTAACTATAACAAAATATTTATTTTTTAATAAATATTATTTTTGGTCTACATATATGATTAAATAAGTATATAACAATGATATATTTAATTAATTAATTTTTTAGCACTCTAATAATATAAAAAAGTTAATTGATATAACAATTATATTAATCTCTTCATAATAATAATTTACAACTTTTACGAATTATCTCAATAAACCATTTTTGATCAAAAACTAAAAGTTTGGTTATGTGACTCCTAGGTGTGAACTCGGCCCTTAGTAATATTTAAATAATTATAATGTTAAAGCTTATAAGGACAGTGAATTACTCATTACTATTGGGGTACCACGGGGTTATATACATGTAGTTGTTTGGAACAATCACATAATGACTCATCGAGAGCCCTCCATAGGATAAAGTCAAATAAAAGATCTCACATAACGATGCACAATAGTCTTTTAACATGAGAATGTTTTGAATCTTAAGTGTCTAAAGTATACTTTGGTTATGGTCAATCACACAATAATGCGATCGCATAAAGGCCATGGTTTGGTATAAGTTATACAACTTGAAGTAAAACACTATCCAAGAGTGTATTCATCTCCTTCGATTAGAAGGTTAGTGTCACTGTAATTGATAGTCAATGTATTGTCAAAGCCTTTGGCTAAAGAAAATTGGTCAGTCGATCATTGTTACCGGATTGAACTATGTACTTTAATGTCGAACTTCATAATTAATTATGGTATTAAGAGAGTTTTGAATCAAGCTTTAGATATCTAAGTGATATTGTGATGACGAAGAGAAAATGTACATCATATATCTTCGCTTAAGGGTGTCGCTTTAAAATATAAGAAATTCCATTTTACCTAGATAATCTATGAGCAATGAACTCGTGTCTACTAATGTGCTTCAACAAAGTCCATACAAGCTTTAACATTTAAACTGTTTAAATATTACTAAGGGTCGAGTTCACAACTAGGAGTCACACTACCGCAACTCTCAGTATTTGACGAAAAATATTTTAGTGAAACAATTTATAAAAGATAAATTATTATCATAGAGAAATTAATATAATCATTACATTTATTAATAAATTATTACTTTAATATTGTTAGAGGGTTGAAAAATTAATTGATAAAATATATATTTGTTATATATTTATTTACTTATCTATATTAGTTGAAAATAATATTTGTTAGATAATAAATATTTTATATTAGTTGAAATTATTAGTATATATTAATAATTAACAAACCTAGCCAATTGATTCTAGCCGAATGGTTTATTACTTAACTTGGTTATTTAACCTAAATAATAAATAAATTATGGCCCATTGGAAATACACTAAGGATATATTTTTAGCATTTGATGTTGTAAATAGATACAGAGCCTCCATTTAAAGACACATAACTTCATTTTACCCCTTCAAATAAATTGTATTTTAATGGCGGGCTTTGCAACTCCAGCATTGAGTTAGAGGACTGTTCTCACTTCGATGAAACCGACAGTTCAAGTTATATTCAACCTATAGGATTATCGAGGAAATTTTTTAGATAGTTTTTAAGCTTAAGTAATCTTAAAAATATTCCAAATAATTTTAAAAAAAAGTTTGCACTGTGCATGCATATCCATGTGCTTATCATCACTATTGAGAACGATACACATCATTATCGTTGACTTCCAAAGGCCGGAGTCTTCAAAAGTGCTACCATTGACATCGTGCTTGCAAGAGCATCAAATCGATATCAATTTAGCAAGCTATTGTTGGTTGAGGGAATTCATCAAAGATGAGCTAATAAGAGCTTTGGGATATATGCATCAAGCTCGAAGTGTAGGGTATCATCAGATTCATCTTGCAGTCAGAAGCTTAGTGGCATTAGTCGGATGAGGTTCGGTCAACTTTGGCAACAAGAAAATTCTAATGGAAGAGGCTTGGTAGGGGCTAGAGTTTAATAAAGACAGATAAGCTAATTTTATTATAAAGCCCCTACTAATTATGAAATTACACTTTAGACCATAAATTGAGCATTCGTAACTTTTACAAATGAACTTCGTTTTATGCACAACCTATGTCAATTGGTTCGTACGTAAATTCTGAACAATTTAAATAATTTGATACCAAATATTTTAAATAGATTATACATGAAAAATTAAGATTTAGAATATTAATTTTATATAAATATTTATGTATTAACACCTTTTATAAATTGATATATTAGAATATAATTAGCTTCATTCGAATAGTTAACATTTGAATTTAAATGAATTATCAGTTATCCATATGTTAAACCATTTTATATGCATATGTAACTATAAATAAACATATTATATGCATATATATATAAAAACACAAACAGACATGTTTCACATATGTCGACATACATACCCTCTTATATATTAGACGCTAATATAACTTATATTATATGCGCATCCCTCGTTAGTTATTGAATATTTGATACCCATGATGTGATTAAATTATTATTATTACACTACAAAAAAATAGTGATTTCCGACAGCTCCGAGCTGTCACCGGCCGCCAGAAGCCGTCGGAAATGTCGTCGATATAAAGAACACGGCTTTCGTCCATTTCCGACGGAAATGACGATAGCTTTGCGACGGACTCCGATGGTTTTTTCGACGGTAGTTCCAACGTTTTTTCCGACGGTGCCGACGTCCACGTGGCTTAAAAGCACATCAGAAAACCGTTGGACACCGTCGGAAGCCGTCGGAATATTTCGACCTATAAGCCGTTGGAAATCTGGGTAACTTTTTTTTCAACAGCCCAACAACACATCAATATCAATATATATCACAACACATCAAAATCAATATATATATCAGATATATAAGCTAAAATCAATATCAATATCAATAATAATACAAAACTCAAACATTACCATCTCAAACTCAAACATTTTCAATTGATACAAAACAAACTATCCATCATCACCCAACTGCAATATCTACATCCAACATCAATGTACAATATATACATCCAATGTCAGACCCCACAAATCAATATCAAACACCACATGTCCACAAAGCCTCACCATCTCTCATTGTATATATACACAAGTGTCAAAAACAAGAACTGCAAAACGTATCTCATGACTCGTCATTGGCTCCGGAACCACCAGATGAGGGGAATGCTCTATGACGCTGAAGGAACTGGGCCAACTCGCAACAGTAGAAATGGGTGAATTTCAAAAAAAATACCATTTTTGGATCATTAATGGGCCTATGAAGTCTAAATGTTTTTAGATCTTATATAAATTTCTTTAAAATAAAATCAGTATTTTATTTTATACAATATTTTGTTTTATTAATTTGACTCTAAAACAATAAAGAAAGGGATATAAAAATAAGGTTTGAATATATCAAATATATTCATTCCTTAATTGTGTGACAGAATAGTTATCATAAGGCAAGTATGTTCAATTGATAACATGATGTATATGAATAAATCAGAATAAGTTTAAAGGCAATCACATAACAGACAAAAAGGAAAGAAATAAAAGAGGATAAAGATGAATGATTCATCTTCCCCTTTTTGACAAACTTGATTTATGCAACATTCAATTAGCAATCGACGAATCATTATGACATGAGATTAGGAATAGCCAACAATAATTCATTATATACACATATAAATTAAGATATTCAATTTTGTTCATTAAACATTATATCAAAAATTATTAGAATAAAAAGATCATACCTTCATTCCAAAGCCTTGAAATACACCTTGAAACATTGAATTTTTCCTCTAGATGTAGCCAATGAATCGTACCTTGAATGACGAATCAAATCTCCTAGATTCAGAAATCAACCTCCAAATGTTGCAAGGATCAAGAGGAATAAACCACTTTTCATAATTGATTTTATTTGTATTTGATTTTAGGAATAATTGAAGCCATGGAAGATCTCCTATTTTCAGCCATTAGAGAAGGAGAGAACCAGAAAAGTTACAGAAAGAAGAATGAAAAATGAGAAACTCAATTGTACGTACCTAATGAATTAGAGAATATGTTTTATTTGAAAGAAGGAAACATTTCCCATTCTTTAATTAAAACTTCTCTAATTAATTCTCTTGATTAACTTTCTCTTTTCACTCCTATTTCTTTACATGGTATGGCTGAAAATTACGTGCCATCAAATGACATAAGATTCCATAAATTAACACATGTAATTATCTTTTTATTTAATTACAATGATATCATATATTAATGCGCGCAAATATAACTTTTATAAATGCATTCAAATAATTACAAATAACTCCCAAGCATCAAATAAAATAAATAATAATTAATATTTCTCAAATACTAATTAATTTACAACTTTTTATAAATTAATTAAATCATGCGGTTTTTCGGAGAATTCACCATTATGGTTGTGCGACTCAAAGGTGTAAATTCAGTTAGCGATTAATATTGAACAATTCAAATATTAACGTTCACACGTCACTTAGTAGGTGATGTGACATTTTGGCCGAATTCATCGCTTACACATCTTTTGGTAAAATCCAATTTTACTTATTATAAGCGGTACCTAATAGCGACAATTATTTACACCGATTCTCTTCGTCAAAACTATATCATTTTGGATTTATGGAATTTGGTAATGGTCAAAATTCTAATATCATCCACATTCAACTTTATAGTCCAAACACAAAGTCTTTGGTTCAATAATAACAATTATTATTAACTGAAATGCTCTAGCTAGAGACTTTGACTTTGGGTTGACTTTAGTTGACCGTGATACTAACCTCATATAACTGAGGAGACAAATCCTCTCTTGAATAGTGTTTCACTTCTAATGCTTCCACTCGACCCAACTATAGTCGTTCGATGGACGTCGTGCCACAATTTAACTATAATCAAAGTAAAGCTTCCACATTGAAGATCAAAAGTATTCTCAAGTGATAAATTTGTTTCATATTCAGTATTCCACATCGATGCATCTTGACTAGGAACATTTAAAATGGTATATTTGTTTCATCATGATAAATTACTCACGGTTTCAACACTTTGTAACTACTATCACAAAACATACTATTTCTGGATTTTCTATTAAATATACTTTTAATTAAATTGATTAATTAATATAACCACATTATATCAAGTATATTATAGAAAGAAAATACCTTTATTTTAAACAAGATTGGTCAACGAGTTAGATATATGTAACAAATTACATAATTGCCCCTAAGGCATACCCCTAACTCTATCAATCTACCACTTGCACTTGGGATCAATTATGGAACCTTATTCCAACTTCTGCAATCGATTTTCTCAAAACCAATTGGGTCAATCCCTTTGTGAACGGGTATGCTATTATATTTTAATTATCTACTCTGTCAAATAACTCTCTCCGACGGTGATAAACTATTTTATCATGTGGAACAATTCGGAGTATGTCTCTCGACTTCTAGTGAGCTCTAAGTTCTATTATGAACCATATCACAATATTGTTATCATATAACAATGTTGTGAGATTCTCAACATTTGGAATCGGCTCAGTTATAAATTGTGCACTTATAATTTATATACATTATTTTTATTGCAGCAATATTCAAGGCGATGTACGTAGCCTTTTTTCATTGAATAAGCCACGGTATTTCATTTGGAACAATTCCAACTTAAAGATTCTTAACATGAATTTATTATCGACATACTACACTCAATACGACTTATGAAGTTTGAGTTCGAACACTCCTTCATAAGGAGTTTTTGTTTCTGTAAATAATTCTCTAGTATTTCATAAATACACGAGAACACTTCAAACAACCATTTAGTGATATCAATTTGAATTTGATATTTGCTTCATGTATCAAATACATAAGCAAATCATGATATCGTAGACAACACAACATATATGATAATTCCTTTTGCCAATGCAAAGGAATCAATCTTACATGTTCTGTATTAAACATTTTAATAAGGTGTCCTTGCATATCATTTGGGACATTCCCGACATCTTTTATACTTATAAAAGTCATCATTTATTAATGAGTATTAAAAAAACTAAGGCTAATTTTAACACAAGTACATCGTTAAAATCAAATCGTGTTGTTTACTTGTTGTTTAGAAATATCAATGTAGCTTTTAACGTTCTTTCTTATGAACACACGCTTCCTCTGCATTTTGATTAAAAATCAAACTATTTGATATTTTTATCAAAATACTTATTCAATCTTGATGCTTCTAACATGATACTTTCGTATGATTTCTTGGATCATATCTAAGGACTCACAAACTCAATATCGCTCCCACCGACTTTGAGATATTTTTGTTTAATATGTGTAAACAGCTTACTCTAAATTGTTGTTTAGAATTTTCTGTTTCAATACATATGTACCAAAACACTAGGACTTATCAAGCGATAATTTTATGAGTAAATCCAAATTGACTTGAACATGTTGAATATCGAATCTATTATGTTAATTTCAACAATTGAAATTTGCGATATTATTATTATCAACATTGCTTATTTAATTCCAACTGCATTAGTCTTACTCATAAAGACACAGTCGAGGTCGATGGATCAATTCCCTTCAATTACGACCACCCAAATCTATATTTTGATAGCGTACTTGGAATTCTTTCAGATTTGTGCATCATACCATATAGAGTCAACATTCTCAATGGTTTAGTTAAACAATCTAGGATTATATATTTTGGACATTAATAAGAAACTCATAGTTTCTCTTCGATGTGCAAGAATTCTTATTAGACATTCTAATGCTATGTGTTCGTTTAGGTTAGTTAATTTCATTTCATTTCATATAATCAATTCTATCCATGGATCGTATCCAATTCCATTTTACTACCAATAATTCCTCAAATAAATTTCTTCACAATGAAGTTGGTATATCTTGAAAAAACAATTGTTTCTCGGTGCAATAGAATAGGTATTCATAAATGTTTTATAAATTTCTTTATTTATAAAACTGATTTGGTTTTAGTTTACAAAAATTATCTTCGAAACATAAATATGTCATCCAATGACAGTCTTTTCAAAATCCTTTTGGGAGATTCATACAAGATTCCTCATGAACAATTATTACGTGCAATCTTTTGACTCGCACAACCTGCCAATTCCTTGGCCTAGGATATATTGGAGTTTCTTATAAACCCTTATCTTGTAAAATTTTATAAACTGTTATTCAGACAAAATAATATTAACCTTGTATAATACCCTTAGGTACATTACCTTATAGATAGAAACTAACTCAACTTCACTCACAATTAATTGTACATTGCTAACAAAGTGGTATTATGGTAATATCTGGAATAGAATAGAAAAGAATCTACTTATTGACCGGCTTTGGTCGAGAAACCGCGACATTTCTTGAACGGCCACAGCCTACATAGCTCGCCTCCTCTTTTCAAGGAAGTGAGTCTCAGACCATATGTAGTTCTCGGTCCATTTTTTACCTAGTTCTTGTACTTTTTAAGAATGAATTCCAGATTCGATTACTCAATATCAATGCATCATTACGTATCACATGGAGGAGTAATTTTAAGATTGAATCTTTATTCATTTTAGGTACATTCAGAACATTTTCCAATATACTCACTCATTCAATCAAATCATTTCTATCGCATGTTATCTTATTTACTTCTGTTTTATATACTATAAATTTACCATAGACATACTACAAGTGTATCAAATACACTATCTATGTCGAACGATAACTCATCGGTGAATATGACGAAATAACATGGAACCGTTTTGGTATTTATAGAATTATGATTGCATACATCTATATGTATCAATCCGAAGAGTTCATCAACTCTTATGATACTCCCACTAAATGAGTGCATAGCCTTTTATTATTTGAGATATAATTAACAAGTATCATATGATTCAAATTCATACAATAAAATTATTTCTCAAAACTACGGCTTAGTCTATAATTCCGAAACAACCATAAATAATATTAGATACTTTTGTATTTTCCAATGCATCACTTTTGTTATAAAAAAATACCACGTTATAGTTTTATTTCACGAAGAATATTCATAATATTCATATTGAAATATAGCTATGTCTATTTTTTTCAGTCGATACCGAAAAATAATCATTATTTCATAAATAATGTATGGTAAGTTTTACGGAAACAATTTTCGTACTATGATGTAATTAATAAGTGTTATATGGCATGCTCCCACTAGTTCCACCATTACTATAATAGCATACTAAATTCGGAGGTCCATCGTTCACTTAATACAATTTTTTTATTTCATACACTACAACTATTTACAGTGGAGAGTTCGTTGATCAAATATCTTGAGCTTAAAGAAATAAATCTCATAGAAAACAATTTTCTATATGAAAATACATTTCGGAATAGAAATCATATTTTGTATTCTAATAGTATCAATTATTATTACAATTCTCGTTTCCAATGTTTCTCTATGAAGTAGAAGTAACTATTCATTCTATTTATCCCAATTATACCTTAAATTACATCTATTCTTATGCCTTCGTTTTCCTTTCGAATGGTCGAACTATATAAAAGAAAACCTTACTACAATATCATAACAAACTCTTTACAAAAGCGCATTCGATTATCCATAACATTTAAGGATATAAAATATGTTGCACTTTACGTAAACCGATCAAAATGACATTTCAGCGGTCGAGTTCTTAGATCTATTTTGTAATTTTTGGTCTTATGTTACATTCACACAATATGATCCCTTTTGTAATCAATCAAGTTGAATACATGATCTCAAAGTATTATTTATTAGATTATTTCCAATGAACTATATTCATAAAAGTATACGTACATTACAAATTGTGACCGTTCACCATATAACATTTATAAATGATAGTATATAGATCAAATATCCATAGCCTTGTATTGCTTTTAGAGTTCGAAAATCATAGAGTGCAATACACGGTCTCAACCAAATAAGAACGTAAGTGACCATTTTACGAATGTATTAAGTAGTTGTAAAATTAGACACTTGCATGGGTATAGAAAACATTAATATGCAATAGGCATTTAATAGTGGGTATTATATTTCCATTTGTCAACTTTCAATTCAGTTCGATTGTATATGTTAATTGATAAACATTTTATCAATCATATTAAATGCACAAATTTATCATTGTAGATAATTATAACATTATTTAGCATATGTTCTTACAATATTAGAAAGGTTAAATGTTACCATTTCATTGTCCTAATAAGGCTCCCACTAGCCTTTTATATTTCTCCAAACCCTAAGATGAAATATAGAAGTCTTTCGAATTCACTAGTGGGTGTTAGGACTCGTCTATCTTGGTATTCTGGCCTTGAGTTTGCTCAACAAATTATAGCCCTAGAAACGATGGATAACTCCTTATCGGTTGTATAACATACAACTCCTAACCTATTTTTTCCTTGTCCTAATCTCATTTTTGTTGGAAACTGGAGTGTCTACAACACAATGTTGGATCTTAAGGCTATTCAGACACAAGAAGTGATGAAATGTGTATTAACTACTTACTTATGAATATAAAACTGTATTTACTCAAATTGCAAACAGAAAAAAGTAATTAGAGAATAAGTAAGTAATAAAGTAAAATGCAGTAATGTAAGTAACACCCAGATTTTTATACTGGTTTGGATTAACCAATCCTACATTCAGTCCCGAAATCTATCGTGTAGAATTCCACTATAATCGCTTGCTTTCCACGGGTGGCAAGGACACCTTTACAATCTTGGTTTCACGGGCTACAAGACACACCCTTTTGATTTTACAGGCTACAAGAACACCTTCTCCTTATCACCAACAACAAACTATGGCAGGTAGTCGTATCTTCAATACAGATTCTTATAGATTCGGTACAATAATCCTATAGACCTCCAATGGCAATATATCTTTGAATTCTTTGAGGAATAGGATGAAATCAGAGAGAGAATGATGTGAATTCAAGTAAAACTCTATGATATTGTGTGGTTTGCAAATCGGTGAAGAATTGGAGTGAAATAGTATTAATTTGCAAGGAGATTGGAAGAGTATGCAAAGGATTTGTTTTGCAAATGTTTGGAGAAGAAGGAGTGGAAGAAAATGAAAATTCTTGATGAGAAAATTCGTTTACAAAGGCCATTATATAGTGGTTTAACAGACGTGTCTTTTGGTGAAGAGGTGGAGGGAAATGTCTCTTCATTTAAAATTTGAAATTCTGAAAAACGACTAGAATGCCGACATCCTAGGTACCCCCATGTCGACATGGGTGTGTTGCAAAATGAACAGCAACACTAATAAGTGTTGCAAATTTTCAGCATTTCAAATTACCTTATATTTGTGGATTTTTGTGATTCGGTTGAGGTCAATGATTGATGATCTTCAAGTGTAATTGCCATGAGATCTTTAACAAGATATTCTAAGGTTCAACCAACTCCTCATCTCTTCAAACACCTTTATCATTCAGCATTCTTCTCTAATTGGGTTTTGTTCTTCAATTGCTCTGATTAACCTTCTTCTATAATTCATTTGCTTCCACTGTATTCTTGTTTATCTCTGTAAATATCTCCATAATATATCTGATATGATTGCATAACTCGGAAATACGTTAGTAGTAATATTTATGTGGTTTTTGTCATCAAAATCAATACATAGGGTATTAACAATCTCCCACTTTTTGATGATAACAACCATATAAATATTTGAGAGATAAAATATAATACTTTTATATTTGACTCCCCCTAACTCTATGCACTCCCCCTATCATTTTGCCTAGTATATTTATACCTTTTCTCCCCCTTTGTCATCAACAAAAAGGGCAAAAAAGAGTCGCTTAAATCACTGCTAGACAGTATGTAGAGTTTGTATATAGATATAAATGCATATAAATAAAACAGATGAGGGGAAACCAAATCAATTCAAAACATGAAATAAACTTATCAAATAATAAGATGAGTTTTAGAGTTACCTACTTTACCGATGCCAATAACAAATCCTTTTCATATTTATCCAAAGTTCAATAGATTTCTTGTCATATGCTTTGAGCATCCGCTATCTGGTATACATTGTTTGGTACCTGAAAAATTATAAAATATGCACACTGGTACCCTTTTTATTTGGGGTCCATAGGGTTAAGTTTTGGGATGCCAAACCCATGAAGAGTTTGAATGTCCTTCCAAAATATAATCATTAGATGAATGAGCCTTATTAATAAAATTATCAATATATTTTTCTTTTTCAATATCATCTAACCTTTTTGGAACCCATAAATTAATGAACCTATTTGGAGGTTTTAACTTTAATTTCCTATGTTTTGGTTAGAACTTGGTAGCCTTAACAAACTTAGTACTTTTAGTACTATTTTTCTTTGATTTAGCCTTAGGGGTGTATCCAAGTCCATGTTTATTCATAGTGTGTTTAGATGCAGATAATAATTTTTTAAGATTATCCTTCCCTTTGTTAAATTTATCAATATCAGTTTTCATTTTGTCAAAATCCTTATTGTGGTTAAGAATAACATTGTTCAGAGATATTATTTTATCATTCAGATCAGTGATCTCTAACTTCATTGAAAGATTTTCTGATTTTAAGGATTCATTCACTTTTTAGTTTTTCAAAACTTCCAAGTGTCAAGTCCTTTTCATTATTATACCCATTAAGTCTTTCAATTTCATCTTCTAGGCATTGTTTTTTTCAGTTAACCTTTCATTAAATATTTTTAATCTATCTGTCTCTGCCAAAATATTGTTGTACTCTTTCCTAAGTATATTATATCCCCGATGCATATCATTCAAAACATTAGTAATTTTTTTATTAAAATTCCATACCTGGTCATCCTTTGCCATGAAGCACATGTTGGCATTTTCTGTTTCTGAATTACTATCACTTGATGATGTATCTGAATCATCCCATTTTGCATTGAATGCTTGTTTCCTCTCCTTATTGAAAGTGTTTGAAAAGTACTTTAATTTCTTCAGGTTGGGACGGTCTCTTTTCAAATGACCGGGTTTATCACATTCGAAACACTTAACAACATTTCCATTTCTACAATTATTGTTGTTAGTTTTTCGAAGTTTGTTTGTTATCTAATACTTCAAGAATTTCTTCAACTTCTTGGTCATAATCTCGATATCATCATCAACAACATCATCAGCTGGTTCATCGTTGTCGATCATAGCATTGAGTGCTAGTGATTTCTTCTCATTTGCCTGATTCTCTTTTCTAATCTGCAACTTTACTTCATAAGACATTAGGTTACCAATTAAATCTTCTATTTTCATAGTTCTAATATCATTGGCTTCTTCGATTTCCAGAGTCTTCTGATCCCATTCACTAAGAAGTGAATTCAAGATCTTTCTGACTTGGTCTACTTCAGTAAATTTCTTTCCTAATGATATTAAGGCATGTACTATATCTTGAAATCTAGAATACATATCAGAAATAGACTCATTTGGTTTCATTTGAAAGAGATGAAATTGGTTAGTTAGCATAAATATCTTTGCTTGTTTTACTTTATAGGTGCCTTCATGTGTGACTTACAGTGTTCTCGAAATTTCATATGTAGAATTACAAATAGACACTCGATTAAATTCATTTCTATCTAAGGAGCAAAATAAAATGTTCATGGCCTTAGAGTTATTAAGTGCTTGTGTCTTTTGTTCTAGTATCCATTTTGAATATTCAGTTTGAGGCTCTATGTACTCTATTTGGGTAATGTTTCAAATATCCAAACCATTAGACTGCAAATAACATTTCATCCTACAAGCCCAATATGCATAACTACTGCCATCAAATAGAGGGGGTCTAGGGGTAGATTGCCCTTCTACAAAAGTGTTAAAAAATGTGTTACTAGTGCCATTAGCCATTTGTACTTTTCAAAAAACCAAGTTATTAAATTTTGAAAACCAATGCTCTAATACCAAATGTTGGAAACTGAAGTGTCTATAACACAATGTTGGATCTTAAGGCTATTCAGACACTAGAAGTGATGAAATGTGTATTAACTACTTACTTATGAATATAAAACTGTAATTACTCAAATTTAAAACATAAAGAAGTAATCGGAGAATAAGTAAGTAATAAAGTAAAATGCAGTAATGTAAATAACATCCGGATTTTTATACTGGTTCGGATTAACCAATCCTACATCCAGTCCTGCACTCTATCGTGCAGAATTCCACTATAATCGCTTGCTTTCCACAGGTGGCAAGGACACCTTTACAATCTTGGTTTCACGGGCTACAAGACACACCCTCTTGATTTTACAGGCTACAAGAACACCTTCTCCTTATCACCAACAACATACTATGGCAAGTAATCGTATCTTCAATACAGATTCTTGTAGATTCGGTACAATGATCCTACAGACCTCCAATGGCAATATATCTTTGAATTCTTTGAGGAATAGGATGAAATTAGAGAGAGAATGATGTGAATTCAAGTACAACTCTCTGATATTGTGTGGTTTGCAAATCAGTGAAGAATTGGAGTGAAATAGTATCGATTTGCAAGGAGATTGAAAGAGTATGCAATGGATTTCTTTTGCAAATGTTTGGAGAAGGAGCACTACGCCATAAATGGCCTTCTGCAACACAAAAAAAATGTTGGCTCAGGCCCGAAAAATGTTGCCATAGGTCTATGGCAACACTTTTAGGGTGATGCAATTTTTGCCGTTGCCTTAGACCCAAAGGCAAAATTTTGACTATCTAAGGCAACATAAGTAATATTGTTGCAATAGAACCCTATTTGGGTCTATGGCAACACCCATAGGTATCTGTAGCAACATTCCAAAATGTTGCTATAGATATTAACTTTCTGAATTTGTGGGGCCCACAATGTAGAGCATATTTGATTTTTTAATAAAAATAAATATTTATTTAATAAAATGCTATTGCACAGAATTTAATATTTAAACAGTAATTTATTTAAATAAATATTTTATTTCAACATTTGAAATAGTACAAATTCCTGACTCCACTATTTTACAATTCAATGATATATAACACTAATATTCACATATACAGATATTCCTCACTACATCACTCAGTTCACTCATTACATATGCAGTTTCAATTTATACAGACACCGACACTGACAAATATATGGCGAGCTGAGTGCCGAGCCGAAGGCGAGCCGTGTGCCGAGCCGAAGGCGAGCCGAGAAGCGGGTCCAGGCGCAGCGCCGGCGGGGGTCCGGGGCACCGCAGTCCGATTTCGGAAGATCGAGCCTTCTTTGAAACGACGTAAAATGATGCACCACACATACTTCTAAACCACCAGCCTCCTTCCTCTAATTGCCTCACCAACAAACTATTTCAGTTGCCAAATTCGACTTCAGGTTGCCAAATCGCCTAATCACAGTCGCTGATTACCCATTCCGACAACCCAAACATCATCAAACTTTCACACTGCAAATTCACAACAAAACCAAGCACCACCCTTGGCTGATAGCAAACAACATTGCTTCTCACTGCAAGCTATATATCTACAGATTTGGACCATCAACTCTAAGCAGACTGCTTCGCCTTTCATCAACAAGAGAATCAAAGGTCAGTTCGTACAAATTAGCCTACAAAAGAAAAACCAAACTCGTTTACTCAAGCATTAAAATTCATACAAATTCAATTCAATTCAATTACAATTCATACCCATCATCACTTCACTGACCGCATCCAAACTGGAACAACCATAGCCCGCTACATCACTTCACCGACCGCATCCAGACACTACGCCAAATGTTTGTGGTGCAGATAAGTGGTTTTACAACAGTAGAAAGCTTATATATACATGATATGTCATTTTTCGAACATGAAAGAACAAAATGCAGTGAAAATTTTGAAGTATATCAATGTGAAACTACAGGAAACCGGAAATTTTGAAAACAGTACCATTCACACAAAGTATCGAACACTTTTAGTGCATTACAAAATAGCTCTTCCAGTCATTCTCTATTCTATCTTCAAGGTGCAATATGGAAGACCACTCCAATCCAAATTCAACAATAGACCTCAAAATACATGAAGCAAGATGAAATTTTGAAACTTACCATTCAGATACAGAAAATGCATAAATCCACAGTATCAAATATCACAAAATGAAAAAAAAGGTCAAAACAAACCGAAAATTAGACAGCCTGCTCTTCATTGGACTGCAGTGGTATCTCAAGCAACTCAAGAGGCACAGTGTCGACGCTCTTAGGTGTGTTCCTGGCAGCAACAGGAACAGCAAGAAAAGTCTTGGTCTTGCTTATCGGCCTAATCTTTTCAAGCCCCACGTAATCTCCGACTTTAAATTTATTATCAGGATCGTGTGCTTGGTACCTCTTCTTGATTTGAACTCTTCTCTTGTACTTCGGGTGTGGAGCTAAACGAACTACTTCAACTGCCAATTGAATAGAAAACGAAGTTGTGTCCTCTGAATACTGGAGTGGAAGATTGAATAGAAATGTAATAGCATCAGATTGCCTCTTTTAGGGATTAGGGATTAGGGATTTGGAAATTGGGGGTGAGAACGAAAATGATATGAAAAGTAAAGAGGGAAAACGAAAATTTGGGGCAAATTGTAACGGTGATCCAGTTTAACAATCAGATTAAATGTAGACCGTTGGATCGTATTCACGCGGATTGCTAATTTTATTAATTTTTTAATTTGAATACATCTATAGCAACACTATATAAAAATGTTGCACCGTGTTACACTTGTTTAGCTAGAGCAACACATTTTTATGGCTAAGGTAACACCATAAATACAATGTTGCAGTAGGACCAAAATTTTATATCTATCGCAACATTTTAGCTGGCAACACCTTGCAAAAATGTTGCAGAAGGCCATTTATGGCGTAGTGGAGTATGAGAAAATGAGAATCCTTGATGATAAAATTCGGTTTCAGAGGCCTTTATACAGTGGTTGATGAGACGTGTCTTTTGGTGAAGAGGTGGAGGGAAATGTCTCTTCATTTAAAATTTGAAATTCTGAAAAACGACTAGAATGTCGACATCCTAGGTACCCCCATGTCGACATGGGTGTGTTGCGAAATGAACAGCAACACTAATAAGTGTTGCAAATTTTCAGCATTTCAAATTACCTTATATTTGTGGATTTTTGTGATTTAGTTGAGATCAATGATTGATGATCTTCAGGTATAATTGCCATGAGATCTTTAACAAGATATTCCAAGGTTCAACCAATTCCTCATCACTTCAAACACCTTTATCCTTCAGCATTCTTCTCTAATTAGGTTTTGTTCTTCAATTGCTCTGATTAACCTTCTTCTATAATTCATTTGCTTCCACTGTATTCTTGTTTATCTCTGTAAATGTCTCCATAATATATCTGATATGACTGCATAACTCAGAGATACGTTAGTAGTGATATTTATGTGGTTGTTGTCATCAAAATCAACACCTACCACATCGTGACGGCCTAAGTATAGTATATGTACCTTGAGTTTGCTAAATAAATATATATTGTTATTTTACCTCGTCTATTCAATATATTAATAATACTACACATAACATCCCTAGCTTGAGTTTGCTCAACAACTAAGGAGTATGCAAGTAATTTATTAATATATATAGTAGAGAACAACATTATATTAAAGATTCATAATCTTCAGTATATTATATTGAGTAATATCGACTTATGGAATAATGTATTTCTTATGCAATACCCTCGCGATTCAACTGTTAGACACATCAGAAATCACAGTATGCATACATTTACGTATGTATTTATTCCTTAAGTCTATCTGGGTTTCTTTAATGTTTCACCTTTAGTTTATACACTCATATTATATAAGTTTCATTATTATATATCTTTTATATTTTAATTAACTCATACAATAATCATATGTATAACATTCTATTAATTAAATATTATTTAATTAATTAACTCTTTAGTTAATTTTAAATTAGTATTCTAATACAACTTTTATATTGGACATGTCTATTATAACCTTTATAGTGTATACTATAACCGTTATAGTATAACACATATATCTTATATATGCGTATTTTATTATTTAAATAATTAACCTTTAATTAATTTATTTGATTAAACTATTTTAATTGAATTATATCAATTTCAAAATTTATCTTACATACATGTATACTTATGTTATCTTAACACTTTAAAATAGCATAACATATATTAACATATATAATACATGCATATAAGTATTACTTAATGAACTCATTTAATTAATTAATTTTATTAGTCTTATTAATAAATTTTAATTTTTGAAATTAATAATTAAATAGTTTCAAACATTTTCAAATTTTCATTATCTTTTCAAACATTTTGAAAAATTATGTTATATTATAACTTTTTATAATAAACATGTTTTTATTTTAAATTTAACTTTTAAATTTAAAATCTTGTCTCAATTTTCAAATTTATTTTGAAAATTAGTCCAAGGCCCACTTTATATTGGGCCTTTTCTATCAGGGGCAACCTTTGGGCTCACTTCACCTTTCAGGCCAAGCAGGTAACCAGGTAGGACATGGTACTTGATTACCCAATTCCAATCCTAGACATCACTTTTCTAGGTACCGTACTAAGTGCGCAAGCTTAATTAGTTAATCCTAATATGACTAATTTAGACCGCATAGTTTATTGGGCTCTGGTACCATTGAAGGAACTGGGCCAGCCCGCAGCTATAGAAATGTGTGAATTTCAACGATTTTACCATTTTTGGATCATTAATGGGCCTATGAAGTCTAAATGTATTTAGATCTGTGTAGTTAATGCCCCGCTATTACCCCGCTATAACCCCGCTATATCTCATAGTGGATTTCTACCGCTACGATATTTCCATATAGCCCCAAAATATAGCCTTTCCGCTTTAAGCCCCGCTATTTCCGCTATATCCCGTTATTCCCGCTATATTCCGCTATTTCCGCTATATCTTCTTTAATAGAATGAACTGAAAAATTGCATTTATACATTATAAAAATTATGAAACTGATTTATTTGATTTAATTTTTAATATATTTTCAGAATGAAAATACTCTAATATTCTACTAAATTCAATTATGTTATATAACAGTATTACGTTTATTTAAAGTATATTCACACATGTTTTTATTTAAAATTATTTATGTATTAATTATAATTCATTTGAATGATATTTTTTTCATTTAATTATCTGTAAAACATTAAGTACGAGTTTTATATGCTATTTTAGAGTCATCCGCTATATCCCGCTATATCCTCGCTATATCCCCGCTATGATTTTTTGCACCTCCACCGCTTTGAATCTGCCGAGCGCTTTAACTGCACAGATTTAGATCTTATCTAAATTTCTTTTACATAAAATCAGTATTTTATTTAATACCATATTTTGTTCTATTAATTTGATTCTAAAAAAATAAATAATGGTATATAAAAATAATGTTTGAATATACCAAATATATTTATTCCTTAATTTTGTGACAGAATAGTTAAACATAAGGCAAGTATGATCAATTGATAACATGATGTATATGAATAAATAAGAATAAGTTTAAAGGTAATCACATAAGGGACAAAAAGGAAAGAAATAAAAGATGTCAAAGATGAATAATTCATCTTCCCCTTTTTGACACACTTGATTTATGCAACATTCAACTAGCAATCAATGAATCATTATGACACAAGATTAGGAATAACCAACAATAATTCATATGCATAAACTACTACCTCATTTAAAATTATTTGATATTAATAAAGCATCTAAACTATACAATTTGAAATATAAATATTAAGTTTTATATGTACATATATATATATATAATTATTTATATATAAAGATTAACCTAAAACTTCTTAATTAATCAAAATAAACCATATAACATTTAAATTTTCTGATGTATTTATGAACTTGTATAAACTTAAATTAGTTAACAAAAAATATATGTATACGATTAAATCAAGAGATTCAACCTATATGAATTTTTTTTACAAAAGTGAAACATACTAAACTGAGAAATATATTAACAATCCTTTGAATACTTAAAAAGTATTAGTCATGTCAAATAGGGTAACAAATTTATAAGTTTATTGTAATCAATTTATTATTAAAACATCCTTTAATCATCTGTGGGTTTCAATTACAATAAAATGCAGATAATAAGAACAAATAAACTTTCAAATATAAAGAGATTTGACCTATCTGAATAATTTTTTTTAAACAAAAGTGAAACACACTAAACTGAGCAATATATTAACAATCCTTTGAATACTTAAAGAAAGATATTAGTCATGTCAAATAGGGTAACAAATTTATAGATTTATTGTAATCAATTTATTATCCAATCATCCTTTAATCATGTGTGGATTTTAATTACAATAAGATGCAGACAGTAAGAACAAATAAACTTTCAAATATAAGGAGATTCAACCTATATGAATAAATAATTGTAAAACAAAAGGTGATACATACTGAACTAAGCAATATGTTAAAATCCTTTGAATAGTTAAAAAGGATAATTATGATGTCAATTAGGGTACGAATTTAGAAATTAATTATAATCAATTTATTATCAAAACATTATTTAATCATATGTAAGTTTCTATTACAGCAAAAATGCAAACAATAATAACATATAAACATTTAAATCAAAATAATTACATTTTGATTTGAATATTTAAACATAGTCTAAAATTAAAATATTGTCTAATCATATACAAGTTTTAGTTTTGATTTATCAAAATAAAAAAACCAATCAATTTTTATAATAAACAATTTGAAATACATAAACAATTTTCAAATGAAATGAGACAATTTTATACACATATAAATTAAGATATTCAATTTTTTTCATTAAAACATTACATCAAAATTATTAGAATAAAAAGATCATACCTTCATTCCAAAGCCTTGAAATACACCTTGAAACGTTGAATTTTTCCTCTAGATGTAGCCAATGAATCGTACCTTGAATGATGAATCAAATCTCCTAGATTCAGAATTCAACCTCCAAATGTTGCAAGGATCAAGAGGAATAAACCACTTTTCATAATTGATTTTATTTGTATTTGATTTTAGGAATAATTGAAGCCATGGAAGATCTCCTATTTTTAGCCATTAGAGAAGGAGAGAACCAGAAAAGTTATAGAAAGAAGAATGAAAAATGAGAAACT
This sequence comes from Allium fistulosum, assembly GCA_030737815.1. NCBI lineage: Eukaryota > Viridiplantae > Streptophyta > Magnoliopsida > Asparagales > Amaryllidaceae > Allium > Allium fistulosum. The sequence continues at coordinate 927,902,271 of CM060905.1, forward strand.
CAATTGTACGTACATAATGAATTAGAGAATATGTTTTATTTGAAAGAAGGAAACATTTCCCATTCTTTAATTAAAAATTCTCTAATTAATTCTCTTGATTAACCTTTTCTTTTCACTCCTATTCCTTTACATGGTATGGCTAAAAATTATGTGCCATCAAATGACATAAGATCCCATAAATTAACGCATGTAATTATCTTTTTATTTAACTACAATGATATCATATATCAATGCGCACAAATATAACTTTTATAAAGGCATTCAAATAATTACAAATAACTCCCAAACATCAAATAAAATAAATAATAATTAATATTTCTCAAATATTGATTAATTTAATTAATTTACAATTTTTTATAAATTAATTAAATCATGTGGTTTTTCGGACAACTCATATTTACGGTTGTGAAACTCAAAGGTGTAAATTCAGTCAGCGATTAATATTGAACAATTCAAATATTAACGTTCACACGTTACTTAACAGGTGGTATGACATTTTGACTGAATTCATCGCTTACACATCTTTTGGTAAAATCTAATTTTACTTATTATAAGCGGTACCTAATAGTGACAATTATTTACACCAATCCTCTTCGTCAAAACAATATGACGTTGGATTTTTGGAATTTGGTAATGGTCAAAACTCCAATATAATCCACATTCAACTTTATAGTCCAAACACAAAGTCTTTGGTTCAATAATAACAATTATTATTAACCAAAATGCTCTGGGCAGAGACTTTGACTTTGAGTTGACTTTAGGTTACCGTGATACTAACCTCATATAACCTAGGAGACGAATCCTCTCTCGAATAGTGTTTCACTTCCAATGCTTCCACTCGACCCAACTATATTCGTTCGATGGACGTCATGCCATGATTTAACTATAATCAAAGCATAACTTCGACATTGAAGATCAACGGTATTCTCAAGTCGAGAGAACCGTGTAAATTAGTCACATCGATATTCTTTGCATGACCTTAGTTATATTAACTAACAAAAAACTATATAGTGAGTCATTCCATAGTTATCCAATACCTATCAGTACGTAACCCCTTGGTGCCTCCAACGGTCATGTGTAATACACTGTCTAATATTTGGAGAGCGTTACGTACTCTAGTCTCAACGGATACATCGATATCCAGTCTCGATGCATATTGACTAGGAACATTTAAAATGGTATATTTGTTTCATCGTGATAAATTACTCACGGTTACAACACTTCGTAACTACTATCACAAAAAATACCATTTGTGGATTTTCTATTAAATATACTTTTAATTAAATTGATTAATTAATATAACCACATTATATCAAGTATATAATAGAAAGAAAATACCTTTATTTTGAACAAGATTGGTCAACGAGTTAGATATATATAACAAATTACATAATTGCCCCTAGGGCATACCCTTAGCTCTATCAGACGCTCTATATACTCGGCCAAACGCTGGTTAGGTTGCTCCATTTGCGCTACTCAGAGATGGTCCTGCTCTTACAGCTATGCAATCTTCTATCGAAGCTCATTAATCTCAGTGTTGTCATGAGCCTTTTGATAGGCCTTTGTGAGGCCCGAGCCTACAAAACAAGTCGAAATATGTTTAAGTTATTGCGTAACTTTTATAAAAATTAAGCAATTTTTGCAACTTAGTTAATTTATAAATTACCGATTGATTTTCGTAGCCATAACGCCTATTTCTCTATGTCGGGTCCATAACAGAGTCGAAGATAGCGTTCTCCTCATCAGTGGTCAATTGCTCCCATCCCGAATGCTCAAGCATCTATGCACATGCTTGCATAAATTTTTCCTGCAACGTAAAATTAAATACAAGTAAATATTACGTGACATTATTATAATACTTTATAACTAATTAATTAAAATGATCATTATTAATAACTTATAACTTAAAGTATACTTACATGTGCGGCGTATGCTTTATCATCCTCATGCAGGCATACGTCATCGATCCCTCGTCATCGGTCTGCTTGACGGCATGAGTATGCGTAAATATGTCCATATACGAGACATGAGCCCCACGCATTCTTTCCTGCAATAATTGGTGTATATTATTGTTGTTCATACAAATTTATACAAAAAATGTAATAACTGTTCATAATTGCAATTAATCAATTGAGCACGTCCTCATGATGATGCTGAAATGATTACAAGCCACCACAGTGTGTGGTTAGATTTTTCTGCCTATTCGTCAAGTTCCTGTCTGACTCCGCCTACAAATTAAAAATTAAGATTATATTTTACAGGTGTAAATTATGTATTCTCTACTAAACAAATTAAGGTGACATCTAATAGACTTACCCTGCATTCATCGTTACTCCACCATGCAACCCAAGCATCACATACGTTGGCGCCCATCCAGTTTGGCTTCTTCTCGGGTTTTCTGATGGTAGACATCGTATCCTGTAATTATTTGAAACTTTGGAGTTCCAGTGGTGCTAGCAAAGAGCAACATCCTCCTCTTGTAGGTCTACCGCACCCTGTATATATGTTGAAAAAATATAAGTTATACATTTATACTTAGTCAGCAAATTGTAAAGTGATTATATATAATGATATATAATTTTACACTTACCAAGAAGTCCTACCAGATGCTCTCCCGGACATGATCTGGGATCCTACTCCATTTTGGCCAGCATGCAGTCATACGGCCTATGTATGCTTGCCTAGATATGCTAAGCACAATATTTGAAGGCTCAAGATCAAAACCCCTACATTAAATGTGATACAGACAAATCATGACTAATATATCATACAAAATATTTATAATGCTGAAGTAAATTTAATACTTACGAGCCATCTGCTTTCGGTAGCAATCTAACTACCGTATATGGTGCCTCCTATGATGGGCTGCTGCCATCACCTCCACTGCGAATGGTCCCTCTCTGAGACGAAGAGGGAGAACCAGACTACGAAGAACTCTACCGCCTAAAGAAAGACACCTGTAATACCTGTCATATACATATTATTTTATTATGGAAGAACATATCATTCAATTATGAGTAAACATATCAAGATTTAACATCAATAATCACATATAACATACAAAAAAAATGAACACCAATACTCCCATAAATTACCTTTTTTTAGCTCCATATTCTTTGGTGTTGAATTTGTATTCATTGACAAAGAATATTGGATATGTCTTGACTTTTCTTTTTGGTCCCATCACAAGATGTTTCAACCATTCGTCGACCACACAATTTACCTAATCATATACGTGGTTCGAAAACCAAGTAGCAATTTTTTTGTTGATATCGCCGCTTGGATGCTGTGATTCGTAAATACTGCATATATAGATAATATATTACATTATAATTAATACACACATGTAGTATTCAAGTAAATAATTTTAGATGTGTTATTTAATAATACCTAACAAATGGCGCAAATTTTGCACAGTTAAGAAGAACATATGTGTGGGCTACATGGTAATCTCTGTCGTCTAACCATACTTCCACACATTTTCCAATAGGGCGTCCCTACTGTCTAAAAATAGATAGCACTAATTCAGAAGAATCTTATTCAACGCCCTCATCATTTGGCATAGCACTTTCAAAAGATAAGTTCACATGGTCAATAAAATAATGAGAGAAAAAGAACGAAGCTTCTTTTTCGATGTATGATTTGCATATCGAACCTTCAACTCATGCTTTTTGTCTCATTTTTTTCTTTAAACGGTTTAAGTACCTGCTAAGAATAATTATACTTAAATTTTATTACATGTAGTTGAACTAAAATTTAACATACTTAATATTAATACCTTTCAAACGGATACATCCACCCATATTGCTCAGGACCTCGAAGACGTGCTTCAAATGAAAGATGAACAGGTAAATGCTCTATTAGATTAAAGAAACTCAGAGGAAATATTTTCTCCAATTTGAAAAGCAGTATAGGAATTTCTTCCTCAAGTGTACATAGACGATCAACTTCTAACGTAGTTGAACAAAGCTCCTTATAAAACAAACTAAGTTCTATTACAACCATCCAAACTTTTGTGGGCAACGGTTCTTCGAAAGCAACTGGTAACAAATGTTCCATCATTACATGACAATCATGACTTTTCATCCCACTTAGTTTACCGTTCTTATAGTCGACACATCTACGAAGATTAGAGGAAATTCCATCAGGAAATCTTAATCCTTCCACCCACTTTAACAATACTTTAACTTGGTTATTGTCTAGCTCATAGCATGCTTTGGTTTTTTTTGTCATTTGGCTTTATATGAAGCCCAGGACGATTGCATATTGCCTCTATATCACATCTTGATTTCAAATCGTCTTTAATCTTTCCTTTAACATTTAGAACTGTGTTAAATACATTATTGAACACATTTTTCTCGTTGTGCATCACGTCGATATTATGACGAATTAGGAGATTTTTCCAATAAGGAAACTCCCAAAATATACTTTGTTTGCACCAATTATAAATCGTCGATTTACCTTGAATTTCAATTTGTTCGCCAGTTTCATGTATCTTTGGATAATCCTTTATAAGGTCATAAATATCTTCGCTTGACCAAATCGTTGGTGGTCGCAAGGTCTCAAGTCTGTTACTTCTAAAGTTTTTTTATCTTTTCTAAAAGGATGATTAATATGGAGAAAACACCGATGACATTCAAACCACGAAATTTTCTTCCCATGCGGTAAAGAAAATGCTTGTGTTTCTTCCATGCAATAAGAACAAGCTAGACGGTCAGCCGTACTCTAACCCGAAAGCATTGCATACGCAGGAAAATTGCATATAGTCCATAACAAAGAAGCGAACATACAAAAATTCTTTTTTTTGAAATGTCGTATGTTTCAACACCTTCATACCACAATGTTTTGAACTCTTCAATCAACGGTTGTACATATACGTAGATTTCTTGTGTCGGATCATCAAGGCCAGGGATAATAATAGTAAGAAACATATACGGAGTTTTCATACAAATACAAGGAGGTAAATTGTAAGGTGTAACGATTATAGGCCAGGATGAATATTTTGAACCAAATTGATAGAACGGTGAAAATCAATCCGTACATAAACCAAGTCTAACATTACGGCTCTCCGCTGTGAAAATGGGGTATGTCTTATAAAAATGCTTCCATGCTTCTCCATCAGCTGGGTGTGTTAACGTACCTTCTTTCTGTGTTCTCACACAGTACCATCTCATATGATGCACGGTTACAGAAGGTTCATATAACCTTTGAAGTCTATGAATGATGGGTGAGTAATGCATACGCTTATACGGAACTTTATTTCCCTTCTTTTTTCTTGGTTTGTATCTTTCTTGATTACATATTATACAATTCCTAAGATTGATGTCTTCTTTTCAAAACAACATGCAACCATTTAAACATATATCTATTTTTTGATACGGCAAACCAAAAGCAGACATAAGTTTTTTCACTTCATAATGATTTTCGCATATTAAATTATCGGTTAGCATATGTCGTTTTGCAACTTGTACTATAGCTGTAAACCCGGCTTCTGTGAAGTTGTATTTTGATTTCATCGCAATGTATTCTACGGTTACTGATAGTTGAGTACCGCTTGTACAACCATCCTAAAGTGGTTTCTTAGCAGCATCCAATAAATCATAAAAAAAATTTCTCCAATACTTGGTTCTTCATCTACATTAACATCGTTACCATCAACTTCAACAGCAGGGAATATTGAACGTGCTGCATCTTCAACCATAGCTTCTATGAGATTCGTCAGAACAATTTCAGTATCCACCTCTTCCTCCGAATGTACGGGATTATGTGCTATAAGTTCTCCATGACGATCCTACACCAAATAATTCGGCACGAAACCATATTGGCGCAAATGAACTATTACCATATCTGGTATCAAATGCTTCAATAATTTACACCTACTACATGGACAACAAATTTCTTCATCGTTCCCATTATTACTTAAAGAAAATTCAATAAAAAGTTATTATTTTACACTTTGATGGTTGTTCATCCTACTTTCCATTACAAACACAGTAGTAATTATATTTTGTAAATCATTTCATTAAAACGATTCAACAAAATTTCGGCAGCACTTTCCCTTTGTTCCTTGTATCGTACACATATGTGTGTACACATGGAACAAAAAGAAAGCGCTGTCAAAATTTTGTGAACCGTTTAAAATGAAATGGTTTGCAAAATATAATTACTTTATTACGTTTGTAACTTGTCCAATATAGGGACAAATCCGATAAATATTGTATCGGATGAATATAAATGTCTGTTCTGTGATAAAACGAATATCCATACAACGATCATATACAATACTTGTCAGATGGAACCAAAAACTCTCTACGGGATTTATAAAAAGTAAAGCGTATTATATAACAACTTTTACAATAATTTATTTACATTCTAAGAAACGCATACACTAATTCATCATTTTCATCATCTTAAAAATGCATACACTAAATCCTGAGCATCGACTTTAATTAATCCAAACTAGCCCTAATGCGCATATGCACTAATTAATCAACACATATACACTAGTTAATGCACATGTACACTAAACAAATTTTTTCTCTCAACATTTAAATGATAAACAATTATAATAACAACCTAATTAGCATTCAATAGGGTATAACAAACAATCAATAGGGTATTATACAACTGTAACAACAAATTAAACCTAATTTAACAAATCAAAATTAATTAGGGTTTAGGAATAAAACCTGATTGAAGATTGATGAAGGGCTTAGGCTTGTCGAGAGTGGAGAATACGGCTGTTGAAGATGATCAGGGAGGCGCGAGGGCTGGCTGACGACGGGGAGGAGGTGGTGGAGTTAGGGATTTGGTTGATTTTGGGGGAAATGAGATAATGAAGATGGCTCTCGGCCTGGAGCCTGTATACACGTTTTTTCCGACGGCTTTCGACGGCCGCCGATGGCTAATTTACGTCGGTTTTCGACGGCTTACGACGACCACTATATTTTATTTACGAAAACGCCACGGAGATCGTCAACCATCGGTAGCTGTCGGAAAATGCCGTCGGCGGCCATCGGAAGCTTCCTTCGCTATTTACTATTATTCTAGTAGTGTTATTATTGATTATTTAAACTGAATAAAATGAATTTTGATTTAAACTCAAACTTTCTTTTTTAAACAACAAATGTTGAATATGATTAATGTCAACAGATACTATTCAAAATAATGCTATAAAAGATTTAATACATCATAATGAATTAAAAGAATATTTTTTTTAAATTTTCCTTTTTTCTGCGCTATCGGATGCACCTGATCCAATAATGGTATGCGAGGCTGCATTATAGTATTATGAATAATATATCAAATTTGAATTTAAAGTTGGCTTAAATTTAAATTTATAAAAGTTGTGAATAAATTTAAAAATTGTTTTTGAACTTCATATTCATAAAGGTTATAAATAAAATAATTTAAAATTAAAATTTATACGGGCAATGAATAAAATTTGAAATTATTTTAAATTTATATTCGCAATGGTTATAAATAAAAAAATTTGAAATTTTTTAAATTTGAATTTATAAACTATAAATTGATAAATTTGAAATCATGAACTTGAAATTATAAATGTTATAAATAAATAAATTCAAAATAATTTTTAATTATAATATGAATGTTATAATTCACAAAAGGGTTGCAATAAAGTTGTAATATTAATTAATGATAAAATATACATAAATATAAGATTTGATATCAAAATATAAATGTCATAGTTAAATAAGAGAATCTTGCATAATATAATGCATATAAAATAAAATAAAGCAATACGATTTTAAAAGTGAAAACCAAAATAAAACCCATTATGGTTATAATGAATAAATACATATGCATATAATTGTGCACGCGTGCACGCGCGTTTGTTTATTAGTACATATGTTTGTATCTTATCTTATATATAAAGAAAATATCTTTATTAATAGTTGAAACACCATTAGTACCACATTTTTTGGTGTCAGCGTGAACTACCAAAAACGTCTATAATATCAAATCTTAATATCACTTTAAAATAGAATCTAACAATTGAATTTCTTTTACAAATTCAAATCATCCTTCAACAGATATTATCAAATTTTAATATCACTTAAAAATAGGTTCTAACAAATAAGGTTTTTTACAAATTCAAAATGTTCATCTATAAATACTATCAAACTTAATATCACTTAAAAATAGGATCTATAAATAAGTTATTAATTGATAATATAAATTAAAATTCAAACTTCAAAAAAAAATCTTTAATAATAGTTATAATACATTTGATGTTATAAATTTTTGGTATCAGCGTAAACTATAAAAGAAATGCTCATTTATCTTACTATCACTTAAAAATTGGATTCATCTTTTTTTATAAATTCAAAATTCCCCTCGGTAAATATTACTAAATCTTAATATTCCTTAAATATAGGATCTAATAAATAAACATCCATAAATATTACTAAATCTCAGTGTAGCTTAAATACAGTATGCAACAAATAATTTTTTTTACAAATTCAAAACTTCTCTTTACAAATATTACTTAAAATAAGATCTAACAAATTAACCTTTTTTGCAAATTAATAGAAACAAAAATTCAAACTAAGATGTTGCAACCAAGATAAAATCAGAAGAACAAAAATTTAAACTAATAATAAATAAGCTTTTTGAATTTTAATTTATATCTTTTCTTTAATAATAGTTGTAATAGATTTGGTGTCATACATTTTTTGTATCAACATGAACTACCGAAAACGCCCCATTATATATTATCAAATTTTAATATCACTTAAAAATAGGTTCTAACAAATAAGGTTTTTTACAAATTCAAAACGTTCATCTATAAATACTATCAAATCTTAATATCACTTAAAATAGGATCTATGATTAAGTTATTAATTGATAATATAAATTAAAATTCAAACTTCAAAAAAAATATCTTTAATAATAATTGTAATACCTTTGGTGTAACATTTTTTTGGTGTCAGCGTGAACTACCAAAAATGCCCATAATATTAAATCTTAATATCACTTTAAAATATGATCTAACAATTGAATTTGTTTTACAAATTCAAATCATCTTTCAACAGATATTATCAAATTTTAATATCACTTAAAAATAGGATCTAACAAATAAGGTTTTTTTACAAATTCAAAACGTTCATCTACAAAACTATCAAATTTTAATATCACTTAAAAATAGAATCTATAAATAAGTTATTAATTAATAACGAGTGTTACGGCACGCGTTTCGCGCGTAAATTGTTTTCTTTATAAATTGTATGTTTAGATTAGTCAAAAATATAATTTTTTGTTTTCAAGTGATATTAAGATTTGTATATTTATAAAGAAGTATTTTGAATTTATAAATGAAGTTTAATTTTAGATCCTACTTTAAAACGTTTTTGAATTTGTAAAACATGTTTAATTGTTAGATGCTTTTAGGGGCATTTTGAATTTATAAGAGAAGTTTAATATTAGATCCTACTTTTAAGTGATTAATATTTGATAATATATAATGGGGCGTTTTTGGTGGTTCACGTTGATACCAAAAAAGTGTGACACCAAATCTATTACAACTATTATTAAAGAAAAGATATAAATTAAAATTCAAACTTCAAAAAAAAAATATTGCAGCTTAAAAATAAAATTTAAACTAACAAATGATTTCAATGCAAAAATATGGTTACTTATTTTTATAAATCATTTTTTTCTTGAATGTGCTAAACATAAACGATTTGCAGAAAAACAATTTAAGTGCGAAGCACATCGGTGTCATCATCACGCACAAAGCACGTGCTGTGACGCTCGTTTGGTTAAAATCGGTTATAATGATGCCTTTCTAGATTTTCCCAAAATGTCCTTTTTATTATTATTTACTTATTCGGTAAAAAAATTATTAGCTGGGTTATTTTCGTAATTTAGAACAAAGTGGTGTGAATGATTGAAATATTTCAATGCACTAGAATGCACCTATTGTAACGGACTGGGATTTTCGACACTCGAAAATCGACATTTATACGTCCAATGTATAAAATGCCGAGCAGTCGAGTGCTGGAAATACCAATTCATTAGGGGTGAAGAAGAAAAAGGTAGAAGAAAAAATAATAGAAACAACAACACAGAATCTCACAAACGCAGCGGAACAAAATATAATATATAATAACATATTTTAAATACAAGACTGTACTGTTAATATACATACTATTATCAGAATACAACAATTCAATACATCAATCTGGATAGTTTAATAACTCGTCCTGATATACATAACTCACACAGCGGAAATAAAACAAGTATGTGATATACGTTTGAAATCCTCCAGCTCGTCTCCTGAGCTCCATAGCATTTAACCTGAATCTGTAATACTCGGTCTGACCCGAGCATTATAATAAAATAACACCCGAGTCAGTCTAAAAAACCAGCGTGAGAAAACCCACTCAAATCGAATTATTAACTTTCAAAATTCTTTGAAAACAAAGGTATCTCGTAAGACCACGTCACAAAAAAACACAACGGGTTTTTACCTTACGATAACCAAAACAATTTTTATCAAATCATCTGATATTATAATAGTGTCTATAGAAAGTAAATAGAATATAGCTGAAATGCTTGCACCACACATTCCAGCATAGTTGGACACAATCAAAAACTGTACGGCGCTTATTGGAGAATGGATTCCATCGAATGACTGGGCCAATAGGGTACCGCCCACCACAGTATGCCTCGAGAACCATGTACCGAGGACCATACCGGGATCCCCTGCTACACAAGACCTGCCTACCCCTAACCTGGATAGACCGAATATGTTATCACCACGGATGTTCCCACCCTTACCATCGAGCGCTTCTTCTTTCGTGTGTACCCATATATAAGATAAATAGGGTTTCTGAGGACATCTAGAAAGGTGATAACATACCCTACTTGGGTGCGACCCACTTAGCCTTGCTGCATCTCCCATGTTTTAGTCATTCCCGGTTGATGAGGTTCGAGGCTAAGCGTTACTTTTCAAGAACAATTTTACTTAGAATGCTCATCGTCCTCCAATGATGATGTTCTGATAGCATTCATCCATACAAGTTGTCCTAGGTCTGGACAAACCGAATCACCGTCTTCATCATATTCACGATATTCATTTGTAACGTTCAAACCGGATCGAAGTGGTTTTCGGATAATTAAATCCGATCCCGGTCTCTTCGAAACGATCAACGAATTGGCCAATACTGATAGTCGGTTATTTAACTATCAAATAACATCCATAAGCAACCATCAGACCTTAAATAAAATTTCCAAAATATTTATTACAAAACATCTTCATAAGATATATCTTTCAGTTCTCCCGCATTTGAAAAAAGTTTCAAATTCTTATATCTCCAACAGAAATTTCCACTCCTTTCAACACTTAGAATATTTTTCTCCATTTCATTTTAAATTCACACTTAGGAAATACCCTTTTTATTTCCTATTTCTCTTTCTCAAAATCATTTACAATTTTATTTGTAATTTCCCCAACTCGTTTACACGAATTTTATAAATTCTGGAATTCTTTAATTAATTCCCTTCAATATTTCAAAAGTCAATTATACTTACTTATAATTCCAATTTCCCTCTCTACTTCTTTAATGAATTCTATTTCATTCTTCGATGTTCACTTTTATTTAACCTCCTCGGAAATTTTCTTACTTTTCTTCCCAATTCTATTTAGAAATTCTATTCTAAATCATATTTACTAAATAATCCCACTTCTAGGCTTCCGAGGAGGTTTATAAATAAATTTACAAATTTTCAAAACTTTACATATATACATATGTAAAGAAATAAGTATTTAAGGAAAATAATATTAATTTATTTTTAAGACATATTCAAATAATTATTTAAGATATTGAAAACACTTCCCTATAACATCACTTTTCAAAGCAGTTTTAAACATTTAGGATTTTCATTAAAATAGATATTAAGTATTTTAAAAATTCACTTCTGAAATATTTCCATACCAACTTACCTTGAAATTTATATAGTTTAATACATACAACTTTCCTTTTAAAATAAAATTTTAACTTATCGATAAAATAAATTTTTAAATCTCAATAACCAAATTTCAATTCATAAATCTTCTCGATTTCGATCACATTACTTCCATTCCGGTCTCCTTAACCATTTCACTTTAAAAATAGTATCTACTATTTTTCTCACCCTATTGCCATATTCCAATATAAATTCTCCCCGTAAATTTATATTTCCAAATTATCATCCGATATCACTCTCCTTCAGGTATATACTTCATTTGTAAATTTTTCTAACTCCGTTGAATTTCACTAAAATAATCTCATTTATAAAATTCCAACTTTATAAATTCAATTTCTTATAAATTCCATTTATTTCCGCCAGTCTATTTTTATATCGATTCCAACTACTTTCTATATTTTTCCAAATATCATTTTAAATCCAGTTTTTAAAAATTCCTTTATATAATTTATTTTAAATTCTCTTTTTAAAATATTTTCTGCATTTTTTTACGATAAAAAATCCATCATTTCTTATTTAGTCAATCTCTTCAAAATAATCCAAATTACGATATATATATTTTTATATTAAAAATCTCCTTTTAATTCCTTAAAAATTTAAAATAATATTTATGGTATTTAATATACCAAAATTATTTTACATGCTATTTTAACATTTAAAATTTTACAACACACAATAATCCAGCATTATTCATTCACATCATATATTTTCATATATGTAAAAACACTAAATATTTTTGAGGAATCTAGTTGGATCCCTCCAACCTGTTTTCCCTGCATCCACAGATGTTAGATAACAATAAAAATACCAATCCCACTTCGAAGGGGATATCGCGGTATATAGGGTCATCCGCTATTATGGGGGAGCATAGGGTCTCATCCGCTATATGTATGCGGGAATATCAATCACTCCAATGTATATATATGTATATATATCTACTACTATATATAAATAATCATCCAACATATAATTATAAATTTATCAATCCAATCAACATCCAATTATTTAAATTTAAGCATTTAAATTTAAAATAAGGTAATCCAAATGAGTGAGGAATTCTCACCTTCGATTCATATTTGCAATCTTTTCCAATTTAATTCTGTATCCTACGTCGTTCCGAATCCAACGCCACTGATTTGTGATTTTTGAACCTCGCATTCAAAAAGTTATATGATATCAATTTTTATTATAATTAATCAATTACTTACTAAATGTAATCCAATTATCTATTTAAAATTTTTAACTGACCCTTGATGATAAATTTAAAATTAACTCAACTACATTAAAAAGATTTTTTTTAAACAAAATTACCTCACTGCTCGATTTGAATCCGTGATGCCCAAACCCCCATCACCACACTCGCACCCTACTCCACGACTTCGCCTGAACCATACTCGAATGCGACTGCCTCCTCACGCGAACAGAAGCACATCACCAGAAATCCAACCATCACCAGAAAACGCATCACAGACTACGCGACTCCTTCCTTCCACTACCGTGCCTCAATTCTGCCGGCGCTCTCCACTAGGTCACCCTCCAGAACCCAAAGCCGTAACCCTAGCCTACTGAGGTTGCTCCACCAACAACTAGCTCTCGCAACCGCGAGCCAACCCAGCCCTCGACCTCCACAAGTGCCACCTCCAGATTGCGTACACCCCCAAGTCGCTTCAAGCTCGATCGACTGACATTCGATCAGTTCCCCTTTTTCTTACCTTAACCTCGAAAACGAATTCGACTTCGTGAACTCTGGGAGCATTCGAAAATGAATACGAGATTTTGATTTATACATTACCTTTTTTTTCTCTGATCGATTTACGAACTCGATTTTTTTTTTGAAAGAAAGCTCTGCTGTTTTAAAAAGATGAAGAGGTAGGGGGCGGTGATTTAAAGGATGAAGGCGACTGATTTTAAAAGGGGGAAACGATGTTTTGCATGTTTGAATGGATTAGCTACAGTGACTTGAGGTGAAAAAATAGCCGATGTAAAAAAGGTTTGACTTGACCATATATTATTTAAATTACAAAACGAATCGATTCCGTAGCTTAAAATCTCGACCTCCCATCGAGACGTGCCGCTATGCATTCGTAATGTTATACCCCTATTCCGAACGCAATGGAAAAGGTTACGAGTTCTAATTCGATCGTATGGAGAAGATAGCTTCTTGGATCCAATTATTATATTGAATTCGATATAAATTTCAGCGCGTTTATATCTCGTACAGCTAAACGATAACTCCAAAAGCTACGAAATTTGAAATCCGATAATAATACAATATTACGGTTCCAATGGAACTGGTTTCGTCGAATTCCGAGACTGTGCCTTGGAAGGCTATTTTAAATGCAATTTAAATGATATATTTTTAAACTGAACAAACCACCTTTAAATTCAATTTTTAAAAGTTCCCGTGTCTTCAGTATTATTAATATCAATTTTATAAGCTATTAAATTATTTTTATCGAGCTTAAAACTCCAGATTCACTATTTTAACCAATACTCAATTTTAAACTTCCAAAATAAAATTTCAAATAAATTGCTATATTTAAATTCTGAATTTATTTTATAAATAAACCCAAATTTTCATATTCAAATCAACCTATAATTCAAATTAAACATTTAAAACCATTTAAATATTCACAATTAACCATCGAAAAATTTGGGTGGTTACATTCCTCCCCCCTTAAAATAATTTCGTCCCCGAAATTGCTAAGGTAGGAAAATTGCTCCAAACCCATTAATCTATTAAAACCCACTTAGTGAAGGCTCGATACTTCACTTTTCAAACCCTTTACCTTCATTCAAACAATTACTTTTCCATTCTGAACCAAAATCCTTTATTTCGATTACAAATTCGAAATCGATTTCTATTAACAAAAACCTTTTTTCAAAAAAATTCAAAATTTTTCTAACACCGTAAATTTCCGAAATTTTTTGGCAGAGTCTCCCTTGTACGGAGAGCCTTTTGCAATATGACAAGAGAGATAAATATATATACATCGACCTATACGATCAAAAAACAAAAATATATATCAATATTTATATATTTGTTGTATTTAATCTGAAAACGTACCTTATTTAGCGTTTTTTTAAACAAGCGGCTTATTTAATTATGCAATTACGCGACCCAACTCTAGACCAAAAGCCTCCAGGTACCTGTACTTACTCAATTTAATCACATAAGTACTAAAATATGAAAGTTCAACAACATTTCATTTATTTAAATAGTTAAAACACATAACTTCATAACCCCATCATCCCAAACATATATTATAAGCAATTTAAAGTTCCAATACTAGTCTAATTACTTCCAATCGATTCATATATCATTTTATTCAATTCAAATGATTTACAACAAAATTATTTGCATTCAATTCATTTTTAAACCAAACAAACTTATATCCATTTCAAATTGATTTAAAAATCAATTTTATTCACTTCTATTAATCCATAGAATTTTATTACTTTCGTTTATGCCAATGCCAATTTTTCTATGCATTTCTGACGTTATTCATTTAAATGAATGACTATTTAAGCTTATAACTCTTTTTAATTGATTACAAATCAGTTTGTATTTAATTCTATTCTATTTCTAATTGATTCTCAATCAATTTAGTTGCATTCCATTCATATCTACTCTATTTATATTCAAATCTATTTTATTTAAATTGATTTCTATTCAATCGAATTCCAATTCAATTACTAATTAATTAATTAGTTCACTCATTGAATCCACTTCAATTTTAATTCCATACTCAAATCCATTTATTTAATAACCCAAGCCATATCAATTTATTTACGCTTCAATTGAATTTATTTATAACCTGAGTTAACACCATTTCAAACTATTTCCATTTTACTCAACACATTTCCAATTTTTATTTAATTTGCTTACCATCTAAGTTGAATTTTATTTATAACTCAAGTTTCATTTCCAAATCCCATTTTTAACCCACATCCAAAATTTTAACTTAGCCAAGTTAAATTCCATCTCACATTCATTCAACTAATTTATTATCTAATTAGTTCACTTTAAATTTATAACTCAATATCTTATTTTTATCTCAAAAATCACTTCTTCTAATTTTTCTTGAGTTCGAATTCCTTTTTATAATTCAAGTTTGGATGTTATTTTGTTTTGTTTTTTTAAAATATCAAACTCATTTTATTTTGGCTTATCTATTCCAATTTTCAATTTTATAAGTCACACACCTATTTTTTTCATATTTCCATTAATTCCATACTCGAGTATATTCCCATCTTATTTTTAGCTCGAGACTATACATCTATTTATAGCCTAAATATATTTTATTCAATTTATTTCAATTTTTATAAGCTATTCCAATTTATTTATTCACAATTCCAGGTTTTCACTCAAATCTTATTTCATTCAAGATTTATGCCATATGGTTTTTACAATATTCCACAATTCAAATGTTCTATTTTTCTTCAATTCGATACTATTTCTAACCCAATTCAAATTTTATAACTTATAGTTATATAGTCACCTTATAATTCTCATTAAATATTTTAATTCAATCCTATATAACTTAAATCCAATTCACCCTTTAATTTAATTTCAATTTCCTTTAACCAACATTTCAAAACATATTTGAGTTATTTATACTTAAATTAATTTCACTCCAAACCATTTTATCTTTAATTCATTCAACTTCATTATATATTCCAATTACTTCGTTTAAATTTAATTTCATTTATTTTAACTTTCTACAGTTAAAATTAAATTCTGAAATTCAAAATCCACACCCTTCTCTCTTCTTTAGAATTATTCTCAAATTTAAAAGTCCATACCTATTTCCTCATGTTTTCTAAAATATTTTAAATAAGGATTCCGGAATTTAAACACCCGGTACTTATTTCAAATCATTTTGAAATCACAAATATCCCGAAATCACACTTTTTACATTTTAAACCAAACCTGGTTTTTATCCAAAACAAATTCCCTTTGGAATTTCCAAAACAAAACTAGTTTGCCCAATAAATCAATTACGGAAGCAATCTGTCACTTAGAAACTCGAAAATGAACGCTGATGATGTGGCCGTCATCATTAGGATTATTTTCCAACGACTGAAGTGAGTTCAGTGCTATATAACCTCCAAAATCCATTTTAAAACAATTTCCTTTCGAAAATATTTAAAAATAATACTCTTATTAATACCTTCCACATCATTTTGAAAAACATTTTTCCAAACTTTCCAGGATTTTAAATTCCAAATTCTGTTTTGAATCTGTTAACCCGCCTTTTTACAAGGCTGTGGACAGGCGGGTTTAACTTAATCGACTGCATGTTCGTCGAGGCTGGTGTACGATGGATTCAGTCGACTGGATGGATGGATGACGCAACGTGCTTGGGAGATGGAAATATGATTGGATAAAGATGGATCAACTATAATTTGGGTCTAGGAAACATGGTTCGGCATTAAACATGGTCCGGCATGGTGGAAGTTCGAAACAAATAGTTTGTCTGGCATTCACTATTCACGTGCGAAAAGCATTCAAGAGTACAAAGCATGCATAGAGCGTTCGACATACATGAGTGGTTCAGCATTCCAGGAGCACTCGTCATTCAGTAGCGCTCGGCATCCAGGAGCGCTCGGCATTTAGAGGCGCTCGGCAATAGAAACTGTTCGGCATCAAACATGGTTCGGCATGATGGAGGTTCGGCATTAAGTATCGTTCGGCATTGGATGGAGCGCTCGGCATAAATCTCGTTCGACATTGGATGGAGCACTCGGCATAAATCTCGTTCGGCATTGGATGGATCGTTCGGCATAAGGGAGCGTTCGGCATTGGATGGGTCGTTCGGCATACCTCACCTTGCTCGGCATTGCACCTCGCACCTCCATACCTCGCACCTCCATACCTCGGTACCTCGCACTTCCATACCTCGGTACATTGCACCTCGCACCTCCATACCTCGGTACCTCGCACCTCCATACCTCGGTACCTTGCACCTCCCAACGTTCGGCATACCGACTGCTCAGGATTGGTCGACATAATGAAGTAGGGTTCGGCTATGACCTTGATGGGCCCAAACTACTCAGGAGGCCCAACAACCTGGTTTTGCCTATAAATACAGCATATGGGTCTCCAGATGGGGATCAACTTTTCTGCTCTCTTACTTTCTCTTTTCTAAGGCTAAGGCAACTCTGCCATTTTGCAACTGTAATCGATTATTACAGCAATAAAAAGCAAACTTCTAAGTGGACGTAGGCCGGAGTTAGCCGAACCACTATAAAATCTGTTGTTCTTTACTGCTTTCATTTTAGTTTTAACTATTCTTCACATTATCACTCTCTACATATACTATATCTCTGAGCTGTGACTGGTATTTGGTGCTTTCATCTGGATTTGGGTGTAGTGACCAATTTTGGCGCTAACAGAATCAAATTTTAAATTTTAACCCAATTGCATAACTTAACAAAATTTCATATTAGTTATATAAACTATTTCAAATTCTATGATCTTATTGGATTATAATATTATCATCCAAACACTCCAAATATATGTAATAATTTCAGAAAATTATTTCCTTTATATCAAAATATGTTTTGGGTAAAATTATTTCATTTACCCACTTTTTAAAACAATACCATATCGGTTTGCCTAGTTTAAGAGTTTAGAAATCTCTATCGATATAGTTGTCCAAATTGTACCGACAAGAATTTATAAACACTCAACCGATAAGTCAACCCAATATAAAATAATTTATATTCACTAATAAGTACGCGCTCATATCTATTATTACACTCAACTCATTCTAGAGTACTACTGACTCTATCTCTAATGAGTAATCCTCACTAGAGCCAAAGTTCTCGCTTAACCTTCAGCTCTGATACCAATTGTAACGGACCGGGATTTTCGACCCTCGAAAATCGACATTTATACGTCCAGTGTATAAAATGCCAAGCATTCGAGTGCTGAAAATACCAGTTATTTAGGGGTGAAGAAGAAAATGGTAGAAGAAAAAAAATAGAAACAACAACACAGAATCTCACAATCGCAGCGGAACAAAATATAATATATAATAACAGATTTTAAATACAAGACCGTACTGTTAATATACATACTATTATCAGAATACAACAATCCAATACATCAATCTGGATGGTTTAATAACTCGTCCTGATATATATAACTCACACAGTGGAAATAAAAAAAGTACGTGATATACGTCTGAACTCCTCCAGCTCGTCTCCTGAGCTCCATAGCATTTAACCTGAATCTATAATACTCGGTCTGACCCGAGCATTATAATAAAATAACACCCGAGTCAGTCTGAAAAACCAACATGAGAAAACACACTCAAATTGAATTGTTAACTTTCAATATCCTTTGAAAACAAAGGTATCTCATAAGACCACGTCACAAATAAACACGATGGGTTTTTACCTTACGAAAACCAAAACAATTTTTATCAAATCATCCGATATTATAATAGTGTCTATAGATAGTAAATAGAAAATAGCTAAAATGCTTGCATCTCACATTCCAGCATAGTCGGGCACAATAAAAAACCGTACGAAGCTTATTGGAGAATTGATTCCATCGAATAACTGGGCCACTGGGGCACCGCCCACCACAGTACACCTCTAGAACCATGTAGCGAGGACCACGCCGGGATCCCCTGCTACACAAGACCGGCCTACCCCTAACCTGGATAGAACGAATATGTTATCACCCTGGGTGTTCCCACCCTTACCATCGAGCGCTTCTTCTTTCGTGTATACCAACATATAGGATAAATAGGGTTTCCGAGGACATCTAGAAAGGTGATAACATACCCTACTTGGGTGTGACCCACTTAGCCTTGCTGCATCTCCCCTTTTTAGTCATTCCCGGTTGATGAGGTTCGAGGCTAAGCGTTACCTTTCAAGAAAAATTTTACTTAGAATGCTCATCGTCCTCCAATGACGATGTTCTGATAGCATTCATCCATACAAGTTATCGTGGGTCTGGACAAACCAAATCATTGCCTTCGTCATCTTCACGGTATTCATTCATAACGTTCAAACCGAATCGAAGTAGTTTTTGGATAATTAAATCCGATCCCGATCTTTTCGAAACGATTAGCGAATTCGCCAATACTGACAGTCGGTTATTAAACTATCAAATAACATCCATAAGCAACCATCAGGCCTTAAATAAATTTTCCAAAATATTTATTTCAAAACATCTTCATAAGATATATCTTCTAGTTCTCCTACATTTGAAAATAGTTTAAAATTCTTATTTCTCCAACACAAATTTCCACTCCTTTCAACACTTAGAATATTTTTCTCCATTTCACTTTAAATTCACACTTAGGAAATACCCTTTTTATTTCCTATTTCTCTTTCTCAAAATCATTTAAATTTTATTTGTAATTTCCCCAACTCGTTTACACGAATTTTATAAATTCCGGAATTCTTTAATTAATTCCCTTCAATATTTCCAAAGTCAATTATACTTGCTTATAATTCCAATTTCCCTTTTTACTTCTTTAATGAATTCTATTTCATTCTTCGAAGTTCACTTTTATTTAACCTCTTCGGAAATTTTCTTATCTATTTAAAAATTCTCTTCTAAATCATATTTACTGAATAATCCCACTTCTAGGCTTCCGAAGAGGTTTATAAATAAATTTAAAACATTTTCAAAACTTTATATATATACATATGTAAATAAAAATAAGTATTTAAGGAAAATAAAAATAATTTGTTTTTAAGACATATTCAAATAATTATTTAAGATGTTGAAAACACTTCCCTATAACATCACTTTTCAAAGCAGTTTTAAACATTTAGGATTTTCATTAAAATAGATATTAAGTATTTTAAAAATTCACTTCTGAAATATTTCCATACCAACTTACCTTGAAATTTATATAGTTTAATAAATACAACTTTCCTTTTAAAATAAAATTTTAACTTATCGATAAAATAAATTTTTAAATCTCAATAACCAAATTTCAATTCATAAATCTTCTCAATTTCCATCACATTACTTCCATTCCGGTCTCCTTAACCATTTCACTTTAAAAATAGTATCTACTATTTTTCTCACCCTATTGCCATATTCCAATATAAATTCTCCCCGTAAATTTATATTTCCAAATTATCATCCGATATCACTCTCCTTCATTTATATACTTCATTTGTAAATTTTTATAACTCCGTTGAATTTCACTAAAATAATCTCATTTATAAAATTCCAACTTTATAAATTCAATTTCTTATAAATTCCATTTATTTCCGCCAGTCTATTTTTATATCGATTCCAACTACTTTCTATATTTTTCCAAATATCATTTTAAATCCAGTTTTTAAAAATTCCTTTATATAATTTATTTTAAATTCTCTTTTTAAAATATTTTCTGCATTTTTTTACGATAAAAAATCCATCATTTCTTATTCAGTCAATCTCTTCAAAATAATCCAAATTACGATATATATATTTTTATATTAAAAATCTCCTTTTAATTCCTTAAAAATTTAAAATAATATTTATGGTATTTAATATACCAAAATTATTTTACATGCTATTTTAACATTTAAAATTTTACAACACACAATAATCCAGCATTATTCATTCACATCATATATTTTCATATATGTAAAAACACTAAATATTTTTGAGGAATCTAGTTGGATCCCTCCAACCTGTTTTCCCTGCATCCACAGATGTTAGATAACAATAAAAATACCAATCCCAATTCGAAGGGGATATCGCGGTATATAGGGTCATCCGCTATTATGGGGGAGCATAGGGTCTCATCCGCTATATGTATGCGGGAACATCAATCACTCCAATGTATATATATGTATATATATCTACTACTATATATAAATAATCATCCAACATATAATTATAAATTTATCAATCCAATCAACATCCAATTATTTAAATTTAAGCATTTAAATTTAAAATAAGGTAATCCAAATGAGTGAGGAATTCTCACCTTCGATTCATATTTGCAATCCGTTCCAATTTAATTCCGTATCCTACGCCGTTCTGAATCCAACGCCACTGATTTGTGATTTTTGAACTTCGTGTTCAAAAAGTTATACGATTTCAATTTTTATTATAATTAATCAATTACTTACTAAATGTAACCCAATTATCTATTTAAAAATTTTAACTGACCCTTGATGATAAATTTAAAATTAACTCAACTACATTAAAAATATATTTTTTAAAACAAAATTACCTCACTGCTCGGTTCGAATCCGTGATGCCCAAACCCCCATCACCACGCTCGCGCCCTACTCCACGACTTCGCCTGAATGCTACTTGAATGCGACCGCCTCCTCACATGAACAGAAGCACATCACCAGAAATCCAACCATCACCAGAAAATGCATCACAGAGTACGCGACTCCTTCCTTCCACTGCCGTGCCTCAACTCTGCCTGCGCTCGCCACTAGGTCGCCCTCCAGAACCCAAAGCCGTAACCCTAGCCTACTGAGGTTGCTCCACCATCAACCAGCCCTCGCAACCGCGAGCCAACCCAACCCTCGACCTCCATAAATGCCACCTCCTAGTCGCGTACACCCCCCATCGCTACAAGCTCGATCGACTGCCATTCGATCAATTCCCCTTTTTCTTACCTTAACCTCGAATACTAATTCGACTTCGTGAACTCTGGGAGCATTCGAAAATGAATACGAGATTTTGATTTATACTTTACCCTTTTTTTTCTTTGATCGATTTACGAACTCAATTTTTTTTTAAAGAAAGCTCGGCTGTTTTAAAAAGCTGAAGAGGGAGGGGACGGTGATTTAAAGGATGAAGGCGACTGATTTTAAAAGAGAGAAACGATGTTTTGCGTGTTAGAATGGATTAGCTACAGTGACTTGAGGTGAAAAAACAACTGATGTAAAAAAGGTTTGACTTGACCATATATTATTTAAAGTGAATATTAGGCTCAGGTCCCTAATAAGTTTCAAAATACACAAAAACCCCAGTAAAAAAAAGTATGTAAATTAGGTCCCTAGAATTAAGTTACTAAGTAATTGCATATAGTTATGCAATTATTCACTGAATAATTGCAGACATTTATGCAATTATATCCAAAAGTTGCATAAATTTATGCAATTTTTTCGGTGAATAATTGCGGAAATTTTCGTAATTTTTTTGGTGAATAATTGCGGAATTTTCCGTAAATTTTTGAGAAAATTGCGGAAATTTCCGCAATTTTTCAGTGAATAATTATGGAAATGTCTGCAATTTTTTGATATAATTGCATAAATATCTGCAATTATTCAGTGAATAATTGCATAACTATATGCAATTACTTAGTAACTTAATTCTAGGGATCTAATTTACAAACTTTTTTTACTGGGGTTTTAGTGTATTTTGAAACTTATTAGAGACCTGTGCCAAACTGTACCTTATTTAAATTACAAAACGAATCGATTCCGTGGCTTAAAATCTCGACCTCCCATCGAGACGTGCTGCTAGATGTTCATAATGTTATACACCTATTCCGAATGCAATGGAAAAGGTTTCGAGTCCTAATTCGATCGTATGGTGAAGATAGCTTCTTGGACCTAATTATTATATTGAATTCAATATAAATTTCAGCGCGTTTATATCTCGTACGGCTAACGATAAATCCAAAAGCTACGAAATTTGAAATCCAATAGTAATACAATATTACGGATCCAATGGAACTGGTTTCGTTGAATTCCGATACTATGCCTCGGAAGGCTATTTTAAATGCCAATTTAAACGATATATTTTTAAACTGAACAAACCACCTTTAAATTCAATTTTTAAAAGTTGCATTGTCTTCAGTATTATTAATATAAATTTTATAAGCTTTTAAATTATTTTTATCAAGCTTAAAACTCCAGATTCACTATTTTAACCAATACTCAATTTTAAACTTCCAAAATAAAATTTCAAATAAATTGCTATATTTAAATTCTGAATGTATTTTATTAATAAACCCAAATTTTCATATTCAAAATCAAACTATAATTCAAATTCAATATTTAAAACCATTTAAATATTCACAATTAACCGTCGAAAAATCCGGGTCGTTACACCTATAATGCCACGTTCACATGTTCTAAGTCATTTCCTTTTTCTTCACTCTTACGATATCAAAAGCCAAACACAAATAGGTAAGGCTATTATGGTAATGGTAAATTTACCATTACCATCCAATTGGTTACCATTTTAAAGTAAAGTCGGTATACTAGTATAATCAGTATGGTAACGGTAAATTTACCATTTTCTACGGTAAGGCATTAGTAATATTATTTCAAAACCAACAGTAACGGTAATTTATCAGTCTGTTCATAATACATTGATATTCATGTAAGATGTTGTATTACGGGCATTTAGAAGCAAGAAAATAGTTCAATTTATTTCAGTAATTCAACTCAAATGATGATAAATACACTTCTTTTCTATGTTCTTTATTAAGTGACCCAATGAGATATATAATGAGGCATCGTTTAGTGTAATGACCCGCAAATTTCAATAATTTTTATTTGTTTTATTAATATATTAAATTAAAATTTTGTGAAATTTTAAACGATAAAATATTGAAATAAAAATTTGATTTTTGGAATACGTCTATTTGAACATAACTACTGGTAAATTTTCATCTGATAATATGGAAGTTTATTTTTATTGTGTAATTCTATTTAAATTCACATCAGTTAATATTTGATGATAATAAAATGTTTTTCAAACCTGAATATTTTTCTATAGAAAATTTGTAAACCGTCTTTTGAGTGAGACGTCATATTTTGTTTCTTCAAATTTGGATTTCTATTGCTCCGTTTATCTTATTTCTGTCAAATTAGTAGCATTTTCGGTATCGATTATCAACTTTTGATAAATTTATCGTACCACTGAAATTTGTATACCGTTTTGATCGTCTAGTCGTGCTGATCTCTGCGGTATATTTACTTCTGTATTTTAGAGTCCGATTGTAACGACCCGATATTTTGGACCATTCGCATCCGCACATGTCGGACTTGAATAATTCAAAATACCGAATTGTTAATTTAAATTTGGCAAAACTAAGCATATACAGTAAATAAAATAATCACAGATCACAGACACAGAGTAATAATTGCAGCAGAAACAAAAGATAGTAGTTCATGAAGCTACTATATACATATCAGAGTTAAATAAGGTACAACAGATGTCTCGAACACAATAATCAAATACAATAACAGAATACATCACTGGAATCAACTGAATATCTGAAAGCTGGATAGATAGCTGGATCTCCAAGCGAAGCTCCAGCTCCAAAGGTGAGTTTCGAATACTGGTACACTCAGTCTGACCCGAGTGTAATGCAAAACACAAAACACTCGAGTCAGGATTAATATTCTTTTATCAATAAATCCAACTCAAGTGAAATAGCAATTGGAATACAAGTAACTCAAAGGATGTTTGGAATAACCATCCTTTAAGGATCCGTTAAACTATCTACTATGTAGTAGTGTACGATAAGTAGATAATGCCTATCAGTAATATAAAGTATCAAAATAGTGTTAAGGCGTTACCATTATCCCCCTTAACACATTTTATATAAGCGTTATAGTCTATATAGCACTATAAACTCCACCGTAAACTAGTGGGATATCAGGGAGTACTCCATAGGTATAACACAAATCAAATCGTAGTGGTCGCGTATAAAGGGATACAAGTATGACAAGGCACATGAGGCAATATCCAAGGTAGTGAAACTACCGTTTGCCTGATCCGGACTGGTGAAAACGCATCGCCGCAGCGATCGCAACACCGCGAAACAACACTCCCAAATCAAGGGTGCACCAATCGACAACAAGTAATGAGTAGTTTCGAAGAAGTGTGTTCGCTCGAGGTAGTTGACCCCATTTGGCCCGGCACAGCTCCTGTTTTAGTCATTTTCAATTTGACACAAGTGCCAAGGCTATCCATTATCGTTCTCTTCCTTCAGTCATCACGTACATCATTCCAACCACTTCATTCTGGATCACACTCCGCGTATAGTCATTAAAGTGGTTTTCGGTTTAGACAGAGAGTATGTCCCTAACCGATTCCGGTCTCTTTAATAACTTTCGTAATTATTACACCGATTGGTCGTTTTATTTATTTCAAAACCAAATCAATTTCAATCTTAATTAGAATTTGTAAACCAACATTTCATTGTCTTTCTAAACCAATTTCCAAAATTTACGTTTCAAAACTTCCAAATTACCATTTCACAATCTTATAATACAATTTCAATTTTTATTTAAAACCATTCCAATATTCATTTAAATTTGTATATAAGTTTCATTCCGAAATCATTTAAATAAATTTAATTTAATATTCAAATCAATTTAAATTCGTTAATCGATTTCATTCAATATTCGTTAAGTTAATTTATCATTCAAAACAATTTCTATTTAATTTCCAATTCATTGAATCAATTACTTAAGTTCAACTCCATTATATCAAAACTTACAAATTGCATTAAATTAAATTTGTCAAATCAATTCTTTAAATTACAAGTCTTACATTTATTTCAATAAAACACATTTTATTTCTTATTAAAGAAATTCGATTTCACTTATTTATTTACTTAGTCATAAATTCCAAAACTTAATTATTTCATAACTCAACTTTACTTATTAAAGAAGTTCAATTTCACTTATTACAAAGTTCAATTTCACATATCAAGAATTCAAATTTCATTTAATTATTAAATAATTCCATCTTATTTAATTATTAAATAATTTCAAAAAAACTTAATTATTAAATAATTTCAAACTTAATAATTAAATTTTAAACAACATTCTTTCATCAACTACTATGTTAATATTTTGTTTCGGATTATTACATATTAACATTTTCCTTTCATAAAATTCAAATTCCAACTTCTTTTAAAACCCTATTATTTATTCAAATAAAATCTTTATTTTATTTTTAAATCAAATTATTGACCAATCGGGTTTTATTTAATTCTCTATCCTAGGTCAAAGTTTAATTTGGGTATTTATCATTTCAGCCCGATTCCAATTCAATTCAAAATCAAAGCATAGCAAAGGGAACTTGCGGTGTGATAACTGGGATGGTGTCAAAGTAAATAAACAAGCAATAACAGCAATCAATAACAATCCAATAATTTATTCAAATAATCCCGAAATAATCGTATTAATTCACATTGTTGTTTGTGCAAATTAATATAATCATTTCTAGAATCTACACTATCATTTCTTGTAGATTAAAGATTATTACATTAATATTTAATACGGTTCTTCACTTGATATTCATTATTCAATTTATACTACATCAATTTTATACAACATACATTCAATGGTTCAAGGTGAAGTTAACTATATTACTACGTGTCGAGTGATTAAACATTTAAAGGGGTCATATTTTGCAAATTTAACAAATCAAATTCAACATATAGATCCAATTTAAATTGTGGACTATCCTATATCAATTCAATTGCATATTATTTATCACTTTAACACTAACAATTTAACGTCCAATATAAACATCAACAATCAATCAATTATCAACCAAACTGGATTATCATTGTATATATAACAGATAATGGTGTCAGATGTCACAGGTGAACTGATACATGTAATAGCATATATTTAACAGTGTAAATAACTAGCAGCAGCATATTTCAATTGTCGTTTCAATTGAAATCAAGTTTAATAAATAAAAGAACATTAATCGTGAGTGATTGCTCACCTTTCGAGGCTAGAGAGATTCGACGATGAAACGAGTCACGAATCCCAAAGCAAAGCTAAATGGACACGATTTGATGAAGAAATCAGTCACGACGGACAAAGTTGATAAAGAGGAATTGACGAAATTAAATCAGAACGGAATCGATGAAGATAAACTGGAATAACTGAACTGATATATAACTATATATGTAAAAATCATATTTTAACTTCGAACATGTATTAAATTAAATATATATATTCATTTCAAACTCCATTGTTTCAAATTAAAACTCAATATCAAACATATTTACATATAATATATTTGAGATAAATACTTATATATATACATATACATATTAAAATTTCAAAATACTTACATATATAATGCATTTCATTTGCAAATATCTATATATATTAAATAATCAATTCAAACATATATTCCAAAGTTTATAATTAAATTCAAACACATAAAACAGGATCTATATATATAAATAAAATGAATTTTGTATCTGTACATTGGAAATTTAACAAAATAACATATATATGACCAAAGTCAAAACACATACTTTACAGGAAGTTATAGAAACCTGAACATATCATATATTCAAAACCCAACAGACACTATGGTTTATTACATAAAAGCATATTTTATAAAACCTTTATATTCAGCCAACAAGCTATAAATAACCTATAACAAAATATATGTACAACTTTATAACATTCGTATATACTGATAAATAAACCAAATATTATACCAACAGACGTAGCTCATATAACACTTCCTATAATATACGTACAACCCAAAATCCATCACTGCTACCAAATATATTTTATAACAGACCTTGTAAAACATGCAAGCTACAGTAAGCTAACAGTCAAGTATGCAAACTAACAATAAGCTGCAGATTGAACCAAAACCTTTATATATAATACACCCATTTTAAAACAAAATCTTAAATATACAAATGTATATTATAATATATAGAAGCCCTTATATATAAGAAGACTACAGTAGCTTATAATATAAAGTAAACTATCAAACTTTCATACTTTTTTTTCAAACTGCAACTAATTAAAAGAAAGCTATATACATATATATATAACTAACATTATATATAAAAGTTTACATAAACTACACTTACCTTGGTGACCATATACGCATATATCTCGGTATATATAAAATGAACACTGACACAGTACCAAAATCATAGAAAACTTTATAACTTTATGAACTATATAAACCAAAGGAAGATCTTAATACAATTTGCACAGCATACATATAATATGTATTTTGGAACAGAATAAAATGTATACAAACAAAAATTTAAAATAAAATATTTATTCAAATAGCTCAGGAATGTTATAAACAGCTACATGTATATATATAACTACACAGCTTTATATACTAAATAACATATATATTTTTGAAACTGAGAATACCTTAAAATTTAAATTGAATTACCTTAACAAAATATCAATAAACTCAGGTGCGAATGTATATTCCTGAACAGGTCATAGTCTATATATGCGGACAGCATGAAGGCAAAGCAAGTGAAGGCCATACTGCTGTTTGAGGCTATGCGCATGTCTGCTATGCACGCACTTGCATGGGCAAGGTGGCAAACGTTTGTTTTTTTTCTTTTCTAGGAGACAGTAGAGAAAAAGTGGAGAGGAAACATTAGTGATTAGTGAAGGGAGGTGAGAAGGAGAACGGAAGCGGTGGGAATGAGGATATGGAGTTCTGTTCGAGGGAGGCTTGACAGCCTCAACAATATATATATTTGTTATATTTTTACGATTGAAATGTTATAGAAAATAAATAATGCGACTCAAATAAATGCACTGGTTGGAACAATAAATATCATGCAGTGAATTTCGAAATTTTTAATGGCTATAGTTCCGCTGACCGTGAAAGGGCACAAGAACCGAAAGGGCACAACGGGTTCTGATATAGTTATCTGTTTCACAAATCCCGCCGTGCACCGGACATCAAAATTAGCAATCAAATATACTGTGGAGATCAGCATGACGAGACGGTCAAAACGGTATATGGATATCAGTGATACAATTTAATTATAAAAATTCGAATTTTATACTGGCGGAAAATGCAGTAAAAACGCTAAAAAATAAGATCGACGGAGCTAAAAAGTCCGAATTTGGAAAAACAAAAAATGACGTTTGCTCAGAAGATGATTTAGAATTTTTCTATGTAAAAATATTCAGGTTTCGAAAACATTTTATTTTCATCGCTTTTTAACTGATTAAATTGAAGTAAATTTACGCACGAAATAAACTTCCATATTTTCGTATGAAAATTTACAGTTTGCTATGTTTAATTAGATGCATTTCAAATGTAAAATTTTTATTTCAAAATTTTACCGTTTAAAATTCCATTAAATTCCAATTAATAACGTTATTAAAACCAGTTAAATTTGCGGGTCGTTACACCGGTGTGCGGTGCAATCTGCGGAATGCTCAGAGTATCGATTCCGCAACCGAGTCTTTTGGTTGCCAACCCTTTCATTTCCACCGTTAAATCCAATGGCCACTAACCACAAATAGGGCTGTTATGGAAACGGTAAATTTACCATTACCATACTATTATCAATCAATCGGTTACCATTTTAAAGTAAAGTCGGTATACTAGCATTATCGGTACGGTAACGGTAAATTTACCATTTTTTACGGCAAAACATCGGTAATATTTTTTTAAAACCAGCGGTAACGGTAATTTATTAGTCCATTCATAATACATTGATATTCATGTAAGATATTGTATTATGGGCATTTAGAAGCAAGAAAACAGTTCAATTTATTTCAGTAATTCAACTCAAATGATGATAAATATACTTCTTTTCTATGTCCTTTATTAAGTGATCTAATAAGATATATAATGAATCATCATTCAGTGTAAATATATGTCAACTTATTATTTTTCTAGACAAACGGTAATTTACCATTACCAGTGTAACGGTTACCAGTTTATCGGTATACCAGTCAATCGGTAACGGTAACGGTAAACAATTTTAGTTTACCAGTAAAAACGGTACGGTAACAGTATTTACAAAACGGTAACGGTAACCATTACCATAACAGCCCTAACCACAAATATTCCACGGAATTCAATTGCTAATTTTCAACATTTCACTTGTTCAAACTACTTAAGCATGTTCGTGTGCAGGGCTCTTTCTCTTCTCTGTTCATTTGAAAATGAAAATATAATATTAACCATTCCATTTGCATTGTCATCTCTCTCAGAAAGCAACCGTCCCCTCCTTCACTGTCTTCCCTAGCGTCACGTCTTCCCCACCTCATCCTCCTCTACAAAACACGCAAGCACCTGAGCCCACCACACCATCATTTTCCCTCACTCGAGCCAGCGCCCATCTCCAACCAAACCCATCCCGTGTCTCTAACCTCGTCCAACCACTCTTCCTCCAAGCATCTGCCACCAATCGCCAACACTCATCTTTTGCTTTGCTGTTGTAAATTGTATATATATGATAAGCTTATATATATATAGTTGCTTGAATCTGGATATGTACTGACTTGAACCTGTGCAATCTTCCTTATCCAAAAGTAAGTACATATTATGTTATAATAGTTATCTTGTTTTTTTATGAATATTGAAAATATTGTTTAGTTAATCATTGTTTTCTGTATATATATACCGATATATATAAGGTTGTATATATATGTACTTTTACAAAGAACTGGTTCTATCAAATTTTGCTTTGTATATATATTTTGTTAGTTGATATTTTATTATATATGTTTTATACTGTTCGTATATATATAATTTATTACTTATAGATGCAAGCCTATGAGTTATATAAAAAGTGTTAGTTCACATATTTATATTGGTGTTGCAATAGCTGATATGTAAAGTCGATATATATGTTTGGGTTTTATGAGTTGTGCTGTTAAATTTTTGTACCATGTATTTTATTTTAAAAGTAATATATATTATATTATTTGAGTCTGTTATATTGAATGTACGTTATATGATTGATAGTGTTTTCGATCTATATATATTTTTGATTTATTTGTACACTAACATCTATATGGTTTAGTGTTATATATACATATCATATGTTAAATCTATTGTATATTTTGAAGCAGGTTGAAAGTTTATAATGTATACACTTTGACTTTTTACATATCTGTAGTATCTATATATATATAGTGTATATTTTGTAATATGTTAGTATATGGTTATATATATTTTGTTCATTTTTTTAGCGGTATTATATACTTGGATCAGTGTATCTATTTAAGTTTTATTACAATATATATTAAGCATGTGTTATTTTATATAGTTCTGTGCAGTTAAAGCGCTCGGCAGATTCAAAGCGGTGGAGGTGCAAAAAGTCATAGCGGGGATACAGCGAGGATATAGCGGGATATAGCGGATGGCTTTAAAATAGCATATAAAACTCGTACTTAATGTTTTTACGAATATATAAATGGTAATTAAATGAAAAATTATCATTCAATTGAATTGTAACTGATACATAAATAATTTTTAAATAAAAACATGTGCGAATATACTTTAAATAAACGTAAAACTGTTATAAAACATAATTGAATTTAGTAGAATATTAGAGTATTTTCATTTCTGAAAATTTATTAAAAATTAAATCAAATAAATTAGTTTCATAATTTTTATAATGTATAAATTGAAATTTTCAATTCATTTTATTAAAGAAGATATAGCGGGAATAGCGGAATATAGCGGAAATAACGGGATATAGCAGAAATAGCGGGGATTAAAGCAGAAAGGCTATATTGTGGGGCTATATGGAAAAATCGTAGCGGCAGAAATCCGTTATGAGATATAGCGGGGTTATAGCGGGGTAATAGCGGGGCATTAACTGCACAGATATAGTTACGCGTATATAGAAGATCTAATCTATAAAGTGTTATATATAAAGTTGTTATAGGTTCTGGCTATTGTTTTAAAGGATGTTATATGTTAGTTTTATATGTGCTGGTTTATATATGTAGATATAACATGTCTAGAATATTCTAGTATGCGTTAAAGGGTATTGTATTTACGGTAGTTATATAGAATGTTGCGTTAGTTTATATTTAATGTTTAGTATAATGTATATAGGTTATATTTGCAGTACTATTGGATTTATGTGTGTATGTATATATATAACTTGTTAACAAGTTTATTATCTGACTAAGTATTTTATATGTTAGTTTATATCTGTTGTAGTTTTTTGTATTACTATGCATATGTTATACTTTGATTTTAAATTTCTCAAGTACTATTTAAGTTATATACATATTATAATAAATTGTTATTTTGATTTTATAATAGATATTGATATTTGGATTTTTTTTCTTTAGATATATATATATATTATTTTAAAATACAAGTTTAATATTTTAGATATATATGGATACAATATTAATTTTGTTCCAGTTTTTTAGCCAAATTTGATTTGTTTCCATCGATTCCTTATTTATCAGCTTTGCCTTAAAATTCGTGCCAATCTTGCTTTGCCTTGAAATTGGTGCTTGGATTCAGAACTCATCTCGTTCTCATCCTTCTCTAACCTCGAAAGGTGAGCAATCACTCACGATTAATGTTCTTATATTTATTAAATTTGATTTCAATTGAAACGTCGATTGAAATATACTGCTGCTAGTTATTTACATTGATATATACACTGTTATCTGTATCTGTTCACCTGTGACATATGTGTAACGCCCCACTTTGAGACCCACTGTAACAAAGAGTATTACGGGAGTAATACTGTCTGTTAAAGCGGAGAATAGAGTATAGTGGAAGCGACCATTTGTAATCAAGCTATAACTATCTACCGAATACGTCGAAAGGATAGTATCTATATTTTTTTTTCAAGTGGTTCGACATATCCAATAGATATTTATAACGAAATTACAATGGCTAAAGACCTATCAGAACAAGCATTGTAATAAATGATAAAACATCACAGAACAGAATCACATAATAGATATAAAATCCCAGAACAATACATCGTCAATACAGATCCAAATACTATAAGTGGGTACAAAGCCACTGCCCACACATGTGAGTCAAAAATATGTACATATCAAAGTCTGAATAATAACAGAGTAGCGGAATAGTGGACAAATAAAAGCGCTATCTATCAGCATAGCAGATAATGTCCAAGCGGAAGCACAGAAGCTAAGTCCAGAGACCTAACCTGAAACAACTCGGTCTGACCCGAGCGAAAACACTCGGGTCAGGCTAGCTAAACAATCAGTAATAACTGAGATATATAATAATGTGGTACATAAATAAAACAGTACTTTTCCTAAGAGAAGAGTATTTTGGACCACATGAATATAATGACGGTCCCTAATCATCAATCAACAGTAAAAATCTCCAAAGAGAATATCAGCACCGAAGTGTTGAATAAATAAAATCGCCTTATATCATCGGTGTAGCCAAAGCTATATAAAGTTGCCCATAGGCAATAATCCCAAGAGTGACCAGAGTCTGTAATCAATGCCCAAGCAAAGATCGATGCTCCAAAGAGCAATGGGGATATACTGAAAAGTCAATGAAATCAAACACTGAAAAGCAGTGTCCAGAGACACTGTGAATCCACAAGGTAATCACACTTAGATCGTATGTAGAGTTGTGATCGATCACTCGCACAGATGCGGAACGCGCGAGATGGCGAGATCCTTCCCAGAAGGATAAAGGCCGAGAGGCACACGCCGAAAAAGTAACTGCTCCATAGAACAAGTGTACAGAGATGGTTGCCTAGAGGCGTGGTGACCCAGAGGTCCAGTACTGGCTGCCCAGAGGCTAATGTGTCACAAACATCTTGGAGAGGAACCCGTAAAGTGTTAACAATGAGACCCATACCCCACGTTCGCACTAAACGGTTTACTAACCAATAGAAAGCTCACATTCCAAACAATAAAAAGTCCACCTCGTATCATCGGTAAACTAGACCCAAAGGTCAAACGATCAATCGAATAGGTCGGGGATTAACCGGAAAGAAAATACACACGGTTCCATAGGCCGGAGATTTCCTAACCGTTTAAGCACCTTTCCACTTCGCTCGACGTGATAAAAGTGAGTGTGAGATTTTTATTATAGAAAATAATGGTTCGAAACGGATTTATAATTGATTTTGAGAACACTTTAAAACGGCTTTTGAAAACTCTCCTATTATGGAGTAAATAGTTTACTAATTAAAAATAATATTATATAATAATTTCGAAAGCCATTTCGGAGTGAAAAATCCTTTTAAAACCTTTTTATAAGGCCCGTGTATGAAATCCAGAGACAAATCTCAAAGAAATCGATAAAACCAGAAAATCACTGAAAATATTCCAAGTGTTGGAAAATAGTCCAAAACTGACGCGAACCCAAGTTCGGAAATTTATTCGGACCAGTAAACTGAATTCGAATGGCATGAAATTTTTTAGGAACGTAGTCCGACATTCCTAATTCAGAACGCAAAAAGAATTACTCGATTCCGACTTGAAACGAAGAAACGGCGTCGTCTCAAAGTCGGACAAAAATCACAAAACTCTACTGTGTCAAAACAGTGCAAAGGTCCCACTTCGACGACATGGTCGAAGGGTCACATGAACTCAGATCTTGATGAAAATTTGCAGGAGCGTAGTAAAGTACTCCTACTTTGATACGCAATAAGAATCGTTTAGTTCCGACTTGAACGAAGAAATGACAATGTTTCAAAGTTGGTCCGACGATAACTGAAAATGATCACTATTGTAAAACAGTTTCTGGGTGCTACTTCGGCAATAGAAACAAAGTATCTAATGCACCCAGATCTAAACCAAACTTTGCATGGTTGAAGATCTCGACCTAATCTTTTTAACGAGATCAAAAACAATGAAATCCAACAAAGGACGAGCCCGGTATGGCGTCGCAAAGTCGGGGTTCTGTGCTGAAAACAACGGGAGCAAAGAGACTAAGGCCTGTAGCTATGCACTAACAGACCAGAGATGAAAAACCACAATTTTGGCATAGTAAAATTCCAATTCTGACAAGATGAATAAAATAAAAGTGGTAGCTTAATTTCTAAGCTTTCCGGAATGACCAAGATCGTCAAATTCCGATCGGGGATGAAAATTCTATGACTAAAACAATTCTCGGATCTAAATTCTATATCACTGTCGTTGTGCTCTCGGGACAGTGGTAAGAATGCACAGTTTTGATGAAATTAACTTCGAAATTTCATGAAACTCAAAACATGAAACTTTTAGCCCTAAATCTAAGCTTTCCAGAACATCCAAAATTATTAGATTTGGATAAGAAACGAATATCTTATGGCCAAATCAATTTCAGGTTTTTATTTTCTCAACCCTGTAGTTTGTTGTCAGGTCAGCGACAAACAATCATGATTTCGACCATTCAAACCTCAAAATTAGGCAAAGCACAAAACATAAAAGTTATAGGCTACAGAATAAGCTTTACAGAACATCAAGAAAATCTAAATTCTGATTTAAGATGAATGAGATATGCCTAATTTACTAACAGTAATAAACTAATTATAATTTCAGCTAGCATATATTACAAGCACCTTATGTGCACACCCCAAAATGAAAGCAAAGATGATCAAAGAGCTATGATTCACATGTTACATAATAAAACATGTGTTACTAACTGATTACCGAAATCAGAAGATGATTAAACACATATTAGAAGAGGTTTTTAGCAATATACCTCTCTAGAAAGCAACAAAGACCACTATAGTATCAACCCAAATTAGCAAAAGATGATTAGGAGGCTATAAGATCAAAAAAACACATAAAACATGTGTTACCAAATAAATTTCAGAAATTAGAAAGATATAAAAACTGATTTGAGGTGGGTATTTGCATTACCTTTGCATAGAATGACTTGCATAAGCTAAAACTAGAAGGAGATGAAGATAGAGGCCATTTTTGTTAAGAAGCTTTAGGAAATGATTAGGGTTTTGATTAGGGATGAATGAATGAGGTTAGGAGAGTTTGAGATAATTTATAAAGGAGGTTTAGGGTGGGTTATTGGGCTAGGTTTAGTAACCCAATAAGAAGAGAGTTATTTACATATTTCCAAAATTTAGTATAAGTGTTCATATATGTTTATAAAACTCATTTTTCTTATCCAAACCCGTTTAAAAATCTCTCCTAAAATATTTAACTTTCCAAAAATAACATTTTATACTCATTTTGAATCCCATATTTCCCATTTAATTAAAATAGCCTTTTTCAAATAAATTTTTGTTATTCCAAATCCTTTTATGCTTCATTAAAATAAATAAAAATCCTAACTTTTATTTATTAATTGGTAATGCAAATCCCGGGTTGTTACAGACTCTCCCCCTTAAGAAAATTGCGTCCCCGCAATTCCTTAAGATAGATGTCGTCTATAACGTCACATCCCCAAAAGAAGTGATAGAGATAAAATAGAGAATTCTCACCCACAGAAGAAGATGGGAGAAAGCCAGGATAAGAGCGTTCGATAGATTCTCTGGTCTCCCAAGTGCAGTCCTTAGGATTCGGTGACCATTGAATCTTCACGAGTGGAACCTCTTTTTTGCGAAGGCGTCTAACCTCCGAATCAAGCACACGAAGAGGTTGCTGCTCCAAAGATAAATCAAGTAAGATCTCTAAATCAGGCACAGCATGCGGCTCAATGATAGAATCAGGGTCGCAGACACACATGCGAAGCTGGGAAACATGGAACACGTCGTGCATTCTAGAGAAGTGAGCAGGTAGAGACACACGATAAGCCACGGGGCCAATGTGTTCCGTAATAGGAAATGGTCCAACATAGCGAGGAGCCAACTTCCCTGTAGAGCTGAAACGCACAACCCCTTTCATAGGAGATATCCGAATAAAGACATAATCACCAATGGAGAACTCAAGAGGCTTCCTACGGTTGTCCGCGTAGGATTTCTGACGGTTCTGCGCCTCTTTCATTCTCTGACAAATAAGATAATCTTCTCAGAAGATTCCCGAACTGAATCTGGACCAAGAAGGAGCTTCTCGCTAGATTCTAACCAACACGAAGGAGAACGACATGGCCTTCCGTAAAGAGCCTCGAAAGGAGCCATGCCAATACTAGACTGAAAGCTGTTGTTGTAGGAGAACTCTACAAGCGGTAAGTGATCCTCCCAACTACCTCCGAAATCCAGAATACAACAGCGCAAAAGATCCTCTAAAACACGATTCACCCTCTCCGTTTGACCGTCGGTCTGAGGATGATAAGCAGTCGAGAAATTCAGCTTTGAGCCCAAAGCTGACTGTAGGCACTTCCAGAAGTGACTAGTAAAGATAGTGTCTCGATCACAGACAATAGAGCTAGGAATACCATGAAGTCAAACGACTTCCTTCACATATAGCTTGGCAAGCTGAGGAGCAGTCCGAGTGGACTTAATAGGAATGAAATGAGCTGATTTGGTCAAGCGATCGACGATGACCCAAATAGAAGTATGGCCTGACCTCGATCGAGGCAGACCGTCAATAAAATCCATGGATATCTGATCCCATTTCCACAATGGAATCTCTAGCGGCTGAAGAAGACCAGATGGACGCTGATGCTCAGCTTTGATCTGTTGACAAGTCATGCAACGGCTTACATAACTTGCAACATCACTCTTCATGCCCTCCCAATAAAATAGGCGACACATGTTGGCATACATCTTACTCGACCCGGGATGTATAGTGTACTTAGTGCGATGACACTTGTCTAGAATGTCACGCCTAAGTGATAAATCAGATGGTACCAAAATACGGTTCTTCCTGCGAAGACACCGATGAGAATCAATAGAATAATCCGACAATGTCTCATCACTGGATCCCGACTAAAGGAGATGAATATATCGCAACAAGTCTGGATCCTGCCGCTGAGCATGGGCAATGCGATCCAATAGAATAGGACGAGCTTCCAAGTTGAATAATAAGACCGGAGAATCAGAAGATGGAGCTCGATCTCTAATATCACACAAAGATAGAGTCTTAAGAATATCACACTCGGCGATCATCATAGAAACTACCGTCGAGTGCTTGCGACTGAGCGCATCTGCAACACGATTACCCTTGCCAGGGGTATACTGAATATCTAAATCATATGAGGCGAGAAACTCAAGCCATCGCTGCTGCCTCATATTGAGATCCCTCTGACTGAATAGATACTTCAGCGACTTGTGATCGGTGTAAAGAATGAAGCGTTCGCCTAATAGAAAGTGACGCCACGTCTTCAAGGCAAAGACGATAGCTGCTAACTCAAGATCATGAGTAGGATAGCGAACCTCATTCGGACGCAGTTGCGTGGAAGCATAAGCAACTACCCGATCCTTCTGCATAAGCACAACACCGAGCCAGCTACCACAAGCATCGGTGTAAACAACAAGATCATGGTAACTCTTTGGAACCACTAGAATAGGAGCATGAGTGAGAAGTTCCTTCAGTCGCTGAAAGGAAGCTTCACACTTATCAGACCAAATAAAGCGAACACCCTTACGAGTCAGCGTCGTAAGGGGAAGTGCAACTCGAGAGAAATCCTTGATAAACTGACGGTAATAACCCGCCAGACCAAGGAAGCTGCGAATATCATGAACGTTCTCGGGCTGCTTCCAATTCTGAATAGCTTTGATCTTGGCAGGATTGACAGAAATACCCTCAGATGATACAATATGGCCCAAGAACTTGACCTTGCTCATCCAAAAATGGAACTTGGAGAGCTTGGCCTTAAGCTGATGCTGACGAAGAGTATCCAAGACGATCCGCAATTGATGAGCATGCTCTGCCTCGGATCTAGAATAAATAAGAATATCGTCGATGAAAACCAGAACGAATCTATCGATGTATTCCCGGAATACTCGATTCATAAGATCGACGAAGAAAGCCGGTGCGTTCATCAAGCCGAATGGCATGACCAACCACTCAAAAGAACCATAACGAGTGCGGAAAGCGGTAAGAGGAATGCTATCTTCCGCAACTCGGAGCTGATGAAATCCGGTGGCAAGGTCGAGCTGGGAAAAGACCTTCGCATCGCTCAACTGATCAAACATATCGTCTATCCATGGCAATGGATAACGATTTCTGATGGTCAACTCATTAAGCTTGCGATAGTCAATGCAAAGCCTAAGAGAGCCATCGGGCTTCTTAACGAAGACCATAGCAGCACCCCATGGTGAAGAACTGGACCGAATGAACTGCTTCGCCTCAAGCTCTACTAACTGCTTCCTGAGTTCCTCATTCTCTTTAGTAGACATCCTTGTGGGAGGACGCCCAACTAGGTGAGAGCCGGGAATGAGATCGATGCGGAACTCAATGGCCCGCTTTGGCGGCAGGCCTGATACTGGCTCGAATATATCGGGGAAATCCCGAACAAAAGGAATACGAGATATGTCCACA
The DNA here is from genome assembly GCA_030737815.1 of Allium fistulosum. Lineage (NCBI taxonomy): Eukaryota > Viridiplantae > Streptophyta > Magnoliopsida > Asparagales > Amaryllidaceae > Allium > Allium fistulosum. The sequence continues at coordinate 927,942,321 of CM060905.1, forward strand.
TCCTCATCTCATGAATCAAGAGAAAATAAAGTAATATCAGAAATCCCAACATCCTGAAGAGCAATAGCTAACGGAGCGGACGAGTCAGGATGACGAAGAAATAATATCCGCTCCGAACAAATGATTTTGGCGTCGTACTGAGCGAGCCATTCCATGCCAAGAATCATGTCAAAGCCCAAATACTCCATAACGTGCAGATTCGCATGGAAAGAAAATCCACAAAGATCAATATCTATATCCTCACAAAGCAAGCTAAGGGTCATGGATCCGCCGATGGGATTCACAATCCTTAGTGAAGAAACCAAACAAGTAACATCCAAAGATAAAGTATCAACTAGTTCCTTTGATACGAATGAGTGAGAGGCACCCGTATCAAAGAGAACTCTACAAGATCTACCATGAAATAAAATAGAACCTTCGAGAATGGAAGGATGCGTACCTCGAGGCTGAGCTGAAGATTTAGGAGCCTTGGCAGCATTAAGCTTGCCAGATCTAGGAGGTGCAGTAGGACAAGTGGAATAATGATGACCCTCCTTCTTACAATAGCGGTAGAAAAGAGGCTTGGGACACTCTTTAAACATATGATCGGTAGATTTAGTTAAGAACGATTCAAAGATAGATAATTCATTAAGGAATATTACGGAATATAATAGATTCCTACACATATTCCTAACTTATTTATCTAAAGGTGGATATGTTCAATTTGGATCGTATTATAACGTATTGTACTACGTGTCTGTTCTGTGTTTGTTATGCTTAATTCTGAACCTTGGCTCTGATACCAAGATGTAACGCCCCACTCTGAGACCCACTGTAACAAAGAGTATTACGGGAGTAATACTGTCTGTTAAAGCGGAGAATTGAGTATAGTGGAAGCGACCATTTGTAATCAAGCTATAACTATCTACTGAATACGTCGAAAGGATGGTATCTATATTTTTTTTTTCAAGTGGTTCGACATATCCAATAGATATTTATAACGAAATTACAATGGCTAAAGACCTATCAGAACAAGCATAGTAATAAATGATAAAACATCACAGAACAGAATCACATAACAGATATAAAATCCCAGAACAATACATCGTCAATACAGATCCAAATACTATAAGTGGGTACAAAGCCACTGCCCACACATGTGAGTCAAAAATATGTACATATCAAAGTCTGAATAATAACAGAGTAGCGGAATAGTGGACAAATAAAAGCGCTATCTATCAGCATAGCAGATAATGTCCAAGCGGAAGCACAGAAGCTAAGTCCAGAGACCTAACCTGAAACAACTCGGTCTGACCCGAGCGAAAACACTCGGGTCAGGCTAGCTAAACAATCAGTAATAACTGAGATATATAATAATGCGGTACATAAATAAAACAATACTTTTCCTAAGAGAAGAGTATTTTGGACCACATGAATATAATGACGGTCCCTAATCATCAATCAACAGTAAAAATCTCCAAAGAGAATATCAGCACCAAAGTGTTGAATAAATAAAATCGCCTCATATCATCGGCGTAGCCAAAGCTATATAAAGTTGCCCATAGGCAATAATCCCAAGAGTAACCAGAGTCTGTAATCAATGCCCAAGCAAAGATCGATGCTCCAAAGAGCAATGGGGATAAACTGAAAAGTCAATGAAATCAAACACTGAAAAGCAGTGTCCAGAGACACTGTGAATCCACAAGGTAATCGCACTTACATCGTATGGTTCCATAGAACCAACACTGAATGGTGGTACTCGAATGGATATAAAAATCATCAGATAATACAAGTATAGCACGTGCACCGACCAGAGTCGTTATTGCCAAGTACTGTAGAGTTGTGATCGATCACTCACACAGATGCGGAACGCACGAGACGACGAGATCCTTCCCAGAAGGATAAAGGCCCAGAGGCACATGCCGAAAAAGTAACTGCTCCATAGAACAGGTGTCCAGAGACGGTTGCCCAGAGGCGTGGTGACCCAGAGGTCCAGTACTGGCTGCCCATAGGCTAATGTGTCACAAACTTCTTGGAGAGGAACCCGTAAAGTGTTAACAATGAGTCCCATACCCCACGTTCGCACTAAACGGTTTACTAACCAATAGCAAGCTCACATTCCAAACAATAAAAAGTCCACCTCGTATCATCGGTAAACTAGACCCAAAGGTCAAAACGATCAATCGAATAGGTCGGGGATTAACCGGAAAGAAAATACACACGGTTCCATAGGCCGGAGATTTCCTAACCGTTTAAGCACCTTTCCACTTCACTCGACGTGCTAAAAGTGAGTGTGAGATTTTTATTATAGAAAATAATGGTTCGAAACGGATTTATAATTGATTTTGAGAATACTTTAAAACGGCTTTTGCAAACTCTCCTATTATGGAGTAAATAGTTTACTAATTAAAAATAATATTATATAATAATTTCGAAAGCCATTTCGGAGTGAAAAATCCTTTTAAAACCTTTTTATAAGGCCCGTGTATGAAATCCAGGGACAAATCTCAAAGAAATCGATAAAACCAGAAAATCACTGAAAATATTCCAAGTGTTGGAAAATAGTCCAAAACTGACGCGAACCCAAGTTCGGAAATTTATTCGGACCAGTAAACTGAATTCGAATGGCATGAAATTTTTTAGGAACGTAGTCCGACATTCCTAATTCAGAACGCAAAAAGAATTACTCGATTCCGACTTGAAACGAAGAAACGGCGTCGTCTCAAAGTCGGACAAAAATCACAAAACTCTACTGTGTCAAAACAGTGCAAAGGTCCCACTTCGACGACATGGTCGAAGGGTCACATGAACTCAGATCTTGATGAAAATTTGCAGGAGCGTAGTAAAGTACTCCTACTTTGATACGCAATAAGAATCGTTTAGTTCCGACTTGAACGAAGAAATGACAATGTTTCAAAGTTGGTCCGACGATAACTGAAAATGATCACTATTGTAAAACAGTTTCTGGGTGCTACTTCGGCAATAGAAACAAAGTATCTAATGCACCCAGATCTAAACCAAACTTTGCATGGTTGAAGATCTCGACCTAATCTTTTTAACGAGATCAAAAACAATGAAATCCAACAAAGGACGAGCCCGGTATGGCGTCGCAAAGTCGGGGTTCTGTGCTGAAAACAACGGGAGCAAAGAGACTAAGGCCTGTAGCTATGCACTAACAGACCAGAGATGAAAAACCACAATTTTGGCATAGTAAAATTCCAATTCTGACAAGATGAATAAAATAAAAGTGGTAGCTTAATTTCTAAGCTTTCCGGAATGACCAAGATCGTCAAATTCCGATCGGGGATGAAAATTCTATGACTAAAACAATTCTCGGATCTAAATTCTATATCACTGTCGTTGTGCTCTCGGGACAGTGGTAAGAATGCACAGTTTTGATGAAATTAACTTCGAAATTTCATGAAACTCAAAACATGAAACTTTTAGCCCTAAATCTAAGCTTTCCAGAACATCCAAAATTATTAGATTTGGATAAGAAACGAATAACTTATGGTCAAATCAATTTCAGGTTTTTATTTTCTCAACCCTGTAGTTTGTTGTCAGGTCAGCGACAAACAATCGTGATTTCGACCATTCAAACCTCAAAATTAGGCAAAAATAAAACATAAAAGTTATAGGCTACAGAATAAGCTTTCCAGAACATCAAGAAAATCTTAATTCCGATTTAAGATGAATGAGATATGCCTAATTTACTAACAGCAATAAACTAATTATAATTTCAGCTAGCATATATTACAAGCACATTATGTGCACACCCCAAAATGAAAGCAAAGATGATCAAAGAGCTATGATTCACATGTTACATAATAAAACATGTGTTACTAACTGATTACCGAAATTAAAAGATGATTAAACACATATTAGAAGAGGTTTTTAGCAATATACCTCTCTAGAAAGCAACAAAGACCACTATAGTATCAACCCAAGTTAGCAAAAGATGATTAGGAGGCTATAAGATCAAAAAACACATAAAACATGTGTTACCAAATAAATTTCAGAAATTAGAAAGATATAAAAACTGATTTGAGGTGGGTATTTGCATTACCTTTGCATAGAATGACTTTCATAAGCTAAAACTAGAAGGAGATGAAGATAGAGGTCATTTTTGTTAAGAAGCTTTAGGAAATGATTAGGGTTTTGATTAGGGATGAATGAATGAGGTTAGGAGAGTTTGAGATAATTTATAGAGAAGGTTTAGGGTGAGTTATTGGGCTAGGTTTAGTAACCCAATAAGAAGAGAGTTATTTACATATTTCCAAAATTTAGTCTAAGTGTTCATATATGTTTATAAAACTCATTTTTCTTATCCAAACCCGTTTAAAAATCTCTCCTAAAATATTTAACTTTCCAAAAATAACATTTTATCCTCATTTTAAATCCCATATTTCCTATTTAATTAAAATAGCCTTTTTCAAATAAATTTTTGTTATTCCAAATCCTTTTATGCTTCATTAAAATAAATAAAAATCCTAACTTTTATTTATTAATTGGTAATGCAAATCCCGGGTTGTTACAATATGACACCATCATCTGTTATTTATATTGATGATATATGCCTGTTATATTATTTTCATATCTGTTATCACTCTGCAAGTTCCCTATTAGTATAGAATTCACTATGGGTTGAAATGATACATACTCGAACGATCTGGAGAATATGAGAGAATCGTTATAGGTTGAAATGATAGACCCAAGCGATTTTCATTAAATTGAATTTGGGATTGCGGGTTGAAATGATATATACCCGTATATATATTTAAATTGCAGATTGAAATGATAAATATCTGTATCACTTGACCATAGGGTGGAAAATTATATACAGACACCGTTGGTCTATATATAAATATTTTGAAAATGATTTCTATGGTTTTGGAAGAAATACATGGTTTTGATAAATATTGATTTTAAAGATTTATTAAAGTTGATTTAATAAAGTTGATATATAATATTTTTAAGTATTTATTTAATATCTATATTTTTAAATATAGAGTTTATAATGATTCAGGTTGAAATGATAAATTTGAAATTGATTTGAAAGTATATTTATTTAAGAATTTTACTTAAATAAGTTTGATTTGAAATTTATTAAATTTGAAATTTTAAAGATATGTTTGATAACTTGAATTTGATTAAAAGTGACTTAAATGAATATTTCAAACTTATATAAATTTAAATGGGATATTTTGTTTATTTAAATTTGTAAATTGATGTTGTATTTAGAAGTTATTGAAATGATTAAGTAAATATTTCAAAACTAAATAATAGTAAAGTGAATTTGATATATATATATATATATGAAATTATCGAATTTAGTTTGAAATGTTGAATATTTAAAGGTTTGAAATATATTGAAAGTGAAATGGCTTATTTTATGGTTCAAATATGTATTTGAAATCGACAATTTGAAATGGTTTATTTAGAAACAAAATCGAATTGAAATTGATGATTTGAGATTTGATTAAATTTGAATTTTGGAATTCGAGTCGATTTGAATCGATTTGTGAAATTAAGGAAGCTATTTTATTTTATAAAGTATTTTTAAAGTATATCTAAAACTATTTATATTTTACTTTATAAATTATTTTAATATAAACTATTTTAATATAAATCATTTTCAATATAAATTAATTTAATATAAATTGTTTTAACTTATAACTATTTTATATAAATTATTTTATTTTATAAACTATTTTATTTTATATACTATTATTAATATCTAAACTATTTGAAGGAAAGTGTTATGATTTCGAAGTGTTATGATTTCCAAAGTTGTGAATTTCAAAGTATTACGATTTCTAAAGTATTATTATTTCAAATTGTTGGTTTCGAAAGTATTATAACTTTGAAAGTGATATGATTTTTGGAAATGGATATATTTGAAGTGAAAATGATATCGTATTGATTTGGTTTTGAAATGGAAATGATATTTTGGTTTGAAGTATAAACTATTTTTAAATGACCGCAGTGTTATAATAACGTTTGGTTGTTAAAGAGACTGGGATCGGATATGGACATACTCTCCGTCGATACCGAAAACCACTTTAACAACTGTGTACGCGGTGGAGATTCCAGAATGAAGTAGGATGTTGGCGACGATCCTATTGAGGTATGAACGTGGACCCGACTCCCGTGAGTTGGCATAAGGTGGCTAAAACAGGAGCGATTCTCGGGACAATGAGGTAGCACCTCTGATCGGATGCATTTATTCGATACCATTCTATTACTTTGTGATTTATTTGGTGGCCACCCTTCGATTTTTGATTTGGGAGTGTGTTCCGAGGTGGGCGGTAGTGGCTGCTATGCGTTTCCACCAGTCCGGATGCGTAATTGGTATATCTACCCTGGCATTGCCTTGATGTGCCGTGTCACCGTCCATAGCAAGCTTTACTACGAGTTTGGATTTGTGTCGTAGCCTGTGGAGTATTGAGGGTAGCTCCCGATCTTGGAGTATGATGATACTGGATAGGCTAATGGGACTATTATGTGTTAAGGGCTATATGGGTAACCCCTTAACGCTATTTAAAAGTAAATTTATTTTATTATAGACATTATTATAATAGCGTATATTACTACATAGTAGATAGTTTAACGGAACCTTAGAGGATGGTTATCCCAAACATCCTTTGAGTTACTTGTATTTCAGTTAATATTTCACTTGAGTTGGATTTATTGATATAAGAATGTTAATCCTGAATCGAGCGTTTTGTTTTTTGCTTTACGCTCGGGTCAGACTGAGTGATACAGCATTTAAGACTCACCTTTGGAGTTGGAGCTTCGCTTGGAGATCCATTTATATATCGATTCTGTTTTCAGTTATTCAGTTGATTTCAGTGATGTATTCTGATCTTGTATTTGACTATTTCATTGAGACATCTATGTATTCGAGACCTCTTTTGTATCTTATTTAACTCTTATATATATATAGTAGCTTCATGAACTACTATTCTTTTGTTTCCGTTGCATTATTGTTATATTACTTTGTGTCTGTGATTCTATGATTATTTATTTACTGTATATGTTGAGTTTTGCCAAACTTTATTTACAATCTATTGTTTTGAATTATTCAAGTCCGACATGTGTGGATTTATTGTCAATTTGAATGGTCCAAAAGAGTGGGTCGTTACATTTAGTGTAAAAATATATCAACTTATTATTTTTCTAGACAAACGGTAATTTACCATTACTAGTGTAACGGTTACCAGTTTATCGGTATACCAATCATCGGTATACCAGTCAATCGGTAACGGTAACGATAAACAATTTTAGTTTACCAGTAAAAATGGTACGGTAACGGTATCTACAAAATGGTAACGGCAATCATTACCTTAACAGCCCTGCAAATGAAATCCCCTCCCATTTTTAGGTAAGCTACCTTGACCAGGTCATAAACGTCCAAAGTCACACCAATCTATTAAATAATAGTAAAGCAGAAGAATTTCTTGCATTCTAATTAATTCTAGGATTTTTCTCTTCTCTCCTTAATTCTCTCAAGGTATTTCCATTTTCAAATCTCTATATAATTTATTATTACTATAATTATTACAGTGTTCTACTAATTCTTTATCGTATCATTTTACGTTTAAATATCAACATTTAATAATTTCTGCTATTATTTACAAAATTCTTCCCAAATTTCTTGTATTTTTTACATTCAAGTCCACATGTATTTAAATTAATTATGTGATTTTAAATTTAAACTTTTGAAATAAATGCAATTAAATAATATTTGTTATTTGGTCTAATAACTACATAAAACGACAATTTCATGTACTATTTATCGATTTTTATTAACAAAAATGGTAAAACTAATTTTTCATTCAAGTCCATATAATTCAAATTTTCCCAATTATACATGAAAACAATCTTTAATTCTCTTACATTATTCTAAATTCAATTTCAACCAATTTATTTCTTTTTAAAATTAGTATTTTACAATAAAGAAACATATACATAAATTTTCATTCTAAGGATGTTATTTTATTCCAAACATATACACTATTTCTTTTCTTTTTGAAATTGATGCAATATTACTAACATATATAACATTTTTTCTTTCTAAAATTGGTGCGTCAAGTGGATTTTTCACTATTGATAAAATTTATGTTTGTTTAGAATGACACCAAAATTAATAATAAGTGATGAATTTTTTTATTTGGAAATTGGAAAAGTAATTATATTTTTTGATAATATGTTTTATGAAAATGTTAAATTTTAATTATTTATTTCATATATTACGTTAATTAATAAATAAAAATATACAATAATTTAATTGAAAATTATATTTTTTGTATCTTATTGTCGTTTTGAGGTAGACGCTAACCATTTTTTGAAAATTTTTGTTGTAAAATACAGTTATCAAGGTATGAAACAATGGATTGAAAATAAGATTATTATTTTTACATTGTTGAAATAAAAATCTGATTTTTAGCGTTACCCGTCTTATTTTCAGTTAATATTTCTTTTAGCTGTTTAATAGATAATTTTTTTATCGCTTTAATAATATCATTTATTTATTTTATTTACTGTAAGAGTCTAAAATACATTAAAATATATTGATCAATACTATTACACATTCACTTTTAGGTATTTTTGTCATTCTCTCAAGTAATATTTGATATCAATTTATATATTGTTTATCTTTTAATAAAATGTATTATATGCTAAATATCAAATTAAAAATCTATGTACATAAACATTTATCTATGGAAATGTATAATCATACTAATTTTAAAATTAAGAATACTAACCTCCATTAATTTGCCTAATAAATATAAATCCTAAAAATTAATAAATTATCATATAATGCAATTTTATCTGTAAAAATAACAATTTAGTTTTTATCAAATATAAAAATACATGAATCGCATAACAAAAATTACATTTGTAATTAGTTTAATGCATAATTCATTTATCTTAATAACTTCATCATATCATGCATAATAAATTTAAGTTTCAAAAATATTTATAAAACTATTTTTTTATAATATACCATGTGCATGTGCATGTGCATGTGCAGGATACATACTACTTTTAACTAACGAATGCTGAAATTATCTCTGCTAACGGTGGATGATCTCCAGATCTGCTCTGCTACCTGGAACCGGCTTCAAGGCATGATCGATGCTCTCACTTCAGTTAGATGAATGAAGCATCATGTAGACCGTTCTTCTCTATACCCCATTTATATTTTTCTTCCTTCCCTTTCCTTCGTAAAATTTGTAATTAGATGCGGTGGTTCTTCATTTTTAAGATCTGACTCCATCGCAAGAGGCCATGGCCGGTGCCGTTAAATAACTTTGTGCTCAACCGCATGCCGAGAATTCACTCAGATTGTTTATGTCTGCTTTTGTTCCAATTTTTTCCACATTATGAAATCAGATCGATGTTTTCATTAATTTTTTTAATATGATAATATTACTCTGGAGTTATATTCAACATTTGATATGGTAGCTTCAAAATATTTCATCATTGTTTCTCTAAAATTGTTACTAATTTTATGTTTATATTTGACATTTATGCATTAGAAATTTAAACTCAAAATACTTGCTAAGCTATTAAAGAGTAGTATTAAAAAATAAGAATAAAAACCCTGATGATTAAATGCCATGATGATTTTCTTGGAGTTGCAATTTGTATCTGTACAATATGTAGGCTGACATTTTTTGTATCCACCTACTCTTTATACTTGGAAATTTTTCTTCAAGCGTTGTTTTTTTTCTTTACATTTCTCTGTTTTTTTTCTTTTGAAACAATGTTAGATTCAATGTGAATGTTAAGTGTTGATGCTATATCTTATAGATGGCAAAGGTGAACGAAGTATTAAAAAAAGAACTTTGATACTAATGGAGTAGTTATAATAATAAAAATCTTAAATAGTTGGATTGAGTTGAGATTTGAATTTTATTTTATTGCTTTGATTTTTTTATGGATGCATAGATCATGCTTTGTCTTAGATCAACAACAAACAATAGTGCAGTACTATATATCTTCCATTATATGCTCCTTTATCAAATTGGAAAACTGAAGTACCACAAAATTAATTATCAAATGTCGGTAATATGATCTTCAAGTGAATTGGTCTCCGTATATTTAAGACTATAATGTCCAAAATGATGATCAGATTGTTGTTTCTTAAGTATTGCTTGAGGGTAAAATAGCTCTGGCACATTAATTTATCTACTATTCTTTCCATAGAAAACAAATTGTGAGACCTTTTCATTGATAATGTGAAAGTATGATACATTAGTACCCAATGATCATTAGTTATCAATTCAGTTTGTTGAACTCATCATCTCAATTGGACATCGTTCCACACTCCATCAATTTTGCTCTGACTATGCTGATTACTCCACCCAGCACAGGTACGTATGGACCTTCAATGTCCATATGCTTATTTACTATTATATGCTAATTCATTTTGGCTATTTTTCTACTTCATATTCGCATTGTTGTATATCTACCTTTATTTACTGCTATTTTTAGTGTATAAATTTGTATGCTTGCTAATATTGTTGATTCCTTCAACTTCCACACTTAATGGGACCTTTTCCATATGCAAGAAAAACCAGTTAAGTTAGATATCGGGACATTTGATGTTTTGAACCAATTGGTTGCGACTCTGACTTTTCCAATTCAGAGCAGCGCTTGAAGTACAAATTATAGAAATGGAAAGATCTATGGACATGAAATAGTGTGGTTTCCAAGGCTTGGACATATGGTTTTTATGACTTGAAAGTGTTTTAGTCTTTGTTAGACCAGTTGGGAAATGTTTAGAGTTGGAAAACTTAATATGGCCCCAAATATGTAGATTGGGTTCAACGTGGCATTGGAGGAGGAGCCTACAATAGGTAGATGGTGGAGGACCTTCAACGGTGTTGTGTTATAGAATAAGCACGATTCTTAAATTTTATTTTCCTTAGAACAAAGTGTATTTTGCAAATAACATTGAAATGTACTATAATTTATGTGAAAATTAGTCACACATCCTTAAAACGGAACTTAATTTCAAAGCGGATCCCTGTTATAAAAAAATATATATTCTTCGTCTCTGTTTCTGTTTTCAGCCAATTTATTCCCCAAATTACCCCTGCGTTTCACTGCGAGCTCTAATTCTTCTTCTTATTTTTCGATTTAAATGGAAAACTGCAATTAAATTGAAGACGAATCAAGTTTTTTTATGAAATATGATATTTTTAATATTTGCAGTTATAAATAATCGCAACAAATTTCTGCAAATATATGCGATAGTTGCAGAAATTTCTGCAACTATACGCAGTAGTTGCAGACATTTTTGCAACTATACGCAGTAGTTGCAGACATTTTTGCAACTATACGCAATAGTTGCATTTGTGCAACTATATGCAATAGTTGCAGAAATGTCTGCAACTATACGCAATAGTTGCAGAAATATCTGCAACTATTGCAAATAGTTGCAGACAATTCTGCAACTATACGCAATAGTTGCAGTTATTTCTGCAACTATAAGCAATAGTTGCAGACATTTCTGCAACTATTTGCAATAGTTGCAGAAATGTCTGCAACTATATGCAATAGTTGCAGATATTTCTGCAACTATACCATATAGTTGCATAAATTTCTGCAACTATACCCAATAGTTGCAAGCATTTCTGCAACTATACCATATAGTTGCAGAAATATCTGCAATTTTTATAAATTTGAAGAAAAAAATTGAAATGTTCAATATTTGCTGAATTGTCTGTAAATATTTGAAATAATTGCACTTTTAATACAAATATAAATTTTTGGTATCAACAATGGATCTCATTTTAAAGATCATAAAATTTGTGATTTTTTGGTGAAAACGGTATGTTGATCCGGTTTTTGTAAATAAAGTTATACACGTTTGAAAAGTTTAAAACATAAAGGGTATTTGGGACTTTTTGCGTGCGTGAATTTGAAAATAGGGAGCGGAAACGTAAATGTTGGTTGTGAAAGATGTTTTATCTATTTTAAAACTTGTTAGGGATGTGAGCCAAACTATCCCATAATTTATAGCATGGTAATCTGTGATACCTCTATTCATAGCAGATGAAAGAAAATGGTGACTATATTACTCTTTCATGGGAACGTAGTAACACGTGCTTCACGTGCAAATAACATTCATCTGCCAACTTAACTTTTAACAAGTGTTATAACACGTGCTTCACGCGTGAATTGTTTTCCTTATAAATTTTATATGTTTAAATCAATTAAAAAAATGATTTTTTATTTTCAAGTGATATTAAGATTTGTATATTTGTGAAGAATTATTTTGAATTTGTAAAGAAAGTTTAATTTATAAAGCATGTTTAATTGTTAGATCATACTTTTATGGGCGTTTGGATCTGTAAAATAAGTTTAACATTGGATCCTATTTTTAAACGATTAAGATTTGCTAATATATAGAGGGACGTTTTTGGTAGCTCACGTTAATACCAAAAAAGTGTGACACCAAAGATATTACAACTATTATTAAAGAAGATATGGAACCTTTATTTACCCTTCAAAGTCAAAAAAGCACAACATTATGTATACTATAAAGTAATGTTGTAAGATCCAAAATTCCTTGGTCAACTTAGTCAAAGTGAAGCATTTTTTGGACTTTCAAAAATGGGCTTTGCACGAAAGGTTCCTATTTCCGATGGTGTTACAAGAAAAGTCCTTGTAGAAATAAGTATGCAAATTAAGTCGCTGTTTTTTCTAAATTAGGAAACGCAAGTTAGCTTGCGCTTTTTAAAATTTCAAAATTTTTGCACTTTCCTGATAGAAAGCGCAAGTTACCTTGCGCTTTTCAAAATTTTTAAAAGTTTTAAAATTTTCAAAATTAAAAAGCGCAAACTAGCTTGCGTTTTTCTGATAGAAAGTGCAATTTAACTTGCGCTTTTCAAAATTTTCGAAATTTTTGAAATTTTCGAAAAGTATTTCAAAATTAGAAAAGTGCAAGTTATCTTGCATTTTCTGTCAGAAAAGTGCAAAACACTTTTATTTTTAAAAAATAAGGACCAAATTTACATATTAATTTCTGTAGGGACATTTTGTATAACAACTAAAAAAACATGGACGTACGACTTTTTTTTTTTCAAAATGCCGTACATAAGTGACAGTTATAGCATCGCTTCTGTACATTTTAGTCACTATCCTCACCCATATAGTCATCGCGTACAGACTCCACGTTCACATTTTCCCATATGGAGTTACCTCCTCCCATCATCCATGGTTCTTCCATGCTCCTCAATGATTATTCTATTCTGCATCGAATATAATTCAGTCTTACAAATTCACAAATGACGGGAAAATAGAGAGTATAAATGTTATTCGACAATGGAAGATGAAAGATGGAACTATAGACTTCGCTGTTTTCCAGGTAAATTCGTAAAAATGTGACTTTTTTTCTTACTAATTTCTTTTGACATTAATAATCTTGGTTTGATTGCGTTTGAGAAAAAGTTGAATGGTTCGTGCTTGGGATTACAAGTGAACAAATAAGGTTTGTACAATTAATTTGTGAAATTGAGCTGAATTTTTCAACTCTAGAGGACGTTCAATTGGTTTTTGATGAAAAAGATGCGATTTTGTTTTCCAATGAATGTAATAGTCATTTTAATTCACTTGATCATTGCAAATAGCTTTGGATATAAATTTCTATATACTAATTTTATCGGTTGAATATTCAGCTAGGATGTATTAATTGACCAGGATTGTGGAATTTTGCATCTTAGACTTTCAGTTACAACTCTTTTCACCTATACAAAAAACGCATAGATCATGTGTGTAATTAAGATTGAAGATGTAGTATCTCACAATTGAGATTTATGAACCATTTACGGTAAGTATCTTCTATATTTGCTATTGCATCTTATGTATAACTGTGTATATTATTGTTAGATTAAAGGTTACTATTGACTAAATACAAAAGTTTAGTCAACAATTTAGTGCTATATTTCTGTTTGTATATCAATTAAATTTGGAATAATTTTATAAACTTATTAGACCGTAGGAAGATTTATGCAATTTTAACATCTGCTACATATTAACATGTTGCATTCATTGAAATTTGTGTTTAACTCACATGATTGTGCAAATGGATAAAGCTAGGATGGAAGATATATCAAATTAGATGTCTACCATTAATATTTAACTCTTATTTATTTATGCCAAATTATCCGAACCATTTGCAAACCAAGTGTCCACTAAGATGAGATAAAATATAATAAATATTATTATGGGAACATTGTGTTTCTACTGCTAAATTATGTGTCCATTGGCAATTTTTATACCATGTGAATTAGGATGGATATTCAACCGATAAAATTAGGTACACTTAATGGATATTCAACCGATATTATTATGGGAACATTGTGCTAGGTGGCTTCAAGTTGTGGTACGCGGGAAAAGAACGTAACAAGAACGTGGTAGGCATCTTAATTGACAAGAACCTTAGATATGGAGTTGTCGATGTTTGGAGACAAGGGGACATGACCATCCTAGTCAAGCTGGTAGTGGACGATATGATTTTGAACGTCATTAGCGCCTATTCCCCACAAGTAGGTCTAAGTGAAGCCGTCAAGAGGAATTTATGGAAAGAGCTAGATATTATGGTAGAGATGTGCCTAGTAGCGAAAAACTTTTCATAGGAGGAGATTTTAACGGGCATGTTGGTACAACTAGTGGTGGGTTTGAGAGAGTGTATGGTGGTTTTGGATATGGCGGTAGCCGGTAGGAACCAAAAAGGAGAAGAAATACTGAATTTCGCTATTGCTTATGACCTAATGATTGCTAATACCTTCTTTAGAAAGAAACAGTCACACTTAGTTACTTTTAGTAGTGGTCAACGCTTTAACCAGATTGACTCTGTCCTTACTAGAAGAGATAACAAACGAGCTTGTGTAGATTGCAAAGTCATACTGGAGAATGCGTCGTCTCACAACATCGGCTTCTGATATCCGAGTTTCGGCTTTGAATACGTGTTCGACAGGATAAAAAAGCCAAGATTAGTCGGACGAAATGGGGGAAGCTCAAAGGAGACGCTTCACGGGTGTTTAAGGATAGAGTGATGAGAGAACAGACATGGAATTTGGAAGGAAGAGCAAATCACATGTGGGATGAGATGACAACGCGCATCTGGAAAGTGACTACTGAGGTGTTTGGGGTAACAAAAGGAAATAATCGCGAACCTAAAGATTCGTGGTGGTGGAACAGTAATGAGCAAAAGGCTATCAAAGAGAAGAAGGAATGCTATAAGTGCTTACATCATCACAGGAGCGAGGACAACATGTAAAAGTACAAAGTGGTAAAGAAAAACACAAAGAGAGCGGTGAGTAAAGCGAGGGGTCGGGCGTATGAAGACCTGTATCATAAGCTAGGTACGAAGGAGGGTGAAAATGACGTCTATATGATAGCTAAGCTCCGTGAGAGAAAGACAAGTGACTTCAACCAAGTTAAATGCATCAAAGATGACAATAATAGATTTTTGATGAAGGACGATGAGATAAAAAATAGATGGAGAGATTACTTCGACAAACTATTTAATGAAGAAGGTGATAGCACTATGATCGAGATAGACGACTCTTTTGATGACACCAGTAGACATTTTGTTCGGAGAATTCAAGAATCCGAGGTAAAGGAAGCGCTAAAACGGATGAAAGCAGGCAAGACATTGGTGCCTGATGGCATTCCCATTGAGGTGTGGAGATGCCTTGAAGATGCAGAGATAGCTTGACTAACTAAGTTGTTCAATAATATTTTCAAATCAAACAAGATGCCAGATGAGTGGAGGAGAAGTATATTAGTTTCAATTTTTAAGAATAAAGGAGATATTCAAAGTTGCACAAACTACAGAGGAATTAAGCTTATGAGTCATACGATGAAGCTTTGGGAGAGAGTCATTGAACATCGATTAAGAAGAATGACAAACGTTTCAAAAAACCAATTTGGCTTCATGTCTGGGAGGTCGACCATAGAAGCGATTTTCTTGATAAGACAACTTATGGAGAGGTTTAAGAAGCAAAAGAAGGATCTTCACATGGTATTTATCGATTTGGAGAAAACTCATGACAAAGTACCGCGAAAGGTGATGTGGTGGGCTTTGGAAAAGAAGAGAGTCCCAACAAAGTACATTACCCTTATCAAGGATATGTACGATGATGTTGTGACTAGTGTCAGTACATGCGATGGTGCAACCAGTGACTTTTGCCATTAACATAGGATTACATCAAGAGTCAGTTTTGAGCCCCTACATTTTTGCCCTAGTGATGGATGAGGTTACGAAGGGTATACAAGAGGAAATTCCTTGGTGCATGCTATTTGCGGATGATGTTGTGCTAATTGATGAAAGTAGGATTGAGATTGATAAACAACTTGAGCTGTGGAGACAGACTTTAGAATTAAAAGATTTAGGCTTAGCAGAACTAAAACAGAGTATCTGAAGTGCGAGTTTAGCGGTGTCAGGTCAGAGGATGGAGATGTCACTCTAGCCGGATAAATAGTTCCTAAGAAGGAATCCTTTCGATATTTAGGATCAATGTTGCAGTGTAATGGTGAGATTGATGAAGATGTTAGTTTTAGAATTCGAGCGGGACGGGTGAAATAGCGACAAGCATCTGACATTCTCTGTGATAGGAAAGTCCCACAGAAGCTTAAAGAAAAGTTCTACAGAACGGCAATCTGACCTGCGATGTTGTATGATGCAGAATGTTAGCCCATTAAAAACCAACACGTCCAGAAGATAAGCATAGCAGAGATGCGTATGCTGCGATGGAGTTGCGGTCATACAAGAAGAGACCGAATTAGAAATGATGATATACGTGAAAAACTTAGAGTAGCACCAATTGAGGAAAAGCTAATTCAACATCGTTTAAGATGGTTTGGACATCTTCAACAAAGGCCGCCTGAGGCACCTGTGCGCGCTGGATGGTAGGCCGCGTCGTATGCACAAAGAGAGGTAGAGGTCGACCAAGGTTGACATGTGAGGAAGTAGTAAAAAAGGACTTGAAGGATTGAAATATATCTGAAGAGCTGGTAACGGATAGGAGCGCGTGGAAGTTAGTGATACACGTATCAGAACAATGAACTATGAGTTTTATAAGTTTTAGATTATAGGACTATGAAAAAGGAGCCTAAGACATAGCGCGTGAAAGTTAGCGATTCACGTACCATCATCATCGTTACTATTTATACTATTATCATCATTTGGTTTTTTTTTCTTTTTTCTTTCACATATATGTATTTTTATTTTTATTTTTACTTTACTTAATTACTATTATTATTAATTTAGGGGGTATTAATTTAAAGGACAAAAATTTATATATTTTTAGCCTCAAGGACACGACCTCAATATTGTAACCACAAGGACAAACATTCTCCTAAAAATTAATGACAAACATTCCTCCAAAATTATTCATAAGAACACATTTTTCCAAAACTGCTACCGAACTAAAAACTGCTACCGATAATTACAAACTGATACCTAAAAACTGCTATCAATAACTAAAAACTGATACCTAAAGAAAGTTGTCCTTCAGACAAAAATATTGAAGGTCCGTCCTTGTGGCTAAAATGCTGAGAAATTTTGTCCTTTACAATAATTTCTTGATTAATTTACTTATTTGACTTTATTTTATTATTGCTATTGTTATTGTTATTGTTATTGTTATAACCTTTAAATTAGTTTTCTCATTTAGTTTTGGGTTCCATCTTTAGCCGACCCCAACTTGTTTGGAAATAATGGTTTTGTTGTTGTTGTTGTTGTTTTGAATTAGGATGGAGAAATTTGGAATAAATAGGCAACAAGCAACTTAAACATTCCCATTGTTTAAACATGTCAGTAAATCTTCCTATGTGTCATTAGTTAATTGTTCTACCATTTTCAAAATTTAAACGTTTGTCATGTAAAATTACTTTTTTCAAATTAATACCTTCTTTATTTTATATTATCCTTGCAAAAGTACCAAGGATGCATCTAGAATAAAAAAGAAGACGAGTATCATGTAAATGGAGCATGTATCCAAAGTGATACTATTTTATGGTTTAACTATTTATTTTTTTAACTTCTTAATATTGTCTCTTTACAAAATTTAGTGCCATCATGCAGCAGCTACTCAAATCATATTGCTGTAACAACTATTCATACATTATTCTTTTATGTGTTTCCCAATATTATCCCCTGTAATTAACATGGTCATGTACTTGCTTCTCTAGATGGTTATATTATAAATTTGTTCCCTGCTTCTCTAATGATTGATAAAAACAATCATTTTCTCATGTACTTGGTTGTATTATTTTTCTTTGTACTGCGACAACATTTACTTTGGCATATAATGTGTAGACTTGATAATGACAGTATAGACAACTGAGGCTTTTTGCTTAGCATTCATGAGTTTCCTTACCTTATCAATAGTTGTATGCTTTAATTTTCTTGCTAAGGTGATAGACTGTAAGCGATCCATTTTGCTTGCAGCCTTTCTACTGTTCACTTGCAACATTAACATGCATTCATTTTTCTTAGGTGAAATATAACTATTTCATATATACATTATTCATATCTGATTCATTCTTAGGGAGTAAAAGTGCCATCATTTTCCTGTTATTGGATAAAGTTTAAATTTTCTTGGGCCTTGGATACACATCATTTAATAACACTTGAGTGCTTACTTTTTTTTACCTGAATTAATTATAACAAATTAACCCATTAGTTTTATACAATGATGGAAAAGTATATGAATTCAATCTTAAATTCGTTATTACTGTCATATATAAATATTCGACTATTGGTAATGTTCCTTTGGTTATTTTCAGATATGGAATTTTTCCATGTATAAGAGCTCATAGGTAAAAATTACACATAATAGTGTTTTGTGTGTACTTATGGTTTCCATATTTATACAGTGTCATACTTGGTTGCCAAAATTTGTACATTGCAAATGTGGCTGAAAAAAAGTAAACCTGTAGTGACTCAATATTGTTCTTATATTTTTGGATCCAATCATTCTGTTTCTTACTACTACCCTATTCAATTTTTGTATTCAATAGCTAATTCACATTACCTTTTTTGCCAATATTAATTGCACCGAATTGACATATCAAGGTTTACTTTATGCATTGATGGAAAGGTATGCGAAATCAATCTTAAATTCATTATTACCGTCATGTATGAATATCCAGTAATTAGTAACATTCCTTTATTATTTTATTTTGGTGTAAATTTCCTATATATAAGAGCTCATAGGTAAGATTTACACAAAAATAGTGTACTTAAAGTTTCCACATTTATGCAATTTAGTACTTAGTTACCAAAATTTGTGCACTTGAGATGTGGCTGAAAAGAGCAAACCCATTGTGACTCAATACTATTCTTAATATTTGATCCATTTATTTTGTTTCTCATTGTTTCCCTATTCAAATTTATTTTCAGTAGCTAATTCGGGCAACGATAGAGTGAGAAAAAACGTATTTGGTACCGACTAGATTTACACAGTCCTATGCGCTTTCCTTTGCTGATTTACTTACATTATTATTAAATGGTTAGGAAGCAAGAAAATCATTAAATGATTTTTTCCTTCATAGTTGCATACATATTTATTTTCTTCCATGTATAGTTAATGGTCCTGATAATGCTTATCGTATTTTTGGATTCATATTTTTTTAATCATGCCCATTTTAAAACTACCTATGTGTGAGTAGAAAATGCTTCCCTTAACCGTCTAACCTTTTTTGAACTTGATTCAGTTTTCATGTTCATAGGTGGTTCATCTTGGTTTTAAAACTCAAAATTAAAAACATTATGAAATTGACCATAAATTTGGAAGAAAACATTTTCTTTCCTGATATGTATAATACGGTTCTATTTTTCATATGAACCTCTAAAGCACCACCTAAATACAGGGTTCCATTTCTTATATTAGTTGATGCAATATAAGCATTACTGCAGGATAAAATTTTCTTAGAAATGTAGCTATATATGTTTATTTTCAATTGATCACCAATTTATTTATGCTCACTGACAGTTATTTTGAAAAAGAATATTTTCACATTATCCATAGAAGGATGTAAGTATAGAGTTGCTTATGATTTGGAAGCTTGATGTGGATGCTTCTGATGCAAGGATTTGCTGAAATGGGGAAGCATGATGGAGGATGTACGACTTTAATTTCTATGGACTATGAGGGAGTGTATCAGTTCTGAATAATCTTGAAATTTTCAAGATGGAATTTGTGGATTATGAGGGATTATAAGGGGATGCAAATGATCAACCAGCATGCGGCATGGTGGAATTTGTGACTTACATTTTTTAACCAAATAGCTATATGCGGCTATAAAATATGACAAATATGTGGTTAAGAGGACACTCCAACTGTGTATAGTTGAGTATTTTTTCTATGGTTTTTACCCATATCTATGTTATATTTGTACAGTCATTTGGATAATATGATTTTTCATATTGATATACTCATGTACACAGGGCCGGCCCTAAGATTGGGTTGCCCTAGACCAAAATTATTTTGGTTGCCTCTAAATGAATTTTTTTTATTTTTTATTAATTTTTTTGTGTTTAAACTTAAGCATGCCGTCAAATAAAAAAGATATAACATACAACGCAATAATTTTCCATACAAAAACCACTAAAACAAGTGGAGTTATATAAAGTTAAATTAACTTCTCATACAAAAACCACTATATAAAGCGGAGAAATACGAAGTTTCATACAAAATATAAAACTTGTTCAATGAAATATACTTCGCCTTGCATTTTTTGTACCATATTCTTCAATCAAATTGTCACAATCTAGTTTCTCAAAAAAACCCACTTTCAATTGAGATCATTGCTAATCCATTCAATCACTCTTATGACATGGTCGTTCGAAGATAATTTTTGATTAATTTTAATTTAGAAAAACTTCTCTCCGCCGAAGCAACGTTAACCGAAATTGTAAGTAAAATCCGATAAGCACCCCATGCACATTGAAAACCACCATCATCTACATAAGATTTTATAAAATTAAGAATGTCAACCGACTTAGTTATTTCCTTAGGTAACATACTTTGCAAAGCTCTTAGATTTTGAAACAGATCTTTTCCATAAATATCGCATTGTTGGTTGTGTTTCAAATAACCTTCTAAGCAAATACAATGTTTTATCAACTCGTTTTTGCTAATATGCATGAACTTTGCATTTAATAAAAATCAAAATTTTTTATCATAAAGAGTTTAGAGATTGACAAGAATTTAGTGATTTGTTTGTTTTCGCATTAAAGAGTTGAGAGATTGAGCCCACAATTGATGAAGCCATTGCATTGTGACGTTGTTTTACCTTTCAGTTAAAAGCTTCGGAATTTTGATTCCTAAATCTCATTCGATTTTTATCGTCTTCTTTTCTCGACATGTTATCTATTAATAAAACATTAAAATATGTATTAGTTTTGCCACATGAAATAATATTTCAAATTAAAATTAAAATTATTTAATATAGTATACAAGAGGTTGTCAGTTGACGAATTGAATAAAACATTAGCAATAAATCCAGTTCTATTTCAGCCACTAATTTAAAATTAATGAAAACGGTCAATTGCTTTAGCAATATTAGGTTTCAGTAATATTGGAATTCAATAAATTGGATTTCAGCAATATTGGGTTTCACTGTTTCAGCAATATTGGGTTTCAACAATATGAAAACAGTCGGTGCAATTGCAATCTTGTGTCAAAGACTTAAACCCATAGAAAGATTACAATAGCTTGGGTTTCACTAAATAAAAGAAAATCAAAATCACCTAACTTGACAAGAAGAGGCAAGAGCAATAGCTTCAGGCTTTCAGCAATATTGGATTCTAGTCTCTGGACAACAACAGGCAGGCGGAGGCAGCAACAGGCAGGCGGCAGGAGGAGGCAGGCGACAGCAGCAGGCTTGCAGCAATGGAGTAGACTGTGGACGAAAGCCCTAGGTTCGATGAATTGATGAGCTGGTGAATCGATTAACGTGATTTTAGATTTGTAATTTTTTTTGATGGGCTTGGTTAGAAAAAAAATTTTTGTTGCCCACCCCTAGGTGGGTTGCCCCAGCCCAGGGGCTTAGTGGGCTTGCCCCTGGGCCGGCCATGCATGTACATGTGTAACGATAAAGTAGATTAATAAAAAATGGGATAATTTATGAAGTTTCTCTTTCATATACATTGACAACTTTAACAAATTTCAGCCCACTTTCTTTGTAGATTTTAGTTTGTCCTTATTAATCATACATGCAAGAGTTTTACGGTACGCCTCTCGTAGGTGAATTATTTTTCAACAAATTGTATATGTTTAACACATTCAAAAGAAAATAAAATTTGCATAAATATTTAGCCATGATTTTGCATTGAAATTATCTGTAGTTTGAATTTTTATTTTTTGTTAAATTTTGGCGATACAAAATCACAAATAGAGGGAAAGAAATATGCAAAAGAAAATAAGAGAAGATTTAGTTTCCCCTAATTAATAAGCATATTGACTATGTTTATTTCTTTCTCTAATTGGCTAATCAAATTATTTTTTGCCATCTAATGTTAACTTGGGCATTAAATAATTGATTATATAAATAGAGACTAGAAGAGAGGATAAAAGTATAGTGGGAAATATATTTGCTAATTTTCTCTTCTTCATTTTTGTTCTTCTTCTCCAACAATTTTAGCCATATAGATATTTTCTCACTTTCTCAATTTGGTTATTGATTCAATGATATTTTGTTTATTTTAGCTTTGTTCTATTAATTGTAAACAAAAATTTTTGGTGAATCAATAAAGTGGGTGGTTGGGTGGAATATCTTGTCTTATTGCTTTTAATTTCAATTTCGTCTTATTTTTAATCCAAGTTATCTCTTTGTGATTTGGGTGACAAAGATCCGTTGATATAAGCTTCCGCAAAGCGTTACCATTTTTGCACAACAGTTTGGTATCAGAGCGCAGATCATCACAAAGCTTAGAGTAATTTCGGATTGAAAATTATTGATGTCGGATATGATTTCATTTTCGAAGATGGCTATTTTAGATGGGAAAAATTGGGGTATTTGGAAGCCTAAGATGGAGAATGTTCTGTACCTCAATGATCTTCATGAGCCAATTGATGGAGATGGAAAGAAGCCCTCTGATGTAGATGAGGGAAAATGAAAGAAGATGGATAAGAAGGCGATTGCTTTGATTCACCGATATCTTGATGATTCAGTTTTCCATCATGTGGCTAGTTGTGAATCCGCGAAGGCTTTGTGGGACAAGTTGGTATCTTTGTATGAGTCAAAGAGTGCTACTAGTAAGGCTTTTCTGGTTCGAAAGTTGGTACAACTGAGATTAGATGAAGAGAAGTCTGTTGCAGAGCATTTGAATGAATTTCAGGATGTAATAAATCAATTGGCAAATATGAAGGTCAATTTTGATGATGAGTTACAAGCTCTTTTATTGATGAGTTCGCTTTCAGAAAGTTGGGAAACTTTGGTTGTTTCATTGAGTAATTCCAATGCTAATAGAACTATCTCTTTGGAAACTGTTCGAAGCAGTCTTTTGAATGAGGAGCTTAGAAAAAAAGGGTCAGGTATGAAATCAATTCAAAGTGAGGCTATGGTGGCAAGGGACTCGAAGAAAGATACAATTTGGAAGAAGAAGGATGCTAATGGTAAAGGTGTTATCACTTGTCATTATTGTAATAAGAAAGGTCACATACGTAGTAGGTGTTATGCTTATAAAAGAGATCAGAAAAGGCTGCGCATGGTGATACTAGTAGTGATGCACATGCAGGTTTTGCTAAAGGTACCGATAGTGATGCTTCTTATGATGTCCTTTTTAGTGAAAATAAACCTTGGAAGATGATTCGGGAGCCAGTTTTCACATATGTAGAGATGTGAATTATTTTTCTTCTTATGAGAAGAGTGTCGGCATGATTAGGACAGCCAATGAAGAAGAGCTACCGATTTGTGGTATTGGATCTATCCGGTTTCGTATGCATGATGGTGTGGTTAGAGAAGTCTCTGGAGTGAGACATGTACCCACTTGTTCGCATAATCTTATTTCTCTCGGTCAGTTGGATCGCCATGGTTGCACTTATGAGACTCAAGGTGGAGTTTTAAGAGTGAAGAAAGGTGGTCGTGTAAGGATGAGAGGAGTATTGGAAGAAAGAAACCTTTATAGCTTGGTTGGTTCTGTAGTCGAAAATAGAAAGCGAGTGACGGTTGAAGGACCTAGTCCACAGCAAGGTGGAGAGGTTAATGTGGTCACTGCTTATGATTCTAGCATTGAGGATCATATTTTAGACAGGTGTCTTCATGTTGATGATGCTCGAGGCATCGATAGTGATCAAGTAATGAGCTCAGATCGAGTGATAGACGGGTGTCGAGTTGTAAAATCCATAAAGACAAGACGGAGATCTTTGTGGTATTACAAACATTTTTGAGATCGGATTTGTGTGGTGCACCTCATGTGGGAGATGCATCACTTGCAGACGGTGGTTGAGGTTTGTAATTTAGTGTGGTTGAGATATGGGGATTTGTGATGGATCTAGATATGGTATGCTCGATATGTTGGAGATATGTGATTTTGCATCAAGGTGGAGTGTTAAATTTTGGTGATACAAAATCACAAATAGAGGGAAAGAAATATGCAAAAGAAAGAAAGAGAAGATTTTGTTTCCCCTAATTAATAGGCATATTGACTATGTTTATTTCTTTCTCTAATTGGCTAATCAAATTATTTTTTGCCATCTAATGTTAACTTGGGCATTAAATAATTGATTATACAAATAGAGACTAGAAGAGAGGGTAAAAGTATGGTGGAAAATCTATTTGCTAATTTTCTCTTCTTCATTTTTGTTCTTCTTCTCCAACAATTTTAGCCATATAGATATTTTCTCCCTTTCTCAATTTGGTTATTGATTCAATGGTATTTTGTTTATTTTAGCTTTGTTCTATTAATTGTAAACAAAATTTTTTGGTGAATCAATAAAGTGGGTGGTTGGGTGGAATATCTTGTCTTATTGCTTTTAATTTCAATTCCGTCTTATTTTTAATCCAAGTTATCTCTTTGTGATTTGGGTGACAAAGATCCGTTGATATAAGCTTTCGCAAAACGCTACCATTTTTGCACAACAGTTTTTAAGTTGCAACATTCATTTTTTTTAATTTGAATTTTTGTTTGTATTATTAATTAATAAAGAACGAATTTGTAAAGAAAGTTTATTTGTTAAATCCTATTTTTAAATGATATTAAAATTTGGTAATATTTATAGAGGAACGTTTTGAATTTGTGAAGAAAATTTAATTGTTAGATTTTAATTTTAAATGATATTAAGATTTGATAATATATGTAGAGGGGTATTTTTAATAGTTCAGGTTTACATAGAAAAAGAGTAACATCAAAGGTATTACAACAATATATACATAAGTTTTGCTTAGCAATCAAGATTGATATACTAATCTAGCCAAATATTATTATACATATTTCAATTTTTTGGAAGGATCCACCTGAAAGGAAGCATGTAAACAAAGATAGTATAAAATTAATCGGGGAAAGGTGGAAAGAACAAATGAAATAAATTATATACTTGACATCGCACATTTTATAGTTTTTGAATATGATATGGTCTAATTATAAACATGAGTGTAAGAACACTTAAGATCACATATTGAAACACTTACTAACTTTTACAGAAAACATGAAATGCTATATTTTTATACAAAGGTGCATTAAATGTGCATGAGTACTTTTTAACAATGGTAGAATCTTTCATTTTTCAATATTTCCTGTTTGATAAAATCATCTTTATAATGTGTTTCTTACCCAACTTTTTTGTTTTTTTTGTTTGAGGGTTTACTAATCACTATATTGGAAAGAAATCTGTACCATTTTCTAAGTTGAAACTCATTGTTTTTGGAAATTCTTGTGGTCTGTAGATACATATATTTAACAAGAAAAATATTTATCTGAATAAGATTGATACTTACTGTTAGTTAAAAATATAGTATCAAAAAGAGAGCCACTTTCCTAACTTTAAACTCAATATATTGTTAAAAAGAGAGCCACTTTCCTTACTTTGAACACTCAATATATTGTTGAGTTTTTTAAATTGAACGTTTATATAGACATATACATACATACATATAGAGTGGTTATGGAAACTTTCTTCCACTCCATTACACAAAAGTTAAACAATTTACGACATTTATCTAAACTATTGTTATGAATTTAAAAATTAGTGCAAAAACTCTAATTTTTGATTCACTGGTTTGGTAAGGTCATGAAATTTGATAAGAGAGCATTAAAGATATCTTTCTTTAGTTATTTGCAAATTTCAAAATATTAATACTATAAGAAAAACCGACTCAAAATTGGTCACAAACATTTAACCCATTATAGATGACTATTCATCATTTTATTTGTTCTCCTAAATTAAATCCAATTACCATCACATGATTACAAAAAAAAATATCTAATGCTGCAACTACAGGTTCATTTTGTCAGTGCAACGGATCTTCATTGCTATTCTTTATTTATGTATTTTTAGGACAATTTTTCAATCAGGGCAGCTTATAAAAAAAGAAATAATAGAATTATGTCTCAGCAAAAACTAATTGCCAAAGTAGATCTCATTTCGGTTTGAACTAGCGCAAATATGGAGTGCGCAAGTGTTAATTTATTTTAACTAAAGCTTGTGCATTCCATAATTGCGCAAGCTATATTTAGTGCTTGCGCATTTATGGAGTGCACAAGCTCATTTCTGAGCATCAAATAGACAGAGAGTACATATTTGAGTTCATTTATCCATATTTCTACTTTCTTCCCCAAACCCTCCCCATTTCCCAATCCAAACCAATTTTTCTTCCATATCCAAATCCACAATCACCTTATTAACCAAATAGTTGCTAAACTATATATGGAATCATCTTCTTCATCGTTACAAAACAAATGTAATAATTAATGTTTTTGAAAACTAAGATGTAATTTTGCTATTGTTGAAAATGAAGAGTTATGGTGGTAGTAGTGTTAATTACATGACAACGGTGTTGTTGTTGAATTAGTTGTTAGTGTTTGATGAACTAGGAAACCCTATTTAAGTAGTAGTAAATTTAAAACCCTAATTTACACGTTAATTGTTTATTGTTTATTTTGACGGTAGACATTAATGATTGGGAGATAGACGACGAAACATTGACGAAACATTTTGATGAGCTTGAAGGGAAAATCGGAGTTGAAAGTTCAAGTCATATTGATTTTGATGTTGATCATGTTCTGGAAACACAGTTCGAACCAGTACCGCGTAAATTCCATTTAGGATCATCAACCTTACACGCTCGTTTGCGTGGAGTTGTTTCTGCGGAAATGCCCGGTCATCAACATACAAATGATGGAAATTTGTTGATGCTATACATCTTGTTGGTCCATCCGTGCCAAGGGGACAACGACCATATCCAAATTGTTATTGCGGAGATTTGTGTGTAGTGGTTGTTTGCAGAAAGGAAAGAATGCTGGGCGAAGATTTTTCGGGTGTAGTTCGTACAACGGACATAGACTGAATCCTCGTGAAGATGATTGTTGCAATTATTTTAAATGGATTGATCAACCCCTGTGCGAAAGGGGACTCGAGTATGCCCACGAATTGCAAGCCGAAATAAGTCGTTTGAAAATTGTGAATGAAGAACTAAGGACAAACAGTGGGAGGCCTAATGTGGTAGATGTTTGGGACTTGTTTAAGTTGTCATATTTGGATTTTATGTTGAACCGTTGTATTTGTAATATGTTGTTGCGAAAATATTTCTATTTGTTGTAACCTGTAACGTGTGCAAGCTAGATAGTTTATTATATTGTTGAAATTCATTTGATAGTGTTGACTTTATTGATGAAATATATTGGTTACGTTATTATATTGATTTGCTTGTTTGGTTTTTTTTAAAGATTGAGTTGACTGCTTTTGGCTGAAGATTGCCCGCGGAAGAGAAATCTACTTAGAAAAAATAGGTAATAATTCATCAAATTCAAGTTTATAGTTATGTCAGTAAATAAAAATTATGAATGTGGTATTGGAACTTATTTTGCAGATAATGCCAAAGGTTCCGACTATATTTTACTTTGATGGAGAATTGTTGGTTGATGATGAAGGTAAACCTAGATATGTGGGCGGAAAGTGAAAATGATCGACAATAAAAAATCATTGTAGTTTCGAAGAGCTTAAACAAAGGGCATTTGAAGTGACAAAAGAAAATCATGTGATATATGATTTAAAATTAGCGGTGAAATGTGTTCGGGATGACGGTGCATCCGCTATTGATTTGGAAAACGACGATGATTTGAACTCCACCTTTTCGGTTGGAATGAGAGTGATAGAAATCTACGTTGTGAAAGTGGAACATGAAAATGTGGTTGAAACACAAGTGCCAGTAATCTCTGCGGATGAGTATATGCACACTACACAATTACAAGAAACACAATGGTCGGCATATCCTTCATATATTTCAAGCCATAAAGGTGGAGAGTTTACAAACTTACTTCACAGGTATAGTGGAATGGCTGGATTCTCTTCTAGTCAGTAACAAAATATGAGTCAGAACGCTATAAACCTAAATCAGTCGCAAGCGTTTGAAAAGTGAGTACTATTATACGTTGGCACTTGTATTTTGACTTACGTTAATGCAAAATAGCTGACCTTTGTTTTTTGTATTCGTGGTGTTGAAGATGCATTTACTGGTTGTGATGACGATGGTGCCGATGATCATGTTCATACTCCACACGAGATTTGTGGGCAATTAGATAGCATGGAAGTAGCTTGTGCGGATGATGAGGATAGAACTTGGATCCATCAAATGAAAGTTAACAATAACGCAATCATATATGTAGACATTGAGGAGGCTGATGATGCGCGGAAGAAGAACAAATCACATATGAAGAGGCTCTAGCCGATGATTTATGCACAACATCAATGATGGTGAAATCAATAATGGAAAATTGTCAACTAGACATGGAAGTTTTTGGAAGAGAATGTGCGAAGAAAGGTCCACGAGTTGGGTTAATTTTTGAAAGTAAGCAGAAGCTTGTTGAACAGTTATGTGGACGGGCGATTAAATGTTCAGTTTGGTTTCAAGTTCTGAAATTGCGTGCAAATCAATACACGGTCCGCTGTGATGTGGAAGAAACATGCCCTTGGCGAGTTCATGCAAGCCTTTCGGTAAGAAAAAATTCAAATTGGTGGAAGATAACTACATATGGCGGCGATCACACTTGTTTAAATGCAACCATCAACTCAAACCATCGACAAGCAACTGCTAAGTTTATATGCAGCAAAATACTTCCGTTGATTAAAGATGAAACAAACATGACTGCAAGAACTGTTCAAGGGACAATGTCCAATATGTTTCATATTAAAGTGAGTTATTCTCGAGCCTGGCATGGACTGCAGAAAGCTGTTGCAATGATTTATGGCAATTGGGAATCGTCGTACGTGGAATTGCCGAAAAATATTAGAGCCCTACAACGTACCAACCTCGGAACCGTATATGATGTTATTCATAGTCATGGTGTTTTTGATGGTGCTTTTTGGGCTTTCGGACCTTCTATTCATGGCTTCAACCACTGTCGAACCACATTGTCTACTGATGCCACTCATTTATACGGGAAGTATCTGGGTACATTACTAGTAGCTACTGGGGTGGACGCAAATCAAGGGCTATTTCCTTTAGCGTTTGCTATTGTACAAACAGAGTCGTGGAAAACGTGGAGTCGGTTTATTCGTTGCATATGGAATTATATTCCATCCATACGTACTAGATGTATCACCTTTATCTCGGACCGTATGAAAGGAATTCCACATGCGTTTAGAGAAGCTTGGCCAATTGAACATCATCATCGCTTTTGTATCCGTCATATTAAAGCAAATATCAAGAAAGCGGGGTTTGGCATGGATGAGCTACAAAATTTTTTACACGCATGTGCCACGGCATCGGAGGTCGTAAAATATAATGATCTTCGAAAACAGTTGAAGGATGTAAATCGAGATGCCGATGCATGGATTGAAAGAAGTTTGAAAGATCAGGAATCAGGCTGGACTTTTTGTCACGACGGCAGAGTAAGATTCAATATGATGATAACCAACATTTTTGAAAGCTTTAACGGTGTGCTCAAAGGAACTAGGAATTTACCTGTTAGATCATTGGTTGCACGTACGTTTCATCGACTGAACCATTACTTCGTCGAACGACAAACTCAAGGGAAAGAGTGGACGTCGCGGCTCGCACCTAGGTGGGAAGCATTAGCAAAGAGAAGAGTGGAAGAATCGAGGCTCATGTCTATAGAGAGATATAGCTTCGTTGAATGGCAGGTGAAAGATGTGCATATGTTTGATTATACGGTGAATATCGAAGATAATGTTGCTAAATGTTCGTGCAACATGCCAATATTAGATCATTTTCTGTGCTCCCATGTATTAGCGGCTTGTTCACGTGGTTTGGGTGGTGCTAATAGAGCGTATTTTAACTTAATCTCCATGTGGTACATGAAGGTTATATATTCTGCAGCTTATGCTCCTTTATTCCACCATGTACCAGATAGTCGACATTGGGACGTCTACGATGGTCCACTTATACAACCACCGCCTGTGCGCATAAATTCAGATTGTCCTCGGTCTACTCGAATAAAAGGTTTCATGGATCCGCCATCTTCATCCGGCCGTAACAGATGTAGCAAATGTGGTTCTATTGGCCACAAAAAGAAAACTTGTCCGTGTTGAATTGTAATAGAAGTAGAACGTCTATGTTATTGTATGACTTGTTGAACCTTTTTTGGATGTTGTGGCATGTTGTTGACTTTGTTATGTGATGGTGTTGTCATTCGAATGGTGTTTTCATGTTATATAGAATGTTGTTCAAACTTTTTGTGTGAAATTGTGTGATTTATGGTGTTGGAGCAGCTCTCTATCACAGACAGGGCCAAAAACACGCTATCGCATATATGGAATGCGCAAGCTATGTTGTCAATATAGCTTGCACATTCTAGAAATGCACAAGCTATATTTAAAATATAGCTTGCGCATTCCAAATATGTGCAAGCGTAGAACTGGGTTATTTGAGCATTCCACAAATGCTACAAAAGACCAAATGTAGCATTTGTGGATTGCTGTAAATAACCCAAAAATAGCTTGTGCATGTGGAATGCGCATGCTATATTGACAATATAGCTTGCGCATTCCACAAATGCGCAAGCTATTTTTTGGGTCTTTTCCAAACAGAGAGCTGCTCTGCCATTCTGCAAAACCCAAAATTCCAAAATACATCTTGACCAACATTCTATAAGCATGCACACATCATTCCATTAACAATACCATCACAAAACAAAATAAATAGCATGCCACAACATCCAAATGACAATGGAAAATCATCCAAAAAAGGTTGAACAAGTCGTACAATAACATAGAAGCATATAAGTCAACAACCCCTTACCCAACCAAAAAAACAACAACAATAAACCAGCACCATCAATTACGAATCCGTCTAAGCTCAAGTGGGGGTGTCTCTCTTCTTCTTATTCCGTTTGTACATGATGGGAGCCGATCCTTGGCCTTCTTCGAATGTAGGAGCGGGTGTTGGAAGTGGAATTTCTTGTTGTTGACTTGGCCCAAAAATGAGTTCTTCTTGTTGAATTTCCCACTACAGTGGCTCTTGCGCATGCTCGTACGTTGATTGTCCAACATATCCGAATTGTTGTTCACTTTCGTGCCAAACGGGCCATTCAGCATGAGTTTCTCCGCCGGTGTATTGCTGCTCTACCTCGGGCCAAGCGGGCCATCCAGCTGTAGTTTCGCCACCGGGATGTTGTGAAGCCTCCCCCTCCGCATGTTCCTCCTCCCATTGAGCTTGTCCACCCGCTACTATAGTATGTGTCTCCTCAGTAGAACGTGGTGGCTCTTCTACAATGCGTAACGGCTTGGCCGGCCTTCTTAGCTTGTTCCAACCCAAAATCGTGTCAAGTATTCGTCGTAGGTCAATGCACTTGCTTTTGACCTTGTCCGGCTCCATATGACTTTCTTCTATTTCACCCACCATATCCAGAGTGCTGTATATTCCGCTTACCTAAACCATAAGTCATAACAATGCATCAATATGAGATAAAAATTGAACTATCAAAAATTTGAAATTACAATACTTACCACATCACGTTCTAGAGGAGACGGGGAGTGTACGCAACCAACTTCCTTACCGACTTTTTAAGGATATAACGACGAGTAATTCGCCAATACCAATACTCGTACTCGCTCAAAGGTGTCGGAGGCTCGTGTGCTCATTCGACATGATCAATTCTTGATTGCCAAATAGCAATACTTTCCTCCAAAAATTCCATCCAACTAGTGGGTTCTGGGTCAAGGGGGACGATAGGATCGGGAATGTGTTGATAATCAAAGGAAAACTGTCTCATAACCCGATCGGGTGCATACAACTCAAAGTCTAAAAATAGAATCAGTCGGCTCTTAGCAATCCAACTGGCGAACGAATACTCAATGTCTGGATGCCCAAACTTATACACTAATGAATATGTTTCCCATGTAACCGCATCATCCGCCAACAAATCCAACTCATTACGGTAAAACTGTACATTTCTTGGCGTCTCACGCCAACTCTTAGCACAATTCCACCTAGCCCCGAATGTAAGATACGGATCTAAGTCGGTAGGAATTCTTATAGACGGCCGTCCAATAGCAATATGTGACCATGACCATAGTTGCAACAACGTTGCAGAACCTACTAAAACTTTTCCACGTTGTAAGGCAACGTGTGACAACTCACTATACAAATAGCAGAGAACAGCACTAGCCCAAGAATGATAACGACAGTCGGCCAAATCATCCAAAAAAGGTAAAAATTTCAAATTTAATATCCCTTTCGAATGATCAAGAAATAATCGGCAACTCAAAAAATACAATATCACGGCACGAGTGCGGCGAATTATATCTAAATCGGTCGCCCCTTCGGGTAGTGGTTCGGAAAATTCACTTTTAAACCAAGTCAATGATAATTCACTTTTAGACTTAACCGCCTCTCTAGGTGGAAAAATACCAAGCAAGTCATGAGCCAATTCGATGTAATCGATATCTAAATTTTGCAAACATATCGGGCGACCGTTGTGCATTAAGATCAAAAAAATGCACATCCGCTAGAGTCACTGTCATCTCCCCGACTCTCATATGAAACGTATTTCTTTCCGGCCTCCATCTATCGCATAAAGCGGTAATAAGGTGATGATTGAGCTGAATGTTGTCGATTTGCATAGCTTTCCAAAATCCGAAGATTCGTAGATTGGCTCCAATCTTGGATCTTTACAATTGATTTCCTTGAGCTTGCTCGAATGATCGCATATCTTCATAGTTTCAACACCCTGAAATGTATAAACAAATTAAAATTAGTGCTTCATATTTTCATTCCCACGGTTTACCAATATCGAACATTTACCTCCATTAATGTGTTGTTTTGGCTCATATGGTTTTCTTGAAGATAGAGAACACTTCTATCTTCGGACCCGGGAGACAATTATACAAACAACAACAACCATTTATCAGTACAAAAAGTATGTACAAAGTTAGGGTTTTACCGAACAATCCAAATCCTTTTTCATTTTCAACAAACAAACCTACAATTATAGCACATTGACATCCAAAATTAACATGACTACTCTTCCATTAACAACAACAATCATTTTTCAAGTAGTATTCATTTTGCAATAATTTTGTTTACCTCTAATCAAAGAAGAAGATGAGCTTCCTTCCATTTTACGCTTAATCTACTGATTGATTGAAGAAATAGAGCTAGAGCAATTTTTTTGAGGTGATAGATTTTGATTTGGAAGGGGTTTGGAGTTGGGAATGGGGAGGGTTTTGTGAAAATTTGAGAGAGATGAAGAAATGAGGAATGAAGCAGCCCTCTGTCCATTTCGTGCCCGAATTTGTATTTGCGCATTCCATAAGTGCGCAAGTACTATCCTATAGCTTGCACACTTATGGAATGTGCAAGCTATAAGTATAAAAAATATGAACTTGCGCATTCCATAATTGCGCAAGTGTTATGCAAAAGGAGGCCTAGTTCTGCAATTAGTTTTCTTTGAGGTTTACTTGTGCAATATGTTTTCTTCCCGAGCACTGTTTGAAAAATTGTCCTTTTTTTATTCTCTTTTATGCCAAATTAAACCTTCTTAAATTATTACTCATTACTTTGCGATGTTCACTCCCTCATGCTCATATTTTTGGCTTATAAATGAGTACTCAAAGCTACGATTTAGTACATCTTCAAAGTTACTCCATAAGTTATGCATATAATGCTTAAAAAATATATAATTTCATTTTATGGTTTATTTAACTGTTTTTGGAAACTAAATTTAAATCAAATCAATTTAGAGTAGATGTTTCATTTCTAAATCATGTAATTTTACCAACCAGCCATTGATTCTATAACTTATGACTATATGTGCAATGAACACTCCATAAATTTAATATGTTTAACTATCAAAATAAAATCTTTGCACCAAAATTTGAATAATTAGTTGTTTTTGAAGCTTTACTCAAATGTATATTTTGTTATTATCCGTATATATTTTTTCATTTGTGTTTACATCTTACTTGTAGTCTAATTTTCTAAAGTTTCATTATTTCATTATCCTACAACAGTATAGACATCCACAGAATAAAGAATTCATATTTTACTATAGTTTGTAACATCTCCAAAATTAATGTAGTACAAAAGTACATCTTTGTATTATGTGCAGCCCTTGCATGCTCAGAAAATAGCATGATACTTTTTCGACACTTACTGAAAAAGGAGAAAATGTTGGTAATCAAATCCTTAAATGCATAGATTCAAATGATTAGTTTCTTAATAGGGCCATGTTCAGAAGCTAAATACTATCATCATGCAATTTTATACCTTTTTAAGGTATCTAGGGTCTTTGAGGAAGAGAGTATCATAGGAAGCGTGGCTGCTATGGTGAACAAAAACAATTCTCGAGATATTGATATAGTAGTTGATTTCTTTAAAAACAAGAGGCAAGGTTTTCATATTCCGAACTATAGGAAGTGCAAATTTTTTTTTTGTATGTCTCAAGGTATCGATATAGTAGTTAATTACTTTCTTTGCTCTTTTTTATCATTTCTTGGAATAACTTAGTCCTACTCGCATTTCAATAAATAGTTAATTTTTTCCTTGACTTCATATATGTAAAAGCATGCAACATTACATATACTTCAAAGTCATGTTGTAAGATCCAAAAATCTTACAAATAGTGTTTTTTAATACCTATATTCATAGCATGTTCATCGCACATGTCAAAATACTCGTATATATAATGAAAAATGATGTCGCTGAGTGTTGTGAATACTTATTATTCCTTATAGACGATAATACTCATTATTATTACTTTTAGATTACAAATCTGAAATAATGTTGCTCTCTATCATTTATAATATAAATAGAGTACTACACATACTTAAGGTTGTTAAAGCACCCTCAAGCTATAAAATAGATGTTGTTAAAAGTATTTTGTAACTTTTTTGAGCACTCTCTTGGGTTACAAAATTTTTCTTTGGAAATTACGAAATGATGGGGTTTTTGTATTTATTGTACTTATATATTGAGAATGCTCAAGGTCATACAGATGATTAGGTGCAAACAATATATGGTTAGGAATTATAAACGAGATATTACTAATAATGTGTCATTTACCATTTATGTGGACTAAAATTTGTTTAGCACCTTCATGGTTGTATTAACATGATAAAAAGACCCTAACACTCGCTGGTAGAATTTATGAAATTCCAGCATGCTATTTAGGGTTTTAAGAGATTTAAAATTTAGTTGGAGCCTTATCAAAAATATATAATAAACAATTTTAATAAGTATGAGAACATATGCAATATTGTAATAATCTACATTAACAAATTTGCATTACTGATGAAATTGTTGATCAATTAAAATATACTCAATGAATTAAAATATAAATTGATAAAGAAATGCAATTTTTTTACCAGTAAAATAATCTTTTGGCATGTTATCTCTTTGATACCCATGCAAGGGCCTAACAACACAACTATTAAAATTTTCGAGACTTGGTCACGTAAATGTGAACTTACCCAAGGCTATATGTCATCCTTTATGGGCTTTGAACTCTGAAATAGCACAAGAGTATGGATATTGGAACGACTTGCCCTCTGGAACACCATAGAGCATATTTATCCCAACTATCTTTTGTATCAGGCGCACTGGCAACGTGGTTAAAAAGTGAAGTAAAAAAAAATCCTTTTTTAGTTTGCACATAATCTTTAATTTGTGTTTGTGTAAACAAATATTTGTTAATAATAAATCTAATTTAGTATTTTGATTAATAAAGGATTGTTTTTATTATTTTAATGTAATCTTAGTAATTATAATATTATTTGTTATTAATGATTGATTATTTTTTTAAAAGGCTAGCGGGCCTTTATCTTGGTTCCCTACTAGTTAAAATAAGTCTCATTTATTATTAGTTTATAAGTAATTGATTAGTTTAGTTAAAAATCTTACTATCCATATTCACAATAGGGACATCGATATATATATATACATATATATATATATATCCTAACTAAGATTTAAGGGAGAGTTGACTATTTTGACTTTCCATTAAAAATATGTCTAGTGTGATAAAATATATTACAGATATACATAATATTTATATATACTACATATATGTATCCTAAGTTATTATAAAATATTATTGTTGATAAACCAATTTTTAGTTCGACATCAAAATGTTTTGAAATATGTAGAATTCAAATTAATTTCCAATAATGAAAATCAAAAAATAACCAAAATGCCCAGAGTATGCAAAATTCAAGTCACTCTTATTTCATATGCAATTAAAATAAAACCTGAGAACGTATGCAACCTTCTTTATTCAATGACCTATATGCAAGAAATACAAGTCATCCTCCATTGTTCTAATTCAAAGGTCATGAAGCCAATTTGCAGATTTATATTTTTAAAGGTCCTTATGTTCAAAATTTAAAGCCACGTTCTTCTTCGTCAGCCATTAAAGGAGGTCTCAAGCTCTCAATGGAGCTTGCAAATGTCAAGCCCTAAATTATGATTTATGCTAAGAGAGGGAAAGAAGAGAGGAGCCCCTTTTGACATGTGATTTGTGTTATGTTGTCCCAGTGACATGTTGTATCTAAGTACCATTTCAAGAAAGAAGAAGAAGAGAGGAGCCCCTTTTAGGTGGGGTTAGGTCTATTTTATTGATGTTGGAGAGTGGCTTAGCTTGCTTAGATTGGTTGATCGAAGTCACCGTGGATCAGTAACTTGGCAAGGTGGATGGTTTTGATGATGCAACTTCATCATCTCAATACTATAATAATTCACGTGGATTGCTTTCTTGGCCATGGTATTAACAAAGATGGCATCGTTGTATAAGAGTGCTTTAGAGCTTTGCTACACATAATTCCCTTTATATTAGTACACTACTTCTTTGTACAGGCTAATTCATGAATTTCACCATTGTGTGATGGATTTTTCATAACATTTGTTTGCCTTAACCTTCAACAATTTCAATTTATCAACACGCAATGACCTTGATCAACATTAGATGGCCCTAATTGATGCATGATGCTTTTAGTAGGCACACAAGGGCTCTATTCAACACACAACAACTTTAGTCAATACATGTTAGCTTGCGATTCATTACAATGGCTTGACCATCATGATAGCATGATTTATCACAATGGCTCCTTATCCATTCAATGACTTGAATTATTATGATGGTTTGAATCATCGCGATGGCTTGAATAATTGAATCACGATAGCTTTAATAATCTCCTCATGATAGCTTTGGATAACATATCACGATGAATTTGATTATCGCATGATGGCTTCACAAGGATATTTCATAATGGCCTCAATTTCTTATACCATGATGGCTTCTCAACAATGCTCTATGATGGCCTCTACCTTTCTAATCACGATAGCCTCAATACTTCATGATGTATTTAGCATGTTCATTTCACAATGACTTCAATGAATTATATTACGATGGCTCCCATATTTCTTTTCATGATGACTCCAAGAAATGCTCTGTAAAGACATTGATGCATTGCTTCATGATTTCTCTCATTGCTTTACATCACGATGACTCCATTCACTAATGATGGCTCCATTTTCCCATGGTAATCCTATATATGCATGAAGGCTCTATTGTGCATGATAGCTTCAATTAGGCATGATGGCTTCAACTAATCACAATGTCTCCTAATAGCGCACGATAGCTCCACTCTACACTTGATGACCTTAAATTATACACGATGGCTCTCATCCACACAGGAAGGCTCCAAACATCATACTACGCCCTTAAATTATACACGATGGCTTTTTTGTTTACCAATCTGCTCTTGGAATTTTTGGTGTAACACTTTCCCCCTGCATAAGAAGTTTTTTTTATGCTTTACCTTAAATAAACTTTTGTTCTTGCATTGTTCCTTTATCCTCTCAATTTATCTTTCTCTGGGTGTTTTATTCTTCACAATTGATTGCTTGTGCTACTTCATCTTGGTTGTTTATCGAAACAAGAGTCCTTCTTTGGATGGTTGTTTTCATAGACCTTGCTTGATCATTAGAGTTTCCATTAACCATCTCCCTTGGATGGGTGCATTGACCAGGCCTACCGGCGGGATCAACGACTTAATTGACCATCACTCTTTGGACGATTGCTTTGGCTAGGCTTGGCGGTGGGATAAAGACTTTTTTCTATCTCCTTTTGATGGAAGCATTGACCAGGTCGGACGGTGAGATCAACGGCTTAATTTACCATCACTCTTTGAATGGTTGCTTTGGCCAGGCCTGGCAGCGGGTCCAAAGGCTTTTCGTCCATCTCCCTTGGATGTGTGCATTGATCAGGCCCAACGGTAGGATCAATGACTTAATCGACTATCACTCTTTGGATGGTTACTTTGGCCAAGCCCGGCGGAGGGACCGAAGGCTTATTATTGATCTCCCTTGGATGAGTGCATTGACCTGGCCCAGCGGCGGGATTAACGACTTAATCGACCATCACTCTTTGGATGGTTGCTTTAACTAGGCCTATGGTGGGATCAAAGGTTTTTCATCCATCTTCCTAGGATGGATGCACTGGCTAGACCCGACGGTGGGATCAATGGCTTAATTGACCTCTTTCGTGTATGAGGTGTTCCTTTACTTAACTAATCTCGCCAACCTCATCAGGTTAGGAGCTAAGCCAAACATATCGCATCTCATTCTGGGGCCTTATTAGTTGAAATGATCCATGTGACATTCATTATCTTTTTTCTTAAATTGTTGGAATTTCATGTCCTTGATATTGCATCTTTATTAGGTCTACTTGACCAAGAGGAGTTTAGTAGTAGATTCTTTCCGGTGTTTATTTCAGAAATTACACGCCATTCCTTTGACTCTTGTCTTTGCCTTCTGAATACTGAACCATTCTCCTTGAGCGTTTTCATAGTCCCAAATACTTCAGATTTTTTTCTTGTTGATACTCCATCGCTTATAGTATTGTTTTGGCTAAATTCAGGGATCTTTTTTGTAGGTTCTTAGTTTGGTTCTCAAGCATATGTGATTTCCTGATATGGTAGAACCTTAATTTGTTTGGTAGCAATACTTCGAATTCTTGTGCTGGTGAAAGAACATTATGTCTAGTGGCTCTTTTGTTTAGGTTTTGTATAATCAAAAGTCAAGGATAGTTGTATTACTTGAATTTCTGACCAAAGTGACCTTTTTGGGGTATTCTTGATTGATTTTATTTATGGCTTTTTTCGTCTATAAATTCCAAGACTTTTTGCTAAAATAGTTTACTTTTTCCATTTGCGAGTCTGATATCTAAGTTGAAGTTGAAAAGTCTAATTCCTTCTTATAGTGCTTTGTCAATCATAGTGTAAGAAAGCATCACATCTTTAACTCCTTTGGTTTAGTCTTACCTTGTAATAACATTTCCTTTATCTATACTTATTCAATTAATTATATGCCGATATTAGCGGCCACTGATTTCCAAAGATGCATGTGAAGTAGGAGATTGGAATTCTACCTCATCTTCATACTTGAGTTGATGGTAGAAGTTTACCACAAGTAAGATCAGTAATCCATGTTTCGAGATTGGAGATTGAGACTTTATTATTAGGAAGAGATCCACATTTGATTAAAAAATCCATATTCCTGTAAACTCATGCCTTTAATTGATGAAATTTGAGGGGATCGAAAATCATATGATCTTTATTTACATGGAAGCTTATCTGTGAAAGAGAACCAAATTTATATCCTTTATCATAAACCTTATGATCATTAGGATAGGAGTAGTATGCTTTCATAAAATATGCTTTCTATTTGGAAATACATGATCAAATCTCTTATCAGACTAAACCAACAGATGATACTTCTGAACTTTACTAGACAAGGAGCTATACTTGGTAGGAAAGCCTTATTATCATGTTGATTATACGAAGATGGGTTATTTCTCTCCAGACATGTACTATCATAATTTGAGGGAACTATGCTTTAAATTTCATCGATAAATAATATTTATTTCCAATAGAATAATCTAGGAATTTATAGTCTTGCTTAATGAAGTATTCGATCCTCATGGATTATCCCAATAGTACCCGCTAACCTGAAGATCTCTAATATCATTTATATGAAATGGGTACTCGTATTCAACATTAGGACTCGTATGTTTGGATAGTAAACAATCCACGCTTTCTGATATTTCTACGGGTTTTCCTAAAATAAAAGTTCAAGTTGATATTCTATTAATTTCGGTAGTCTAGACGCTTAGTCGCCTGCATTTTGATAGTAGGAATTTTGTCATCTAAGGTGTTATAAATAATCCTCAGAAACCCGTTCGATAAAGAGATTTGCCACTACTTAATAGGAAATTTAGCCTTTGTTCTATAATCATAAATTGAGTTTTTAGTTGACTTGATAGCATAGAGGATGATATTCAGAGCTCCATCACCAAATAACAATTAGCGCTTAATGAAATAATCTAAAGCTTTATAGATTCACTATTTTGATAGCAAGGTATATGGCTCTTGGTGATGGACGACCCTTACCTTATAAACTGAGGAATTTCTTTGAGAAAATCAAAATTTCTTTTCAATGTTGTCTTTAATAAATCATGAAGAGTTTTCTAATAACCAATTTTCGTTTTATAAATCAATTTTTGGTTTGGTTATGAGCCAACAAATCGAAAAGGTTTCTTAAAAATTTGAACTTTTGCAAAGATCCCTTCTCAGCATTGCTGCTAAGAAAGGCCTTTGAGAAATCCGATGATAGGAAAGTAAACCTCAAATAAAAAATTCTTGGTCATGATTTATGAACCAATAGTTTTTTTAATTAGGACTGGACTTCTCTATCTAGATTTTTTGTAAAGAGTATAGATTTAAAATTTGTAATTTACTTTAGAGTATGGATATATCCCTTTTTGTAAAGCAGAAATACTTGGTGAAAATTTTAGAAAATTTCAAGTATGGTTTATCAAAATACATTTGGAGTTAAATCTTTCAAATGAAATTATAACTCTGAAGATTTCACAAACTATATTTTTGAAATAAACGCATTTATACTTGTTTGGGTATGTAAGAGGTATGGTAATAAATCCTTTGAACTTCGAAATACCTTTCTAAAATCACCCATGATCAATGTTATTTAAGATAATAATACTTTATTTACAATGAAATTAGTATATATTTCTTTTTTTTTTGAAAATATAAACGTTATATCTTCTTTTTCTAAAATATTATTTCTAATCTACTAAGTTGGTATAAAGTAAGTATGATACTATCTTATATTTTCCTTACTGAAAAGATATTTCTTATTTGTGAGCCTCAAAAGTCATGATTCATGCACTATTAGTCTTTGCAAACAAGAAATATTTTTTTATCAAGGACTTACCTCCATATAGAGTTGAGAAATATGTATAAGAGTTTGAATATTGACCATTTCAGAGATCCATTTAAAGTAGGATATTCTGACAATTTCGATCTCGAGAATCCCATTGTCATGGTGAAGAGGCGGAATTTTCAACAATTGGAGTTTATTTCTGAAATAATAATGATAAGAAAACCATAAGTCCATATAATAAGGAAACCCATCGTAATATAGAAAATAAAATTAAGTTCACATTCTATAGGAATTCGTCTGGTGTTGGAAATCATAATAGTATCTTATCTCGAGAATCCCATCGACTGTGAATAAGAAGGAAATACTTCAACAAAGAGAGCTTTGTCATTCCGATAATAATAACAAGAAATCTAGAAGTTCATAAAGAATTTTCAATAGTACGAGTTTTATCGTCCAAATAAGAAAACCAAAAGTCCATACGAAAAAGAAATCCATTGTCATATAGAAGAAAGCCCTTATTCAATTTCTTTAAGAATCCATTTGATATAGGAAATCGTAATAA
Organism: Allium fistulosum; assembly: GCA_030737815.1. NCBI lineage: Eukaryota > Viridiplantae > Streptophyta > Magnoliopsida > Asparagales > Amaryllidaceae > Allium > Allium fistulosum. The sequence goes on from CM060905.1 coordinate 927,984,748, forward strand.
TATCTCATCTCAAGAATCAATTTAAAAGATGATATTCCAAGCCTTGTTATCGTGTTTGATAAATAATTTAGAATCCTATAGTTTGACATCCTAGTTTTTATCTGTAAAGAAAATTGAATCCCTGATTAGTGGATCAACAAAATTCTTAATATAAATGGTCAACATATGTTCTCAGCTTATAACATAAGAGAAATTGTAATTCGATAATAAAAATTTACTTGTTATGTTTACGATGGATGTAAGTAGTTTATAATTTCTCAGTTTCTTTGTTGCAACTCCACCTTTTATCGAAGTCGTTTTATTGCGATATCTTTAATGTTATTTCTCAAAGTGGTTAATTAGTTTTAATATACGCTTATTTAAAATTCATTTGTTTTCCTCCCTTTATTTTACGTTTCATTTCATATTCGATTATCTCGAATTTTTTAAAATGTTCAAACATTTGAATTTTAGAATAGGTCGTTATTTTATTTTATGAACTTCAATTAGCAATTTCTAAACAATAGAAGATGACTTGTATTTCTTGCATATTGACCATTGAATAAAGGAAATTGCATATATTCTCGACTTTCATTGCATATGAAAGAAAATGACTTGAAGATCGGATATTCTAGGTATTTTAGACTTTTTGATGATGAATTCTGCTTATTTTAAATATTTGATATCAGGCTAAAAGTTGGTCTCAGTGAGAGCACTTGTTTGTAAGTGAGATGTGACAACCCACATCTTCTGACATGCCCAATGTTGTCATAACATGAAATGCGGATCGTAGGTTTGAAGTAAAAATAGTATCACAGAGACTAAGTTATCAATAAGAGACAAACTATCTAATCCAAACGTCATCACATTGGAAACATAATATCAGATAGATATAAATAATCTCATAAAAAAGTAATAATAGTCTCAAAACATCATAATAGCATAGTCTCATAAAATATCAGTACAAAATCCCAAAATCAGAGTATATCATAAAAGTAATCCCTTAGAGGCAAAATACTGAAATAAATGTATTGATATGAAATACATGATAAGGGATAAAGCTGCAAAGCTAGACTCTAAGCACGATAGCCTGAAAGCAATGATGGGCTAATCACTTACTGTCTTGTCTACCTGTGGTGGAGGAAAAATGGAATGGGTCAGACATACGTCTGGTAAATGAGAACCAAACTGATAAATGACTAAATGTAATTAGTTCCAAATTTATTCTAAGTGTCATAGAGTGCACAAAGTGTTTCAGTGCATTTCTAAGATCATATACCTAAGGATATTTATCTAACTCACATGGTCAGATCTATAGGTCAATCTAACACCATCGATTGACCAAACCAGGATTTACTGTCTCTCAACTACTCCACTACGCCTGGAGAGAGAGAACATGAAATGCAAACTCATAGAGTGACTCATCGTATGCACCCGCACTCATCTCTCGATCGTAATGGCAAACAATCTCTTATTGGCTACTCCGGTGTTCACCGCGTGCGAATCATCGCCAGGACGGGGCTTCCACCTAGTATCATCACGAGACTTATAACCAGTTATTGTCTACTCTAGTGTTCGTCACATGCAAATCGCCCCAAGACCGAACTCCACCTGTTCTCATCTCAAATCCTAAGGCCATTGTTTGCCTACTGCGATGTTTGCTGTATGCAAATCACCGCAGGACCAGGCCGCTCAGGAACTAATTGTACCCAACCCAGTTTACACATCCACCAAACAGACTGCTCCAATTTCCTACGTTTACAAATCTACTAGAATTTACACACTTAGCAAAATAAATTTGCCCCACAACTCAAATAGGGAATCATCTTCCCTATTACCTTACAGACGCATCCATTAGTGCGATATACAGTTCAACATTCATTAATCTTATCAATCAAACTGGGCTTGAAGCCCAAAAACTCAATTTAGCCAAAAATCAACTTGGATGATCGACCTGTATTTCCGGCGATCGACCGCTCACGGTCGACCGTACTTCCTAGGTCGACCGCACCAGTTCAATTTGCAGTTTTTGGGTTTTTAATTACAGTGCGTTCGGTTTATTATTCAATTAATCATTAATTCGGGTTAATTATCTTAGCAGCAGTAATTAGTGATTTTCCACAATTCTTAACATAATCCATATTTTCTTATAATTCAACTATAAATCAATTTGGTGTCTAAATTTGGGTTTTACAGTTTCAATAGTAATTTGAAATCAAATTGATCAGATCTACAATTTACTAATATCAGGTCTAAATTAACAGTTTAATATTTAGGGTTATAGTTGTTCCATCAGAATAATCAGATTTACATCAAATTCCATTAAAATCACAAATCTATAATTTAACAATTTAATTCAGTTGCTTAACCACCTAATCAACTTAAAATAAATTTGATGCTAATTAATTTAACTACTTAAATCAGTTCTGTACTGACTCACCTCCATCTTAAGCTTGAGATCCGACCTCTAACCCACGTACTCTTACTTAGATCTTGATTAGCTTCCTCCCCAATTGCTTAATTTCTTATTTGATTTAGTTTTCGTTGGAAATTGTCTTTGATTTGAGAAATAGGATTTAATTTGGGAATTAGGGTTTGAGGAGATAGAAAGTTTTGGCAGCACCTCATTACTGACTTTGAAAATTAGAGATTAGGGTTTAGGTTTATTGTTAATTTATAGAGGTAACCAAGTAACCCTAGCCATCAAATCAACCCTTGATCAGATCTTGACTCTCCATCATTTACTTGGTCTGCACACACGAATCAACTCCATTCAAACAAAGCTCGAAAGATTGAAAAATCGTACGTTAATTGGGCATTCGGGTCGACCGCCCTAGGCCACCCACGGTCGACTAGGGTCCTAACAGTCAACCTGACCCCTTCATTATTTTAATTATTAAACCTTTTTATTTTTTAATTATCATTTGATCTTTTGATATTTGTAACTCTCTCATACTAATCCGAATTACTACAAGTTATAAACAAAAATCGTTCGAAAAATTACTACAGACACAATGTTGCAAGTCCCGTAGCCCAGTATGGAAGTTTATGAAAATCTTGTTTTTAAGTTCATTCTTGACTTTTGATATCCCGCCTTTTGGCAAGGCCGTGACACCAAGAACTTGACTAGAAACCAAGGACAGTTCATCCAGGAGATCGGTTGTACATAGGTTCACTATGGATACCGGTAAATTTTGCCCGAGTCTGGATCGAGCTACAATTGATATGACACGACAAGCAAAGCTATAAAAGCCAACATTCCAAATTTCAAGTCAATCGGAGTTCATATGCTCAAGATATTGATCGATCATGGTTGAGAAATCCAACTCTATTCGTATCCATCCAATTTCGTATCCATTCCCCAAGAGAGATTCAGTTCGCATCCATCGCCTACTAACTTCCTTCGCATCCATAAAATGAAGAAACTTCGTATCCATTATGTTAATAGAACTTCGTATCCATCAACAAAATGCTTATTTCATATCGGTCTCCCTTCATCCATCTCGTATTGATCTCCCACCATCGATACGAACAGCAACAACCACCGATCGATACAAAGAAAGCAACATGAAGCATCGATACGAAGGCGAACTCCAACCATCGATATGAAGTAGCATGCAAGCATCGATACGAACATCATCGATACGAATTCAGCAGCCTTCCAAAAATCCAAACTTGCATCGATCATAACTCAAAATCTACAAGTCCAAATGCCACCAAATTTTCACAGGAGCTTGCGTACCACCTTGAGAATGCTCATGATCGATCTCGACTCGATCAGACAAAATCTCGATCGATGAAAATTCATTTCGTATCGACGGATCGAGTGCAAACAGCATGAGATCGATCACGTGGGCCCACCCACATGCGAGAAGAAGTCCTCCGACATCTGGGCGAGATATTTGGTGCCTACGCCTATAAATAGCAACCCTGGACCTACAAAAAAGGGACTTTGGCCTCTCTACGCTGATATTCTGTCGAAATGATTATCAAACTTCAATTATACTGTTGTAATCTTTTGTAAACAGCGAGTGAAATTCAATAAACATCAGTCATTTCATAGTGGACATAGGCAATTCGCCGAACCACTCTAAATTCGTGTGTTTCTGTGCATTTTCTTATCTGTTAATTGGTGTGTTTGTTAGATCTGCTTCATTTTACATTTATTTTCTTCATTTTTTCTCTTCAAACACATCCGAAGAGTGTTGTGACCAATTTTGGTACAAACAACTTTAATTATATTTCTTATTTATTTTCGAAAAATTTTCGGAGTGTTACATTGTCCCCCCAAAGGATTTCGTCCCTGAAATCTCTAAGGATAGAAAAATGCAACTAACAACCAATACCCAAAATCTACATCCATCTACTCATCCACCATCCATAGCAACCATAGTTCTTAATATTTCTACTATGATTCTGTATATATGCAACGTGGAATGCATATGAACCTACACTTTTGGAAATGAGTAGCTGGTATGCTGATTCAGTCAATCTCCTATTCATGCAAATATGCCCATGCTATGCATCCAAATGTATGCAAGATCCAAATGTATACAATCCATATGCAACATTCATATACATGACATCCAAAGGTAGCAACCAATCAAGAAACAATATGCATATGATATGAGTTTGTGTACTATATGGCCGATCATTCTATTGTGTGCCTAAAGGTCTCAATATCCTAGTGCATAGAAATGCAATCATTCACATCCATGAACATCCATATACATCCATTAACATCCATCACCCATAACATGTCCTATTGACATGTTTACAATCATTCCTATCATCCAAAGGTCTCTACCTAAGAGTTTAACTAGAGAAAGATAGAAATTTAAGACATACCAGAAAAGAGTCATGGGTGGGAAGCCTGAATCTTTTCCTCAGGCTCCCATGTACTCTTCGCTGGATCATCTCCTCATTGAACTTTAACTAGTCTAATCTCCTTATTCTGAGTCTCTTTATGCCATACTCTAGAATGCGGGTAGGTGCACGATGAATGAGTAACTCATGCTCAACCTCAACCACCTTTAACTGACTAGGCTCAACTACAATAGCGGAATTATGTAAGCACTTTCTCAAGTGCAAAACATGGAAAACATCATACACTCTAGCCAACTTCTTTGGAAGCTCCACCCTATATGCCAACTATCCAATCCTAGCCAAAATCAAAAAGGGTCCAACAAACATCGGTGCTAACTTCCCTGTCATACCAAATCTCATCACATGCCTTAGTGGTGAAACTTTAACAAATACCATATCCCCCACTACAAACTTCAAATTTGAGCGCCTCCTATCTGCATAAGACTTCTGCTTATCCTGAGCCGTCTTCATCCTCTTCCGAATCAAATCCACCTTCTCTGACTTCTCCTTCACCATATCGGGTCCAAGAATGATCCTATCCGTCATGTCCCACCAACACGATGGTGATATACAAGGTCTGCCATACAAAGCCTCAAATAGTGCCATCCCTATGCTAGCCCGATAACTATTATTGTAGGAAAACTCAACCAGTGGCAAATGATCCTCCCAAGAACCTCCAAAGTCAATGTTACATGTCCTAAGCAAATCCTCCAAAACCTAATTTACCTCTCTATCCGCCCGTCCATTCGTGGATGGTATGCTGTACTCAAATTCAGCTCAGTCCCTAAAGCCTCTTGTAGATTCCTCCAAAACTCACTAGTAAAAAGTGGGTCTCAATCACTAACTATACTAGTAGGAACTCCATGAAGCCTAACAACCTCTCTCACATACAAAGCTGCTAATGATGCTGCTGTCCTAGTGCTCCTCACTGGTATGAAATGAGCGCACTTGGTCAATCTATCCACTATGAACCATATGCTCTCATTTCCTCTCCTAGATCTGAGTAATCCATCTATGAAGTCCATTGAAATGATCTCCCACTTCCATTAAGGAATATCCAACGGCTGTAACTACCCTCTAGGTTTCTTTTGCTCTGCCTTCACCCTCTGGCAAGTTATAAACTTAACTACATACTCTACCACTTGCTTCTTCATTCTAGACCAAAGAAAGCTCTTCTCATATCGTGATACATCTTATCTCCCTCGGGATGAATGGTTATCCTTGAGCGATGAGACTCTGCTAATATCGCATCTACAAAATCTGTACTATAGGGAACACCGATCCTATCATCTCTCCGCAACCATCCTCTCGAGTCTATGGGTGTAACACCTCATATGATTCGAGGACACTCCTCTGCTCAACCTATCTAAGATGTCAGCTAGCTCAACATCCTCTCTCTTCCTAGACCCAATCTGCTCCAAAGTCAGCTGCACATCCAAAGCTGCCAATAATCCAGGGGTAATATCCGATGTTGGTCTGAATTTGAAGGTAGAAATATACTCCAAATGTCTCCACTCCAAAAATAGAGAACTCAATACTACTCTCTTCCCACTTAAAACATCCGCTACTACATTACCCTTGCTTGGGATATAAGAAATTCCAAAGTCATAAGATGCTAAGAACTCCATCCATCTCTGTTGTCTCAAGTTCAATTTCTTTTGGGAGAACAAGTACTTCAAGGACTTGTGATCAGTGAAATGCTCAAATCTCTCCCTTATAAGATAATGCCTCCAAGACTTAAGCGCAAAAACTATAGCTGCCAACTAAAGATCATGCATCGGGTAGTTCCTTTCATGGGTCTTCAACTGCCTACTAGCATAGCAAACTACTCTATCCTCTTGCATTAACACTGCTCCTAGTCCTGTACCGCAAGCATCGGTGTAGACCGTAAAAGACTTACTCCATTAGGTAACACTAATTCAGGTGTACTAGTCAAAGCCTCCTTCAATCTAATGAAGGCATCCTCACACTTAGTATCCCATATAATAGTTAGATTCGTCTCGTTAAAGCGAGTCAATGGGATTGATATCTTAGAGAAATTCTTAATGGACTTCCTATAATAACCCGCGAGACCAAGAAAACTCCATATGTATGTGACATTTTTCAAAACATGCCAATCTTGAGCTGCCGCCACTTTACTCGAATCCACTGCTAAACCACTCTTTGAGACAATGTGTCCCAAAAAGCAAACCTCTTGAAAGTGATGCTATGGATCGTAATATGGAATATAGTCTAAGTTAACTGCTAGTGCGGAATATGAATATAAAAAGTAAATAGTAAAGTAAATGACATCAGGGATTTTTATACCGGTTCGAACTCCCCTTCTATGTCCAGTCCTAGACTCCTTGTGGAATTTAACTATCAACCCTCACTTAACCCCGAGGAACATGTATTACACCGCCTGAGCAACCGAACAGGACTTCTACCGCCTAGACAACCGAATAGGACTTCTACCGCCTAAGCAACCAAATAGGACTTCAACAATACAGTAAGATTTCTCGACTGGTTGTGCTCAGTAGATAGCACGAATGAGTCTTTGGAGTACACCCTTTCTATAATATTCTCCTTTGTGGTGTATAGTGTAGTACGTGAAGATTGAAAGTAATTTTAATCACAAATAAGTTTGTGCTAGAATGTGCAAGTGATTTGAAAGCGTTTATGAAAGCAAATGGCAAAAATTAGATAGCAAGAATATAGAATATAATTAGAGAATTATGCTATTGAAAACAAATGAATTCAAGTCTATATATAGAGTTAAAAAGATGTAACCATTCATGAAAAGTTTCGACCAAAAGATACAGAAACAACTATTGGATTAAAAGTTGTTTCTGTTCGTTAAAAGAATGTGACCATTCAAAAAATAGCCGGTATGAATATTCAATCACCTGAGGAAAGTAATTCAGTCAACTGAAAATTCAAAATATTTCGAAATTAAAATTTATTTTGAAAAGACGCCTGGTTCAGTCGACTGAATGGGGGTGTTAAGTCGACTAAACCTACAAAATAATTTGTGCATGTGTGCATGTTTCAGTCGACTGCACACCCTCGTTCAGTCGACTGAAACTGTTGATTCCGGCCTAATTAAATTCTTTTTAAAAGCAATGTGAGTATAAACTTTTTATAATCAAAACTTAGTGTGTGTATTTTTTTTGAATATGATTTAAAGACATGTGGGTGTGCATATACCACTTAGGAGTGATTTTAATAATCATTAACTACTAATTAGACTATAGACAAATCAATTATAATCTTTGGAACTTCTATTTGAAATCTTTGGTCTTCGATCTATCGTCGAGTAGAATAGTTTCTTCTCCTGCAAATTTGGTCAGTTCATATAATATATACTTATATAGTTGTCATGATCAAAACATCAAAATAAAAGATTCTAACATTCTCCTCCATTTTGATGATGACAACTATGTAAGTTCAAAAGTTTATAAAATTTATAAAAAGTAATTAAAACTCTCCCTGAATCAATGAACTACCTGCTTATCTTCATAATTCTCCCTCTTTGTCATGGAAAAAAAGGAATACTAGTTGCTTAACCATTAGAGTATATATTAATATGAATATTGTTAAACAATGATAGCACTGTAAATACGAGTACTTTCAAGTAAACATATGACAATAGTAACTAAGTTATCATGAAAAATCATCTACTATTACAAAAACATATCTATTATGGTTTATAGATTGAGTTTAAGTTGGTCCAAAAAGGTCCAAATGTAATAACTCAAGTGGTTGTAATGTAGAAATCATTTTCTTTGATTTAAAAGTGGATTTAGTTAATTTTCCTAATTGAGAAGCATCACAAATATTTTTTACTTTAAATTTCATTTTTGGTAAACCTCTAACTAAATTATTTTTAGATAATTTGTTAATAGCTTTAAAATTCAAGTGACAAAATCTTTTGTGTCATAACCAAGGATCATTATCTTTGGTTGCTAAACACATATTTGTGTTGTGATTGACTTTCATATTTAGTATATAAATATTTATTTCTCCTAGTCCTTCAAAAATGAGATTATTATTTTGGTCAAAAATGTTGCATTTATTCTCTGAAAATGTTATATTAAAACCTTTATCACATAGCTGACTTATACTTAGCAAATTATGTTTTAAATTTTTAACTAATAAAACATTTGTAATCAGAGGTAAGTTAGATGTACCATCATTGCTCACATCGCCTTTGCCGATGATATAGCCTTTGGAATTATCTCCAAATGTGGCAGATCCTCCATCCGAGTAGATAATGTTGGTTAGCATATCTTTATTTCCTGTCATGTGTTTTGAGCAACCAATGTTTAGTATCCAGTTTTCTCTTTTCTTAGTCAGTACCTGCAAAAAAAATATGAATGACGTTGGTACCCAAATTTTTATTAGGGTCCTAAGAGTTAGATCTTAGGAAGCCAAACCCAAGAGTGTTTAGAATTCCCATTATAAGTAAAATCTTTATTTTTACGAACTGTAGTTATAAAAGATTTTATATACTTATCTCTGATTAAATTATTATTAGTTTTTGGAACCCAAATTTGTATAGTTTTTGTTTTACCAATTACTTTCCTTTGAGTAACAACCTTAGACTTTGTTTCAGCTTTTACAAAATTATTATTCAAATTGAAATTTTTATATGAAGTACTATTCTTCTTTGTAATTGTTTTTGAAGAATTTTTGTATCCTAATCCATTCTTATTAGAAGTAGTTTGAGAATTACAAATAATTTTAGAAAGATTTTCTCTTCCTTTATTAAAATTAGTTACATTTTTAGTAATATTCTCTAATTCAGTATTGAGACTAGTATTTTCAATTCAAAATTTTGACATTTGGTTTTAGATCATGATTTTCTGAAGCTATTGTCATATTCTTTTCGTTTTGCACTTTTAGTTCATTTGTTAGCATATGAGTTGAGAAGAAATATTAGACAAAGATTCTTGTGCATTAAAAAGTTCTTCTAAAATTTTCTTTTCATCTCTTAGCATATCAACTTCTATTTCAGTTCTATTTAATTTTCTAGTGCATCTTTATTCTTTCTTTTAACCTCTTTGAGTTTATCTAACAATTCTGAATTTATCTCAATTAAATCATCAAAAGATAAATCAATTACATCGTTGGCTGAAGCCATAAAGTAGACGTTAGCTTGTTCATAATCACTATTTGTGTCACTGTCTGATGATGAAGATTATTCTGAATCATCCCATGTAACTAAGAATACCTGCTTCGTTTTGTACTTGTCCTTCTTATTCTTGAATCTGTCTTTCTTTCTATCAGGATAGCCTTTCTTCATGTGACATTCTTATGAAAATTGTAGCATTCGAGATTTGTGACTGGCAGTTTTCTGGAGTTCTCTCATATTGTCTCCAAACTCCTTGTTCTTTCTGAATTTTAGAAACTTTTTGAAATTCTTTGCGATCAATGCCATGTCATCTTCATCTGAATATGAATCCTCTTATTCAGCTTTGATTGCAATATTCTTTTTGTCTTGTGCTTGATCTCGCTTAGCCTGCAAATTCACTTCATATGACATAAGATTTCCAATTAACTCTTTAGGTTTGATGGTAGAAATGCCATTAGCTTCTTCGGTAGCTAAGACTTTTCGTTCCCATTCATCTGTTAAAGAGTTTAAAATTTTAGAGACAACATCAAAATCTGAAATTTTTTCTCCTAATGCCGATAGTGAATGATGTATGTCTTGAAATCTAGAATACATGTCATTTATAGTTTCATATGGCCTCATTTTGAATATTTGGAACTGATTTTTAAGCATATAAATCTTGCTTTGTTTAACTTTTTTAGTTCCTTCATGTGTGATTTTAAGAGTTCTCCAAATTTGATAAGCAGTTGTACACATACTAACTCTATTAAATTCATTTTTGTCTAAGGCACAAAATAGCATATTCATAGCTTTTGCATTCGATGTAGCATCTATCTTTTGTGTATTTGACCATTCTGAAAAAGGTGTAGTGGGTATAGTGTATTCATTTTGAGTAATATTACAAGTATCATATCCATTTTCTTGCATAAAAATTCTCATTCTAGTTGACCAGTAATTATAGTTCAAACCCTTAAATAGTGGTGATCGCGCAGTGGATTGACCTTCAACAAAACTTGTGTTAGTGTTATTTTCCATATTAATCTATGTATCAAATAACCGTATTACGGTTATAAGATGGCCTAGCTCTGATACCAAATGAAAGTATTGCTATGGATCGTAATAAGGAATATAATCTAAGTTAACTACTAGTGTGGAATATGAATATAAAAAGTAAATGACACCAGAGATTTTTATATTGGTTCGAACTACCATTCTACGTCCAGTCCTAGACTTCTTTTGGAATTTAACTATCAACCCTCACTTAACCCGGATGAATAGTTATTACAACGCATGAGCAACCGAACAGGACTTTTACCGCCTAGACAACCGAATAGGACTTCTACCGCTTGAGCAACCGAACAGGACTTCAACAATACAATAAGATTTCTGGACTGATTGTGCTTTGTAGATAACATGGAAGAGTCTTTAGAGTACACCCTTCCTATAATCTTCTCCTTTGTGGTATATAGTGTAGTACGTGAAGATTGGAAGTAATTTTAATCACAAATAAGTTTGTGCTTGAATGTGCAAGTTATTTGAAAGCGTTTATGAAAGAAAATGGCAGAAATTAGATAGCAAGAATATAGAATAGAATTAGAGAATTATGTTATTGAAAACAACTGAATTCAAGTCTATATATAGAGTAAAAAAGATGTAATCATTCGTGAAAGTTTCAGCCAAAAGATACAGAAACAGCTGTTGGATTAAAAGTTGTTTCTGTTCGTTAAAAGAAGGTGACCATTCAGAAAATAGCCGTTATGAATATTCAGTCGACCGAGGAAAGAAATTCAGTCAACTGAAAATTCAAAATATTTCAAAATTTAAATTTATTTTGAAAAGACACCCGGTTCAGTCGACTGAATGAGGGTGTTAAGTCGACTGAACCTTCAAAATAATTTGTGCATTTGTGCATGTTTCAGTCGACTGCACACCCTTGTTTAGTCGATTGAAACTGTTGATTTCTGCCCAATAAACTTCCTTTTGAAAGCAATGTGAGTATAAACTTTTTATAATCAAAACTTAGTGTGTGTATCTATTTTTGAATATGATTTAAAACCATGTGTGTGCATATACCACTTAGGAGAGATTTTAACAATCATTAACTACTAACTAGACTATAGACAAACCAATTATAAACTTTGAAACTTCTATTTGAAATCTTTAGTCTTTGATTTATCGTCGAGTAGAATAGTTTCTTCACCTGCAAATTTGGTTAGTTCATATAATATATAATTATATAGTTTTCATGATCAAAACATCAAAATTCAAGGTTTTAACACCTTCTATCTCCAAAAGTGGCATTTAGAAAACTTAGCCTTAAACTTTTGTGCTTGGAGAGTCCTAAGCACCTCTTCCAAATGCAAAGCATGCTCCTCTTCACTCTTAGAATATACCAAGATGTCATCCACAAATACCACTACAAACTTATTTGGCAATCCCCTAAAAACTCGAGTCATCAAGTCTAAAAAATAAGCTGGAGCATTGGTTAGTCTAAAAGGCATGACTAACCACTCATAGAGCCCATCGGGAGTCCTAAATGTAGTTTTCTGAATACTATCCTTAGCTACTCTCAACTGATGGAAACCTATGGCTAAGTCAAGCTGGGAAATCACTCTACTCCAACCAACTAATCGAAGAGATCATCTATGTGGGGTAAGGGATAGCGATTCTTCTTTATCAGCTTATTTAGCTCTCGTTAATTGACGTAGAGTCTAAGTGAAGCATTCACCTTGGTGGTAAAGACGACTGGCGCTCCCCACTTAGAAATACTCCTCCTAATGAAACTCTTCTCCGACAACTCCTTTACCTACTTATTCTACTCGCATCGTTCCTTTAGAGCCATATGCCTCAAAGGTAAAGCAACTAGTCAAGCATTATCAACAAGAAGATCTTAAACTTGATCTCTCTTAGGGGCGGCAAACCGGTAGCCTCTGCTAACTTTCAAAAAATCTCTAATTGCCGTTACAGAAACCGGATCGTCTGATGATAGGTCTAAGGAATAAAGGTAGCTCAACTTAACTAACCCTCGCAGATCACAGAAAAACTCTAAGCTACGCCCACTATAAGTGCCTAACCTAACAACCCTCCTATCACAGTCCAATATATCCCTATATATGGCTAACCAGTCCATGCCTAAGATCAACCCAAAAGTTGTTTCTGTTCATTCAAATAAGGTGACCGTTTAGAAAATAGCCGTTATGAATATTCAGTCGACTGAGAAAAGAAATTCAGTCAACTGAAAATTCAAAATATTTCGAAATTTAAATTTATTTTGAAAAGTCACCTGGTTCAGTCGATTGAATAGGGGTGTTAAGTCGACCGAACCTTCAAAATAATTTGTGCTTGTGTGCATGTTTCAGTCGACTGCACACCCTCATTTAGTCGACTGAAACTGTTGATTTCTGCCCAATAAACTTCCTTTTGAAAGCAATGCGAGTATAAACTTTTTATAATAAAAACTTAGTGTGTGTATCTATTTTTGAATATGATTTAAAAACATGTGTGTGAATATACCACTTAGGAGAGATTTTAACAATCGTTAACTACTAACTAGACTATAGACAAACCAATTATAAACTTTGAAACTTCTATTTGAAATCTTTGGTCTTCGATCTATTGTCGAGTAGAATAGTTTCTTATCCTGCAAATTTGGTTAGTTAATATAATATATACTTATGTAGTTGTCACGATCAAAACATCAAAATACAAGGTTCTAACACCTCCTATCTCCAAAAGTGGCATTTAGGAAACTTAGCCTTAAGCTTATGTACTCGGAGGGTCCTAAGCACCTCTTCCAAATGCAAAGCATGATCCTCTTCACTCTTAGAATATACGAAGATGTCATCCACAAATACCACTACAAACTTATTTGGCAGTCCCCTAAACACTCGAGTCGTCAAGTCTAAAAAATAAGCTGGAGCATTGGTTAGTCTAAAAGGCATGACTAACCACTCATAGAGCCCATTGGGAGTCCTAAATGTAGTCTTTTGAATACTATCCTTAGCTACTCTCAACTGATGGAAACATGTGGCTAAGTCAAGCTGGGAAATCACTCTACTCCAACCAACTGATCGAAGAGATCATTTATGTGGGGTAAGGGATAGCGATTCTTCTTTATCAGCTTGTCTAACTCTCGTTAATTGACATAGAGTTTAAGGGAAGCATTCGCCTTAGTGGTAAAGACGACTGGCGCTCCCCACTCAGAAATACTCCTCCTAATGAAACTCTTCTCCGACAACTCCTTTACCTACTTATTCAACTCGCATCGTTCCTTTAGAGCCATATGCCTCAAAGGTAAAGCAACTAGTCAAGCATTATTAACAAGATAGATCCTAAACTTGATCTCTCTTTGGGACGGCAGACTGGTAGCCTTTGCAAACTTTTAAAAAATCTCTAATTACCGTTACAGAACCCAGATCATCTGATGATAGGTCTAAGGAATAAGGTAGCTCAACATAACTGACCCTCGCGGATCATAGAAAACCTCTAAGCTGGGCCCACTACAAGTGCCCAACCTAACAACCCTCCTATCATAGTCCAATATAGCCCTATATATGGCTAACCAGTCCATGCCTAAGATCAACCCAAATTCAGAAAATCCTAATACATAGGCATCAAAATCAAAATCAACCCTCAATATTATTAATTTCAAACCCCAACATATCATGGACATATAGGCCGATCCTCCTACGGGGTTTGACACAACTATAGGGTTTTCCACAATACTAGTGTCTAGTATAAGTCCTCAACAAGTCTACTAGAGATAAAAGAATGAGAAGTCCCTGAATCAAATAAAGCACGAATGGAAAGACCGAAAAGAGATAACACACCTTTTATAGCCACCTTCTTCCCTTTATCTAGTGTTGGCTGCACACTGGAAATTTGGACAAAATCAAGAGCGTAAGCCTGGACCACCCGAGTAGAAGCCTGAGAAGAAGTTCTAGATGGTGCTGGAAAATTTCTCTTGAAATGCCCAATCTGGTAACAGTTATAGCACTTCACTATGGGACGTTCTGCCATGCAATCCTTAGCAAAATGACCGAGTTTGCCACACCTATTGCACTTCAAACCCTTCTTCTAAACCTTTCCTTTCGACCCAAATCCTCCTTCCTTCTTCTTACCCTTCCAAAACTTCTTCGCCTCAGCCTTTGGAGCCTTTTCCTTTACCTCTTTCTTATCAACAGAAGCAAGTAAAGTCATCTCAACAAGTCCCTCTAAAGTAGCCCCCATTGGAATATGACTCACAGCTAAATCCTAAAGCGGCTAATTCAAACCCTTAGCAAACTTAAGCACCTTCTTTTTAGTACTGATCAATTCCATAAAAAACCTTGCAAGCTCATTAAATTGATTCACATATTCCTTAATCGACATATCACCCTACTTAAGATTGATAAACTTCTCTAACTGGACACCCTCTTCTGCTTGAGATAGAAACTTCCTCTCAAATCTCCTACGGAATTCCATCTAAGTCATCTCACCACCATCAGCCTCATTCTCAAGAACCTCCCACCAACTCAAGCCTATTCCTACAGCTACCAGGTGGCACACTTCCTTATAACTCCATCTGCTAAACCCATAAGTCCAAATATTCGCTCGCAACTGTGGATCCAAGCTCTAGATCAACATAAGACTCTGTGCCCAAGAATAGCTTTTCTTTTTGCCTCCCAAACTAGAAAAGTCCTTACATAGCTTTGCAAATTTAAGAGCGATATGTGGGCAAACAAGAGCCCCACCAGCCACTGCATTCGCAGGCTCCCTAACTAGATGCTTAGCCTGTCCCATAGCCTATAGGTAACGACATAACCAAATAAGCATGTTCACGCCAGGGATCTCAAGGATGTCGGCAGAGCCTGATCCTACAGAATCAACCATCTCTATCTGTGGATAGTAAAGATTCAATTAGCCACTTCCACAGTTAGCTCAAACAAGATTATGAGGTTTGAGATAATACATGCAAGAGTTGAAATAAGCATAAGCATGAATGTGAGGGATTTCACTTTTTTTTCTCAAAAATACTTATATATATACATCATTATACTTTGAAAATCCATTTTGAAAACAATTTCAACAATCACTTTTTCTTCTCAAAACCATATTTATATATCCGTATGGGTCAAATACGCTCTTATCCCTAGGAATATTAAACCTCACTTTGATACCACACCTGACAACCCACATCTGCTAACATGCCCAAATGCTATCATATTAAGAAATGCGAATCATCAGTTTGTAGTAAAATAGTATCACAGAGACTATGATATCAATAGGAAATAAACTATCTAATCCAAACATCATCACATCATAAACATAATATTAGATAAATATAAATAATCTCAAAAATAGTAATAATAGTCTCAAAACATCATAATATCGTAGTCTCATAAAATATAAGTACAAAATTCCAAAATCAGAGTATATTAGAAGTAATCCCTAAGAGGAAAAATACTAAAATAAATGCACTAAAAGGAAATACATGATAAAGGTTAAAGCTGAAAAGCTAGAATCCAAGCACGATATCTTAAAAGCAACGATGGGCCAGTCACCTGCTGCCCTGTCTGCCTGTGGTGGGGGAAAAATGTAATGGGTCAGACATACGTCTAGTGAATGAGAACAAAACCGATAAATGACTATATGCAACTAGTTCCAAATTTACTCTAAGTGTCATAGAGTGTACATAGTGTGTAAGTGCATTCCTAAGGTCATATACCTAAGGATATTTATCTAACTCACAAGGTCAGATCTACAGGTCAATCTCACACTATCGATTGGCTAAACCGAGATCTACTATCCCTCGACTACTCCACTATGCCGAAGAGGGAGAACACGAAATACAAACTCATAGAGTGATGCATCGAATGCACCCGCACTCATTTCTCGATCGTATTGGCATACTGCCTCTTATTGCCTACTGTGGTGTTCACCGCATGTGAATCACCGCTAGGACCAGGCTCCCACCTAGTATCATCAAGAGACCTATAGGCACTTATTACCTACTCCAATATTTGTCGCATGAAAATCACTGCCAGGACCAAACTCTACCCAGACTCATCTCAAATCCTATGGCTACTTATTGCCAATTCGGATGTTTGCCGTATGCAAATCACCCCCAAGACTGGACCCCTCAGGAACTAATCGTACCCAACCCAGTTTCCACATCCACCGAACGGACTACTCCGATTGCCTACATTTACGGATCTACCAGATTTTACCCACTTAGCGAAATAAATTCGCCCCATAACTCAGATAGGGAATCAACTTCCCTATTACCTCACATACGCATCCATCAATGCAATATACAGTTCAACATTCATTAATCTTATCAATCAAATTGGGTTTGAAGCCCAAGAACTCAATTTTTCCAAAAAGCAACTAAGACAGTCAACCTGGGTTTTCAGCGGTCGATCACTCATGGTCGACCGTCGACTTTCTGGGTCAGACGCTCCATTTCAATTTGTAGGGTTTTGGGTTTTTAATTACTATGCATTCGATTTATTATTCAATTAGTCATTAATTCGGGTTAATTATTATTAGCAGAAGTAATTAGTGATTTTCAACAATTCTTAACGTAGTCCATTTTTTTTTAATAATCAACTATAAACCAATTTGGGGTCTAAATCAGGGTTTTACAATTTCAATAGTAATTTGAAATCAAATTGATCAGATCTCTAATTTACTAATATCAGGTCTAAATTAATAGTTTATTATTTAGGTTTACATTTTTTCTGTCAGAATAATTAGATTTAACATCAAATTCCACTAAAATCATAGATCTATAATTTAACAACTTAATTAAGTTGTTTAATCTCCTAATCAACTTAAAATAAATTTGTTGCTAATTAATTTAACTACTTAAATCAGTTCTGTACCCACTTACCTCCGTCCTAAGCTTGAGATCCGACCTCTAGCGTGTGTACTCTTGCTTAGATCATGATTAGCTTCCCCTCCAATTGCTTAATTTCATCTTTGATTTAGTTTTTGTTGGGAACTGGGTTTGATTTGAGAAATAGGATTTAATTCGGGAATTAGCGTTTCGGGAGATAGATTGTTTTGGCAGCATTTTGTTATTGACTTTGAAAATTAGAGATTAGGGTTTAGGTTTAGTGATAATTTATAGAGGTAACCAACTAACCCTAGCCAGCAAATCAACCCTTGATCAGGTCCTAACTCTCCATCATTTACTTGGTCCGCACGCATGAATCAACGTCGTTCAAACGAATTTCACACAAACTAAAAATCATTCGTTAATTAGGCTTTTTGGTCGACCACCCTAGGCCACGGTCGACCTAGGGTCCTAACGGTTGACCTGACCCCTTCATTATTTTAAAAATTAAACCTTTTTATTTTTAAATTATCGTTTAATCTTTTAATATTCATAACTCTCTCATACTAATCCGGATTATGACAAGTTGTATGTGAAAATCATTTGGAAAATTGCTATGGGCACAATGGTGTAAGTCCCGTAGCCCAATACAGAAGTTTGTTAAAATCTTGTTTTTAAGGTCATTCTTAACTTTTTATATTTCTCATTTATTTTTGGAAAATTTCCTGGGTGTTACATGGGAGGTAGGAAGAAAAGCTTTTGTGCATCATCGATGCATCTCTGTATATCATCGTGAACCAGATTCACCGTGAGCAATAATTATACTGTCAGGTAGTCATCATGAATGATCATCATCATGAGGATTGAGGTTTAAGTTTATATTTTAATTCATTGCAATGAAGAATGTTTCTATGTGAATTTCTATTAATTATCCCACTTCATAATTGTACATAAAAAGGTGTGTTATTTGAGATAACAAGGAGTACGCCCAAAGGAAAACGATGCGCCAAATAGGGACGTTTACCGTATTTTATACCGTCCATTTCAATAAAAACAGAGCAATTCCTTGTAATTCCGAACACGTCACAATTCCTTTTTTTAGATAATTTATGGAAATTATAGTGGTAATATTTCCCTTTTGGGAAAGACGTAGTTCCAAAGTATGGAAATGTAGAAATCTCTAAATGTAGAACTAAATGTGTTATAAATAGAAATAATAATAATTTCATTGTCAGTTAAATATATGTGATTAAATATAAGTTAAGAAATAAATAATAAGTACTAAACATGAATAAGAAAATGAATTGAAGAATTAGAAAAGTTATAATGATTTCATTAAAATGGGCATTAATTAAAAAGAAGCACTAAATATACTTTACTGTATTAATTAGAAAGAAAAATTTAAAGGATACTTAGTTGACGTTAATAAAATAAGAAGCAAGTTTATAGCAAGTAAATGAATACCAATAATTGAACTAAGGATGTGGAATAATTTTGCAGTTAAGATTATATGGCTTGAGGAATACGTTTATGACGGGTGTGGATTAGGGAGTCTAGCCCAATATTTAGGTTAATTATACATGACGCAGTCATCAGTATAGGTTTGGATACGAGGTCAGTAATGTTACACAATAGAAGCCCGCACTCCGCAAGGAGCCACTAGCAATCATGTATACATTGCCCTGATGCGCGACATCTCCAACTATACGAATAATGGGAATATAAGGAGGTTTGATCTCGAGAATGTACTAAGCACACGACACTCACAAGAGGTTCCTCGGTGGATGCGCAACACTGTTGGTGGATGCTTAGAGGGGTGCATAGCCTAGCACTAATGGGAGGTTCCTTGGTGCATACGACAATTAGGCCGTGACACTATTCATGGATGCCCGACGCTATGCAATAAGTGGCATTACCATTGAGAGGTGGACACAGATGCAGCAGACCCTATGTCATCTTTGATGCGAGTCTGCATTGTGGGATTCTGCTTAATGTATATGTACAATACCCATAGTCGTAGTTTGGTTATGTAAATTTGGAAATTGATGTGAAGTAGTTAGAAGCCCGATACTAACAGAAGGTTCCTCGGTGTATGATGACAATTCGACCTAGACACTATTGTAGGATACCCAACGTTGTGCAATAAGTGGCGTTACCATTATGCTTTGGGATTGGATGCAGTGGACCCTAAGTCATCTTTAGCGTGAGTCGGCATTGCGGGCTCTCCTCTTAATGCGTAAGTACGATACATTGTAGTCATGGTTGGGATTTCGAATTTGATATTCAATACGAAGCTGCTATGTCTAGTTATAGATACTAGCGGGGAATGTATCCTTTTCCATAGAGGGACAGTGATGCTTATAAATATATACGCGCGCGCGTGTATATTTTTTATACCTAGGAGCAGGTTGGGTTTATCGTATGCATATATGAAGTCAAAACGACTAAGTTTTGAATAAGACATAATGGAAAAACAATCGGCATAAACTAGTGTTATGGATAAAGTGTATAGTTTATCAGTCACCAAAACATTATTATGACCCCCTCCTCATTACTACCCACATGATAGATTTAGATGGGCATGTACTGGTACTAGACGGAAACGGTGAGAAGGCAGATTCTTCCATGCATGCTCTGCATTGACAGGGTGCTAGATATCTTACTAGATATCCTAGGAATGATATTTTTTCCAAGATATTAGCCTTAATGTGTGTGTAGGGCCGATTATTTGGACACAAAATAAAACACATTTATTGATGCAGAAGATCTAAACCATTGGATTCTTTGTCATTATATGGAAGGTAGAATCTAGGGAAATCCAATGGTAGAGGTCCAATGTTGCACCAATTGTGTCTACATTTTGTGTTCCAATGATTTTCCCAATATATATATATATATATCTGTGCTTTATTATACATTATTATTCCATTGTGAGTTCTTATCAATAGCTCTCTAATATATTCATGTTTATTTTAGGGTATCAACACCAACGAGCAGTACCCTAATGAACTTTGATTTTTTGATTTAGCGAAAAATCTGGCAATTTAAGATGCGGGTTGTTGCAAAAATAACATAAAAGATTCATCATTAAACATGCTTAAATTAATTTGAATTTTACTCACAAAGTTATCGCTCGATATGATTTTCAATTTGGTACATATATGTTGAAATAGAAATTCTAAATAATGGTTTAGAATATGGTGTTTGCACATAACAACCAAAGTGACTCAAAGTCAATGGGAAGGATATGGATATTTTGGGTTTGGAAAGAATTTGAGAACCGGTATGGAAGTATCGTTCAACAAGCATAAGAGTCAAGCAAATTTTTTGACAGAAAAATCGAACGGTTTAAATTTCAATCAAAATGCAGAGGGAGGGTGTGTTTGTAAGAAAGAACTATAAAGGTAAGAAAATATTTCTTAAGTTATAAGAAAACAACAAACTTATGATTGTTGATGATATTCCCGTGTCAAGATCGTTTTAGTTTAGTTGTTTAATAATGGGTATAGGATTTGAAAATACATTTTTCATAATCAATATAAAAGGATGTTGGGAATGTCCCAAGCGATATAAATAGACATCATATTCAGATGTTTGATTTGGAGCATGTAAAATGGATTCCTTATGAATTGATAATAGGAACTATCATGCATGTTGTGTTGTCTACAATATCGCATTTCACTTATGTAATTGGTACATCATGCGAATATCAAATTCAAATTAAGATTGCTAAATGGTAAGTAAGGCTATTATCGAGTATCTACGAATACTAGGGAATTATTTATAGAAACATCAAAATCCTTAATAAAGGAATGTTCATACTCTTACTTCATAAGTGATATCGAGCATAGCATGTCAATCCAAAATTCATTTTCAATCTTAGTTATGGAGCTTTAAGTTAGAAATGTTCCAAACATGAGTTGTGGCTAATTCAACCAATAAGCTATGTAAATCACCTTGAATAACACTACAATAAAAGCAATGTATACATATATAAATGCACAAGTTTATAACCGAGCCATGGGCGATACCAAATAGTGAGAATCGCAATATATTATTATAAAATAATAATGCTGTGATACAAAGAACCTAGAGCTCACTTGAAGTCGAGAAATGTAACAACCCTAGTTTTGGTGATTACCTGTAATATTAAATTATAACGGAAGTTATAATTTAATATTATGAATTAAAATAAAATCAGAGAAGATAAAATTTTGTTAATATTGTTTATTTTAAATAAATAATGGTTTGAGAATAAATATTGGGTTTAAAAAAAATTGATTGGATGTGTATTTAGTTAATAAATTGAAAATATTGGTATTTTTGTTAATTTTGAGCTAATAAATTAATTGGATGATTTATTTCAACATTTAATTGTTGGAATAAATATAAATTGACAAAAATAAAGTTCTAAAAATATTTATTTTGTTAAGTTTGAATGAAAATGATCATTTATTAGATTTTATTTGGGTAAATGCAACAATATTGGAAGTTATTGCCTATATTAATCTTTTATTGATTTTAAAAGGAGAAATTAATAGTAATTATGTATTTAATTATATAAAAGATTAAATATTTCTTAAAATGATATTTTGATGTTTAAATAAAGTTAGAATGATTTATTGTAATTTATTTGACAAGAAAGTAATTTTTGTATTAGTTGTTATGTTAAAAATGGGGTTTTGTAATAAAAAGGTGTAAATTGTGTAATATTGATAAAATTAGAGCTTTATTCATAAAAAATAACTTTTTATAGTTAAAATAAATTTTATCTTGTTAAAATAACAGTTTTGTTTTCATACAATTGGTTGTATACATTTTATTTGGTTTAAAATGAGAAAATTTGGGCATATATTGTTAAAATGGGTATGAGCATTTGTACTTAGAAATTTATCTAAGTATTTACTATTGGGCTTGGTAGGAAATGAATAGGATCCAAAACCCATCACTAAAAACTTCTGGTATGAAGAAAACTGACAGTACGTAGTTTTTTCCTTCATCTTCTTCTCAAAGCTAATACAGTAAAAAGAAAATTTGAACCATGGCCTCCTTTTGCTAAATTAAACTAATTCCTCTCAAAAACTGCTGCAAATTGAAAGAGAAAATCTTCAAATTAGAGATTATAAAATGTAATCCAAACCAATACTAAAAATTATTTCATCAAATCCTTGAATTTGATATGAATTGTCTGTAACTCTTTTTGTTTGCTCTGCATGCTTCTTTTCTAGCTTTTACATGTCCTTGAAGTTCCTCTCTTCACCAAGGATCATAGCTTGCCCTTGTATTCTTGTAATTCGCCAAGGTGAGTATAATACTCACAACTGCTAGCTGAAAATGAAGTTTGTTGAGAAAAATTGTTTGAAAATTTCTCACTGTATATGAAATATTTTTTTATCTTTGTTCTGTGTGTTTCTCATTCCTGGTTGCTTCTTTGAGTGGATGTATTGTTATCCCGCTTTTTGGTCAAAGCCGGAATATTAACAAATTGGCAAGGAACGATGGATATCAGGATTGGAGTTCAATTGAAAACAATGCTGCAATGGACGTCGTCAAAACATGGCCAAGCTCTGATCAAGATGGAATCAGTTGGGAATGATGATCAAGGCTAGGAGGAACTACGTTTCGATTTTCAGGTCAATCCGAGTTCGTATGCTCAAGTTACCGCCAGTGGAAAGTGGAAGGAATAACATTGGTTCGAACCCAACAGAGCCAACCCTTAAGTTCGAATCCATCAGACCCTTACTGCTTCGAATCCATGAGAAGTGCCTTAGCTTCGACTCCATCGAGCGTGCCCTCATTTTGAATCCAGCGAGGTAGAAGACCTTCGAATCCATACAGTTAAGGGTGCTTCGACTCCATTGCCTTCGAATCCCCATGATGAGACAACTCCGAATCGATCCATAGTAGCACATCTAGATCGATTCGAACAAATACCGGTTCCCTCGATTCGAAGGAAGCGAACCTTCGAATCCAACATCTCGAGTCCACCAGGTAAACGCGGCTAAAACCAAGGATTCGACCCAGTCAACTCGGAGTGAAAGTAGGATCGATACGAAGAAAACGCGCCACGTCAACAATGCCACACGCGAAACCATCGAGTCGACCCTATTGATTCGAAGGGATCGATTTGAACCAAGCTAATCAACCAGAAATGCAATCTTGAATCGATCATAACTTGAGATCTATAAGTCCAAATGCTATGAAATTTTCATAGAAGCTTGAGCACATATTGGAGAATGTCCACACCAAATTTCAGCTCGATTGGACAATTTCTTAATCAATTCGAATGGACTTCGAATCGATCCCAAAGTGGGCCCGGATTTCCAGAGAGCGGGCATGTGGGCCCCCTCACGTGCCAGAACTGGTCTCCCCTCAATTTAGGCGAAATATCATCCTCCTACACCTATAAATAGAGCCCCTGGTCATTCAGAAAAGGGGTCGGACAATTTTGAGAGCTAAAGAGCGCCCATACTCTGCTAGATTTACTCCAGATCACCACGGTTGTCTTAGGTTCAGACTTAGCTCATAAAATCTATTGTACTACGCGATAAGAAATTGTAATCTTCAAGCATCGAGCAATAAAATCATAAAAATCTTGAAGTGGACGTAGGCCGGAGATAGCCGAACCACTATAAATTGTGTGTCACTGTTTATCATTTCTGGATTGCTGTTTGTTGCTTGCTTAGATCTGATATTTGTGTTTGAATATTGCTGATTTGTATTCATACACTGATGCTTTCACAATACTTGGGGTTTGTGCCCATTTTTGGTACAAACATGTATCTCTTTGATTTTGCCATGAATTACTGCCGGATCTTCTCCGGATTATTTCTTAGTTGTTGTCTGAAGTGACCCACTTCTCTTATCATTTATTTATAGTGAATTTTCTGTTAGAGAATTTTTTTTTTACATTGTATATATATATATACTTTTCAATGGATCACTTCTCTTAATTTAATTTCCCAAGATCCTGAATTTTTACTAATATAAATATATCAGTATTTAAATAAATTCTATCATTTATATATATGAAGATATATAAATGGTTCTTTGCTTATCAGAGTTATTAAAATAGCAAAGCAACTCATTCCCACCTTATTTCTCATATTATAGATTTGGTGTCACATAGCCATTTCTATTATCATATATATATATATATATATTTCTTTTTAGAACTCAAGCTTGATTAACTTTAGGATTAGATATCCTAGTTCTCTTATTTTCTTGTTCTACCTCACAAATTAATTGACTCCTAAATTTACAAGCCATACCTTTTAATCATGGGATTTTGTAATCTGATACTTATTGTTCTATATTAAGTAAAAGGTGTTCAACCTAACTCATGCTTATTAGTTTGGCTTGTGTTACTCATTTTAATTTCGAACAACTTTTATATCAGGTGAAATATCCATGCTTTGATTTATAAAGTTGCAATAATCATGTGAATGTTGAAATGATAAACTAATTTAAAGGCTAAGCAGAGGAAAACAATTCAGTCAGATCAAAGTGCTAACTCAAACTATAATGCTAAATAGAGGCTAAGATCATGTGTGCAGTCAGTATGCTTAAGGCAAAGTAAACAAAACGGATCAGACAAAATGCAAGACTTCCAGGTGAACTTATGATGAAGACATCTGATGTTTTCTATGAAAGAGAACAATGATAGTAGTCACTATTCTATTGAATGATGGAATTGCTCATTACAAACAAGACCATATGCATCTACCATTTACCACAGGTTTTGATGATGCCCCATACTACCAGATTTGAATTAAGTATCTAGATAATAGGAATTAGTTAAGTATAATTGCAGTGAAGTCTACAAATACCAAGCATGCATATGAGCTTATTACACCAAGCAATACAATTTTTCACTGGGAAAATCAAATGCTCTAACCAGATTACAGGCTATGCCTTCCAGCCTTAGCATAGGCTTATATTAATTATAAGTCATGGTTAAGCCTTACTGGTTAGCCAATTTAGGTTCAACTCAACCTTTACAAGATTCATAGATAGTGCTATATTCCTTTCCCCCTATGGTTGTTTCAACTCTACCATTTTAAAAGTTCATCTGACCTTACTAAAGGAGACATGAGCACATATCAAATTACATGACATGATCTCCTATATCTTACTTCACCAGAGACTATGAAGATCAGATTCTTAAAACAGAAACCCACATATGCATATATATAATACTTAAAAATTCCTACAAGTTCTCTTCTCAGAAAAACAAACACATAACAATCCAGAAAATACTTAAACCATAATGATATTTTTGGTTCGGCCTAATTATTACAACAAATCTGCCAAACTCCTTAAACATTCTAAATGCTAGTAAGTCTTCAATTGTCCATGCTTACAAGTTTCCTATGCTTCCTTTCCTGCAGCAATATCTAGAGCTGCCTCCATAAAAATGAGACAGCCCAGATGTTACAAAGCAACAAATAGGGTCAGAATATAATTTTGGTATGAGTGAAATCAAAATGTAATATCTTGTCATTTTTAAATTATAGTTCAGAGTATCAATATGCTTTAGGCAATTTGGATTCATGATGCAACTGGGTATATATATGTATGTATCTAAGCTCCTACCACAGTCATGCACACAAGCAACCATTCAATCATTCAATACAGTATACATGTACACACACTCTTATGGAATGAACTCATTTTAATTTCCATAGTTCAACTTCAAAACTTGATTTATCAATTTAATTTGGTCATGTCTCTTTGCCATTGAACACCATGTGTGCATTGCAAGGGACTCAATTCTGTTAACCCCTGCACAAAGGCCCATAGGACTTAAACAAGTCATGCACATACCCATCATACTCCTTATGATGAATAGATCAAGGCTTTTCTCCTAGATTAGTTTTATAATCTAGTGACCAGTCCCATTTCTTATTTCAGAAAGATTTATTAACTCCTGGATTGCTTTTACTTTCTTTCTTTTTATATGAATCAGAGAGAGAGTTAATCTTACTCAGGGATTTCAACTGACCCTACATTCATTCATGAAAATCATGTTTTCATTTCATTTTTCTTTCCAGTTGTCTCATTCAAAATTTGTTTTATCACTTGTATACTTCTGTATTCCAGAATGTCATGATCTCTCAACAAATCCAGTAGTGTTCCATTAAAAATTCTTATGCTTAATTCTATTGTGAACATAAGGTAAGGTTTTTAGAGAAAAACCCCTAAAACATTTTGAGCCTTAGATCTGAACAAATCAGCACATAAATAATTTATTGCATTGTTCATCTCTAATTTAAAACAAACTAGACATAAGCATGAACCTCCTTTGTTCACACTGCCTGGCTTATCTTTCAATTTTTAGCCTACTTCATAATAAAATTGAATTTATCTTACTATCATAAATACTAACTGATGGTTTATGATACTGGATCCATCTCAGAGATCATGGCATTACTGTTATCAAACAATCAAATGAAACATATTAAAGCATCAACCAAAGATTTATCAATACACCAACCATGCTCAGCATTCATTAATTCAGAGAAAGAAAAACAAGTTGATCAAGCACAAAAGAAAATAAAGTGGCTGCCCTTAACTTGGGTCTTAATGCCTTAGCCTCATGAGATTGATTAATCACTCACCTTTCCCTTCTTTTTCCCCGAGATTGCCTAAGCTTGCAAACAGTGTATGTTCTTCTTTTTTTCAAAATGTTTCTGTTTTCCCTTAGAGAAAAACCTCTGCTTCTTTTCTTGATTTAAATCATTTTCACTAGGGTTTTACTGAAGGGAAAAACCCCTTTTATCCTCACATCACTCAAAGAATTATGTGTGTGCTGTTATGGCTAAATGTGCCATTTTCCCCTGGTTTCTATTTCTGGTAAAAGCAGTTATCCACTGCTTTTCCCTGTGTACATGCAATTTGCATGTTTCACTTGTATATTATTTTCATGTGGCTTATCTTTTTTTTTCTTAATACCTTTTATTATGCCCGAGTTATTTTCCATTCCTAGCTATTACCTCAGCCTATTTGTTTTCTCTTGACTTCTTTCAAAATTTTACTTATGTATAACTAATATAAAACTGGTTTTTTAAAGCATTTTAATTTATCAAAGAATATATCATTTTCTCCTTACTTAATTGTTGAAAACAATTTTCTCTTTACAGAATTATTTTTATTTTCTTTATGTTAAACTGTAATATATATATGTATATCCTCTTTATCAATTAACCTCTGGTTAATATTTCAAACCATCTGTTTTCTCTTGATAAGTAAATGTATTGATATTCTTAATTACCCTGGTGTTCTTTCCTTATTTACCTTATGTTTATTCTTTCTGGGTATATATATATATAAATACAACATATGGTAATATATGTCCATATATACACTCAGTTATATATATATCCTCTTCCCTCTGAAATACCATTTCTTATTACTATTTATATTCAAGATATATATATATATATACATACATGTGAATATAAGACTTACTCAATTTAGCTATTATTACTTTTAACTCATCCTCAATATTTATCTTCAGACTACATATATATATGTTTGGTTTTGAAAGTTTTCTTTTTTTTAATCTCAATAATTTGGGTCTTCACATACTCTCCTCCTAAAAGGAATTGTGTCCCACAATTATTCTCTCATACATTTCCATCCAAATGTATACAAAGCTTAATTTCTATTTTAAATGAAATTTCAGGAACTCATTCATTCTCAATCAATCAAACATACATAAATAATTTTAAGGTCTTATAATAATTTTGTTTAAACATACCTCAAGCAGAAAACAACTTAGGATATTTATCCTTTATCCTCTCTTCAGCCTCCCAAGTGCAATCATTCCCATCCAAACTCCATTGGATTTTAACTAGTTTAATTATTTTATTTCTCAGTTTCTTTTCTTCTCTAGCCACAATTCCCACTGGTTCCTTTTTATAAACCAGATTTTCTTGAATTTCAACATGTGTAGGAGATTCAAGAATGGACTCTTTATCATGCACCCATTTTCTCAATTGGGATACATGAAATACATCATGTATTTTGCTCAATTCCTCTGGTAACTTCAACCTATAAGCTAAAGTCCCTATTCTTCGAACAATTTCATATGGTCCTATATACCTTGGTGACAGTTTCCCTGCTTTGCCAAATCTCAATATTTTCCTCATTGGTGAAACTTTGAGAAACACATAGTCTCCCACCTCAAATTCTACTGGCCTTCTCTTTTTATCTGCATAAGCTTTCTGTCTCTCTTGAGCTACTCTCATTCTTTGCCTCACTAATTCAATTCTTGCAGAAGTTTCTTTTACATGGTCTGGTCCAAGCAACACCCTTTCACCAGCCTCCATCCAACATGCAGGAGATAAACAAGGCTTCCCATACAAAGCCTCAAATGGAGCCATTCCTATAGTGGACTGGTAGATATTATTATAAGCAAACTCAGCTAAATAAATATTATCCTCCCAGTTTCCTCCAAAATCAAGTATGCATGCTCTCAGCAAATCCTCTAAAACTTTATTAACAATCTCAGTTTGCCCATCTGTTTGTGGGTGGTAGGATGTGCTTAGGCTTAGTTCTGTCCCCATAGCTTCTTGAAAGCTGCTCCAAAACCTTGAAGTAAACAAAGCATCTCTATCACTAATGATAGTCTTGGGGATGCCATGCAATCTCACTATCTCCTTCACAAACAATTGAGCTAGCTTGTGAGCATTTCTGTTTGAACTTATTGGGATGAAGTGTGCTGTTTTTGTGAGTCTATCAACCACTACCCAAATACTATCATTTCCCCTCCTTGTTCTTAGCAAACCATCCACAAAATCCATTGATATACTCTCCCATTTCCAAGTAGGCACTTCCAAAGGTTGCAATAGGCCTGAGGGTCTTTGATAGTCTGCCTTTACTTGTTGGCATGTCAAGCAATTTGCCACATATTTTGCTACTGCTCCTTTCATTCCTGGCCACCAGTAATTTCTCTTGAGATCATGGTACATTTTTGTACCACCTGGATGGATAGTATATTTTGTTTTGTGATGCTCATCCATAACTTCTTGCTTTAGTTCCTCTACATTTGGTATGCAGAGTTTCCCCTTTTTCCTTAAGTATTCTTTATCATCTACCTCATAGTTTTCCACTGTCATGCCTTGGGATATCATGTTCTTTTTCTCCTTCAAATTTATATCTTGATTCTGCATTTGTCCTATTTTATCAACCAGTGTTGATTTTAAGGATATGAGGCTTAATTTACCATATTCAATCATCTTACTGTGTGTCTTATCTGATACACTAGTTTCTTCTTTCACTTTCACCTCACTAAGAATTGTCAAATCCTTGAACTCTGCCATCATTAAGCTTGCCAATTTAGCTTGATGTCTACTTAATGCATCTGCTACTTTATTAGCTTTTCCAGGGGTATACAATATATCAAGATCATAGGCAGCTAGAAATTCTACCCACCTATGTTGCCTCATGTTCAAGTCTTTTTGGGAAAACAAATATTTAAGTGACTTGTGATCAGTAAACAATTCAAACTTAGCACCTAATAAATAATGTCTCCATAGTTTTAATGCATAAACCCCAGCAGCTAGTTCTAAGTCATGTGTAGCATACCTAGTTTCATTTGGCTTGAGTTGCCTTGATGCATAAGCTATGACTCTACCATGTTGCATAAGCACTGCCCCCAATCCAGATCCACTAGCATCTGTGTAAACTACTAATTCTTCATTACCCTCTGGCACTTGTAAAACTGGAGCTTCTACCAGTGCCTTCTTTATTGATATGAAAGCTTGTTCACACTTCTCTGTCCACACATAGGGTTGCTCCTTTTTAGTTAACTTGGTCAATGGGATAGCTATCCTTGCAAAATCTTTTATAAATCTCCTATAATAGCCTGCCATTCCCAAAAATGACCTCACCTCAGTCACTGATTTGGGTCTACTCCAAGATTGCACTGCCATCACCTTATTTGGGTCTACACTAACCCCTTGTTGTGATACAATGTGCCCCAAAAATTTTACTTCCTTCTGCCAAAATGTACATTTAGAGAATTTGGCTTTTAAATCATGTGCCCTCAGTCTAGATAAAACCAGATGTAAGTGTTTTGCATGTTCTCCTTCTGATTTTGAATACACTAATATGTCATCAATAAAGACAACCACAAATTTGTCTAGAAAATCTCTAAATGTTCTATTCATTAAATCTACAAAATATGATGGTGCATTTGTCAATCCAAAAGGCATCACCAAAAATTCATATAATCCATACCTTGTGTTGAAGGCAGTATACTTAATGCTTTCTTCCTCCACCTTCATCTGATGAAACCCAGAGGCTAAATCTAGCCTTGAAAAGACCTTTGCTCCATTTAATTGATCGAATAGATCATCAATTCTAGGAAGTGGGTATTTGTTTTTAATGGTGACTTTGTTTAATTCCCTATAATCAATGCACATCCTCAAAGTACCATCATGCTTCTTCACAAATACAACTGGAGAACCCCAGTTTGAACTACTAGGCCTTATGAAGCCTTTCTGCTCCAGTTCTTCCAACTGATGTTTCAACTCCACTAGTTCTTTAGGACCCATCCTAGTAGGTTTCTTGATGATTGGACTTGCTCCTGGCATTAGTCTTATTTGAAATTCTACTTGCCTATTTTCTGGAATATCTATGACTTCACCAAAGACATCTGGGTATTCATTTATAATTTGTATGTCTTCCAGTGTTAATTCTTTCTCAGTCATGCTATATATTTGGTTAAGGTAATTGATTTTAGCAATTTCACTCATGATTATAATATTCTTACCATTTTCTGTTTTCAGAGAAATAGTGAAATTTTCCAAATTCAAAATTGCTTTGAATTTGCTCAACCAATCTACCCCTAAAATAATTCCTATTCCAGGGTATTTCAATACAAACAAATCAGATTTAAACACATTTCCTCCTATGTTTAATTCTACCCGCAGACATTTTAATCCTAGCAAACAAGAGCTACCCAGTGGGCTTTGAATAAACAAGGGATTATCAACTAAATAGCATGTGAGAGTCAATTTATTCACTATGTCTTGGGATATTAATGAATGTGTTTCTCCAGTGTCATATATAACTGAGATGGGGTGATCTTTAATTAGAAGTATACCTTCCAATTGTCCAGAACTTCCCACTGCAGTTGCTTTTGCTTTGCCCTCAAGTGCTCCTACCTTTGCTCCCCTTTTGAATTCTGGGCAGTTCCTTTTAATACGGCCTTCCTTCCCACAGTTATAGCAGCTGAATGGTGCCTTCTTGGCTGCTTGACACTTATTACTCATGTGTCCTTCTTTGCCACAATTGTAACAAGTGACCTTCTTCTTAGCTTCCCCAGTGGTTGTTCCTTCCATTTTCTTATCCACATTCGTTTTGTCATAGGGATGTGTCCTATTTTTCCCTTTCTTTTGATTGTTAGCCCTCATGCTCCTAAATTTTTCCCTTGCATTGTCATGTTGTTCAAAGGAAAGAGCAAGGTCTATGACTTGATCAAATGTTTTATCCTTGTATGGTAACATTGCTCTACCCAGACCTGCATTTAGTCCTTGGATAAATCTTGAATTCTTTGATTCTTCATCTCCTATAAGCATAGTTCCATACTTGGATAAACTCTCAAATTTTTGAGTGTATTCAGTCACACTCATTGGTCCCTGCCTTAGTGTAACGACCACGACTTTCTCTCCACAGAAAGTCGCATCGTTAATAAGAAAGAAAGGGGTAGAAAATAGAAAAGAAGAGAAGAAAGAAAGAAACAACAACAACAATCTCACAGCGGAACGAATAAATTATATTAATAACATAAACTATTACATAGTATACAACAATTTACAGAGTTACACAGCATATACATCACTTACTAGACAGTTATAATCATCTGTCTAGACATTACAACTCAAAAACAAGACAAGACACTATCACAGATATCAACATAGCGGAATACTATATCTACGAACGCCGAAGCCTCCTGCTCCATTGCTCCTCCAGAATATTCGTCAAAGCTAAACCTGAATCCCTTGGCTACTCGTAAAAATTTGAGTACCCAAGAGTTTATAAAACAGAAATAAACACTTGGGTCAGACATGGGTCTGGTGTGAGTAACAGGTTAAACTTGCTTAACTTCAAAACCTTTAGAAAGAAAAGGTATCACGTAAGACTCCCCACAAATAAACATGGGTAAGTTTTTACCTTACGCTAACCAAAACATTTGATAGGAAATCTGATTTTATTATAATAGGGTCTAGGGTTTTCAAGTAAAATATAGAAATAGCTGAAATGCTTACATCTCACATTCCAACATAGTTGGGCACAACTAATACGTACGGCACTTATTGGAGTTTGGATTCCATACAATGGCAGGGCTACTGGGGTACCGCCCGTCACAGTACGTGGCCTAGATCACCGTACCGAGGAGTACGCCCGCTCCCCTGCAACACAAAGCCGGAACCATCCCTTACTGGATAATCCCGAACAAGATAATCCCGTAGTTGGCGCGACCAACCACACACTAAGCCGAATAAAAGAAAAGGGACCTCTAGACAGGGATCTATCTTGCTCTCAGTGGGTGCTACCCACGAAGCCTTGCTGCACCTCCCCTGTTTTAGCCATTCCCGGTTGATGAGGCTTGAGGTTACGATTACCTTTAATCAGAACATATCACTTAGAATGCTCATCGTCCGCCTGACGATGTGCTGAAAGCATTCAATCCATACAAGTTCGTTCCGGGTTCGAACGAAACCGAAGGCATTATCTCGTTACACTCGTTTTGGAATCACCCTCAGAGTTAACGACAATAACCCTTGCACTCTGAATCTTCATCTTCACTTGAGATTCACGACCTATCGTAAATTTGGATCGATGTGGTATTCGGGTCTCCAGACCTGGAATTCCGGTATACGGAAACCCGATCCCGGTCTCATCGAAATCCAAAACGTATCTTTTAAGGGCCAAGTTGTTTTAAGGTTAAAACAATTCAATTCTTATCTATATACACAAAGATAGATAATTCAATAGATAATCTACATTATCATCCCAAACAGATAATTCACATTATCATTATAATTCAACCAAACATCCATATCATATATCAATCATATCTCATCAGAGATATCAAACAATGAAATACATTCAATCTCATTCATCCATCCTTAAGCCATGATTTATATCATCTAATTAATTTAAAGTGAATTAAACTAATTACTTCATTCTATAAATCCTGCTTACTTAATTATTAATTAAACCAATTAATTAATCATTACTCTAAATATCAATCTTAATTAATCAATTCTTAATTACATCATTAATTTTATTAATTAATGATCCTTAATTACTCTTAATTAATTATCTTATTTAAATTAATTACATTTAATAATTAATTAGTCACATTTATTAATCACCTTTGATTAATCTCATTTAGTAATTAACTTCCCTTAATTACTCCACTTCATAAATTAATTACTCCTTAATTAATTATTCTTTAATTAATCCTTTGATTAATTATTCAAAAGT
The DNA here is from genome assembly GCA_030737815.1 of Allium fistulosum. Taxonomy (NCBI): domain Eukaryota; kingdom Viridiplantae; phylum Streptophyta; class Magnoliopsida; order Asparagales; family Amaryllidaceae; genus Allium; species Allium fistulosum. The sequence continues at coordinate 928,019,007 of CM060905.1, forward strand.
AATTAACTCAAATTACTTTTATTATTAAATCATCTTTAGTTAATTACATCCAGTAATTACCTTTAATTACTTTCCTAAGTAATTACACTTCATTAATTACATTTAAGTAATTATACTTATCAAATCACCAAGTGATTATCTTAAATTAATTTAACTAATTAATTTAAACTTATCAAATTTATTTAATTAATTACCTTAAGTAATTAATTACTTTAATTACATCCATTAAGTAATTATACTTAACCAATTCATAAATGATTAATTAATCTAATTGATTATCAAAATTAATCACATTAATTAATTATTTAATAATTTTTAATTAATGATCTCTCATTAATTATTAACCATTCTTTACTTACATTCCTTAAGTATTAAAACTTAAATCAACCATTATTAATCACAAATTAATTAATTCTTAATTACCATTTAATAAATCTCTAATTACTCAATTAATTGCTTAATTAATCTTTAATCACTTGATTAATTAATTCCTAATCATTTATTAATAATCTACACTTATCTAATTAAATGATCCTTAATTCCAAATTAATTAACCTTTAATTAATTAACTCATAATCTTAATTATTTAATTAATTAACACCAAATCATTAGTTAATTAAATTATTAAATTATTCTTTAATTACCTTATTAATTTAATAAATCCTAAAACATTAAACCTTTATTAATCTTTAAAATAAAGATTAGCCTTTATAACTACTCTAATTATTATTAACAAAGCTTGAAACATTTTAGTTTTAAATCTTTCTTTTAATTCATTTCAATTTTAAAGATTTAAAATAATTACAATTTAGCTTTAACCAAGACTTAAATCAAATTTACAAAATCTTTTTAAATCCAAATGTTAAGAACACTTAACATTTAAAAAGGAAATTTAAGATTTTTAAACAAATTCATTTATTCAAATCTTTTTAAATTATTCTTTAAATATTTAAAGTTGTTTAAACATTTTAATAAAAACTTATTTATTTCACAACTGGGATTCAAGTTTAAATTTGAATCCATACTTTAAAATTTTATTTAAAACTTTGTTTTAAATCCTACTTTACATCTTAAACTCACTTTAAATCTTTAAAACACTGTCAGGTTTTTAAAACTGAAACATCACAGATGACCCGAGCCAAAACTTCAAATACCCGGGCAAAATTACAGAAATCCCGAGACCAACTTCGAGTTTTCTTTTCCTTTTTATTTTATACTTTGTTATATTAAAAATTTTAAAAACTGTTATAACCACAGTCTCCCCTGAAAACAACTCGAGCCAGAACCCAACTATCACGAGCATGACTTCGAGTCAAACCCATCAACTTACTCGAGTACATCTGCTTCTTCCTGTAATCCACACCAACCATTTCTGATACGATTTGCACGTGCACATGACATCGGTGCCATTCCAGCCACCATCGCCGGCACTTCAGAGTCGCCGCCGACCCTCTCCAACCCTTCGTTCACCCAAATCCAACGATAAGACAAAAATCGAAAATCGAGCATATAGATTCAACTGAAACACAGACTCGACCAACTGGAATCGCCTCGTGCCGCCGCCAACGTTCATCTGAGACCACGCGATCCTACCCAGAGCAGCGCCACCGATTATAGCTTCGATCCCACCACCTCTTACTTATTCCGATGCACTCTCGACACCGCGATGACCTCTTTTCCGACCAAATCAAAAACTAGGGTTCAAAAACAAATTCGACCACCGCCGCCATCACAACCACCTGATCACCTTACTGCCATTTTTACTGACCTCCCCGATCATCCTTCTATCACCAGAAAGAACCCCTACTTCCCAGACTATAGAGATCACCAGAAAATACCCAAACTACAAAATTTAGACAAACCCAAACTGTTCCAAAATCCCATTACTAAAAATCATGATTTCTGTTCCAAAAATCATGTTTTAGTTTAAGTATTCCACTAATATTCTTGAATCAACGAATTGAGATATTTTAATTTTTACTTATTTTAAGTTTTCTCTGTTGTTTTTGTTTTCACAAGTCATTCAAAATTTATTTAACTTAATCATAATTTTAACATTAATCTATATACTGAAACAAACCACTTCTGTTTGAATTTTAAATCCTAACAATAAACAGATCAAGTGATAATGGATTTTGTTTTGAAATCCTAGTTTGAAACTAACAACAGTAATGTCATTGATACCACAGGTATGCATACATCCATACATTCATATATACACAGATAATGCATATGTACCAAACATATTAAACAACATGCAGGCATATTTCATCATATATTCAAGAATTTATAGCATGCAAACAGATATCATATACTTAAGTTTTTAAAATAAATGTTACTCACATTTTAAAAGCAGAGAACAGAGCTTCCAGCTTAAATTTGAAAAGCTTTTGAATCTTTTAAAACTGGAATGCCCTAGCTTCTGGACTTTGATTTAAAACTTGAATTGCCCTTTTTGAAAACTTGAATTCTAGCTTTAGTTTGAATTTTTCTCAGTTGCATGCAGACTATACTCTTTATTTCCAGATTTTTCTTGCTTCCAGAAAAGAAATTGCAGGTTTTGTTTTGATTCCAGATTTACAAATGTGGCTAAAAAGCTTTGTCTTTGATTTGAATATGAATTACAGGATATTTAAGAAAGATGATTATGGTTTGAAGAATACAGGCTTTGCCTTCAAAACAGAGAAGGTTGTTTGATGATCTCTGCTTTGATTTTGAAACTGAATTACAGGTTATTGATTTTGAAAATGCAGGCTAGTGGTTTGAGGAAGATGTTTTGCAGATTTGAAAAAGAATTTGCAGTCTTTTGTTTCCAGATTGAAGATATATTACAGATCTTATTTTTGGTTTGAGGAGTTGATTACTAATTTGTTTTTGGAGAAATTTTGTTTGCAGGCTGAAGTCTTTCTTAAGTTTTGAAAAGAACAGGAAAGAAAAATGAGATGAGAGGTAGATGAATATATAGGTTAAAATGATTTATTCAAAATAAAAGAAAAACAAAAGTTAAAACTTGACATTTGTCATTTACTTAACTTCATTAACTAACACTTGTTACTAATAAGCCTTAGGAATTTACACATGTCCTTTTAATTAGTTAGTATTTATTTTAAATGTAAAAATCCTTTTCTTAATTTATTAAACACTTATTACTTTTATATATATATATAGATAATTTTTAAAAGAAATAAAAACCAATTATATATTTAAATAAAAGCTTATACATATATATTTAAAATCTAAAACTATTTAAATATTACCTCTTTTGAATTTCAAATTCAAATTATATTCTTAAAATCCAATTTAAAGTAAATTTAAAACAACACATCCAATTTGAAAATAACAATCTTATTTTATTAAGGTCTTTTTATTATAAAAACAATACTCTATTAATATTGTTTGAAATTAACATATTTATCTATTTTAAAATAATTTATAAAGGAGATTATAAATTACTACTATTTATTAAATGAATTAACATATCATATGTAAATTGTATTTCAAACCAAAGCTTATCTATTTACAATATATACACACATATATATACACATTATAAATAGAAATCATTTTATTGGTTTTTAAAAGATAATTTCACTCAGTAAATATTTATTTAATCAGATTATTAAACCAATTCAAATTTTTATTATCAAATATTATCAAATCAATTTAATTATTTAAACAGATTATAAAATTGATATTGCCCCAAATTTCCGGGATATTACATTCCTCCCCCCTTAAAATAATTTCGTCCCCGAAATTTAAAACAAAGGTAATTTAATAATCTATTTAAATCACAACCATAAATTATCATTCATATGCTAACAACCATAGCAAACAATTCACTCAAACAAACAATTCTAACTATCCAGCGAAAAATTCTGAATAGAATTTCCTCGAGTTTCCCCAAGTATATATATACCGGGATACTCGCTCTACAAACAATCCAAACAACCAATACTACTAAGCTATAGAGCTTCTACTCTCTAGATCTACAAAACTAAACAGAATATCAGACTACAGACGAGTCTGACTCAACAACCAATTCCTCCAGAACTGCTGGTTTCAAAACCAGAGATAGATCAAATACGTACTCCCTCAGAGATACGTAAAATACATTGAATTCCAGTTATCCAAACTGACAATTCAACCTTGTAGATCAAAGTACTTATCCAAATTAGATCACAGAAAAGTTCCAAAATAACTCGGAGCTAACTTCCCAGACTTACCCAATCTTATAGCTCCCTTTAACCAGAGAAAAACTTCACAACAACGAAGTCTCCAACTTCGAATTTCAAATTCCTTCGTCTTTTATCCACAAAATTCTTCAGACGATCCTGGCTTCCTACAAATCCTTCCTGATCAACTCAACCTTCGCCGATGCTTCTCGAAACAAACAGGACCAAAAACAACCCAATACAATGATCTCCTCAAGATCAACCAACAATCAAGAACAAACTCTACTCCTCAAATAACAGAAGACTAAACTTACTCCTTCAATCCAGAAAGGACAAACAGGAGCACTCGCCAAACTGCTTCTGCTGCACAACTCTGATCTGGAGCAGAAGAAAATGCTGATGAAGAACACGAGCACAGACTGGACAACACATCTCCCAGAAAATCTCAGATAACCCAAGAAAATACTCAGACTATCGCAAGTCACTTTTGCGATCAACCCAGCCTAACTGCAAAGAAAACTGTTCTCTCTTTACCAATCAGAACAGTTCATACTTAACTATCCAATCCATCGAAGAAATGGATCCACTCTGCTGCTTCTGAACTCTACCTTCAGAAAAACTGCTCAGCCAGAAAACTTCCTGCCAATGCACAGAACACTCCAAGCTGCACTGCTGCCACAGATGCCAAAGACTTCTCAATCCAAAGCTCTTCGAGAAACTCGGACCTTAAACAGAATCACCATGCTGAACTCAGCCACCACACCGAAGCAGAAACACTTCCTTAAACTTGTTCCAAAGAAAGCATCTTCGGGAACATCCATAGTCACTGCATCTCATCACGCAGCTACTTCTTCCAGAAGTATCAAGATACCATCACTCGCTTCTGCCTCACTGACAGATCCAACTCTACTCATCCAACTCCTAAGATAAACTCCGAACCTTAACAGGTTTCCTTTAGAGATTGTGAAATCCTTACACAACTGTAAAGTTCACTCGAGACGGTATTAGGTTTACAGTCTCGCCAGATACTCTTCCAACCTCAATACTCAGACTCCTAGATGATAAATTGTTATCATCTCAACCAATCATTACAAATACCATATACATTTAAAATGATACTTTTTTATATAGAAATTATATCTGGGTAAAATTATTTCATTTACCTTTTTAAAACAATATTGTGTCCGTTGGCCTGGTTTAAGTGTTTAGAGATCCCTATCAATAACGTTAGCTACTCGTATTGACCAGAATCCATATACCACTCAACCGATCAATTAACACAATATAAAACCATTTTATATAACTAACAAATACGCGCTCTCGTATATATATATACACTCAAACAGGTTGCTACAGATCCTATCTCTAATGAACAATCCTTCCGAACCTAGGTATTCACTCAACCTAGTGTTCTGATATTCACTTAACCAAAAGCTTAGGCATTCGCTCAACCTATGCTCTGATACCACTGTAACGACCACGACTTTCTCTCCACAGAAAGTCGCATCGTTAATAAGAAAGAAAGGGGTAGAAAATAGAAAAGAAGAGAAGAAAGAAAGAAACAACAACAACAATCTCACAGCGGAACGAATAAATTATATTAATAACATAAACTATTACATAGTATACAACAATTTACAGAGTTACACAGCATATACATCACTTACTAGACAGTTATAATCATCTGTCTAGACATTACAACTCAAAAACAAGACAAGACACTATCACAGATATCAACATAGCGGAATACTATATCTACGAACGCCGAAGCCTCCTGCTCCATTGCTCCTCCAGAATATTCGTCAAAGCTAAACCTGAATCCCTTGGCTACTCGTAAAAATTTGAGTACCCAAGAGTTTATAAAACAGAAATAAACACTTGGGTCAGACATGGGTCTGGTGTGAGTAACAGGTTAAACTTGCTTAACTTCAAAACCTTTAGAAAGAAAAGGTATCACGTAAGACTCCCCACAAATAAACATGGGTAAGTTTTTACCTTACGCTAACCAAAACATTTGATAGGAAATCTGATTTTATTATAATAGGGTCTAGGGTTTTCAAGTAAAATATAGAAATAGCTGAAATGCTTACATCTCACATTCCAACATAGTTGGGCACAACTAATACGTACGGCACTTATTGGAGTTTGGATTCCATACAATGGCAGGGCTACTGGGGTACCGCCCGTCACAGTACGTGGCCTAGATCACCGTACCGAGGAGTACGCCCGCTCCCCTGCAACACAAAGCCGGAACCATCCCTTACTGGATAATCCCGAACAAGATAATCCCGTAGTTGGCGCGACCAACCACACACTAAGCCGAATAAAAGAAAAGGGACCTCTAGACAGGGATCTATCTTGCTCTCAGTGGGTGCTACCCACGAAGCCTTGCTGCACCTCCCCTGTTTTAGCCATTCCCGGTTGATGAGGCTTGAGGTTACGATTACCTTTAATCAGAACATATCACTTAGAATGCTCATCGTCCGCCTGACGATGTGCTGAAAGCATTCAATCCATACAAGTTCGTTCCGGGTTCGAACGAAACCGAAGGCATTATCTCGTTACACTCGTTTTGGAATCACCCTCAGAGTTAACGACAATAACCCTTGCACTCTGAATCTTCATCTTCACTTGAGATTCACGACCTATCGTAAATTTGGATCGATGTGGTATTCGGGTCTCCAGACCTGGAATTCCGGTATACGGAAACCCGATCCCGGTCTCATCGAAATCCAAAACGTATCTTTTAAGGGCCAAGTTGTTTTAAGGTTAAAACAATTCAATTCTTATCTATATACACAAAGATAGATAATTCAATAGATAATCTACATTATCATCCCAAACAGATAATTCACATTATCATTATAATTCAACCAAACATCCATATCATATATCAATCATATCTCATCAGAGATATCAAACAATGAAATACATTCAATCTCATTCATCCATCCTTAAGCCATGATTTATATCATCTAATTAATTTAAAGTGAATTAAACTAATTACTTCATTCTATAAATCCTGCTTACTTAATTATTAATTAAACCAATTAATTAATCATTACTCTAAATATCAATCTTAATTAATCAATTCTTAATTACATCATTAATTTTATTAATTAATGATCCTTAATTACTCTTAATTAATTATCTTATTTAAATTAATTACATTTAATAATTAATTAGTCACATTTATTAATCACCTTTGATTAATCTCATTTAGTAATTAACTTCCCTTAATTACTCCACTTCATAAATTAATTACTCCTTAATTAATTATTCTTTAATTAATCCTTTGATTAATTATTCAAAAGTAATTAACTCAAATTACTTTTATTATTAAATCATCTTTAGTTAATTACATCCAGTAATTACCTTTAATTACTTTCCTAAGTAATTACACTTCATTAATTACATTTAAGTAATTATACTTATCAAATCACCAAGTGATTATCTTAAATTAATTTAACTAATTAATTTAAACTTATCAAATTTATTTAATTAATTACCTTAAGTAATTAATTACTTTAATTACATCCATTAAGTAATTATACTTAACCAATTCATAAATGATTAATTAATCTAATTGATTATCAAAATTAATCACATTAATTAATTATTTAATAATTTTTAATTAATGATCTCTCATTAATTATTAACCATTCTTTACTTACATTCCTTAAGTATTAAAACTTAAATCAACCATTATTAATCACAAATTAATTAATTCTTAATTACCAATTAATAAATCTCTAATTACTCAATTAATTGCTTAATTAATCTTTAATCACTTGATTAATTAATTCCTAATCATTTATTAATAATCTACACTTATCTAATTAAATGATCCTTAATTCCAAATTAATTAACCTTTAATTATTTAACTCATAATCTTAATTATTTAATTAATTAACACCAAATCATTAGTTAATTAAATTATTAAATTATTCTTTAATTACCTTATTAATTTAATAAATCCTAAAACATTAAACCTTCATTAATCTTTAAAATAAAGATTAGCCTTTATAACTACTCTAATTATTATTAACAAAGCTTGAAACATTTTAGTTTTAAATCTTTCTTTTAATTCATTTCAATTTTAAAGATTTAAAATAATTACAATTTAGCTTTAACCAAGACTTAAATCAAATTTACAAAATCTTTTTAAATCCAAATGTTAAGAACACTTAACATTTAAAAAGGAAATTTAAGATTTTTAAACAAATTCATTTATTCAAAACTTTTTAAATTATTCTTTAAATATTTAAAGTTGTTTAAACATTTTAATAAAAACTTATTTATTTCACAACTGGGATTCAAGTTTAAATTTGAATCCATACTTTAAAATTTTATTTAAAACTTTGTTTTAAATCCTACTTTACATCTTAAACTCACTTTAAATCTTTAAAACACTGTTAGGTTTTTAAAACTGAAACATCACAGATGACCCGAGCCAAAACTTCAAATACCCGGGCAAAATTACAGAAATCCCGAGACCAACTTCGAGTTTTCTTTTCCTTTTTATTTTATACTTTGTTATATTAAAAATTTTAAAAACTGTTATAACCACAGTCTCCCCTGAAAACAACTCGAGCCAGAACCCAACTATCACGAGCATGACTTCGAGTCAAACCCATCAACTTACTCGAGTACATCTGCTTCTTCCTCTAATCCACACCAACCATTTCTGATACGATGTGCACGTGCACATGACATCGGTGCCATTCCAGCCACCATCGCCGGCACTTCAGAGTCGCCGCCGACCCTCTCCAACCCTTCGTTCACCCAAATCCAACGATAAGACAAAAATCGAAAATCGAGCATATAGATTCAACTGAAACACAGACTCGACCAACTGGAATCGCCTCGTGCCGCCGCCAACGTTCATCTGAGACCACGCGATCCTACCCAGAGCAGCGCCACCGATTATAACTTCGATCCCACCACCTCTTACTTATTCCGATGCACTCTCGACACCGCAATGACCTCTTTTCCGACCAAATCAAAAACTAGGGTTCAAAAACAAATTCGACCACCGCCGCCATCACAACCACCTGATCACCTTACTGCCATTTTTACTGACCTCCCCGATCATCCTTCTATCACCAGAAAGAACCCCTACTTCCCAGACTATAGAGATCACCAGAAAATACCCAAACTACAAAATTTAGACAAACCCAAACTGTTCCAAAATCCCACTACTAAAAATCATGATTTCTGTTCCAAAAATCATGTTTTAGTTTAAGTATTCCACTAATATTCTTGAATCAACGAATTGAGATATTTTAATTTTTACTTATTTTAAGTTTTCTCTGTTGTTTTTGTTTTCACAAGTCATTCAAAATTTATTTAACTTAATCATAATTTTAACATTAATCTATATACTGAAACAAACCACTTCTGTTTGAATTTTAAATCCTAACAATAAACAGATCAAGTGATAATGGATTTTGTTTTGAAATCCTAGTTTGAAACTAACAACAGTAATGTCATTGATACCACAGGTATGCATACATCCATACATTCATATATACACAGATAATGCATATGTACCAAACATATTAAACAACATGCAGGCATATTTCATCATATATTCAAGAATTTATAGCATGCAAACAGATATCATATACTTAAGTTTTTAAAATAAATGTTACTCACATTTTAAAAGCAGAGAACAGAGCTTCCAGCTTAAATTTGAAAAGCTTTTGAATCTTTTAAAACTGGAATGCCCTAGCTTCTGGACTTTGATTTAAAACTTGAATTGCCCTTTTTGAAAACTTGAATTCTAGCTTTAGTTTGAATTTTTCTCAGTTGCATGCAGACTATACTCTTTATTTCCAGATTTTTCTTGCTTCCAGAAAAGAAATTGCAGGTTTTGTTTTGATTCCAGATTTACAAATGTGGCTAAAAAGCTTTGTCTTTGATTTGAATATGAATTACAGGATATTTGAGAAAGATGATTATGGTTTGAAGAATACAGGCTTTGCCTTCAAAACAGAGAAGGTTGTTTGATGATCTCTGCTTTGATTTTGAAACTGAATTACAGGTTATTGATTTTGAAAATGCAGGCTAGTGGTTTGAGGAAGATGTTTTGCAGATTTGAAAAAGAATTTGCAGTCTTTTGTTTCCAGATTGAAGATATATTACAGATCTTATTTTTGGTTTGAGGAGTTGATTACTAATTTGTTTTTGGAGAAATTTTGTTTGCAGGCTGAAGTCTTTCTTAAGTTTTGAAAAGAACAGGAAAGAAAAATGAGATGAGAGGTAGATGAATATATAGGTTAAAATGATTTATTCAAAATAAAAGAAAAACAAAAGTTTAAAACTTGACATTTGTCATTTACTTAACTTCATTAACTAACACTTGTTACTAATAAGCCTTAGGAATTTACACATGTCCTTTTAATTAGTTAGTATTTATTTTAAATGTAAAAATCCTTTTCTTAATTTATTAAACACTTATTACTTTTATATATATATATAGATAATTTTTAAAAGAAATAAAAACCAATTATATATTTAAATAAAAGCTTATACATATATATTTAAAATCTAAAACTATTTAAATATTACCTCTTTTGAATTTCAAATTCAAATTATATTCTTAAAATCCAATTTAAAGTAAATTTAAAACAACACATCCAATTTGAAAATAACAATCTTATTTTATTAAGGTCTTTTTATTATAAAAACAATACTCTATTAATATTGTTTGAAATTAACATATTTATCTATTTTAAAATAATTTATAAAGGAGATTATAAATTACTACTATTTATTAAATGAATTAACATATCATATGTAAATTGTATTTCAAACCAAAGCTTATCTAATTACAATATATACACACATATATATACACATTATAAATAGAAATCATTTTATTAGTTTTTAAAAGATAATTTCACTCAGTAAATATTTATTTAATCAGATTATTAAACCAATTCAAATTTTTATTATCAAATATTATCAAATCAATTTAATTATTTAAACAGATTATAAAATTGATATTGCCCCAAATTTCCGGGATATTACACTTAGCCTTATAAATTCCTCAAGCAATGTTGCCTTAGCTGTTGCTGGAACGAACCTTGCCTCAAGCATCTCCTTGAATTGATCCCATGTTATCTCATTTTCTGGCCTTCCTGTGATGATCACCTCCCACCAATCTAAAGCTGCTCCTTTAAGTCTCCTTGAAGCTATCTGCCTCTTCCTTTGGTCATTAATTTGCATATCTGAAAATATCCTTTCCAAAGTTCTCAACCATGTCTGCACTCCCCTAACTCCCTCAGTGCCTTCAAAATCCTTGCCTCCTAAATTTGAAAATGTCTTCAACCGTTTGGCTAGCTCCTCATGAGGATTCTCTTCCCTATGCACTGCTCCCTCTCTAAATGCCCTCACCAAATCTTGCAAATTGACCATTGGTGTTGTATTGGAGGGTCCTGCTCGATGACTTGGTGGTCTTCCTACCATGATTCACTATTCAATTGCATAGCTAGTTAGTCATTTTTCTAATTTAATTATTTTATGCAATTCATTTCTACTGTGGATATTTATTTCCATCATTATTGTATATATATATTTATTTTTATTTTAGGATTTTATCCCTTCAAGAAAATTGGATAATATATTTATGTTATGTTTTAACAACATAGCTCTGATACCAACTGAAGTGACCCACTTCTCTTATCATTTATTTATAGTGAATTTTCTGTTAGAGAATTTTTTTTACATTGTATATATATATATACTTTTCAATGGATCACTTCTCTTAATTTAATTTCCCAAGATCCTGAATTTTTACTAATATAAATATATCAGTATTTAAATAAATTCTATCATTTATATATATGAAGATATATAAATGGTTCTTTGCTTATCAGAGTTATTAAAATAGCAAAGCAACTCATTCCCACCTTATTTCTCATATTATAGATTTGGTGTCACATAGCCATTTCTATTATCATATATATATATATATATATATTTCTTTTTAGAACTCAAGCTTGATTAACTTTAGGATTAGATATCCTAGTTCTCTTATTTTCTTGTTCTACCTCACAAATTAATTGACTCCTAAATTTACAAGCCATACCTTTTAATCCTGGGATTTTGTAATCTGATACTTATTGTTCTATATTAAGTAAAAGGTGTTCAACCTAACTCATGCTTATTAGTTTGGCTTGTGTTACTCATTTTAATTTCGAACAACTTTTATATCAGGTGAAATATCCATGCTTTGATTTATAAAGTTGCAATAATCATGTGAATGTTGAAATGATAAACTAATTTAAAGGCTAAGCAGAGGAAAACAATTCAGTCAGATCAAAGTGCTAACTCAAACTATAATGCTAATTAGAGGCTAAGATCATGTGTGCAGTCAGTATGCTTAAGGCAAAGTAAACAAAACGGATCGGACAAAATGCAAGACTTCCAGGTGAACTTATGATGAAGACATCTGATGTTTTCTATGAAAGAGAACAATGATAGTAGTCACTATTCTATTGAATGATGGAATTGCTCATTACAAACAAGACCATATGCATCTACCATTTACCACAGGTTTTGATCATGCCCCATACTACCAGATTTGAATTAAGTATCTAGATAATAGGAATTAGTTAAGTATAATTGCAGTGAAGTCTACAAATACCAAGCATGCATATGAGCTTATTACACCAAGCAATACAATTTTTCACTGGGAAAATCAAATGCTCTAACCAGATTACAGGCTATGCCTTCCAGCCTTAGCATAGGCTTATATTAATTATAAGTCATGGTTAAGCCTTACTGGTTAGCCAATTTAGGTTCAACTCAACCTTTACAAGATTCATAGATAGTGCTATATTCCTTTCCCCCTATGGTTGTTTCAACTCTACCATTTTAAAAGTTCATCTGACCTTACTAAAGGAGACATGAGCACATATCAAATTACATGACATGATCTCCTATATCTTACTTCACCAGAGACTATGAAGATCAGATTCTTAAAACAGAAACCCACATATGCATATATATAATACTTAAAAATTCCTACAAGTTCTCTTCTCAGAAAAACAAACACATAACAATCCAGAAAATACTTAAACCATAATGATATTTTTGGCTCGGCCTAATTATTACAACAAATCTGCCAAACTCCTTAAACATTCTAAATGCTAGTAAGTCTTCAATTGTCCATGCTTACAAGTTTCCTATGCTTCCTTTCCTGCAGCAATATCTAGAGCTGCCTCCATAAAAATGAGACACCCCAGATGTTACAAAGCAACAAATAGGGTCAGAATATAATTCTGGTATGAGTGAAATCAAAATGTAATATCTTGTCATTTTTAAATTATAGTGCAGAGTATCAATATGCTTTAGGCAATTTGGATTCATGATGCAACTGGGTATATGTTTGTATGTATCTAAGCTCCTACCATAGTCATGCACACAAGCAACCATTCAATCATTCAATACAGTATACATGTACACACACTCTTATGGAATGAACTCATTTTAATTTCCATAGTTCAACTTCAAAACTTGATTTATCAATTTAATTTGGTCATGTCTCTTTGCCATTGAACACCATGTGTGCATTGCAAGGGACTCAATTCTGTTAACCCCTGCACAAAGGCCCATAGGACTTAAACAAGTCATGCACATACCCATCATACTCCTTATGATGAATAGATCAAGGCTTTTCTCCTAGATTAGTTTTATAATCTAGTGACCAGTCCCATTTCTTATTTCAGAAAGATTTATTAACTCCTGGATTGCTTTTACTTTCTTTCTTTTTACACGAATCAGAGAGAGAGTTAATCTTACTCAGGGATTTCAACTGACCCTACATTCATTCATGAAAATCATGTTTTCATTTCATTCTTCTTTCCAGTTGTCTCATTCAAAATTTGTTTTATCACTTGTATACTTCTGTATTCCAGAATGTCATGATCTCTCAACAAATCCAGTAGTGTTCCATTAAAAATTCTTATGCTTAATTCTATTGTGAACATAGGGTAAGGTTTTTAGAGAAAAACCCCTAAAACATTTTTAGCCTTAGATCTGAACAAATCAGCACATAAATAATTTATTGCATTGTTCATCTCTAATTTAAAACAAACTAGACATAAGCATGAACCTCCTTTGTTCACACTGCCTGGCTTATCTTTCAATTTTTACCCTACTTCATAATAAAATTGTATTTATCTTACTATCATAAATACTAACTGTTGGTTTATGGTACTGGATCCATCTCAGAGATCATGGCATTACTGTTATCAAACAATCAAATGAAACATATCAAAGCATCAACCAAAGATTTATCAATACACCAACCATGCTCAGCATTCATTAATTCAGAGAAAGAAAAACAAGTTGATCAAGCACAAAAGAAAATAAAGTGGCTGCCCTTAACTTGGGTCTTAATGCCTTAGCCTCATGAGATTGATTAATCACTCACCTTTCCCTTCTTTTTCCCCGAGATTGCCTAAGCTTGCAAACAGTGTATGTTCTTCTTTTTTTCAAAATGTTTCTGTTTTCCCTCAGAGAAAAACCTCTGCTTCTTTTCTTGATTTAAATCATTTTCACTAGGGTTTTACTGAAGGGAAAAACCCCTTTTATCCTCACATCACTCAAAGAATTATGTGTGTGCTGTTATGGCTAAATGTGCCATTTTCCCCTGGTTTCTATTTCTGGTAAAAGCAGTTATCCACTGCTTTTCCCTGTGTACATGCAATTTGCATGTTTCACTTGTATATTATTTTCATGTGGCTTATCTTTTTTTTTTCTTAATACCTTTTATTATGCCCGAGTTATTTTCCATTCCTAGCTATTACCTCAGCCTATTTGTTTTCTCTTGACTTCTTTCAAAATTTTACTTATGTATAACTAATATAAAACTGGTTTTTTAAAGCATTTTAATTTATCAAAGAATATATCATTTTCTCCTTACTTAATTGTTGAAAACAATTTTCTCTTTACAGAATTATTTTTATTTTCTTTATGTTAAACTGTAATATATATATGTATATCCTCTTTATCAATTAACCTCTGGTTAATATTTCAAACCATCTGTTTTCTCTTGATAAGTAAATGTATTCATATTCTTAATTACCCTGGTGTTCTTTCCTTATTTACCTTATGTTTATTCTTTCTGGGTATATATATATATATATAAATACAACATATGGTAATATATGTCCATATATACACTCAGTTATATATATATCCTCTTCCCTCTGAAATACCATTTCTTATTACTATTTATATTCAAGATATATATATATATATACATGTGAATATAAGACTTACTCAATTTAGCTATTATTACTTTTAACTCATCCTCAATATTTATCTTCAGACTACATATATATATGTTTGGTTTTGAAAGTTTTCTTTTTTTTTTAATCTCAATAATTTGGGTCTTCACATTGTCCTTGGTGCATGTCAAATTTCATTGCAAAACTCCTCTGTTTGATATGTCAAAATGCTGCTAGAAAAATCAGTATGAACAAGATTTGCACACAGAAAAATTCACGTAGCCTAGGTCGAAATCACTGTCGACCTAGCCACCTTCCTAGTCGACAGGCCTGCCAACCAGGCCCTCCTCATGGTCGACCAGGGGGTCGACATGCCCAAGCAAAGGGTTGACCCTCCTGTCGTCCTGTGTACATGTTGTTTTGGCCCCTTTTTCTCTTTGTTTCTGCAGCTTTTTCCTACTTTGTGCTATGCTTTTATCACTATTTCTTGTGCACTTTTGAGATGTTTTTGAATGTGTTGAGGGCTATGATGTCTATTAATAGACTAGCCGAGATTTGATGGAATTTGAAATTTAAATTTGAATTGAATTCGAATACCGGTTTTGGAGTATTTTCTTTGTGTTTCTTCGATTTCGAGCACTGTTTCTTCCAAACAAATTTTGAGATAATTTTTAAATAAATTAGCTTTTGAAATTATTATTATATAATATTTTTAAATTATTTTTAAATTATTAAAATATATTTATTTCCTATTATAAGGAGAATTTTCAATAAATTGCTTTCAAAGTGATTTTGAAAAATTATTTTAAAATCTCGTTTTGTCGAGCAAATTATTTTATAAATAATATACACTTTTTTACACTCTTCAGACATATGAGGAAGAGAATTAAACGATTTAGTATAACATGTGGTATGAGACACGTGCGTTTACATTTTCAGTTAATTCCGGACTTGAACAATCGAAGCTATTCGAGAATTAGGAATTTCTGAGTTGATATTTGAGAGTTGCCATTCTATGGCGTATTTTGAGTTTTATAATTCCTATTTATAGGAATTATCCGAGATGGCCAATATTTGGTGAGTTATTGTGGTTTGAGATCTCCTATTTTAGGAGTTATGGTCGATGAGAACCACTATGATGTTTTTATACTTGCCGATGATACGAGGCAAGTCTTGAGTTTGTGATTTCCTATTTTGAGATTTATGGTTCATGAGGAACCCTCACGAGGTCTATTTATACTTGTCGATAAGATGAGACAAGTCACGAGATTTTATGAGTTTAATGAAGTTTTCTAGTGTGGCATTGACTAGTGGTTAGTAAACCGTTTAGTGAGAACGTGTGGTATGGGACGCACGTTACAACTTTTCGGGTTCCTAGCTGATAGTTTGTGACACATTCACGAGTATATGCCAGTACTTCAGCTGTTGGGTTCTATGTGTACATATACTTATATATATAGCTGAGGAGCTATTTATGGGCTATTGGGACTTAAAAGAGGCCGGGGGTCTCTAGTACACGGTACTTGGCAGGCTGTTGGGCCATAGATTGGGCTGTTGGGTCCTTTCATATTTTATAGCTGTTGGGCTTTTATTGGGCTGTTGGGTCCAATTTGTGTTTGTAGCTACAATTGGGCTGTTGGGTCCTTTCTCTTTTTATAGTTGTTGGGCTATTATTTGGCTGTTGGGTCCATTATTTATTTACAGCTGTTGGGCTTTTTATTGGGATGTTGGGTCCTATTTTTGAGTTGAGATTATTATCTCCTTTTGGAGATATCTGAGTTTGCCTTTTGGCGTATTTTGAGTTTGAGATTTCTCTATTATGAGAATATATCTGAGTTGCCATTTTGGCGTATTTTGTGTTTGAGATTTCTCCAATTGAGATTATATTTGTATTTTGCCATTTTGGCGAGTTTTGAGTTTGGGTTTTATGCCGATGAAATGAGGCATATTTTGAGTTTTAGCAATTCTACAATTAGAGATTATTTTGTATTAGCCATTTTGGCAAGAGGTGTGATTTGAGTTTTCTTTTATTAAGAGATAAGGTGAGAGAAACCTTTATAGCCACTTTTGGCTATCGTCAATGATATGAGGCGACTATTATACTTGATGATTTATCTTGAGTCCTTTTTTAGAGATTCTATATGCTTAAGTGATATTTATTCACTTAAGATATGGACATGCTTTGCTATAGTATCTTCTTATTCGTGAAGAAATATCGTACTTACCTTATGCTTCATATTATCATCTATCTTTTCTAAACTGATTGTTTTAGCTAGACTGACCCGTGTATTATATACTAGGGTCAGACCGAGTTGTTTCAGGTTAGATACCTGCTTTTGGGCTTAGTTCGCTTTGACGCTTCTACTTAGATATATCTGTTATCATCCTTCTTATTGTAGCCTTTTTGTGTTGACTCTGATATATTTATATTATTGACTTGATGTATATTGTGGTTGTCATATCACATATGTTGTATCGTTTTGTATTACTCTGGTGATGCATCTGTATATATGTGTGTGTGTGTGTGTGTGTATGATTATCTGCTGTTCTGTGATGTGAGTTGCATTTAGTTGTTGTATTTTTTTCTGATAATCCGTTAGCCACCTATAGTTTTGTATTAGGCATTTATTTAATATATCGATCCACTTAAGTTAGAAAAAAATAATATAGAGCACCAATCGATGTATTTAGTAGATGTTCAAGACAAAGCTATAGATGGTCGCTCCTAACCAGCCCTATTCTCCGCATTGGAAGACAGAATTACCCAGTAATTCTCTTTGTTAATGTGGGTCTCGGGGTGGGGCGTCACAAGAAACATGCTCTGAAATGTTCTATATGATAAAGGCAGTTTATCAGCATTGGATAAAGTTAATTGACAGATTAGATAACTAAAGCAATATTGCATATCCATTCATTGACTAGCCTGGTCGCTTTGAGAAAACTAATCGGAGGAATGTGAATAAGATCAAATAATTGACCTCAAGTGTAAGTAGGAGATTGATAGAGTTAGGGGTATGCCTCAGGGGTAATTATGTAATTTCTTACATATATCTAACTCTGTGACTGATCTTGTTCATAATAAAGGTTTTTGATTTCTATCATATACTTTGTTATATAATGATATAATTAATTAAGTAATTAATTTAAAGTATATAATTAAGAAAATCCTTAAATGAAACCTTAGGTGATTGTATAAAATAATATTTTATTTTAAATATTCCTATCAAGATGTTTCTAGAGAGGATATCGATACATAGTTGAGATCAAAGAATGCTCTCCAAATTTTAGGTAGTGCATTACTCATGACTATTGGAGCACCAAGAGGTTATGTACAGATTGTTATTAGATATCTATATAGTGATCTATTTAAGAGTTTCATGTTGGTTAATAACAATTAGTTCAAACAAAGAATCTTGAAGTGATGATATTACATAGTTATCTCGAATTGAGAATATAATCAAATTTCGATGTGGAAAATCCACTTGATTATAGTTAAATCGTGACATATCGTCCATCGAATGACTATAGTTGGGTCTGAGTTAAAGCATTGGAAGTAAAACACTATTCATTATAGAATTCCTCTCCTCGGTAGCTTGATATTAGTGTCATGTCAACTATAGTCAATTCAAATTCAAAAGTCTTTGGCCTTAGTAGTATATTTAATAGTAAATGTTATTATTGAACCAAGGACTTTATTTATGGACTAACAACGTTGAACATGGATAATATTGGAATTTCAACCTGAATTAAATTCCATAAATTATAAAGTAATATATAGTGTTGGGGAAGAGAATGTTTGTAAATTATCATTACTGAAAGGTACCACTTAAGCGATTGTGAAATTGGATTTTATCGAAAAGACCTATAAATGATGAATTCGATAAAACTGTTACATCACTAGCTAAGGTGATGTGTGAACTTTGATATTTGAATTTTTCAATATTACTCGCTGACTGAATTCACATCTTTAAATTGCATAACCGCATTTGTGATTTCTTTGAAAATCACACGACTCAATTAATTTTTAAAAAGTTATAAATTGATTAAATTATTTAATATTAGTGAAATATAATTATTGTTAATTTATTGGATGTTTTGAATGTTGTTGGTAATTATTTAAATGCATATGTAAAAGTTGTATTTGTATATGTCGATATACGATATTGGTATACATTTAAATAAAGGTTTAAATGAAATAATTACATAGGATGTATTTTGAAAATTTGCATAGGAGGGAGCATTCATAGGGCCAGCCATATCTTTAGAGTGGAGGGAATCGATTAATTGAAATTTGAAAAGGAATTAATAAAGGAAGTCTGATAAGAAGAATAGGAAATGTTCCTAAATCCAATTTAAAAAAATCTCCTTATTTGGTTCTTTTCTTATAAAAGAAAACTTCTCTCTTCCTCCT
Organism: Allium fistulosum; assembly: GCA_030737815.1. Classification (NCBI taxonomy): domain Eukaryota; kingdom Viridiplantae; phylum Streptophyta; class Magnoliopsida; order Asparagales; family Amaryllidaceae; genus Allium; species Allium fistulosum. The sequence continues at coordinate 928,038,833 of CM060905.1, forward strand.
CCATATTAGGTCCAGCCATGGTTCCCTCTTTCAAAAAAAACTCAAAACAAATTCAAATCACATTAAATTAATACAGAGGTGTTCATCTTTCTCTTACAAGGTGGAGTGCAGATTTTCTTAAATCTAAAGGAGAAGCTGTAAATCAAGGTACGACAATGGGCTAGGTCTTTTAACTTGTTTTTCTTATTTATAATTTATTCATAATGTTCAATGTGATGATACACTATTTCTAACATCAAAAATCAGTTATAAGTGACATCAAAATATGGTTACGACTAAATACATATATTAAAAATAGTGGACCGTGGGTATATAAAAGAAAAAAGGCCTAAAACAATTCATACAAAACGGAAACCTCATAACAGAATTAAACATCAATATAAATACACGTAACTCAATAACACAATTATTGTACAAGATCAACACTTCAAATATTAAAATGTTGCATAGTATTAACATATCAATACAATAATCAAAATTAAAGAATAACAATATGACCGTAGTGTAAGGAAAATATACCAAACCAACATCTTACAAATACGACTTTTTATCTTGATCTTTACTCCACTATTTCCCCCTACCTACAAATTCTACAAATACATATGCATGTATAATAAAGAAAAAATGGTCAATTATTTTTGAACTGCGTCAATTTCTATACACCACGACCACAAGGAAAGCATGAGTTATTGCATAGAAAAAGACTGCCTACGTACTCTTTCAAGATCAAGCACATGTAGTTCTATTCCCGCTCTTCTTATGCATCCAAATACTTTTTAGCACGAAACAACCATAATATCCATGTAGCTAATGTAAGAAGAAAACACAATTTCCACTTTACCATCACAACCAATCATAATACGGGTAACAGAATGATAGCACACAACCACCAAACATCAACAGCACTCAATGTTAACCCTATTTTTCAAATTAGAAAATAACAACATAAATATACTGACATACATACTAATAATCAACTATGGTAATACATCATCAATGTAAGTATAAGTCATCAAATATGTATAAATCACTTCACGTTAATAACACAATATCAGTACCATCAAATGTTTACTAACAAATCAATACTAGTAACATAACACCAAGCATCAAATAACCATAGTCAGCTACCCATTGCCTAGTAGTAAAAATGGTAGAATATCACACACTCATCAAAATTTGATATTCACCAAACATCAACCATACGTGATAATTAAAACCAACAAATAGCATATTTGCGAAGCTATTATCTTAAGTATATCAGAGAGCTAGACACATTGATATAATTATGTTCATTATAGGTTACCAAAATCAACGATCTGTATCCTAGTGGACTTGGGTTTCGATTTAGTCAAAATTCAGGACCATTAAGGTGCGGTTGTTACACCTCCTCTTCCAGATGCAACCTTCCAATCGTGCTGATGTCGTTATTTCACCGTCGATCATGAAACCCTAGAACGGACGGTGGAAACTACCTCACCAATTTCCAGCCACCTCGGACCTCATTTCCAAAAAAAACGAGCACTTAACGCCTCTTCTACTCGTTGGGATCTTCAAAACGATATATTATGCGATGGGGATTGGGAATGTCAAATTTCTAATCACTTTGAATTTTGAAACAATTTGTAATTAGCAAAAATTATCTGCTATTAAGATGAGATTAAGAGAAATTTCAAGACTAGGGAAGAGAAACTAATATGACGGCTGCCATATTGGGTTTCTAAAAGCAATAAGGAGGGTTTAATCATGTGTAAATGTTCGGCCCAAAAGTGGTTGCATGCTCTGTCTAAACACCGTAATGCCTCAATTTCGCAAACCGTAACTCTAAATCTACCAAATATACCAAATTGATCGGCTCAAAAAGAAATTTTAATGGTTAGAAACAAGACACCCAATTCACTTTTTAGTTAAGAATCCATTTTTAATTAATTTAATATTAACAAAGTCAATTTTTCAGGTCATTACGTACCCCTAAAAAGAATTAGGCCCTCACAATTCCCCAAATACAACCCTCGACCCAATTATCAAAACATTACTATGGGTTTAACCACAATGGGAAAGTATGTCAATCATAAAATAACCACATATAAAGTAGTATAAGACAACCGCATAGTACAAGCAGTCATGACGTAATTAAATTTATTTGCAAGAATGAATTCAACATCATACACACATACTATATTAACACGTCTGTTTTCTCAATCATTAAATCCAAAATACAACATGTTAAATTAACACTCCATCAACAAAGAGTGTAACGCTTTCAATCATATCAACTTTGTTCAGCAGTCATACCGTGAATCTCAATAATAAACCATAATTGCCCATAATAAAAATACACAACAAGGCTAGGGTTGATCCAAATATGCATGCAAAAATAAAAATATCAACGGTCAACATAGTCTATCAAAGAAAAGCACGCACACACCCCTAAAGGGAACTCATTACATCGTTACACCAACAAATAACACATGTTTATTAATCACTATGTTGACTACGCATCCATCATAATATGTGTATCCTCAAAGTTGTCGATGAACTTCCTCATAGTCTCAAAATAATCAGTTTATCGCCTAATTTTTACACCTTTCAAAATAATTCATGTGCTTACTCATGGATACATTCTCAAAATAATATGTTCCTAGTCATGGCTACATCCTCAAAAATAATATGTCCATCTACTCACACTAAAGCCACGTCAATCCTCGATCCTCAGACCGACATAATAAGGTCTCTTCCAAATGACCACCATCATAAGTTCAATAAATTCTCATCGTCATAAGAGTACTGTATTTTGGGATATCCGATAACTCATATGGCTATGTCCTATGGCTAGAGATGACATCCTAATCTCAGTTTCCCTCGTGCTTGAATCCATACCACTTCGTAAGGTCAAGATACTAGACTCATGTCCTATGAGTCTAGGAAAGATCATCATCATAAGATTTAGAGTCACATCTTACGACTCAAGTGAGTTTCCGCATTTACCTTTTCTTTACGAGCATACATAACCCTTTAGCACAGGTCTGGTAAAACATGTCTTACATCCTACTTTACAAGTTCCTATCATCGAACTTGTCTCCTTAGACCATCTTCACAACTCCCATCATCGAGTTGTCAAAGTTCTGAACATCTCTAGTCACTGCACCAACAATCCATTAATATGCATTCACATCGAAACTCACCTTATTCCATTCTTTAGCTCATGTCAAAAAATCTAATTCCAATAACTCTTATAGTGATTTCTCCATCTGATGACTAGGATGACTCACCCAACGTACCAAAGAGTTATCTACTAGCGAGGAGAGTTCCAATACATCTTAAAAGAAAAACAATTTTATGTTTAGATTAAAGCTTCAATCTCCCTTTAAAAGAAAAATCTTGTTCTTTCTGAAAATACAACATCATTTTAGAAAACAATTTCTCAAAATATTTTCCACCATTTTGAATCAATTCAAAATAAATATGAGATAACATTGTTTTATGAAGAAAAAATATAATCATAAAAATTTCTTCGAAACAGAAACCTTTTATTTTAAGATATTTATGGAAGCCGGTTATCTTTGTGTATAAAAATAGATTTTGAAAATGCATATTTTAAAACTCCTTATATTGATGAACATATAATGAACCTACCACCCATCGTCTTAATTCCACAGTGGTATCCATCAAGTCTTTAGTCACCAAAATTTTCCAATCACTATAATTCATCTTTAGGGAACATTATCACCTCTCTTAGTCAATCCAAATATCTAGTGTTCTTAAGCTTAGGAAACTATGTTATACCACTATGACTAAATCAAAGATGTCTGTTAACATCTTACTAGTTTCTCCAATGTACATTATACTAAAAGATAGCATTGAACAACTACCTCATCGTAAAATTATTATACATAGCAAGCAACATAACCTAGCATATAGTACAAATAATCACAATAGGGTAGACAGACAAGTAGCCAAATAAACAAATAAGCAAACAAACAACCAAACAAGTAAACACACAACCAAACAAGTAAACAAACAAATAATTAAAACCAATCATAGCCGATAAAGCATTCAACGTAATATAAACAAAAGGAAATAAATCAAACTAGTACGACAGAAATTAATTAAACATACAATCAACATGGAAACAATTAAAACTAATTATAGAAAAATAGACCATCTATAACAACCAATATAAGCAAAATAAATTAATCCGAACAAGCATGACACAGTAATGCACATCAAATAGACATATAGTACAACACGGTATAAAATTTAATGTAACAAAGAACCGACCAATGCAAACAACTCAACCAAAGTAAACAAATGCAATAAAAAGATCACCATCACAAACATCAAATTGGGTAGTCCCTACATCATATCCCAACTCTCCTTATAGAAGGGAATAACTAGACGTCCCCATAGTTCATTAGGAATAATCACTCATAATAGTCATAAAGGTAACATCATCATGGATGTTGAGCAAACTCAAAACATTTCTTACCCCATCATCTTACACCCCATGTTACAAAGTTTAGTTTTTACAATTTTCAATTAAAATTTCCAAATAAATGTATATTTAATATTTTACCTTTTCTAACCATTTACATCCAAAGAAAATTAATCTCATCCTAGTAAAAAATTTCTTAAAGTATTGTAAAACTAGATACTTAATTATGCATCCTTTCTCAATAATATATCCCCAAATATATTCTTAATAGAATAATTTTCAATTTAGATCTTTTTGAATCAAATCTTTTCACGCAAAAATGTTTTTCTTTCCAGAGCATGATGTATCAAAGAGTACCCTTTAAGTGAAAATTCTTAAAACAAAAATCAATTTTCAAATAAAAAGTTTTCTAAAATCAAAGATACTCTCCAAATAAAACATTTCTCGCAAATGAATATTTTCTCGCATTCTTACTAAAAAGATACTTCTCATATAAAAATACTTCCATCAAACTATTTTCAAATATTTTTATCACTATAACATTTCTCAAATTCAGATATTTCCATCATATATTTTCAAATACTTCTACCGGGAAGAAAAATAATTTTGCAAAATGAAATATCTTTTCGTGGAAATAATCTTTCTATAAAGTATCTTGAAAGTAAATCTTCTCCAAATCACAGTATATTTATTATATAGAATGATCCACCAAAATATATTTTTAAATAGATACCCCATGAATCTTATAGTACTTATTTAAAAATATTTTTCAATGAAAGTACCTCTCTCCTAAGACTTCTCCCAAAAAAATATTTTTATTAGGTATTCTAAATCATAAATTAAAAATACCTTTCAACATATATCATTTTTAAAGGATGTTCCGAAATTAAAAACAATTTTAGCTAACATTTTCCCATTAAAATATTTCTATCAAAAAATATATTTTAAACTAAACAACCTTTCAAAAAAATATTTTTAAATAAAATTTTATCATTAAAAATTTCTCTTTCCTTGGATGAGGTTTTTCTACTTTTAACAAAGCATCTCTAAATCATAATATCATCATACAAATAAATTCGAAAGGATATTTTAAAAACAATCAAAATTTCTCACACTAAAATATTTCTCCAAAGACTTCCTAATATTTATCTTTTACAATATTCGCTTTTCCTTATGTAAATATCATCATAAAAATATTTTATTTCCAAAATTAAATACTTTTTTTCACTAAAAATTTCAACAATTCACTTTATGCCCAAATATAAACATTTTTCCTACTATAATAAAATATCTTTAAAATCAAAAATGTAAATTTTATAAATTTTTCAAACAAATATTATTCCCTTAAAGATAAAAATGATTCCAACCGATTAAGATCAGGTTTCAGTTATAATTTCACATCGTGTGTGTCGCTTGGGTTATAACTAACACTTAACTCCTCTTATAAGTGTTCATCCCACTCACTCCTATTTTAATTATCTTCCACATAAGGGTCACCATAAATAAATATTAATTTAGGGTGATTAATGGTGGTTAAACAAACAATCGATACACACAAAGCATACAATCATCAGCCAAAATCTTCTCTCATTCTATATTTTAATCCAACCCAAGGTGTAAATCATAATACCTTAAATGGTTAAACGTACCAAAGGCTCAAGGAATCATTAAACCTTGCATTGATACCTAGTGTGATGACCCACTATTATTAACATCTAAAATCATTTATAAACAATGTCGAAATATGCTTACAACTAAATTCAGATATTAAAGATAATGGGTCGTGGGTATATAAAAAAAATCTAAAACAACGAACATAAAAGGGAAACCTCATAATGGAATCAAAAATCAATGTAAATGTATGTTAACTCAGTAACATAATTATCATACAAGATAGTCATTTCAAAAATTAAAATGTTACATGGTAGTTAGTTGTAATTAAATTATACAATATGATTGTAATGTAAGGGAAATATGCCAACCCAACATCATGTAAATACAACTTTTTATTTGGATCTTTAATCAACATCTAATGAGCCGCTTTTTCGACCCTAAAATGTTGGCACTTAATACATCTATGATATTCAAATGCCGAGCATCCAAGTGTCAAAAATGGAGATTATTAGGGTAAAAAGAAAAAGAATAGGGAAAATAGAATCTCATAGCGGAACAACAACATATAATATAACAAAGACAGTAAAAGCTATCACCCCAAGATAGAAGGTATACCATAGTTAAAAACAAACCTCATCAGCCTGGACAGTTATAACTTAACTTCCTGACCTTACAATTGCTGATCGGTATACCTAATAATACAACGAAAAATAAAAATACCATGGTAGGTGAACTTCCAGCACTCCCCATGAGCTCCATGTCCAACCAGTGGCAACCTGGAAAAATACTATATAACAACCCGTACCTTAATAGGCATAAATTTCGGCAAAAAGTGAAACCCAAATCCATCAAAGCACAGGTCGTTGGATTTATTACCTGCAAATAAGCATGAGCATTATGAGAGATTGATAGAAATCTAAACTCCCAGCGGAAACAATAATAGGATAAGGGTACTGATTATGACTACTCTCTTGGAATTAATTGTATTCCTTGGATAGTAGATTGTCACATCAGTATCGAGTATGAGAGAAAAGAAGACTTCTCCAACTAAACACATTCAACTCCAGTGACCTATTCCTCTAAATCCATCCTGTGGGTTGTAATGAGGAAGGAGTCAGAACAACATTCTGGTGACTGGAAAATCTATAAACTGTCCATAACATAAATATATACCGATTGGTTTCCATTTAATTGTTATGCCTATTAAGGTTAACAATTCTTATCTAACCTTGCATTGCATACACGATTACTTACCTACCTATTCCCAAGGTATAAAATACCGACGAAGTCTTATCAACCACCCAATACTTTCATACCCATTTTCTACTTAATAATTCTAAATATGAAACGGGCATCTACTATCACCACATAATACTTTTAAAAGAGAAATAGGCAGACTTTGCCATTTAAGACCTCAATCAAGGTAGACTCCGTCAAATGACCTATTTCCAGAGTGGACTTCTAGCTTCATCATTATTGGTCTAGTGGTCCTAGCTACAGAGACCTTTGACCACTACCTATGGTCTTATAATTTATAATAGCCATACTACTAGCACATCTATCGTTATTAAAGTCTTAGTAATGTAAGAGAATGTACCCAAGCCACTTAAGACCTCATTAACAAGGACTAGGCAGGCCTCTGACCATTTAGCACCTATATATAGGTAGGCCTTTGACATTTAATACCTAACCCCAGGGCTGACTCCTCACTGATACTATCTAGCTAACATTGCTTGGAAATCTCATTAGACTACTTAGTACTTCTTTTATAAGAGAGAGGCGAACCCTAGATCTGTAACTTAGTACCTCAAACCTGAAGTTAACCCTTCCCGAGATATCTATCATCACCCTTAATTATAAATATATAATCTCATTAGATTACTTCTTTCGGTAGGGAGGCAGGCCCAAAGATAGCCACTTAATACCTCAACGTTGAGGTTAACCTTTTTAGAGATATCCCTCGCCGCTCCTAATTCCAAATTTGGACCATTTAATACTTTCCAATTAAGAAAGCAAGTCAAATCTCTCGCGTCATCTTGGGTCCTTGGATTAGTAGTATCTCATATCAGTAGTAAGTGCACCCGGCTACTGGTAGCCTCAAAGTGAAGGGCAGTCTTCCGTCGAGTGAATCTACTGACCTCGCATCACCAACATACTAAGTCCAATTATCCATCCTAAGTCTTTACTTATACTATCTTAGGTTGACATTGGACTTAGCTTACTAATTTCATTTTTATTTAAGGCAAGGCAATCAAATTTACCTTAAATACCTATCTACCTACGAATCCCCTTTCAATGCACATAAATGTCAATTTTTCCATAAATCCTAACGAACATTTCTTAAGATATTTATATATGATTACTAATTACAAATTAGTAACATTTTTATATCTATTTCATTTATATCAGTCTCATTAATCCATTTGTCTCTATTAATTATAACCCTTAATTTAATACTATCAATTATTTCTCATTAATTGCCTATTAATTTAGGTTACAATCTTTCATTTCCTATTAATTAATTAATAGAAATTCCTAATTTATTTCCCATTAATATGAATTGCTACCTTTTCTAATTCTAACTATTCGGTTCCCTAAATATAATAATAACTAACGAACGTTACGCATAAATAACGCATGAATAAACGCTGTCCTCTTTATTAATGAAATAAATATGTATAAGCTGCCTAGTAAAACTACCTATTCTTAACCAAATATATTCTAGTCATAAATATGTAACTAGAATCTGTTTTTTATATTTAGTTTGTTGTAATTAAATTCCTTAAGAAGATTTTCTGCTATGATTTCCATAAATTGGTTAACACAAAAAGGAACGGTTGACTCCGTTTGAAATTTCAAGGAATGGATAATTTCTTTTAATTGGAATAGGCAGTGTAAACTATGGAGAAAAATCTGTAATTTACACATTTCTTCCCTTTTTTATAGGTATTCCTTATTGAATCAAACATCGCCCTTTTGAATGAAAAGTGGAAAAAATAAACAAATTTATAAAAATCAAATAGATGTTCTTTCCACAAATTAAACTATGGAAAATCTACAACATAGCACAAATTGGGCAATAATCCAAAAATCCTATTTTACACCCAAGTACAGATCTGGAATAAAAATATACAACGTTAAAATTTTAAAATCTTTGGGACTAATTTCCAGATCTAGGCGTAAACATATTTCAAATTAAATCTAAAATAAGAATATGCAGGCAATAGTTTTCTACACTAATTTGAGCCTACAACTCACAAATAAAATTGATTTAGGCATAAAAATCAAATGTATGCCAATGGAATAGATTTAAAATCATAAAAAATATATATAATTTCCCACTCACCTTTTAAAAGCGATCCAAATATCCAGATCTGAAGTAGAACCTTTGATTTATCTCCTAATCATTTTTAATCCAAGAAATATATATAAAAAGTGTATATACATATATTACAATTATAGATCTGAGAAGAGATTTGGGATTGGGAGAGAAAATAGATACATATATATATATATATAAATCACCTCAAATACGCATATAGTTGATTCTCTTCTCCTTTTTATTTGATTTCCATTCTTCTCCGATTTGTATGAATATGGATATAAATATCTTCTTTTTATAATTTAGAAAGCAAGTGGAGAAGAAGAAATCGTAGATCTTCATTGCTCTATTCAGAAAAATAATAGAAGAGAAGGAAGGGATAGGCCTGTATTTATAGGCACTAGAATCAACCAGAACCGTTAAATCAAAATATAATAGATCCGGGCCATTGGGCAGGGAAAACGCTAGCCCCCGACCTAAGAGTGATCGACCGCCCACCTCATGGGAGTTGACCACCCCAGGTCGACCGCTACACTAAGCAGGTCAACCTGTGGACCCCATTCAATTAATTAAAAACATTAATTTCTTAAACGCATTATTTCCGTTCCGAATTCGTTTTTCATCTGTAACTTCTTGGTTTGGACTCCAATCGCAAAACTTCAAAGATGAAAGTTACTAAGAATTTTTCCATGAATGCAATGGTGCAAGTTTGGTTGTCAAATTCCATCTTTTGGACAATTTCCATTTTTGGAGCTAAATTAATTAACCGATTAATTAAATGACTAAAGCCAAATTATGGGGTGTTACATACTCGGTTTTACCTGCACATTATAATAAAATAACACCCGGATTAGTTTGGGTAAAAAACTCAAGAAATATAGGAAATATATAATAATTCTGTGAGACCACGTCACTAAACACGGAACAGGTTTTTAACTCATAAGAACGGCATGCATACATGAAGAAATGAAAAACAAATCAGAACAACAATCCAAACAAGAAAGGATGGACAAAGACAAGATCAAAAATCCAAACTTAAAGGATGGACTTTAAACATACAAAAGAGCCCAAGGCACTTCTCGGTGCAATTTAGAAAGGATTAACTCCAAGGTTCGAATCAAACAATAAGAATGAATTTATCTAACATGACTAGAAGGGTGGGCCCCTTTACACTGAAAGTATACCTCTAGACAAAATATACTTAAGAGCACTTCGTCACTCTCGGGAACTTCCAAGTTGGACCCTCGCCAAACACGAGAATCTGAATATTTTACATCAATGCATGCATGCCGAAGCCTCTCTAGTAGATTAGAACAAACCTTAATGGGAGCGACCACAAGACTTGGCTCCCACTCGTGCTTTGGTTTTAGTTCTCCGATGTTGGATACCAATGCTCAAAGGAGCTACAAATCGTCTTAGATTGACGAAGCATAAAGAAGGATATCAAAATCGATATTTGATAAATCAACTATTAGAGAACAAACTAGTACAACCCCAGGAAAAACAATGAAGCATGACAACTTAGGACGGTGTTGCTTCCTATCTTAAATCTAAAGCATTCTTAACTTTAAGAATAGAAAGAGTTTAAATGCCCCAAACGAGCAACAAAATTGTCATGAATCGATAAATACAAAGAAGATAGAAGGATCGAGAGCAATAAGTCAACTATCGGGAATAATGAAATGATCGTATATGAAAATTAAATCTCTTACACTTATCACAACTCATCGATCTCAAACTAGCACTACCCCGGGGAAAACAATGAAGCCGGACAAGTTAGGGCAGTGTTGCTTCCAATCTTGACTCAACAACATTCTTAACTTTAAGAATAGCAAGAGTTCCGTTAATGTTTAGTGCTATGTGTAAGACTAAATATTTTCAATAGATGAATCAAACTATTAAAAACATTTGACTAACACTTGTGCTTAATTGTCACATTGCAAATATTTGTAAAACACTTTAAAAACGCTCTTTAAAATATTCTTTTTAAAGTATATCCCTAAGTGTATTAAAAAGAAGGGTAAAAAACAAATGTCATTAAAACATCGTTTGCTATAAACCCAAAACTAATTAAACTTAGTTTTATCTTTAAAACATTCCTTTTAAAAGATTTTCTCATTTATAAACTATATTTATAACTTTGAAACAACATTTGTTATCTTAGAAGATAATAAATCAATTTAAAATGCTTTTATAAATTTAAAACGATGTTAATCATCCCGATAGATAATTGAAATAACTCTTTTATAAATTTAAAACCACAATAATTATCCCAAAATAAAATTAATCCAATTTATAATCTTTTTTATAAATTTTGAAACAACATTAATTATCTCGAAGGAATATTAATCAAAATTTTAATTTTCATAAATTTAAAACAATATTAATTATCCCAAAAGGAAATTAATGAAATTTATAATCTTTTTTAAATTTGAAACAACATTAATTATCCCAAAGATGATTAATCGAATTTATAACTCTTTTTATATGTTTTAAACAACACTTATCCTTTGTTTCAAAATTCTTAAAAATACTTGAAAATATGTTTAAACAACTTTCAAAGTGCAAAAACGCAACCAAACATTTGTTTTGTAAAAATACAAGCACTAGTTCAACACACACAGAGATTTAAGGAGATGACAATTGCTATAAAGACACTTACACAAATCAAACCATATGTCACAAAAATTTCAACCAAATATCAATGTAAGCAACATAAAAATACAAGAAAACCAATAGTGGCAAGAAACCTCTTGGGGTCTCTCTACAAAAGTCCCCTATAAATCATACATATGTATGTGTATTTCTAATTGTTCCATGGCGACTTATTTACTATGTACACTTCGACTTCCTCTTGCTTTTATTCCCTACAAAACAATGGTTATTTATATCATCCACTTCCAAGCAAGAATCAAATCCAACAGACAATCAAACAACAATATATAAACTATCATCCAAGCATTCAACAATAATCTATAGCAACATAGATATAATATAGTTTATTTAGAGGTGAGTTAACTCACCAAAATTTTAGTTGACGCTTTCGTGTTCAGGTTTGATCTAAAATCGAACGACATCATTTTAGCCTAAAATTATACTTGGTCGAAACTCAACGAAATCAACTCCAATGCTTAGACAATGCTCCTACAAGCATAACGCAAATGTCTGCATCTCGATTGGACCTCGTATGAAGAAGATAGGGATTTTACAAGATTTGGGATTAAAATATTCATTAATTAGCTTAATTAAAAAAATTATGTTTAATCCCTTTTAAATCTTATTCCCCAAACTAAATTTTTTCCCGTACAAGCATGAGTGATACACCCAATTTGTCGTGCATCTCCTCTCCCTCCTACACACGTCTCTCAATGAAATCCAACGCCGTCTTCGCTATCGAGCTTCTCTTCGAAAGCTCGACACATCCCACACCACCATCTAAAACTCGACCCATTCTAGTAAATCTTGACCTGAAGGGTTATGGATCACGATGTTGAAATGTCGTATTTTGCTGCGCTTCATCGAACATGATGAAATTTGGTAGGGAGGTGTGTTTTGCGAAGAGGAACTCAATGGAGCTAACGACGTTGCCTAACTTCGCCTATATCATCAACAGTATGGAACCCTAGTTTTGGCCATCTACAATCGACCATGACCAAAGGCAATCAAAACCATCACCGAGCCTATAGATTGGAAGCCATCGAGCACACGAATCTAACAGATTCAAAATCGAGCTCTAACGATATCCACAGCTCCGGGAAAACTTAAATGTTTGAAGGCAGCTACTTTATTTTGGTTACAAGCAAAAATAAAGAAACGAAAGAGGGAAAAGAGAAGTGATGAAATAGTCTATGTTTGCAGGTTATATTTTAAAAATTCTAGCACTTAACACAGAATTTCGTTCGCATACGAATCACGAACGACAAAAATAAAAATACCAACATTTGCTGCAAAATACGTCAAACGAAAATTTAAATATTTTCTAAATTAAAAATTATGGAAAAGTCATATAAATTCATTTAAAAATAAGTCATTCAAAATCAAGTCGTTTTATTAACAATTGATTTTCTTATTATTTATTGAACTACTTATTATTGTAAATAAATTTACAAAATGAGTTCACCATTATTATTTATTTATTAAAAGGAGTTAAATAAGGCTATTAAATCCATTTAATTAATATTTGATTCACAATTCAAATATTTAAATAATCCCTATATTTGAATATAAGTTATTTATATTTTTCCGGGATGTTACGTTCTTCCCCATTAAAAGAATTTCGTCCCTAAAATTCCTAAAGGAAGAAAATGTCCTCTCACCCTTAGGTTTTTAAAGTTTCTTATGTTATGGAAAATTTTGGCAGCATCTCCTTTGCACGGCCAAATCAGAAAAAACTACAACTCGTCACAACTGGACCAAATCAACAAAGAAAAGAAAAGCTCAAAAGTTTCCTTCCATTTCTGGGGCATAATATCATCAATCAATCACCAGTCTCTAAATCTACTACATACCACTTTGCGTTTGATTGCAAGCAACTTACTATCTCGATGCGATTGCAGATATGCAAGCAATTAAATAATGATCTCTTGCTTCCATGGACTATCTTGTACTTACACAATCCAAAAGAGAATCATGTTGACAAAAGAGCAATATACTAGCTATTTCTATCATAAGCACAAGCAACATAAATAATATAACAACCATGTGCAACAAGGCAATATGATGCAACTAATAATAATGATGCCACTCTATTGTGACATAAAGCCACATGCAACCAAAAGCAGTACAACAACCATATACAACAAAAGTGCAGAGAATACTCTGTAATAAAATACTATGCATCCAATCTTTGCTAAATATAAACTTAAAACTAAATGCCTGGGATTTTATATTCAAAAAATATTTTATATCCCCCCAAATAGAAATATATCAAAACCTAAATCAATTATGACAAGGAGGGGTCTTTTCCTACCAAAGCATGATATAACTCTAGAATCAAAAAAATACGGAGAACTCCTAAAACAATAACTATAGAAACCAAATATACATGTCGAGTCTTCCAAATCGAAAAACTACCAGTCGCCCAACTTTAGTCATAACAAAATATTTGAAAAATTACTTCACAAAAACTCTTTTCAAATATCATCAAGAAATAATAATATTATTATTTATTTCACAAATTCTTTCGAAATCAATTTTTTTCAAAAGCACCGTGATTTACGTCCTAATAAACAACAACATAAAATCCTTTGTTTATAAATTCAGGCTTTATAAACCATAGTATATAAAATCACACTGCAAATCATATCAAATTCCATAGAGGAATAAACAGACACTTAACATTATTTAAAATGTTAAATGACTAACAAACAAGATTTAGAATTTTTCTTTGGTTCACAACTTTCTCGATCATCCAAGGATATAAATAATTTCCTAAGCGTACCATTACGCTCATCAGTCTTTGGTTATTGCTTAGAAGATTATTTAAGCTCACTCAAACAAATTTGAAAGTCACTCCTCAAACTTGCCTAAGCCACACAACAAAACATACTAATATGCTTAAGTCTGTATGATGTACATAAATGATTCACACGCAATATCTGATTCGACCACTTGCTTGGATACATAAATTTTACTTCCAAACTAGTATTGCTCACTCGACCTCCTTAGTGCAAACTCCGATCAGGTTCCTTAATTAGAAACCTCTGTTTTCCTTACATAGCCATATACTACGATAGAAAACCTCAGTATCATATCAAGAATCCAAATCAAGTGTTCGCTGTCAAGGATCAAGTAAGATATTCCTTTTCGGACTAGTGTGAATCACCCTGAAGTTATGTGCTCGAGTCCTAGATCATGAACCGTGTAAATAAAATGACCTACGTACAACTTACGTACTTAGTCATATTAGTTTCTTAACCACACCAATTTCTTTTTCTAAATTACTTTCTTTTTCATTTATAGTATTTCATTCAATACTAAAATTATTTATAAATTGCTCCATAAATTTTCACTTAAGTTTATAAACATTTTATAAGGACACGTCTTTATAAAGTATAAAAATAAGAACTTACTCTACTTTTATTTACTTGTATAATACTCTTCTAAATCCTAAGAGTATATACAAAACGTTAATTTTAATTTATTTTTTCAAAATTCAAATGAAGGCCCAAACAACATATGGGTCTTAAAACTGAGTCGACTGCTCTAACTTCTTTACCTACCCAGTCTGGAAAGTAGCTAAGAAGAGTAGGTTGCTGGTATCCAAACTCAGTCCCAGAGTCTACTTTCCTTAGACCTCTGCAGTTAAAGTGCTCGAGAGATTCAATGCGGTGGAGGCGCAAAAAGTTATAGCGGAGATACGACGAGGATATAGCGGGATATAGTGGATGACTCTAAAATAGCATATAAAACTCGTACTCAATGTCTTTACAAATATATAAATGGTAATTAAATGAAAAATTAACATTCAATTGGATTATAATTAATACATAAATAATTTTATGTAAAAACATATGCGAATATACTGTAAATAAACATAAAACTGTTATATAACATAATTGAATTTAGTAGAATATTAAAGTATTTTCATTTTTGAAAATATATTAAAAATTAAATTAAATTAAGGACAAATTTTCAAACCAGACTGCTTTTCCAAACTATTTGCATCAATAGGCTGGTTTCAAAACTATTTGCAACTATAGGCTGGTTTTGGCCAGCTCAGCGATGAGCTGGCCTTTTTTTAAAAAAAATAATACGAGGCGCATTTCAGAAATGCGCCCTTTATAATTTACACTGGTGCATCTGCCAAATGCGCCAGTGTAAAATTTTCTAAACAAAACACAAAACAGAAGCCATACGCCAGTCAATTGTTTTCTACCCAAAACAAAAAATATTCCACGTACAAAATCCAATTCCGTACCTTTCTTCCATTCAGCTCAAAAATTCATCAAAATCTACTCAAAATCTCAAAATTACTAGCCGGATTACTTCTATCAACTATTTGGCATCAATTTGAAGGTAAAATACTAACTTAAACTCAAAACCTAGATCAATTTTTTGGGTATTTTAGTATTTTTGTAGCAATTGATTATTCTAAAATTAATAATGTTTTCCTTTGTAGAAGTATGTCGGATTTCATCCCAATTATTTGCTACTTTGATGGAAAATTGACTATGAAAGAAAACAATACAACGGTATATGTTGGTGGTAAACAAAAAGGTTCAAAGGTTAAAAAAATTTGCTCCTATCATGAACTAAAATAAACGGTGTATAGGGTTACAAAAATTAATTCACAAGAGTGTGATGTAAAACTAGTAAGCAAGTGGGTAACGGATTCTGGGTCTTCTGCCATCGACGTAAATGATGATGAAGATGTCGATGCTATGTTTTCCGTTAATATGAAAGTGATCGAATTATTTGTAATAAAAGAGGAGTTGAGACATTTTGAAGAGGCAATTACCACTAATTTAAACCAACATTCTACTCAAATTCTTGGTACTATTCCGAGTTATCCTTATCAGAGCAATCCAAGTCCAGCATTTCCTACTTGTGTGAATACAAAGTAAGTAATTTGTTAAAGTATTTACATTCGAGTAGTTGAAATTTATAGTGTTTTGATCTCATACTCTTTTTTCACAGTTCTACGGTGCATCCAGGTGGTTCAAGCTCTAGATTGGCAAATGATTAATTTTTACACTCCGTTCCTTCAAATGCTAGAGAGGTTAACAATGATGATGGAGGCCGTAGTTCACCGCATATAGATAATATGCAAATTGCTTCAATGGATAATGATATGTCATGGATGGAAAATATGGAAGTTAATAATGAAGCGCTAGAGTTTGAAATTAATCATGAGAAAGAAAATGAAAATAATGAAGCATCTTTGGTGGAAGAAGAAGATGATGATGATAACGATGAACATATGGAATTTGAGGTGCCTTTGACGGATGATTTATGTAGTGCGAAAATTATGGCGGCATCATTGATTGAAAATGTAACTCGTACTAGAGATGTTTTTACCTCAGAATGTGTTGATTCTGGTTTTCAAGTGGGAATGCAATTTCAAACAAAGGAAATACTTATTCAGCAGTTAAGTGAATGGTCCATTAAGAATTCTATTTCTTTTAAATCCATAAAATCCTGCAAAACAGAATACACCGCGATTTGTAGTGTTGATATGTAACGACCCGCCTTTTGGACAGTTTAAATTGACAAATCAAACACACATGTCAACTCAAACCATTCAAAAGGGAGGATTGTTAATGGGGTAAATAAGAAAAGAAGAGAAAAGGAACAAGAAACAATCATAGAATCTCGCAGCAGAAAGATAAAATATAATAATCAAATAAACAGTTCATGAAGCTGTTTAATATACTTTTGATTATCATTTATACATCATTTATCAGAGTTATACATATATAACAAAACAAATAAAATCATGTAGCAGACAGCATGATGCAAGGATAATAATAGTAATAGTATACCAAATCTTCGTCTCCGTCCTCCAGAATAGATCTTCAAAAAGCTGAAAAACTCAGGACTGACCCGAGCGTAATGAAAATACAAAACACTCGAGTCAGGACTAAAACATCCTTATGTAAGTTAATAAATAGTAAATAAATATGAATGCAACAGCGTCAGAGATGTTTACGGGGTTTGACATCTCCTATCCAGTGTCAACGTGAGTGCAATAACTTAAGAGATGTTACGGGATTTTCCATCTCTCAAGGATCTGTTAAACTATCTACTATGTAGTACAATACGCTATTATAATAGTGGAAATTAGGGAGGCATCCCTATCATACTTTCATATTGTAAAGTGGGTCCCTGTCAAAGTTTCATTGTAAAGCGAGTCCCTGTTTTCTGGAAATGAAGAAAAATTATTGCTGAAATGTCAGCAATTATTATAAATAAGTGCTGATATTTCAGCAACTATCTGTGTCAAAGTTTTATTGTAAAAACAAAGAAAAATTATTGCTGAAATGTCAGCAACTTTTATAAATAAGTGCTGATATTTCAGCAACTTTCATAAACTGTGTTCACAGTGTACATAAATGTTGCTGAAATATCAGCAACTTTTATAAATAAGTGTTGATATTTCAGCAACTTTCATACACTATGTTCACAGTGTACAGAAAAGTTGCGGAAATGTCAACAACTTTTATGAAATGTTGCATCATGCTATGCAATAATCGTGAATAAAAAACAGGGACCTAATTTACACTGAAATTTAGTGAAGGACTTTTCGTGAATTTTGAAACTTAATAAGGACCTATGCCAAAAGTACCCATTATAATATGTCTACATTAAAGTAAAAGTATTAAAATAGCATTAAGGCGTTACCATAATCCCCCTTAACACATTTTTATTCCCAAGAGCATATACAAGACCGTAGTTTCCCCAAAACCGGAAGTCACCAGAGGGCAATCCATATACTAAAGGTACAAACCAAAACGTAGTGGTCGCGAATAGGATAATCAGTATGACAAGGTACATGAGGCGATACCAACTAGGATACTAGTAGTTGCGTGATCCGGACTGATGTTGAGCATAGTAGCTACTACCTCAACACCGCGAAACAACACTCCAAATCAAGGGGTGCACCCAAATCGAATCACAAAAGTAATAGACATGGTATCGATGAAGTGTGTCCGCTAGAGGTGGCGAACCTCAATGGCCCGGCGCGGCTCCTGTTTTAGTCATGTCAGGGGTCATCCAATATCGTTCTCTTTCTTCAGTCAACGCGTTCACCAAACCATCCACTTCATTCTGGATCAACACTCCGCGTATAATAGTTATTAAAGTGGTTTTCGGTATCGACAGAGAGTATGTCAATATCCGATCCCGGTCTCTTTAATAACTACGTATTATTACACCGATGGCTTTTTTACATTTCAAGTCGATTCATAATTGATATCAAAATATCATATTCGATTCAAAAATCAAACCCATTTCAAATATCATCATATCTATTCAAAATGTAAGATTCCGTTTCAAAAATCATTTTTTTCGCCTCAATATCTCATTTCGATTTCAAATCATTTCGAATTTCAATTTAGGTTGCAACTTCATTTAACCCAATTCGTATTAAATTCAAGATTTAAACATAAACATTTCACCTTATTGACCAGCTTGAAATTTTAGAAAATAGTTCTAAATAGTTTAAAAGTAGTTTTAAATAATTAAAATAGTAAAAGATACTTAAAATCTTTAAATGGATTTCAAATAAATAATTTAATTTAATATAGTTAAATGGATTTAAGATAGATTAAATATAATTAAAATAAGTTAACATGGTTTAAGATGGGTTGAAAATAATTTAATATAGTTAATATAGGTTAAAATAGTTTAAGTATTTAAAGATGGTTTATATAACAAAGTAATTTGGAAAACAAAATGAAACAGCTTCAAAACCAAACCATTTCAATTATAACTTCAAAATTCAAATCAATTTCAATTTCCATTCTACCGATTCAATTTCGATTTCAATTCAAATCAACGTCAACTTTGACTTCAAATTAATTCAATTCTACATTCACCTTCAATTAATTCAATTTCAATTTATATCGAATTGGAGCTTGATTTTTCAAAATATCAATTTATAACACTTAACAAAATTATCCTTCAATATTCAAATTTAAATCCAAATTTCAAATATGATTCAATTCCAAGCTCAATTTCAAAATATCATTTTTATATCACCTTTTCTTAGTAATACCAAAGCTCGAAATAATGTTCAATCTTTAAAACAAATAAATTTTCGAAATTCAATCATATCCCAATTTTAAATTTCAAAGTCTCAACTTAAATTATTTAACAATTTCTTTTAACCAAAATTTATTTCAACATTCCAAACTCATATTATTATTTTTTTATTTTTTTTGCGATAAATTCGATTTCTATAAATTGATTTTACTTATAACTTTTAAATCAAACATTTAAATGAATTTCAAATCAACGATTTTAAAATTTATTAATTTAACCAATCCGGTGTCCGTATATAATTTTCTATCCTATGGCCAAGTGATTATTTATTTCAATTAAATGTTAGGGATGAATATATATCACTTAAACCAAATCACAGTGTCATATGTATGTATAACAGGATATATATAAGCATATAAACATCCAAACATTTAAATATCAACCAATAGCATCCATCGAAATACATCATCCAATAGACAATACAATTCACGGCAATTTCATAGTTATCAATGTCAGGTAATTTAATCGCAATTCAATTTTAATTTCAATTTGACTGTCAATTTAATTTTCAATGGTGAATTCAAATGACAATCTATATGACAATTAAATTTTATCAAACAACGACAAATAAAATTCATATCACTTCAGAATATCAAATTTAACTACCATAAAGATATTCAGTACGTTGTGAGCGTTATAAAACACTCACCTTGAATTTCAACTTCAAATCAAATCGAACGACGTTCAATTTGACCTAAAATTTTAACAGGATCTAAACGTCTCCAAATCGATCCCAGAGCATAGTGCTTATCACCACGATCCCATCGTCGCTTGTTCCATCCGATTCCGATCTCGTACGAAGGAGATATATCGGTTATAAGTTGATCGAAAATTTAATTATAAAACAATTTAAATTACATTTTAAACAACGCATACCCAAATTATTTGGCACAGCCCAACTACAAAGCTTCTTCTCCCATCCTTTGCCAATGCCTGCATACGAAACAGAGAAGAACCCAAACATGCATGCACGATTCGATAGTGACTTAGAGCTTCGATGCACGAAATCCAGATTCGACTTTCCCGATGGCTTTCTCGTCTCGAACTCTACCCGCCAAGCACCTCAGCGGAGCCACCTCAACCACCAGGACGAACATGACCTGCACTCCCCTCTCGACCTAGCCTAAGTCGCATGCCCCAAACTACCTCCGAGCATCACAAAAAAATCGCCGATGATGCTCTCTTCCATGCCGAGTACAAATATAAACTCAAATCGACGAA
The DNA here is from genome assembly GCA_030737815.1 of Allium fistulosum. Lineage (NCBI taxonomy): Eukaryota > Viridiplantae > Streptophyta > Magnoliopsida > Asparagales > Amaryllidaceae > Allium > Allium fistulosum. Next base: position 928,060,186 of record CM060905.1, read on the forward strand.
TCGATGATCGAATGGATAAAATTTCCAAACCGTAGCTATCCTTGCACACATTCGTCCTCACTGTCGTTTCCAAATCATAGCCGCACCCTTCAAATCGCATACCACTTCGAGGCTCAGGATGAAACATGAATTTAGGAATTGGTTTGAGGATTTTTTAGATTAATAGTTTGTGAGATATAATTTTTTTTCAAAGCTCCATTATCATTTTCCCTCTGTGCTCGGCTGTTATGAATAGAAGGAAGCATATTTAAAAAGAAAGTGGTACAGTGATAGGTTAGGATAGCTGAGAAAAGAAAGAAAAGAGACAGATGTGATGGGTACAGTCAAGTCAATATATTTATTATTATTATTTTAAATTCAAATATCTAGATATTTATTTCAAACTCCTATCAAGACGTGCCGCTAGGTGTTTATAATGTTATACCCCTATTCCGGACGTAATGGAAAAGGTTTCAAGTCCTAATTCGATTGTATGTGCGAGTTACGGAAATAAACGATCAATTTTAAATTAAATCGATTAAATTAATCTATAAGCGTTTTGAGCTGCCACGGTCAAATGACAACTCTGATTGCTATGGAAATCGATACCTGATAATAATAAACTATTACGGATCTAATGGAACTAGTTTCGTCGAATTCCAAGACTGCGCCCCGGAAGGCTATTTTAACTCGTCCATTAAATCGACGACTTCCATAAATTTACAGAATTGCTAAAATTCCAATTTTAAAATCTTATTAACTCTATTATAATCCAAATATAACTTACATTCACTTTGGAAACCCATTTGAATCATATTAAATCAAATTTCAGTTATTCACTCTATTTTCATATATTAAATTTCAATATCAAATTAATCATATCAAATTCGGAATAATATTAAATTTAAACAAATTTGATTATTCTTGAATCACTATCTTTTGAGATATTCAAAAACGAACTTATAAAATTAACCTTTGAAACAAATTCCAATTATAGAACAACCATTTCAATTAAACAATTATTCAATTCCCGTTATTCAATTATTCAATAAATTCCAAATATTAAATTTAAACAATTTAATTGTTCAATATTTGACGGATTTCAATATTGGATTTTAATTGAATTTTAGTTATCACTCAATTGCTTCATTCACATCCAGAGCATCCAACATTTAGTATTCGTCTTCAGTTGTTGATTATAAACCTAGTTACTATATAAAATTTCATTTCAATTGCAATTTGTTTCCTAATTCAATTCGACTTACTAAATAAACAGGTAACTTATAATAATTATCACCATTAACTTTTAAATCATAATTATAAGTTTATTACTTACAAACAAGTGTCACAATTTCCTATATAATACAACTTCATTCCATTACCCCTTGACTATATATTATTTCAATTAATTTGGGATTTCATTCAATTCATAAATAATTAACTTAGATAAAATTTATTGCAATTCATTCTAGTTATTATTACCATACATAAATTACAAATTTTTAATTCTTCCAACATTAAACCATGAAATCTTATTAAATTAACATTTTTAATTATCGAAATTTTACGGGTAGTTACACTCTCCCCCACTCAAAACTTTTCGTCCTCGAAAAGGAAAAGAAGGGAAAAGGAACTAAGTAAAGAATTTAACATTTGATGTATTTTATTCAAATTTATCAACTTATAAAACAATGAAATTTCATTTATAAAATCGTTACTACACTTCCACTACGCTACTCTGATTAGCCTATGAAGTTTACGAGTTAGTTATCAAAACAAGTTATAAAATTTTAAACTTGAAAATTTTTCTAACACCCGGATTTACGAAAAATTTCGGCAGAGTCTCCTTTGCGCGGCTCGATCGGTACAGCTACAAAACGCCTCTACGGGCCCCAGACCAATAAAAGAAACCCAAAAGCAAAGTGGCTCAATCAAAAATCACCAAATCCAATGACAAAATAAACATGTACCTTTTGTCGGGCAATCCACATTTTCTTGATTTTTAAATACCTGCATCTCATTTACCAATGATATCCAATTATATAATTAAAAAGAATCATTTTATATTTGGCATCTTCAATTTCCAATATTAGTTTTTTTATTTAAGTCCGTAAGCCGTACATATATCATCCGTAAGCAATATCAAATGTAATCGCTCATTCGATCATACAATTTCACTTCCAACTAATATCGTTCACACGACTCTCTAGTGCGGACTCAGATTTGGTTCCTTGATTGGAAACTGTTACTCTCCTTGCATAGCTATATACTATGATAGAGAATTCCAGAATCAAATCAAAAATCCATATCCAGGGTTCGCCGTCGAGAATCGAGTGAAAAATCCTAACTTGGATCGATATAAATTATCTTGAAATTTTGTGCTTGAATTTGGATCAAATCGTTATGCGAATAAAATAATATACGTACAATCTCACGTATTACCTTATAATGGATTTCTATCCAATTTATTTATACTAAATTATTTTATTGACTTCTATTTTTATTTATAATTAATTATTCACAATCCATTATTCAGTTAGTATATTCATTGCTTTACATAGCATATTCTTTAACATTATCTTTTCTTAAACATCATATCATAGAATTTTCTTACTCAAGTTCATTTTAAACATTCTATATAATTTATTTAAATTCAATTTCATTTTCCAATTGATTCTTAGCTATACCAAATTCCTTTGTTTACATTTACTTCATATTCATAGTTTCGGTTAATAACAAATTTATTTGTGGAACATTTTATTAATCATCACTTTAGTTTATAGTCATTCTATAAAAGTCTAACTTCTTATATATGACTTTTCTTAGTTTATAGTTATCTCAAAAGTTACAAATTTATCTTCACACATATTTTTTTTGTTGCAAATTTATATTTAATTCTACAACCATTTTACAAAGACCTTGCTTGACTCGGCCTTCTTTCTTAAGTCCACTTACTTGTTCCATTTATCCATTCATCATTTCATGCTATATTTAAGTATATAACATTTTTATCACAACCAAATTTTTCCATTTATATACATTTTCATTCCTTTTGAGTTTCCTTACTTGTATATTTCAATTACTTTCAGGTTTTGTTTATTTGCACAATATCTCATTACATATCCAAACATCATTTTAACTTTTAACATTTGGTAAGTCTTGTTATATGTTATCAAAATGTAATTTTGGTATTATACAAATTTATAGAATTTCATTTTACTTAATTAGAATGTTCACAAATTTAATTTGTTTAAATCCTCTTTACCTTTCAACTTTAAAGGTACACTTCAACTCTAAAGTTTCCCAAAACAATAAGCTTAGATATCTTAATCCTCTTATTTTATAAATTCTGGTTATTCACATTCCATTCAAATAATTTGAAAATTATTAATTAACATAACTTAGAAATTTAAATGCCCGGTTCTTTTCAAATCGTTTGAAATAAATATATACATTTATATCTTATATATATCAAATCATACTTCTGGAGTTTAAACCAAAATGCATTTTTCAAAACAGTTTCGAAGCAAAGCAAAGCTTCACATAAGTCTCCTACACTTTGAGACTCGAAAATAAACGTCGATGATACTGCACAGTCATCATCGAAATTATTTTCCAGCGACATAAGAGAGGAGTACTGAATTTATTAAAAAAAACTCCTTTCAAAATATTTCCCATAAATATTTTTCAACTAACATCACTACATATTTTTCTTCAAAGTTTTGAAAACCATTTTCAAAATCTCCGGGTCTTAAACTCAATATTTCTCAATTTAAATCTATCTTGATTTATAAGTCACATTTATAAATTATTCTTACAAATTTTACTTACTTAAAACATTCTATAAATAAATTTTTTTATCATTATTTATTTTGTAATAAACCTTATTTATTAAAACACAATATCCCATTATTGATGACCATCCATATTATCCTTTCTAACAACCAAACAAACTGGATGAATCATAATAATTTCTAAAAATTATTTCTTTATATATAAAATATAATTAGGGCAAAATTATTTCATTTACCCAATTTCAAAACAATACTATGTCGAATTGTTCTGTTCAAGTGTTTAGAGACCCCTATCAATGACGTTAATTACTCGTATTGACCAGAATCCATAAGCCACTCAACAAATCAACCAACACAATATAAAATAATTTTATGTCACTAACAAATGCGCTCTCTCATACATACACTCAGCGACTCATCATAGGGTATTACTACCCTATTCATAAAGAGTCAGACCCCACAAAGCTAAGGTTATCGCTAAACCAAAGCTCTGATACCAACTGTAACGACCCGCCTTTTGGACAGTTTAAATTGACAAATCAAACACACATGTCAACTCAAACCATTCAAAAGGGAGGATTGTTAATGGGGTAAATAATAAAAGAAGAGAAAAGGAACAAGAAACAATCACAGAATCTCGCAGCGGAAAGATAAAATATAGTAATCAAATAAACAGTTCATGAAGCTGTTTAATATACTTTTGATTATCATTTATACATCATATATCAGAGTTATACATATACAATAGAACAAATAAAATAATGCAGCAGACAGCATGATGCAAGGATAATAATAGTAATAGTATACCAAATCTTCGTCTCCGTCCTCTAGAATAGATCTTCAAAAAGCTGAAAAACTCAGGGCTGACCCAAGCGTAATGAAAAGACAAAACACTCGAGTCAGGACTATAACATCCTTATGTAAGTTAATAAATCGTAAATAAATATGAATGCAACGGCGTCAGAGATGTTTACGGGGTTTGACATCTCCTATCTAGTGTCAACGTGAGTGTAATAACTTAAGAGATGTTACGGGATTTTCCATCTCTCAAGGATCCGTTAAACTATCTACTATGTAGTACAATACGCTATTATAATATGTCTACATTAAAGTAAAAGTATTAAAATAGCGTTAAGGCATTACCATAATCCCCCTTAACACATTTTTATTCCCAAGAGCATATACAAGACCGTAGTTTCCCCAAAACCGGAAGTCACCAGAGGACAATCCATATACTAAAGGTACAAACCAAAACGTAGTGGTCGCGAATAGGATAATCAGTATGACAAGGTACATGAGGCGATACTAACTAGGATACTAGTAGTTGCGTGATCCGGACTGATGTTGAGCATAGTAGCTACTACCTCAACACCGCGAAACAACACTCCAAATCAAGGGGTGCACCCAAATCGAATCACAAAAGTAATAGACATGGTATCGATGAAGTGTGTCCGCTAGAGGTGGCGAACCTCAATGGCCCGGCGCGGCTCCTGTTTTAGTCATGTCAGGGGTCATCCAATATCGTTCTCTTTCTTCAGTCAACGCGTTCACCAAACCATCCACTTCATTCTGGATCAACACTCCGCGTATAATAGTTATTAAAGTGGTTTTCGGTATCGACAGAGAGTATGTCAATATCCGATCCCGGTCTCTTTAATAACTACGTATTATTACACCGATGGCTTTTTTACATTTCAAGTCGATTCATAATTGATATCAAAATATCATATTCGCTTCAAAAATCAAACCCATTTCAAATATCATCATATCTATTCAAAATGTAAGATTCCGTTTCAAAAATCATTTTTTTCGCCTCAATATCTCATTTCGATTTCAAATCATTTCGAATTTCAATTTAGGTTGCAACTTCATTTAACCCAATTCGTATTAAATTCAAGATTTAAACATAAACATTTCACCTTATTGACCAGCTTGAAATTTTAGAAAATAGTTCTAAATAGTTTAAAAGTAGTTTTAAATAATTAAAATAGTAAAAGATACTTAAAATCTTTAAATGGATTTCAAATAAATAATTTAATTTAATATAGTTAAATGGATTTAAGATAGATTAAATATAATTAAAATAAGTTAACATGGTTTAAGATGGGTTGAAAATAATTTAATATAGTTAATATAGGTTAAAATAGTTTAAGTATTTAAAGATGGTTTATATAACAAAGTAATTTGGAAAACAAAATGAAACAGCTTCAAAACCAAACCATTTTAATTATAACTTCAAAATTCAAATCAATTTCAATTTCCATTCTACCGATTCAATTTCGATTTCAATTCAAATCAACGTCAACTTTGACTTCAAATTAATTCAATTCTACATTCACCTTCAATTAATTCAATTTCAATTTATATCGAATTGGAGCTTGATTTTTCAAAATATCAATTTATAACACTTAACAAAATTATCCTTCAATATTCAAATTTAAATCCAAATTTCAAATATGATTCAATTCCAAGCTCAATTTCAAAATATCATTTTTATATCACCTTTTCTTAGTAATACCAAAGCTCGAAATAATGTTCAATCTTTAAAACAAATAAATTTTCGAAATTCAATCATATCCCAATTTTAAATTTCAAAGTCTCAACTTAAATTATTTAACAATTTCTTTTAACCAAAATTTATTTCAACATTCCAAACTCATATTATTATTTTTTTATTTTTTTTGCGATAAATTCGATTTCTATAAATTGATTTTACTTATAACTTTTAAATCAAACATTTAAATGAATTTCAAATCAACGATTTTAAAATTTATTAATTTAACAAATCCGGTGTCCGTATATAATTTTCTATCCTATGGCCAAGTGATTATTTATTTCAATTAAATGTCAGGGATGAATATATATCACTTAAACCAAATCACAGTGTCATATGTATGTATAACAGGATATATATAAGCAAATAAACATCCAAACATTTAAATATCAACCAATGGCATCCATCGAAATACATCATCCAATAGACAATACAATTCACGGCAATTTCATAGTTATCAATGTCAGGTAATTTAATCGTAATTCAATTTTAATTTCAATTTGACTGTCAATTTAATTTTCAACGGTGAATTCAAATGACAATCTATATGACAATTAAATTTTATCAAACAATGACAAATAAAATTCATATCACTTCATAATATCAAATTTAACTACCATAAAGATATTCAGTACGTTGTGAGCGTTATAAAACACTCACCTTGAATTTCAATTTCAAATCAAATCGAACGACGTTCAATTTGACCTAAAATTTTAAGAGGCTCTAAACGTCTCCAATTCGATCCCAGAGCATAGTGCTTGTCGCCATGATCCCATCGCCGCTTGTTTCATCCGATTTCGATCTCGTATGAAGGAGATATACCAGTTATAAGTTGATCGAAAATTTAATTATAAAACAATTTAAATTACATTTTAAACAACGCATACCCAAATTATTTGGCCCATCCCAACTACAAAGCTTCTTCTCCCATCCTTTGCCAATGCCTGCATACGAAACAGAGAAGAACCCAAACATGCGTGCACGATTCGATAGTGACTCGGAGCTTCGACGCACGAAATCCAGATTCAACTTTCCCGATGGCTTTCTCGTCTCGAACTCTACTCGCCAAGCACCTCAGCGGAGCCACCTCAACCACCAGGACGAACGTGACCTGCACTCCCCTCTCGACCTAGCCTAAGTCGCATGCCCCAAACTACCTCCGAGATTCACAAGAAAATCACCGATGATGCTCTCTTCCATGCCGAGTTCAAATATAAACTCAGATCGACGAATCGATGATCGAATGGATAAAATTTCCAAACCCTAGCTATCCTTGCACACGTTTGTCCTCACTGTCGTTTCCAAATCATAGCCGCACCCTTCAAATCGCATACCACTTCGAAGCTCAGGATTAAACATGAATTTAGGAATTGGTTTGAGGATTTTTTAGATTAATAGTTTGTGAGATATAATTTTTTTTCAAAGCTCCATTATCATTTTCCCTCTATGCTCGGCTGTTATGAATAGAAGGAAGCGTATTTAAAAAGGAAGTGGTACAGTGATAGGTTAGGATAGTTGAGAAAAGAAAGAAAAGAGACAGATGTGATGGGTACAGTCAAGTCAATATATTTATTATTATTATTTTAAATTCAAATATCTAGATATTTATTTCAAACTCCTATCAAGACGTGCCGCTAGGTGTTTATAATGTTATACCCCTATTCCGGACGTAATGGAAAATGTTTCAAGTCCTAATTCGATTGTATGTGCGAGTTACGGAAATAAACGATCAATTTTAAATTAAATCGATTAAATTAATCTATAAGCGTTTTGAGCTGCCACGGTCAAACGACAACTCTGATTGCTATGGAAATCGATACCTGATAATAATAAACTATTACGGATCTAATGGAACTAGTTTCGTCGAATTCCAAGACTGCGCCCCGGAAGGCTATTTTAACTCGTCGATTAAATCGACGACTTCCATAAATTTACAGAATTGCTAAAATTCCAATTTTAAAATCTTATTAACTCTATTATAATCCAAATATAACTTACATTCACTTTGGAAACCCATTTGAATCATATTAAATCAAATTTCAGTTATTCACTCTATTTTCATATATTAAATTTCAATATCAAATTAATCATATCAAATTCGGAATAATATTAAATTTAAACAAATTTGATTATTCTTGAATCACTATCTTTTGAGATATTCAAAAACGAACTTATAAAATTAACCTTTGAAACAAATTCCAATTATAGAACAACCATTTCAATTAAACAGTTATTCAATTCCCGTTATTCAATTATTCAATAAATTCCAAATATTAAATTTAAACAATTTAATTGTTCAATATTTGACGAATTTCAATATTGGATTTTAATTGAATTTTAGTTATCACTTAATTGCTTCATTCACATCCAGAGCATCCAACATTTAGTATTCGCCTTCAGTTGTTGATTATAAACCTAGTTACTATATAAAATTTCATTTCAATTGCAATTTGTTTCCTAATTCAATTCGACTGACTAAATAAACAGGTAACTTATAATAATTATCACCATTAACTTTTAAATCATAATTATAAGTTTATTATTTACAAACAAGTGTCATAATTTCCTATATAATACAACTTCATTCCATTACCCTTGACTATATATTATTTCAATTAATTTGGGATTTCATTCAATTCATAAATAATTAACTTAGATAAAATTTGTTGCAATTCATTCTAGTTATTATTACCATACATAAATTACAAATTTTTAATTCTTCCAACATTAAACCATGAAATCTTATTAAATTAACATTTTTAATTATCGAAATTTAAGGGTCGTTACATGATAAAAATTTCCATTGGAGAATACATGCAATTGTCCCTAAAAAATCATTGATGGGGTGGTGGGAAATTAGAAATTATGATGGAAATCATACTTGTGTTAATCCGATTATTAATTCAAATCATAAATAAGCTACAAGCAGATTTATTGCTAATAAAATACTTCGTTTTGTGAAATCAGATTTGAATACCACTCCTTCTGCGATTCAAGTGCTAATGTCTGAAACTTTTTTTATCAAAATCAGTTACTTCAAGGCATATAGAGCATTGCGTAATGCACTTGAGAGAGTTTTTGGAGATTGGGAAACATCATATGCTGAGTTACCACAATATTTAGCTACCATTAAAAAACATAATCCGGGAACAGTTTTCAAAGTTGATGTCGAAAGAATCACCAATGATAAAGTTCTTTTTAAGAGTGCATTTTGGGCATTCGGTGCATCTATTGAGGGTTTGAACATTGTCGACCGTTGATTTGCATTGATGGCACTCATCTATACGGTAAATATCAAGGTACGTTGCTAGTCGCGACTGGAGTAGATGCAAATGATGGTATATTTCCATTAGCTTATGCAATCGTAGACTCTGAATCAAAAGATAGTTGGGATTGGTTTTTTAGATGCATGTACTATTATATACATAGTGTTCGCAATAGGTGTTTAACTTTTATATCCGATCAAAGGAAAGGTATTCCGAGAGCATTAGATAATTGGCCACAAGAACACCATCACTGCTTTTGTGCTAGACATCTCAAAGCTAACTTTCAAGTTGCTGGATTTACTCAAAAAAAATTGGTAGACTTGTTTTATTCATGTGCTAGTGCTATAGATGATTTTCAGTACAAAGAGTTAAGGGGACATTTGAAAACTATTGCTCCAGATGCACATGCTTGGATTGAAAGGAGTTTACGAGGTGCAGAGGAAAATTGGGCTCTATGCAAGGATAATGATGGAAGATTTATGATGATGACAACAAATGTGTACGAAAGTTTTAATGGGGTTCTAAGAGGTGCTCGTGCTTTACCAGTTAAGTCGTTAGTAGCAAGAATGTTTTATCGTTTAAACGACTATTTCATGAAACGTCGTTCCGATGCCGAGGGATTTGAAACACAAATGACTCCAAAAGTCGAAACTCTTTTAGCCAAAAGAGCAAAACAAGCAAGATATTGTGGAATTGTTAGATTCAATCAAACCGAATGGCAAGTGAATGATCAATTTGGAAGAGCGTTTACAGTGACATTACTAGATAATATATGTACGTGCACTTGCAACATACCTTTATTGCAAAAATTTCCATGTTTGCATGTGATGGTCGCTTGTGCTCGAACCATTAGAGGAGCGAATAGATCATATTACGATTTTTGTTCAATGTGGTTTTCAGTGGAAAATTATAAAGCAAGTTACGCTCTAAGTTTTCATCCTATTCCAGATAGTAGATATTGGGATGCATATCACGGTCCGACCATATTGCCACCGCCTACAAAAAGAAAGACGGGACGTCCACGGTCGACAAGAATTAAAGGCATGATGGATAAAATGGGAGGAAGTAAACAAAATACTTGTAGCAAATGTGGTCAAAAGGGGCATAAAAGATCAACTTGTCCATCAAAATAATTTGCATATTTTGTAGTGAATGATTTGAACGTATTTTGTAGTGAATGATTTGAACGTATTTTGTAGTGAATGATTTGAACGTATTTTGTATTTGATATTTCGTTCGGATGTTTCTCTTTAATTTGTATGTTGTCTGTAGCTTCAATTTGTATGTTGTCTGTTAGCTTCAATTTGTTCAATTTGTATGTTGTCTATTAACTACAATTTGTATAGCAGGTCTCTGTTATTTGCCTGGGCGCATTTGGCAGGTGCGCACTTAAACAATTGTACAGGCGCATTTCGTAGGTGTGCCCAAACAATTTTGCATAGGCGCACTTACGAAATGCGCCCCGTGCTGTTAATATAGACAGCCAGCCAACCTTTCTTCCTCACTTCATCTTATTCCCCCATTTCACTCAAAATCCCTAAAACCCCAAATTTCCTAAATCTCTACCCCAACATCAATTGCAATTATTTCTTCGTCAAATCTGCTGAAAAATGGAAGGATCGTCATCATCTTCTCAAGTTAGAGGTATAATCTTCAAATTTCAAGTATACACCTTTGTTTATCAATTTAGTTTTGTATCTTCAAAATGAACATCGAAGCAATTACATTCATTTACATCAAAGCAATTACATTCAAAATGAACATCTAAGTAATTACATTCAATTATATCAAAGTAATTTGTTCACTTTTTTTCTTAAAGAATTCGTACCCGGTCCCGTGAATGCAAGTGTTTTGTATCTTCAGAATGAACATCGAAGCAATAATAGGAACTTGATGCAGGTAATTTTCTGCAAACATTTGTGCTTACATTAGAATGTCTTTATTTGGTTACTACTTCCACTTTTTTACCTTTTGTTCGACTATGAATGTGTAGAGTGATGAGCCACTTGAGTGTCATGATCATTCAAGCAAATTAAAATTCATCAAGTCTAATACTCCAAGAGTTCAACTTGCATTACAAAGAGCGGGATTCAGGGAAATATCTAGATTGGGCTTTTTCAAAATAGATCATGCGCTAGTTACTTCATTGGTAGATAAATGGAGACCCGAGACTTCAACATTCCATTTTCCTACTGGTGAAATTACCATCACATTAGCAGATGTTAGTTGTCTTCTAGGTGTTACAGTGGAAGGAAATCCTGTTACTATTAGACAGCTAAGTAATTACGAAGATATTTTTCAATAGTGTTTAGGTGTGGTTCCACCTCGAAGTGAGATAAGAGGTTCAACAGTTAAGTTGACATGGCTTCGTGATATGTTTGCAGATGAGCCATCACCAGATGCTTCAGATGTAGAAATTGAATATCACGCGAGAGCTGTTATTCTACATTTGATATCTTGTCGTCTATTTCCCGATCATTCTAAAGGACGACTAAACCTTTTTTGGTTATTGTTTTTGCGAAATTTGGATGAGTGTGAACGATATTCTTGGGGCAGTGCTATATTGGCAACATTATATAATGAGTTAACAAATGTTGCACTCATGAAATCCAAATCGATAGCTGGTTGTCTTCCGCTTTTACAGGTATAATATGCATAGATATATTTGTTATAAACTCATATGTAATATTTAATTCTAATGTATTCAAATTTTTTATTTATTTTACAGCTTTGGGCATGGACACATCTTCCCATTGGTCGTCAAACGTGACTTCATCCATGCAGATTGACAGAACATTGCCTTACAGTGCAAGGTAGTTAATTTCCAACTACATTTACATGTGTGTATTCTTGTACTAATAAAACTCTAATTGTATAACTATTTATATAGATGGTTTGGTTCAAGGAGTTGGGTTGAGTCTCCAAAGCAGGTGGCCACTTACTACCGCGACCAGCTCGATATGTTAACAGATGAAGCTGTTATATGGAATCCGTACACACAGGATGTGCTAGTCGATCTTCCGCAGATATGTCTAAGTGGGATGCATAGTTGGCTTTGTAAGACACCTATCATATGCATGCGAGATGTAGAAATGTATAATCCTGATCGAATGATGCGACAGTTTGGTCTTCAACAACACATACCTGATCCATGCGAACCAAAGCCAGATTTGGAGTTTGCTATCGTCCAGTGGAATGATAGACATAACCGTATCGTACACCAACAGTTTCCTACCATTCCTATTTCGAGATACATGACTTGGTACTGGTCGATTACTCGAAGATTCATTGTTGCAGATCGGACTTCTCACGAACGAGCATACACCGCTCGTGCACCGCTTGAGCGGGATGTGGTAAATCTTCACATTATCGTGATATATTTAGTTCGTTCACTTGAATTATGTTTCTAATGTTGAATAAATAACTACAACTTGTAGGTCGATGTACTAGAGACGGTAGGAAGAGGGTTGGACGATATCGGGCATGGTAGAGTACCTGAACGAGAAGTCCAACCACGGTGTCTTGATTTGAAGAAACTTAGTGACACACTCCTTTTTAGAAATCGATTAACAAGGCCAAGCTCTTCCGAACAAGCTATGCGGACTAGAGAGCGAAGAACTAAAAGAAGGCAAGATACACACCAATCGCAACCCGCTGTACCTTATCAACCCCCACCTACTCAAGACGATCCGACTCAACCATGAGTATTCCTATTTTTAGTTTACTATTAGTTCGCTTCTGTAATCTAACTATAACTTCTACTTTAATTCGAATGTAATCGAATTTTAATTATGTTATGCTAGAATTTATTTAATGGTAGTTTTATTTGTTGGCTTTAATGTAGATAAACGTTTGCTATCATTTATGATTGTGCGTTTGGATTTGGAGTTTTGTATTTGAATTTGAATTGTTTGGTGAAGCTTGTAGTCCAGGTTTGGACCTGAGATTTACACTGGCGCATTTGGCAGATGCTCCAGTGTAAATTATAAGGGGCGCATAATGGGATAGCAAAATATAGCACGAATAATGGGATATAGCGGAAATAGCGGGGCTTAAAGCGGAATGGCTATATTTGGGGCTACATGGAAAAATCGTAGCGGTAGAAGTCCGCTACGAGATATAGTGGGGTTATAGCGGGGTAATAGCGGGGCATTAACTACACAGCCTTAGACATCCCTAAGGTAAAGATGTTTATTAGTCGATCCAATAACATCAAATAGTTAATATGAAACTACGGTTTTAATAAAACCATGTCTATCAAAACCTTCCTATCTAATAGAAACCGTTCATAAACCTGAGTTAAATTATCTCTTTTCTATCCTAGAGTTAAAAAAATTCATTTATCAAATTATTTATCAAAACACCATTTATTTTAAATCAATTTCCTTTAAGGAAACTTAAGAATTAAATACCCGAGTTTTATTTCAAAACCCTTTTTGAAATCATATTTATTCACTAACACTCGATTTGGGTTTGTTCGGATTCGAACTCATATCGATCGCACAATGATAAAGAGAAAAATTTACCAAGTGCACTACAACGTTCGCCTAAGCAACATTCGATCGTCACTTAGAAGATTATTCAGATTACCATAAAACTAGTCAAGATGTTTTCCTCGAACTACCCAAAGAAAACGTATCTTTCTTAAAAATTCTCTTTGAAATATTCATACTTATGAATACTTTCAAGTAATACCATTATTACTTTTCTCTAAATATTGTTTGAAATCAATTCTAGCAATATCGGGTTTTAAATTCTAAAAATCTTCTTAATTATAAAACACCCTTTATAAATCATATATATCATTTTATATATACCATATTCATATAAAATGTACCCTTAAAATCATCTTGTATTATAATAACTTTCCTTTATTACAATAAACTTTTCACAAATTTTTTCTCTTTAAATCTTCCCATTTTGGATTAAATCCAACAATTTTTTTAAAGGATGACATTTAACTTAACAATTTCATCGAACAACTTATAGTCAAACAATGAAACTTAATTCACAAGGGTTCGTTTTAATATACTCATAATTATCAAAACAGTAAATGCTCATAAACAGGTGGAGCATATATTAACAATCAAAAAACAATATTCAATGCTCCTAAACTATCCGAGCATGATAAATCAAACAATAATATAATCAAGAATATTGTCATTAACAAACAAACACACCATAAATAACTATATAAATTTGGAAAATATTTCTTATACATAAAAAATATATAATTCTAGGTAAAATATTTCATTCAACAAATTTTTGAAAATCAATATCGTGTCTGTTCGCCTTATTTGAGTGTCTAGAAATTGCTATCGACACTATGTTGTCCCGCATCTCGACATGAATTCATAAACCACTCAATAGACCAATTAACACAATATGTTTTTATAGTAATAACAAATACACTCTTATATACATACAAACATACATATATGTGTTTACTTAACTCATTCTAGGGTATCACTTACCATATCTTAAATGATTTTACCCCACTAAAGCCAAGGTTCTTGCTTAACCTTTATAACGACCCGCTATTTTGGACTATTCGCATCCGCACATGTCGGACTTGAGCAATTCAAAATACCGAATTGTTAATTTAAATTTGGCAAAATTGAGCATATACAGTAAATAAATAATCACAGATCACAGACACAGAGTAATAAGTGCAGCGGAAAGAAAGGATAGTAGTTCATGAAGCTACTATATACATATCAGAGTAAAATAAGGTACAATAGGAGTCTCGAATACAATAGTCAAATACAATATCAGAATACATCACTGGAATCAACTGGATATCTGATAGCTGGATCTCCAAGCGAAGCTCCAACTCCAAAGGTGAGTCTCGAATACTGGTACACTCAGTCTGACCCGAGCGTAAAGCAAAACACAAAACACTCGAGTCAGGATTAACATTCTTATATCAATAAATCCAACTCAAGTGAAATAGCAACTGAAATACAAGTAACTCAAAGGAAGTTTGGAATAACCATCCTTTAAGGATCCGTTAAACTATCTACTATGTAGTAGTGTACGATAAGTAGATAATGCCTATCAGTAATATAAGATATCAAAATAGTGTTAAGGCGTTGCCATTATCCCCCTTAACACATTTTATATAAGCGTTATAATCTATACAGCACTGTAACTCCACCGTAAACTAGTGGGATATCAGGGAGTACTCCATAGGTATAACACAAAACAAATCGTAGTGGTCGCGTATACAGGGATACAAGTATGACAAGGCACATGAGGCAATACCCAAGGTAGTGAAACTACCGTTTGCCTGATCCGGACTGGTGAGAACGCATCGCCGCAGCGATCGCAACACCGCGAAACAACACTCCCAAATCAAGGGTGCACCAATCGACAACAAGTAATGAGTAGTTTCGAAGAAGTGTGTTCGCTCGAGGTGGCCCATTTGGCCCGTCACGACTCCTGTTTTAGTCATTTCCAATTTGACACATGTGTCAAGGCTATCCATTATCGTTCCCTTTCTTTAGTCATCACGTACATCATTCCAACCACTTCATTCTGGATCACACTCCGCGTATAGTTATTAAAGTGGTTTTCGGTTTAGACAGTGAGTATGTCCCTAACAGATTCCGGTCTCATTAATAACTTTCGTAATTATTACACCGATTGGTCGCTTAATATGTTTCAAAACCAAATCGAATTCAATTTCAAATATAATTTGTAAACCAACATTTCATTTGTCTTTCTAAATCAATTTCCATAATTTATGTTTCAAAACTTACAAATTACCATTTCAAATCTTATAATACAATTTCGATTTTTATTTAAAACACTTCAAATATTAATTCAAGTTCGTATGTATAAGTCTCATTCCGAAATCATTTAAATTAAGTTAATTTAACATTTAAATCAATTTAAATTCATTTATCGATTTCATTCAATCTTCGTTAAGTTAATTTATTTTTCAAAACAATTTCTATTTAATTTCCAATTCATTAAATCAATTACTTAAGTTCAACTCCATTATATCAAAACTTACAAATTTGAATTAAATTAAATTCGTCAAATCAAATTCTTTAAATTTCAAGTCTTACATTAATTTCAAAAAACACATTTTATTTCTTATTAAAGAAATTCAATTTCACTTATTAATTTACTTACTTACAATTTCAAAACTCAATTAATAAAGAAACTTAACTTCACTTATTCAAGAAGTTCAATTTTACTTAATAAAGAATTCAATTTTATTTAATTATTAAATAATTCAATCTTATTTAATTATTAAATAATTTCAAAACTTAATTATTAAATAATTCCAAATTTTAAAACAACGTTCTTTCATCAACTACTAAGTTAATATTTTGATTCAGATTATTAAATATTAACATTTTCTTTCATTAAAATTTAAATTTCAACTTCATTTCAAAAACTTATTATTTATCCAAATAAAATATTTTATTTTATTTTTAAATTAAATTATTGACCAATCGGGTTTTATTTAATTCTCTATCCTAAGTCAAAGTTTTTATTTTGGGTATTTATCATTTCAACCCGATTCCAATTCAATTCAAAATCAAAGCATAGCAAAGGGAACTTGCAGTGTAATAACTGAGATGGTGTCAAAGTAAATAAACAAGAAATAAATACAACCAATATCAATCCAATAATCAATTCAAATAATCTCGAAATAATCGTATTAATTCACATTGTTGTTTGTGTAAATTAATATAATTATTTCTAGAATCTACACCATCATTTCATGTAGATTAAAGATTATTACACTTATTATTCTATACAATTCTACACTTGACATCAATTATTCAATTTCATAATTCATAAAATAATACAACATAAATTCAAGCGGTTCAAGGGTAATTAACTATTTTCTATGTGTCAAATAACTAAACATTTAAGGGGTCATATTATACAAATTTAACTAATCAAATTCAACACATATGTCGATTCAAATTTTTAACTATCCTACGTCAAATTCAATTGCATAATATTTATCACTTTATACATTACAATTTAACATCCAATATAAACAACAATCAATCAATCAATTATCAATCAAACTGTATTATCATCGCATAAATAATTACAGATAATGGTGTCAGATGTCATGGGTGAACAGATACAGGTAATAACATATATAACAGTGTAAATAACCAACAGCAGCATATTTCAATTATCGTTTCAATTGAAATCAAATTTAATAAATAAAAGAACATAAATCGTGAGTGATTACTCACCTTTCGAGGCTAGAGCGGTTTGACAATGAAAGGAGTTACGAATTGCAAGCACTACTGCCGAAATAAACTAGATTGGCACGAATCGACGAGCAAAGCTGAAAAGACCCTCCTATTTCCACTCAAATTTCATTAGTGATTTTTTTTTTTACAAATATATTTCCCAGGGTCATTTTCTTTTTCTACTAAACAAAATATATCCAGGATCTTTCACAATATAAAAATATTGTTTTAATTCTAAATCATTTTTAACATACATATATGAAGATATCTATGTTATATTCTACTTGAATCAGAGCATGATAATAAGTAGAAATCCTTTTTAAATCTATTAAAATGTGATAAATTCCCTTTTTAAAAGATTAGTTATTATATTCTGATTTTTGACTATAGTGTCCACTGGAAATATATACTTTAGGCTGTTATTATAATTAAGAAATGATCAAGCAATAATCAGTGGAAAGCAAGCTTATAATATAGATGATTGCCTTAAAGTCTGAATATTATCAAACTCAGGTTAAAAGAAAGTGGATCCTAAGTGAACACAAGCAACATCTAGGCGTAATGGAAACGCGCCTAACTTATACATGCAAGGTCACGAGTTCGAGTACTATGCTGGTCGGTTCAAACACAATTTTTGTTTTTCTTTTTATTTTCTCCTGTATGGCTGAAATCTGATACCTACCTATATATATACTCAATTTTTACTTATAATCTATCATACAAAACAATATTTCTTGCTTTATTAATTTTGAAATCCTTTCCTACAACTGTTCTAGAATTTATATTTATATTTTTGCCCAGTATCAACATGTACACAGATATACATGTACATGTCAGTGTTTTTGTTCATTTTCCAGAAAACTGAGCTCAAATGTTCCCTTGCTTCATTGATTTGAAGTGAATCATTTGGCCTGACCTATGGTCTAACCATGTGGTTAATCTGGCCATTCTTTTATTTGCATTTTACAACCCAGAATATACACAAAACATTGATACCTCTCCTTTTCAAAAGCATGTTTATATGTATATTTGTATGAATCAGACACCTTGAGAATCAGATATATATCATTCTTCCTAACCATAGTTCTCTTTTAAAAATACATTTTCAGGGTATAAACACTTTTTCTTGCATTTGGACATATATCAATCTCATAAATTGAAAATATAGCAGTTTAATTCTTTTCTGGATTTTCCCAATGTAATTTTCTATATATCTATATTCTTTTTGAAAGGACTCAGGATTAACTGAAATCATCATAAAATGATTATGCTTATAAAATCCAGGTTTTTCCTCTAAATCAAAACAACTTTAGCAAATAGGTTTTCAGATCAGTTTAACATCAATATCCTTAGTTCATACCAAATCAGAAATAACCAGAAACAACATAGCACATGTCTCTTACAAGTTCTTTCTACTTAATACATTTAGATAGCCATATTAATCAGGTAATACATGCATGAATTAACACATTTTAGCTTTTATTTCTAATTATCTTAGCATCCTCTATTCCATATCTTTTTAATCTTGCTTATTTAGCTCCATCACAACCTGCAAAAGCATTAGTGGCTGCCCCATTATAAATGAGACACCCCCATGTGCCATGAGCAATAAGGGTCAGATCTATGATCTGGTGTGAGCATTTCTAACATATCCATGATATTAAGCTAAGGATACAGCATAAATATACTTTGCATACTTGACAGGTATTATCATGTACAATACATAAGAGCAAACATATGCAATAAAACAACTTTTATCTGGAACTACTAAGGTTGCCTTTTCTTTTTCTTATAAATTCCTGGCCTCATCTGCTATAAGGAATCAAAGGGGCACATTGCCATGAACTAATTAACATTATGGCACAAAGATCTCAGGACTTAAACAAGCCATGTGCCAACTTGTCTACTTCAAATAGGACAAGCATTCCAGCAGCCTTCTTGGCACAAGATCCTTAGTTATATCACTAAGTGTATTTATGTTCATTCTATCAATGATAGCTAGGTGTACATACCACCTGTACTCATGAAGCATACTAGTTACCTTGCAGACATAATATTGCAAGCAAGTTAAAGGTTACTTTCTAGAGGTATAACACCCCAGTCATTCCATCTCACATTATTTAGCATATAAACACCCTATTCAAGCATATACTAGAATGTTTGCAACTGAGAATAAATGCATGGCTCTATTGGGTTTATTTTGATTTTGCAAGCAACTATGTTTAGCCAGATTTTTAATCTTGTTTAAACATAGTTTTTAGGCTTGTAAATTTCTGTTTAGTTTAGGGCTCAGCACTTATAGAGAAAGACTCCATTGCACCCTTAACCAATTATTTCAAGCCTCAGCACCATACCAATGTATATGCAGCTCATAGTTTTCTTTTTCATTCTTTGTCTTAAGCCATGATTCAGACTAGTTACAAATACTCTATTATATGTTCTTTAAGGTTTTGGTATAACATACAGAGATGAAAATAGAACAACAAAGTTACACATCCATCATAGCAGATCATATCTCATCAAGCATTCATGTAACCATCAGTAGCCAACATAGTTTGTAAATCAAAACATGCAAAATATAGCATATAAAAACTTGGCTGCCTAATCCCAGGTCTTAATGCCATGTATATGAGTGAGGATACTCACCTAAATGCTTACACAAGCTTAAACCAGAAAACCCCTCAAATCTTTAGCCTTATCTTCCTCTTCTTCCTTAGGTTAATTAATTAGTGAGAGAGAGCAGTTTTCTGGTTAGGCTCTTGGTTTAAATAAGGGTTCTATCTAGGGTTTTGGGTGATGCAAAATCCCTATTTTAGCCCAGACCAGAATCATGCATTTGGCATTGCATATTCCCTCCCTCCTAACCCTTAATGTCCCGGCCAATATTTTAAAACAAGGCTATATTGTGCTCATTTTCTTTTCTTTTCAGAAAGTGATTACTTTAAGTATTTTTATTATATTTACCTCAAACATGATAATGGTGTGACTTTCTATTTTCTGCCTATGTACATTTGCTTTCTTGCACTTTGGTTCTTACTGTTTTAGTGATTCCTTTATTAATTTTCTGCTCAAATAATATCTAGATATATATATATATATATACATTTATACAACTATAGGTGTTAATTTAACTTTAACCTTTTATTTGCAGAAAACATGTGCATACTTATGTGCATTTCTACACCTATTATTCAAATAAAATTTCACTTATTCATTATAAATCAATGTTCTCTTCTGTCTTAATTTTCAGACAAGTCATACATAGGCATATATATAGATATATATATATATACACACATCCTCAGGAATTTTTAATATTCATGTCTAGGTCTATATTTCCTTTATTTAAAACATTTTATCTAAATGTTTTCCTCCCTTGTTTTATTATTCAGGAATTCTGGATTTTCTCTTAGTGCCATAACTAGTGTGCACGTGCACACATGCACACAACCTTGCACCACTGAAAATCCCACCTATATAATAATTCTGATTTTCCCCCAGAATTTTAATCATTTATTTAAAAGAATTTTCCTCAAAATCTTGGGGTATTACAATCACCCCTTCTTTTAGGAATTGTGCCCTCACAATTTGCAACATATTCTTTGAGTACTCCTACTTTCTTAGGAAAATTATTCAGATATGCATGAGCAATTCAAATAGTCACTGTCTATCATACATATCAAACTTTCTTAGTAATCTAAGAATTTACCTTTTAAATTTGCAAAAAGCCTAGGGTAATCCATCCTGATTTTATCCTCTAGCTCCCAAGTACAATCACTAGGATCTATACTCCATTGAATCTTTACAAGCTTCAATGTCTTGTTTCTTAATTTCTTTTCTTCCCTTGCCACAATTCCCACTGGCTCTTTCTCATAGATTAGATCTGGATTAATCTGAACTTCAGTAGGCTTTTCTAAGATTTCCTCCTTGTCATGCACCCATCTCCTTAGTTGTGACACATGAAACACATTGTGCATTGCACTCATCTTCTCTGGAAGCTCCAGCTTATAGGCTAGTGAGCCTATCCTTTCCAAAATCTTGTATGGTCCAACATATCTGGGTCTGAGTTTCCCCTGCTTGCCAAATCTCAAGACTTTCTTCATTGGTGAAACCTTAATGAAGACATAATCACCTACTTTGAATTCCACTGACTTCCTCTTTGCATCAGCATACTTCTTTTGCCTATCTTGAGCTACTGCCATCCTCTTTCTCACCAGTCCTATTTTCTCTGTGATGTCCTTGACATATTCTGGCCCTACGATGGATTTCTCTCCTGCCTCAGCCCAACACATAGGTGATAGACATGGCTTTCCATATAGGGCTTCAAAGGGTGCCATTCCAATTGTACTTTGGTGGCTATTATTGTATGTGAACTCAGCCAAATGGAGGTGGTCCTCCCAATTTCCTCCAAAGTCTAACACACATGCTCTAAGCAGATCCTCTAAAATCTTGTTTACCACTTCTGTTTGCCCATCTGACTGGGGGTGATAAGCAGTGCTTAGGCACAATTCACTCCCCATAGCTTCTTGGAAGCTCTTCCAGAATCTTGAAGTGAAGATTGTATCCCTATCACTCACTATAGTTTTAGGAACACCATGCAATTTTACCACTTCTCTCATAAAAGTTTGGGCTAACCTAGGTGCATTTCTGTCTGCTTTCACTGGTATGAAGTGGGCTACTTTAGTCAGCCTATCTACAATCACCCAAATACTTGTATTTCCCCTCTTGGATCTAGGAAGACCATCTATGAAATCCATAGATATGTCTTCCCACTTCCACTGTGGTATGCTAAGTGGCTGCAACAACCCTGAAGGTCTTTGGGTCTCAGCTTTTATTTGTTGACAAACCATGCACTTAGCAACATATCTAGCTACATTAGACTTCATTCCCTTCCACCAATAGTTCCTTTTTAAGTTTTGGTACATCTTGGTGCTGCCTGGATGTATGGAATATTTGCTCCTATGGTACTCATTAAGGATTTCTTCTTTCAATTCTATGATGTTTGGGACACATATCCTACCCTTGTACCTTAAGTATCCTTTTACATCAATGTGATAATCCTTCACTTCCTCCTTCTTTAATAGGAGAGACCTCTTTTCTGCTAAGTCTTGATCTTCTTCTTGCATCTTTGCCACCTTCAAGGCCAAATTTGATTGTAAAGTAATTAAACTTAACCTTCCTTTACTCCTTTCTTCCTCAATCATCTCCATACTTATCCCACTGCTCTCATCTATTTCCAAATCAGTGAGCATGGTCAAGTCTCTAAACTCCTCCATCATCAACATGGCCACTTTTGCATGCTGCCTACTCAATGCATCTGCCACTTTATTAGCCTTGCCTGGTGTATAAAGTATATCTAAGTCATAAGCAGCAAGAAATTCAACCCATCTGTGTTGTCTCATATTTAAATCTTTCTGTGAAAAGAGATACTTTAAGGCCTTGTGATCAGTGTATAAAATGAACTTTGCACCTAATAAGTAATGCCTCCAAAGCTTCAAGGCATAAACTACTGTTGCCAACTCAAGATCATGAGTTGCATATCTAGTTTCATGGGGTTTTAGTTGTCTAGATGCATAGGCTATGACCTGATCTTGCTGCATCAACACAGCCCCTAGCCCTGACCCACATGCATCTGTATATACAACTAATCCTTCATTGCCTTCTGGTACTCTCAACACTGGTGATTTTACCAAAGCCTCCTTGATCTGGGTGAAAGCTTGTTCACACTTATCAGTCCATATAAACTTTTGGTTCTTCCTAGTCAGGTTAGTGAGTGGCATTGCTATTTTAGAAAATCCTTGTATGAACCTCCTATAGTATCCTGCCATCCCCATGAATGACCTAACTTCACTAACATTGTTAGGCTTCTTCCATGCTTGGATTGCTACTATCTTATTGGGGTTTACAGAAATTCCTCTAGCAGAGACAACATGTCCAAGAAAGTGTACTTCCTCTTGCCAGAACACACACTTAGAGAACTTTGCTTTCAAATCTTTTTCTCTTAATCTAGATAAGACCAAATGTAAGTGGTTCTCATGTTCCTCTATTGTTTTAGAGTAGATTAGAATATCATCTATAAAAATCAGAACAAACTTGTCTAAGTAATCTCTGAATATCCTATTCATTAGGTCTACAAAGTAAGAAGGGGCATTTGTTAGCCCAAATGGCATAACCAGAAACTCATACAAACCATATCTTGTGTTGAATGCTGTATATTTAATACTTGATTCCTCAACCTTCATCTGATGAAATCCAGATGCCAAGTCTAGCCTAGAAAACACTTTAGCTCCACTGAGTTGATCAAAGAGATCATCTATCCTGGGTAATGGGTATTTGTTTTTGATGGTTACTTTGTTTAATTCTCTGTAATCTATACACATTCTTAAAGTACCATCATGCTTTTTAACAAATACTACAGAAGCACCCCAGCATGAATTACTTGGCCTTATAAACCCCTTGGCTTCTAATTCTTCCAGCTGGTTCTTTAGCTCCTTTAATTCACTTGGCCCCATCCTTGTAGGCTTTTTGATAACTGGGCTAGCCCCAGGCATAAGATTAATCTGGAATTCAACAGGTCTATGGTGTGAGACACCTTTTACTTCCCCAAATACATCCAAGTATTCTTTAACTATGGGGATTTCATTAATAGCTATTTCCTTGGGATTATTTTCTAATTCAATTAAATGATTTAGACTGTTTTCTTTGATAGGTTCACATAGAATTGTAACCCTTTGGCCTTTAGAATTTTGTAGTGAAATGGTGGATGCATCTAGGTCAATTATGGCTTTGAATTGTCTTAGCCAATCTGCCCCTAATATAACTCCTATATTTGGGAAATTTAGAACATATAAATTGGAAACAAATGTGTTTCCCCCTATGTTCAAATTCACATCCACACAAATCATATCTAATACACTAGAACTTCCTAAAGGGCTTTGTATTAACAGAGGTATTTCAGCCAAATTGCAGTTCATTTTCAACCTTTTAACTATTTCATGGGAAATGAGTGAGTGGGTTGCCCCGGTATCATATATTACAGCTAAAGGTATGGTACAAATAAATAGTGTACCTTCCACTTGACCATGGTTTTCAGCATTAGCCTCAATTATGGCCTTGCCCCTACCTTCCAGGTTTGCCACTCTCCCTTGTTGCTTGTATTCTGGGCAATTTCTTTTCATATGCCCTTCCTTCCCACATAGATAGCATTTGAAAGCTCCCCCTTTAAGCTCTGGGCATCTTGGCTTAATATGGCCTTCTTTCCCACAATGGTTGCAAACTATTTTTCTTTTGGCTTCATTGGGTTTTGCATCTACTGCCTTCTTACCATCTGCCTCTCCTTTCTTCTTATCATAAGGATGGTACTTCCCTTTGTTCTTCTTGTTGCTATTGTTTTTGAAGCTCCTAAACTTATCTCTTTCCTTGTCATGCTGCTCAATCTTCAGAGCCAAATCTATCACTTGATCAAAAGTTCTGTCAGCATAAGGTAGTATAGCCCTGCTAAGCCCTGGGTTCAATCCCTTGATGTATCTATCATTTTTGGATGCTTCATCAGCCACTAACATTGCCCCATAGGTTGACAATCCCTCAAACTTCTGGGTGTATTCTGTGACATTCATAGTCCCCTGTCTAAGTTTGATGAACTCCTCAAGTAAAGTGGTTTTTGCTGAGGCTGGAACAAACCTTGCCTCTAACATCTCCTTAAATTGATTCCAATTAATATCATTTTCATTCCGGCCAGCTATGATCACCTCCCACCAACTCAAAGCTGCACCTTTTAATTGCCTTGAGGCCACTTGCCTCTTCCTTTGGTCATCTAGTTGCATATCAGTGAAGATCCTCTCTAGTGTCCTCAGCCATGCTTGAATCTCCATTACACTTTCAGTTCCTTCAAAGCTCTTGCCTCCCAAGTTGGTATAAGTCTTCACTAACTTGGAGAGCTCCTCATGTGGGTTCTCAGGTCTGTGCCCAATTCCATCTCTCAAAACTCTCACAAATTCCTACATGTCAAGCATTTGTGGTGTGCTAGATCCTCCTTGATGATGAGACCCTCTTCCTACCATATTTCTAAAAGTATATGTATTTCATCTTATTAGTTTATAACACTTAGCTTTAATTTTAAATTGATTGTATCTTTCCTATTTAATCATTGTGTATGTCACATGCACACACATACATACATTCAGGGAATACTTATAAACAGTCAAATATACAAACAAACCTAGTATAAACATAAGCATACAAACATTTTGCTATGTTAATTAAAACATAGCTCTGATACCAAATGAAAAGACCCTCCTATTTCCACTCAAATTTCATTAGTGATTTTTTTTTTTACAAATATATTTCCCAGGGTCATTTTCTTTTTCTACTAAACAAAATATATCCAGGATCTTTCACAATATAAAAATATTGTTTTAATTCTAAATCATTTTTAACATACATATATGAAGATATCTATGTTATATTCTACTTGAATCAGAGCATGATAATAAGTAGAAATCCTTTTTAAATCTATTAAAATGTGATAAATTCCCTTTTTAAAAGATTAGTTATTATATTCTGATTTTTGACTATAGTGTCCACTGGAAATATATACTTTAGGCTGTTATTATAATTAAGAAATGATCAAGCAATAATCAGTGGAAAGCAAGCTTATAATATAGATGATTGCCTTAAAGTCTGAATATTATCAAACTCAGGTTAAAAGAAAGTGGATCCTAAGTGAACACAAGCAACATCTAGGCGTAATGGAAACGCGCCTAACTTATACATGCAAGGTCACGAGTTCGAGTACTATGCTGGTCGGTTCAAACACAATTTTTGTTTTTCTTTTTATTTTCTCCTGTATGGCTGAAATCTGATACCTACCTATATATATACTCAATTTTTACTTATAATCTATCATACAAAACAATATTTCTTGCTTTATTAATTTTGAAATCCTTTCCTACAACTGTTCTAGAATTTATATTTATATTTTTGCCCAGTATCAACATGTACACAGATATACATGTACATGTCAGTGTTTTTGTTCATTTTCCAGAAAACTGAGCTCAAATGTTCCCTTGCTTCATTGATTTGAAGTGAATCATTTGGCCTGACCTATGGTCTAACCATGTGGTTAATCTGGCCATTCTTTAACCCAGAATATACACAAAACATTGATACCTCTCCTTTTCAAAAGCATGTTTATATGTATATTTGTATGAATCAGACACCTTGAGAATCAGATATATATCATTCTTCCTAACCATAGTTCTCTTTTAAAAATACATTTTCAGGGTATAAACACTTTTTCTTGCATTTGGACATATATCAATCTCATAAATTGAAAATATAGCAGTTTAATTCTTTTCTGGATTTTCCCAATGTAATTTTCTATATATCTATATTCTTTTTGAAAGGACTCAGGATTAACTGAAATCATCATAAAATGATTATGCTTATAAAATCCAGGTTTTTCCTCTAAATCAAAACAACTTTAGCAAATAGGTTTTCAGATCAGTTTAACATCAATATCCTTAGTTCATACCAAATCAGAAATAACCAGAAACAACATAGCACATGTCTCTTACAAGTTCTTTCTACTTAATACATTTAGATAGCCATATTAATCAGGGAATACATGCATGAATTAACACATTTTAGCTTTTATTTCTAATTATCTTAGCATCCTCTATTCCATATCTTTTTAATCTTGCTTATTTAGCTCCATCACAACCTGCAAAAGCATTAGTGGCTGCCCCATTATAAATGAGACACCCCCATGTGCCATGAGCAATAAGGGTCAGATCTATGATCTGGTGTGAGCATTTCTAACATATCCATGATATTAAGCTAAGGATACAGCATAAATATACTTTGCATACTTGACAGGTATTATCATGTACAATACATAAGAGCAAACATATGCAATAAAACAACTTTTATCTGGAACTACTAAGGTTGCCTTTTCTTTTTCTTATAAATTCCTGGCCTCATCTGCTATAAGGAATCAAAGGGGCACATTGCCATGAACTAATTAACATTATGGCACAAAGATCTCAGGACTTAAACAAGCCATGTGCCAACTTGTCTACTTCAAATAGGACAAGCATTCCAGCAGCCTTCTTGGCACAAGATCCTTAGTTATATCACTAAGTGTATTTATGTTCATTCTATCAATGATAGCTAGGTGTACATACCACCTGTACTCATGAAGCATACTAGTTACCTTGCAGACATAATATTGCAAGCAAGTTAAAGGTTACTTTCTAGAGGTATAACACCCCAGTCATTCCATCTCACATTATTTAGCATATAAACACCCTATTCAAGCATATACTAGAATGTTTGCAACTGAGAATAAATGCATGGCTCTATTGGGTTTATTTTGATTTTGCAAGCAACTATGTTTAGCCAGATTTTTAATCTTGTTTAAACATAGTTTTTAGGCTTGTAAATTTCTGTTTAGTTTAGGGCTCAGCACTTATAGAGAAAGACTCCATTGCACCCTTAACCAATTATTTCAAGCCTCAGCACCATACCAATGTATATGCAGCTCATAGTTTTCTTTTTCATTCTTTGTCTTAAGCCATGATTCAGACTAGTTACAAATACTCTATTATATGTTCTTTAAGGTTTTGGTATAACATACAGAGATGAAAATAGAACAACAAAGTTACACATCCATCATAGCAGATCATATCTCATCAAGCATTCATGTAACCATCAGTAGCCAACATAGTTTGTAAATCAAAACATGCAAAATATAGCATATAAAAACTTGGCTGCCTAATCCCAGGTCTTAATGCCATGTATATGAGTGAGGATACTCACCTAAATGCTTACACAAGCTTAAACCAGAAAACCCCTCAAATCTTTAGCCTTATCTTCCTCTTCTTCCTTAGGTTAATTAATTAGTGAGAGAGAGCAGTTTTCTGGTTAGGCTCTTGGTTTAAATAAGGGTTCTATCTAGGGTTTTGGGTGATGCAAAATCCCTATTTTAGCCCAGACCAGAATCATGCATTTGGCATTGCATATTCCCTCCCTCCTAACCCTTAATGTCCCGGCCAATATTTTAAAACAAGGCTATATTGTGCTCATTTTCTTTTCTTTTCAGAAAGTGATTACTTTAAGTATTTTTATTATATTTACCTCAAACATGATAATGGTGTGACTTTCTATTTTCTGCCTATGTACATTTGCTTTCTTGCACTTTGGTTCTTACTGTTTTAGTGATTCCTTTATTAATTTTCTACTCAAATAATATCTGGATATATATATATACACATTTATACAACTATAGGTGTTAATTTAACTTTAACCTTTTATTTGCAGAAAACATGTGCATACTTATGTGCATTTCTACACCTATTATTCAAATAAAATTTCACTTATTCATTATAAATCAATGTTCTCTTCTGTCTTAATTTTCAGACAAGTCATACATAGGCATATATATAGATATATATATATATATACACACATCCTCAGGAATTTTTAATATTCATGTCTAGGTCTATATTTCCTTTATTTAAAACATTTTATCTAAATGTTTTCCTCCCTTGTTTTATTATTCAGGAATTCTGGATTTTCTCTTAGTGCCATAACTAGTGTGCACGTGCACACATGCACACAACCTTGCACCACTGAAAATCCCACCTATATAATAATTCTGATTTTCCCCCAGAATTTTAATCATTTATTTAAAAGAATTTTCCTCAAAATCTTGGGGTATTACAAAAGCTGTTAAATAGGAATTGCCGAAATCAAATCAAAACATTCAACATAGCAACAAATAAAAAAAAATTGTCCTGCGTCAAAGTTTAACAATATAATTCTATGTACTACCAAGATCGAAATGGTCTGAAATTTGGTATGAATAAAGATCAAAACTAGTATTTCAAACTGCAAAAGAATCACTTGATTTGGATAAGAGACGAGAAAAGTTACGATGTCACGAACATAGACTCAGGTCATGTTGCGACTGTCAAATGTTCAGGTCTGAAAACCCCTCTGGGTCTGACTTTCATGTAAGAAACAGAGGACTGAACCACCTCGTATGAAGCTAAAATTTTATATACAGAAAGTAGAAAACTTTATCTTTTAAACAAAAAGGGAATCACTGTATTCTGTCGTAAGATGGAAGAGATAAGATGCGTCAAACATGAACTCAGGTCGTGTTTGCAGCAGTGTAAAATAATTTCAAGTACAAAAGAACAGCTGTCTGGGTCTAACTTGCAGATCCTCGACCACTAAGCAAACGATGTCGGATTTTGCTGAAATTTGACAGGCATAAACAAGGTAACTTCGACTCTTTTTTAAAAATAGAATCAACTCATTCCGATAAAACATGAGTGAGATATGATACCGTGAATATGAATTCTAACTCCTGTTCAGAAAAAAAATAAAATAAACATGCAAACAAGTGCAAAATCAGTTTGGTTGCAACTTCCAGGGATAAAACAGAGGATCAAACGACCTTGAATTGGACTGAAATTTTACATGTAGAAACTAGAGAATCTCATCTTTCAATCAAAATAAGAATCATTGAATTTCGATAGGAAATGAAAGAGATACGCCGCATCAAACATGGACACTGGTCGTGTTTGTAACATCGCGAATAATTCTAAGTACAGCTGAAAACATTCAACAGTCCAACTTTCGGACATCAAAACGGTGTAACAAATTACATCCGAATGAAATGAAATTTTGCAGACATATACTAAAGAATCTCAACTTCCAAACAAAAAAAAATCGTTGAATTTCGACAAGAAATACAGGAGATACACTGTAAAAATGCATTCAATATATATAAACTTATATATATAGTTAAAATGTTTATATGCCTACTGAAATGTCTATAACCAAATACAACTTACATACAAATATATACATACAGAACAGACAACAATGCATGTAAATACTGTACTCACACATAATGTTGTAGACTTGAATAATGTAACACATATATATAAAATATATACATATTACTTTATTATACTTCAATAACGTACAGTACATATCATATAACAGGCACGCCAAAGTAAATTTTGTTAAAAACTAAAATAGGCTTCAGGCAATATTTCATACATATTATACTTAAAACCATTCCAAATCAAAATCTTAAATACATAAGTATAAACGACCTTGAACCAAATGAATTATTATGCATGTAACATATATATGTACAACATATATACTATATATAAAATGACAAGTATAGCCTGCTACTTGGATAGGAACAGAGAAGTGAACTCACCTTTACTATAAATTGTAAATGAACATAAAGCACCTTTATTAATACAACACTTAAAACCGTATATAGGCAAAATATACACAGTGAAATATAATATAATAACACATATATCTTGTATATATATAAGCCCAGATCATGAAGATAACAAAAAATGTAGACAGATGCAGACCGTATATATGCAAAAGAAAACGTATGTACTCGCTAAAATATGCAGACTTCCTACGGCATATGCATGCTTTCAAAATATACATGCAAAGCTATAAACATACATATATACATTTTATATATAGAACTGATGTAACTTACATAAATTTAAAATATACAAACGTATATAACAATATATGCAATGATGTTCTGCAACAAACCCAGACAATACCTTGATGGCTTGGATCAAGGCTACTGTGCTCCGTAATGGTGAGGGAGTGAGGCCGTCGTTGTTGCACGTAGGGGAGTGGAGGAAAAATCGCGTGGAGTTGTAGTGATGAGAGTTTGAGGAGTAGATCTAGACGCAATTTTTCCTTTGCTTTTTTTTCATAATAGGCGGAGATCGGAATATGAAAGGAAGAGAAGTGGAAAAATGCATCAACTAAAAGAAAATAGGAGGTGAAGAGAGTGATGTGCTGTCACTCTGCTTTGAAACAAATGTTATCTCATTTTAGGCTATTGGAAACTTAAGGATCGAAAGGTCACAAATAATAATTTCCGAAAAATATTGAATACAGTGACCATTGGAATCATCTAGTGAATATAAATGGTCACAGAAGGCCAGAAGATAAAGATTTGAATACCGATACAGTTATCTGTTTCACGGATTTCGCTCGGAATCGGGCTTCAAAACACAGAAACGAACATACCGTAGAAATCAGCGCGACGAGACGATCAGAACAGTATATGGATATTAGCAGTACGATTGAATTATAAAAATTTGAAATTTCTACTAGCGGAAAATGCAGTAAAAACGCAGAAGAATAAGATCGACGGAGCTAAAAATGTCCGAATTTTGAAAAACGAAAAATGATGTCTCCGTCAGAAGATGGTTTAGAATTTTTCTATGTAAAAATATTTAGGTTTCGAAAACATTTTATTTTCATTGCTTTTTAACTGATTAAATTGAAGTAAATTTACGCGCGAAATAAACTTTCGTATTTTCGGACGAAAATTTACCAGTTGCTATGTTTAACTAGACGCATTCCAAATATCAAATTTATATTTCAAAATTTTATCGTTTAAAATTTCACAAAATTTCAACTAGTTACGATATTAAAACAGTTAAAATTTACGGGTCGTTACACTCTCCCCCACTCAAAACTTTTCGTCCCCGAAAAGGAAGGAGGTAGGAGAATAGAAACAACCAGAAAGAAAATAGATTGGAATACAAGTAAAACAATTAATTTAAACCATATAAATTTCAATTTAAATTAATTATATTTGACATTTTGGTTTAATCCATTTGAGTTCTCTTAAGTTAAATCAATCAATCTATTTTTAAATCCATTATCTTATTATTTAGTCATCCTCAATTAACAATTTCTAAATCAATCAATTTGTATAATCATTTATTGTACTCATATTTCATTCAACAAATTTAATTCTTTTATTCCAAATTATTATTAAGTTTATTCCACTTAATATATCTTATTACATATATTTAAACCATATACATTAATTTAAACCGTATAAATTTCAATTTAAATTCATTTATATTCAATAATTGGTTTAAATTTTTAAAGTATTTCCATAAGTTGATTTAATTCCAATTTTTGTTAATTCTTTCAGAAAAAAATTTATTATATTCATCTCATTCAATTAACTTATTATTCTATCATCTTTATTAGCATTTTTTTATAATTAAAATCTAAGTGTATAACATTTATTATAAACACTCAAATTTTATTTGTAATATCATTTTATATTGTATATTATCCAATTACATTTTAACTTCTGAATAATTTAGGTAAGTTATTTTGAAATGCAATTTAGTACTATACAAATAAAATTTTCAAATTCAATTATTTCAAGTTTAAATATTTATCCAAAATTTAGCTTTATTTATAATTGAAAATGTCTTTTAACATGATTTTTAAGAATTAAATTTCCATTTAATTTCAAACCCTTTAGAAATAATTATGTATATACTATATATTAAATCAAATTAAATTTAAAATAATATACCGATATATATATATATAAATCAAGTCATACTTAAGAAATTCAAATTAAAATATTTTTTCCAAACAAAACCGTAGCAAAGCTACAGAATGGTTTCCCCACTTCGAAACTCGAAAATGAATGTCGATGATGCGGTCGTCATCACCGAAATTATTTTCCAGCGATAAAGAAAAGAGCACTGATTTAAACATTAAAATTCTTTGGAAATAATTTCTATTTGAAAATATTTTAAATACTATGCACTTTAAAACTTTCTAATCAAAGTTTGAAATCACCAGAAATTAATTCTCAAATTCTAGTTTAAATCCATTTCAATTCCTAATTAAAAAAATTTAAACTATGTTCTATACTTTCATTTATTTATCATATTGGAATAGTCTATGGTTTACAAAACAATAAATGAAAATGAAATATTAACATTTTGACAACAAATTCATTAACAATTTAATTTCTGAAAAATTTATACTTATATATAATATAATCATTCAAAAGCATTTTATTTACTAAATTTGAAAACAATGTTGTGTCAGTTTGCTCTGCTCGAGTGTTTTGGAGATCCTATCGATAACGCTGATCAAACGAATCGATCGGAAACCCAAATCACATCAACAACTCAAACAACACAATATATAAAACATTTAATATTAATTTACAAATACATTTCTTTGCTCGACGATATGTGAATGAATTTTCAAAATAAGGATAGGGTTTCGAATTTGATGGTCTCAAATCGAAGAGAAATCTGATTCGAAGATAAGTTCGAAACAAAATAAGATGATTTAATTAACAAATAAGATGATGGATAAGTTTATATAAATCGCGGGAAAACTTAACCAGGTCGACCGTGACTTCAAGAATAAGATTGATGCAGAATTTCGAGGCAAATCTACATTCGATCTCAAGAAATAGAATTCAGGTATGGCAGGAGATAGATAGCATCGTAAACCGAGGATACAGAAATCTCCGGTAAATTGATGCTATTGTAAAGGAGTTTAACCCCTTTTTGCAAAATTTCGAAGATTGGCGAGACCGCCTATTCATTATAAAGATCATTCAAGGTGGAGTTATGGGATACTCCGGAATGAGAAGGTGAATAGTGAGGGACACGAATGGATTTTGGAACCGCAGGGAACGTTCCAAAATTCAAAGGAATCGAGTCAAAAGAAAGAGATTGAAACTCGAATGAGAGTAATTCTGTAAATACATTTACCCTATATGTTGAGTTTTGCCTAGAGCTACCAAAGCTCTGATACCAACTGTAACGACCCACTATTTTGGACTATTCGCATCCGCACATGTCAGACTTGAGCAATTCAAAATACCGAATTCTTAATTTAAATTTGACAAAACTGAGCATATACAGTAAATAAATAATCACAGATCACAGACACAGAGTAATAAGTGCAGCGGAAAGAAAGGATAGTAGTTCATGAAGCTACTATATACATATCAGAGTAAAATAAGGTACAATAGGAGTCTCGAATACAATAGTCAAATACAATATCAGAATACATCACTGGAATCAACTGGATATCTGAAAGCTGGATAGATAGCTGGATCTCCAGGCGAAGCTCCAACTCCAAAGGTGAGTCTCAAATACAGGTACACTCAGTCTGACCCGAGCATAAAGCAAAACACAAAACACTCGAGTCAGGATTAACATTCTTATATCAATAAATCCAACTCAAGTGAAATAGCAACTGAAATACAAGTAACTCAAAGGAAGTTTGGAATAACCATCCTTTAAGGATCCGTTAAACTATATACTATGTAGTAGTGTACGATAAGTTGATAATGCCTATCAGTAATATAAGATATCAAAATAGTGTTAAGGCATTACCATTATCCCCCTTAACACATTTTATATAAGCGTTATAGTCTATATAGCACTGTAAACTCCACCGTAAACTAGTGGGATATCAGAGAGTACTCCATAGGTATAACACAAAACAAATCGTAGTGGTCGCGTATACAGGGATACAAGTATGACAAGGCACATGAGGCAATACCCAAGGTAGTGAAACTACCGTTTGCCTGATCTGGACTGGTGAGAACGCATCGTCGCAGCGATCGCAACACCGCGAAACAACACTCCTAAATCAAGGGTGCACCAATCAACAACAAGTAATGAGTAGTTTCGAAGAAGTGTGTTCGCTCGAGGTGGCTAACCCCATTTGGCCCAGCACGGCTCCTGTTTTAGTCATTTCCAATTTGACACAAGTGTCAAGGCTATCCATTATCGTTCTCTTTCTTCAGTCATCACGTACATCATTCCAACCACTTCATTCTGGATCACACTCCGCTTATAGTTATTAAAGTGGTTTTCGGTTTAGACAGTGAGTATGTCCCTAACCGATTCCGGTTTCTTTAATAACTTTCGTAATTATTACACCGATTTGTCGCTTAATATATTTCAAAACCAAATCGAATTCAATTTCAAATAGAATTTGTAAACCAATATTTCATTTGTCTTTCTAAATCAATTTCCATAATTTATGTTTCAAAACTTACAAATTACCATTTCAAATCTTATAATACGATTTCGATTTTTATTTAAAACACTTCAAATATTAATTCAAGTTCGTATGTATAAGTCTCATTCCGAAATCATTTAAATTAAGTTAATTTAACATTTAAATCAATTTAAATTCATTTATCGATTTCATTCAATCTTCGTTAAGTTAATTTATTTTTCAAAACAATTTCTATTTAATTTCCAATTTATTAAATCAATTACTTAAGTTCAACTCCATTATATCAAAACTTACAAATTTGAATTAAATTAAATTCGTCAAATCAAATTCTTTAAATTTCAAGTCTTACATTAATTTCAAAAAACACATTTTATTTCTTATTAAAGAAATTCAATTTCACTTATTAATTTACTTAGTTACAATTTCAAAACTCAATTAATAAAGAAACTTAACTTCACTTATTCAAGAAGTTCAATTTTACTTAATAAAGAATTCAATTTTATTTAATTATTAAATAATTCAATCTTATTTAATTATTAATAATTTCAAAACTTAATTATTAAATAATTCCAAATGAAACAATGTTCTTTCATCAACTACTAAGTTAATATTTTGATTCAGATTATTAAATATTAACATTTTCTTTCATTAAAATTTAAATTTCAACTTCATTTCAAAAACTTATTATTTATCCAAATAAAATCTTTTATTTTATTTTTAAATTAAATTATTGACCAATCGGGTTTTATTCAATTCTCTATCCTAAGTCAAAGTTTTTATTTTGGGTATTTATCATTTCAACCCGATTCCAATTCAATTCAAAATCAAAGCATAGCAAAGGGATCTTGCAGTGTGATAACTGGGATGGTGTCAAAGTAAATAAACAAGCAATAACAACAACCAATATCAATCCAATAATCAATTCAAATAATCCCGAAATAATCGTATTAATTCACATTGTTGTTTGTGTAAATTAATATAATTATTTCTAGAATCTACACCATCATTTCATGTAGATTAAAGATTATTACACTTATTATTCTATACAATTCTACACTTGACATCAATTATTCAATTTCATAATTCATAAAATAATACAACATAAATTCAAACGGTTCAAGGGTAATTAACTATTTTCTATGTGTCAAATAACTAAACATTTAAGGGGTCATATTATACAAATTTAACTAATCAAATTCAACACATATATCGATTCAAATTTTTAACTATCCTACGTCAAATTCAATTGCATAATATTTATCACTTTATACATTACAATTTAACATCCAATATAAACAACAATCAATCAATCAATTATCAATCAAACTGTATTATCATCACATAAATAATTACTGATAATGGTGTCAGATTTCATGGGTGAACAGATACAGGTAATAGCATATATAACAGTGTAAATAACCAACAGCAGCATATATCAATTGTCGTTTCAATTGAAATCAAATTTAATAAATAAAAGAACATAAATCGTGAGTGATTGCTCACCTTTCGAGGCTAGAGCGGTTTGACAATGAAAAGAGTTACGAATTGCAAGCACTACTACCGAAATAAACTAGATTGGCACGAATCGACGAGCAAAGCTGTTAAATAGGAATTGCCGAAATCAAATCAAAACATTCAACATAGCAACAAATAAAAAAAATGTCCTTCGTCAAAGTTTAACAATATAATTCTTTGTGCTACCGAGATCGAAATGGTCTGAAATTTGGTATGAATAAAGATCAAAACTTGTATTTCAAACTGCAAAAGAATCACTTGATTTGGACAAGAGACGAGAAAAGTTACGATGTCACGAACATAGACTCAGGCCATGTTACGACTGTCAAATGTTCAGGTCTGAAAACCCCTCTGGGTCTGACTTTCATGTAAGAAACAGAGGACTGAACCACCTCGTATGAAGCTAAAATTTTATATACAGAAAGTAGAAAACTTTATCTTTTAAACAAAAAGGGAATCACTGTGTTCCGACGTAAGACGGAAGAGATAAGATGCGTCAAACAAGAACTCAGGTCGTGTTTGCAGAAGTGTAAAATAATTTCAAGTACAAAAGAACAGCTGCCTAGGCCTCGACCACTAATCAAACAATGTCGGATTTTGCTGAAATTTGACAGGCATAAACTAGGTAACTTCGAATCTTTTTTAAAAATAGAATCAACCCATTCCGATAAAACATGAGTGAGATATGATAGTGTGAACATGAAGTCTAACTGTTGTTTAGAAAAAAATAAAATAAACATGCAAATAAGTGCAAAATCAGTTTGGTTGCAACTTCCAGGTATAAAACAGAGGACCAAACTGCCTTGAATTGGACTGAAATTTTACATGCATACACTAGAGAATCTCATCTTTCAATCAAAAAAAGAATTGTTGAATTTCGATAGGAAATGAAAGAGATACGCTGCGTTAAACATGGACACTGGTCGTGTTTGTAACAGCACGAATAATTCTAAGTACAGCTGAAAATATTCAACAGTCCAACTTTCGGACATCAAAACGGTGTAACAAATTACATCCGAATGAAATGAAATTTTGCAGACATATACTAGAGAATCTCAACTTCCAAACAAAAAAAAATCGTTGAATTTCGACAAGAAATACAGGAGATACACTGTAAAAATGCATTTAATATATATAAACTTATATATATAGTTAAAATGTTTATATGCCTACTGAAATGTCTATAACCAAATACAACTTACATACAAATATATACTTACAGAACAGACAACAATGCATGTAAATACTGTACTCACACATAATGCTGTAGACTTGAATAATGTAACACACATATATATATATATATAATATATACATATTACTTTATTATACTTCAATAACGTACAGTACATATCATATAACAGGCACGCCAAAGTAAATTTTGTTAAAAACTAAAATAGGCTTCAGGCAATATTTCATACATATTATACTTAAAACCATTCCAAATCAAAATCTTAAATACATAAGTATAAACGACCTTGAACCAAATGAATTACTATGCATGTAACATATATACGTACAACATATATACTATATATAAAATGACAAGTATAGCCTGCTACTTGGATAGGAACAGAGAAGTGAACTCACCTTTACTATAAATTGTAAATGAACATAAAGCACCTTTATTAATACAACACTTAAAACCGTATATAGGCAAAATATACACAGTGAAATATAATATAATAACACATATATCTTGTATATATATAAGCCCAAATCATGAAGATAACAAAAAATGTAGACAGATGCAGACCATATATATGCAAAAGAAAACATATGTACTCGCTAAAATATGCAGACTTCCTACGGCATATGCATGCTTTCAAAATATACATGCAAAGCTATAAACATACATATATACATTCTATATATAGAACTGACGTAACTTACATAAATTTAAAATATACAAACATATATAAACAATATATGCAATGATGTTCTGCAACAAACCCAGACAATACCTTGATGGCTTGGATCAAGGCTACTGTGCTCCGCAATGGTGAGGGAGTGAGGCCGTCGTTGTTGCACGCAGGGGAGTGGAGGAAAAATCGCGTGGAGTTGTAGTGATGAGAGTTTGAGGATTAGATCTAGAAGCAATTTTTCCTTTGCTTTTTTTTTCATAATAGGCGGAGATCAGAATATGAAAGGAAGAGAAGTGGAAAAATGCATCTACTAGAAGAAAATAGGAGGTGAAGAGAGTGATGTGCTGTCACTCTGCTTTGAAACAAATGTTATCTCATTTTAGGCTATTGGAAACTTAAGAATCGAAAGGTCACAAATAATAATTTCCCAAAAATATTGAATACAGTGACCATTGGAATCATCTAGTGAATATAAATGGTCACAGAAGGCCAGAAGATAAAGATTTGAATACCAATACAGTTATCTGTTTCACGGATTCCGCTCGGAACCGGGCTTCAAATCACAGAAACGAACATACCATAGAGATCAGCGCGACGAGTCGATCAGAACGGTATATGGATATTAGCGGTACGATTGAATTATAAAAATTCGAAATTTCTACTAGCGGAAAATGCAGTAAAAACGCAGAAGAATAAGATCGACGGAGCTAAAAATTCCTGAATTTTGAAAAACGGAAAATGAGGTCTCGGTCAGAAGATGGTTTAGAATTTTTCTATGTAAAAATATTTAGGTTTCAAAAACATTTTATTTTCATCGCTTTTTAACTAATTAAATTGAAGTAAATTTACGCGCAAAATAAACTTTCGTATTTTTGGACGAAAATTTACCAGTTGCTATGTTTAACTGGACGCATTCCAAATATCAAATTTATATTTCAAAATTTTATCGTTTAAAATTTCACAAAATTTCAACTAATTACGATATTAAAACAGTTAAAATTTACGGGTCGTTACAACCTTCAACTCTGATACCAAATATAATGACCTGCCTTTTTAACCCTCGAAAGTCGACACTTAATACATTCACGGTATTCAAATCCGAGCATCCAAGTGCTAGAAAGGCAGATTATTATGGTAAAAAGAAAACGAACAGGGAAAATAAAATCTTATAGCGGAATGAGAACATATAATATAAAAAAGATAGTAAAAGATGTCATTCCAAGATACAAGTTATATCAGAGTTAAAAACAAACCTTATCAGCCTAACCGTTATAAATTCATGACCTTACAATTGTTGATGGGTATAAATAATAATACAACTGAAAATAAAAATTCTACGGTGGATAAACTTCCAGCTCTCTCCATGAGTTTTATGTCTAAACAAAGATAACCTAGACAAATACTACGTCTAACCCCGAGCATTATAATAAAATAACATCCGGATTAGTTTGGAATACCAGCATGATAAAACTCAAGAAATATTGAAAACATATAATATTCTATGAGACCACGCGCGCTAAACAAAGAACGGGTTTTTACCTTATAAGAACAATATCCATACATGAAGAAACGGAAAACAAATCAGAACAACAATCCAAACAAGAAAAGATGGACATAAACAAGATCAAAATCCAAACTTGAAGGATGGACAAAGTAATTAAACATAGAGAAGAGCTCAAGGCACTTGTGATGACCCGGAATTTTTGAGCATTTGAAATTGGAATATTTAATTGATTTTAAATATTTAAATGTTAATTTCTAACATGAATTTCAAATGCCACTATTTATTGAGTGATTTAATTGTTTAATTAAATAATTGAAAATTGCTTTGGTACTGTTGCAAATCTATGCGGACACGTAAAGGAATTTTAAAACACGTGTTCAACTGGGTTAACACGCGTCCTCTAAAAATCACTTCTTTCTCGTTCTAGTTAAAACCGAGACAATCTCGTTTTCTATCTCCATTCCTTAGTCAAAGCCCTATCTTCTTTGAAATGCTATTCCATCCTAGTTCTTAACCGCCTATCCTTCCACTTATTCCCCTTCAATTCGAAATGAAATCGAAGGGACCGAGTCTCCTTCCTTCGAAATCGCGGCGATTAAAGCGGCCAAGAGCAGCTCAAGCTCACGTTCCGTTCGCGAGGCCTGGAATCGTTGACGTGGTGGGTGCTCGCGTGGAAAGGGGGACGAAGGAGAAGGGAAGTGTGGCATCGCGATCGAACGAGGATGAGGCGCGTGAAGTAGTGGCGGCGCTTGGCTGGGCTCGCGCGCACGCGTGGGAGTGCTTGAGGCGAATTTTCGCAAGCTGCTATGGAGAAGTCGACAGAGATCATCGAGGAGGAGGTGATTCCATCGGCAACAAGCGAGGGCTTGGGCTCTATGTTTTGGGGGCATCACGGTTTCGACCAAGCTGTGAAGTATTTCAGTTTCGACTTTTAATTTGATAAAATGTTACAGTAAAGTACAAACATTTCTGTTTAAATTTAATAATTTAATACGTATATAAAGGAATGTTCAAGTTCATGTAAAATTAGAATTTTTATATATAGTTGGAAATGGGAATAAATAAATATACACTGTAAACCCGCTATTAAGATTTTAAAGAGAAATTAGTTCAAACTAAATTTATTAGTTAAAATGGAATCATTAATGTATTAAATTTATAAATGGAAATTAATTGTTTGATTCTATTTCGAATATTAATAGGATCATTTAATAATTGTTCAAGGTTAAAAATCCAAAGAGGAACAAGTCGAGATTGGATCAGATTGCATATTCGAAATGAAAGTGAGTTAATCTCACTCATCTGGTTGTTATTTAAATTTAAATAGTTAAATTTAAATATTTGGATGAATGATTGGATTGATTTGATATGATATATAGTAGTATATATACCAATATATATATTGGCATATGTATATATTGGAGTTGTTGTTCCCGCAGTATATAGCGGATGAGACCCTATGTGCCGCATAATAGC
The DNA here is from genome assembly GCA_030737815.1 of Allium fistulosum. Taxonomy (NCBI): domain Eukaryota; kingdom Viridiplantae; phylum Streptophyta; class Magnoliopsida; order Asparagales; family Amaryllidaceae; genus Allium; species Allium fistulosum. The sequence goes on from CM060905.1 coordinate 928,102,253, forward strand.
GGATGATTTTATATAAATCCCATATACCGCGATATTCCACCTCGAAGTGGAATTGGTATTGTGCTAACGTCTGTGGATGCAGGGAAACAGGTTGGAGGGATCCAACTGGATTACTCAAAATTTTCTAGACTGTTTTATATTCTGTGTTATGAATATTGATATCCCGTGATGATTTTATTGGTAATTGAAATATTGAATGATATGGTTAGATTGAATATTTCAGAAAAAGGAATTATCAAAATGTATTGAATTGGATTTTTGGAAAGAAATAAATCTAAAGTTAAAGTATTTTGAAATAAATGAAGTGAGCAAGGAATTTATTTCAAAGTAAAGTAAATCGGAAATCAATTTGGGATTTGATTTAAGTGTTAAAACGGGATTTTTAAAAGAGAAGTGAGATTTTGGAATTTATAAACTGGGTTTATAAAGTAAAATAAAATATCAGTGGATATTTGGAAATATAAATTCAAGTTGGGAATTTAAAAAGGAATATGAATTGGTTTAAAAATAAATGTTGATTTATTTCTAAAAGATGTGAAGAGAAGTGTATTTCCTTGAATAGCCAAGTACATCTCCAAAGTAAACTTTTAAATTTAAGCTAAAGGTTTAAAAGTTGATTTAAAGTATGTTTTGGAAAATCTATTCTTTTTAAATGTTTAAACTTTAAAGTAAGATTTTCAAAATCTATTATTGTAGTAATTATATAAAAGTGATTTGGTATTATGTTTTAAAGGAGAAATTTAGTTTATATTTATAAAACGGTTTTAATTTAAATATTCTTAAAGTATATATTTTAATAAAGCATTAAAGTAGTTTTATAATTTCAATGTTATGAAGAATATTTATAGTAAAGAGTTTTTAAATTATTTTTAAATCTAAAAGTATTTTGTACTTTGTGTTCCGAGGAAATAAATATTTGGGAAATGTATTCCGTAAGCGGAAACTGTTTGAAATTGTTTCAAATGAGTTTTTAAATTTGGAAATATATCTTGAAAAGATATTTGAGGTTAATAAATAATTTGGAAAATTATTTATTATTTGATGGATGATTGTGAATGTTAATTGATAGTTAAATAACCGACTATCAATATTGGCCAATGCGCTGATCGTTTCGAAGAGACCGGGATCGGGAGTTTTTCCCGAAAACCACTTTTGTAACGACCCGTATTTTTACTGATCGAAAAGTTTGTCAAAATATGGAATTTTAGTGTTGTTGAGCCATTTCAGATTTTTAGGCAGAATTTTTCTAAGTCCTAGGTCGTAGGGAGTTGGAGCGACCTAAGGAGGAACTGATTAAGTGTTGGGTCGTAGTTGGCGACCTAAGAAAGTGGAGCGACGTAGGAGTTAGGTTGTATGTTAGTTTAGGTCGGGATGAAGTTATGTCGAAGGCGACCTAAGTAGTGGGTAGGTCGTAGGGAAGGTTAGGTTGGGTGAGCGACCTATAGGATTTTGGTGACTTAAGGATTTAGGTCGTAGACGACCTAAGAGATAGCGCGACCTAAGAAATTGGGTGGATTAGCGACCTAAGGAACTAGAGATAGCAGTTAGCGACCTAGTATGGTGGAGCGACCTATAGGCTAGCGACCTAAGAGTTAGGTCGTGAGCTCTGTTTTTAGTTAGGTCGCGTGTTGGCATAAGTTGTTAGGTCGCATAGGTTGGTAGGTCGCGTAAGAGTTAGATTGTATTCTGGCTAAGTGTTAGGTCGCGAGAAAACACTTATGTGTTAGGTCGCGAGAAGGCTTAAGTCTTAAGTCGCGGCACTGTTAGGTCGCGTGGGTTGCTAAGTTGTTAGGTCGTGTAAGGACTTAGCAGATAGGTCATTGATGCGTTATGTCATTAGGTCGAAGAAGTGCTTAAGCGCTAGGTCGCGGATGCGCGTTTGGTTAGGTCGTAGAGGCTGGGGGTTTTGTTAAGTCGTAGGTTGGTAAGTCTTTAGGTCGGTGGGTTTTAGGTCGTAAGTCGTGGACGACCTAACTCCGAGCGACCTAGGGGAGATTTCAGCTATAAATAGGAAGGTTGTTCTCACTTTTTGGGATCCGGATTTCGAAGCGACGAAGTGCTGCCATTTTGAGAGCTCGACTTCTACACTTCTTCACTTCTTTTCTCCACTCTAATCTAGTGCTTCCATTCATCCAAGTTGAAGATCAAATTGAAGATTCAAGAGCTTAGATTGAAGATCTACATCCTTTGAAGATAGATTTCATCGTTTGAAGCGGATTGGTGATAGATCGAGATTGATCCTTGCTGTCCAGATCTGAAGCGTGTTGATTTGGGTTTGTTTAGGTGATTTGGTGAGTGGTGATTATCTCTCACACGGATCCAAAGGAGTATATCGGATTGTTGGCTCAATTTGGTGTTAAAATAGTGATTTCCATGCATTTTCTTCATCCTAAGTGTAGATCCATATAGATCCATTGTTCATGATGATGTTACATCCATTTTATCACATGTTAACCTATGCAAGTTCATTCATCAAGTTTATAAAGATATTGTTCATGTTTTCATGCTTGTTGGACTTTCAACTCTTTAATTACGAAAATGCCATTATTGTTATAATTGTCTACTTAGATCATATTTGAATGCTTGATTGCTTGGATTAATGTTTGATTTAATTGATTGTTATGAATTAGATGATTGATGATTTGATTTAGACCGAAGATGATTCAAAAGCTAATAGAAAGGCTCTTGAATTGGGAAAGCTGCCCGTGGCATATGTAGCGGGATGACGAAGCTCTTATGCATAGATTTGATGTGATGCTGAGATGAGGCTTTGCGAGGATGTGATGAAGCGAGGCAATCATGTGATGAAGACTTGGTTTAATCTAGACGGGATCATTCCAAGCATGTTGATAACTCGGTGAAATGGTTCGAGTTGAGGATAATGAATGGATATGAGAATAGTCGTCGAGGAGGATGACTAGGAGGCTTAGGTCTCATCGTTGTTGAAGGTTCTAGCATGCTTTAAGCAAGAGTACGTTTGGGCAGATTCGATAGTCCCAACGATCAACTGTTGATGGTCGAGTACTCTGGGCAGATTCGATAGTCCTAGGCACGGGTCACGATGACGTGCGGGAGTTATGTCTAGAACCGGGGTTTCCATTAGCCCTTGACGGATGGCTGAAAGAATGTGTCGGTCATTCAATTAACGGTGATATCAAAGCAATGATAACAGTGATAGCCAGAGTCATGGATGTTTGGTTGTATCGTCATTCGGTCTCAAGAGCGGTATTTTCTGGGTGCTTATCTGATCTTGGTTTAGGCCTTGGGGGTTTGTGCTTGGAAAACATCGCCCTTGACTCGAGTGATTATTTCTTTACTTTACATTGTATGTTCTGCTATGTTTGCTTCTGCTTAGTGTGTGTCTGGGGGCTATCACTGTAGAAAGAGGTTGGAGTGGGAGGGTTGTATTCCTATTCCTTTTCCTTTATGCTCTTTTGGTATGTTGTTAGTTAATTTACTGCTCACTAAGACTGTTTTCTGACTCAAGGCTTTATGTTTTAATTCTTATTGCCTTGGGTTGTTCGTCCATTTTTGGGACAGGCAGACTAGGTAGCAGGTGACAGGTGTTGTTCTTGCTTCTCACAATGCTGATATCGAAGACGAGCTAGAGGGTTGCATATTATCTTCTTACTATATGTACTGGGTGTTCCGCTGTCAGTATTTTCTCTGAGTGTTGTAGTGAGGCTTGATGTATTTTGATGACTTGACTATTCAGATGCTTGTATTCAACTATTATGAAGTTTTATTGATGAGATTCTATTCTGTGAAGCTTCACTATATACATATGTTCTATTGTATTTTGTCCATGCGTTGTGAGTAATACGATAGATTCTGCTGTTTAAATTTACCCTGACAATCGTCCATGGCTGCCTGGCACACTTTGCAGCGCACTTTGTCTTGGTTCGGTGCAGCGGTCATGGGCGGTCGTCACATTTGGTATCAGAGCATTGGTTAATCGATTTTACCCAACGCTCGCTGACGTAACTACGTATGAAAGACGTAATTGTATTTTGATGGATGATAACTATATATAATATAGTAGCTTAGTAGAGTTTGAGTCCTTTATGCAGTTGTTTCTCTAGATGTTCTGATCATTCCTTTTTGTAGATATTGAGAATGAGTCGAAGAGGGAGACCAGCTGCTTGGGAAGGCCGTGCTACTGAGGGGACTGCTGATTATGCAGCTATATTCGAAGCTATGATGACTTCGATCATGAGAAGGATACCAGTTCCGGGGGCAGCAGTTGATGTTGGAGTACAAGTCCAAACTCCGAAACCAGTGGATTTTGCTAAGTTGTGTAAAGACTATACGGCTCTTGGAGGGAAGGTTTTCTTGGGAACAGAATCAACTATTGAGGTCCAGAGGTGGATAGATGCTTGTAGAAGGATCTTTGGTGATTTGGGAATTGATGATGCAACTAAGAGGAAGTTGGCATCAAGGCAGCTTCAAGGGAGAGCTTCTGATTGATGGAACTCTATTACCATCAATACTCCGGAGGAAGAGATTACTTGGGAGCAATTCCAAGTCAGATTTGAAGCTAAGTTCATTTCTACAGCTCAGAAGTCTGTTCTGTTCAAGAAATTTGTGGAGCTCAAGCAAGGTGGAAGATCAGTTCTTGAGTATGTTTCTGAGTTCGAAGCTTTGTCCAAGTATGCCCGGTCATATATTGAATCTGCTTATCAGAAGAATGAGAAGTTTGTGACAGGCTTGGACAGTTATCTTGGGAGACAGTTGGTGGATCATTTGGACGATTCGTTTGAGAAGCTTGTGGAGAAAGCTCTCAGGCATGAGAGTCTGTTTCCTAAGGAAGGATCTGTTGTTAATGTCACCAGGGGAGAGTCTAAACCACAGCAGGGTGGAAACCAAAAGAGGAAGCAGCAGCAGAAGGGTAAGGATGGCCAGAAGAAGCCGAAGGGAGAAGTGACCTGCTACAACTGTCAGCAGAAAGGCCATCTCTCCAAGGATTGTAAGAACCCGAAGGTACCGATGAAGTGTCACAACTGTGACAAGCCGGGGCATATCAAGAGGAATTGTCCAGAACCGAGGAGGGACAAGCAGATTGTGCAAGCTTATGCTTTGGGAGCTATTCTGTCGTCTTCAAAAGCTCCTACTGCTGAAGAGAAAGGAAAGAGTGTGGTGGTTCAAGGTACTCTTTTCCTATGTGGTGTTCCAGTTAGAGTTCTGTTTGATACTGGGGCGTCGCATTCGTTTGTTTGTAGTGAACTTGTAGGCCGGTTGGGTTTAGAACCGGATATTGTTGATAGGCCATTGGTTGTGACTAATCCAGTTGGGGGTTCGTCTTGTTTGTGTATGTTATGCCGTGGTCTAGTTGTATCGAGTCATGATTGCTCTTTTGTTTGTGATTGCTTTGTTCTGAACTTTGCGGGGTTCGGAATTATTTTGGGTATGGACTGGCTTAGGAAGTATGCGGCAAAGGTTGATTGTGAGAGGTTGGAAGTGACAGTCGAGAATGTGGAGGGGCGAAAGATTGTGATACGATGTAAGCATGAAGAAGGCGTCTTCATGAGCTTCATGTATTCGCTGGTTGTTCCACGGAATGGACTGTCATCAGTGTCGATCGCTAATGGATTCGAAGATGTCTTTGACGAAGTCAAAGGGTTGCCGCCGCATAGAGAGATCGAGTTTCGTATAGATCTAGTTGAAGGAGCCAGACCTGTTGTGATGCCTCTTAGGCGGATGGCGCCTAGGGAACAGCATGAGTTGAAGGTGCAAGTTGATGATCTTTTACAGAAAGGATTCATTCGGCGTAGTGTGTCCGAGTGGGGTGCATCAGTTGTGTTTGCAACCAAGGCAGATGGGTCATTGAGATTGTGTGTGGATTATCGTGAGCTGAATAAGGTGACTAAGAAGAACAAGTATCCATTGCCGAGGATAGATGACTTATTTGATCAGCTTCACGAAGCTAAGGTGTTTTCTCAGATGGATTTGACAACGGGATTTCACCAGTTGAGAGTAGCTAAGGATAGTGTGCCGAAGACTGCTTTTCGGACACCATTTGGTTTCTTTGAGTGGCTGGTAATGCCGTTTGGATTGACTAACGCGCCATCATATTTTGTGGATCTTATGAATAGAGTGTTCAGAGATCAGTTGAATAAGTTTGTGCTTGTGTTCGTGGATGATATTCTGATTTATTCCAAAACTGAAGAAGAGCACAAGACGCACTTGCATATTGTTTTGGAAATCTTGCGGAAACATCAACTGAAGGCTAAGTTTTCGAAGTGTCACTTCTGGAAGAGTGAAGTAAGGTTCTTAGGACATGTTATCTCTGGAAATGGAATAGCGGTTGATCTCGCTAAGGTGGCAGCAATCCAGGATTGGGTTAGACCTAAGAATGCATCAGATGTGAGAAGTTTTCTTGGATTAGCAGGATATTATCGATGGTTTATCAAAGACTTCTCCAAGATAGCTACACCATTAACAGGATTGACGAAGAAGAACCAAGTGTTCAGATGGGAAGCTAAGTGTGAGCAAGCTTTCAAAATCTTGAAAGAGAGATTGACGAGTGCTCCTGTTTTGACTATTCCAAGTGGGAATGATGAGATGGTGGTTTATACCGATGCATGTGGTACTGGACTTGGAGCAGTGCTGATGCAGAAGGATAAAGTTGTTGCGTATGCCAGTCGACAACTGAAGCCACATGAAAGGAATTACCCTACTCATGATTTGGAATTAGCGGCGATTGTTTTTGCTCTGAAGATGTGGAGACATTATCTATTGGGAGTTCGATTCGAGTTGTTTACGGATCATAAGTCGTTGAAGTATCTTTTCTCCCAAAAGGATTTGAATCTTCGGCAGCAACGTTGGTTAGAGTTTTTGGCATCATATGATTTTGGTATAGCTTATACTCCGGGAAAAGGCAACGCAGTGGCAGATGCGTTAAGTCGAAGACATGCAGGATTGGGAGCCATGTTTTTGGAATGGAAGAATCTCGAGTATTTAGCTGGATTTGACTTCAGGTCTAGATGCGAATTGGAACCTGAGATGTTGGCAAACTTATCGATAAGACCGACTCTTGTGGAGAGAATTGGCGAGAGTCAAAAGCGAGATGATAAGATTGTCAAGATTATCCGTGATTTGGAATCTGGATTGGATCCAGAAAAGGATAAAGGATTCGAGGTCGATCAAGAAGGTTGGCTTCGGAAGCAAGGACGACTAGTTGTTCCTGATATAGATGAATTGAGGAGTGAAGTTCTGAAGGAAAGTCATCACTCGAAGCTGACTATTCATCCAGGTGGAAATAAGATGTATCGGGATATGAAGAGAACTTATTACTGGGAAGGCATGAAGAAGGATGTTGGAAATTTTATTTCCAAGTGCATGAACTGCCAGTTGGTAAAGGCTGAACAGAAGAAGCCAAGTGGATTGCTTCAGCCATTGGAAGTTCCTACATGGAAGTGGGAGCAGATATCGATGGATTTTATTGATGGGCTACCTAGAACAAGAACGGGAAATGAAGGAATTTGGGTCATTGTAGATCGTCTGACTAAGAGTGCAAGATTCATTCCTGTTCGATCGACTAGGACTGCATCAAAGTTGGCTGAGTTGTATGTTAAGTGGATAGTTCGATTCCATGGTATTCCGAAGAGTATAGTGAGCGATCGAGATCCATTGTTCACTAGTGGATTTTGGAAGAGCTTCCAGGAAGTTTTGGGAACCGAGTTGTGTTTGAGTACAGCTTATCACCCTCAAACAGATGGTCAGACCGAGAGAGTCAACCGAGTTTTGGAAGATCTTCTCAGAGCATGTGTTTTGGACTTCGGAGGATCATGGGAAGATCACCTTCATTTGGTGGAATTTTCATATAACAACAGTTACCAGTCAAGTATTGGTATGGCACCGTATGAGGCATTGTATGGAAGACCGTGTAACTCTCCGACGTGTTGGATAGAAACAGGAGAAAAGCTGATACTTGGGCCAGAGATGATTCGGCAGGCTTCGGATTGCATAGAGATCATTCGACAACGAATGAAGGCAGCCCAAGACTGTCAGAAAAGTTATGCCGATAAGCGTCGTAAGGATTTGGAATTCGACGTAGGAGATATGGTTTTTGTGAAGATTTCTCCACTAAAGAATGTTATTCGATTCGGGAAGAAAGGAAAACTGACTCCGAGATTTATCGGACCATTTCCGATCATCGAGCGAATTGGAAAGCTCGCCTATAGATTGGAGTTACCAAAGAAGATGTCGGGTGTGCACAATGTTTTTCACGTATCGTATCTACGAAATTATGTGCACGACTCGAATACAGTGGTTTCTACAGATAGCTGTGAAGATTTTGAAGTCGATCCAGTTGTTGAGAGACCTCGTAAGCCGCTTCGTGTTGTGGAAACCGATACGAAACAGCTTAGGAGGAAGGTAGTTAGGTTGCTCAAGATACAATGGAGTGATGATGATAACGACTGTACATGGGAGGTGGAAGAGAGGATGAAGGCAGCTCATCCTGAACTCTTCGAGGTATGGCCCTAAGGTGTCGTGTCATCTAACGAAATTGAAACTTGTTCTAGTTTTAGAATTCTGCATGCTAAGCTAGAATTGGATGCATGGTTTGTTGATTGCTATGGATGGTAGGCGTGCAGAATAGTTTTGATTGCTTTGTTTGTTTGGAATTTCGGGGGCGATATTTCTAAGGGGGAGAGAATGTAACGACCCGTATTTTTACGGATCGAAAAGTTTGTCAAAATCTGGAATTTTAGTGTTGTAGAGCCATTTCAGATTTTTAGGCAGAATTTTTCTAAGTCCTAGGTCGTAGGGAGTTGGAGCGACCTAAGGAGGAACTGATTAAGTGTTAGGTCGTAGTTGGCAACCTAAGAAGGTGGAGCGACCTAGGAGTTAGGTTGTATGTTAGTTTAGGTCGGGATGAAGTTATGTCGAAGGCGACCTAAGTAGTGGGTAGGTCGTAGGGAAGGTTAGGTTGGGTGAGAGACCTATAGGATTTTGGTGACTTAAGGATTTAGGTCGTAGACGACCTAAGAGATAGCGCGACCTAAGAAATTGGGTGGATTAGCGACCTAAGGAACTAGAGATAGCAGTTAGCGACCTAGTATGGTGGAGCGACCTATAGGCTAGCGACCTAAGAGTTAGGTCGTGAGCTCTGTTTTTAGTTAGGTCGCGTGTTGGCATAAGTTGTTAGGTCGCATAGGTTGGTAGGTCGCGTAAGAGTTAGATCGTATTCTGGCTAAGTGTTAGGTCGCGAGAAAACACTTATGTGTTAGGTCGCGAGAAGGCTTAAGTCTTAAGTCGCGGCACTGTTAGGTCACGTGGATTGCTAAGTTGTTAGGTCGTGTAAGGACTTAGCAGATAGGTCGTTGATGCGTTATGTCATTAGGTCGAAGAAGTGCTTAAGTGCTAGGTCGCGGATGCGCGTTTGGTTAGGTCGTAGAGGCTGGGGGTTTTGTTAAGTCGTAGGTTGGTAAGTCTTTAGGTCGGTGGGTTTTAGGTCGTAAGTCGTGGACGACCTAACTCCGAGCGACCTAGGGGAGATTTCAGCTATAAATAGGAAGGTTGTTCTCACTTTTTGGGATCCGGATTTCGAAGCGACGAAGTGCTGCCATTTTGAGAGCTCGACTTCTACACTTCTTCACTTCTTTTCTCCACTCTAATCTAGTGCTTCCATTCATCCAAGTTGAAGATCAAATTGAAGATTCAAGAGCTTAGATTGAAGATCTACATCCTTTGAAGAAAGATTTCATCGTTTGAAGCGGATTGGTGATAGATCGAGATTGATCCTTCGCTGTCCAGATCTGAAGCGTGTTGATTTGGGTTTGTTTAGGTGACTTGGTGAGTGGTGATTATCTCTCACACGGATCCAAAGGAGTATATCGGATTGTTGGCTCAATTTGGTGTTAAAATAGTGATTTCCATGCATTTTCTTCATCCTAAGTGTAGATCCATATAGATCCATTGTTCATGATGATGTTACATCCATTTTATCACATGTTAACCTATGTAAGTTCATTCATCAAGTTTATAAAGATATTGTTCATGTTTTCATGCTTGTTGGACTTTCAACTCTTTAATTACGAAAATGCCATTATTGTTATAATTGTCTACTTAGATCATATTTGAATGCTTGATTGCTTGGATTAATGTTTGATTTAATTGATTGTTATGAATTAGATGATTGATGATTTGATTTAAACCGAAGATGATTCAAAAGCTAAGAGAAAGGCTCTTGAATTGGGAAAGCTGCCCGTGGCATATGTAGCGGGATGACGAAGCTCTTATGCATAGATTTGATGTGATGTTGAGATGAGGCTTTGCGAGGATGTGATGAAGCGAGGCAATCATGTGATGAAGACTTGGTTTAATCCAGACGGGATCATTCCAAGCATGTTGATAACTCGGTGAAATGGTTCGAGTTGAGGATAATGAATGGATATGAGAATAGTCGTCGAGGAGGATGACTAGGAGGCTTGGGTCTCATCGTTGTTGAAGGTTCTAGCATGCTCTAAGCAAGAGTACGTTTGGGCAGATTCGATAGTCCCAACGATCAACTGTTGATGGTCGAGTACTCTGGGCAGATTCGATAGTCCTAGGCACGGGTCACGATGACGTGCGGGAGTTATGTCTAGAACCGGGGTTTCCATTAGCCCTTGACGGACGGCTTAAAGAATGTGCTGGTCATTCAATTAACGGTGATATCAAAGCAATGATAACAGTGATAGCTAGAGTCATGGATGTTTGGTTGTATTGTCATTCGGTCTCAAGAGCGGTATTTTCTTGGTGCTTATCTGATCTTGGTTTAGGCCTTGGGGGTTTGTGCTTGGAAAACATCGCCCTTGACTCGAGTGATAATTTCTTTACTTTACATTGTATGTTCTGCTATGTTTGCTTCTGCTTAGTGTGTGTCTGGGGGCTATCACTGTAGAAAGAGATTGGAGTGGGAGGGTTGTATTCCTATTCCTTTTCCTTTATGCTCTTTTGGTATGTTGTTAGTTAATTTACTGCTCACTAAGACTGTTGTCTGACTCAAGGCTTTATGTTTTAATTCTTATTGCCTTGGGCTGTTCGTCCATTTTTGGGACGGGCAGACTAGGTAGCAGGTGACAGGTGTTGTTCTTGCTTCTCACGATGCTGATATCGAAGACGAGCTAGAGGGTTGCATATTATCTTCTTACTATATGTACTGGTTGTTCCGCTGTTTGTATTTTCTCTGAGTGTTGTAGTGAGGCTTGATGTATTTTGATGACTTGACTATTCAGATGCTTGTATTCAACTATTATGAAGTTTTATTGATGAGATTCTATTCTGTGAAGCTTCACTATATACATATGTTCTATTGTATTTTGTCCATGCGCTGTGAGTAATACGATAGATTCTGCTGTTTAAATTTACCCTGACAATCGTCCATGGCTGCCTGGCACACTTTGCAGCGCACTTTGTCTAGGTTCGGTGCAGGGGTCATGGGCGGTCGTCACAACTTCGATCTGGTTTGTACGTTTCACGGGTAAACGATTTCGGAGTCGAAGATGGAGAAGTGAAGTGTAAGGGCTAGTCGCTACTAATCCTGAGGATATTTCCAAAATGGATGTAGTAGGAATAGTGCCTTCGGTTCCGTTCGAACCCGGGACGGACTTGTATGGATGAATGCTTTCGGAACATCGTCAGCGAACGATGGGCATTCTAAGGGATATGTTCTGAAAAAGGTATCATTTAGCCTCAAGCCTCATCAACCGGGAATGACTGAAAATCAGGGGTTATGCAGCAAGGCTTCGTGGGTAGCACCCACTGGAGAGTAAGGTCATCCCTGTCTAGATGTCCCTTTTTATTTCGGCTTAGTGGTGCGGTTGCTGATCCCAACCGTGGGGTGATTTTATTCGGAATTGTCCAGTAAGGGATGGTTCCGGCCTTGTGTTGCAGGGGATTGGGAGTAATCCTCGGTACTGTGATCTAGGCCACGTACTGTGACAGGTGGTACCCCAGTGCCTAGTCATTGATGGAAATCCATTCTCCCTACGTGCCTGTACGGTTTTGATTGTGCCCAACTATTGCTGAAACGTGAGATGCAAGCATTTCAGCTAGATTCTACTTTACTTTCAATAGACACTATTATAATATCAGACGGATTTGATAAAAAGTGTTTGGCTATCGTAAGGTAAAAACCCGACATGTTTATTTGTGGCGTGGTCTTACGAGATGCTTTTGTTTTCAAAGGATTTTGAAACTTTAATAATCAATTTGAGTGTGATTTTCCCACGCTGGTTTTCCAGACTGACTCGGTGTTATTTTATTATAATGCTCGGGTCAGACCGAGTATTACAGATACAGGATAGGATGCTGTGGAGCTCAGGAGACGAGCTGGATGGCGTGACGTATCTTCCGTACTTGTTTATATATATATTCCGCTGTGTTGATTGCTGTACTCTGTTGTATTGAGGACATGACATGACTATTGTCCAGTTGTATGTATGTGTACTCTGATGTATACTCTGATAATGTATTGTGCAAACAGATATAGTTTTAATTTGTATAAAGATCTGTTGTTATCTATTATATTTTATTCCGCTACGATGTGAGATTCTGATGCTGTTGTTTTTTTTTTCTATTTTCTTCTTCTACCTCTTCTTCTTAACTCAAATGATTCGTATTTCCGTTCTTCTTGAGTTCATTAATGGAAATTAATGTCAATTCATGGGGTACGGATTTGCGGGTTGTTCCAGTGGTATCAGAGCTTAGGCTGGCGATAACCTTGGCTCTGTTGGGAATTTTGAGTGTATTAATAGATATGAGCGCGTATTTGTTAGTGAATATAGAATGGTTTTATATTGTGTTGATTGGTTTATTGAGAAGTTTATGGATTCTGGTCAATACGAGTAATTAACGTTATTGATAGGGATCTCTAAACACTTGAATAGAACAATTCGACACAGTATTGTTTTAAAATGGGATAAATGAAATAATTTTACCCAAATTATTTTTGTATATGGAAGAAATAATTTTAGTAATTATTATAGTATTTGGTTGCTTGGTTGTTAGGAAGTGATAATATTAAATTATTACCATTTAAGTGTAAATTGAATAAGAAATTTGAAAGTTTATAACCAAGTTGAAAAATAAATTGATATAACCAATGGAATTGGAGAATATCGGTTATGAATGAATTGAAATGAACTTCATATACAAATGTGATTTATAATTGGAAATAGGATTCCAGAGAAATGTTGAAAATAAATCGGAATGGATTTCAAGTTTGGAATTTTGGGAAAAATTCAAATTCCTGGGATTTGGAAATGGTTTTCAAGGGTTTTGGGGAAATAATGGTGATATTATTTCATGAATATTTTTGAAATTGGATTGAAATCTGGTGGGATTTAGGATTAAAAATATTTGAAATGTTTTAAAGAGATAAAAGCATTTAATTCTCTTTCGTTCGCTGGAAAATAATTTCGGTGATGACTGCAGCATCATCGATGTTCATTTTCGAGTTTCTAAAAGAGAAATTGCTACCAAATTGTTTTAAATTGAAATTGATTGTGAACGAGGTTTGGTTTGAAAATTCAAAAAGGGAAATTGAATTTGTTAAGGGTTTTGGATGCAGTTGATTTCAAAAGTGATTTTGAAAATTTTGGAAAATTGTTTAAAACCCTGGAATCTTATTTAAAGTTGTTTATGGAATAATAAAAAATTATATTGGCTAAAAAAAAGGGTATAATTCCAAGTTAAAGGTAAATTGTAAATTGGATTGATTATAAATGGATAAAGGAACGGGTATAAATAAGTTGTGACTTATAAACGTTGGAAGTAAAATAAATAAGCCAAATAAAATTTGTTTGTATTTTGGGGAAAATGAATGAAATCCAAAACTTGAATTATTTAAATGGATAGAACTCCAGAAAAATAGTTAAAGTGATTTTTGATATGAGAATCAAATACTGAATATAAATTAGGGAATAAACTAAATTGAATAAATTAGTGAATGGAATATAAGTGGAAGTGTAGTCCAATAAACTAAAGTTGGGTTATCATAGAGATGGTTTGAATCTGTGAATAAAATCCACGTAAGTAGAGATAAATTAAATCTATGAACTTGGATAAAATAGAAATTATCAAGTGCAAATTAAGTCGAAAGACTAATAAATTGAATGTGAAATGCGAAATAAATTTGGAAGGGAGAGAATAAGGTATAAATTGAGTTGGTATCAATTTAAATTAATTATAAACTTGAATAAATATTCTATTATGTGAATATCATTGGATTTGCATAAAGATGGTCGTCGTTGATGCAAATATGATTGTCTAAAACTCTATGAGTTAATATAAGCAATAAAATTGATTTTTGAATCAATTGAGATAAATATGTGTTAGTTTGGATTAAAATGAATAAAATATAAGAAATGAAGTGTAAACCATTTAAATGGAAGCATTTAATTTGTGTTAGAGCCTAATAAATTCACTTATGGAAGTGTTTAGTGAATATTGCTTATGTTATGTAGGTGTTAGCTATTGAAATTAATTGAAATGATAACAAACTTTGAATATTTGTCACTAACCTGTTAAATTGAGTTAGTACAGGTACCGGGAAGCCGTTTGATTGGATTTGATTGCGAAATTTGCTAAAATAAATAGCTGCTTTCTTAAAAATGCTAAAATAAGGTACGCTTACGCAAAAATTCAAAATAGGAAATATGAACTGCTTATATTGATATATATTGTGATTTCCGGCCTGAGGCCGATGTATATATATATTTGTGCATCCTGCGATATCGCAGAAGTCTCTCCGTACAAAGGAGACTCTGTCAAAATTTTCCGTAAATTTTGGGAGTTAGAAATTTTTGGAAATTTTCATTAACAACAAATGATTTAAAATTTGTAAGCAAATAAAATTGAAACTGAATATTGGAATCTGATTTAAAATTTGTATGTAAAGTAAAGTGGATAAAAATTCAATACTCAGAATTTGCAGACAAATTGAAGTCAAGTAAAATTTGAAAATCAGAATGAAAATTTGGAAATTTAGGTATTGAGATTTGAAATGAATTAGAAAATTTAAGCAAATTGAAATTCATTTGGAATTGGAGTTCGATTTGAATGTAAACTTCAGTAGTGAAGTAGTGAAAATAAATATAAGAAATATTTATGTCGGACTTAAGAAATGAATAGGGAAATTCTTAAGAAAATTGGTATTGGGAATATACTAAGTAATTTTGGAATGGAAAAATATACCAAGTGAATAATTGAATGAAGATTTAAACTGAAAGTGGTGAAATGGGATAATTGTGGATAAGTGAATAGAAATCAAATGAATGTGAATAAAAGAGAATTGATATAGCTGATAATCAATTGAAATTAATACGTAGGATGTACGTATATTATTTTATTCGCATAGTGATTTGATCCAGAATTCGAGCACAGAATTTCGAGGTAATTATACCGATCCGAGTTGGGATTTTTCACTCGATTTTCGACGGCGAACTCCGGATATGAATTGTTGATTGATTATGGATATTCTCTATCATAGTTTGTAGCTATGCAAGGAGGATAACGGTTTCTGATCAAGAAACCAAATCTGAGTCCGCACTAGGAAGTCGGGTGGACGATACTAGTTCGGAAGTGAAATTGTGTGATCAAGTGAGCGATCGAATGTGATATTGCGTACCGATGATATATGTGCATCGTACGGACTTAAGTAAAACAAATATTGGAAATTTGTAAAGAAAAGTCAATAAAATGACTTTGGAATTGTGATTGAATATTATTGCTTAGTAGGATATACAGGTGTATAAAAGCAATGGATAAATTGAGATTTTTGATTTTAGAAGATAAAAATTTAATGGCTCGACAAAAAGGTATGTATTTGAATTTCTGTATGAAATTTGATTGGGTTTTTGATCCAGCCACTTGGCGTTTTGTTTTCTTTTTGAGATTTGGGGGCCGTAGAGCCATTTTGTAGTAGTACCGATCTAGCCGCGCAAAGGAGACGCTGGCAAAATTTTTCGAAAACTTAGAGAGTTAGAAAAATTTTGGGAAAATTTTGATAATTCAAAATTTGAATTCAAATTTAAATTTGAACTGATAAGAAAGGTAATATTGTTTAGGACTTAGGAGTAAGTTTGGAAGGTTAGAAAGAGGGATAATGTATCTCTATTAAAAGATTTGTTTTGGGAAGTGGTTAAAACTATTTGGGTTAAGGAAATAGTAAATGGGGATTGAATCATTCTTCCTAACTAGTAATTTCAGGGACGAAATTCTTTTAAGGGGGGAGGAATGTGACGACCCAGAATTTTTGAGCATTTGAAATTGGAATATTTAATTGATTTTAAATATTTAAATGTTAATTTCTAACATGAATTTCAAATGCCACTATTTATTGAGTGATTTAATTGTTTAATTAAATAATTGAAAATTGCTTTGGTACTGTTGCAAATCTATGCGGACACGTAAAGGAATTTTAAAACCCGTGTTCAACTGGGTTAACACGCGTCCTCTAAAAATCACTTCTTTCTCGTTCTAGTTAAAACCGAGACAATCTCGTTTTCTATCTCCATTCCTTAGTCAAAGCCCTATCTTCTTTGAAATGCTATTCCATCCTAGTTCTTAACCGCCTATCCTTCCACTTATTCCCCTTCAATTCGAAATGAAATCGAAGGGACCGAGTCTCCTTCCTTCGAAATCGCGGCGATTAAAGCGGCCAAGAGCAGCTCAAGCTCGCGTTCCGTTCGCGAGGCCTGGAATCGTTGACGTGGTGGGTGCTCGCGTGGAAAGGGGGACGAAGGAGAAGGGAAGTGTGGCATCGCGATCGAACGAGGATGAGGCGCGTGAAGTAGTGGCGGCGATGGATGCTAGGGTTCCGCGGCGACCAGTGCTCGCGAGATAGGGTGGTCGGCGCTTGGCTGGGCTCGCGCGCACGCGTGGGAGTGCTTGAGGCGAATTTTCGCAAGCTGCTATGGAGAAGTCGACAGAGATTATCGAGGAGGAGGTGATTCCATCGGCAACAGGCGAGGGCTTGGGCTCTATGTTTTGGGGGCATCACAGTTTCGACCAAGCTGTGAGGTATTTCAGTTTCGACTTTTAATTTGATAAAATGTTACAGTAAAGTACAAACATTTCTGTTTAAATTTAATAATTTAATACGTATATAAAGGAATGTTCAAGTTCATGTAAAATTAGAATTTTTATATATAGTTGGAAATGGGAATAAATAAATATACACTGTAAACCCGCTGTTAAGATTTTAAAGAGAAATTAGTTCAAACTAAATTTATTAGTTAAAATGGAATCATTAATGTATTAAATTTATAAATGGAAATTAATTGTTCGATTCTATTTCGAATATTAATAGGATCATTTAATAATTGTTCAAGGTTAAAAATCCAAAGAGGAACAAGTCGAGATTGGATCAGATTGCATATTCGAAATGAAAGTGAGTTAATCTCACTCATCTGGTTGTTATTTAAATTTAAATAGTTAAATTTAAATATTTGGATGAATGATTGGATTGATTTGATATGATAGTATATATAGTAGTATATATACCAATATATATATATTGGCATATGTATATATTGGAGTTGTTGTTCCCGCAGTATATAGCGGATGAGTCCCTATGCGCCGCATAATAGCGGATGATTTTATATAAATCCCATATACCGCGATATTCCACCTCGAAGTGGAATTGGTATTGTGCTAACGTCTGTGGATGCAGGGAAATAGGTTGGAGGGATCCAACTGGATTACTCAAAATTTTCTAGACTGTTTTATATTCTGTGTTATGAATATTGATATCCTGTGATGATTTTATTGGTAATTGAAATATTGAATGATATGGTTAGATTGAATATTTCAGAAAAAGGAATTATCAAAATGTATTGAATTGGATATTTGGAAAGAAATAAATCTTAAGTTAAAGTATTTTGAAATAAATGAAGTGAGCAAGGAATTTATTTCAAAGTAAAGTAAATCGGAAATCAATTTGGGATTTGATTTAAGTGTTAAAACGGGATTTTTAAAAGAGAAGTGAGATTTTGGAATTTATAAACTGGGTTTATAAAGTAAAATAAAATATCAGTGGATATTTGGAAATATAAATTCAAGTTGGGAATTTAAAAAGGAATATGAATTGGTTTAAAAATAAATGTTGATTTATTTCTAAAAGATGTGAAGAGAAGTGTATTTCCTTGAATAGCCAAGTACATCACCAAAGTAAACTTTTAAATTTAAGCTAACGGTTTAAAAGTTGATTTAAAGTATGTTTTGGAAAATCTATTCTTTTTAAATGTTTAAACTTTAAAGCAAGATTTTCAAAATCTATTATTGTAGTAATTATATAAAAGTGATTTGGTATTATGTTTTAAAGGAGAAATTTAGTTTATATTTATAAAACGGTTTTAATTTAAATATTCTTAAAGTATATATTTTAAAAAAGCATTAAAGTAGTTTTATAATTTCAATGTTATGAAGCATATTTATAGTAAAGAGTTTTTAAATTATTTTTAAATCTAAAAGTATTTTGTACTTTGTGTTCCGAGGAAATAAATATTTGGGAAATGTATTCCGTAAGCGGAAACTGTTTGAAATTGTTTCAAATGAGTTTTGAAATTTGGAAATATATCTTGAAAAGATATTTGAGGTTAATAAATAATTTGGAAAATTATTTATTATTTGATGGATGATTGTGAATGTTAATTGATAGTTAAATAACCGACTATCAATATTGGCCAATGCGCTGATCGTTTCGAAGAGACCGGGATCGGGAGTTTTTCCCGAAAACCACTTCGATCCGGTTTGTACGTTTCACGGGGAAACGATTTCGGAGTCGAAGATGGAGCAGTGAAGTGTAAGGGCTAGTCGCTACTAATCCTGAGGATATTTCCAAAATGGATGTAGTAGGAATAGTGCCTTCGGTTCCGCTCGAACCCGGGACGGACTTGTATGGATGAATGCTTTCGGAACATCGTCAGCGGACGATGGGCATTCTAAGGGATATGTTCTGAAAAAGGTATCGTTTAGCCTCAAGCCTCATCAACCGGGAATGACTGAAAATCAGGGGTTATGCAGCAAGGCTTCGTGGGTAGCACCCACTGGAGAGTAAGGTCATCCCTGTCTAGATGTCCCTTTTTATTTCGGCTTAGTGGTGCGGTTGCTGATCCCAACCGTGGGGTGATTTTATTCGGAATTGTCCAGTAAGGGATGGTTCCGGCCTTGTGTTGCAGGGGATTGGGAGTAATCCTCGGTACTGTGATCTAGGCCACGTACTGTGACAAGTGGTACCCCAGTGCCTAGTCATTGATGGAAATCCATTCTCCCTACGTGCCTGTATGGTTTTGATTGTGCCCAACTATTGCTGAAACGTGAGATGCAAGCATTTCAGCTAGATTCTACTTTACTTTCAATAGACACTATTATAATATCAGACGGATTTGATAAAAAGTGTTTGGCTATCGTAAGGTAAAAACCCGACATGTTTATTTGTGGCGTGGTCTTACGAGATGCTTTTGTTTTCAAAGGATTTTGAAACTTTAATAATCAATTTGAGTGTGATTTTCCCACGCTGGTTTTCCAGACTGACTCGGTGTTATTTTATTATAATGCTCGGGTCAGACCGAGTATTACAGATACAGGATAGGATGCTGTGGAGCTCAGGAGACGAGCTGGATGGCGTGACGTATCTTCCGTACTTGTTTATATATATATTCCGCTGTGTTGATTGCTGTACTCTGTTGTATTGAGGACATGACATGACTATTGTCCAGTTGTATGTATGTGTACTCTGATGTATACTCTGATAATGTATTGTGCAAACAGATATAGTTTTAATTTGTATAAAGATCTGTTGTTATCTATTATATTTTATTCCGCTACGATGTGAGATTCTGATGCTGTTGTTTTTTTTTCTATTTTCTTCTTCTACCTCTTCTTCTTAACTCAAATGATTCGTATTTCCGTTCTTCTTGAGTTCATTAATGGAAATTAATGTCAATTCATGGGGTACGGATTTGCGGGTTGTTCCAGTGGTATCAGAGCTTAGGCTGGCGATAACCTTGGCTCTGTTGGGAATTTTGAGTGTATTAATAGATATGAGCGCGTATTTGTTAGTGAATATAGAATGGTTTTATATTGTGTTGATTGGTTTATTGAGAAGTTTATGGATTCTGGTCAATACGAGTAATTAACGTTATTGATAGGGATCTCTAAACACTTGAATAGAACAATTCGAAACAGTATTGTTTTAAAATGGGATAAATGAAATAATTTTACCCAAATTATTTTTGTATATGGAAGAAATAATTTTAGTAATTATTATAGTATTTGGTTGCTTGGTTGTTAGGAAGTGATAATATTAAATTATTACCATTTAAGTGTAAATTGAATAAGAAATTTGAAAGTTTATAACCAAGTTGAAAAATAAATTGATATAACCAATGGAATTGGAGAATATCGGTAATGAATAAATTGAAATGAACTTCATATACAAATGTGATTTATAATTGGAAATAGGATTCCAGAGAAATGTTGAAAATAAATCGGAATGGATTTCAAGTTTGGAATTTTGGGAAAAATTCAAATTCCTGGGATTTGGAAATGGTTTTCAAGGGTTTTGGGGAAATAATGGTGATATTATTTCATGAATATTTTTGAAATTGGATTGAAATCTGGTGGGATTTAAGATTAAAAATATTTGAAATGTTTTAAAGAGATAAAAGCATTTAATTCTCTTTCGGTCGCTGGAAAATAATTTCGGTGATGACTTCAGCATCATCGATGTTCGTTTTCGAGTTTCTAAAAGAGAAATTGCTACCAAATTGTTTTAAATTGAAATTGATTGTGAACGAGGTTTGGTTTGAAAATTCAAAAAGGGAAATTGAATTTGCTAAGGGTTTTGGATGTAGTTGATTTCAAAAGTGATTTTGAAAATTTTGGAAAATTGTTTAAAACTCTGGAATCTTATTTAAAGTTGTTTATGGAATAATAAAAAATTATATTGGCTAAAAAAAAGGGTATAATTCCAAGTTAAAGGTAAATTGTAAATTGGATTGATTATAAATGGATAAAGGAACGGGTATAAATAAGTTGTGACTTATAAACGTTGGAAGTAAAATAAATAAGCCAAATAAAATTTGTTTGTATTTTGGGGAAAATGAATGAAATCCAAAACTTGAATTATTTAAATGGATAGAACTCCAGAAAAATAGTTAAAGTGATTTTTGATATGAGAATCAAATATTGAATATAAATTAGGGAATAAACTAAATTGAATAAATTAGTGAATGGAATATAAGTGGAAGTGTAGTCCAATAAACTAAAGTTGGGTTATCATAGAGATGGTTTGAATTTGTGAATAAAATCCACGTAAGTAGAGATAAATTAAATCTATGAACTTGGATAAAATAGAAATTATCAAGTGCAAATTAAGTCGAAAGACTAATAAATTGAATGTGAAATGCGAAATAAATTTGGAAGGGAGAGAATAAGGTATAAATTGAGTTGGTATCAATTTAAATTAATTATAAACTTGAATAAATATTCTATTATGTGAATATCATTGGATTTGCATAAAGATGGTCGTCGTTGACGCAAATATGATTGTCTAAAACTCTATGAGTTAATATAAGCAATAAAATTGATTTTTGAATCAATTGAGATAAATATGTGTTAGTTTGGATTAAAATGAATAAAATATAAGAAATGAAGTGTAAACCATTTAAATGGAAGCATTTAATTTGTGTTGGAGCCTAATAAATTCACTTATGGAAGTGTTTAGTGAATATTGCTTATGTTATGTAGATGTTAGCTATTGAAATTAATTGAAATGATAACAAACTTTGAATATTTGTCACTAACATGTTAAATTGAGTTAGTACAGGTACCGGGAAGCCGTTTGGTTGGATTTGATTGCGAAATTTGCTAAAATAAATAGCTGCTTTCTTAAAAATGCTAAAACAAGGTACACTTACGCAAAAATTCAAAATAGGAAATATGAACTGCTTATATTGATATATATTGTGATTTTCGGCCTGAGGCCCATGTATATATATATTTGTGCATCCTGCGATATCGCAGAAGTCTCTCCGTACAAAGGAGACTCTGTCAAAATTTTCCGTAAATTTTGGGAGTTAGAAATTTTTGGAAATTTTCATTAACAACAAATGATTTAAAATTTGTAAGCAAATAAAATTGAAACTGAATATTGGAATCTGATTTAAAATTTGTATGTAAAGTAAAGTGGATAAAAATTCAATACTCAGAATTTGCAGACAAATTGAAGTCAAGTAAAATTTGAAAATCAGAATGAAAATTTGGAAATTTAGGTATTGAGATTTGAAATGAATTAGAAAATTTAAGCAAATTGAAATTCATTTGGAATTGGAGTTCGATTTGAATGTAAACTTCAGTAGTGAAGTAGTGAAAATAAATATAAGAAATATTTATGTCGGACTTAAGAAATGAATGGGGAAATTCTTAAGAAAATTGGTATTGGGAATATACTAAGTAATTTTGGAATGGAAAAATATACTAAGTGAATAATTGAATGAAGATTTAAATTGAAAGTGGTGAAATGGGATAATTGTGGATAAGTGAATAGAAATCAAATGAATGTGAATAAAAGAGAATTGATATAGCTGATAATCAATTGAAATTAATACGTAGGATGTACGTATATTATTTTATTCGCATAGTGATTTGATCCAGAATTCGAGCACAGAATTTCGAGGTAATTATACCGATCCGAGTTGGGATTTTTCACTCGATTTTCGACGGCGAACTCCGGATATGAATTGTTGATTGATTATGGATATTCTCTATCATAGTTTGTAGCTATGCAAGGAGGATAACGGTTTCTGATCAAGAAACCAAATCTGAGTCCGCACTAGGAAGTCGGGTGGACGATACTAGTTCGGAAGTGAAATTGTGTGATCAAGTGAGCGATCGAATGTGATATTGCGTACCGATGATATATGTGCATCGTACGGACTTAAGTAAAACAAATATTGGAAATTTGTAAAGAAAAGTCAATAAAATGACTTTGGAATTGTGATTGAATATTATTGCTTAGTAGGATATACAGGTGTATAAAAGCAATGGATAAATTGATATTTTTGATTTTAGAAGATAAAAATTTAATGGCTCGACAAAAAGGTATGTATTTGAATTTCTGTATGAAATTTGATTGGGTTTTTGATCCAGCCACTTGGCGTTTTGTTTTCTTTTTGAGATTTGGGGGCCGTAGAGCCATTTTGGAGTAGTACCGATCTAGCCGCGCAAAGGAGACGCTGGCAAAATTTTTCGAAAACTTAGAGTTAGAAAAATTTTGGGAAAATTTTGATAATTCAAAATTTGAATTCAAATTTAAATTTGAACTGATAAGAAAGGTAATATTGTTTGGGACTTAGGAGTAAGTTTGGAAGGTTAGAAAGAGGGATAATGTATCTCTATTAAAAGATTTGTTTTGGGAGGTGGTTAAAACTATTTGGGTTAAGGAAATAGTAAATGGGGATTGAATCATTCTTCCTAACTAGTAATTTCGGGGACGAAATTCTTTTAAGGGGGAGGAATGTGACGACCCAGAATTTTTGAGCATTTGAAATTGGAATATTTAATTGATTTTAAATATTTAAATGTTAATTTCTAACATGAATTTCAAATGCCACTATTTATTGAGTGATTTAATTGTTTAATTAAATAATTGAAAATTGCTTTGGTACTGTTGCAAATCTATGCGGACACGTAAAGGAATTTTAAAACACGTGTTCAACTGGGTTAACACGCGTCCTCTAAAAATCACTTCTTTCTCGTTCTAGTTAAAACCGAGACAATCTCGTTTTCTATCTCCATTCCTTAGTCAAAGCCCTATCTTCTTTGAAATGCTATTCCATCCTAGTTCTTAACCGCCTATCCTTCCACTTATTCCCCTTCAATTCGAAATGAAATCGAAGGGACCGAGTCTCCTTCCTTCGAAATCGTGGCGATTAAAGCGGCCAAGAGCAGCTCAAGCTCGCGTTCCGTTCGCGAGGCCTGGAATCGTTGACGTGGTGGGTGCTCGCGTGGAAAGGGGGACGAAGGAGAAGGGAAGTGTGGCATCGTGATCGAACAAGGATGAGGCGCGTGAAGTAGTGGCGGCGATGGGTGCTAGGGTTCCACGGCGACCAGTGCTCGCGAGATAGGGTGGTCGGCGCTTGGCTGGGCTCGCGCGCATGCGTGGGAGTGCTTGAGGCGAATTTTCGCAAGCTGCTATGGAGAAGTTGACAGAGATGATCGAGGAGGAGGTGATTCCATCGGCAACAGGCGAGGGCTTGAGCACTATGTTTTGGGGGCATCACGGTTTCGACCAAGCTGTGAGGTATTTTAGTTTCGACTTTTAATATGATAAAATGTTACAGTAAAGTACAAACATTTCTGTTTAAATTTAATAATTTAATACGTATATAAAGGAATGTTCAAGTTCATGTAAAATTAGAATTTTTATATATAGTTGGAAATGGGAATAAATAAATATACACTGTAAACCCGCTATTAAGATTTTAAAGAGAAATTAGTTCAAACTAAATTTATTAGTTAAAATGGAATCATTAATGTATTAAATTTATAAATGGAAATTAATTGTTCGATTCTATTTTGAATATTAATAGGATCATTTAATAATTGTTCAAGGTTAAAAATCCAAAGAGGAACAAGTCGAGATTGGATCAGATTGCATATTCGAAATGAAAGTGAGTTAATCTCACTCATCTGGTTGTTATTTAAATTTAAATAGTTAAATTTAAATATTTGGATGAATGATTGGATTGATTTGATATGATAGTATATATAGTAGTATATATACCAATATATATTGGCATATGTATATATTGGAGTTGTTGTTCCCGCAGTATATAGCGGATGAGACCATATGCGCCGCATAATAGCGAATGATTTTATATAAATCCCATATACCGTGATATTCCACCTCGAAGTGGAATTGGTATTGTGCTAACGTCTGTGGATGTAGGGAAATAGGTTGGAGGGATCCAACTGGATTACTCAAAATTTTCTAGACTGTTTTATATTCTGTGTTATGAATATTGATATCCTGTGATGATTTTATTGGTAATTGAAATATTGAATGATATGGTTAGATTGAATATTTCAGAAAAAGGAATTATCAAAATGTATTGAATTGGATTTTTGGAAAGAAATAAATCTTAAGTTAAAGTATTTTTAAATAAATGAAGTGAGCAAGGAATTTATTTCAAAGTAAAGTAAATCGGAAATCAATTTGGGATTTGATTTAAGTGTTAAAACGGGATTTTTAAAAGAGAAGTGAGATTTTGGAATTTATAAACTGGGTTTATAAAGTAAAATAAAATATCAGTGGATATTTGGAAATATAAATTCAAGTTGGGAATTTAAAAAGGAATATGAATTGGTTTAAAAATAAATGTTGATTTATTTCTAAAAGATGTGAAGAGAAGTGTATTTCCTTGAATAGCCAAGTACATCTCCAAAGTAAACTTTTAAATTTAAGCTAAAGGTTTAAAAGTTGATTTAAAGTATGTTTTGGAAAATCTATTCTTTTTAAATGTTTAAACTTTAAAGTAAGATTTTCAAAATCTATTATTGTAGTAATTATATAAAAGTGATTTGGTATTATGTTTTAAAGGAGAAATTTAGTTTATATTTATAAAACGGTTTTAATTTAAATATTCTTAAAGTATATATTTTAATAAAGCATTAAAGTAGTTTTATAATTTCAATTTTATGAAGCATATTTATAGTAAAGAGTTTTTAAATTATTTTTAAATCTAAAAGTATTTTGTACTTTGTGTTCCGAGGAAATAAATATTTGGGAAATGTATTCCGTAAGCGGAAACTGTTTGAAATTGTTTCAAATGAGTTTTGAAATTTGGAAATATATCTTGAAAAGATATTTGAGGTTAATAAATAATTTGGAAAATTATTTATTATTTGATGGATGATTGTGAATGTTAATTGATAGTTAAATAACCGACTATCAATATTGGCCAATGCGCTGATCGTTTCGAAGAGACCAGGATCGGGAGTTTTTCCCGAAAACCACTTCGATCCGGTTTGTACGTTTCACGGGGAAACGATTTCGGAGTCGAAGATGGAGCAGTGAAGTGTAAGGGCTAGTCGCTACTAAGCCTGAGGATATTTCCAAAATGGATGTAGTAGGAATAGTGCCTTCGGTTCCGTTCGAACCCGGGACGGACTTGTATGGATGAATGCTTTCGGGCATCGTCAGCGGACGATGGGCATTCTAAGGGATATGTTCTGAAAAAGGTATCGTTTAGCCTCAAGCCTCATCAACCGGGAATGACTGAAAATCAGGGGTTATGCAGCAAGGCTTCGTGGGTAGCACCCACTGGAGAGTAAGGTCATCCCTGTCTAGATGTCCCTTTTTATTTCGACTTAGTGGTGCGGTTGCTGATCCCAACCGTGGGGTGATTTTATTCGGAATTGTCCAGTAAGGGATGGTTCCGGCCTTGTGTTGCAGGGGATTGGGAGTAATCCTCGGTACTGTGATCTAGGCCACGTACTGTGACAGGTGGTACCCCAGTGCCTAGTCATTGATGGAAATCCATTCTCCCTACGTGCCTGTACGGTTTTGATTGTGCCCAACTATTGCTAAAACGTGAGATGCAAGCATTTCAGCTAGATTCTACTTTACTTTCAATAGACACTATTATAATATCAGACGGATTTGATAAAAAGTGTTTGGCTATCGTAAGGTAAAAACCCGACATGTTTATTTGTGGCGTGGTCTTACGAGATGCTTTTGTTTTCAAAGGATTTTGAAACTTTAATAATCAATTTGAGTGTGATTTTCCCACGCTGGTTTTCCAGACTGACTCGGTGTTATTTTATTATAATGCTCGGGTCAGACCGAGTATTACAGATACAGGATAGGATGCTGTGGAGCTCAGGAGACGAGCTAGATGGCGTGACGTATCTTCCGTACTTGTTTATATATATATTCCGCTGTGTTGATTGCTGTACTCTGTTGTATTGAGGACATGACATGACTATTGTCCAGTTGTATGTATGTGTACTCTGATGTATACTCTGATAATGTATTGTGCAAATAGATATAGTTTTAATTTGTATAAAGATCTGTTGTTATCTATTATATTTTATTCCGCTGCGATGTGAGATTTTGATGCTGTTTTTTTTTTTCTATTTTCTTCTTCTGCCTCTTCTTCTTAACACAAATGGTTCGTATTTCCGTTCTTCTTGAGTTCATTAATGGAAATTAATGTCAATTCAAGGGGTACGGATTTGCGGGTTGTTCCAGCACTTCTTGATGCAATTAGGAAAGCTTTAACTCCAAGGTTCAAATAAAACAGTGAGAATGAATTTATCCAACATGACTAGGAGGTTGCACCCCCTTCCACTGAAAGTATACCTCTAGAAAAAAATGCTTGAGAGCACACGTGTCACACTCGGGAACTTCCAAGATGGACCCTCGTCAAACACGAGAATCTGAATATTTCCAATCAATGCATGCATGCCGAAACCTCTCTAGATATATGTGAACATACTCTAACGGTTGCGACCCACATGGCTTGGCTCCTACTCATGCTTTGGTTTTAGTTCTCCAGTGTTGGATACCAACGCCCAAAATGAGCTACAAATTATCTTAGATTGACGAAGCGTAAAGAAGGATATCAAAATCGATAAAGGAACTATCAGAAAACAAAGTAGTACTACCTTGGGGAAAATAATGAAGTCAAACAAGTTAGGGTAGTATTGTTTCCTATCTTGACTCAACATCATTCTTAACTTTAAGAATAGTAAGTGCTTAAATGCCTCAAATGAGCAACAAAATCATCTTGAATCGATAAATACAAAGAAGATAACAAGATCGATAGTTAATTAGTCAACTATTGGGAATAACAAAATGACCATATATGAAAATTAAAACCCTTACACTCATCACAACTCATCGATCTCGAACTAACACTACCTCAGGGAAAACAATAAAGCCAGACAAGTTAGAGTAGTGTTGCTTCCTGTCTTGACTCGACAGCGTTCTTAATTTTAATAATAGCAAGATTTCCTTCAACGTTTAGTGCTAAATGTAAGACTAATTATTTTTAATAAATGAATCAAACTTTTTAACACATTTTACTCACACTTGTGCTTGATTGTCATATCATAAATACTGTAAAACACTTTAAAACACTCTTTAAAATATTCTTTTTAATGAGCAAATTATATTTCTAAGTTTATTAAAAAGAAGGTAAAAAAATGTCATTAAAACATCATTTATTATAAACCCAAAACAATTTACACTTAGTTTTATTTCTAAAACGTTCCTTTTAAATGATTTTCTCATTTATAAACAATCATTTATATCTTTAAAAACAAAATTTATTATCCTGGAAGATAATAAATCAATTTAAAATTCATTTATAAATTTCAAACTATGTTAATCATCCCGAAAGATAATTAATATAACCCTTTTATAAATTTAAAACCATATTAATTATCCTAAAAGAATATTAATCCAATGTATAATCTTTTTTCTAAATTTTAAACCACCATTAAGCACCCCGAAGGAAAATTTGTCCAATTTATAATCTTTTCATAAATTTAAAACAACATTAATTATCCCGAAAGAAAATTGATCAAATTTATAATCTTTTATAAATTTAAAACAGCATTAATTATCCTGAAAGATAATTAATCGAATTTATACCTCCTTTTATAAATTTAAAGAACACTTATCCTTTGTTTGAAAATTCTCCAAAATACTTAAAAATATAGCCTAAACAACTTTCAAAGGCCAAAAACACCACTAAATATTTATTTTGTAAAAGTACAAGAACAAGTTCAACATATACAGATTTAACGAGATGATATTTCATAAGTGTCAATATATCGATAATTGCTTAACTATACATAAATAAAACCATATGTTACAAATATTTCAACTAAACATTAATATAAGCAGCACAAGAATACAAGTAAATCAATAGTGGCGAGAAACCCCTTGGGGTCTCTCTAAAAAAGTCCCCTGTAAATCACACATATGTATGTGTATTTCGAAGTGTACCGTAGCGACCTATTCGCTACATACACTTTGACTTCATCTTGCTTTTGTTCCCTGCAAAACAATGGTTATTTATATCATCCCGTTCGAAGCGGGAATCAAATCCAAATAAATATAAATTATCATGCAAGCATTCGACAATAATCTATAACAATACATATATCATATAGTTTATTTAGAGGTGAGTTAACTTACCAAAATTCCAATTGATACTTTTGCATTCCCGTTCGGTTTAAAATCGAACGACATTTGATTTTAGTTCAAAATTCTAATTGCTTCAAGCATGACGAAATCAACTTTAGTACGTAGATAATGCTCCTACGAGCACAACGCAAATGAATGCGTCTTGATTGGACTTCGTATTGAGAAGATACGAA
Organism: Allium fistulosum; assembly: GCA_030737815.1. Classification (NCBI taxonomy): domain Eukaryota; kingdom Viridiplantae; phylum Streptophyta; class Magnoliopsida; order Asparagales; family Amaryllidaceae; genus Allium; species Allium fistulosum. The sequence continues at coordinate 928,131,638 of CM060905.1, forward strand.
TTTTACAAGATTTAGGATTAAAATATTCATTATTAGCTTAATTAAATCAATTACCCTTAATCCCTTTTGTAACGACCCCGGATTTTATATAAGTTTAAATTGATAATTAAATTAATTTTTGAATTAAAATTGTGAAATTAATCGATAAATTGATTCGAGTTTCCCCGTATTCAAATAAATTCTGTATAAATCATTTAAATTTAAAATATTGTATATGTATGTGAATGTATACATATATATTTGGGCATATATGAGTAAATTTGAAATTATATATATATATATGTTTGATTTGAATTTAAATCGTAAATAAATGGTTTAAAAAAATACAAAATATATAAGATATAAAAGTAAAAAGCAAATACATAGGGTAAAATATAATAACATAAACTAAATATAGAAATTCATTTATATTCTTAAGTAATAAGGTCCAAAGCAAGGCAAAAATTTTCAAGTATATTCAACTATAAGTATGTAGGCTGGTAAAACAAGGCTAAAGAAAATACAAGACAACAAAACATATATATATGTACTTGCAACAGGAAAAGAAGAACTAGGTTCAAACAAGAGGATAAGTATGAACAAGGATAAGCATATAGTACAAGGCAATTAATGTTAGCCACCACAAATATTATCATCAGCCTCCATACAAAAAATATCAGCTGCCAAAACAACATTCCGGTCAATAAAAAAAGAAAAAAATCTCTGAACAATATTGTACAAATTATATTACCTTGTACAAAACCAATAACAATACCTTGTAAACTTCATTTTCTATATACAGCAGCTCTTCTCATTCCAAATTCGTTCCATTCCAAACTGAGAGAAATTTAAGTAAATATCACTTAAAACATAAACAAACTTCAACCAAAAACTACAATGCAAATCAATACAAACAAGAGGATTTCAATTGGAAGTTCAAAGCTTGGTTCAAAAGAAAAGCAACTCTGTTCTTTCTCCAAGACCACTGTGAGTAACTTAAATTTTAAATTACTTAAGTATATATGTTGCTTAATTATTGTCTGAGATGTGTATATATATTAATGCATTCCCGTGTATGTATGTTGATGTATAAATATATGTCCGCCTGTACAAATTGAGTTACCTCTGTTCTTGTTTCTTCCAGACTAGATTTGCAAACAAATTCTCATCCTTTGATTTAATAACTGATAGAACTTAAAATATAAACAAAAGTTGTTTGTTTGATTATAAACTAAGTTTTTAAAATTTATTTAAGATAAAGCAACTTGTAAATACCTCTGGAAATCAAAACATCTGAGCAAATCTTTAAACAAGTCAAAATTCAAACATTTTAATTTACGATTTCATGTATATAAACTAAATTCGTATGCTTTAACATGATTTTTAAATTTAAAATTTTAATTTTTAGAGTTAAGGTGGAGGAGCAGTTTGGGTTTGCCTGTTTTTCTTTGATTTGGTGATTTCTGGTGATCTCGAGGATCTGGAAGGTTGTAACTTGCTGTGGTGATGCAAGGATGTTTGTGAAGTTAGGGAAAATTGCTTGATAGTGGAGCAGATCAATGAGGCAGTGGTGGTTGATCGAGTTAGGCAGTAACCCTTGTTTTGGGTGTTCTTGAATTTTTGATCGGCATATCTCCTATGGTCGATCGAGTTCTACAAAACTTCGGGAAAAGGTAGCTAGGACATGGATGAAGCCGTGGCCGGAGGTGGAAGCACTCCAGTGGTCGGAGTTTCATGTGCGAGTCTTTTTCCAGGTTTGAGTGATGTTCCAGACATCAGTTCCAGGTTTGATTCTGGAACTCGATTTCGATTTTGAGTCTTTGGTGGCGATGCGATGATCGTGATCGGGTACGTGGTTGATCGGCGATGTGTAGGGGTCATCAGAGTTGATAGGAGAGGGCGGCGTCATGGGTGCATGTGCACGGTGTATGTTTTGAGTTCTGGTGATGTTTTGGTTTGTGGGGTTTTGTTTTCTTGGGGTTGACTCGAGTTAGTTGAGGGAGTGGCTCGAAGCATTCTTGTTTTGGCTTGGGGGTTTTTGATTTGTCCTCGGGTAATGTTTGGTGATAGGTTTAAACCTGTCTTGGTTTTTAATTTTAAACTAAAATTTAATTTAAAGCAAGATTTTTAAACAAAGTTAGAAATCAAGTTTAAGTATGAATTTAAACCTAGTTTTGTATCATAGTTTTGAGATAAATAAAGTTTTATCAAAATTTAAATGTCTAAACAACTTTGTATGTTTAAAGTGTATTTTAAATTGATTTGGATTTAAAAATTTAATTTGGTTTTAAAATTCTTTTAAATTATTTATAAGTTATGTTTTCTCTAACATGAGATTTTAAAGAGATTTTTTTTTAATTTGTGATTTTAACTTTGTTAAAGTTAAATTGGTATTCATTTTAAAGCTTGGAATTTAAAATGAAATTTAAAGGTAAATTTGAAATAAATGTTTTCAAACATATTTGTGAGTGATAAATGAAATCATTAATGGGAAGTGATTAGAGAATAGTTGATAAATGGAAGTGACTAATGGATAATTACTTAATAAAAGTAATTAAGAGATAATTGCTTGATGTGTTTAATTAAGAAATATTTAATCGATGCAAGTATTTAAGGATAATTATTTAATAAAAGTGATTAAAAGGTTGATTACTTAATGTAATTAAAAAGATGATGTCAATAAAGTTATTAAAAGGTAAATTACTTAAGGATTAATTAAAGTAAATTAATTTAACGATAAAGATTAATTGGTAATTAATGATTAGTTGTTATGAGATGATTACTTAATGGTAAGTGATTAAAGGTTAAATTTTTCGAAATGATTAATTTATGGGTTAATTAATTATGTAATTGGCTTAAAGGTTAATTCAATTAATAAGGTTAATTAAAAACAATTCAATCAATTAAGGTAATTGATTAATTAATCTATATCAGATGATTTGTCATCAATTAATCAGGATTAGATAACTAATTCATAAGTAATTAATTTATTTGGAAATAAATTGAATTAATTAGGATTAAACAATTAAATAATCCTGCTTATGAATGATTATTGAATGTTTGACCTTACTTGTGAATTGTTGATATTCCCTGATCTGTGATGTTGTGTGATATATTCTGATTTGTGTGTGATCTGTACTGTAGTTTATTTATCTGGGATGAATGTAATATATTATCTGTGATATGTGAATAAAAGATAAGCGTTATAGTTTATACCGCTTATCAAATATATTGTTGTACTTAATCTGTGATGATTGAATGATGTTGCACTACTTTGTGAAACCCCTGGACTACATCATACACACACAAATATGAATTTCATGTGGAAATCGGTTAAGTCACAGATTTTTTAACAATTTTAAAGATTGAATTCTTGAATCCAAAATGGTTTTGGAATTGGAATTGAAAGCTTTTGAAAATGAGTTTCAAATAACTTAATAAAATTTGAAATCTAAACGATTTGATTTAAAATTTGAATTCAATTTTTGAAATTGAATTCAATAATTTGGAAATTATGGTCTAAAAAGACCATACAAGTTATAAATGTGTTTTATAGGGATTTTTATCCATTTAAAAGTATGGTTTTGGAAATTTGAGAAATTTAATCCAAGTTTATACTTGAATGGTTTTAACTTATGTAAATTGTAATTAGTTTTCCAGAATGGAAACTAATTGTTTTCAAATGATAAAAGCTTTCATATAAGAAATAAAATTCCAATTTAAGTTAAAAGAATTTCAAGTTGAATTGAAAAAAATGGTTTTCCAAGTTATGAGTGAATTCTTTTTGAAAGCTATGAATTAAATCTTGATTTAAAGATTTAGTGAGTTAATCCAATTGAAATGGAAATCGATTTGAAAATCTATGAATAGATTTTTATGAAACTGGGTGAACTTTGTGAAATGAATCTTTTTGTGTAAAAAGATTAAAATGGTAATTTGTTTAAACCATTTAAAAGAGAAATTTGGATAATAAGTTGTGACTTAATTGAAATCCCAATATCCATAAGTTTTTAAATATTACGCTCACTATTCGGTGTAGCCGGGAGAGGACCTTTGTGTCATACATCTCATTCCGAATAAGTGATACGTCGTATATGGATAGCATTTGAAGACCGGTGGTGAAGACCGGGTATTTGTGAAAACGATAGGATAACCTATTGATTGTCTCTGCACTGAGTCGCGCCGGTATAGAGATGCCCTAAGTGATGGGAAATCCAATCGGGATTGTGAATACCCGGATTGCAAGGCCTTCTTTGGAAGTGCCTTCGGTTCTGTTCGAACCTGGAACAAACTTGTATGGTTGTATGTCTGACATTGCACTTTGAGATATAAAGCTGATTTCTTTCAAATACATTCCTGTTGGTGGCGGAGAATTTATTCTCTTAGCTTAACACCCTTCTCTAAGACGTACGAGCTCAGAGGTTATGTAGTTGAAGGTTATCAGTGATATACTCCCAAATTAGTAATGTGGCATGCTGAGTGTTGCTGTGTGTTGATGGTCATTTACTGATCATTTGTTGATCAAAGCATGGCTTTGTGAAAAAGCGTAGCTTTGTGGACGAGACCTCATCGGACCACACAAACCGGAAATGGTCGAAACAGGAAAGATGCGGCAAGGTTATGTGGGTCGCTCCCTTTAGGGTATGTCATTTCCTTCTTGAAAAGGGTGGTATCAGGTATGGAGCCCTGATATTTAACCTATGTGGTTGCTTCAATCTCATTTACCTGTGTGGTTGTTGTTGTGTGATCGAGGCCTCGGATAAATGTCCCAAAGGACCGGGGGGTGGCATACTCGAGTAGTAGTTACCTAGTGTAAGGGGTAACCCGACCTTGTGTTGGCAGAGATCCGGGTAGGTTCTTGGGACGTCCCTCTAGAGGCGTACCTATTGACAGTGGGAAGTTCCTTAGCCTGACCATTTGTTGGAAATCCAAAGAAACAATACGAACCCAGTACGGTTTTAGTTGTATAACCTGCTATGGAATGTGGCGGTAACATGCTATTGAACATAGTAGCTATAGTAGGCATAGTTCGAAATGTCTATGTTGGCTAAGATTAATATTATACTTTTGAAATGTTTTCCACTATGCACTAATAATAATATCCAATGATTTTGCGTAGTAAGCATGTTTGACTATCATAAGAAGAAATCTCCTCCAATTCTGCATTTGCATTGTGTGTGTGGCGGGATGTCTTATGGTAGTTTCATTTTCCAAAAGCATTGTGGATTCCAATGTTCAAAATTCTTTTGTTGTTTGTTTAAAGATAAACTGTTTTTGTTGCTCACACCAGTCCCATGACTGACTCGGAGTTTATTGTTTCCTTCCTAAACTCTAGGTGCCTATAATTTTCCACACGGGCAGTCTAGAGTTGGGATTTTCATATAGTCAGGTTTAGTAGATTAGCCGGGAGCTAGTTCAGTTTTTGGAGTCCATGAATGCACTTGCTTCTCTTGGTGCAACATGATGGTGGTTCGAGCTGATGTTGGAGTTGTTGGACTCATTCTCTTTTGAGGATCATTTGGAGTTTTCACTTCTATTGTTTCCGCTGTAACCTTATTATTTGTCTCTGATATTCTTGTATCATATTGATATCATTGTTGTATATCATTTCGGATATTGTATTCATTGGAATTGTATATGATATTATTCATTTCTTTCTTCCGCTGTGTTGTTATACTTACTGTGTTGTAAGCTCCGGGGAGCCAGATTCGGCGTTTGGATCTACGACATTTGAGTACAAGTGAAGTACGGGTGCCGATTTTTGAAGGCCGAGTCCGGGATCTTTACAGTTGGTATCAGAGCTAAGGTTCAACTTTAGCTAAGGAGTATAACACATTAAGTAGCTCATTAGAGATAGGGTGAAGTATACCCTAGAATGAGTATTCCTCAGATATCCGTTCGAACGCCTCGGTAAATTCTCTTACTATTCACTAATAGTGAGTATGAGTTCTAGAAGTGAATGGGATAGGGGACAAGGGAATACGACTATAAATGGTCGATACCCTATAACAACAAGTAAACAGTCTTTTCTCTATCAATCTCTTTTGTTCAGCATCTCTTTTCAATTCTTTGATAGTTTCCGGTTGATCTAGGAAGAAGATTTGATATATTTGTATGGGACATAAACTCCAAATAAACCAAAATTGTTGTTTGGATGTATTGGTTGCCTTGTTCGTTTTGGTTGCTATGGTTGATAGATATACCTTGGTTTCTAAACTAAAATTTTTGAAATTGTATCCAAATATCTATCTATTCTTTGGGTCCTAATATACTCTACGAATGGTTAGTTATCCCTTCGAACTGGCCAATGCCCCTGCACATTTCGTAGATATGGATAACCCGAGTATCTTGTGAAGTGTTAAAACAGATTCGTTCTCGTATCTATTATTGATATTCTGATTTGGTAAGCCAAATGCAGAATAAATATTCAGTTTGATTTGATGAAATATTCTTCATCTATCTTTGTGTCTCCCTGGCAAATTTCGAGGACGAAATTTTTTTAAGGGGGGAAGTCTGTAACGACCCCAGATTTTATATAAGTTTAAATTGATAATTAAATTAATTTTTGAATTAAAATTGTGAAATTAATTGATAAATTGATTCGAATTTCCCCATATTCAAATAAATTCTGTATAAATCATTTAAATTTAAAATATTGTATATGTATGTGAATGTATACATATATATTTGGGCATATATGAGTAAATTTGAAATTATATATATATATATATTTGATTTGAATTTAAATCGTAAATAAATGGTTTAAAAAATACAAAATGTATAAGATATAAAAGTATAAAGTAAATACATTGGGTAAAATATAATAACATAAACTAAATATAGAAATTCATTTATATTCTTAAGTAATAAGGTCTAAAGCAAGGCAAAAATTTTCAAGTATATTCAACTATAAGTATGTAGGCTGGTAAAACAAGGCTAAAGAAAATACAAGACAACAAAACATATATATATGTACTTGCAACAGGAAAAGAAGAACTATGTTCAAACAAGAGGATAAGTATGAACAAGGATAAGCATATAGTACAAGGCAATTAATGTTAGCCACCACATATATTATCATCAACCTCCATACGAAAAATATCAGCTGCCAAAACAACATTCTAGTCAATAAAAAAAGAAAAAAATCTCTGAACAATATTGTACAAATTATATTACCTTGTACAAAACCAATAACAATACCCTGTAAACTTCATTTTCTATATACAGCAGCTCTTCTCATTCCAAATTCGTTTCATTCCAAACTGAGAGAAATTTAAGTAAACATCACTTAAAACATAAACAAACTTCAACTAAAAACTACAATGCAAATCAATACAAACAAGAGGATTTCAACTGGAAGTTCAAAGCTTGGTTCAAAAGAAAAGCAACTCTGTTCTTTCTCCAAGACCACTGTGAGTAACTTAAATTTTAAAATACTTAAGTATATATGTTGCTTAATTATTGTCTGAGATGTGTATATATATTAATGCATTCCCGTATATGTATGTTGATGTTTAAATATATGTCTGCCTGTACAAATTGAGTTACCTCTGTTCTTGTTTCTTCCAGACTAGGTTTGCAAACAAATTCTCATCCTTTGATTTAATAACTGATAGAACTTAAAATATAAACAAAAGTTGTTTGTTTGATTATAAACTAAGGTTTTAAAATTTATTTAAGATAAAGCAACTTGTAAATACCTCTGGAAATCAAAACATCTGAGCAAATCTTTAAACAAGTCAAAATTCAAACATTTTAATTTACGATTTCATGTACATAAACTGAATTCGTATGCTTTAACATGATTTTTAAAGTTAAAATTTTAATTTTTAGAGTTGAGGTGGAGGAGCATTTTGGGTTTGCCTGTTTTTCCCTGATTTGGTGATTTCTGGTGATCTCGAGGATATGGAAGGTTGTAACTTACTATGGTGATGCAAGGATGTTTGTGAAGTTAGGGAAAAATGCTTGATAGTGGAGAAGATCAATGTGGCGGTGGTGGTTGATCGAGTTAGGCAGTAACCCTTGTTTTGGGTGTTCTTGAATTTTTGATCGGCATATCTCCTATGGTCGATCGAGTTCTACAATACTTCGGGAAAAGGTAGCTAGGACGTGGATGAAGCCGTGGCCGGAGTTGGAGGCACTCCAGTGGTCGGAGTTTCGTGTGCGAGTCTTTTTCCAGGTTTGAGTGATGTTCCAGACATCAGTTCCAGGTTTGATTCTGGAACTCGATTTCGATTTTGAGTTTTTGGTGGCGATGCGATGATCGTGATCGGGTACGTGGTTGATCGACGACGTGTAAGGGTCATCAGAGTTGATCGGAGAGGGCGGTGTCGTGGGTGCATGTGCACTGTGTATGTTTTGAGTTCTGGTGATGTTTTGGTTTGTGGGGTTTTGTTTTCTCGGGGTTGACTCGAGTTAGTTGAGGGAGTGGCTCGAAGCATTCTTGTTTTGGCTCGGGGATTTTTGATTTGGCCTCGAGTAATGTTTGGTGACAGGTTTAAACCTATCTAGGTTTTTAATTTTAAACTAAAATTTAATTTAAAGCAAGATTTTTAAACAAAGTTATAAATCAAGTTTAAGTATGAATTTAAACCTAGTTTTGTATCATAGTTTTGAGATAAATAAAGTTTTACCAAAATTTAAATGTCTAAACAACTTTTTATGTTTAAAGTGTATTTTAAATTGATTTGGATTTAAAAATTTAATTTGTTTTTAAAATTCTTTTAAAATCTTTATAAGGTATGTTTTCTTTAACATGAGATTTTAAAGAGATTTTTTTTTAATTTGTGATTTTAACTTTGTTAAAGTTAAATTGGTATTCATTTTAAAGCTTGGAATTTAAAATGAAATTTAAAGGTAAATTTGAAATAAATGTTTTCAAACATATTTGTGAGTGATAAATGAAATCATTAATGGGAAGTGATTAGAGAATAGTTGATAAATGGAAGTGACTAATGGATAATTACTTAATAAAAGTAATTAAGAGATAATTACTTGATCTGTTTAATTAAGAAATAGTTAATCGATGCAAGTATTTAAGGATAATTATTTAATAAAAGTGATTAAAAGGTTGACTACTTAATGTAATTAAAAAGATGATGTCATTAAATTAATTAAAAGATAAATTACTTAAAGATTAATTAAGATTAATTAAAGATTAATTAAAGTAAATTAATTTAACGATAAAGATTAATTGGTAATTAATGATTAGTTGTTATGAGATGATTACTTAATGGTAAGTGATTAAAGGTTAAATTTCTCGAAATGATTAATTTAGGGGTTAATTAATTATGTAATTGGCTTAAAGGTTAATTCAATTAATAAGGTTAATTAAAAACAATTTAATCAATTAAGGTAATTGATTAATTAATCTATATCAGATGATTTGTCATCAATTAATCAGGATTAGATAACTAATTCATAAGCATTTAATTTAATTAGAAATAAATTGAATTAATTAGGATTAAACAATTAATTAATCCTGCTTATAAATGATTATTGAATGTTTGACCTTACTTGTGAATTGTTGATATTCCCTGATCTGTGATGCTCTGTGTGATTTGTACTGTAGTTTATTTATCTTAGATGAATGTAATATATTATCTGTGATATGTGAATAAAAGATAAGCGTTATAGTTTATACCGCTTATCAAATATATTGTTGTATTTATTCTGCGATGATTGAATGATGTTGCACTACTGTGTGAAACCACTGGACTACACCATACACACATAAATATGGATTTCACGTGGAAATCGGTTAAGTCACAGATTTTTTGAAAATTTTAAAGATTGAATTCTTGAATCCAAAATGGTTTTGGAATTGGAATTGAAAGCTTTTGAAAATGAGTTTCAAATAACTTAATAAAATTTGAAATCTAAACGATTTGATTTAAAATTTGAATTCAATATTTGAAATTCAATTCAATAATTTGGAAATTATGGTCTAAAAAGACCATACAAGTTATAAATGTGTTTTATAGGGATTTTTAACCATTTAAAAGTATGGTTTTGGAAATTTGAGAAATTTAATCCAAGTTTATACTTGAATGGTTTTAACTTATGTAAATTGTAATTAGTTTTCCAGAATGGAAACTAATTGTTTTCAAATGATAAAAGCTTTCATATAAGAAATAAAATTCCAATTTAAGTTAAAAGAATTTCAAGTTGAATTGAAAAAAAATGGTTTTCCAAGTTATGAGTGAATTCTTTTTGAAAGCTATGAATTAAATCTTGATTTAAAGATTTAATGAGTTAATCCAATTGAAATGGAAATCGATTTGAAAATCTATGAATAGATCTTTGTGAAACTGGGTGAACTTTGTGAAATGAATCTTTTAGTGTAAAAAGATTAAAATGGTAATTTGTTTAAACCATTTAAAAAAGAAATTTGGATAATAAGTTGTGACTTAATTGAAATCCCAATATCCATATGTTTTTAAATATTACGCTCCCTATTCGGTTTAGCCGGGAGAGGACCTTTGTGTCATACAACCCATTCCGAATAAGTGATACGTCGTATATGGGTAGCATTTAAAGACCGGTGGTGAAGACCGGGTATTTTTGAAAACGATAGGATAACCTATTGATTGTCTCTGCACTGAGTCGCGCCGGTATAGAGATGCCCTAAGTGATGGGAAATCCGATCGGGATTGTGAATCCCCGGATTGCAAGGGCTTCTTTGGATGTGCCTTCGGTTCTGTTCGAACCCGGAACAGACTTGTATGGTTGTATGTCTGACATTACACTTTGAGATATAAAGCTGATTTCTTTCAAATACATTCCTGTTGGTGGCGGAGAATTTATTCTCTTAGCTTAACACCCTTCTCTAAGACGTACGAGCTCAGAGGTTATGTAGTTGAAGGTTATCAGTGATATACTCCCAAATTAGTAATGTGGCATGCTGAGTGTTGCTGTGTGTTGATGGTCATTTACTGATCATTTGTTGATCAAAGCATGGCTTTGTAAAAAAGCGTAGCTTTGTGGACGAGACCTCATCGGACCACACAAACCGGAAGTGGTCGAAACAGGAAAGATGCGGCAAGGTTATGTGGGTCGCTCCCTTTAGGGTATGTCATTTCCTTCTTGAAAAGGGTGGTATCAGGTATGGAGCCCTGATATTTAACCTATGTGGTTGCTCCAATCTCATTTACCTGTGTGGTTGTTGCTGTGTGATCGAGGCCTCGGATAAAGGTCCCAAAGGACCGGGGGGTGGCATACTCGAGTAGTAGTTACCTAGTGTAAGGGGTAACCCGGCCTTGTGTTGGCAGAGATCCGGGTAGGTTCTCGGGACGTCCCTCCAGAGGCGTACCCATTGATAGTGGGAAGTTCCTTAGCCTGACCATTTGTTGGAAATCCAAAGAAACAATACGAACCCAGTACGGTTTTAGTTGTATAACCTGCTATGGAATGTGGCGGTAACCTGCTATTGAACATAGTAGCTATAGTAGGCATAGTTCAAAATGTCTATGTTGGCTAAGATTAATATTATACTTTCGAAATGTTTTCCACTATGCACTAATAATAATATCCAATGATTTTGCGTAGTAAGCATGTTTGACTATCATAAGAAGAAATCTCCTCCAATTTTGCGTTTGGATTGTGTGTGTGGCGGGAGGTCTTATGGTAGTTTCATTTTCCAAAAGCATTGCGGATTCCAATGTTCAAAATTCTTTTTTTGTTTGTTTAAAGATAAACTGTTTTTGTTGCTCACACCAGTCTCATGACTGACTCGGAGTTTATTGTTCCCTTCCTAAACTCTGGGTTACCATAATTTTCCACACGGGCAGTCTAGAGTTGGGATTTTCAGATAGTCCGGTTTAGTAGATTAGCCGGGAGCTAGTTCAGTTTTTGGAGTCCATGACTGCACTTGCTTCTCTTGGTGCAACGTGATGGTGGTTCGAGCTGATGTTGGAGTTGTTGGACTCATTCTCTTTTGAGGATCATTTGGAGTTATCACTTCTGTTGTTTCCGCTATAACCTTTTTATTTGTCTCTAATATTCTTGTATCATATTGATATCATTGTTGTATATCATTCTGGATATTGTATTCATTGGAATTGTATATCATATTATTCATTTCTTTCTTCCGCTGTGTTGTTATACTTACTGTGTTATAAGCTCCAGGGAGCCAGATTCGGCCTTTGGATCTACGACATTTGAGTACAAGTGAAGTACATGTGCCAATTTTCGAAGGCCGAGTCCGGGATCTTTACACCTTTTTAAATCTTCTTCCCTAAAATAAAACCTGCCATGTACACACACAAGTGATACACCCAATTTTTCGTGCATCTCCTCTCCCACCACGCTCGTTTCTCAATGAAATTTAACACTGTCTTAGCCATCAAGCTTCTCTTCGTGAGCTCGACACATCCTACACGACCATCTAAAACTAGACCCACTTTAGTAAATCGTGACCTATAGGGTTATGGGCCATGACATTTAAAATGTTGCATTTTGTTGTGCTTCATCAGACATGATGAAAGTTGGTGGGTAGGTGTGTTTTGTGAAGAGGAACTCAGTGGTGCTAACGATGTTGCCTAACTTCCCTTATATCATCGACAATACGGAACCCTAGTTTTGACTATCTACAGTTGACCATGAGGTCCATAACCAAAGGAAACCGCGACCATTACCGGGCTATAGATTTGAATCCATCGAGCATAGACTTTCATTCGGTATCAGAGCCTGGAATTCTAGAGATCGTAATAACATCTTAGAATAAATGGTCATAAAGAGATCTAGTCAAGGCAATAGAAAGAGGAAAAGCAATAAAGAAGAATCAAAGGAGCAAACAAGCAAATGCTTCATGGCTATACTCAGATCACAATCGGTATGCATAGATTCTTTATATACATATCATTTGATAGCACATAATGAATTATTAAAAGATTGTAAAACTTTGAATAAAGTTAATAGAATTGCATTAGCTAAGTTAAAAGATTATGAGCAAGAAATTTCCAATTTAAAGAGGAAAATAAATTTTTGGTAAAATAAACTAAATTTTCTAAAAATACGGTAGAACTTGTTTTACAAAAGGATTTCCTACAAAAAGAAATGAGCAGTTAGAAGTTAAAAACAATGATCTTTTAGAGAAAATCGATGTTTTGCAAAATAAAATTATATTATTGGAAAATTCTTTGAATAATTCTAGATCTTCAATTTTGTCTCTTGAAAAAGAGAATGAAGCCTTAATTAAAAGAATTTAGAATTATCTAAAGAATGTGAGAATTAAAAAAATAATAGTAATATTTTGCAAAAGCAAATTTGTGATTCTGAAGGAAATTTTGAAAGATTGAATGAAAAAATCGTAAATTTTAACAAAGGTAAAAATATCATATCTTCAATAATTACAAATTCAAAAGCTCACAGTGATAAAAGCGGTTTAGGCTATAAACAAGCTAAAAGTAAAAATAGTACTAGATATGCATTCGTGTATACTAATTTTATTACTAGTACAAGTAACCAAGATAGTCCTAAAACCACTTACAGTCATAATAGTACTATTTTCAAGTACTAAGCTAATGACTAATAGTATTAGAATATGGATTCCAGCTAATACGATTGATCATGATAAACAACTTTATATTAGCAACTATTATAAGAATGTGATTTGTAATGAAACTATATTTATAAAGGTTCAATCACACCCAAATGGGTATGGTTTCCTAAAACTTAGGAAATTATAAGAACCTTTGGTATCGCATGCTTTAAAATGTTAATTTTTTTTACCGATACCCTAGTTTATAAGTAGCAATTATTTATTAATGATTTTCAGTCCTACTTATAGCGCTAAAACATAGCAATTTACTATGAAATGCTATAAAAAGTAGGATTCTGTATAGCACTTTGATTAAAATATTTCTGTTTTAATGCTACCAAAAGTACTGTAAGTAATTACTATTTGATAAAATTCTTTCATTATTTTTATTTCTTTTAGATGGTATAACAACACCTATTTTGGTAAGGATTTCTTCCTATGATTAACACTTGGACCCTAACGTAGTAAGTGGGTACCAAAAAAGATTATTATTTATTAAAGGTACTTGGAGAAACGAAAGGAAAATGATAGATTTTGAATTTTAAGGATGTTCCATACATTTCATGGAATTATGTGCTTACAGTGAAATAAGGATTTTAGTAAGTTCAGTAAAATCTAACTTATTTTCTCCATAATTAATATTGGGTTAACCTTTTATTTTTGAGGAAGATTAAACCACTTCTAAAAAATAAAATAATTGGACATTGTTTAACTTGAATCATTTTGAAATGTCCACATTGTTTTATAAAAAGAACATATATTAGAATATATTTCTTGACAATATTTTCTAAGAAAAATATATTTACTTAAGTAAATTTCATTTATACTCAGAAATATTGCAGTTAAGAAATATTTTACAAAATTTATTATATTCCCTCATTCTTTTTGACAATGACAAAGGGGAAGACATTTTTATGCATATTGATAGTTGAGATATTATACTTAGAGGGAGCATTAATCATATTATAATATCATTTTAAATATTTTTCAAAATTTGTATAGTTGTCATCATCAAAACTGGGGAGAATGTTAGAACCTCTTATATTGGATTTTAATGACAACAACTACACAATATATACCAAAGAACCTTTAAGCTAACTTGAAGGTACAAAGTACCAGAAAGAGACAAACAAATAAGTTCAACATGAAGGTACACGGTACAAAAGATGATAAAAGTATGTACATGGAAATATAAGAAGATATATACATGACGAAGATAGGACGAAGGTGACGAACAAAGTACTATTAGTCATAAAGTGTCATGTCTAGAGTGTATATATGTTAAAATCTCTTTAAAGTGGTATATACAAACATACACCTCATATTTTAAATGAAAATCATGTTTTCAAAAATGCATGGAGCAAGACTCGAACATAGGTCACTAGTTTAGAAAGCAAGTGCTCTAACCAACTGAGCTAAGACGACTTTTGATTCTAAACAGAGTTCAATCGACTGAATAGGTATATCCAGTCGACTGAATCTGTGTTCTTTGAACCATGTTCACTGACATTAAGCAATCAACTGAATTATTCATTTCAGTCAACTAACCATATGTTCAGTCGATTGAATTGAAGATTTCAGTCGACCAAAACTGCCTATTTTTGTATTGATTCCTTTCTATTTGAATACGTATGTCTCTGTTCAATTCCATCAGCTGGTTGATTTTATTCTGTCGACTGAATGGTCGTAATAGCTATATTTTTCAAATTTTTTGAAGAGGTGCTCTTCTCCATAAAGAGTTATTCCTCTTTATTAATAGTTGCAACCATTCCTCTTTACTAAGAGTTGCAACCATATATCCTCTATATAAAGAAAACAAATTCCTGAATTCAACTAAAAAATTATATTATCTGATTTTCTATATATTGCTTTCAAATTCTCAAATGCATTCACATACTTTCAATACTTTCAAATTGATCACTTATTCATTCAAGAATACAGTTCTTGTGATCAAAATCTTCCATTTCTTCAAGTACACACAATATACCACTCAGAAAAAGATTATAGGAAAGTTGTACTATATTGACTCATTCGTGTTATTTAGAGAACAAGAAGTCAAAACATTCTACTACTCTTTGTAGTCGAAGTCTTGTTGGATATCTTCAGGCACGAAGTCCTATTCTACAGCTTAGGCGGGTTGTAATATAGAAGTCTTGTATGGTAGCTCAAGTGGTCTATAATACCTATTCCTTTGGGTTAAGTGAGGAGTTTGTTAGTTAAATCCAGAAGGAGTCTAGGACTGGACGTAGAATGGGAAATTCAAACCAGTATAAAAATCTCTGGTGCAGTTTACTTTATAGTTCTTTATTTTCGCTGTTATTATATATAAGTTTTTATTTAGTAGAACTATTCATATTACTCGATCTGCATAGACTTTCATAAATGCCCCAAACGACCAACAAAATCGTCTTGAATCGACGAATACAAAGAAGATAGCAAGATCGATAGTCAATAAGTCAAATATTGGGAATAACAAAATGATCGTATATGAAAATTAAATCTCTTACACTTGTCATAACTCGTTGATCTCGAACTAGTACTACCTCGGGGGAAACAATAAAGCCGGACAAGTTAGGGGAGTGTTGCTTCCTATCTTGACTCGACGGCATTCTTAACTTTAAGAATAACAAGAGTTCCTTCAACGTTTAGTGCTAAGCGTAAGACTAAATATTTTCAATAAACGAAGCAAACTTTTTAAAACATTTGACTCACACTTGTGCTTGATTTTCACATCACAAATATTTGTAAAACACTCTAAAAACACTTTTTAAAATATTCATTTTAAAGAGCAAGTTATATTTATTAGTATATTAAAAAGAAAGGTAAAAAACAAATGTCATTAAAACATCGTTTCCTATAAACCCAAAACAATTTACACTTAGTTTTATCTTTAAAACATTCCTTTTAAATGATTTCTTAGTTATAAACTATCATTTATAACTTTAAAACAACATTTATTATCTCGGAAGATAATAAAGCAATTTAAAACACTTTTATAAATTTAAAACAATGTTAATCATCCCAAAAGATAACTGATATAACTCTTTTATAAATTTAAAATCACATTAATTATTCCGAAAGAAAATTAATCCAATTTATAATCTTTTTTATAAATTTTAAAGCAATATTAATTATCCCGAAGGAAAATTTATCAAATTTATAATCTTTCATAAATTTAAAACAACATAAATTGTCCCGGAAGAAAATTAACCAAATTTTGAATCTCTTTATGAATTTAAAATAACGTTAACTATACCAAAAGATAATTAATCGAATTTATAACATCTTTTATAAATTTTAAACAACACTTATCCTTTATTTCAAAATTCTAAAAAAATACATGAAAATATAGTTTAAACAACCGTTGAAGTGCAAAAACGCGACCTAACAGTTATTTTGTGAAAATACAAGCATAAGTTCAACACAAACAGAGGTTTAAGTAGATGATATTTCATGAGTATCAATATAGCGATAATTGCCATAAAGACGCATACACAAATCAAACCATATGTAACAAATATTTCAACCAAACATCAAAATAGGCAACATAAGAGTAGAAATAAATCAATAGTGGTGAGAAACCCTTGGAGTCTCTCTACAAAAGTCCCATGTAAATCACACATATGTATGTGTATTTCGAAGTCTTCCATAGCAACCTATTCGCTATGTACACTTCGACTTCCTCTTACTTTTATTCCCTACAAAACAATGGTTATTTTTTTCCATCTGCTTCCAAGAGAGAATCATATCAGAACAAACCATCAAACAACAACATATAAACTATCATCTAAGCATTCAACAATAATCTATAGCAACACATATTTCATATAGTTTATTCAATGGTGAGTTAACTCGCCAAAATTCCAGTTGACACCAGTTCATTCTGAAATAGAACGGCACTCGATTTTAGCTCAAAATTCTACTTGCTCCAAACTAGATGAAATCAACTCCAGTGCAGAAATAATGCTCCTATGAGCAAAGCGCAAAAGACTGCATCTCGATTGGACGTCGTATGAAGAAGATACGAATTTTACAAGATTTGGGATTAAAATATTCATTAATTAGCTTAATTAAATAAATGACCCTTAATCCCCTTTTAAATCTTCTTCCCCAAATAAAACCATCCTTGTACACGCATGAGTGATACACCCAATTTGTCGTGCATTTCCTCTCCCTCCTACACTCGTCTCTCAACGAAATCCAATGTTATCTTCGCCATTGAGCTTCTCTTCACGAGCTCGACATGTACGACACCACCATCTAAAACTCGACCCACTCTAGTAAATCACGACCTATAAGGTTATGGACCACGACATTGAAATGTCACATTTTGCTATGCTTCATCGGAGATGACGAAAGTTGGTAGGGAGGCATGTTTCTCAAAGAGGAACTCAACGGTGCTAACGACATTGTCTATGGGTAATCATAAAATCAGTTTGGCCATAAAATATTAAAAAAATATAGGGAATTTTATAATAAGGATTAAGGGAATAATGAGATTAAACAAGAAAGAATTTTAGCCCAAGCTAAAATTATTAATCTTATACCCCTAAACGTACACTATTGTCTTCATTACTCTCATTTTATAAAAACAAACTAAGCATCTAAACTAGATCTCCATTAGAAGGAAGAAAGAAGAGAAACAAAGATAACTCAAATTCATTTTCTAAAGGAAAAAAGGATCTTTAATCAAGATGCTTACTTAAGTGAGTAATATTTTCCTATTCTAGTCTGTTTAGACTCGGATCTAGTGCATATTTGTTGTTTTTAATGATGATAAACATGTTTTAATGATCATGGATCAATTTTATACAGGTTTTGTTGTTAAATAACATATTTAATGGTATGTTTAAGAGTAAAATATGAGTTAGTCATCTTCAAAAGAATTGAAAATTTGCATGTTGCTCATAACAGTGAATCAAAGATGGGTTTTATATTTTGTAAATTCCAGATGAGGAAATAATTTGTTGCGAATTTTACAAAATGAAAATGGGCAATTTTGGCTATATAATTATTATCCCGCATTTTGACCAGGCCGCATACGAACAAACTCGACGAGTCAAACCGCAAAGTTAGCAATGCAAGAAGCCTTGAGAGATGACTACGAAGCCCAAAACTCAAGTGCAACCAAGATCGCAAGGCAAATACAAATCCACCTAAAAATTCCAAAAGCCCGAAGTCCATAAGTGTTGGGTCGGTACCGACCCAACACTGTGGGTCGGTAACGACCCATAAATACTCCACCAAGGGAGCTCACCTTCCGCCTACCTATCTTATTTATTGTTAGAAACCTATTTCCAGTGTTGTTTTGATGATTCCATGCAACACTTTATCGGTCTCTATGAACTGTTGAATCAGCAACTTTTTTCTTCCATGACTCCGTCATTTAGACTCAGAAAGAAGATAATATTGGTGTAAACAACTATTGAATCATGAAGTTAACTATAAGACGATCCAACATGAAGAGTTGAAGGTAGCTAATTTGGCAATCTTATGGGTCGGTATCGACTCATACCCTTGGAGTTGTATCGACTCATAAAAGTTTCTGAGGTGACGATCTATTTTCTTGGGGAATTAGTCTATGGCGTGGAAAACTATGTGGAGATCTTCTGGGCGAGATTTTAGGCTTCCTACCTCTATAAATAGAGGGGTAGGGCTACTTTTTCAAGATATTTTGTTTCTTGCTCTCTTTACTCTAATTTCTTATAATCTTTGTCGGAGTTGTACCGACCAATAACGGAGTTGTTCCAACCCGTAACGGAGTTGTACTGACCCGTAAGAACTCCTACCTACAAACAACAGTATAATAAAGGAAAACATGAAGTAGAAGTAGGTTGGAGTATGTCGAACCACTATAAATTGTTGTGTGCCTTTTATTACTTGTTTTTTATTTATTTTCTTCACTTTTTATTCTCTACCTACTTTCCTTAGACGTTTGTGCCATTTTTAGTTCAAACATTTTGGTGCTTTCATGAAGAGAAACTTAAAATCATTGCTTTAAGACTTGGGAAGATTCAGAATGACTAGACAATTAAATATAAGGACTGTTGTCGAAGCGAATCAACTAAGGGGCATCTAAGAGGCATCCTCAGGAGCTAACCCCCATCTATCTATATACCCTGGGATTAGATGGAGACTATAATGAATGGATTATAGGAAAGGATGATTGCTTGCCAGGAAGAGATGATGGAGAACTTCTTCAGGAGAATCAGATAGATAGGAACGGCCAGAGTTGCTACAATTCAGAATCAAAGGCCAAAAGCCAGAGCATAGGTAATTGGAAGCAGGGTAGGACGACCCGGGACAAACCCTAAGCCAAACATATTGGTTGGGACTGTCCTACAAAGGCTTAGGGGCATGGGTCGTCTTGGCCAAGGAAGGGATGATATGTGTCCTAGAGATGATGCGGAGCGTATGAACATAAATCATAATGCAGAAGCGCGACCGAAGGACTATGTACTGGAGTTCCCTTGTAGAGTCGAGGGGCAAGAAAATTTGGGAGTTCATTTGGATGACAATGACAGACTTATTGAGATGGTGAGACGATCTATAAGGGGTGGATTGCCTAACCAGATGCTAGAGGATGTGAATAGGAGTCCATTCACTCTAAACATTCGGTACGCTCGGAATCCACCTGATTTCAAGTTACCTATGCTAGAAACGTACGACGGAAAGAAGGATCCAACGGTTCATTTGATGATTTACATCCGACGCATGGAGGTGTTGAGTGCATTCAAAGAGGTTATGGGATAGTATTTCCCTTTATATTTGACACAGGTTTGGCGGCATTATAGTTTAGACAGCTGGAGAACGGTTCCATCAACACATGGGCCGAGTTGGTAAACAGATTTTTGAAACAGTTTCGGGTCCATATCTCATGAACCATGAATGTAATGATGTTATCAAGCATGAAGCAGAGGGTTGGGGAAACCCTTAGGAGTTTTCTGACAAGGTTCAATGCGACGGCGGCCATGGTCAATAAGCCAGACCCCTTGATGGTTTTGATGGTAGCGGTCTCAGGAATAATCACAAAGACGAATTTCAAGATTACTTTGGAACAGGATCCTCTGAGGGATCATGTAGAGTTCTATCATGAGGCTGAAAGGTTTCTGTGCCAGGAGGACACTAAAGCTGTTGAGGAAGAGGTTAATGCTTTGGATTGCAGAGGATCGCTCGAAGTAGGATCTAGCAAGGATAAAAGAAAAGGAAGATAGATGATGGCTTTGAGGTACCAAAGCGGCAAAGATGGGAACTAAAATTCTCTTATTATACAGATTTAAATGAGACCCCAACGGATTTGTCTAGATACCAGGGGACAAATCCCCTATTAGAAGCTAGCAAGAAGAGAACCCACAGAGCATGAAAGGTCTTCTGGAAAATACTGCTTATTTCATGAGATGGATGGGCATAACATAAATGATTTCAGGCACCTACGGGATCTGATTGAGGAACATGTCAGAGACAACCAATTACAACAATATATGAGAAGCCGAGCTGTGGGGGTAGGACAAGAGCAGCCATCAACTGCAACGAATGGAAATGGCCCTAGATCAAGGTAAAGGATAGTCATCTCGTGATCGGGATGGCCGGGAATCGGGTTTTTTTCTCGTAATCTATTTCACCTTTTCAATAAACCATGTAATAATACAGTCTAGCCACTTACTCGTGTATGGGACCCCAAATGGTCCGTAGGCACACTCTGAGCTGGATGCTAGGTAGTAATGCCTAGAGAGGCAAATATTATAATGTTTGAATTCGATTCCATTAGATAAATCCTTGATTATTGAAACCCAATTGAACGTGATGACTGATATGAATAGCTTTAAGTCCCATCCGCAAAGACGGGACCAAAGTGCAAGAAGTAAGCTTCCTCATTGTAGCATGAGTGGATGTGCTTGCTTGTCATTGAGTCACCTCATCAATGAGCAAGCAGATTGGGCTTAGCAAGGGTCCAGAGAGACCATGTACATGAATCGCTTTAAGTCCCATCTATAAAGAAGGGACCGGTGTGCAAGAAGTAAGTCATCTCACCTGAACGTGAACTGATGGGCCTGCTTGTCGTTGAGTCCCCTCATCGGAGAGCGAGCAGATTGGGCTTAACAAGGACCCGAAGAGACTATTTTATTATCGGCCCCAAACGGCCAGAGATTTGATTACGGCCTAAGACGACCATTGATTTGATTATCGACCCCGAATGGTTATGGATTTTATTATTGGCCCCAGACGTTCGATTATCGGCCCCGAAGACCAGGGATTCGATTAACGGTCTGGTAAGACCATAAATTTACTTACCAGCCTCAAATGGCCATAACCTCAATTAATGATCCAAAGAGATCCGGAATTTAACTATTGGCCTTGAACGGCCACGAATTTGTTTACTGATCTAGAGAGATCATGCACTAAACTTAATATAAAGCGACCCGAAAAGATCGAACCTAAAAATGAAAATAGATTTGATTTTGGTGAAAGGATTTCAATGCCTCATAATTGGAATAGAATTGACAAATCCCGGGTGAACACGAGACGATTTTGATACGTAATGTAATAACTCCGAATGAAATCTGAATAATGATGATGTATAGACATTACTTAGATAAATTCTAGAGTCTTAGGCGATGACAGGTTGTAACGACCTTTGATTTATAAGAGAATCCGAATGAACTGGACGATTCACTAAGATTGAAGTAGCCAGAGAGACCAACTATCGAAGATTGACATCACATTTGTTCTCGAGCAAAGCACACCTTCCATTTGCAAGGCGTGCTTTGGGGGCTAACTGTTATCCCACCTTTTGACCAAGCAGTATACCAACAAACTCGACGAGTCAAACCTTGAAGTCATCAAGGAAAGAAGCCCGGAGAGATGACTTTGAAGCCCAAAAATCAAGTGTAACCAAGATTTCAAGCCAAGTACAAATCCAAAAAAAATTTCCAAAAGCCTGAAGTCTACAAGTATTGGGTCGGTACCGTCCTAATCCTATGGATCGGTACCAACCCGTAAATACTCCACCAAGGGGCTCACCTTCAGCCTACCTATCCTATTTGATGTTAGAAACCTATTTCTAGTGCTGTTTTGATGATACCATGCAACTCTCTATCGATCTCCATGAACTCTTGAATCATCAACTTGTTCTCCCATGAATCCATCATTTGGACTAAGAAACAAGCTAATATTAGTGCAAAAAAACTATGGAATCACGAAACTAACCATAAGAAAATCCAACATGAAGAGTTGAAGGCAGCCAATTTGGCAGTCTTATGGATCGATTGTGATGACCCTCCCTACACCTGCGAAGCAGAACGATTGTCAAAGGAAAGAAATAGAAATAAAGATGAGGAATAGAAAAGAAGAGAAGAGAATAGAAGAAAAGAGGAAGGGATAATACATCACATAATCACATAACCTATCGTATGTCTTACATCGAATCAGATAAAATATAATAGCTAACACAGATATAAAACAGTCAAGATAGGAATAACCAAGTGATCCAGGTATCAAAGTATAGATACACAGAGTTATACATCATATAATAGAGTTTATACAAGTAATAAATAAACTCAATGACAAACTATTTTCAATAATAATAAATCAACACTATCCAAGCTCCACAGTGTCACACAGCGAAATAAACAATAGTGTATCCAAATATAATTATGAGAAGGCATCGCCTCCTGCGAATCTATCTGCACAGCTCCTAGTGCTATTTACATGCTATCTAGTCTACTCATTTAAGAGCACCCGAGATAATAAGAAGAAAAGCATAAAACATCAAGTCAGACAACAGTCCGATGTGAGCGATAAATAATCTCAAAATACTATAAAAGTCGATATAGTATATTGAACATAGGGTATACTAATCATACATGATCTGTCCTTGCAACCAAAGAGTTAGCACATAACATCGATATTATGCTACTCTATAAATGTCGTAAAGGGTACTCCATACTCAGTGTACTATCGAGGTGCCTAGGTTTCTCCATCTACATTACCTACTCCATACTAAGTAAATAGTCCGGGGTGTCTAGGTATCCTAATCCATAATTCCTACCTCGTGTGACATCCCTAGTGACAGATGACTAGTGAAACCATAACAAACATATAATCCATCAAACAATACTAACTGTCACTCATTGTGCTCAGGTCTATGATAACTCGTATGGTCATTCTTATACCAAGGATTAATGAAAAAAGTCCCGATTTTCAGTTGTACTCTCTTTAACCTAAAGCTGGTACTAGACCCATTCTTCCGGTCCAGGGTATACAGATGATTTCTTTCGATCCGGGGTACCAAATCAACATACCCATGGGCGTCCCCACAAATACCCTTGCTTTGAGTACAAAAGAAAATATTTCGAGTATCAAGATCCATTAGCACGCATCTACATGCTCTTTCTTGGTTTCATCCATTTCCACGATAGAACCATTCTACATTCTATCAACGGATCACCCTTAAAGAACCCGCCCATGTGGAACTCATCACGACGTCATTCAATCCACACCAAGCCTTCAACCTTAGAACCTAACTCCATATCTACTGAGTTCTCATCCGAATAACTAGACCATTATGTTCAAAACGTCGAATCATCGCGATCATCGTAAATACTCGTCGAAGAGTAATACCATCAAGACACAGAGTTAGCCGCACAAACCACTATATCACGCTCCTCGAAGCCTCCTCACCATCCATGTTGAAGGTCAACCAAATCGACCACCATAAACAGTCATGGGTACCGACCACTCCACAGTAGTCAATACTAACCACTCTGGTCATGTTCTCAGCCAAAAATGGATAAGTACTAACCAACTGAAACGTCCGGCGTTCATACTGAAGTTCGAAGCTCATCCAAATTCATCGTCTTCCTTCCTCAGATCCATCGGTATGCATTCCAGCATTCTCTTATAACTTATCCCATTTCTCTGGGTTTTCAATCAAGGGGATGAAACACTAACATAAGGAATATTCCCTAACACTGGATCGCCAATAAATCGACGTTTTCAACCTACCAACCAAACTAACATATATGCATCCAACAAGCATATAAATGTATGTAATAGTATACATATAATATATATAATCCATCCATACCAACCAATTTGGGAAATCATGCTAATAACAACTCATCTATACATAATAGTATACTATAATATGTATAATCCAACTATGCCAATTTGGTAAATCATAACAATAATAGCTCAAATCTAATAATTTTCTAACTATGACACATCGATGGAAAATATGTGATATCCTTTATAAATCATTGCAAATAATTTTCTTTTATAAAAATCTAGAAGATATATAAGTATTGGAAAATCACATTTTAAAACCAAAAATCATTCCTGAGCGTCAATCTTATACTATCCGATGAATCATAATATAGTGAGAAACAATATCACTCACCTCATCCAAATCTACCTAAACTAGCACTAAATCAAAGAGCTTACCATCACGAGTGCAACGCAAGAAACCGCATCCAAAACGGACCTCGTAAGCACGTTTATAAGTTAATGGATTAAATAAATTATTAATTAACTTTAAACTATAATTATTTAAACTAATTAACCAATTTAGAGATAATCCATCTTCCTCATTCCCATTCAATTGCTTCCATGCCGAATACATACCCACTCTTCCATCTTCTCTCTCCTTCCATCATCCCGCATTTCTCGATGAAACTTCGAACCGACGAATCCATCGTTCCTCTCTACGTGAGATCGTACG
The DNA here is from genome assembly GCA_030737815.1 of Allium fistulosum. Lineage (NCBI taxonomy): Eukaryota > Viridiplantae > Streptophyta > Magnoliopsida > Asparagales > Amaryllidaceae > Allium > Allium fistulosum. The sequence goes on from CM060905.1 coordinate 928,156,876, forward strand.
TCATGCCAGAAGTCGTCGTCTCTGGTTCCTCCCGCAAAATCACGTATGTACCCTAGTGTGTATAGCATGTACACGTCGCGATTCATCTCAACCCTCTAGGCCACTCCGCATTGATTGATCTCCACTTCAAATTTGATTCTCGACGCATTGGCTTGCTCTATTTCGTGCCTCGTCGTCATTAGTCCCGTGTCCCCAAAAAGTCATACATGGCCATGATTTAGGGGTTGTCAGAGAAGATGACCATTTAACTCATCTTTAGTACCAAAATATCGGCCTCGGAACAAGGAGAAGTGGGTCTCAATCGAATCTCGATTTCGTTGAATGGTTGATTTTTAATTATTTTTCAAAGAGGAAGGTGAGTGGGTTTTTAAGGTGCGACCATGTTTCTCAATAGAACAATGATTTTGAAAGTATAGTAATGGGTATTGGGTATGAGATAAGGGTTTAGTGATTGAAAAAATATTTTAATTATTTTATTTAATTTCTCAAATGAACGATCGCGCGTTTTGAGCTCGCACGATTAAACGGTGCATCCGATCACCACGGAACTCGTGTGTGTGCATCACATTATTTTTCCAGTCCACATGGTAGAAGTTTCATGTCTATCTGAGACTACACTTCGAGATGATAATTTCACGCTTTTCGGGACCATTTCGGCCATCGAATCATCTGAACTCCAAATATAGCGATCCATATACTTTTTTTAATTCGCAACATGGATACGATCCCAACGGAAGTGGTCTCGAATCCTGATTCGAATGTATGTGAAAAATAATTTTTTTTGGGACCGTTAGTTAATTAACTATTCAATATTTAAATATATCATCATTAAAAATACGGGTCATTATATTCTTCCCCCCTTAAAAAAATTTCATCCTCGAAATCCCAAGGACGAAGCAACATAATCTGGTACCCTCACATAAGCAATGATACAGAGGAAAATCGTCACTTACCAACTCTCAACAATAATCAACGAAAGTGATCACAACAAGGGAGTAGACTCGAAATTAGCATCAATCCATTATCCTCATCCCTAAGTACAATCACTATCAAATCCGAGATCAATGTGGCTAAGCCAAACTTCTAAGTTACACACTTATTTCCAAAGAAATAGGCAATGTAAAACGAAAGTGCCAACTCACTAATCAAAAGGCAAGTCAATTAACTCTCATGCAATACCGACTCTCTCGACCATCGGCAACATCTAATATCCTATAAGTTGAATTTTATCTCAATTTTGGCTTATCTCATGGAAAATTTCGGTAGCACCTTCTTTGCACGGTTAGGTCTGGGAAAATTCCTGATACAACATAGATATGTATACATCTCATATCTTATAATATACTAGATCATATATAACAATCATCTCAGATAAGTATGCTATATCAAAGCATAACTATCTCGCATGCATAACAAGCACACAAACATAGACTATCATCTCAAATGCTAATAATACAATCAAACATGCATACATAAGATCTATCATTAAAATATGACACCCATGCCTATCCTCTCACGTGGAATACTATATTATCTAGTATAAAACATCAAATATGATATCTAATATGAAAGCTGACGATAAAAATGAAATAACACCTTCCTAAGAGCTCCGATAAGCGGTCCTTATGCTCTTCTCGGTCTCCCATATCCTATCGTCTTCTCTTTCACTCTATTGAACCTATACTACTCCATTACCCTCCTTTTAACCTGATTCATAGCTCATCTATCGGTATAAATAGGCCTAGCTGGTCTTGAAGTCCATGGTTCAATCTCGATATCATAAAATCGATTCGGTGCCAAATATCCAAACGCTTCTTGTAAGTTCTCCCAAAACCCACCATCGAACAACAGGTCTCGGCCACTTACAATGCTCTTAGCACACAATGGAATCACACTATCCATCCCACATACAACTTATCAAACACGGATGTCGTTCTACTAGACTTAAGGAATATGGACTTAGCATTATTCGTCAACCAATCAACTGTGACTCAAATGCTACCATGCTATCCTCAGTCATCGGTGGTCCATTGATGCAGTCTATTAATATATATTCCCACTACTCGAGAACAAACAATCTCAATCGAGTCCACACTGCATCACCTCTACAGACATTACTCACTCTTCTAATTTAGCCACGATCTCCACTAGTCTAGCCTAATGCCTTTGACGAGTACCAATCCGCTAAATCAAAGTAGGTCTGATGGTCAAACTAGCCATCATCTTTGGCCATAGCCCATTGAGTTCTAAAGTCATAACTGGTGATAAGCTCGAGCAATGCCCACTCTAGGAATATCACTCCCAAACTGGTACGTATTCAACTCGAAACATCAACAACTACATTTCTTGTACGGACGTATAGGAAATGTCAAAGTTATAGGAGGCTAAGAACTCTAACTATCACTAGTGGTGAAGGTCAATATCCTTCTCGGAGAAGAGAAACTACAACGATGTGGAATCACTGAACAACTTGAACTCCTCTCCTAATATATACCGCTCTCAAATCTCCAAAGCGAACTCTATTACATCCAACTCTAAATCAAGAGTTAGATACTTCCTCTCGTGCGGCTTCATTCGTCAACTAACAAGTGACAACCTTACCTTTCGGTATCAATACCGCACCCAGTTAAGTACCATAGTCATGTGTGTACTATCATCTCCTTATTCCTGCTCGGAATGAGTAACATTGATGCACTCATCAATCTCTCAGTCAGACTCACTAATGCGTGTCTGCATCTCGCATCTCAAATAAAAGTATGAACTCTCTCATTAAATAGATCAACAGTGCTGCTATCTTGGGTTTATTCAAATTTCGGACTACCACAACTACAGTATCTACAGCGATGCCCAACTCTGAACCAACGTCACCCAAGCATCTCACTTCCCTCCTCTAGAAGTGATACTACTAAAATCTCATCGATCGTGTCTGGTGCTCCTCTTCAATCCATGGGTAGACAAAAGTATCATCAACAAGCACTAGCACAAACCTACTCAAGTGATCTCTCAAAACATGGTCCAAGAGATCTATAAGGTATACCGACACATTGGTTAGTCTGAATGGCATAACCAACTAGTCAAAATCAAGGTAGCATATGAAACATATAATCAACACACTCTTTTAAGTTACTCTCAGTTGGTAAACCCTCACCGCAAGGTCCAACTAAGAGAATATCTCGTGCTATAGAGCTGATCGAACAAGCCATCAACAAATAGAAGTAGAAATTTTTCGTCCTCTCACTCAGCTCACGATAGCCAACAAGCATCTCCAATGAGTCATCTGTCCCTATAGCTAACACTATAGGTGTAACAACTCGGGATTTAGCTTCATTTTATAATCGTCATTTAACGATTAAAGTGTGGATAAATTGCTATAGGAATTTTAATCGAATTGAAATTCTTTTTAAATTTGTAAAATTTTTATGCGGGCTTTAAAATTGTTTTGGCCCACTCCTTTGTTGTCGTGATTATCAAGCTAATAATCGGCCCCTTATTCATTTTTCGTTTGAACCCTAAATTGAATGAAGGAAATTAAATGGCGGCCTCTTCCTCGTCGTTCAAAAACTTGGGCTTTGAGCAAACTCGAAGACGCCAACTTCTGTAGCTCGTTCGTTCGCTTGTCAAAGACTAGGGCTTCGTGTAATCGAAGGCGCCAACTTCAACTGCTCGATCGAACGATGCTTCGCTCATGACTTCTTCGATTGCGTCCAAAGGTGAGTGATTTCTCACTCACATCTCAATTCGTGCTTAGTATAGTGCTTTGGCAGTTTGATTTTGTTTCGATGTCGATATTTTCTGACTTATTCAATTCATTCTTTTCGTGTTGCTTGGCCACCACGACGTCGACTTATGACTTGTTCAACTTCGCTTTCGATTTGATTTCCATTTTTCTGATGGTTTCGGCCTTGACACTGATTTCTTAAAATGCCGATACTTTTTGAAGTTTGCATCGGTTAGCTTGTGGTTCATTTGTCCACATTGATTATGTACACTGTGTTAGTATTGATTTCTTTTATATTGATGTTGAGACACTGTACTGGTTCTCTGTCTTGTTTAATGTCAGCTTTAACGTGAATTTTGTTTTAGTGTTAAAGTTTGCTTTGAGTTGTTTTGTTTGTCCACTGTTTCTTCATATATGTGCATATATACGATGGTATGTGTGTATGCATGTATCGTTGAGTCTACACTTGCAATTACAGTTCCTTGTATACATCGCTGGTTCATTTGAAGTTTGACACTTCAACATTGACAGTTTCATTGTACATTTAGAAATTGAGTCTAACTCGTGAGTTCATTTGAAACTGGGTAACTTGTCATTGTATTGTTTCATGATGTATCTTTGTATTGTTTTCAAAATGGTTGTAGTTTTGTTGCTGTTTCATCTTGGTTTGAGTATGGCCTTTGTGCCTTTGAGATAATTGCAGTTTGTAATTGTTGGGTTCACTTCTGACCTGTTCCATGACTGATGTGCATCTTCACACAAATGGTTGCATTTTTGGTTCTGCTTGGTCAGTTTCATTTATGTGTCCACTGGTGCATTATGTTGCACCTGTATTTGCATTTAACACTTTGCACAGTGGTTTTGCCCAATTGAGTTCACACGTATTTGTCTTGGTTCTGACCATGTTGCACTATAATCTGGTCTGGTTTGCATTTGCACTTGATTGATGTAGAGCATTGTTCCTGGTATCAGTTCTCGACCAGTTCACTGTCGAGTTTTGCATTTGACATTGTGCATTTCTACACCTTGTTGAGTCTGGGTTATGCTCCTTTGATCATGTTGGCTATTTGGTCTGTATCTTTGTGTATTTGAGTCTGATTATATATATGTTTCCAGAACTGTTTATTTGTTTGAATTCGTTGAGCTTGGTTTTGAACATGGTCTTCGACCATTTCAGGTTGATTTTTGTGATGATACCTGAGTTGAATCCAGTCTCAAAGACTTGGGTTCGACCTTGTACTCGGATGTAAACTTTCATTGTGTTTCACTTGCATTATTGTAGTGGCGAGGCAGTACACGCATGCATGTACTGCAGCCCTAGCAGAATTGACAGATTTAATTGATATTTCGATTGTTTGAATTGTTTCATTGGTTCAATTCAATATTTTGAAGTTGTATTTTAATTTGGTTTAATCTAATGATTCTGTTGGCATCTAATTATCTTTTAGATAAGTTAGATTATGTGTTTTCTAATTATCATATTGATAATTAGATATTTGTTGTTTATGCTGTTTTGTTGGCTTGGGTTTCACTTTGATCTCTGCAGTTTTGATTGCTGTTAGTATTCACTGTTGTGATGATTTCACGTGTTGTAGTGGTGAGGCAGTGCACGCGTGCGTGTACTACAGCCACACAGAGTTTGGTTTGATTTAACCATTTTGAGATTTTCTAATTATTTATTTAATAATTGGATTTTGTTGTTAAATTGCTGTTTAGGCAATTCTGTTGTTTTCTAAATTATCTGCATTGATAATCTTTTTATCTATCTTTGTTGGTGATTTGGATTTGCTAATTTGTTGTTTAGCACTGTTTAGTGTTATATCTGCCGTTATCCGATTCTCTTACTGAGGAGTCGAATATACGAGATTTCTGTGACTGTCGTCTATTTGTTATTTGATTATTATTGCTTCTGTGCATTGATAACTAAGTTTGAATTAGACTGACCCATGTATTATTTTCTTTTGAATTTAATACTCGAGTCAGACCCGGGTTATTTCAGGTTGTAGATATCTTGCTTTGGGTTGCCGTTTGAGCTATGAAGACTTTTCATATCTTTTGAAGTGGTCTTCGTCTTTTTGTAGTAGTCAGTGTAGTGATTTAGGTTGATATGTATTCATGTATATTAGTCGATAATGTACTTGTATATATAACTTCCAGAGTCGACAGTTGTAGTTATATCATATGTATTGTGTCAAATGTATTGTAACTGACATCAGTTATATATATGAGACTTTTGTTATCTGTGTTATTATTATATATATTGTCCTAAACTAGTATGAACCATCGTAGTTCGTTTTATACTGGAATTGGGTATGTCGATGGGAATAAATAAATAAGAGATGAAAAATGAAAAATATATATCATTCCTATCGAGGTAACCAATACTAGTGTAAGGCCAACTACGGATGGCCGCTCCTATCCAGCCTTATTCTTCGTAATGATAGACAGTATTTCTTTTAATACTCTTTGTTATTGTGAGCATAGAGGTGGGCCGTCACAATAGGTGCACCCCAATCAAATATGCTCCTATAGATGAACACTAGCATCAATAGGTCATCTGCCTGCACCATTTGTTTCCACTTCTCCTTGGATGTCATATGCTTTAAAGGCATAACTACTGGTCTAGTATGTATAACCAGATCGAAACGGAACTCAATCTCTATATGGTGAAAATCTGGTTACCGTATCGAATATGTCCAAACACTCTCTAGCTACAAGCATAGATGACAATCCACCCCATGGAGTCTCAAGTAAATATAGAAAGCTAACCACAGCCCTATCCTCTACAGGTAGCTAATCACTACCATCCACCCCTCTATAGCCTCGGACATCACCAACAACCACCCACAATCCACCACTATTCTGTACCTCATCAGCTAGTAGATTTCCAAACCATAATACCAAACCCAATTAAACCCAAAGCAATCAATAACGAACAAACATCCATGACTCAATGAGGTTAGGTCTCGACAAACCATGTATAGGCTAAATATAGACATACCATGTAGTAAGCTAAGTATAAACAACCCATGTTGCAACACTTTCCTATTTTGAGTCCCAAAACTAACCACTACGGATGTTGCAGTCATCCATAGTACTAGTTTCCTGTGATAAAATACGAGATGTTACACATGTATAATTCAACTGAGCCCCTAACAAAGTTCGTCATAATCTAAAGGTCGATCAACAACTTCAGGTTGCAATCCTAATCCTGCTACAAATCATTAGATATGAAGGAATATGGAACCCCAACGTCGAATAAAACATGTATGGAAATGCCATGAATGAAAGCATACTTGGTTGGTGGTTCCCTTTCCCTCTCTTTCATCGATGGAGAAATCGATGAAATCGGAATGGCATTCAATGCATATGCTTCCATTATTTGTCCCTACTTAACTAGTCTGAGAGAATTTTTGAACACTGGGTATATGCTCTCACATCATAAAGCCTTTTCGATCAACTTGTTAAAGCTCTCATTGCTTCCTAAGATGATCACTCAGCCCAATGATAAATTCTCTATCCTTTCCATATGAAGTATTAATAAGAGATAGACCGTACTTCGATAGAACATCGAATTTGGTCACATACTCCAACATGGACATATCGCCTTACTTCAAATCAATGAACTCCCTAAATAACATTGACTTTTGAAAAGTCAAGAAAATTTTCTTCGAAGTGAACTATGAACTAATCCCAAGTAAAACAATCCTCAGGAATCGAAGCTATGAAAGAACTCCGTTAGTTCATTGTTCGTCCCTGGAGTCATCTAGAGGTTAACTTCTACCCCACTACATCATCTAACTCCAAGTCATCAAAGATACTTACACAAATATCATCCCGTCTTGCACCTTAAATGTCAACTCCATTCCAAGGAACAATATGCCTCCTAAACTCATGAAGTCTTATACAGCTTGGAAAAGTCGACTCTAGGTGTTTGCACTTGAGCACCATAATCATTTGGAGCAACTACAGCATTCTATAATAATGTTTTGCACAATCTCTACGAACATATTCAGTACATCGGGGTAAGTGCTCCCTAATCCTGCCCACTCCTCAAGCCGAAGATGGAGCCAATAGCCACTTTTCTCATATGCCAGATCACCCTTAATCTACGATGAGAATGATCAGTCTTTCATAGAGAAAGTAGTATCAGTATAGCTTATATGTGCAATATATATATACTATATATACTACTATATAGTTTTGAAAATCAAAATATATAACAAATATGTATTGTCTCGTATATAAGCATACACTCGATCCAGTCTTGGGTGAGAACTCCTACCCTATCTCTAATGAATCACGATATCAACTAAGCTCAATCACATAACCTAAGCTTTGATACCAAATGTGATGACCACCCTACACCTACGATGCATAACGGTTGTCAAAGGAAAGAAATAGAAATAAAGATAAGGAATAGAAAACAAGAGAAGAGAATAGTAGAAAAGAGGAAGGAATAAAACATCACATGATCACATAACCCGTCGTATATCTCACATCGAATCAGATAAAATATAATAGCCAATATAGATATAAAACAGTCGAGACAGAAATAACTAAGTGATCCAAATATCAGAGTATAGATACACAGAGCTATACATCATATAATAGAGTTTATACAAGTAATAAATAAATACAATGACAAACTATCTCTAATAATAATAAATCAACATTGCCAGTCTCCACAGTGTCACACGGCGGAATAAACAATTGTGTATCTCAATATAAATATGAGAAAGCATCGCCTCTTGCGAATCTATCTGCACAGCTCCATGTGCTATTTACTTGCTATCTAGTCTACTCATTTAAGAGCACCGAGATAATAAGAAGTAAAGCATAAAACCTCGAGTCGGACAACAGTCTGGTGTGAGCGATAAATAATCTCAAAATACTATAAAGTCAATATAGTATATGGAACAAAGAGTATACTAATCATACCAGACCTGTCCCTACAACCAAAGAGTTAACACATAACATCGATAATATGCTACTTTATAAATGTCATAAAAAGTACTCCATACTCAGTATACTACCGGGGTGCCTAGGTATCTCTATCTACAGTACCTACTCCGTACTAAGTAAATAGTCTGAGGTGTCTAGGTATCCCTATCCACAATACCTACCTCGTGTGACATCCCTAGAGTGATAGGTGACTAGTGAAACCATAACCAACATAGAATCCATCAAACAATACTAACTATCACTTATTATGCTCTAGATCTATGATAACTCATATGGTCATTCTTCTACTAAGGATTAATGAATAAAAATCATGATTTTCAGTTTAGTCTCTTTAGTCTAAAGCTGGTACTTGACCCATTCTTCCGGTCCAGGGTATACGGATCCATTCTTCTGATCTAGGGTACCAAATCAACATACCCATGGGCATCCCTACAAATACCCCTTCTTTGAGTATAGAAGAAAACACTTCGAGTATCAAAGATCCCTTAGCACACATCACCATGCTCTTCCTTGGCTTCATCCATTTCCACGATATAACCATTCTACATTCTATCCACGGATCACCTTCAATGAACCCACCCATATGGAACTCATCGCGATGTCAGTCAATAGACACCAAGCCTTCAACCTCTGAACCAAACTATATATCCACTGAGCTACTCATCCGAAGAACTAAACCATCATGTCGAAAACGTCAAATCGTCGAGATCATCATAAGCACTCTTTGAAGAGAAATACCATCAAGACATAGAGTCGACCGCATGAACCACCATATCACGCTCCTCGAACCCTCCTCACCATCCATTTCAAAGGTCGACAAAATCAACCATCATAAACAGTGATGGGTACCGACCACTCCACAGTGGTCAATACCAACCACTCTGGTCTTGTACTTAGCCAAAAATGGATATGTACTAACCAACTGAAAACTTCCAGCATCCATCCTGAAGTTCGAAGCTCTTCCAAATCCATCATCTTCCTTCCTTTGATCCATCGGTATGATTCTAGTATTCTCTTACAACCTATGCCAATTTTTTGGGTTTCCGATCAAGGGAATGAAACCCTAACATATTGAATATTCCCTAACGCTGGATCGCCAAATCGGCATTTTCAACCAAACAATCAAACTAACATACATGCATCCAACAAGCATATAAATGTCTATAATAGTATATGTATAATATATATAATCCATCCATACCAACCAATGTGGGAAATCATGCCAATAATAGCTCAAATGTACATAATAATATATGTATAATATGTATAATCCAACTATGCCAACCAATGTGGTAAATCATACCGATAATACCTCAAATCTAATAATTTCCTAAATATGGCACATCAATAGAAGATATGTGATATTATTTATAAATCATTTCAAAATAATTTTATTTTCTTTTATAAAAAATCTAGTAGATATATAAGCATAGGAAAATCCTATTTTAAAACCAAAAATCATTTCCAAGCATCAATCTAATACTGTCCAACCAATCATAGTATAGTGAGAGAAAATACCACTCGCCTCATCCAAATCTATCCAAACTAGCGCTAAATCGAAGAGCTCTCTATTACAAGTGTAATGCAAGAAACTACATCTAAAACGGACCTCGTATGCAAAAGATATGGCGATTATAAGTTAACGGACTAAATAAATTAATAAACTTTATACTATAGTTATTTAAAATAATTACCTAATTTAGAGGTATTTCATCTTCCTCATTCCCGTTCAATTGCTTTCGGGCGGAAAACATACCCATTCTTCCACCTTCTCTCTCCTCCCATCCTCTCTTGTTTCTCGACCAAACTTCGAACCAACTAATCCATCATTCCTCTCTACATGAGCTTCCCCCCTCATGCTAGGAGTCGTCGTCTCCAGTTCCTCCACAAAATCGCTTCTATGCCTTAGTGTGTATGACATGTACACGTAGCGATTCATCTCGACCCTCTAGGCGACTCCGTGTTGATCGATCCACACTCCAAATTTGATTCTCGTCGCCTTGACATGCTCCGTTTCGTGCCTCGTCTTCTCTAGTCCTGTTTCCCCAAAAAGACATACACGACCATGATTTGGGGATTATCGGAGAAGATGACCATTCAACCCGTCTTTGGAACCAAAATGTTGGCCTTGGAACAAGGAGAAGTGGGTCTCAATCGGATCTCGATTTCATTGAACGGTTGATTTTTAATCATTTTTCAAAGAGGAGGGTGAGTGGGTTTTTAAGGTGCGGCCATGTTTCTCAATAGAACAGTGATTGTGAATGTACAATAACAGGTATTGGGTGACAGATAAAGATATAGTGATTTAAATAATATTTTATTTAAATTCTCAAATAAATGATCGCATTCAAGCTCACACAACCAAACGGTGTGCTCGATTGCCACGAAACTCGTCTGCATGCATCACGTCATTTTTGCGGTCTTTATGGTATAAGTTTCGTCACTATCTAAGGCTGCGCTCCAAGATGATAATTTTATACTTTTTGAGACCATTTCGGCCATCAAATCATTCAAACTCCAAATACAGCGGGCCATATTATGACGACCCAACTTTCTACTACCAGAAAGTAGCATCATCTTTAAGAAAGAAAGGGGTGAGAAATAGGAAAGATAAAGAAGAAAGAAGAAACAACATCAGAATCTCAACAGCGGAACGAATGAAATATAATATATCACATAAGAGATTACATAGTATACAACATCAATCAAAGTTACACAGATAATACATCACATACTAGACAGTTATAAACACTTGTCTAGTTAATACAACTCAAATACAACACAGAGATACCAACACAGCAGAAAACTATATATCTATAACGCTGAAGCCTCCTACTCCATTGCTCCTCCACAATTCGTCAAAGCTAACCTGAATCCCTTGGCTACTCGTAAAAATTTGAGTACCCGAGAGTTTAAGAAAAACAGAAATAAACTCCGGCTCAGACATGGGTCTGGTATGAGTAACAGGTTAAAGTTGCTTAACTTTGAAAAGCCTTTGAAAACAAAAGGTATCACGTAAGACTTCCCACACATAAACATGGAAAAGTTTTTACCTTACGCTAACCAAACATTTGATAGGAAATTCAGTGATATTATAATAGGTCTAGGGTTATCAAGTAAATAAGAAATAGCTGAAATTGTTACATCTATTAAATTCCAGCATACTAGCCAACAAGTGGGTAATACAATCAAATCTGAGGGCGCTTATTGTAAATTGGATTCCATACAATGGCAGGGCTACTGGGGTACCGCCCGTCACAGTACCTGGCCTAGAACAGCGTACCGAGGACCCACCCTAAGTCCCCTGCACCACAAGGCCTGAACCATCCCTTACTGGACAGTCCTGAACGAAACAACCCCAGCAGTTGTCGCGAATCAACTGCCCACTAAGCCGAATATAAAGGGACATCTAGACAGGGGAAAATCTCACTCTCAAGTGGGTGCGACCCACGAAGCCTTGCTGCACCTCCCCTGTTTTAGCCATTCCCGGTTGATGAGGCTTGAGGCTACGATTACCTCATCAGAACACATCACTTAGAATGCTCATCGTCCACCTGACGATGTTCTGAAAGCATTCAATCCATACAAGTTCGTTCCGGGTTCGAACGAAACCGAAGGCATTATCTCGTTACACTCATTTTGGAATCACCCTCAGAGTTAACGATAATAACCCTTGCACTCTGAATCTTCATCTTCACTTGAGATACACGACCTATCGTTAATTTGGATCGATGTGGTTTTCGGATATCCAAATTTGGAAACCCGATCCTGGTCTCATCGAAATCCAAACCGTATCTTTTAAGGCCAAGTTGTTTTAAAGTTAAAACAATTTATTTCATTATCCATATACACACAGATAGATAATTCACAATATCACAAATAGATAATTCACGATATCATCATAATAGATAATTCATACCACACAGCATTACTTATCTCATATCTGAGATCTCAAACCATTCAAGGAAAACAATATCATCCATCCATACATAAGCAATGATTCATAAACACACCATTTATAATTAATTTGAAATGAATTAAGTTAATTACTTCATCTCTAATTAATTTAAAGTAAATTAAATTAATTACTTCATCATTATAAATTTTGCTTACATAACCATTAATTAATTACAAATCAATTAATTAATCATTCTCTAATTTCCATCTTAATTAATCATCTTTGAATAATTATCCTTTAATTACATTCAAGTAATGATCCTTTAATTAATTTCACAAATTAATTATCCTTAACCAAATACAGTAATTAACCTTTAATTACTCTATTAATTAATTAACTATAATTAATTACATTAATTAATTACTCAAAGACACTTATTATTGATTAATTAGTTTTAATGAACCAATCCTTAATTACATCATTAGTTTTATAAATTAATGGTCCCTAATTACATTTTTGATTTAATTATTCCATTTAAATTAATTAATTTAAGTAATTAATCTTTAACTAAACCACATTTATTAATCAGTCTTGATTAATCCCATTCAGTAATTAACTACCCTTAATTACTTCACTAAATAAATTAATTACTCCTTAATTAATTATCTCAATTAATCCTTTGATTAATTTCATAAATTAATTTAATCCAAATTACTTTCATTATTAAATCATCTTCAATTAATTACATATTGTAATTTCCATTAACTACTTCATTAAGTAATCACACTTCATTAATTAAATTTAAGTAATTATACTTATCAAATCATCCAATGATTAATTTAAATTAATTAAACTTAATTAATTAACTTAAACAAATCAAATTAAACTCAATTAATTATATTAAGTAATTAATTCCTTAATTACTTCCATTTAGTAATTACACTTAAACATTCTCACAAATGTTTATCTTTAATTAATTTATCTAATTAATTATTAAAATTAATCACATTAATTTATTATTAAATAATCCTAGTTAATGACCTTCATTACCTATTAGCAATTCTTTAATTTCTTTTCTTAAGAAATTAAACTTAATTAATCAATATTAATTACAATTTAATTTATCCTTAATAACCAATTAATTAACCACTAATTATTTAATTAATTTAAGTTTTTAACCGTAACTTAATTAACCCTTAATTACTTGATTAATTAACATTTAACCATTAATTTAAAATCTAATCTTATCAAATTAATGATCTTTAATTCCAAATTAATTATTCCTAATTAATTAACTTAAAACTTAATTAATTAATTTTAAACTCTTAAGTACTAAATTAATTAATCCAAATCATTAACTAATTAAATTAGTTAATTGTCCATTTTTAATTATCTTAATAATTTAATGAATCCAAATCATTAAATTCTAATTTAAAGATTTTAAACTAAATTCCTTTTAAATTTTCAAATCATTAAAGTATACTTTAACTTTTAAACTTATTTACATCATTTAAAGTTATAAACTTTATTCTATTTTCAAAACCTAAGATTCAAATTCAATTTGAATTCAGATTTAAAATTTCTAATTTAAACTTGGGTTTAAATTCTATTCCAGATTTTATATTAAATTTTAAAATCAAGAAAACTGCCAGGTTTGTTTTTGAATCCTGAAAACCCTCTTTTAAATATTTTAAAAACTTTTAGTTTATTCCAGATTAGGATTCAAAAATAAATTTGAATCCACACTTCAAACTGGATTTAAACTTGTTGAAATCTACTACATAAATTAATTTCATTTGAATTTATTTTAAACTCAAATTACTGTCATGTTTTATTTTTCAAAAGCCTGGAACAACCATTTACTCGAATCGAACAAAAATTGCTTCGAGTCATTCCTTCTCTACTTCGAGTCAGGTACTCGAATAACTCGAGTCAATCCCGAGTAAAAAACTTTGTCTTCCCCAAAAACCAGAGACGATAAAACGTGCACGTGCACGTGTACTTCGCCAGCGATCAGTTCCAGCCAACCCCACGTCGTCGAGCAAGTCGACGTTCATCCCCGCATCTATTCCTGATCATCCAAACTTCGACAAAATCTTGAAATTCAAAATCGAACTCTAACCCAAAACTGGAACAAAGACGAAACCTGGAACCACCAATGTTCTCACATCTCCGATCATCAGAGTGGCAATGCCTCCAGCCACGTCTTCGTCTACGCTCAAGCTACCCTCACCCAAAACCCAGTAGCACTCGATCGACTCTACGTGCCATGGTTGATCGAACAACCCAACCCAGTAAAATTAGGGTTCTAGAAATGAATCCACTGCCACAACTTCCTCGATGAATTCCATCACCATCGGCCATTTTTCCCCTTAACTACGATCACTCCTCCCTCATCAGGAAGAACCCCGACCACCACCATCCAGTAGATCGCCAGTAATCATCTCATAACCATATTTTGTTCAAACTAGAACTGCACTCCATTCCTATTACTAAAAATTATGCTTTTAGTTTTAAAAATCAAGTTTTTATATATGGTTTCAGATCACATGCCTGAAACTAAAATTTTGTATGTTTGAAATTTTGACAAAAGCTCAAGCATTTCTGTTCTTATGGTTCCAGAGCAAATCTAAGTCTATTTTAATTTGCATAAAATTTTAAATCCTACTCTATAATCAAACAAACAAGTTTTGTTTGTTACTTAAATCAGATTAATGACTAGATTAAGAGCTAGAGCATTTAAACTAAAAATTGGGCTTAAAACTTAGACAGAGATGTTCCAGACTTTTCAGACATGCACACTTCAATATATTCATATATATATACACAGAGTTTAACTATATTCACAAACATACTTTTTTTCCAGAGTTGAACATGCAATACAATTATATACTTAAATTTTATAAATAATGTTACTCACCAGTTTTTAAATGAGGAAGAACAGAGCATCATTTTGAAAACAGGCTTTGTAAGTTGCTAGCTGAAACTCTTTTTATTCTTCATGTTAGTTGAGTTGAGTTGTTGCAAAGCTTCAGTTGTTAATGTCTTTGAAAACTTTAAAATGGAAAATGTTAAGTTTCTTTTTTGTAAACGTAATGAAATGAAAAAGATAGAGAAGATTGATAAATAGATAGATGTTTACAGGGTATTTTACTTCACTTGTACAAGATTTTACTAATATTGGTCAGAGATTTTTCTTCCTTATGGGGGCTGATAAGATTTTGCTTTGTGTACTTAGAGAGGTTCACATTAAATGCTTGTCCTACATGTCTACATACTTACCTTTCTTTATTCGTATGTACTTAGAAAGTTTATACTTTCTTTATTCTTTTTCAAGTGTACATAATTGTTTTACTTCCTGTACAAACATCATGAAGATATCTTTTCTTTCATACTATTCTTCTTTGCCTTATGTCTACAACCTTGCAAACATATGTAGACTATACAGTTCTAGACTCATCCTATTTTATGTGTGCATACATGAATATTTATTTTTCTTGCCTTGTCTCACACATCTATACTTATCCTATTGCTATTGAATATACATGGATATCTATAGTTTATTTATCTCTAGAATTCTCAAATATGTTCACTTATGTCTATATAACCATATATTTTCCCTTTCATAATTATTTCTGTACTTATTTTTATTATTTCTTTACATATATTTATTTATACTTATAAATTACTTTTTAGAGAAAATAAAACAAAGCTATTTATATATATATAAATAAAATCTTATACAAATATCTTTAAAATCCAAAACATTTTAAATATTTGCTCTTTTTAATTTCAAGGCTTTTGAATTCAAATAAATTCAAAAATCTAATTTTAAAATCAAGTTATATATATACATATATAACAACATATTAAGTTTGAAAATAACACTTTTATTTAAAAATCTATTTATATTCATATATAAAGCAATACATTAATAATGTTATTTGAAAATAACAATTTGTCAAATTTAAATAATTCATAAAAGAGATTATACATTCCTCTTTATTAAATGAATTAATATATCCTATTTATTAAACAATATTTTAAAACAAACCTTTTAATTGATCTTAAACTTAAGCTATAATTAAATCAATTAAACATTTATCTTAACTATTTTAAAACCATATATTTTAAATCAAAATTTCCAAATTACCAAGATATATTAGAATTATAAAATATGCCTTATTAATTAAATTTACAACAAAGCTCATCTATTTACAATATATATAAATTTATATACATTATAAATAGAAAATAATTTATTTAGCTTTTTAAAAGATAAAATCACCCATTTCATATTTATTAAAAGAAGATTATTAAATCAATTCAAATTTTATTAACAAAAATTATCAAATCAATTTAATTTTTAATACAGATTATTAAATTGATATTGCCAAAAATTCCGGGATATAACACATATACTTATTCAAATTTGCAACGTTAATATGATCCCAATGGAAGTGGGTTCGAGTCCCGATTCGAACGTATATATGTGAAAAATCATATTTTTGGGACCGTCGGTTAATTAACGATCCAATATTTAAATCAATTATTTAAATATATCGTCGTTAAAAAATACGGGTCCTTACATCGATACCGACTATACCGTTGGAGTTGTATAGACCCATACAAGTTGCTGAGTTGCCGAATTATTTTCTTCGGGAGTTTGTCTATGGCGTGGAAAACTATACGGAGATCTTCTGAGTGGAATTTTAGGCTACCTACCTCTCTAAATAGTGGGGTAGGGCATATTTTTAAGGATATTTTGGCTCTTTCTCTTCTTACTCTAATTTCTTATTATTTCTGTTAGAGTTGTACCATTCCGTAAGAACACCTACTTGTAAATAACAGTATAATAAACGGAAACTTAAAGTGGACGTAGGTCGAAATACGCCGAACTGCTATATATTCTCTACCTACTTTCCTTCGGTGTTTGTGCCATTTTTGGTTCAAACAAAAATAATGGTAAATTAAAGTGTTTATGATTTTCTTTAAATTTTTGTGAATTTTCCCATGATTTTTTGAATTAATATGAATTAAATACAAGGTAGATAATATTCTTTTTAGTGGGCTAATTAAAGAAATAGATTAATTAAGCAGTAATCAAAGGACAGAATAATGGCTCAATTCAAAAATTACCGCCACAATTCTAAAAGCAGCAAATCAAATGGAGACAAGTGTAAAGACTAAGTCAAAAAATAGTTACTTTATTAAGTAATATATCAGCTTTCCACCTAATAATAGAATATTCACTATAAATCTAATAGCATATATACAATAGCTATGTTGATAAACATGATAACTTAAAAGTTCAATAGCTATAGCCTGGTAAATATAAACCGTTCGATAGGTACACAGTTAGTAAAATGATAACTTGTCTATAGATATTTATAAACTCGATAACATGTCCATATGATGGTTATAGACCTAATAGCTTGTCCATATAGCAATAGAAGCTTGTCCATATGATAGCAATAGAATCTTGTTTGTTCGATGGCTATAGAACAGACAGTTTTCTTATACGATAACTGCAGAAGTGATAGCTCTCTTTGTATAAAATCGATAGGTAAAAGTTATACATTTGGTAGTTATAACCACGATAGCGTTATCATATATACTCAATGGCTAAATGATTTATAAACTCGATAGCCAAATGTTGATAAACCTTATAGCTAAACAAACATACATTCGATAGCCAAATAAGGGTATTATAAGGAGTATTTTGGAAGCCGATTTCCATGAAATTTAACTTGATTTTTGTAGTGTGCAAAGTTATAAAATAAATGACGATAAGTTAAAATGCACTAATTAATGTAAAGATGGAAATTGATAAAGCTTAAGGTAAGCTAAGAAATGATAAGTTGTATCATTTGATGTGAAGGATAAAAATGTTTCATTTTATAGAATTTAAAGATTTTAGTCTAAATATGAGGGTATATCATTGTGTAGGGTACAGAATTAATAAATAAAGAGATGGATTGAACCCAAGATTTTAAATATACTCACTTATGGAGATATTGAATGGTAGGGTGCCAAGGCTTAGCGAAGTCTAAATTCAATGGGCATAGGGAAGTGTGCCAAGACTTGGGAAGTTTATTGATTTCAATTTAGCTAGCTAACTCCAGTGCGAGTACACACATCAAAATTGATGTAATTAATGAATAAACGAATTGACAAAGTGAGATGGAAGTATCATTAGGACCAGAGAGGCTACTAATGCTTAGTATGGATACTTTCTCAAATGTATTTAAAGTGCTTACAATCAATTTCCTAGGAAAGTTGGGGTGGCTCTAGTCAGGATGGCTCCTAAGGTGGATGAATGGCTATTCACTAGTGAAGTTGTTCATGAAAGATGAGTTAGTGATAAATAAACTCATGGGTTATTCACTAAATATAGCTAAGTATAATTAGTAAATGGACACCTAGACAAGAGTCTAGGTAGTATATGAGATTGGAAACGATGACTCTATGACATATGTTTATGATAAGTATAGGGTATGCTTATGTTTAAGAATAATGATTGTATGACATGGCATTAAGTTTATGGTATGCTTATAGCTAAAATGATGCTTATGTGATTATGCTTATGTATTGATGCTTTTAATATTACATATATAATGTAATTGTCGTTGAAGATTTAATAAGGGGAAAACTAGTTCGCTAGGCTACGAAGTCTCACTATGTTTTGTCTTAAGGGAGAAGTATTACTTATACAAGTATTATGTTTGACCCATGTTTTTATTAATATTTTCCACATAAACTCATAGGTACACATTTGAGTCTGTTGAGTTTATGGGATTATCCAATATGCATTCGGAAGATGAATAAAACTCCGAAGACAAAGCAGAAGACTTAGTAGTTAATAAAGTTTTCTTTTAAATCCACTATTGTAAAACCAGTTTATATAACTGGTTAACTAAACATGCCGACATCTTCATATTTCGGGCATGTTACAATTATCTATATTTTTTATTATATTTACCCCTTCCCGGATATGTTATAGGAGATAAATATGTAAAGACAATTTGTGTAATGAAAAAGCATTTAGCTACTCTATTTACTTAATGTTGTTGAAAAAAAACAGATTCCATTTTGTTGCTCGAAATTAATTCTGGTGATAACTACAGCATCATCGACATTCATTTTTCAGGTCTCAAAATGGGGTTGTTACAACTTGGTATTAGAGCTTAGTTATGGGATACTTAAGTTGAACAGAGCTAAATAAAAATCAGGGTAGAAATTAAATCCTTAGGGAAGGGAATACATTGTATATATATACATATACACACACAAAAATATATACATATATACATATATATATATATAACTTACTTATATTTAGGTGTGTATATATATATGTATATATAGGTAGATATATCAGTCCCTCCACTATTGGTTGCATTCTTTATACTTTAGTTTCTTAAGAGAGCTTGCTTATGTATAAACCGAGAATAAAGACAAGAAGTGGACAGTTGACATTTAGAGGTGCTAGGAAAAACATTAGTAGGGGAACTACAAGTATTCAGACAATTGGCTAAGGAGGGAAGGCGAACTATAATATTAATATCGAGAACGGTGCTTGGGTGCCTGCCCCAATGGTTAGAGAAATGGACATTAATGTTATATTTCATTAATATATGATAGAGATGATGAGGAAACAACTAGCTGAAGTTATTGTGCCGAGACCGGTGGCTAGAGGAGACCTTTCTCAGATGAACCAAGACCAAAAGAACTATGGAGGAAAGGTGTTTACCGAAAAGGAACCTACATTGGAGTACTGAATTGTCTGAAGGCATGTGAGCGTATTTCTAGAGATCTAGGGCCTATTAACACTTAGATAATGAGGTCGGCTTCTCATCGTCTCCAAGAAGATGCTTTGGGTTGATAGGAGGCGTTAACTACTAAGATCCTAGAAGAGGAAATTACTTGGGATCGATATAAAAAGCGAATCGAGGCTCAATTCATTATTGTATCGCAAAAGAGTGTTTTGTGCTATGAGTTCTGGAGTTGAAGCAAGGGGATTTGACTCTGGCAGAGTATATCGAGAATTTTAATGTTTTTGTCGAAGTATGGTTGAGAACATATTCAGACTCCACTGAACAAGAATGAGAAGTTTATTAAGGGCTTAAGGAAGGGGTTGTACCACAAAGTGATGACATTTTTTATCCTCCTTCGAGTTATTAGTAGAGATGATAAGGTGGTATGACCGGTTGTGTCAAGAAAAGAGAAAGATGAAGTTATACCTAAGAGTGGGCAGAAGAAGAGGTTCAACCCATGTTAGAAGGGGAATAAGAACCAGGTGAAAAAAGGAAAGACTTCTCAGAGGAAGGAGTTCAAAACGCGAACCTAGTAGATATTACTTGCTTTAATTTGGGCAAAAGGCTCACTAATACTAAGCCTACCCATAAGAAGAGGGATTTTCGAAAGTTGAGGCGTACAATGGTTTATGCTTTGGAAGGAAAAGCAGTCGGATCATCTACTGAGGAGAAAGAGAAGAGTGGTGTTAGAAGTTACAATTTTGATTTTCAACATTTTAATTTGAGTTTTGATTGATGCTGATGCTAATGTAACACCCCGGAAAAATAAACAAAAATTAATAAAGAGGAGTTAATAAATAATTATTAATGCCCAAAAATAGAATTTTTGCAAACGTAGGAACTTGACAATGAAATTTGCACTATTGTGTTCATGGCGATTTTCAGATAAACTTTCATATATAAAGTTTTACAATTGAAGTTCAAATGAAAATTTATTAATGTTTGATGTTTTTGAATCAAAAATAATCCAGAACCAATTAAGAAAGTAAATGTTAATAACTTAGCATCAAAATAAATATTGAATACAAATGTTAACATTAAAGTAAGGGGTTGTGGTAAATCTAATTAAATCAGCGTTGAAAAGGAAATAAATAAGAATTTATGTGGGTAAACATAATGAATATTAATGTCTAAAAAATAAAGAAGGCAATAAATGTTTATTAACAACATTCAATCAAATTAAATCTAATTAAAGAAGCATGGATTAAAATAAATATCATAACTTGATGTTAAAGTAATTATTAAACGGATACTTAATGTTAAAGAAACGTTACTGTTAAATGGATTAAGTTGAATTAAATCTAATGCATAAGGAAATACAGTGCATAATATCAACAACTAATATAAACAACGACCGGTTGACGCCCTTGTTGGGCCCAGTCCGGTCAACCGGTGATATTAGAGCAGTTGCCTTGTGTAGGTTGCGGCCAATAATAAACCTAGACCGAACAGCTTGGATTTAATAAATTAGAATTGCAACAACCTGATTTTTAAGTAATAATTAATTAAAGTTAATAATAATAATTTATTTAATTAAATTGAAATTTGAAGGTTTAAGTAATAAATTGGTTTGGAAATTACTTAATAAAAGAATTTAAATTGTAAAAATAATATATAAAAATTTAAGTAAGTTAAAATTTTAAAATAAGAATAATAATATTTTATAAAAAATAATGTGTTTTAAATATAATATTATTAATTTGATAAGGAAATGATTGTTAAATAGGAATCTGTATTTACTTAAGAACTAAATATACTTAAGAATTAAACAGAAATTTAGTTTGTATGGAAAAGATGTGTGAGTGGTGAGAGATGTGGGTGAGTCTGTATCGGTATATGTGCATGGGATGGGTGTGTGCAAGTGTGGTTTATGTGGGTACAAGTGTACATGGGATTGTATATGCCTGCAAAACCATATTTTATATTTTTACTGTTGGTTGTTTAAGAGGGCGAGTCTGCATATTCTTTTTCGTTTGCTTGTGTCTAAGAATTTGATCTTTGTGCTGAATACATCCATATTTTTGTCCTTAATAGTACTATTATTTATTTATAGAAATGTTAATATTAGATATTTTTTAAAGCCCTGTTAGTATGACTGTACATAATCGTATGACTTGTGTTATATTATATTTTGTTTAACATGGATATATTGATATAGGCGCTGTTTGATTTTACATGTGTACGCGACTTTTTATGTAGGTAAATTTCATTAGTTATAGCTAAACTATTTACATAATATTGACACTTAAACTTTAATATGTCTATACTTCCCTTTTTGCTTTATGTTTGCTGTTAATCTTTGCATGGCTATATATATTTATATTAAATACAAACGCAAACAAGAACCTAAGTTAATAAATAGGCAAAGTGAATGTTTAGTAGTTGATTACTTAAAGGTAATTAAGATTGTTAGCAATTTTTCAAGTTGAAGATTAATTGGATAGCAAGTGTGAAATGAGAGATTGTTTTAAAGGACAAAGTTGTACTTTATTACAAACTTTTGCTTACAATTTTTTGCTTGCTTACAATTGAGATACACCACTCCTACTTATAGTAATTCACATCTCAAATGAACGGTAGAGTTGTGTTTGATCCTACGGTATACAACTATTCTCTAGAGTTTTCTATAACTTTCATACAAAATATCTTTAGATAAGAAAACTCTAGATTCTAGTTATTTTATTACAATTTGAGAATGGAAAATTCTAGAACCTCTTCTACTATGACAACATATATCTAGATAATTCTATCTAGATGTTTCTTTCTAACTTTCTCTAGAATTCTCTTTTAGCTTTAATTCTTTATTTGTGGCCCAAATTAAGTCCAATAATATAGCCCAAAGTCAAGTTTAATTTTCAACATCTTCCCGTAAACTTGACTTTGTCACTCCAAGCATCTTTCGCAGTCTTTGAAAGTCTTCATTCTTTAATGCCTTTGTAAAAATGTCTGCTACTTGCTCTTTTGAGTTAATAAACTTTGCTTGTACTTCCTTTTTTGCAATCCGCTCTCGAATAAAGTGATAACGTGTATCGATGTGTGAACTTCGTTCATGGAAGACGGGATTCTTGGCTAGAGCGATAGCTGACTTATTATCCATGTAAATTTCTGTTGCATTGTGTTGTGGTATATGCAATTCCATCAATAGATCTCGAAGCCAAATAGCATGACGAACACAAGTTGAAGCAGCAACATACTCAGCTTCACAAGTGGAAAGCGTCACAATTGGTTGCTTTTTTGAGCTCCAGGTGAAGGCTGTATCTCCCATGAAGAAGACAAATCCAGTCGTATTTTTACGATCATCAACATCTCCAGCCCAATCGTTGTCACTATAACCAATCAACTTGAAATTATTAGAACTTGAGTATAACAAATCAAAATCAATGGTACCTTTGATGTATCGAAGAATCCTTTTTGCAGTCTTCAAGTGTGATGTTGTAGGAGCTTCCATATAGCGGCTAATGAGTCCAACACCATAAAGTATATCGGGTCTTGTGCATGTGAGGTATCTTAAGCTACCAACCAAACTCTTGAATAATGTGGGATCCACATCTTCTTCTTTGGTATATTTTGAGAGCTTTGTTCCACATTCTATTGGGGTATTAACTGGTTTACTTCCATCCATCTTAAATTTCTTCAATATTTCCTTTGCATATGCTTCTTGTGAGATAAATATGTCGTGCTCGCTTTAAATCACTTGGATACCAAGATAATATGACATGAGTCCAATATCGGTCATCTCAAACTCTAAACTCATCTCCTTCTTAAAATCTTCAAATGCTTTTGGACTATTTCCAGTAAAGATTAAGTCATCCACATACAAACGTACAATCAAGATATCTCCACTTTGATTAGTTTTTATGTAAAGAGCATGTTCATGGGGGAATTTTATAAAGTTATTTTCTAGAAAATATTTATCAATTCTAGTATTCCATGCTCTAGGGGCTTGTTTCAAACCATAAAGTGCCTTTTTCAATTTTAAAACTTTATCTTCATGTCCTTTAATTTTATAACCAAGTGGCTGCTCCAAATAAACTTCTTCTTCTATAGTACCATTCAAGAAAGCCGATTTCACATCCATTTGATATATTTTTCATTTGTTTTGAGCCGCTAAAGAAATTAATAATCTTATAGTTTCTAAACGGGCAACAGGAGCAAATACCTCGTCATAATCTATACCTGCTCTTTGCTTGTATCCTTTGGCTACCAATCTAGCTTTGTACCTTTCAACTTCTCCTTTACTGTTCTTCTTTACTTTGTATACCCATTTTACTCTAATAGCTTTGTGTCCTTTAGGTAAATCAGCCATCTCCCATGTATCATTTTTCACAATAGCTTTGATTTCTTCATCCGTAGCACTCCCCCATCTTTTGTCTTGTTTTGCTTCTTCGAAATCTATTGGCTCACAATTTGCAAAAAGACAAAATAAAGTATTTTATCACAAAGTGGTGTTACCTCGTATAGTTCTTGTAAAGATCTCATGCGCGATATCCTTTCACTTGAGCTTTCTTCTTGTGGAGTTTCTTGATGAGTGCTTAATGGAGATGACAATGTTAGACTAGTCGGCTCTTCTTGCACATCACTGCTTTCTTCTTCTTCGTAAAAGGGAAGGAAATTATAATCAACTTCTTGTGTACTCCAATCCCAAGTGTTTTCTTCATCAAACTCCATATCTCGACTAACAACAACTTTTCCATTTATAGGATTATATAACTTATACCCTTTTGACCTTGAGTCATAGCTAATGAATATATATTTTTCACTTTTATCATCCAATTTGGAACGCCTTTGATCCGACACATGGGCATATGCTAGGCTTCCAAATACTCTCAAATGTGTTATACATGGTTTTCTTCCACACCAAGCTTCTTCGGGGGTTTTGTTCCACACACTTCGAGTTGGAGAGCGATTAGCTAAATACACTGCACATTCAACGGCTTCAGCCCAAAATTCTTTTGGAATTCTCTTACTTTTCAACATACTCCGGGCCATATTAAGTAGAGATATATTCTTCCTTTCTACGACCCCGTTTTGTTATGGAGTATACGGGACGGTTAAGGGACGGTGAATTCCATTTTCTTCACAAAATTTCTCAAATTCTTTAGAGGTAAATTCTCCACCTCGGTCGGACCTCATGGCTTTTATCTTATAACCACTTTCATTTTCTACAAAAGCTTTAAATTTCTTAAAGGCATCAAATACATCGGACTTTTGTTTAAGGAAATAGGCCCAAGTTTTTCTACTATAATCATCAATAAACAAAGCAAAGTAATTACTTTTTCCAAGTGAGCACGGTTTTATTGGACCACAAATATCGATATGAATTAACTCTAGTGGTTCTTTTGCCCTTGTGTTGGATTCTTTTGGAAAACTTTTCCTTGGTTGTTTTCCAAATAATCATCCTTCACATAGTTGATTCATATGATCGATTCGTGGTAAACCTTTCAACATGTTTTTATTCTTTAACAACTTTAAACCCCCAAAATTAAGATGTCCAAATCTTAAGTGCCAAAGCCATGATGAATCTTTATAGCATGTTTTTAAACATTTGGCAATATTATTTGAAATATGGAGTGGAAACATTCTATTTTTTGACATTTCTACTTTAGCAACCAGATTTCCTTTAGCATCTTTCATGAGAAGGCTATGATCTTTCATATGAATGCCGTATCCCTTTTCTAAAAGTTGCCCCAAGCTTAGAATGTTACTTTTCATATTAGGCACATAATATACGTTAGAGATAAAATCATGTTTTCCATTTTTTAAGCAAATTGATATTTTTCCTTTTCCCTTAACCGGAATTTTAGATTCATCACCAAAATAAATGTTTCCACTTACTGATTCATCAAGCTTCGTGAACATGTTCCTTCTTCCACACATATGATTGCTAGCCCCCGTAACCAAATACCATGTATTGTTATCACCACATGCATCTCCCTTTTGTGCCAAAAGTAGTGTAGAATATTCTTCCTCTTCTTTAACAAAGTTAGATCTCTCTAGAACTTTATTAGAAGTAGATCTACATTCGGAAGAAAAATGCCCAAATTTATCACAATTATAACACTTAATTTGTGTTTTATCATACCTTGGTCTTCCATTTTGTTTCATGTTTCCTCCTCTTCCTCGACCTCTTGTACCATATGCGTTTTGGCTTCTCTCCCCTTTATTGAGAAATTTGTAACCACCTCTTCCATAGCTTTGACCTCGACCTCTTCCTCTTTGGCTATGACTTCTTATATTTTTAAATGTTTCATTCTCGTTTAAGGTGAGTTTGGTTTGAAGAGCTTGCTCCAATGGCTCTTCTTTAACCCTTTTCTTTAATTTTTCTTCATGGGCTTGAAGTGATCCCATGAGTTGATCAACGGTCATGGATTCTAGATCTTTAGATTCTTCAATAGCTACAACTATGTAATCGAATTTTGAATCTAAAGATCGTAGAATTTTCTCGACCACTCTAGAGTCCTCCAATTTTTCACCATATCTTTTCATTTGATTTACAAATGCCAAAACTCGTGAAAAATAATCATCAATCAATTCGGTTGATTTCATATGTAAAGCTTCAAACTCACCTCGCATAGTTTGTAGTCTTATCTTCTTCACTTTATCGATGCCTTTGAATGCATTCTCCAAAATCTCTCATGCTTCCTTACTACTTTGCGCACTTGCTACCTTCTCAAACATAGATTCTTCCAAGCCTTGATGAATGAGAGTAAGAGCCTTACGATCCTTCTTTCTTGAATCCTTCAAATTATCCCTTTGAGTTTGGGATAAAGTGGTGATATCGACGGGTTCAATATTCCCATTTTCAACAATATCCCACACATCTTGTGAACCGAGCAACGCCTTCATGCGAATACTCCAATTATCATAGTACTCCTTCTTTAGCAATAGAACTTGAAATGGTGTCATGCCGCTTGCCATATTTTCTTGACTAATGTTAGCAATTAGCTCTGATACCAATGTTAGCAATTTTTCAAGTTGAAGATTAATTGGATAGCAAGTGTGAAATGAGAGATTGTTTTAAAGGAGAAAGTTGTACTTTATTACAAACTTTTGCTTATAATTTTTTACTTGCTTACAATTGAGATACACCACTCCTATTTATAGTAATTCACATCTCAAATGAACGGTGGAGATGTGTTTGATCCTACGGTATACAACTATTCTCTAGAGGTTTCTATAACTTTCATACAAAATATCTTTAGATAAGAAAACTCTAGATTCTAGTTATTTTATTACAATTTGAGAATGGAAAATTCTAGAACCTCTTCTACCATGACAACATATATCTAGATAATTCTATCTAGATGTTTCTTTCTAACTTTCTCTAGAATTCTCTTTTAGCTTTACTTCTTTATTTGTGACCCAAATTAAGTCCAATAATTTAGCCCAAAATCAAGTTTAATTTTCAAGAAAGATTGTGTGCATAACAGAGCACGTGTATGTACTGCTAGGGAGTGAAACAGAATGCGTAAGTATGTGTGTAATGTGTGTGTATGCGTGTGTGTGTGTGAGAGTATATATATCTATATGTTGATTTTCATGGGTTAGTCCATTCGTGAGTTGTAGAGCAAGTGTATGTGTTTGTATTAGTTTAGTGTGTGCTGAGTATGAATACACACACACACACACACCTGCTAGTGTTGTTTGGTTGGAACCTGTGCATTCTTCTTTTGCCAATATGATATTTTGTCTTCATGTGTGTTTCATTAGTTTACTGACCTTTATCCCATTTATGATTTCTATTGGCATGCCTTCATATTCAATCTGGGGTATGAGTGTGTGCGTGTAGGTTGTGCATTTGCCTTAGCGTACGTGTGTTTAGGTGAGGGAGAGAGTCTGCATATCATCTGACGGGGTTGTATGTATATATATTTTAAGATTGGTGGCTATGCTCTGTTTTTATGCATGTGTGTAAATTACTTTTGACTACTGAATTTGTTTGCTCCTTGGTTTCATTTACATGTTTATGATCTTGACCTGTTGTATATTTGTTGTGTGATGGTACTTTATTACTAAAAATGTGAACTGCATGTATTTATAAAGGCGAAACTGCGTTAAGTACCTCATTGCATGGTGGGTGTTCTTATGTTTTATTTTAATCCATTATGCATTTTTTTAAGTACCAAATATGAACATTAAGATTATACGTTTTGAATGATTTATTTTCTGTATATATAAATAATTTTACTAAATAATCTGTTTTTATTACTACTCTGATATTACACTTCTTTTATTGTATAAAGCATTTTGTTTTTGAGCTTAGTTAATTATTTAGTTAATTCTAGAATATATATTTAGTATTTATTATTATTCATCTCTTAGTATTTATTTTGTTATGTAAAATCATACGTTTGGAATAATTTATTATTAAGTATTGATTCATTCATTTATATTTACTTGATTAATCTATTTTATTTTTGTTTTTGATTTATGATTTCTTCCCTGCTTTGTACTGATTTTGGTGATATAACTGATTCACCATTGACATGGTTTAGATTGAGACTTTAGTATGACACGGTGATGACTTCCTTTCTGTTTGATTTATTGTTATTTATTCTGTTTGATGAGAAATAAGAATAAATGGTTTAGTGATACCGTCTCGTATGGGACATTCGGTAACACTTTTCCGGTTATTCTTAGTACTCATTATATAGAATAAAGAAGGGCGATGGTGATGTATGGGCGTTGAATAAATGGACTATTAGCACGCAGTGGTATGGGACGCCGTTGTGTTATTTATTCAGTTATTCTTTGCTCGTGGATGACACTCATACATGGGTATGTTGATGTTGTGTGTGACTCGCTGCGGTAAGCATGTATGGAGGCTACTTGTTAGCCACATTATATGTTTATCAACCTTAGTCCGACTCCCTTTATGTTTTGAGTGTGAACCAGATTGGCCAGTATCCACCCTAGCAGTCTGATCATGGGGTCGCACCTTAGATCCACGACACCGTTGTTGTATATAATATCTGATGTGCATCACGAGATTTATAGTTGGTCGCCCTTGTGTCGTATAGGCCAACAGTCAGTTACCATATAGGGGTACATGTCGGTAGTCGTGACCGAGGAGGCTACGCGTTGTCGAGCCTATAATGGATCATTGTCACGACATCGAGGAGAGAGAGGTAATGGTAACCAACGACTGTAGGAATCGTGTCATATGGACCACGTGTGGCACCTGGAGCAAGCAGATGTGTTGTCAGTCTCCTGTCTGGTTCTGGTATATGTGGATGAATGTGTATGTATGTGGGTAGTAGATAAACATATATTATGTGTGGATGAGATTATACCTAAGACTGTGTCCAGAGTATGATCAACCCCATATCCTTCTTAGGCAGACGACCTATTCTTTACAGGTAGGCGACCTACTTATTATTGATTACATTTGGATATTATTATGAGCTAGCTCAAATCTTCCTTGTTGATTTTATTGATTTGATATTGGTATTTTATAATATAGGATTGGGAGAGATAGTGGGTATTGTTTTATTACCGCCCGACTTCACTTGAGGATGTCTCATTATTTCTGGATTTGATAAGGATTTCAAGATTTGAATGATTTACCCGCTCGATGTTTTACATGAATTTTGATTTGATATATTTTAAATGGGTGATGATATCATTATATGGATTTGAAATGTTTGGATGATTTAATGCCTTGAGGATTATTCTATATGTATGTATACTTTGATACGTCGTCTGATGTATTGTGTATCTTTAATAGAGATATCATATTTTCCTTGTTTATATAATATCACCTTCTTATGATCCTTGATTAGACATAGTCTCACCCGTGTATTATTTTACAATGCTCGGGTCAGTCCGAGACATTTCAGGTACAGGGACAATAAGACCATCATTTGTTTACTTTGGGCTTAGAGGAGTATTATTATTATATATTATTACAGGATATTTTTTTCATAGTATGTATATATACATAATTGACATTGAATTATATTGTAGTCTTATAACATTATTGTATATATGTGACTGACTCTGTGTTCTCTGTGATGTACTGTATATTATGTATTGTTCTATCCTTGAGGCACACATGCCTATTGCTTTGTACCGATACTGTGTACGTAAATGTGAGTTATATACTTGATGTATTAATACGTACTAGTGTTAGTCCAAGGGAATATTCACGTGTGTACCCCATATAACCTCCTTCTCTGTTTTATCCGACAGTATTACTTTGTAGTACTCTTGGATAGTATATAGAGGTGGGGTGTTACAAAATGGTATCAGAGCAGGTTCAGAACAATACATCATATATAAGAGACGAGTCGTTGGCCTAGTTGAGACGTAGGATCCCTATCCCCTTGGATGTGTTGGATAAATTTCTATTATAAGAAATAATATATTGTATATGCATAGTAGATGATTACCAGGGGTAATCATCATGGGATGTATTTGTTATTTTCCTAATATTATATATATGTATTTATTTTCATTATTATTATTCCTTCCCCTATTATTATGGTTTGTTTTACAACTTTAACGTGTTACTAAATTATATGCTTAAATAGCAATTGTATTTTAAATACAATATTAATTTTGGTTTATAGTCGAAATTCACACATGTAAGATTGAAAGACAAATATCTTATTCAAACGAATATATGATGAATAAATATAAATTTGACTTTATAAGATGATCGGAAATGTTTTGTGATTTATTTTAGTGTTAGTTTTTCCGTAGAGTGATTTAAGAATTTTGTTCGAAACGTCTGATCAGCGTTATCGATAGAGATTCCTAAATGCTCATACTAGGCAGATCGACATAATATTTTTGAATAGATTTATAATTTATGCAAATGTTGATTATTCTTATTATTAAATGATTCGGGAAGGTAAGTGAATGTTTAAATTAGAAATCTTTTGGAAGATATGAGTTATAAGTGTAGTATTAAATAAAGATATGAAAACGAAGTAGTAAAGTTATATTGGAACTAGTATATTGCAAATAGGCGGAAGTAACATTTATATAAGTTTTAAAAATAAAATGGTGATAACTTATCCGTTGAGTGTGTTAAGAATTTCGATCGATGCGGGTGCACACGTATTCGATAGAAATTCTTAAATGCTTTAACGAAACATTTGGACACAACGATTTAAAAAGGTATAAATAATTTGCACAAAATTAAAGTATTTGGCTGGAATTAGTTATTATAGTAAGAGTATTATTTGGAATTTATAAAAAGAATTGTAAAATAATACTTAAAAATAATTTTAGTATCAATAGAATGTTTTGAAATTAAGAAATACATTGAAAAATATTTTATTGAAAAAAAAATGAGCTTTAATAGGAATCTTTGTTGATAAAATTTTGAAATTTGTTAAAATAGTTTAAAGTTATTTAAAGTTAAATTTGAATTTGAATCGAGTTTGAATGAGAATAAAATAAATTTTGGGAAAAATATAAATAAGAGATATTATAGTTGAATGGAAATTTATTTAAATAAGAGATTTTGAGATTTTATAAAGCAATTTTCCCTTAAATAAATGTTTTGGTATTTAAAAATAAAGTGAGAGTGATATAAGTAAATTAGTATAATTGCTTTGTTATAGATTTTCCTTATGGAAAATTACAAGACGTAATTTTGTTAAAAAGGGAAGTCTGTAATAACCTTATTTTTAAGTAATAATTAATTAAAGTTAATAATAATAATTTTTTTAACTAAATTGAAATTTGAAGGTTTAAGTAATAAATTGGTTTGGAAATTACTTAATAAAAGAATTTAAATTGTAAAAATAATATATAACATTTAAAAATTAAGTAAGTTAAAATTGTAAAATAATAATAATAATAATATTTTATAATAACAATAACAATAATAATAATAATAATAATATTTTATAAAAATAACGTGTTTGAAATATAATATTATTAATTTGATAAGGAAATGATTGTTAAATAGGAATCTGTATTTACTTGAGAACTAAATAGAAATTTAGTTTGTATGGAAGAAGAAAATACATATACATCTATTTAATTTAGCATGACCCAACTATTCAAAGCCCAAGCACTAAATAAATCCAAGCCCAAATCAATTTTCTAGTTTTTCTCTTCTCTGCAAAAACACTCATGCAAGTCTCCTCTGCCCATTATTTTCTTCTCGAGGAAGCCAAAACCCACAAAACTTTATCATTTCAAAAATTAAAAAAATATATATAAATTATTGAAAATTCTCAAATTTAAATATATGGTCCTCAATATCATTTTGCATCCGTGGTCCAATTTGCGTTGGATGCGGTGCTGTATTTTTGGGTGCATGCGTGTAGTTGGAGAAAGATAGGGGAAGAGTGAAGCTGATAACACTCACGTGAGTGAAAATCACTCATAATCTTATGCTCTAATCTTGGCTCATCTTGTTTCAATATGTAGTTGTGTGTACATAATATATATATATATATATATATATATATATATATATATATATATATATATATGTGTGTGTGTGTGTGTGTGTGTGTGTGTGTATTTTCTGCTCTATATCTCGTGATGCTCTGTTTTTAGTTTAACATGGTAGTGATTGAGTGGTACCTGTGCATATGCAGCCATGTTGAATTAGAGTAGATGCTGATGTTTTTCTGGTGTGTGTGTTGTGCATATATAAATGGATTTGTGTGTGTGTGGTATGCAGAGAATGCGTATATGTGGTGTGTATATGTATGCTGAGTTTATATGTGAGTGTGGTGACAGTGATGTATGTGGGAGTGGTGAGAGACGTGGGTGAGTTTGTATGGGTATATGTGCATGGGATGGGTGTGTGCAAGTGTGGTTTATGTGGGTACAAGTGTGTAAGGGATTGTATATGCCTGCACATCCATATTTTATATTTTACTGCTGGTTGTTTGAGAGGGCGAGTCTACATAATTTTGTTGGTCTGCCCGTGTCTAAGAATTTGATCTTTAGAGCAGCTCCAACAGCTGATTGAATATTACAAAATGTAGTATGTGCATCCATTTCGTCTTTCAACAGAGTGCAGAAATCTCAATAATATGGATTGTAGAGTCGGAAGTTTGGAGATACAGGATTGTGCTGGGCGCTTGTTCAACAAACGTCTGTATCTCAAGCGTTTGTTCACTCTATTGTCAGACGCTTTTTCAACAGGTGAAATATATATTTTATAATTTTTTAATGTCAGACGCCGGTTCAATAGGCTTCTGAACATCAAGCGCTTGTTAAACTAGCGCATGATTAAATTCTGTTGGAGAAAATAGCCGATTACAAAATTCAAGTACACATTTTACACATTTTGTGAAATGTATACCCATATTTGTTGGAGATGCTCGTCAATACTTCCATATTATCGTCCTTGATAGTACAATTATTCAGTTATAGAAATGTTAATATTAGTATTTTGTTCATCCTTGTTAGTATGACTATACATAATCACAAGACTTGTGTTATATTATATTTTGTTTAACATGGATATATTGATATAGGCGCTGTTTGATTCTATATGGGTATGTGAGTTTTTATGCAGGCAAATTTCATTAGTTATAGCTAAACTATTTACATATTATTAACACTTAAACTATAATATATATATACTTCCCTTTTTTGCTTTATGTTTGCTATTAATCTTTGCATGGCTATATATATTTATATTAAATACAAATTTAAACAATACCTTAAGTTAATAAATAAGCAAAGTGAAAGTTTAGTAGTTATTGCTTAAAGGTAAGATTGTGTGTATAACAGAGCACATGTATGTACTGCCAGAGAGTGAAACGTGCGCAAGTATGTGTGTAATGTATGTGTATGTGTATGAACATGTGTGTGTGTTGATTTGCATGGGTGAGTCCATTCGTGAGTTGCAGAGCAAGTGTATGCGTTTGTATTAATTTAGTGTGTTGAGTATGAATACACACACACCTATTAGTGTTGTTTGGTTGGAGCCTGTGCGTTCTTCTTTTGCCAAAATGAAATTTTATCTTTATGTGTGTTTCATTAGTTTACAGACCTTTATCCTATTTATGATTTCTATTGGCATGCCAGTATATTTAATTTGGGTATGAGTGTGTGTAGGTTATGCATTTGCCTTAGCGTGCGTGTGTTTAGGTGAGGGAGAGAGTCTGCATATCATCTGACAGGGGTTGTATGTGTGTGTGAATATATATATATATATATATATATATATATATATATATATATATATATATATATATATATATATATATATATATAGGTTGGTGGCTATGCTCTATTTTTATGCATGTGTGCGAATTACTTTTGGCTGTTGAATTTGTTAGCTCCTTGGTTTCATATACATGTTTATGGTCTTGACTTGTTGTATATTTGTTGCGTGATGGTATTTTACCACTAAATATGTGAACTGCATGTATTTATAAAGGCGAAAACTGCCTTTAAGCACCCATATTGCATGGTGGGTGCTGTTATATTTTATTTTAATCAATTACGCATTTTTTAAGTACTAAATATGAACATTAAGATTATACGTTTTGAATGACTTAGTTTATATATATATATAATTTTACTAAATAATCTATTTTTATTACTACTCTGATATTACACTTCTTTTGCTATATTAAGCATTTTGTATTTGAGCTTAGTTAATTATTTAGTTAATTCAATAATATATATTTAGTATTTATTATTATCCATCTCTAAGTATTTATTTTGTTATATAAAATCATATATTTTGAATAATTTATCATTAAGTATTGATTCATTAATTTATATTTATTTGATTAATCTATTTTGTTTTTGTTTTTGTTTTTGATTTCTTCCCTGCTTTATACTGATTTTGGTGATACGAGTGATTCACCGTTGACATGGTTTAGATTGAGACTTTAATATGACACGGTGATGACATCCTTTCTGTTTGATTTATTGTTATTTATTCTGTGTGATGAGAAATTAGAATAAACGGTTTAGTGATACCGGCTGGTATGAGACTTTCGGTAACAGTTTTTCGGTTATTCTTTGGACTCGTTATATAAAATAAAGAAGGGGAGTGATGTATGAGCATTGAATAAGTAGACTAGTAACACGCGGTGGCATGGAACGCTGTTGTGTTATTTATTCAATTATTCTTTGCTCTTGGATGACACTCATACGGGCGTATGTTGATGTTGTGTGTGACTCGCTATGGTGAGCACGTATGGAGGCTACTTGTTAGCCACATAACTTGTGTACATTATATGCCTATCTACTTAGTCTGACTCCCTTTATGTTTCGGGAGTGAATCAGATTGGCCAGTATCCATCTTGGCGGCCTGATCATAGGATCGTGCCCCAGATCCACGACACCGTTGTTGTATATAGTATTTGATGCGCATCACGAGATTGGTAGTTGGTTACCCTTTATGTCGCATAGGCCAGCAGTCAGTTACCGTATATGGGCATATATCGGTAGTCGTGACCGAAGATGCTACACGTTATCGAGCCTATGGTGGATCATTGTCATGATACAAAAAAGTGAGAGGTAATGGTAACAGATGACTGTAGGAGTTAGGTCATATGGACCACGTGTGACTCCTGGAGCAAGTAGACGTGCTGTCAGTCTCCCATCTGGTTCCGGTATATGTGGATGTATGTGTATGTATGTGGGGTAGTAGATAGACATATATTATGTATGGATGAGATTATACATAAGACTGTGTCCAGAGTATAATCAACCCCGTATCCTTCTTAAGCAGAAGGCCTGGTCTTTTACAGGCAAACGACCTACTTATTATTGATTATATTTGGATATTGTTATGAGCTGGCTCAAATCTTCTTTATTGATTCTATTGATTTGATATTGGTATATTATAATATGAGATTGGAAGAGATAGTGGACATTGTTTTATTACTGCCCGACTTCACTTAAGGATGTCTCATTGATAATTATTTCTGGATTTGATAAAGATTTCAAGATTTGAATGATTCACCCACTCGATATTTTACATAAATTTTGATTTGATATGTTTTAAATGGGTGATGATATCATTAAATGGATTGAAAATGTTTGGATGATTTAATGCCTTGAGGATTATTCTATATGTATATATACTTTGATATGTCGTTTGATGTATTGTTTACCTTTAATAGCGGTATCATATTGTTCCTTGTCTATACAATATCACCTTCTTATGATCCTTGATTAGAAATAGTCTGACTCGTGTATTATTTTATAATGCTCGGGTTAGTTTGAGACATTTTAGGTACAGGGACGGTAAGACCAACATCTGTTTATGTAACATCCTCCTACTTGGAGGCCCAAAACTAATGTCTACGGATGCTACAATCATCCATAGTTATTAATCCTCGGTGACTAAATACGGTGGTATTAGATACATTGATACACAGAAACACATAAATATGGAAAAAAAATAAAACTTAAAACATAATCACATTCCATTTCAAAACATTTCCAATTCATTGCGAAATCACACAATCGTTAACCACGTTCAGAGAAATATATTTATTACAACATACGCCAAGAGCAACATATGATGATGCCCCCTTGGATGATCAGAGTATATATAGGCAATATAACAACTTTGCCATTACAATCAACACAGTGGAATCAAATAAAAGAAAACTCTAGATATCTATCATGCCCCCTGCACGTCTCTGGAAACTTTATTCGTCGAATGAGGTACTTGTACCTCAACTCTCAAACTACTCAAAGTCAATTGAGTACCCGAGAGTTTAAGGGAAAAACATAAACTTCGAGTCAGACATAAAGCCTGGTATGAATAATAATCCAACATCTCGAACCATTTAGATATCTATTCAGACCACACCGCTTAGCGGAACGGGTTTCCCCTCACTATTATCTTAAAACCTTTATAAAACCATATACTATGCTTCTACATCCACAATGGTTAAAACATCTCAAAATAATATAATTTGATAATATGAAAAATAAATTAATCAATTTTGGATTACCCATCCCTATTCATTTTGACCATCTGTCTCAATTATAGTTTCTAGAGCTACTATTAACCTAATAGTTTTCATGGGCCAACTAATAACCGGTAAAATGATTAAGGACTCCCTGTCCAAATACATAGTTTTCATTGGATTACTATGACCCTATTGATAACTCCAATATCTTTATACTTACCCTAGTTTTCATTGGTTGAACTAGGAACCAATTGGTAACCCCAATATCTTCTCTTCTTATCCTAGTTTTCATGGGCTGATTAGGAACCTATTGACATATGTCAATATCTTAATCTGGATGTAGTTTTCATAGGCTAACTACAAACCTACTGGCCCCTGCCAGTACAAACCATAGTTTTCATGGGCTTACCATTAACGTATCTTTCTAACATCTTTATTTATACATAGTTTTCATGGGCTAACTATGAACCTATTGGCCCCTGCCAATATCTTTTCCTATACGCAGTTTTCATGGGCTTACTGAGAACCTATTGGCCCCTGCCAATACCTTCCTTTAATATTTTAGCATCCTATATTCTGGTCTTCCCGACCTCCTGGATGCAATTCTACTCATTCAGGAGTTAACTTAATTTATATTCACTACTGGGTCAACCTAACTGGTTATTCTGCCCTTCCCCAAAATTCCGTCATGGGTCCTGTTTGTACCAAAATTGGGCACAACACCCTTCAGAAGTGTTTGAAGAGATAAAAGGAAGAAAGTAAATGTAAAAAGAAGATTATCTAACAAACACTCCAAACAATAATCAGAAAAATAGTAAAAGAACGCAGAGATTTAGAGTGGTTCGGCGTGTTGCCCACGTCCACTATGAAATGATTGACTTTTATTAACTTTTGCTTGCTAGTTACAGTGGATTACAACAATGAATTTCGAGTACAACAGTGATTTTTGAGTGCAACAATGGTTTCGGCGGAGTCTGGACATCGAAGAGCCAAAAGGTCACTTTTCTGTAGGTCCTGGGCTGCTATTTATAGGCGTAGGCTGCAAATATCTCGCTTAGATCTCGGAGACCTCTTCTTGCACGTGAGTGGCCCCATGCGATCGATCCCATATGATTTTCACACGATCCAGGATCGATACGAATGAGCTTCGTATCGATCAAAACCTCATCCAATTGAGTCGAGATCGATTGTGAGTGTTGCTGAGAATGTACGCAAGCTTCTGTGAAAATTTGGTAGCATTTGGGCTTGTAGATTTTGAGTTATGATCGATGCAAGTTCGAATTTATTAAAGGTCGTTTCCTTCGTATCGATGCCGTTCGTATCGCTCTGTTCGCATCGATCCGAGCACGTGCATGCATGTTGACGTGGCGCTAACTCCTCGGATCGATCCACTTTTCGTGCCGAGTGATTGAGTCTTTCATAAGGATGCATCTTGTTCGTATCAATCCAGTTGAGCCTTATTCGTATCCATCGCAATTGTTCTGTTCGTATCGATACTCATAGGTTACTTCATATCGATAGCTGGGGGCCATTTCATATCGATAGCTGGAGATCATTTTCGTATCGTTCGTTTGATGTTTTATTCGTATCGATCATTGATCGATCGATACGAGCCGTGTAATTGGGATCAGTACGAATTGACTCCAATTGATGGATAAGAAGTTGGGTGTACGTGATGGATACGAACAACAGATAATTGATGGATACGAAGCGATGTTCATTGATGGATACGAACAACATGTAACAGATGGATATAAACAAATGAAGCTTGATAGATGCGAACAAGGCCTTTAAGTTGATGGATACGAAGAGTGCAGTTCCAGATGGATGAAAGCAGAACCGAAGCGAAGAGAGCACAATGATGGATACGAACGAACCAATTTCCTTGGCTTGCATCGACCATATCTTGAGCATACGAACCCGGATTGACTTGAAATTAGAAACGTTGGCTTCCATAGCTTTGCACATTGTGCCTTGTCAATGTAGCTTGATCCGGAATCAGAAATTTTTTTGACATCCATAGTGAGCCTGCGTGTAACCGACCTTCAAGACGGACTGTCCTCGGTTTTCAGTTAAGTTCTTGGTGTCACGGCCTTGCCAAAAGGCGGGATAACATTTTGCCCCCCAAAGTAAGTCTTATGAGAACATGACGTGCTTTGAAAAGTTGCAATCTTTATTCTGAACATTTCTATTTGACTTGCTAAATGGTTGTTATCTTCTCGTCGAAAGTTGTGACCTTTGATTGATCCATAGAATCATAAATCATGAACTGTTGTAACTGGGTATCGTATGATAGTGATCTGTGGTTGTAATCGTCATCAGATGAGTATTCAATTCCTGTGAATTTTGAAAATTGGATGTTAGTCCGTTTATACATGTATGTATGTTAGCCGACTCCCGTTAAGGTTCGCACGTTCACAAGTCGTTGTCAGGCTTTTCTCAGTTTTTTTTGTATCGAATTCCATATTGACCCTCTCCTAAATCAATGTGAAATTCGATTGGTAACAATGCTTGATGGTTGTTTTGGAGTGTCCCTTTGTATCGATCCTCTCCTGGATCGATGCGAAAAGTAAAAAGGTCATTCTTCGTATCGATGGCAAGCGATACGAATCAGTTGGTTCTTTGAACCATTTCGTATTGATGGATACGAACCTTGACGGTTTTCATAATGATGGACGCGAAGTTGCCATTTCGCATCGATAGATGTTTGATGGACGTAAACAGTTCAGTCAGTCTTTATAGCAACGTTCGTACTTCGTACCGATAGCAGGATGGTTACGAACAAGCATTGCCTCAAATGTATGTTTCATGGATACGAATAGCTCCTTTCGTATCGATCATGGGAGAAACCTGTTCCTACCGGTCGAAACAACTGGTAGGAAAATCGTTTCCTTTCATTTCTTGGGTCCATATAAAAGCATTTTGGACTTAGCCAAATTTCTACCCGTCATTGTTTTCTTCTGGCATTTGCATCGTTCTAGACTTTACAGAATTCGAGAAATCGTTCTTGCCTTCGAATCGAACTGAACTTTAATCCTTCCAACCAATTACCAAAGATAGGTAAATAAACCATGAATTTGTATCGAAAAACGATGAGACTTGGAATTCTATGCCGTCCTGCTTGCTTCCGTGACCGGTTCTGACCAAGTGGTGGCCGGAAGCGATCGACATGAGGTCGAGGAGGGAGAGGATGGCACCCGAGTGGTTTTGGAGAAGGTGAAGTGTGGAGGGTAGCATAGCTTCAATTTCATATCGATGAAAGGATGGAGAAGACTTGGCTTCGTATCGATTTGGGACATAAGGTTCATATCGATGAAGAATTGATTGACAAAATGGTGAATTTCGTATCGATCCGGGGTGGTGACAATTCGTATCGACTCAAGGCTATCAACACGAAATCGAAGAGCCAAGGATCGATACGAAACCCAGGGTAGGCGATCGATACGAATCTCACAATCGTCGATCGATATGAAACACTATATAACCCGATCGATACGAAGCCAGCAATCCTTGATCGATTCGAAACGCCATATAACCTGATCGATACGAAGCCGTTGAGTTTCGATCGAGACGAAGTTAATAAGCTTTTGATCGATACGAAACTAGAGTTTCTGACCGATACAAAATTAAGGCCTTTGTAACGAACGATCCGAGCTTTGACTTTGATGGATACGAACTCCATGCAAATTCGAACACTTAACTCCGACGAGCTTTGGCCTTGCATAACCGGACTTAACTGCTAAACTGCATATTTGACTGCCCCTCGAAGTTCGTCGACGGAACTGTAACTCAACAAAAATTTAATGAACTTTAACTCAGATCGGCCTTTAAAGTCTGGATGGTGCAGTCGTGACGGTCAGCGATGACGGTCACTCCAATTGAATTCTAAAGTCTCGTCGTTTGAATATCTTCTCAAACTATGTAGAATTTCTCAAGTAATATGTAGCACTGCACTACACAACACATTCACGCACTTCACACTGGGGAACACACATGCTTATTATCATCTGATAATGGGTTTTGATAAGTTGATTAGTTATGCAGTCTACAAGCTCACAACAGCAGGAGCTTCAGAGTTCATCTCCCTTATTCATAGAGGAACCGGTCATTGCGGCCGAAGTTGTAGATCCAGCTCCGGACAAGCTGCCAGATGCCAGGTTCATCGGGAGCCCACATGATTATGTGCCGTCCAACATCTCCGAAGATATGCTAGGACGGATATGCCTAAGGCACGGTCTTCCGGTAGATGACGTCTTATTACCAGGACCGAATGACAGACAGCATGCTCCCCCGGAAGGGTTTACTGCTTTCAATCGACATTCGTGCATTGCTGGAACACTTCCCCCATTCAACCAGT
Organism: Allium fistulosum; assembly: GCA_030737815.1. Classification (NCBI taxonomy): domain Eukaryota; kingdom Viridiplantae; phylum Streptophyta; class Magnoliopsida; order Asparagales; family Amaryllidaceae; genus Allium; species Allium fistulosum. The sequence continues at coordinate 928,198,499 of CM060905.1, forward strand.
ACATTCGGAAAGTGTTGTCTTTTTTTGGAATTGCCCCCTCACAATTACATCCCAATGGATACGCTGCTGAATAGTCTATTCATTGTATTCATGGAGCATCTTTTCGACCCCCGACTCCGATCGAAATCAGATACCTTTTTAATGTTAAGAGTCGGGAAGATAGCCCTTCTTTCACATTCTTGGAAGCGGTTAGGAACTGTCAGGTGGTGACGGGGTCTTGGACTAGACCGAGCTACTTCAAAACTGAATGGTTCTATGTTCGATGTCCCCCAGGATTTGCCAATCGGTGGTTGGTTAGACGTAAGTGTCGACTTTTCTGGTAGTTAACAATATAGTTGCAACTAGTATTGGGACAAATACTCTCTTTTACCGCCGCAATTCCTCGACCTTAAGGCGCACACTTTAAAGAAATAGTACGGATCCTTCAAGAAGTACCGGGCGAGATGAGAGAAATCGAGTCGGTGCTCACCGACAGGAACTTAAGAATTCTTGGGTTAATCGAGCGAAAACAAAGTATAAGACTTGAAGGAGCGCTTAGGGTAGCCCCGACGAAGCGGGTGAAGCGTAAAGCGCCCGGGGTCATAATAACTGAGGAGGGTGATGAAGAAAACACGCCTACGAACGACGAACCCATAGCCAGACCTTCTGATAGTTTTCAGGGTTCAGAGGGAAGGAGAAAAGGCAAGGCAGTTGCACACAAGCGTCATAAATCTTCGGGATGGAAAACTATAGTTGTGTCCCTACCAGCCTCGGCATTAGAATTTCGGAGGATCCTCCCTCGCAAGTAGAGAATCCTTTTGAAGGACTTGTTGATATTCCGATTCCGGACTATGTGTCAGACTGTCAGTTCAACACGACACCGGATTGGGGGAGGGGGCTTCAAAGTGATCTAGATTTAAGCTGGTCTCTACCCATCATTGCGGCCGACATTACTGGTTGGTCGGGGGGTTGCACACATATACACTTCACGGCACTACATGGTTTCCAGCCTAAAGTTGTCTGCTTCGAGAATTCACTAACTCCGTTCTTCTTTTACTTTACATATACGATGAATAGGCGAGATTCTATGCTTGGAATTCTCCGCTCAGCGCGCCAGTCATCGAGCTTGTATTATGAGTCCTGTCAGAGGGAGGATGATAGAAACCGCGATCGCGGTTATTCCAGCCAAGAGCGTTACGAGAAGGATATAGATAGGGATAGGGAATACAGATACCGATCCCGATCGCGTTCTCCACCTACTCGAGTCCCTACACAACCTTCAAGCCATGGAAAACAACCAGTAGAGCCTCCTCGTCAGAAACCATCTTCTCAAACATCTAGGCCCGAATCACAATGTCGTAGGACTGAGGCCGAACCTCCCACTATTGCTGAACAGGCCATCACTGAGCCCACCGGAGAAGGGGCTATCAGAATTGCCCAATTAAGAAAATATTTTCCGAACATCTGCTTCTACGGCTTTATCTTTCCTCCTCACTTAAAGAAAATCCCATCTACGGATGAACAAACGATGCACGACTATATTCATGATATTTATACCCAATACAAGGAGTGGATGAAAGCCGCAGATAAGGCGTCGGCGGTGGCTTTTGAGCGAGCGAGAATAATTGAGAAGTTAGAAACCGACCTCTCTCAAAAAGACTGTATTATCCAAGTGCTTAATGATGAAGCCGAATCTTCCCAGAAATATGAGATGGAGGCCACCTAAAAAGCTGATGAGGCAACCCAATCCATGGAAAGAATGCGGCAAACACATTTCGCTTTGGTGGAGGAGACGGGCCATCGAAACACCACCGTCACAGCCGAAAGGGATGCTGCTCTGAAAGAGATTAATGAGCTTAAGGCCAAGTTTTCTGAAATCATCAGGGAGAAGGATGATGCAAATAAAGTAGCCTAGGAGGCGTGTGAACAGGCTGTGGTGCTTCGGAGTGAACGGGATGCGACATCACTTAAAATCCGGGAGGTAGAGGCTAAGGTTGAGGATGAGGTTAAAATGGCTGAAGCCAGGTTGGAGGCAGACATTGAAGATCTTCTTATTACGTATAATGCCAGAGTTTTGAAGCACAGAAATCTGACCTGGCTTGATAACTATCCAACACATCTGTTTAATGCTTGGGGCCGATTGGTAGGAGATGAAAAGACTGCCCACCAAGCCGAATCAATTGATGAGTTCGAGCTCCAGAATCGGGTGTGGTGCGAAGACGAATGAAAAGTTCTCCACGATGCAATGATCTCTTATGAAAAGGAGAAGCTTGGCGCTCGACATTCGGAAGTTGGGGAAGGCTCTGGTGTCGAGCATCACGGTATAAGTTCTGAAACTCTCTTGTCGACTCAGCCTGAATCCACACCTGCGGTTGATCCTCAGCCCATTCCTGCCTATAACCCAGATCAACCGCAGTTGTCTCCAGCTTGCGAGCAAGTCTCTGAGGCTATTCCGCCACCCGCGAGCCAAACCGAGGAAGGTACTCTGAACATTCTCTATGCTTATCCAAAATCGGAAGCGTTACTTGAAATAATTACTAACAGTCCTTCCTTTACTCTTATCCAATGATCGGAGCAACATCGGTCGTGCCTCCTGCAACTCAAGAATCACATCATGTGCAGGAGGCCATTATAATAGAACCGACCACCACAACAACCACGGCATCGATTGACGGGGCATAGGGAAGCACACTCACTTTCGACGAGCAGATGATGGAGGAACTTCTCGGTCATCACAGTGACCCCTTGCCGATTTGCCATTCGTCATGGGTGGAAGTGCACTAATGGTTAGTTCTTCGGCCCCAACTACGGGATTCTCCGGCTATGCCCAAACACTTCATGAGGAGGAAATCATAGCCGAAATCAATGCTGAAATGGAGGCAGCCGCACGAGGCTGTGGCTTTGGAGGTGGAATGGCTGGACCTGGTCCAGCCCCTTTGCGGATGATATCTCCAGGAGGAACGGTCGTTGAGACAAGTGTGCCTATCCCGCCTCCCACTGTTGATCCTGTCCCTCCGACTTCGCCTTCAGGAAGTGTTCCAATACACTTGAGTTCGGAGGAGGATGTTGATATAATGCCTCCGACTGGAGATCGGCCGCCAAAAGGCAAGGGCTCAAAGAGAAAACCTAGCGACAGCTCCAGCGGGTCTACACCAAAGAAGAAACCGAAAAAGAAAAAAGAGGAGATACGTCTTCCCGACTCATTTTTGAGTAGATAGGAATTCCTTTAGCTTTTGTTGGTCATGTATAAATGCAGGTTCGGCCCCTGCTAGTAGGATTTTTGAGATAAACTTGTACTTAGTTCTCTTCCACAAATAGTTGAAATGAAATTCCATTTTGTCTTCAACTCAATTTTCGTTTATTTGCATAAGTGTTTCAGTATTTGAACTCCTGTCCAGTACGCTTGTTGAGTTTCGACCTTTGGATTGGATCTGAGTTTAATTGTTAAGTCCTGAAATAACGACTATGAGTTATGACCGAACGTTAAGCCGGACTCCAATGCTGCACTGTCTTAGTCAGTGATTGGCGCTTAAGTTCTGCCCCAATTTCAGGGACGAATTGTAAAGATCAAGTGGCAATTGTGCTTCGCTTTCAACACATTGAGCTTAACGTCGTTGAATTGATGCTGAAACAAGGAAATTTGAGTGGTTGAATCGCACTTGCTCATTTATCGACGATTGCATCCACACTCCAGGGATTTGCATTCGTACGTCGGCGGTCGGTCACGCCTGCTTAAGTTTCAAGGATATGTCCACGCTCCGGGGAGTTAAGTCATTTTTACGGGTGGTAATTCACACCCATTTTAATGTTTTTAACCATGTCCGCACTCTAGGGACTTTAGACGGATTCACGAGTGGTCAGTCACACCCGATTTGCATTTACACTCTAACCACACTCCGGGGACTCAGAGTTGTTTTACGGATGATCGATTCCAAACGGTTTGTGTTTAAACTCCAATCCACTCTCCGGGGATGTAAGAGTTAACGTTTATACTCCAATTCGCACTCTGGGAATTTGGAGTTGGTGTTTATATTGACACTCCGGTTCTCATTCTGGGAATCCGGAGTTAGTTGATGTTTATACTCTAGTTCGCGCTCTGGGAACTTGGAGTTGGCCGACAGATGGTCAGTCACATCTGTTCAGGCTTTAGGATTTTGTTCGCACTCCGGGAACGACGAATCTACCAGGATCGTGGATGGTCGGTTCGCATCCACCCCGAATTAACAAGCGAGGTCATTAGATGGATGGATCCATCTTGCTCAAACTTGTTCAATATACAGGTGAAGTTGTTAGGTGGACGGATCCACCCTCTTCGAGACCGTATTTGTAAATTTATACTCCAGTTCGCACTTTGAGAATCTGGAGTTAGTTAAAGGACTGTCGTGTATCAATCCTTTTTTGACTTCAGTGTGATGACTTGCCCCCGAGCTCGGGTTTCACTTAGCGAGTAACCGGTCATATCACAGTCACTCCCTATTTGAATAAATTCCATCGTCGGCTGGAATTTAGCTCTCTATGCATAGTGACAGTTGTATGACGCATTCAATAAATCACAGCTCTGGTTCGAAGAGATTGCATTTTATTCCTAAAATAAGAAAATACGGCAAAATCAGTTGCCTTATTACAAATTCACATTTCGAAATGCAGAAAATAATTGCAAATGAAAAATAGACCGAATAAATAAGAAGAGCCTATCATGTGTAGTAGCGACGAAGACTTTCGCTGTTCCAGGCTCTCGGAAGAGTGAGACTGTCAATGGTCGATAATTTGAATATGCCATCTCTAAGCTTTCATTCAATAACATACGGCCCTTCCCAGGTTGGCCTCATATGCGAAGGGACCGGGTAAATTCTCTTAAAGAAGAGATCACCGAGTTCAAAGGTTCGGGGTCGGACCTTGGCATTATATAATCGGGCGACTTGACTTGGTATGCGGCTGCCCTCAAATCAGCCTCTCCACGCTTAAATCCAGAGATTTGGCAAGTAATATAGCATTTGTCTTCGGATCATAGTATGTCCCACGATGAGAAGGCACTTCTAGTTCGACTGGAATAACAGCTTCTGAACCATAAGAAAGAGAAAATGGAGTGTAGCCGGTCGCGGACTTATGGGTTGTTCGTTAAGCCCATAAAGCCATAGGAAGTTCATCGACCCACTTGCCCCTGGCCGTTTCCAGTCGTTTCTTCAAAATAGACTTTTTAACTTTATTAACAGCTTCGACTTGTCCATTCGCTTGAGGGTGTGCGACTGCGGAGAATTTCTTCTGAATGTGGAATCGTTGACAGAAATCCTTAAATTCAACGCTGTCGAATTGGGTCCCGTTATCAGTGATGATAGTATGTGGGAGACCAAATCGGCAGATGATGTTGCACACTACAAAGTTGATCACCTTCTTTGTTGTGATTGTAGCAAAGGGTTCAGCTTCCGCCCACTTGGTAAAGTAATCAACTGCTACGATGGCGTACTTTGCACCACCTTTGGCTAGAGGTAGAGAGCCAATAATGTCAATGCCCCATACTGCAAACGGCCATGGACTGACCATTTGTGTTATTTCGGTAGGTGGGGCCCTTGGAATCCGAGCGTGCTTCTAGCATTTGTCACACTTTCTGGCATAATCCGATGCATCACGATTTACGGTTGGCCAATAGTATCCATATCGGAGCACTTTCTTGGCAAGGGATTGCCCCCCGGTGTGATCTCCACATTCTCCTTCGTGTACATCACGCAGTACGCACCTGATTTCATCGTGAGCAATACATCAGAGTAAAGGAACAAAGTATCCTCTTCTATACATGACTCCATTTTGAATAGTGAATCGTGAAGCTTTTCGAAGAATCTGTCTTTTTTCACTCATGCGCTCTGGCAGGGTCCCATGCTCGAGATAATCTCTGAACGGAGTCATCCATGACTCCTTATCGCGAACAACCTCAAATATCCAATCTGTTTCCATTTGGTCGATGCTTGGGGAAGCTAATGTCTCTACGGGTACGAGTCCCATTTGTTGTGCCTCGCCTGTACTAGCTAACTTTACTAATGAGTCTGCCTTTTGATTATGCTCTCAGGGTATGCAGTAGATGGCATAATAATCGAACTGATTTAGTATCTCCTGGACTCGAGCTAAATAAGCCGCTAACCTTCAGTCTTTGGCCTGGTATTCCTCCCGAAATTAACACACGACCAATTGTGAATCACAATAAATCTCCACAACAATGATTCTCAAATCTCTGGCAAGTCTCAATCTGACAAGTAAGGCTTCATACTCAACTTCGTTGTTGGTCGCGCGTAAATCAAACTTTAAAGCATAGCATATAGATCGACCTTCAGGAGTTTCAAGTACCACCCCTGCACCTGAGCAATGGTCATTTGATGCACCATCACTATGCAGCTTCCAGATATACTTGGGAGATTCACTAGTTTCGGGCAAGTCCTCTGGGATGGTAAATTCAGGTATGAAATCTGCAAGGACTTGTCCTTGAATGGCTCGCCTTGGAGTGTAAGTAATGTCAAACTAACTTAACTCGATATTCCATTTGAGTTACCTACCGAACATCTCATGCCGCGTAAGGACCTATCGTAACGACTGGTCGGTGTAAACGATGATAGGATGAGCGTGGAAATACGGACAGAGCTTCCTCGAGGCAATAACAAGACAATAAGCCAACTTCTCTAGCTTCAGATAATTTATCTCAGCTCCGGTTAGTCGTTTGCGTTTTCTGATACCGCCAACGTATTTATCTCAGCTCCGGTTAGCTTCGGATAATTTATCCCGAATTAGGGCAGCATTGATTGCGTTTTCTGATACCGCCAAGTAAATGTACAATTTCTCGTGATCGATAGGCTTTGACAAAATTGGCGGTGTGGAGAGGTGTTGAATTAGTGCTCGGAATGCGCCCTCACATTCCGTAGTCCATTCAAAGTTTCGTTTCCCTTTTCGGATCAGATCAAAGAAGGGAATACATTTGTCGGTAGATTTTGAAATGAACCTGCTCAGTGCTGCTACTTTCCCGTTCAGGCTCTAGACCTGCTTTATATTTCTCGGAGTTTCAAGGTTTCTAATTGCCCAGATCTTTTCGGGATTGGCTTTGATTCCTCGAGCGTTGACGATAAACCCAAGGAATTTTCCTAATGCGACCCCAAAGTGACATTTCAACGGATTAAGGTTCATTCTATATTCCCGGAGGATATTAAACATTGACTCCAGATCTTTGATATGATCAGTGGAGAATCATGACTTGACTAGTATGTCGTCCACGTATACCTCCATGGTTCTCCCAATCTGGTTAGCGAACATTCGATTAACTAACCGTTGATAAGTTGCCCCGGCGTTCTTGAGTCCAAAAGGCATAACTTTGTAGCAGTAAAGCCCCATATTGGTTATGAAGCTGGTGTGCTCCTGGTCGGGCAAGTGCATGGGTATTTGATTGTAGCCAGAATACGCATCCATGAATGATAAGAGTTCATGCCCGACCGTTGAATCTACGAGCTGATCAATTCGAGGAAGTGGAAAACTGTCTTTGGGGCAAGCTTTATTCAAGTTGGAGTAGTCAACACAGGTTCTCCGTTTCCCATTTGGATTTCGGACAAGTACGGGGTTGGATACCCATTCTGGGTACGATGCATCTCGAATAAATCCATTCGATTTAAGCTTGTCTACTTCTTCCATAAGGGTAGCAGATCTCTTTGGATCTATACCACGCCTTTTTTGTTTAACAGGGACGTGCCGCGGGTCAATGTTCAATGCATGGCTCGCGATGTCCGGCGAGATCCCATACATGTCAGATTGCGTCCAGGAAAACACGTCAAGGTTTGCCCGGAGAAATTCAACCAATTCCTCTTGCATTTGTTGGCTCAATTGAGATCCAACATTTATCATTTTAGAATCATCGCCATCATCGATCGGGACATCGATCGTCAGTTCAGCCGGAGAAGCTTGACTGTCTTTACTTTCGTCTTCACTTTCGGTATCTCTCGGGTCAAGATCTCTTTGGAATTGGTTGGGGTGCGAGGCGTAAATATCAATTTTCAACAAAGCAGACGCAGAGAGATCCCTCTACGCCCTTTCCTTTTTCTCTTTGCTGCACATCTCACAGCTCGGCAACATAACAGGCTCATCCAGCAGACTGATCTCCTTGAACGACTCCAACCCCATGATCAGTGGGGAACTTCAGAGTCAGACACCATGGGGAAATAGCAGCCCTGAACTTAGCTAGGTCTGGTCGGCCCAAGAAAGCATTATATGGAGAGTCTATATCCAACAACACAAATTGTAACATCCGGACTCTCCGGCGTTCTCCAATTCCTAACTCCATTGGCAATTCCACCACTCCAGCGGGTATAGTCACACTCCCATTGAAACCATGGATACGGTACTGACAAGGTTTTTAATCTTTAGTCTCCATTCTCATCTAGTCATAGGCTTGCTTGAATAATATATTTACAGAACTTCTACTGTCTACCAAGATCCTCTTCATCCAAGCAGGACCTACTTGAGCTGATATGACAAGTGGATCAATGGTTGGGCCTTCGATCCTGTCGGCATCTCTGTCTCGGAAGACGATGTCATCAGTCATCATCTTTTATTGCTTGGCCGGATCCCCATCTTCGACACTACTACAACACTCGAAGCTCGCATGCCTAATAGAACTGGCATACGACTCCATTTCCTTCCAGCTTTGGTTTGCTGGATGAGGACCACCACTAACAGTATTTATCACTAACCTCCCGCCAGCATGAGCGGGTTCCTCCGGTCTTGACTGATTCGGTACATGATTTTGATTTGATGGGCTCGCACCTCCAGACTGCATCGCCCATACAAACTGCTCCAGCTTTCTCTCCCTTATCAACTTTTCGATGAGATCCTGCAGGTGACGACACTCATTCGTGTTATGGCCGTAGCTTTCGTGGAATCTGCAAAACTTCCTTGTTTGAATCTGTTTCTCCGATGTCTGTTTCGGAGCAGGTTTCTTATACTGAATAGTATTGCAGGTCTGTAAATACACATTTTCCAGCAACGTATTCAAAGGAGTGTAATTATCAAACATAGGAGCCCAACGTCGTGGACCACGATTCTGATCCCATTTCCTATTTTGATTACCATTGCCTTTCTGCTGATTTTGTTTATTCTGAATGTTCAATTGCACTTTCCCGGAGCTCTCTCCGGTTTGTTTGATAGCCACACTGCTCTGAATTCTTTCTATACTAGGCCCTGCGTCATCCTTTTTCCTAGACTGTTTTGCATCCTCCCTTCTCAAGAATTGGGCTGCCTTGGAATAGAAACAGTTCAATGACGCAGGAGGTTTTCCGGCCAACTAGTTGTCAAATTTGGAATCGGGATCAATCCCCTTAGTCAGTGCCATCAGAATCGAATTATCATTAGGGTTGCTGATCTCAGCGCATGTAGCATGGAATCTCTCCAAATAACGTCCGAGTGTCTCTCTAGGAGCTTGAGTGACACTAGACAAAGTTTTAACATCTTTCGGTCTTGCGATATGCATGCAAAACTGCTCAATAAACTTTGTTGCCAACTGGTCAAAACAAGAGATAGATCGAGGTGGTAAACGGGTAAACCACATAGTTGCTATGCCCGCTAAAGAAATCGGGAAGCTTCGGCACTTGACTGCATCATCAGCTCGTGCAGCATTCATCAACCATTCATACTTCATGATATGTTGATTAGGATCAGAGCTCCCTTTATAAACGGGTAAAGTTGGCATCCTGAATCGCCAAGGTGGTTCAGCATAGAGTACCTCATCAGTAAAAGGGGTATGACTCCGGGAGATTCCCTAGTCGTCATTGCTAAGACCCTGACTTTCACGGATCATTTGACGGATCATCATTGGAATGTCGAGCATCTGGACATTTTGAACATGTTGGGCCAAGGTGTGGTCGGGTTCCACAATGCGAGGAGGGACTGGTCGCTGTCAACGTTCCATGTCTCAACTCCTTGGTTCTATGTCTTCGGGGACATAAGGCTCAGGAGTATGGTTGTGTTGGCAGTGGGTCGAATCTGTTCGGTTTCGAGCGTGAACTCCCATATCAGTAGCAGTGGCATTGCGGTTGTCATTGATATGGTATTGTTATCCTGCCTTTTGGCAAGGCCGTGACACCAAGGAATTGACTAGTAAAGCAGTGACGATCCATCCTAGAAATCAGTTATACACAGGCTCACTATGGGTATCGACGAATTTTGTCCGAGTCCGAATTGAGCTTAAAATGATACAACATGACAAGCTAAGCTGTGAGAGTCAACGTTCCAAATCTCAGGTCAATCCTAGTTCGTATGCTCAAGTTACAAACGATGCAAAATTGATTAAAAACAGCCTTCTTTGACTCGCTCCGTTCGCCTCCCTCAGAAGAGCTTACTTCGACTCGCTCCGTTCGAATCCATCGGAAGTGCACACTTCGACTCACTCCACTTCGAAACCATACTTCGACTCGCTCCGCTTCGAGCCACGATTCGACTCGCTTCGCCTCGAGCCATACTTCGACTCGCTTCACTTCGCGTCCATCAGATAGCCTATGTTTGACTCTATCGAGTTCGACTCCATTGGCGAAGCCACTATTCGAATCAATCGAACAATGACCACTTCGTGTACATCACGGAGCCTTTGTTCGAATCCCTCAGGACGCTCCACTTCAACTCGCTCAATCAATGCACACTTCGACTCGCTCAATCAGTGCACACTTCGACTCGCTCAATCAATGCACAGTTCGACTCGATCAAAACAGCATCGGAGGGGGAGTGATCCAGAGATTCGAGCGCCATGTCACCGAGTTGAACGAAAGCGGGTCGAACAAAGCGAGTCGAACAAAATAGCCAACCGAGAATCCCATTTCGTATCGATCATATCTCCTAATTTACAAGTCCAAATGCTATGAAATTTTCACAGAAGACTACGTGCATGCTAAAGAATGTCCTCGCCAAATTTTGACTCTATAGGATGAAATCTTGATCGATACGAATTCAGTTCGTATCGATTACGGATCGAACCGAAACTTCACGGGCTTGGGCACGTGGGCCTGGTCACGTGCCAGAGAGGGTCTCCCGAGATTTGGGCGAAATACCAGCCTCCTACACCTATAAATAGACCCCCAAAGCCAACAGAAAAGGGGTTCTTCTTCCTCTTTGAGATCTCCAACATACAGACTCTGCCAGATCAAGATCTGAACTCCATTGGTGCTGCTACCAACGAATTTCACTGCTGCAAATCATTGTTATTCGCTGTAATTTACTAAAATCAATTGTAAACATCAAAGAAAGATCAATAAAGCAAACTACTTCATAGTGGACGTAGGTAATCCGCCGAACCACTCTAAATTCTTGTGTCTTCTTGCATTTTAATTATTTTCATCTTTGAGATTTGGAGTTTTTGCTAGATAATTCCTCTTTTTCCATTTAATTTCTTCACTTTATCTCTTCAAAGACTTCCGAAGAGTGTTGTGCCTAATTTTGGTACAAACACTTTGGTGCTTTCACGGAGAGAAAACCCAAATTTTCTCCTGCTCTTTGGATCTCCTATCTATATCGGATTGCATAAATCCAAGAAGAAGATCCAGATCTCGAACTTTGAAGCCCTTCCATTCTATTCAGATTTGCATCAGATCTAGGAAAGGACTTTCATCACCTCACCATCGTAAGTACATGGACTACCTCTACAGCTGCTGATCAAGGAGGACAGGATAGGCAGAATCCCGCGCAATTGCCTCCAGCAAACCAAGATGCCGCTGGACCTTCAGATCCAACAGGTCCGATTACCAGACAAGAGTTCCAGACGTTGTTCCAAGAATTGACCCAGAGTCGACAACAGCTAACTGAACAACTGCGCGCCAACGCAGAGTTGACCAGCCAGCTTAATCGCCAAAGGCGAAGAAGATCCAGAAGGGACCAAGGTGCTTATTCTTCCACAGGGAGTTCAGCCTCCTCTAATGGCCAAACCAGATCCACACGCCCACGGCTAGGTGTGAGCTACACCCAAGCCACGGGACACATACCCACTTCGAATCTTGGGCAACCTTGAACTGGACCATCCGCTAGTCTCTTTACAGAACCTTTATCTCGAGGAGGTGCTACTCCTTACCATGTCACAGGCAACATTGCGACTACCACCACTACCGAACGAGGAGGTAATGCTGGGAACCAAGCTGATCCTCAGTGTAACCAACGAGAGCAGACTCCTGAGCCTTATGTCCCTGAGGATGTTGAACCAAGGAGGCGAGGCACGGACCATCGACCGCATCCGGTCCAGACTCGCGCTGTGGAACCCGACCACACCTTGGCACAACATGCTCCAAGTATCCGAATGCTGGATATACCAACGATGATCCGCCAAATGATCCGTGAAAGTTAGGGTCTCTCTAATGACGACTGGGGAATCTCCCGGAGTCATACCCCCTTCACCGATGACATATTGTATGCTGAACCACCTCGGCGCTTCAGGATGCCAACTTTGCCAGTTTACGAAGGGAGTTCTGATCCCAATCAACACATCTTGAAGTACGAATGGCTGATGAATGCTGCAAGAGCTGATGATGCAGTAAAATGCCGTAGTTTCCCCATTTCCCAGGGGGGTATTGCAACCATGTGGTTTACTCGTTTGCCACCATGATCCATTTCTAGTTTTGATCAGATGGCCACCAAGTTTGTTGAACAATTCCGCATGCACGTGGCGAGGCCTAAAGATGTCAACACTCTGTCTAGTGTTACACAAGCTCCCGGAGAAACACTTAGACGTTACTTGGAGCGATTCCATGCTGCGTGTGTAGAGATAAGCAATCCCAATGATAACTCTATCCTGATGGCATTGACTAAGGGGATTGATGCTGATTTCGAGTTTGGAAATTGGTTAGTTGGAAAACCACCTGCGTCATTGGACCATTTCTATTCCAAGGTAGCTTAATTCCTGAGAAGGGAGGATGCGAAACAGTCCAGGAAGCAGGATGACGTAGGGCCCAACATCGAAGGAATACAAAGTAACATCGCTGTTAAACAATCCGAAGATAGTTCTGGAAAAATTCAGTTGAATGTCCAAAATAAACAGAATCAGCAGAGGGACAATGGAAATCAGAACAAAAAACGCGATCAGAATCGTGGTCCACGGCGTAGAGTTTCCATGTACGATAATTACACTCCATTAAACACGTCATTGGAAAATGTGTATCTGCAAACCTGCAATACCATGCAATACAAGAAACCTGCCCCGAAACCACCAACTGAAAGACAAATCCAAACAGGGAAATTTTGTAGATTCCATGAGAGTTATGGCCACAACACTAATGAGTGTCGTCACTTACAAGACCTCATTGAAAAAATGATACGTGAACGGAAGTTGGATCAGTATGTGCGGGCGCTGCAGTCTGGTGGTGCGAGCCCATCAAATTAGAATCGTGCGCCAAATCAGGAAAGACAGGAGGAACCCGCTCGTACAGGAGGGAGGTTGGTTATCAATACAATAAGTGGTGGTCATCACCCAGCAGATCGAAGCTGGAAGGAAATGGAGTCGTATGCCAGTTCTATCAGGCATGCAGACTTCGAGTGTTGTAGTAGTCTTGATGAAGGGGCTCCAGCCAAGCAACAGAAAACGATGACAGATGACATCGTGTTCAGGAATGATAAAGTCGAAGCCCCCACTATCGATCCACTGGTCATCTCAGCACAAGTAGGTCCTGCTTGGATGAAGAGGATCTTAGTTGACAGTGGAAGCTCTATGAATATTTTGTTCAAGCGAGTGTATGATCAAATGAAAATGGAAGCCACGGACTTGAAGCCTTGTCAATCCCGAGTCCATGGTTTCAACGGAAGTGCTACTATACCCACTGGAATGGTGAAACTTCCAGTAGAGTTGGGAGTTGGAGAACATCGGAGAGTACGGATGTTACAGTTCATTGTTTTGGACATAGACTCCCCTTACAATGCTTTCTTGGGTCGACCGGCCCTCACTGAATTGAGGGCATCCATCGCCCCATGGTGTTTGACTTTAAAGTTTCCCACTGATCATGGAATAGGAATCATTCAGGGAGATCAGGCTACTGCCAGAGCCTGCTATGTTGCTAAGCTGCGGGAGGCATAGCGGAAGGAGAAAGAAAAGGGCGTGGAGGAATCTCTCTGCGTCCGTTTTGCCGATAATTGATAATTAACGCCCGGAAACAGGCCTGGGCACCCCAACCAATTCCTGAAGTATCTTGATCCGAGAGAAACTGAATACGAAGGAGAATCTAAAGAAAGTCAAGCATCCCCGACCGAACTGATGATTGATGTACCAGTTGACAATAACGATGATTCGAAAATGATAAAGATTGGATCTCAGCTAAGCCAACAAACTCAAGAGGAATTAGTTGAATTTCTACGGGCAAATCTTGACGTATTTGCTTGGACACATTCCGATATGTGTGGGATCTCGCCGGACATCGCGAGCCACACCATGAACATTGACTTGCGGCATGTCCCGGTCAAACAGAAAAGGCATGGTATGGATCCAGAGAGATCTGCCGCCCTTAAAGAAGAAGTAGAAAAGCTTAAAGCGAACGGGTTCATTCGGGATGCCCTATATCCTGAATGGGTGTCGAATCCCGTGCTCGTCCGAAAGCCGAATGGAAAGTGGAGAACGTGTGTCGATTATTCTGATCTGAATAAAGCATGTCCCAAAGACAGTTTCCCGCTTCCGAGAATTGATTAGCTAGTAGATTCGACAGCTGGGCATGAACTCTTATCCTTCATGGACGCGTATTCTGGCTACAATCAGATACCGATGCATTTACCCGATCAAGAACATACCAGCTTCGTAACCAATCTGGGACTTTACTGTTACAAGGTTATGCCATTCGGACTCAAGAACACCGGGGCTACTTATCAACGATTGGTCAATCAGATGTTTGCCAATCAAATCGGGAAAACAATGGAAGTATATGTAGACGACATGCTTGTGAAGTCGCGACTCTCCACCAATCATGTTAGAGACCTGAAAACCATGTTCAACATACTTCGGGAATACAAGATGAAGCTAAATCCACTAAAATGTCACTTTGGAGTTGCATCCGGAAAATTCCTTGGGTTCATCGTCAACACTCGAGGGATCGAAGCTAATCCTGAAAAAATCTGGGCTATCAGAAATCTTGAAACTCCGAAGACTATAAAGCAAGTCCAAAGTCTCAATGGAAAAGTAGCAGCATTGAGCAGGTTCATTTCAAAGTCCACTGACAAATGCATTCCCTTCTTCGATCTGATCCGAAAAGGAAAACGCAACTTTGAATGGACCACGGAGTGCGAGGGCGCTTTCCAAGCACTAGTTCAACATCTATCCACACCGCCAATACTGTCAAAGCCTATTGATCATGTGAAAATGTATACATACTGGACGATATCAAAAAACGCTATCAGCGCTGCCTTAGTTCGAGAAGTAGACAGGATACAGAAGCCAGTATACTACGTCAGCAAACGATTGACTGGGGCTGAAAGGAACTATCCAAAGCTAGAAAAGTTGGCTTACTTCCTTGTAATTGCATCAAGAAAACTCCAACCGTATTTCCAGGCACATCCCATTGTTGTTTACACCGACCAGCCGTTACGACAGGTCCTTTCGCGGCCTGAGACGTCTGGTAGGTTACTCAAGTGGAACATCGAATCGAGTCAGTTCGATATTACTTACACTCCAAGTCGAGCAATCCAAGGACAAGTCCTCGCTGATTTCATAGTTGAATTTACCATTCCAGGGGACTTGCCCGAAACCAGTAAATCCCCCGAATACGTCTGGAAGTTGTATACCGATGGTGCATCAAACGACCAGTGTTCGGGCGCTGGTGTTGTACTCGAAACCCCCAAAGGCCGATCTATATGCTATGCTTTGAAGTTTGACTTTCATGCAACCAATAATGAAGCTGAATATGAAGCCCTTATAGCCGGACTAAAACTTGCCAGAGATCTAAAAATTATCGCTGTGGAAATTTATTGCGATTCACAACTAGTCGTATGTCAAGTTCGAGGAGAATATCAAGCGAGAGACCGAAGGTTGGCTGCTTACTTAGCTCGAGTTCAGGAAGTACTAAATTAGTTTGATTACTATGCCATTTATTGTATACCTCGAGAACACAACGAAAAAGCCGATTCCTTGGCAAAGCTGGCCAACACAGGTGAAGCTCAACAAATGGGACTCGTTCCCGTAGAAATGCTATCCTCCCCAAGCATTGACCGGACAGAAATAAACTGGGTATGCGAAACCGTTCCCGAAAAGGATTCATGGATGACCCCACTCAGAAATTACATTGAGCATGGAACCCTGCCGGAGCACAGGAGTGAAAAGAGACAAGTCCTTCGGAAGGCCTCACGATTTACCATCCAGAATGGACTCATGTATAGAAGGGGGTACTCAGTCCCTCTACTCCGGTGTATCGCTCATGATGAAATTAAACAAGTATTGCACGATGTGCATGAGGGAGGATGTGGCGATCACACCGGGGGGCAAGCACTTGCCAAGAAAATACTTCGCTACGGATACTACTGGCCGACCGTGAATCGCGATGCGTCGGACTATGCAAAGATATGTGATAGGTGCCAGAAATATGCCCGAATTCCTAGAGCTCCTCCTACCGAGATAACGCAAATGGTCAGCCCATGGCAGTTCGCAATGTGGGGCATCGACATCATCGGTGCTCTACCTTTGGCAAAAGGTGGTGCGAAATACGCCATCGTCGCAGTTGATTACTTTACAAAGTGGACTGAAGCCGAAGCTCTCGCTACCATTACAACGAAAAAGTAATCAATTTTGTGGTTCGTAACATCATCTATCGATTCGGTCTCCCACACACCATTATTACGGACAACGGAACCAAATTCGACAGTGTTGAATTTAAAGATTTCTACAAACGATTTCACATCCAAAAGAAATTCTCTACAGTTGCACACCCTCAGGCAAACGGACAGGTCGAAGCAGTTAATAAAGTTATAAAATCCATCTTGAAAAAATGATTGGAAAAGGCCGAGGGCAAGTGGGTCGATGAACTTCCTATGGCTTTATGGGCTTACCGAACAACCCACAAGACCGCGACCGGTCATACTCCATTCTCTCTCTCTTTTACCGTTCAGAAGCCGTTATTTCGATCGAGCTAGAAGTACCTTCTCATCGTGTGACATACTATGATCCGAAGACAAATGGTATATTACTTGCTGAATCTCTTTATCTATTAGATGAGAAGCGTGAAGAAGCTGATTTGAGGGCAGCTGCGCATCGAAGTCGAGTCGCCCGATTATATAACGCCAAGGTCCGTCCGCGAACCTTCAAACTAGGCAATCTCGTCTTAAAAAGAATCTATCCGGTTCCTTCACATATGAAGCCGACATGGGAAGGACCGTATGTTATTGAACGAAGGCTCGGAGATGGCACATTCAAATTATCGACCGTTGACGGTCTTACTTTGCCAAGAGCCTGGAATAGCAAAAGCCTTCGCCGCTATTACACATGACAGGCTATCTTTATCCATTTAGTTTACTTTCCATTTTGCAATTTGTTTCTGCATTTTGAAATTAGAATTTGTAGTAAGGCAACTGACTTTGCCATATTTTCTTATTTCAGCAATAAAATGCAATCTCTTCGAGCCAGAGTTGTGATTTACTTGAAATACTTCATATGATCATCACTATGCACGGAGGGCTAAGTTTCACCATACGGTGGAATTTATTCAAATAGGGAGTGACTGCGATGCAACCAATCACTCGCTAAGAGAAACCCGAGCTCGGGGACCAACCATCACATCAGAATCAAAAAAGGATTGATACACGACAATCCTTCATACAACTCCGGATTCCCAGAGTGCGAACCGGAGTATAAACATCAACTCCGAGTTCCCAGAGTGCGAATCGGAGTATAAACATCAACTCCGAACTCCCAGAGTGCGAGTCAGAGTATAAACATCAACTCCGAGTTCCCAGAGTGTGAACCGAAGTATAAACATCAATTTTGAGTTCCCAGAGTGCGAACCGGAGTATAAACATCAACTCCGAACTCCTAGAGTGCGAGTCGGAGTATAAACATCAACTCCGAACTCCCAGAGTGCGAGTCGGAGTGTAAATATCAACTCCGAGTTCCCAGCGTGCGAACCGGAGTATTAGCATCAACTCCGAGTTCCCAGAGTGCGAACCGGAGTATAAACATCAACTCCGAACTCCCAAAGTGCGAGTCGGAGTATAAACATCAACTCCGAGTTCCCAGAGTGCGAACCAGAGTATAAACATCAATTCCGAACTCCTAGAGTGTGAGTCGGAGTATAAACATCAACTCCAAATTCCCAGAGCGTGAATTGGAGTATAAACGACAACTCCGAACTCCCATAGTGCAAGTCAGAGTACAGACATCAACTCCGGGTTCCCAGAGTGCGAAATGGAGCGTAAACACCAACTTCAAGTTCCCGAAGCATGAATCGAAGTATAAATATCAACTCCAAACTCCCAGAGCGCGAGTCGGAGTATAAACATCAATTCCAAGTCCCCAGATCGCGGACACATGATTGAAACTTAAGCCAGCGTGACCAACCGCCAGTAAACGAATGAGAATCCCCGGAGTGCGGATATGATCGTCGACGATCGGACAAGCGTGAATAAACCGCTCAATCTCTGCTTGTCTCAAACACCCATTCTGTGGCACTAAACTCAACATGTTATAAGAAAAGAGCAATCACTGACTGATGTTCTACAACTCATCTACAAGGCTGGGGGGCAGGACTTAAGCATCGACCAAGGACTGAAACGGTGCGACGTCAAAATTCAACTCGCTTCCCAACTGCGAACCATGCCCGCAGTTTCCGAACTTGGAAAACAATAAACAAACTTGACTCGAAAGCTGAAACTTTACAAGTACATTTCAGACATTGAAACACTTAAACAAAGGCACAAAGAAGCTCAAAAAGAAATAGTTCAATTTCCACCATTCATAAGAGAAATTCGTATACAAGTTTGTTCCAAAAAAAATCCTACTAGCAGGGGCCGAACCCGCATCTATACACGGCCAACAAAATGCAAGTCAAAATAAACCGAGGAAGCATGTTTAATCTTCTTCTTCCTTGGCTTCCTTCTCGGTGTAGACCCGTTGGAACCATCGCTAATCTTCCTCTTCGAGCCTTTGCTTTTCGGCGGTTGGTCTTCAGGCGAGGGCATTATATCAACATCCTCCTCCGAACTCGAGTGGAAAGGAATGCTCCCTACGGGCGGAGTCGGAGGGACGGGATTAAGTACAGAAGGTGGAATGGGCACGCTGGTGATGAAAACGGTACCACTAGGAGATATCATTCTAAGCGGAGCAGGTCCCGGTGATGCCATCCCACCTCCATACTTCCACCATGAGCCACTGCTGCCGTTTCAGCGTCGATTTGAGCGAACATCTCCTCTTAAGTTACTGCTCGAGCCCCGCTGGGAGCATCAGCAGTCGACATTGAAGGGCTTTTAGCGGGATCAGTTCCACTCATAAAGGATGACAGTCAGCGAGGGATCGCCGTGACGGCGAAAGAGTTCATCCATCAACTGCTCATCAAACACAATCGTACTCCCCTGCATGTCGTCAAGCGGGGCAGTTGTAGTCATGGTGATCGCTTCGGTAACGATAGCCTCCTATGTCTGATGTGATTCTTGGGTAACAGAAGGCCTGACATGTGCATCATCGATCACTGGACAAAGAATAAGAGAACTGTTAGAACTTAACTCGATCGAAGATTTCGACTTAAGAGAGATATGTGGAATGTTCAGAATACCTTCCTCAGTTTGACTCATAGGCAGTAGAGCAGCATCAGTGACTTGCGCTGCAGCTGAAGACATCTGCGGCTGATCTGGATTGTAAGCAGGAACAGCCTGGGGATCGACCGCAGACGAGGATTCGGGCTGGGTTGATGCGAGAACTTCAAGACTTGCTTCATGGTGGTTAACCCCTGAACCCTCTCCTATCTCAAAGTGCTGGGCGCCAAGTCCTTCCTTCTCATGCAGAATCATTGACTCATGAAGAATCTTCTTTTCATCCTCATTCAGAATATGATTCTCGAGTTCAATTTCATCGACAGACTCGCCCGAATGCGCCTCTTTCTCTTCCTCAACCAGTCGGCCCCAAGCGTCGTAAAGATGCGTCGAAAAATCATCGAGCCAGGCTAGACCCTAGTGCCTCAGCACGTTAGCGTTGTACACAACAAGAAGGTCTTCGATGTCCGCCTCTAGCCTGGACTCGGCCGACTTCACCTTCTCCTCGACCTCAGTCTCCACCTTCTGGACTTTAGCCACAGCCGCATCCCGTTCGCCCCTGAGCAGAACAGCTTGTTCGCACGCCTCCTGGCTGCGTTGTTCGCATCATCCTTTCCTTTGGCCATGTCGGCGAATTTGGCCTTGAGTTCATTGAGTTCCTTGACCGCCGCATCCCGCTCGGCGGTGACTGTAGTGTTCCGGTGGCCCATCTCCTCCACCAGGGCAACATGTGTCTGCCCCAACCTCTCCATTGCCGCTTTCGCCTCGTCTGCTTTTTTGGTGGCCTCAATCTCCGATTTCCGAGAAGACTCGGCCTCAGCAGTCAGCACTTTGATAATCCGGTCCCTTTGAGCGAGTTCGGTCTCCAGTTTCTCAAGTGCTTTGGCTCGCTCAAAGGCCACCTTAGAAGATTTCTCCGCGGCCTTTACCCACTCCCTGTACTGGGTGTAGATGTCATGAACGTAATCATGCATCATGCCTTCCACCCCTGACGGAATTCTTTTTAAATGTGGTGGGAAGACATAGCCATTGAAGCAAATATTCGGAAAATCCTTCCTCATCTGAGCTAATTTAAGGGCCCCTTCTCTTGTGGGCTCAGCTGGGACCTGCTCTGTAATCATGGAGGCCGTAGTCTCAATTCTCTGAAGATGAGTCTCGGACCTAGAAGCATAAGAAGACGGCTTGTGACGAGGAGGCTCTGGTGGATTTGAAGTTTGGACAGGAGGTGGAGATGGAAGTCTAGGAGGTGGAGAGCGTGATCTAGACCGATGTCTATATTCTCTATCCCTATCACGCCCGTGCCTATCTTGATTAGAGTACTCGCGGTCGCGATCTCTACCAGAGTCCCTCCTGCGGGAATCATAATAAGAAGAAGCCTTACGGGCCGAACGAAGATTCCCAAGCATCGATCCTTTCCCAGACATAGTACCTGAAAATGAGAAGCGAAGGAAGAGATAGTGACTTCTTAAGTTGGTCGATTTACAGTCATGAATCATGCAGTGTGGTGAAGTGTATGCATGTGCAACCCCCCGACCAATCGGAAATGTCGGCCTCACTCATATCAAGCGACCCGCTCAGTTCAAGAGCACTATCAAGCTCCTCCATCCCTGCGTCGTGCTGAGACGACACAAAATCCGGAATCGAAACATCGGCAAGACCTTTAAAAAGATTCTCTACCAGTGGGGGAGGAGCCTCCGAAATTCTAATCCCTGGAACGGGTAAGGACACGACCACGGATTTAAACCTCTCGGATTTAGAGCGCTTGTGAGCAACAACCTTGCCTTTTCTCTTTCCTCCTGAATCCTGGACATCGGAAGAAGGCCCAGCTTGAAGCTCGGTATCGGTAGGCATTCTCTCCGGATCGACTTCTTCGGTTATCACGACTGCGGGCGCTTTGCGCTTCTCCCATTTCTTCGAGACCACTTTAAGTGTCCCTTCCAACCATATGCTCTGCCTCTGTTCTATTAGTCCGACAGTCCTTAAATTCCTGTCGGTCAGAACCAAGTCGATATGCCTCTCTTCTCCCGGAAACGCTTGAAGAATCCGAACTAGCTCTCTGAAGTATGCACTGTCAGGTCGAGAGATTGCAGCTATAAGAAGGAGAAGTATGTCAGTTTTGAAGTCAGTTAATAATATCTCGATGATTCAAGAGAAAAAAGGCAACACTTACGTCTATCCAACCATCGCCTAGCAAATCCAGGGGGGCACCGAATGTAGAACCATTCATTTTTATAGTAACTTAGCCTTCCCCAGGAGCCCAGTACAATGTGGCAGTTCCTGGCCGTTTCCAAAAAGGTGAAAGAAGGGCTGTCTCCACGGCTCTTGACGTTAAATAAATATCTGATCTCGATCGGCTTCGGCGGTCGAAAGAGGATCTCCATAAACAATATGAAGGTGCTATTCAACAAAGCATACCCATTGGGGTGCAGCTGAGATGGAGCTATTCCAAGGAAAGACAACATTTCCCTTATATATTGGTTGAAAGGGGGAAGTGTCCCTGCCGTACAGGCATGGCGGTTAAAAGCAGTAAACCCCTCCGGGGGATCATGAGGTCTGTCATTTGGCCCAGGAAGTAGCACGTCATCGAGCGACAAGCTGTGCCTTAAGCAAATCCGTCCCAGCATGTCTTCGGAGATGCCGGACGGCACAGAATCTTGCGGACGACAAATGAACCGGGCACCTGAAGATCGTCCGGAGCTGGGTCTATAACTTCGGCTTCAATAACCGGTATCTCGATGGTTGGGGGAATAAAACTCTAGAGTTCCTGCTGCTGTGAACTTGAGGGTTCCATGAATAACTAGCTTATAAAAAATCATTGTTAAACAGACAATAACGCTCGTGCATCCCCCAGTGTAAAGTGTGTGAATGTGATGTGCAGTGCAGTATTGTATATCACTTGAGAAGATCTACAGGATTGAAGAAAACATGAAAACGAAGAGACTTCAGAATTCAGTCGGAAGGACCGTCATCGCTGACCGTCACAATTGTGCCATCCAGTTATTAGCTATCAGTCCAAGTTAAAGTGTGTTATCATTTTGATAAGTTCCAGTTTCATCAACAAGCTTCAATAGGCAATTAGATATGCGGTGAAACAATTAAGTCTAGTTATGCAAGTCTGAAGCTCGTCGGAGTTAGGAGTTCAAATGCACTAAAGTTCTCGGTATCATCAAAAGTTCAAGTTCGATTCGATCACTCAGGTTCAAGTTCGAATCGCTCGCTAAGGTTCGAGTTCGAATCGATCGCTCAAGGACACGTTCGTATCGGTCCCAGGGCTGCACAGTTCAACTCGCTTCAAAGCCTCCGCTTCGACTCGATCCAGGGCTGCCGCTTTGACTCGATCCAAAGCCTCACGCTTCGACTCGACCCAAGGTTGCCGCTTCGACTCGATCCAAAGCCATCCACTTCAACTCGATCGAAGACCGCCGCTTCGACTCGATCCAAAGCCATCCACTTTGACTCGATCGAAGGCCATCAGTTCGAATTGATCAGACGCAACCCCTTCGTATCAATCTACGTATTCAAAGCATTCGATTCAATGCAAAGCTTAACCATCGATCGATACGAAGGCCTCCGTCTCATCATCTCGAAACCCCTACTCCAGATCGATGCGAAGCTGAGGCCAAGGAATTTCGATCGATCATGACTCTGGTTGATTTGGTGTTAAAAATCGAGTCTCATCGTTCACGTGTTGGATTCGCTTAGTGGATTACCTAAATCTGTCAGTTAGTTCGAGTAATTGAAGGTATGAATCGGTTCGAAGGAAAGAATGTTTTCTTCTTTGTTTTCTCGAGTCTTAGAGCGATACGAAAGCGAGGCAGGAAAGCGAAAGGTAAAAAGTGGAAAAGTGGCTAAGTACAAAGTATTTATATGAACTCGAGCACAAAGGTAAAAAAAATCGATTCGCTTCCTCAGTGAGTTCAACTAGCTACGAAGTGTCACCACAAGACCGAGTCGAACAAGCAGTTCGAATCCAAGACCGAGTCAAACAAGCAGTTTGAATCCATCATCGAATCGAACAAGCGCTTTGTGTCCATCATTGAGTCGAATAAGCAGTTCGTGTCCATCATCGAGTCAAACAAGCAATTCGTATCCATCGAACCCTGCGTCCATCGATGCAAAATCCCTGTTCGTGTCAATAGTTTCCAACTCCTTCCCCAGAGCATCGATAAAAATAGTCAGTTCGAATCCATCGAATCCCGGCTTCCAGAGGCCAGCTCCATCGATTCGAAATATTCAACTCTCATCCCTAAATTCAATAAAAATCGTCTTCAATGTTTCAACCCTTCACATCGGTTCAGGAGAGGATCATTACGAAGGAACCTTCAAAAACAACCATCGGGCGTTGTTACAACGAATTTCACGTCGGTTCAGGAGAGGATCGATACGAAATTCAATATCAAATAATCTGACAACGACTCATGAACGAACAAACGTCAACGAGAGTCAGGTTAACATATATGCATGTATGTCGGACTAATATTCAATATTCCAGATTTACAGGAATCAGAAACTCATTTAATAACGATTACAATAACAAACGGCTAATCACTAGCATCCAGCAATCGGTTTCGACAATACAGGGTACAACAGTTGACAAGTCAATGGTTTACATTATCAAGAAAAATAGTCGAAGGTTACAGCTTTCATCGGAAAGACGATAACTATTCAAAATAAAGACTGCAACATTTCAAAGCACATCATGTTTCATGATATGTTGATTAGGATAAGAGCTCCCTTCATAAACGGGTAAAGTCGGCATCCTGAATCGCCAAGGTGGTTCAGCATAGAGTATCTCATCAGTAAAAGGGGTATGACTCCGAGAGATTCCCCAGTCGTCATTGCTAAGACCCTGACTTTCACGGATCATTTGACGGATCATCGTTGGAATGTCGAGCATCTGGACATTTTGAGCATGTTGGGCCAAGGTGTGGTCGGGTTCCATAATGCGAGGAGGGACTGGTCACTGTCAACGGTCCATGTCTCACCTCTTTGGTTCTATGTCTTCGGGGACATAAGGCTCATGAGTATGGTTGCATTGGCGGTGGGTCGAATCAGTTCGGTTTCGAGCGTCAACTCCGATATCAGTAGCGGTGGTAGTGCGGTTGTCAGTGATATGGTATTGTTATCCCGCCTTTTGGCAAGGCCATGACACCAAGGAATTGACTAGTAAACCAGTGACGATCCATCACATAAATCAGTTATACACAGGCTCACTATGGGTATCGACGAATTTTGTCCGAGTTCGGATCGAGCTTAAAATGATACAACTGACAAGCTAAGTTGTGAGAGTCAACGTTCCAAATTTCAGGTCAATCCGAGTTCGTATGCTCAAGTTACAACTGATGTAAAATTGATTAAAAACAGCCTTCTTCGACTCGCTCCGTTCGCATCCCTCAAAAGAGCCTACTTCGACTCGCTCCGTTCGAATCCATCGGAAGTGCACACTTCGACTCGCTCCGCTTCGAGCCACGCTTCGAGTTGCTTCGCCTCGAGCCATACTTCGACTCGCTTCGCTTCGCGTCCATCAGATAGCCTATGTTCGACTCCATCGAGTTCGACTCCATTGGCGAAGCCACTATTCGAATCAATCGAACAATGACCACTTCGTGTACATCACGGAGCCTTTGTTCGAATCCCTCATGACGCTCCACTTCAACTCGCTCAATCAATGCACACTTCGACTCGCTCAATCAGTGCACAATTCGACTCGCTCAATCAATGCACAGTTCGACTCGATCAAAACAACATCAGAGGCGGAGTGATCCAGAGATTCGAGCGCCACGTCACCGAGTCGAACGAAAGCGAGTCGAACAGAGCGAGTCGAATAAAACAGCCAACCGAGAATCCCATTTCGTATCGATCATATCTCCTAATCTACAAGTCCAAATGCTATGAAATTTTCACAGAAGACTACGTGCATGCTAAAGAATGTCCACGCCAAATTTCGACTCCATAGGATGAAATCTTGATCGATATGAAATCAGTTCATATCGATCACGGATCGGACCGAAACTTCAAGGGCTTGGGCGCATGGGCCTGGTCACGTGCCAGAGAGGGTCTCCCAAGATCTGGGCGAAATACCAGCCTTTTACACCTATAAATAGACCCCCAAAACCAACAGAAAATGGGTTCTTCTTCCTCTTTGAGATCTCCAACGCCCAAACTCCGCTAGATCCAAATCTGAACTCCATTGCTGCTGCTACCAACGAATTTCACTGCTGCAAATCATTGTTATTCGCTGTAATTTTCTGAAATCAATTGTAAACATCAAAGAAAGATCAATAAAGCAAGCTACTTCATAGTGTATGTAGGCAATCCGCCGAACCACTCTAAATTCTTGTGTCTTCTTGCATTTTAATTATTTTCATCTCTGAGATTTGGAGTTTTTGTTAGATAATTCCTCTTTTTCCATTTAATTTCTTCATTTTATCTCTTCAAAGACTTCCGAAGAGTGTTGTTCCCAATTTTGGTACAAACAGGTATAGGGTAGCACCTCCTCGGGAGGAGGGTCCAGTCTGATGGCTGGTTGACGGGCCAATTCTCAGTTGCCTAAGACTCAATATATGCTGATGCCCAGTGGCCTGTGTGTAACTTCCGTCCAGTCGCGGGCGCGTGGATCTATGATGGTAGTCATAAGAGGCTGAACTTTCGGTGGATAAATAGGAAGCCTAATCCCTTCTGGATCTCCTTCGTCTTTGACGGTTTAGTTGGTTGGTCAATTCTGCGTTGGCACGCAGTTGCTGATTGAGCTATTGGCGGCTCTGAGTCAGCTCTTGCATTAGCATATGGAATTCTTCCCTGGTGACAGGGCCTTACGGATCTGATGGTCCGGTGGCATTCTGATCGGCAGGAGGCAACTGTACGGGGTTCTGTCGGTCCCGTCCTTCTAGATCTGCGGCAGTTGAGGTAGTCCTTGTGTTAACCATGATGGATAGCAAAGTTCTTTCCTAGACTTGATGCAAATCTGAATAGGATGGAAGAACTTTAATATTTGATATGTGGATCTTCTTTTTAGATTTGTGCAATCCGCTATCGATAGTAGATCCAACGAGTAGGAGAAAAACTGTGTTTTCTCAATGAAAGCACCAAAGTGTTTGTACCAAAATTGGACACAACACTCTTCGGAAGTGTTTGAAGAGATAAAATAAAGAAAGTAAATGTAAAAAGAGGATTATCTAACAAACGCTCCAAACAATAATCAGAAAAACAGCAAAAGAACGCAGAGATTTAGAGTGGTTCGGCGTTTTGCCTACGTCCAGTATGAAATGATTGACTTTTATTAACTTTTGCTTGCTGGTTACAGCGGATTACAACAGTGAATTTCGAGTACAACAGTGATTTTTGAGTGCAACAATGGTTTCGGCAGAGTCTGGACGTCGAAGAGCTAAAAGGTCACTTTTATGTAGGTCCTGGGCTACTATTTATAGGCGTAGGCTGCAAATATCTCGCTTAGATCTCGGAAGACCTCTTCTTGCACGTGAGTGGGCCCACATGATCGATCCTATGTGATTTTCACACGATCCGGGATCGATACGAACGAGCTTCGTATCGATCAAAACCTCATCCAATTGAGTCGGGATCGATTTTGAGTGTTGCTGAGGATGTATGCAAGCTTCTGTGAAAATTTGGTAGCATTTGGGCTTGTAGATTTTGAGTTATGATCGATGCAAGTTCGAATTTATTAATGGCCGTTTCCTTCGTATCGATGTCGTTCATATCGCTCTGTTCGCATCGATCCGAGCACGTGCCTGCATGTTGACGTGGCGCTAACTCCTCGGATCGATCCACTTTTCGTGCCGAGTGACTGAGTCTTTCATAGGGATGTATCTTGTTCATATCGATCCAGTTGATCCTTGTTCGTATCGATCGCAATTGTTCTGTTCGTAGCGATACTCATAGGTTACTTCGTATCGATAGTTGGGGGACATTTCGTATCGATAGCTGGAGGTCATTTTCATATCGTTCATTTGTTGTTTTATTCGTATCGATCATTGATCGATCGATATGAGCCGTGCAATTGGGATCGATATGAATTGACTCCAATTGATGGATAAGAAGTTGGGTGTACGTGATGGATACGAACAAAAGATAATTGATGGATACAAAGCGATGTTCATTGATGGATACGAACAACAGGTAACTGATGGATACGAACAGATGAAGCTTGATGGATGCGAACAAGGCCTTTCTGTTGATGGATACGAAGAGTGAAGTTCCAGATGGATGAAAGCGGAACCGATGCGAAGAGAGTGCAATGATGGACACGAATGAACTAATTTCCTTGGCTTGCATCGATCGTATCTTGGGCATACAAACCCGGATTGACTTGAAATTTGAAACGTTGGCTTCCATAGCTTTGCACGTTGTGCCTTGTCAATTGTAGCTTGATCCGCAATCGGACAAAATTTATCGACATCCATAGTGCGCCTGCGTATAACCGACCTTCAGGACAGACTGTCCTCGGTTTTCAGTTAAGTTCTTGGTGTCACGGCCTTGCAAAAAGGCGGGATAACAGGTCCATTACAATGTGAATATATATATACATATATGAAGAAGAAAACACAATATTGTTAATTCCCTTTAACTCTTTAATCAAAGAAAACTTCTTCAAAAACTCCTTTTGCAAACACTTTATTTATTTATGCCATGGTTTTCTTTTAAAAATGAGATTGGGTTATTTACTTTGAAAACTAAGGTTGTTGAAAACATCAAAACCTTGATTTCGACTACACTGAATAACCTCCTTCAAAAGTATATAATTCTCTTTTCAAAACAATAGCCTCTGCCTTTCAAAACACTTTAAAACTTCTCTTTCGAAACCTTTAGAATGTAATAAAGTATTACCTATTATCTTATAGAAGCATAACTTCGAAACCATTGAAAGTACCCCTTTCGAACCTTTGGAAGTATCCCTTCCGAAACCATTGAAAGCCCTCCTTTCAGAACCATTGGGTTTATACTTCAAATATTATATGGGTCAAAGTGAACATAAACAAAAGTATCTCTTTCAAAACCATCCTTTATAATATAAAATTATTGGGGAAAACTTGATGGCATCGGCACCATCCCTTTCGAAAGCTTCAAACCATTTAGACAAAACACTGAAGGATAGCATCGAAACACCCTTTCGAAGCCATTGCCTTCGAAGCCCTTGGACCCTTTCGAAAGCATTTAGGAATTGGCTTAAGACATCTTTAAAACAAGCACTTCCTTTCGAAAGCATTGATGACTTCAATACACTTAGAAAGGTTAAAGAACGGCAGTAGAGCTTCGACTAGGTTGGAACCCCTTCTTTTGAAAGCATTATTTACAAGTAAAGGAACCCATTCGAAAGCATTTGGAAAACTTATTTCAGAAACATATGCTTCGACTCCTTCGAAGGCTTAAATAAAACAAAGGCATGCGCTTCTCTTTTTGAAACAAACAAACGATATCGACCCCATTAGAAGCCATGCTTTCGACATCAAGCCTTCCGCCTTTCTCCAATCCGCTACATACTATTTGAATGATGCCTTGTGTATTGGTTTCGGCTTAGTGGGTTTCGACTTGATTAAAGGTGGAAGCTTTGAGTCAAAAGATACTTCTAAAGAAGCCGGAACCAGCTTTTATGGGTAAACCTAATTTAATACTAATTAAAGAAATCACTTTCTAACCGACCTGCCATGTGCAAACACAAGATTAGTTGCCTTAACTTTTCAAATTCTTTACTAAAATAGCTACCAATTAATTTCAGATCTAAACCAATGTTAAGTTAGCAAATAAGCCTTTCCATTAAGCAAAACCAATATTGCAAAGAAGTCCCTCTTCTAAATAATTTAATTTGCATAGCAAACCACTTAGGAAAAATCCCCAAAAATTCCAAAAATTCAATTTAACCATGTTATCTAACATATCAAAATTTTAGACCCAAATTCTCAATATAATTTCTGAAATAAATTTATAAACCCAATTAACCACTTTTCCTTTGAAAATTTCATAGTAATCTTTCCATAGCTTGGAAAATTATCAAAATTAAATCCCAACTCCAAAATCATGTTTTACACAACATAAAATTTTTCCATGGCATTTAAACATCAATATAAATTGGTTTTTCCCTAAAACTGCATATAGTCTTATTTAACATTCTTGTTTAAATCAAACAAATTGTAATTCAAGCATATCATCATCCAAATCATCATAAAAATGAATTTACCCTTAAATCTGAAAACATATGATTATAAAACAAAATAGTGATGGAATGGATTATTATTCACCTTGATTAAGATAAGGATATTGGATTGAGATTAATTTCCCCTCACTACAAGAAAAGTTATTTATAATAGCAAATTGTTTCAGCGTTTTTAATCCATATGCCATCCTTTGTTAAATAAAAATAAATAATGAAGTAGGAAATGCTGTCTACCATCAACAATGTTTTCGGCTGCTCCATTTTCCATTTTTCATCCCGCTTCTATTTTCGACTTACAACTCAGAATTCAAACTAAGCTCAGTTTGCAACCGAGCATGCTGTTGAGCATGCAAAATGAGCATAAAACATACAAAAGATTGTGATTTTTTTACAAGTCTCCATCACTTGTGATCATAGAACAATCCTCATTTATGATAAAAGTACTTTCAGTTTCAACTGTTCTAACCAATGCATTATGTACTTAGTTATAATATGAATGGTTAAAGTGTATTGTTATAAGGCAACATTACATATATTAACACTCATCACTAGGATGGGGAGATTATGGGAGAAAAATCATTTACTCGAGCTGAAAATTTAAGTAGCTGTTCGGCCAATTTTTTTAGCGACTTAATTTTAAATCTAATGAGGCGCAAGTTAGGATTTGCTAACAAGATAATGCATTTGTAACGTTTTAGGTTTTTGTTTTGCAAACATGATAAATCCACACACATATTGTAAATAGTAATAGAAGCAACAGTAGTAATAATATCTTTATAAACTTAACCAAAGCTTGTAAACGTATTATAAAATTATACATATTAATTAATATAAATTACATATGAATTAATATATAACAAATAATATAATAAATGTATATAATAAGTATATGAACTAATACAAATTATATATGTAATAAATATTATATAAACGATACATATATATTATATCATATGTCTGTACATATACATGCAAATCATACAAATTATATATGTAAATTGCATACACACACATAAGTACACATACATATATTAAATAGGTATATGAAAAATAATCAAGTCTATGTATGAAAATATACACTATTATAAATTATATTATATAGAGTATATCTTTGAAAATTATACATGTATATATTATATAAATTTTATATACAAATAATATAAATTACATATTTATATGTAAATCTTATAATTATACATTTAAATCACACACACATATTGTAAATAACATGCATGTATGTGTGTGTGTATTGTAAATAGTAATAGTAGTAGGAGGAGTAATAATAATATCTTGATGAACTTAACCAAAGCTTGAAAACGTATTATAGAATCATGTGTATTAATTAGTATAAATTAATATAAATTACATATATGAATTCATTTATAACAAATAACATAATAAATGTATATAATAAGTATATGAATTAATACAAATTATATATATAATAAATAAATATTATATAAGCGATACATGTATATCATATCATATATCTCTATATATACACGCAAATCATATAAACTATATATGTAAATTGCATATACATACATATATATAACGTCTTATATACAAATAGTAACAGTAATATGAGTAATTAAAAATATTGGTTATAATAATAATGTCTTAATAAACTTATTAAACCACATGATATAAACGTACCATAGAAATATATGTTTGAATATAATACATAATTATATATGAATTTGCGAAGTCTGCGTTGGTGGTTAGTGTATTTGCATGGTCGGATTTCTTTTTTAGGTGGTGCCAAATCTAAGTGGTGGGCTTGTCGGAGTCTATCAATTAAATTGTTGAGCTCGTTTTTGTTAAGTATATGGTCAGGTTTCTTTATTCATTTAGGAAACATATATTCACTATATACTGTAGAATTCTAGATGAATTTTTTAGCACCACTTAGATCATCATACAATAGGTTCATCAAAGTTAAACACTATAGAATTGCAAATGTATTAAAATGATACGACACATTATCTTGATCATTCTGTAATTGATTATTAATTAATTGAGCCTTGGGAAGGTGGACTACTGTACTTGTTGTAAGGCATAACCATTATGGAAAATTTATTACTCTAACTTAATGTAAATTTTCTTTAAAGTTGCAGCTAGAAATGAGCGTACTAACTAATGAAGTGAATCCTAAAAATTTGAATCATGAGAGGATGGCAAGAAAATTAATCTTATGGTCACTACATAGATTAGAAATGATTATATTATGTTTTTAATTTAATTTTCAAATGATTCAAATTCAAATCCCGACATAAGTATATTTTATAACATAATGCAGATTTTCAAATAATTAGAAACAAGCTAGTATCTTCAAAATGTAATAGTAATATATGGCCTCTATATAGATTTATGTATCTTCTGTAATTATGGTCAATATTTTTATTTCTATTTCATTTGAGTTGTAGCTAGAAATGAGCTCAACAATTAAAAAATGCTATCAAATGGGGAACATACTATTTTTTCATGTCCAACCCTGGACTTGAAGTAGTTTATGTAGAAGTAGGCCATGGTAGCTCTGATCATCAATGCTGGCTAAGACCAAAAAGTATTACTATCACCAATAATTCTCATCAACTTAATGCTTCTCATCCTAGCTCTAATTGGTTGTCAAAATCATTACTAATTTAACTATTTCCTCTAGAGTATTCAAAAATATGGATACAGATTATTTTGATGTTCTTCTCTTCCATGCACGATAGGCATTTATTTTTCATATTCTAATTGTTCGCCTTACTTAATTATTCTATCTGTAGTGATAATGAGAGGATTTGCGTTGTTTTTAGGAATACAAGCTTGGGGAATTTGTTCTTCAAAGTGGCTGGAACACCTGAATCTGTGAAAAACACTGTTTACCAGGTACTTTTTGTTTAAAATCAGATGTAATTTTTATTAATGATGGTTTAGTTAGAAATTATTGTTATTTAACCAGTATTATCTATAAAATCCCATAAAACATTAAAGAAGGGAAATTTGTTATGCTTTTATCCAAAATTGTGATATATTCATTGACATTGTTGTTGTTGGTACCTCCATGAAGTTGTAGTTTGTAATTTATTAAATGTTTTCTAGTACTTTGTAAATTTTATTGTAGTAGGCATTTAAAAAAAATGGTTTATAATATAAACAAGGTTATTTTGTATTATGGATTGCATGCTCTCTAGAGTTTCCTGGACAATATATGTATCATATTCTTTTCTTCTTTTTTTAATATGAAAAGTTAAAGACAAAAGGAAACTAAAATAGTATTATGATATTTTTCCTTTGCAGGTGGATAGATATATTTGATGGAAAAAAAATAGTAACATACCGCTGCAAGTTATGGATTCGAAGTTACTTTTGATGCCATAACTACATTTTGGTTGTATGCTTGTATGTATTACTAATTTTGGTCAATAGTTGCTGCTTGTTCTACATTGAAATATTATGAACTTATTATCTATTTTGATGTAAGAATATTGTGTATGTTTATTATGTAATGTTTCATGTTAATTGTAAGACGTGTGATTAATATAATATGTTGATTATAAAATGTGTGATTAATATAATATATGTTTGTTATGAAATATATGTGTTTATATAAACTATGTTACACAAATTGTGGTTTTATATAAAATTGGAATCTGCTATATATTGGTTAGGAACTGAGCAAAATACGACAGTGTTTATAAAATTCTATGAAAATATTTAACAGCGTTTCTAAAACGCTATAGAATGTTTTCAAAATGACGGGAATGGGAAATGAAATGGTAGGAACGAGAATATATAAGGGTAAGGGTTATGTGCTACAAATTCCTAATATACCCTTATGTAAATTAATTAACTTATAACCTATTCTTAAGCCCATTTTATTAGTTAATTAAGCACGGCCTTAATTATATTTATTCGAATCTCAACGCCCTTATCACTTAACATTTACATTATTCTATTTAATTTATCTAATTAAATCTCCTGAATAGTGTTATTAAAAATTAGGGGTGTTACAGATTCCCCTCCTCAAAGAATTTCCTCCTCGAAATTCAGTAAGGACCAAATACTAAACATGGCAATCATCTGTAACGACTCCTAACAACCATACTAGTCTACCTGACTAGCAAATATCTATATAAA
This sequence comes from Allium fistulosum, assembly GCA_030737815.1. NCBI lineage: Eukaryota > Viridiplantae > Streptophyta > Magnoliopsida > Asparagales > Amaryllidaceae > Allium > Allium fistulosum. Next base: position 928,232,478 of record CM060905.1, read on the forward strand.
CTAATAAAGGCATACCCTCAAAGAAGATCAGGATAAGTATCTCGAATCCCATCCTCTGTCTCCCAAGTATAATACTTCTCGTTGTCGCTCCACTGAACTTTCACCAACTTGACTGTCTTGTTCCTTAACCTTTTCTCATCCCTCGCTATAACCCGAACTGGTTGTCTAATAAAATTCAAATTAGGCTCTACTACTAAGTCTTCCAACCTTGTCGGAGATATAGTAGTCTCTGGATCATTCACATACTCGCGAAGATGAGATACATGAAATACATTATGGACACCTGCCATACAGCTCGGCAACTCTACTCTGTATGCGAGCTTTCCAATCCTCTCTATAATCTGGAATTGACCAACATATCTCGGTGCTAGTTTCCCAGACTTTTTGAACCGTACTACACCCTTCATTGGTGATACCTTAATGAAAACCTTGTCTCCAACTGAGAACTATAGGTCTTTATGCCTTTTATCTGCATAACTCTTCTGCTTGATTGAGCTTCCTTCATCCGTTCTTGGATCAACTCAATCTTCTCTGGCGTGTTCCTAACCAAATCTGGACCTAAGACCAATCTGTCTCCAGTCTCCAACCAACATACTGGTGATTTGCATGGCCTTCCATACGAAGCTTCATGTAACAACCCGCATTTTTGACCGTTCAAGTCTACAAAACATACACACATGCCGACTCAAACAATCCAAAATACAGATAGTAATTGAGGTTAAATAAGAAAAGAAAAGAAAGAACAGAAACAAACTCAGAATCTCGCAGCGGAAGGAACAAGATATAATAATAAAATAACAATTCATGAAGTTGTTAAATAAATAAATTTGATTATTATTATACATCATAAATCAGAGTTACATACATATCAGAGATAACACAACAATGCAGCGGAAAATAATACAATAGTAGAATACAAATGATGTAATACCAAACTCTGTCTTCGTCCTCTAGAATAGATCTTCAACCTTATCTGAAATGCTCAGGCTGACCCGAGCGTAATGAAAAGACAAAACACTCGAGTCAGGACTAAAATATCTCATGTAAGTTAAATCGAATAAATAAAATGAGTGTGACGACATCAGAGATGTTTACGGGTTTTAGACACCTCCTATCCAATGTTTAACGTGTGTGCATTAACTTAAGAGATGTTTGGGATTTCCATCTCCTAAGGATCCGTTAAACTATCTACTATATAATAGAATACGCTATATACAATAATGTCTATCATAAAGTAAAATATCAAACTAGCGTTAAGCCATGGCCCATTCCACCCTTAACACATTGTTATTCCCAAAAGCATATACAAGACCGTAGTTTCCCCAAAACCGGAAGTCACCAGAGGGCAATCCATATACTAAAGGTACAAACCAAAATCGTAGTGGTCGCGAATAGGATAATCAGTATGACAAGGTACATGAGGCAATACCAACTAGGATACTAGTAGTTGCCTGATCCGGACTGATGTTGAGCATAGCAGCTACTATCTCAACACAGCGAAACAACACTCTCATAATCGAGGGGTGCACCCAAATCGAATCACAAAAGTAATAGATATGGTAACGAAGGAGTGTGTCCGCTAGAGATGGCGATCCTCAATGGCCCGGCGCGGCTCCTGTTTTAGTCATGTCAGGGGTCATCCAAAATCGTTCTCTTTCTTCAAATCAACACGTTCACCAAAACCATCCACTTCATTCTGGATCAACACTCCGCGTATATTAGTTATTAAAGTGGTTTCGGTATCGATAGAGAGTATGTCCATATCTGATCCCAGTCTCTTTAATAACTACGTTATATTTTTCACACCGGTTGGATCTTTACATTTCAAAACAGTTCATAAGAATATAAGATTCGCTTTAAAACCATTTCGTATTCAAATTAGAATATACTTCAAATTAAACATCTGTATTAAGTAGTTTACTTAATTTCTGGAACAATTCCAATTCAATAAACTTAGATTAATATTCGGATTTCAAGAATTCATTTAAGTATTACATTCCAAATCAATTTCAGTTCAAATCCTATTCAAATCAATTTTATCTTCAAATTTAATTCAATAGTTACAATTTAGTCCAATTCACAAATTTCTTTGAATTTCAATTAAATTCCAAATTAATTAAATCTCAATTTCAAATTAATTATCAATTCCAAACTCAAACTTGAAATATCATTTCATATAAATTTTCTTAGAAATATTCAGAGTTCGATTAAAAGTCCAATCTTTTAAAACAAATCAACTTTCGAAAATTTATGCCGTATTTCAAATTTTTTTTCCTTAAATCTAAACTTCGAATAATTAAACAATTTCATTCACCAAGTTTAAATTCCAACATTTCGAGCTTCAATTCAAAATAATTCAATTTCCATAATGGATTTTATTCTTAAAATCAATTCATTTAAATAATTTCAAAACAACTTTTAAAATCATTTAATTTAACCAACCCGGTGTTCGAATATAATTTTCTAACCTATGGCCAAGTGGATAATTATTTCAATTAAATTTCAAGGATGGATATATATCATTTCAATCCAAATAGATGTCATAGGTATATATCGTTTCAACCTATTTCTTAATTTATTCGAAATACTTCAGTTTACAGTTTATATGCAATAAACAATATACATGATGATAGCATGATCTATCAAAATAAATAAACAACCAATATCGACCAATAGCATCCATCACAACCAATCAACCATAAAGCCAATAGCATTCACAACAATTTTATAATTATCAATATCGAGTAATATACTGCCAATTTAAATTTAAATTTATTTTAATGGTCAATTTAAATTCTACCAATTAATTCATATTTCAATATAGATGATAATTAAACCTACCAAACAACAGCCAATAAATTTCATATCACTTCAGAATATAAATTTAACTAACAAAAGTTATTTTAGTCAATTGTGAGCGTATAAACACTCACCTTTGATTTATCGATGATTTAAAATCCAAATAAAGACCCAAATTTGAACAGTCTCGGAATGCAGCCAAACCAGCTCCATAACGTCCGGAATTTCGATACGAACGCAACGGAGAAAACCGCGCGTCGATCCGATCTCGTATGCAAAAGATATGCTAATTAGAAGTTACACGATATATATTGTTATGAAATAATTAAATAATAATAAAAAAATACGTTACTTTCTTCTTCACGTTCGTAACCAAGAGGAGGCCGAACCCATCCTCACACAGAAAACTTCCATACGCACGCAACCAATCACGACCAGAGGTTGATCGGTGACCACCACTACGTGCGCCACCTTGAGAGCCACCTACGCGCCAAGTTTCACATCACCAATCGCCGTCATTTGCACGCAATCCAAGAAAATACGTACACGCTTCCAAGTCAGACTTGGGCGAATCCGTGGTGTAAAAGCATAGATCAACCGTATGGATTTGAAGAGCTCGCCGAGATCTACAACTTTGCTTTTGGAATTTTTTGATTTCGTTGAACGGATTGAGAGATATTAAGGAAAGAAGTTCGAGCAATTCTGGCCATTGAATAGGTGGCGGCCATGAGATAGAATTAGGGTTTCTGGATTAAAATGACAGTAAAACTGTCTCGGTTTTGAGTGCGTATTTATAAAGTTAGGTCCAAAATCGTCCGAACTCCAATCGAGACGTGCCGCCAAAAGTTTATAAGGTTTTACTCATATTCCGAACGCAATGGAACTAGTCCCAAGGCCTAATTCAATCGTATGTGGAAGATAGCTTTTGAAGTCGATTATTTTAATTAAATTCGACGTTAAATTTCTACGCGTTTCAAGCTCGCACGGCCAAACGACAAGTCCGATTGCTACGAAAATTGAAACCTTACAATAATTCACTGTTACGGATCCGATGAAACTGGTTTCGTCGAAATCCGAGACAGTTGTAAAAATGGCTATTTCTACTGTTTAATTTCAATATAAAATTCCCAATTTTAAATTATTAACTTTTAAATCAAATTTCAAGTGTTCACAAATTTCATTTTTAATTTCACAATAATTAACAATCTTTTACAATGCAGTTTCCTATTATAAATCCAGTATAAAAGATTACATTAGATTCAGCGTTCAATTATATTATAATTCAAATTCAAGTTATTTAATTCCAATTGAATTCTTTTATTTCGATTTACACTTTCATTTTTGAATCAACCATTTACTTATACATTATTATCAATAGTTTATAATTCATTTACTTTCATTTTCTTCAGCTATCATCTTATTTAAATTCACAGTAACATTAAATTACATTCATTTACGTTGATTTCAATATTATAACTTCAATATTAAATGTAACATTTTATTTATTTCGTTGTTTACAATCAAATTCAATTCGTTTCAATTACTTGTTACACTCAAATTTAAATCTTTACTTACGTTCAATTACAAGTTAACATCCTTATCAAATTACAGTTTCAGTTATTATCTGATTTCAATCAACTGTAATATTAAGTTACATTTATTTATATTAGTTTCAATAACATAAACTTCCACTATTAAATCTACCATTTTATTTATTCTTTGTTTACAATCATAACCAATTTGGTTTACAATCAAATTCAATTCATTATTTACATTCAATACAAGTTAACATCCATATTTAATTTACAAATAAGTTATTTCAGAATTTAGTTTTGTATTTTAACTTGTAATTCACATTTAACAACACAAAATTTTATTTCCTTCGGATTTTTATCCAAATTTTTTATTTTAATTCGTATTTTTAAAGTGTTAAAAATACGGGTCGTTACATTCTCCTCCACTTAAAACTTTTCGTCCTCGAAAAGGAACGGAGAAGGGAAAACCATCATTTAGATATAATTCATTCAAAATATTTGACTTATTTGCAAAATTTAGTTATAGGATTTTTAAAATCTCAAAATTTTCTAACTCCCGGAGTTTTGAAAAATTTCGGCAGCACCTCCTTTGCGCGGCTAGGACCGAAAATTTTCACAGTGGTAATAATTGCATGATATACATCTCATTACAAGAATGAGGCATCCCAAAACATGGGGAACACAATAATATACCACACATAAACTGTAATCCGAGAACGTACCTTTTATTAAGCGTTTATTAGCATTTTAACTTACATTTTGCATTTAGCGCAGAAGCGAGCTCCACAAGCGAAGCGCAACCCTTTGTCACCTACTAAAATACTCAACAAACAATTATAACCAAGCATATAAAGGTAGATTGATATACTTAGCATATACAACATTTATATAACATATTTTAACTTCAAAACTGAGATTCTAAATTCAGGACAGCGAACAAATCCAGGTTTTTAGTCCCCTAAACAGTGAAATTTTAAAATGGAATCTAAATAAAAGTTGTTTCATTCGTTTCAGGATTTTCGGAATGTCCAAAATCATCAAATTCGGACCATCCGTTCAAAAGTTACGGCTATTTTTCTAAATGGATACGCCTCAGCCTGGGCAATGAATTGCGCAGGTCAGCGACGTTCACTCCCCTTTTCGACCATCTAAATGATAGCAAAACACAAAACATTTAAAGCAAAAGTTTTAACTTAAGTTATTAGCTTTCCAGAAATAGCAAGATCTTCAAAATCCGTTAAACCAGTAAAAAGTTATGGTGAAAATACTAAGGGTATATGCTACTGATTTTTCTTCCTTTTTACACAGGCCAGCGAGAAGATTTAAGTTTTTAACTAAGTAAATGAAGGAAATTCTCAAGACACTCTAAACAAAAGTCGTGCTACAGTTTCTAAGCTTTCCGAGAAGTCTAAGATCGTAGAATTTCGTTCAGCCATTTAAAAGTTATGGTTGTTTTCGTTTCATCATATATTGGACAATTTTGGATTTTTCCAAAAATTTGCTTTTATTATTTCAAAGTACAAACCATCAAACTTCAAATTTTCTAAAGAAACAATCATAAACACAAAGTTTTTTATTTTCTTATTTATCCATGAAATAAGTTTACATTCGATTTGTTTCCGATTTATTCAAGTTTGTTTCATTCATAATTTAAATTCAAGTCAATTTGCTTCAATTTAATTTGAATTCAATTATATTTAATTTCACTTTGCTTCAAATTTGAATTTAATTATTTAAAATTTTTATTCCGTTTATTCAATTCCATTTACACTACTGAATTCTATTTAATCAATTACCATCCAACTAACAACCAATGCATATCAACATTAACATCTATCCAAAATCTACACTAAATCAATTATACATTTCCAAGTCAAAATTTTAATTTCATACACTTCCAAGTTTATTGACATTTAGTTTTATTCAAATTTAATTAGTTTCCATTTACTAATTTTTATATTTAATTAATTTTAAATTTAATTCATTTTACAACTTAAATTTCCTTTATATTTACAACTATCAATAGATATTCACATTTTATTATTCGCAATCACACTTGTATATTATTCATTTACTTGTCCTTATTAGCATTTTAAACTTTTTAAGTATTTGGTAAGTTATAACTATGCAAATAAAATGTAGTTAAACAATATACAACTTCTTTTCATTCAATTTGAGTGTTATACCTATTAAAAAAATTTCCAATTTATTATTTTCCAAATTAAGGGTTACTCCTACAATTTTAATTTTAATTAATTTTTTTTTTCACTTAAATTCAATTTCACATTTTCAATTCATAAGTTTCTAACAATTCAAGATTTACTTTAGTTTAATAATTAAAATCATTCCTTATTAGAGAACTTAAGAATTTCAACACCGGATTCGATTTAAACCATTTTTTTAATTTTAAAATATATATATACACTAATATCTTTATATCTCAAATCATACTTTTTAGAAGAATTTTAATCAGCATTGAAATATATATATATATATATACATACTTATTTTCATTTCATACTTTAGAAAATTTCAATTCAATTTCTATTTAATCCAAAAGAGTACAGTTTCTAGTTTATTTCAATAGTTTAAAGTCATTAAATATTAAAGAACTTAAGAATTTCAACTCCGGTTTCATTTCAAATCAAGTTTGAAATAATATATACTTATATTAATATATATCAAGTCATACTATAGAGAATACAAAATAAAATTCAATTTTTAATCAAAATAGGGTTTAGAAAAACTATTAAGTGATCTCCCCCACTTAGACTCTCGAAAATAAACGTCGATGATGCGTGCACTCATCACCGAAATCATTCTCTAGTGTCAAGAGGAGAGTATAACACTTACTTCATTTGAAAATCCTTTGAAAACAATTTCTAATCGAGTATACTATCATATAATACTTATATTATACATTTCAAATTTTTGTTAATAAATTTTCAAACACCGGAATTTAAATTCTCCATCTTAATTTAAATTCATTTTTATTTTATTTTATTTACCATTTATATTCATTATCAATCATATTTACAAGTTTCATTTCTTAAAATCATCAAATAGTCAATAGTTAGAAATATTGACAAATCAACAATAAACGATGATAATCTAATATTATCATCTCCTAACAACCAATACAATCAAAATTTATAAATTTTCAAGAAAATTCTTTTATATATATAAAATATAATCTAAAACAATATTAGGTCAATCTGTCATATTCGAGTGTTTAGAAATTCCTATCGATGCCTTGGCGTCCCAAGTACCAACCAGAATTCATAAATACTCAACGGAACAAATTAACACAATATAAAATCATTTTTATATCAAAATTACAAATACGCTCTCTCATATACACTCAAACTCATTCATAAGGTTTAACCCAATTTCAATGAGTTATTCCCCACTAGAGCCAAGGTAATCTAAACCAAAGCTCTGATACCAACTGTAACAACCCGCATTTTTGACCGTTCAAGTCGACAAAACATACACACATGCCGACTCAAACAATCCAAAATACAGATAGTTATTAGGGTTAAATAAGAAAAGAAAAGAAAGAACAGAAACAAACTCAGAATCTCACAGCGGAAGGAACAAGATATAATAATAAAATAACAGTCCATGAAGCTGTTAAATAAATAAATTTGATTATTATTATACATCATAAATCAGAGTTACATACATATCAGAGATAACACAACAATGCAGCGGAAAATAATACAATAGTAGAATACAAATGATGTAATACCAAACTCCGTCTTCGTCCTCCAGAATAGATCTTCAACCTTATCTGAAATGCTCAGGCTGACCCGAGCGTAATGAAAAGACAAAACACTCGAGTCAGGACTAAAATATCTCATGTAAGTTAAATCGAATAAATAAAATGAGTGTGACAACATCGGAGATGTTTACGGGTTTTAGACACCTCCTATCCAATGTTTAACGTGTGTGCATTAACTTAAGAGATGTTCAGGATTTCCATCTCCTAAGGATCCGTTAAACTATCTACTATATAATAGAATACGCTATATACAATAATGTCTATCATAAAGTAAAATATCAAACTAGCGTTAAGCCATGGCCCATTCCACCCTTAACACATTTTTATTCCCAAAAGCATATACAAGACCGTAGTTTCCCCAAAACCGGAAGTCACCAGAGGGCAATCCATATACTAAAGGTATAAACCAAAATCGTAGTGGTCGCGAATAGGATAATCAGTATGACAAGGTACATGAGGCAATACCAACTAGGATACTAGTAGTTGCCTGATTCGGACTGATGTTGAGCATAACAGCTACTACCTCAACACCGCGAAACAACACTCCCATAATCGAGGGGTGCACCCAAATCGAATCACAAAAGTAATAGATATGGTAACGAAGGAGTGTGTCCGCTAGAGATGGCGATCCTCAATGGCCCGGCGCGGCTCCTGTTTTAGTCATGTCAGGGGTCATCCAAAATCGTTCTCTTTCTTCAAATCAACACGTTCACCAAAACCATCCACTTCATTCTGGATCAACACTCCGCGTATATTAGTTATTAAAGTGGTTTCGGTATCGATAGAGAGTATGTCCATATCCGATCCCGGTCTCTTTAATAACTACGTTATATTTTTCACACCGGTTGGATCTTTACATTTCAAAACAGTTCATAAGAATATAAGATTCGCTTTAAAACCATTTCGTATTCAAATTAGAATATACTTCAAATTAAACATCTGTATTAAGTAGTTTACTTAATTTCTGGAACAATTCCAATCAATAAACTTAGATTAATATTCGGATTTCAAGAATTCATTTAAGTATTACATGCCAAATCAATTTCAGTTCAAATCCTATTCAAATCAATTTTATCTTCAAATTTAATTCAATAGTTACAATTTAGTCCAATTCACAAATTTCTTTGAATTTCAATTAAATTCCAAATTAATTAAATCTCAATTTCAAATTAATTTTCAATTCCAAACTCAAACTTGAAATATCATTTCATATAAATTTTCTTAGAAATATTCAGAGTTCGATTAAAAGTCCAATCTTTTAAAACAAATCAACTTTCAAAAATTTATGCCGTATTTCAATTTTTTTTCCTTAAATCTAAACTTCGAATAATTAAACAATTTCATTCACCAAGTTTAAATTCCAACATTTCGAGCTTCAATTCAAAATAATTCAATTTCCATAATGGATTTTATTCTAAAAATCAATTCATTTAAATAATTTCAAAACAACTTTTAAAATCATTTAATTTAACCAACCCGGTGTTCGTATATAATTTTCTAACCTATGGCCAAGTGGATAATTATTTCAATTAAATTTCAAGGATGGATATATATCATTTCAATCCAAATAGATGTCATAGGTATATATCGTTTCAACCTATTTCTTAATTTATTCGAAATACTTCAGTTTACAGTTTATATGCAATAAACAATATACATGATGATAACATGATCTATCAAAATAAATAAACAACCAATATCGACCAATAGCATCCATCACAACCAATCAACCATAAAGCCAATAGCATTCACAACAATTTTATAATTATCAATATCGAGTAATATACTGCCAATTTAAATTTAAATTTATTTTAACGGTCAATTTAAATTCTACCAATTAATTCATATATCAATACAGATGATAATTAAACCTACCAAACAACAGCCAATAAATTTCATATCACTTCAGAATATAAATTTAACTAACAAAAGTTATTTTAGTCAATTGTGAGCGTATAAACACTCACCTTTGATTTATCGATGATTTAAAATCCAAATAAAGGCCCAAATTTGAACAGTCTTGGAATGTAGCCAAACTAGCTCCATAACGTCCGGAATTTCGATACGAACGCAACGGAGAAAACCGCGCGTCGATCCGATCTCGTATGCAAAAGATATGCTAATTAGAAGTTACACGATATATATTGTTATGAAATAATTAAATAATAATAAAAAAATACGTTACTTTCTTCTTCACGTTCGTAACCAAGAGGAGGCCGAACCCATCCTCACACAGAAAACTTCCATACGCACGCAACCAATCATGACCAGAGGTTGATCGGTGACCACCACTACGTGCGCCACCTTGAGAGCTACCTACGCGCCAAGTTTCACATCACCAATCGCTGCCGTTTGCACGCAATCCAAGAAAATACGTACACGCTTCCAAGTCAGATCTGGGCGAATCCGTGGCGTAAAAGCATAGATCAACTGTATGGATTTGAAGAGCTCGCCGAGATCTACAACTTTGCTTTTGGAATTTTTTGATTTCGTTGAACGGATTGAGAGATATTAAGGAAAGAAGTTCGAGCAATCTTGGCCATTGAATAGGTGGCGGCCATGAGATAGAATTAGGGTTTCTGGATTAAAATGACAGTAAAACTGTCTCGGTTTTGAGTGCGTATTTATAAAGTTAGGTCCAAAATCGTCCGAACTCCAATCGAGACGTGCCGCCAGGAGTTTATAAGGTTTTACCCATATTCCGAACGCAATGGAACTAGTCCCAAGGCCTAATTCAATCGTATGTGGAAGATAGCTTTTGAAGTCGATTATTTTAATTAAATTCGACGTTAAATTTCTACGCGTTTCAAGCTCGCACGGCCAAACGACAAGTCTGATTGCTACGAAAATTGAAACCTTACAATAATTCACTGTTACGGATCCGATAAAACTGGTTTCGTCGAAATCCGAGACAGTTGTAAAAATGGCTATTTCTACTGTTTAATTTCAATATAAAATTCCCAATTTTAAATTATTAACTTTTAAATCAAATTTCAAGTGTTCACAAATTTCATTTTTAATTTCACAATAATTAACAATCTTTTACAATGCAGTTTCCTATTATAAATCCAGTATAAAAGATTACATTAGATTCAGCGTTCAATTATATTATAATTCAAATTCAAGTTATTTAATTCCAATTGAATTCTTTTATTTCGATTTACACTTTCATTTTTGAATCAACCATTTACTTATACATTATTATCAATAGTTTATAATTCATTTACTTTCATTTTCTTCAGCTATCATCTTATTTAAATTCACAGTAACATTAAATTACATTCATTTACGTTGATTTCAATATTATAACTTCAATATTAAATGTAACATTTTATTTATTTCGTTGTTTACAATCAAATTCAATTCGTTTCAATTACTTGTTACACTCAAATTTAAATCTTTACTTACGTTCAATTACAAGTTAACATCCTTATCAAATTACAGTTTCAGTTATTATCTGATTTCAATCAACTGTAATATTAAGTTACATTTATTTATATTAGTTTCAATAACATAAACTTCCACTATTAAATCTACCATTTTATTTATTCTTTGTTTACAATCATAACCAATTTGGTTTACAATCAAATTCAATTCATTATTTACATTCAATACAAGTTAACATCCATATTTAATTTACAAATAAGTTATTTCAGAATTTAGTTTTGTATTTTAACTTGTAATTCACATTTAACAACACAAAATTTTATTTCCTTCGGATTTTTATCCAAATTTTTTATTTTAATTCGTATTTTTAAAGTGTTAAAAATACGGGTCGTTACACTTCAAAAGGGGTCGTTCCTATACTAGTCTGGTAACTATTATTGTAGGAAAACTCAACCAAATGCAGGTGATCTTCCCAAGATCCACCAAAGTCTAACACACAAGCTCTCAGTAAATCCTTGAGTACCTTATTGACTCTCTCCGTCTGCCCATATGTCAGAGAGTGATATGTAGTACTCATCTTGAGCTTAGTGCCTAACACCTCCTATAGACTCTTCCAGAACTCGCTAGTGAACAAAGCATCTGTCACTGACGATGCTATTAGGAACTCCTTGTAGTCTAACTATGTTCTTCATGAACCACTTTGCCAAAACAGGCACCGTCCTGGTTGACTTGACTGGAATGAAATGGGCACTCTTGGTCAACCTGTCCACTATGACCCATATACTTTCATTTCCTCTATTCGACCTTGGCAACCTGTCTATAAAATCCATGGATATCGAATCCCATTTCAAAACTGAATCCCTAGAGGCTGAAGCAACCCACTCGGCTTCTGATGTTCAGCTTTCACTGTTGACAGCTTGCACACTACCTAACCCACAAGCCAACACCCCTCTTCATACCTTCCCAATAGAAGCTCCTCTTCATATCTTGATACATCTTGGTCCCTCCAGGATGAATCGTAAACTTGGATTGATGACATTCTCCAAGAACTTCTTTCCTCAAGTTCTCAATCTCTAGAACACATAATCGTCCCTTCTTTCTCAACCATCCTCTCCGGTCAAGACAAAAATCTTTCAGATCATCGATCTCGGTTCCAACCTCAAGCCTTATGATCTTCTCGGCTAATAATAGATCCTCCTTCTACTTAAAAGCTATTCTCTCGATCAACACTGGTCGAACTTCTAAACAGGACAACATGGCAGCACTCTGACTAGAACTAGTAGTCGATCTTAACTCACACCACAACTAGCCAAAGCTTCTAGATCGTTCCATTCTGCCAACATAGCCAACACCACATTCTGGTGTCTTTTTCTAAGAGCATCCGCTACATTATTACCTTTCCCTAGTGTATACTCTATACCAAAATCATAAGCAACCAAAAACTCCAGCCACCTCTGCTGTCTCATATTCAGCTCTTTCTAAGAGAATAATTATTTTAAAGACTTATGATCTGTGTATAGCTCAAATCTCTCCCCCAAGAGATAATGCCTCCAAATCTTCAATGCGAAAATCACCGCATCCAACTCCAAATCATGAGTAGGATATCTCACCTCATGCAGTATAAGCAGTTGTGAAGCATAGGCAATCACTTTACCCTTCTGCATCAACACAGTTCCCAATCCAGTTCCACATGCATCAGTATACACCACTAACCCTTGGTTTCCGTCTAGAACTATTAACACCGGTGCATTGGTCAACAAATGCTTTAACTTAAGGAATGCTTCCTCACATTTGTCGAACCAAACAAACTTCACCTCCTTCTTGGTTAGCTTAGTCAAAGGAGCTGCTATCCGCGAGAAATCCTTGATGAATCTCCGGTAATAGCCAATAGGTCCAAGCAACTTCTAATCTAAGTCACCGTCTCCGGTCTCTTCCAATTATTAACAACTTCGATCTTATCTGGATCGATTGACAAACCCTTCTCTGAAACAACGTAACCAAGAAACTTAACCTCTATCTTCCAAAAATGACACTTGGAAAATTTCGCCTTTAGTTGATTATGCCTCTGCGTCTCAAGCACAACTCTAAGATGATCTTCATTCTCTCTTTTATCCTTAGAGTATACCACAATTTCATCTATAAACACCAACACGAATCTATTCGAATACTCTCGGAAGACTCGGTTCATCAAATCCACAAAGAAAGCAGGTGCATTTGTTAACTCGAATGGCATTACTAACCACTCGTACGAACCATATCTAGTCCGAAATGCGGTCAAAGGAATGCTGTCCTCTGCCATTCTTAACTGATGGAAACCTGTCGCCAAATCCAACTGGGAAAACACTTTGCTCCACTCAACCGATCAAATAAATCATCAATTCTCGGCAAAGGATACTTATTCTTTATCATCCTCTCGTTCAGCTTACGATAGTCGATACACATCCTTAACGACCCATCCGGTTTCTTCACGAACACCACAGCCGCTCCCTAAGGCGAACTGCTTGGTCTAATAAAATTTCTTCCTTCTAGATCCACTAGTTGCACCTTCAATTCCCTCATCTCGGTCGGTGTCATCCTACTAGGTGGTCTACTCATAGGTTCAGCTCCTGGCATAAGATCTATTCGAAACTCAACAACTCGTTTCGGTGGTAGTCCTATGACTGGCTTAAAAACATCTGCAAACTCTCTTGTAATTCGAACCTGACTTAACTCTTCTTCCACTTCCATTGCACTTAACAAAGCACAATTACTCCGATCAGAATTCTCTATTGAGAATATAATTCAGTTATGACTATCAGGGTGTCTTAGTGATATCTCCCCATCCTGGCAAAATATCCTAGCTTCATACCTCCTCAACCAATCCATACCCAAAATGATTCCGAAATCTATGAAATTGAAAACATACAGACTTCATGCAAACATATGACCTAAAAAATCAAGTTCTAACCGGTCACATCTCATCCCTAGAGTTGCATACCCTTCTATTGGATTTGCAACCCTTAAGGAAGTAACAAGGTATGTAGGTTCTAAGCATAACCTATCAACCAAACACTGGGATATAAATGAATGTGATGCACCGGTATCAAATAGTATCCTAATTGGTATACTCTAAATAAAAAATGTACCTTCCATCACTGTCTTCCCTTTATCAGCTGCAGTTGGCTTAGCCAATGATCCAACAACAAAGACCTTTCCCTTGTCCGCCTTAACTGGCTCTAGACACTGATTCTTATAATGCCCAACTTGGTCACAGTTGAAGCACCTCACACTCTTCTTGTCTGCAACCTTATTCCTCTTACCTGAACGACACTCATTTGCATAATAACTTTTCTTTTCACACTTGTTATAAACTAAATCAGCCTTTGCCTTCTTGGCAGCATCTCCCTTCTGGGTTCCCTTTTTCTTAAAAAACATTCTCTTCTTTCCTAAGAATCCTGGGTTTTAGCGGGCTTCTCTCTAGCACAAACAATAAGCATCTCTTCATGGTGGATTGCCATCTCCACAACCACATTGCAAGGATCATACATATATGTCATGGTTGCCCTAGCAAGCTCAGGTCTAGAACCCTGAATGAACCTCTCATTCCTTCTAATGTCAGTGTCAACAATAGCATACCTATATCAAGACAGCTCATCAAATCTAGTGGCATACGTGATATCTCTCCCTAAAGTAGATCCATAAACTTCTTCATCAATGCTGACTTAGCAACCTCAGATAAAAACCTCTGTTCAAATCTCTTTCTGAACTCAGCCCGTGTCAGCTCTTCCTCCGGAACTCCGGTAGTAACACTATTCCACCAATGAAGTGCTGACCCCTGCAATTGGGTAGAAGCCAACCATTTCTTCTGCTCATCATCTAAACCCAAATCAACAAAGATACGCTCACAATGCAATGGCCAATTCTCAACTTCTATGGCATTCTCATTTCCTATAAACGGTTTTCCACTAAGACTGGTGTAATCTCTGCTCAGCTTAGCATAGTTATTCCCAACTAAAGCCACATGATTAGCTCCTCCAACATTCCCAGCAACTCCAGTAGCAGCTCCTACTTGCATCACATTTATGAAGAACTGATACATTGCCCCCATATCTACTGGTGGATTTCCAGCACCCACATTGGCTTCGGCATTTTGTTAGCATTAGCCTGTCGACCTTGGTTCCTCCTTGTATTAGGTCGAGTGTTTCCATTACTTGTAGTGCTTCCTCCACCGAGATTTACACTTCCGTTTCCTGCTTCCATATCTTCTTTCTCATAAATATGCATACGAGCCCTAGTGAGATACAAAATAATGGTCTAAGAGAGAGGGGAGTACATACTCATATATATATATATATCAAATACAAGTATGTTACTATAGCGTTATCCCAAACCCGATCATATTTCTGATTCATTGGATTATGTTTGAAAAAGCTTTTAGGTTTAACTTTCTTTTAAAGTTTCATAAACCTATGCTCTGATACCAACTTGTAACATCCCCTTACTTGGAGGCCCAAAACTAACGGCTACGGATGCTGCTGTCATCCATAGTTATTAATCCTCGGAAACCAAATACAGCGGTGTTAGATACTTGATACACAGAAACACATGAATATGGAAAAAATTTAAAACTTCAAACAAGATCACATTCCATTTAAAAACATTTCCAATTCATTACATAATCCCACAATCGTTAACCACGTTTAGAGAAAATATATTTATTACAACATACGCCAAGAGCGACATATGATGATGCCCCCTTGGATGATCAGAGTATATACATGTAATATAACAACTTTGCCATTACAATCAACACAGTGGACTCAAATAAAAGAGAACACTAGATATCCATGATGCCTCTTGCACGTTTCCGAAAACATTATTCGTCTAATGAGGTACTTGAAAACCTCAACTCTTAAACTACTCAAAATTAATTGAGTACCCGAGAGTTTAAGGGGAAAACATAAACTTTGAGTCAGACATAAAGCCTGGTATGAATAATAATCTAACATCTCGAACCATTTAGATACCTAATGAGACCATGCTGTTTAGTGGAACGGATTTTCCTCTCACTGGTATCTTAAAACCTTTATAAAACCATATATTGTGCTCCTGCATCCACAATGGTTAAAACACCTCAAAATAATATAATTTGATGATATGAAAAACAAATGAATCAATTCTGGATTACTCATCCCCATTCATTTTGACCATCTGTCTCAATTATAGTTTCAAGGGTTACTATTAACCTAATAGTTTTCATGGACTGACTAATAACCGATAAAATGATTAAGGACTCCCTGTCCAAATACATAGTTTTCATGGGATTGCTATGAACCTATTGGTAACTCCAATATCTTTATACTTATCATAGTTTTCATGTGTTGACTAGGAACCTATTGGTAACCTCAATACCTTCTCTTCTTATCCTAGTTTTCATGGGCTGACTAGGAACCTATTGACATATGTCAATATCTTAATCCAGATATAGTTTTCATAGGCTAACTACAAACATACTGGCTCCTACCAGTATCAAACCATAGTTTTCATGGGCTTACTATGAACCTGTCTTTCTGACATCTTCATTTATACATAGTTTTCATGGGCTAACTATGAACCTATTGGCTCCTGCCAATATCTTTTCCTAAACACAGTTTTCATGGGCTTATTGAGAACCTATTGGCTCCTGCCAATACCTTCCTTTAATATTTTAGCATCCTATATTCTGGTCTTCCTAACCTCCTGGATGCAATTCTACTCATTCAGGAGTTAACTTAATTTATATTCACTACTGGGTCAACCTAGCTGGTTATTCTTTCCTTCCCCAAAATTCAGTCATGGGTCCATTACAATGTGAATATATATACATATATAAAGAAGTAAACACAATAACTTAGTTAATTCCTTTTAACCCTTTAATCAAAGAAAACTTCTTCAAAAACTCCGTTTCAAAACATTTTATTTATTTATGCCATGGTTTTCTTTCAAAAATGAGATTGGGTTATTTGCTTTGGAAACTAAGGTTGTCGAAACCTTCAAAACCTTGATTTCGACTTCATTGGATAACCTCCTTCGAAATCATATAAATCTCTTTTCAAAACATTAGGCCCCTGCCTTTCAAAACACTTTAAAACTTATCTTTCGAAACCTTTCGAATGTAATAAAGTATTAATTATTATTTTTTAGAAGCATAGCTTCGAAACAATTGAAATTACCCCTTTTCGAAACCTTTGGAAGTATCCCTTTCGAAACCATTGAAAGTCCCCCTTTCGAAACCATTGGGTTTATACTTAAAATATTATTTGGGTCAAAGTGAATGCAAACGAAAGTATCTCTTTCGAAACCATCCTTTATTATATAAAAATATTGGGGAAAACTTGATGGCATCAGCACCATCCCTTTCGAAAGCTTCAAACCATTTAGACAAAACACTAAAGGATAGCATCGAAACCTCCTTTCGAAGCCATTGCCTTTGAAGCCTTTGGATTCTTTTGAAAGCATTTAGGAAGTGGCTTAAGACATCTTTAAAACAAACACTTCCTTTCGAAATCATTGATGACTTCAATACACTCGAAAGGTTAAGGAACGGCAGTAGAGCTTTGACTAGGTCGGAACCCCTTCTTTTGAAAGCATTATTTATAAGTAACAGAACCCATTCGAAAGCAAACATAAGTTGATGGCAACCCCTTCGAAAGCATTTGGAAAACCTCTTTTAAAAACATATGCTTCGACTCCTTCGTAGGCTTAAATAAAAAAAGGCAGGCGCTTCTCTTTTTAAAACAAACAAAAGGTATCGACCCTATCAGAAGCCATGTTTTTGACACCAAGCCTTCCACCTTTCTCCAATCCACTATGTACCATCTGAGTGATACCTTGTGTATTGGTTTCGACTTAGTGGGTTTCAACTTGATTAAAGGCGGAAGCTCTGAGTCGAAAGGTACTTCTAAAGAAGGCGGAACCAACTTTTGTGGGTAAACCTGATTTAATACTAATTAAAGCAATCACTTTCTTACTAACATGCCACATGTTAACACAAGATTGGTTGCCTTAAGTTTTCAAATTCTTTACTAAAATTACTGTCGCTAATTTCAGATCGAAACCATGGTTAAGTTAGTAAATAAGCCCTTCCATTAAGCAAAACCAATATTGCAAAGATGCCCCTCTTCTAAAATAATTTAATTTGCATAGCAAATCACTTAGGAAAATCCACAAAAATTCCAGAAATTCACTATAATCATGTTATCTAACATATCAAAATTCCAGACCCAAAATCTTAATATAATCTTTGAAATAAATTTACAAACCCAATTCACCATTTTCCTTTGAAAATTTCATAGTAATCTTTCCATAGCTTGGAAAATTATCAAAATTAAAACCCAACTCCAAAATCATGTGTTACACAACATAAATTTTTTCCATGGCATTTAAACATCAATATAAATCGATTTTGCCCTAAAAACGCATATAATCTTATTTAAACATTCTTATTTAAATCAAACAAATTGTAATTCAAGCATATCATCATCCAAATCATCATAAAAATGAATTTACCCTTAAATTCGAAAACATATGATTATAAAACAAAATAGAGATGGAATGAATTATTATTCACCTTGATTAAGATAAGGAGATTGGATTGAGATTAATTTCCCCTAAGCTTGAATCCTTGGCTTTTAATTGAATTCCTCTTGTTAATGGCCGGCTCCTCTTCTTACGTTTTTATTTTGCCTTTTCAAAATGAAGTGAATGGGAAATGATATGGTAGGAACGAGAATATATAAGGGTACAGATTATGTGCGACAAATTCCTAATATACCCTTATGTAAATTAATTAACTTATAAGCCATTCTTAAGCCCATTTAATTAGTTAATTGAGCACGACCTCAATTATATTTATTCGAATCTCAAACCCTTATCACTTAACATTTACATTATTCTATTTAATTTATCTAATTAAATCTCCTGAATAATGTTATCAAAAATTAGGAGTGTTACAGTTTACTTTGGGCTTAGATGAGTATTATTATTAGATATTATTATAGGATATTTGTTCGTAGTATGTATATATATAATTGACATTGAATTATATTGTAGTCTTATAATATTATTGTATATATATTATATCTTATTGCTGCAACTGACTCTGTGTTCTCTGTGATGTACTATATATTATGTATTATTCTGTCCTGGAGGCACATGTGTCTATTGCTTTGTACCGATAGTGTGTACGTAAATGTGAGTTATATACTTGATGTTTTATTACATACCAGTGTTAGTCCAAGGTAATATTCATGTGTGTACCCCATATAGCTTCATTCGCCGTACTACCCGACACTATTACTCTGTAATACTTTTGGATAGTATGGGTGTAGAGGTGGGGTGTTACAAGAATCTAAGGAATAAAATTGATTCATGTGCCTATAAATACAGGCCCAACCCCTCACTTTTCTGCCCATATTTTTTGAATCAAGGAGCAAAGCTCTATCATTTTCTTTTCTCCACTAATTATAGGAAATATAGAAATTATAAAATAGTTTATTATATATATATATATATATATATATATTTGTGTGTGTGTGGAGAATAGCGAAAAATAGAAGAGAATAAGAATAAGAGGGGATCGATTCCGCGAAGAAGAGGTAAATTCTAAATCTAAAACTTAACAACTATGTTTAATTCAAATTTCTTATCAAATCTGTAATTCAATAAATATGTATACGGTTTAATACATATTTTGGTAGAAGAAAAGAGAGTTAAATAAGAAGAATGGATTTAGATCTAGAGATTTGGAAGCTTAGAGGGGAGTGAGAAATTATATCTTTTTATATAATATTGGATTTACATTATTGTAAATTTGTACCTTGTATGCCTAGTCATAAATTTTGGAGTTGTTGTCTTAAATATGTATATGTGATAAATGTGAGAACCTTGCCTACATATTTTGTGAATTGTTAAATTTGATTAAATATCATATATGCATAAACCTGGAATGTAAGGGTGAACGTAGTCCCTAAAAGTTATGAATAATTCATTAATGAGATTTGATATAAACTCCATGTTTATTATTTGAATGTTATATGTCATTAAACATGAATTGAAGATTGTTACGAATTGGATTGGGATTTAAGTAATATTTTAATTTATTAAATGAAGTATGTTGAAGTTTAAATTTCTGCTAATTATCCAACTTTATAATTATGTATGAAGATGTATTGTTTGAAATAACAAGGAAGATGACTAAAAGAAAGAGATATACAAAATAGGGATATTTAATGTATTTTGTATCATCTATTTCAATAATAATAGGAAAAAAATCCCTTGTAATTGCAAACATAACACAAATCCTCATTTATGTAATTTATGGAAAATTACAGTGCTATTGTTACCTTTTGGGAAGATGTAGTTCGAATGCATTAAAATATAGAAATCCCTAAAATGTAAGAATGACAGTATTATAAATAAAGGCAATAACAATAATTCCATTGTTAATTAGTATACGTGTTTTAAGGTAACATATGAAATAAACAATAAGCAATGAATGTGGTAATAAGACCACATAATAAGGAATTAAGAAATTATACCAATCAAAGAAAGGTAGCTATTAGTAAAAAAGGAACAATAAATATATCTAATGGTATTAATTGGAAATTAAGCAGTGAAAAATATTTAATCTATTAAATTAGAGATAAGCAGTAAATGGCATTTAATAGCATTATGAATGTAAAAAGTAAGCGCATGTAAAAGGTCCTGAATACTAATAATTGAACATATGAGGCATGGTAAATTTATAGTTAAATTTATATATCCTCAAGAATACGTTTATGATGGGTGTAAATTATTAGATCTAGCCAATGATTTAAATTAACTATACAAGACAAAGGCATTAGTAAGGGTTGGAATGTGAGGTCAGTAATGTTGCATAATAGAAGTCTACCCTTCGAAAGGAGCTACCAGAAGTTATGTATACATTGTACCGATGTGGGACATCTTCAACTGTAGGACCCATGGGAATGTACATTAACGTATAGGTGAAGGGAATATACCAAAATGGGGTTCACCTCGATTTGAAGTCTTAAGTGGCCAAGTAGGGTCTACTTCAATCTTTATAGGCGGTATTAAGTAACGAAGTGGATATTTACTTGATTCCATTGGAAAACTAAATGGGATGGTTAGAATAGGCTTGGCGCTATGTCAACTAGGTTGGTACCATATATGCGAGGAGTAGGGCTATACACATAGGTCGAGAGCATCATCTGTTTCGAAATGGTCATTAGAAAGACTCAAATTATGGTTAGACGGACTACACCTCCTACTAGTGGAGGTTCCGTATGGAAAATGCACCACCTCAAAGTTGTTTGTTAGTTTGTTTGTCATTAGAAGGCAAGGCTGGATAACCCTAAGATGAGTCTTTAAGAAACGATGGTTCGAGGAGCTGAGTGCTCAACAGTCCAAGGAGCTGAGTCCATGATAGTCCAAGGAGCGGGATCCTTAATATGAAGTGGCTAGATAAGCCTTCGAGATGAATATGATACGGCTAATTAGTTGTAATGCCATTATTAGGCACTAATGGGAGGTTCCTCAGTGTACGCTAGCAATTCGACCTAGACACGGATGGTGGATGCTCGACACTATGCAGAGTTATGGATACAAGTAGGGAATGTATCCTAGTCCAGGGGCATGTCGATATATATACATATATAGTTACCGTATACCTCGAGTAGGTTGGACATATCATACGTGTATATGAAGTCAAAACGATTAAGCTTTAAAACAATAGACATAACACGTAATGGAAAACAATCGTCATAAACTAGTATTATAGATAAAGTATGTAATTTACCAATCACCAGAACATTGTTTTGACCCCCTCTTCATTAAAATCCTTAAGATAGATATAGAGGGACATATACCATTTTAAGGTGGGAACAGTGGATGGATAGATTTCTTTATGCACGATCTGCGCTGACAAGGGTACTAGATACTTAAGGTATTAGCCTTAGTTAGTACATATATGTTTTATAATATTTGATTATTTCGATGTGAGTTCTTATCGATAGTTCTATGATATTCTCTTACTTATTTACAATATAGCAACACCAACGATCCGTATCCTGTTGGGCTTGGATTTTCTATTTAGTGAAAATTCAGACCCATTAAGGTGCTAGTTGTTACACTTTGTATCAGAGCCAGGCTAATCGATCGTAGGAATTAAAATATGTTAAGTGAATGTATTTGTATTTTTACCTAATGATACACACACATATGTTTAACGCCAAGTTCTATAAATTCCAACTAAGAAATAGTTGCAACCATATTCTGAAAAGATTGATAGTCGATTATGAGTTGGAATAGAAGATCGATTTTAGAATATACGCCTATCCCGATCACCCTATGGGAAATAGGTCATATTGAAAGGCGTTGAATTAAGAAGATCATGAATGGGACATATCGATGGGTCCCTGCTTGACTCCCTTATTAGGCCTAGGCTGCCCTATGATAGTAGATCCCCATAGGATTTCCAATTGATGATGTATGTCGTTTGATCAAGATATATGGAAAGTAAAGGATTTATATGTTATTGATATTCGAAAGTAGAAATTTAGCTAGTTCTCGAAGGAAGGTATGTAAAAATCGCTTCAAGATAGTAGCTTGATTTTTAATATATTCTGAAAGGAGATAAGTCAAAAATAAGTAGAAAAGAAGAAAAGTCCAAAAGTAGGGACAAATAAACCACTCTAGTCTAACTCATGAAAGAATTAAAAAAAAAAGGTTTGAAAAAATAATAATATATTTGAATTAATTTTCAAGGGATCTATTTAAAAGTAGAAAACTCTATTTTGAAAAGCAAGAGATATTAAATTTTCAAAAAAATAAATATTATTTTATTTAAATGGAATTTCTGGTAGAAATTAAAGTTTACTTAGACCAAAAATTTCAGTTAAGATGGTTTTAATAAAGAGATATTCCTTTTGAAATAAAAAGAAAATAGAATGTGGTACTATATTTAAGTTTTAAAATAGAAAATAGCTCGTCGATTTTTCTGATTATGAAAAATTTAAGTTTTAAAATTCTTTTAAAGCGGTGGGTAATAAGAAGTGGTACTATATTTAAATGTGGTAAAGAGAATGGAAGGGTAAGAACACCCTATAGTTAGGAAGGATATTCCTATATAAGGAAAATACGGAGAAAAACATCTGAAATAGGTTTATACATAAAAAAAGAGCTACAAAAGGATTAGTCATTTAAATAAGAGCAATTTAGGTAGAAAAAATATAAATAGTAGCAACATTAGGAAATTTAAATAGAAACCACATTAGGAAAATCGATAGTTTTATAAATATATGTAGTAAATGCACAAATCTTTTAGAAGTCTCCCTTGTATGCAGTTAAAGCCTCTGCTAAGTTTGGGAGTATAGATAGCAATGAGTAATAGGAAAATAATAAGATGGAAGTTGTCCTTATCTACTCCTGTTTTTATTATTTAAAGTTATAAAAGATGTTTTAGAAACACTTTAAAGTGCATTTTTGAGATGGAAAAAAAGAAAATGTTTTGGAATGACAATTGAGTTTTTAAAGACAAAACTTAATAAATGATTTTATTTAAAAATCCCGCTTTTTAAGAAATAAAATCATTATTGTGAAAATGCTTTAAGGGAAAAGTTGACTTGAGTTACTATTCGTATAATA
The DNA here is from genome assembly GCA_030737815.1 of Allium fistulosum. Classification (NCBI taxonomy): domain Eukaryota; kingdom Viridiplantae; phylum Streptophyta; class Magnoliopsida; order Asparagales; family Amaryllidaceae; genus Allium; species Allium fistulosum. The sequence goes on from CM060905.1 coordinate 928,256,646, forward strand.
AAAACTTGACTTTTACAATTAAAAAAAAAAGATCTTTTTTAAATTAAGTTGCCAACATTTTCTTTGAACTAAATAGATAAACTTAATTTAATAAAATCCTAAATTATAGTATTAAAAGTTAAGACACTAAACTATTGAATTTAATAAAAAGTTTATAGATTTATATTTTTAAAGATATTTTTTGGGATTAAGTACTTCATGGCTGTGAAGTTTTAATTTTATAAAGAGTGGTGAACACTGAACCTAATTTTTGATATGAAGTAGATAAGGATGACTGTCTAAGTAAGATGGGGTAAAAGATAAGGCTACAAATAAAATAGCAATGAATGCTTGTAGTATAACAATAATGAATCCCCGTTGAATATAGGGAAGGTATGAGCCTAGAAATGTTTTATTTAACATGTATGAAAGCCATAAAGAAGAAACTATAAAAGAATGAGAAATGGTATCAAGTACATTTCTATGAAGTCTAGAGTATACTTGTATAAAGGATTAGAAATAAAGAAATTATATACCGAGATTTGAGAATGCTATCAAGAGTTTTGGATTAAAAGAAGATAGTTGTACAATTGATTGTGATGATTGAAGTAATGGGTGGACCTTATTAATTAGAAGCCAAAAATGTAAGTTAAGGTACGTGGGTTATGATAAAATTGCATAGTAAAAGTGTATATTTTATAAGAAATAAAAGTGATAGAGCCACAACATCATTAATATCAGTTGATGTTAAAGGGCAACTTCCAAAAATTTCCTTTAGGCATTGGGTTATAAGTATTAGTTGTCCTTATAACATTAAAATGCATATAATTTTATGAGAATAGTTCCTTTTTATTACCATGTTGAGTTTTCAGATTGACCGCAATATATTGAAAAGCAGAACAAATACGAGAATCTCATTTGGACACTTAACTAATGTAAAGTAATAATGGAAGTTTATAAAATAAATTAGGAAATTTATTAGCTACTAAAAGTAAAATAATGTTAAGTCCCAAAAGCCTTAAAATTTTAAAAAGATAAATTTTAGCAAGCGAAGGATAAGGTAGGTTGTTGAGAAACAATGGACCACTATCCCTATGCCTTAAAAGCTAAAATTTATAAATATACTTGTATGCTATGGTTATGATAAAATAAAAGTGAAGAGTTTTTGATATTTAAAATAAATTGCATAATAAATTAGGATCAATCATAAGCATTAACTCATCGACTAAATCCCGATTGCGTTGGATATGGCTTGATTTATTTTGAAAAATTAAAAACAAATACTTTTGAATATTTTATTCAAAAATCCTTGATTTTTAAATGTAAAAGATTTTTGTAAAAGTTTTGAAAAGTAAAGTTTTATTTTGAAAATTTTCAAGTATTTCAAAAATTTAATTGAAAAGGATTTTGAACGAAAAAGTGAAAATTTTGAGTTTTAAAGTGCCATATGCTTAGCATAGGAAAAGTTAACGGGTTAGAAAATATGAATTTTACTGTTCAGTAGAAGCGACAGTATGCAAAATATGTTAATAACAAGGGAGAAAGCTATTTTAGCTCTAGAATTTCCTTTTTGATACCTTATTGATTGAGGGACAAAACTTGTTTTGAAATAATTCTTTTTTAAATTTTAAAAATAAATTTTCTTATATGAATTGCACTTGGAAAAGATGGAAAAGAATCTGGGGCATAAGAGGAGGTCCAAGGTACAACGGAATGGGTACACAAGAGTAGGATAGAAATATGGTATTCTCCATCTGAATTCCTTTTCCAGCATAATAGTATAGATTTAGGAAAAACAGACTTTCCGAATTTTGGATGTTAAAAAATTCAATGCTTGGTATTGTATGGTAGGGATTGGATTCAAAATTCATTGAACCATACTTCTATTTGTAGAAGTGTGGGAAATTTGCATGGAAAAACAAAGATTTTGATTTTCAAAACTTGCATACACATAGAACTACCAGTATATATAAGCTGTTTGCACTATATTTTCAATTTGTTTTAAAGAATGCATTCATATAGGAGGCATCGATTTAGTATTATTCTACATACATATCATATATATTACGATACGTCTTGCACTTATACACGATTGGCTGCAAATTTAGATGTACACTAATTGTATGGATTTCTTAGAATGGTTGCGCGCTATGTCACATGGTTCAGTCCTTAAGGAATTTTGGAGACGAATTTCTTTTAAAAGGGAAAGAATGTAACACCCCGTAAAAATAAACAAAAATCAATTAAAAAGGGTAAATAAATAATTATTAATGCCAAAAAATATAGTTTTTGTAAATTTCAGAATTTGGCTATGAAACTTGCATCATTATGTTTGTGGCAATTTTCGGATTAATTTTCATACACAAAGTTTTATGATCCGAGTTCAAACAAAAAAATTATTAACGTTTGAAGTTTTTGGGTCGGAAATAATTCAAAACCAATTAAGGAAGTAAATGTTAATAACTTCGCATTAAAATAAATACTAAGTACAAATCTTAACGTTAAAGTAAAGGGCTAATGTAAATCTAATTAAATTAGTATTGAAAAGGAAATAAATAAGAGTGATGTCCCAAAAATCCGGACCCTTTGGATTGACAATAAACCCGTCATGTCAGACCCAAAGCGAACAGATTTTTATTAAAATCAAGAGAAATAAAGAAGAGAGAAGAAGAGAAGAAGAAGAGAGAAACAGAACCAAAACAATATAGAATCTCATATCGCAGCAGAACAACATATAATATAGATGAATAATCTTTACAAAAGGGAAACTGTAATATACATACATCCATCAATCAGAGTACAACAAATCAATCATGAATCATCAGCCTGGACAGTTATAATAACCTGTCCTTACAATTGCTGATAATTTAAATAACAAAGCAGTGGAAAATAAACATATACGTGAAATACGACCAGAAGACTTCCAGCTCTCCTGCTGAAGCTCCAAAGCATCCAAATCAACATTTGTAAATATACTCGGTCTAACCCGAGCATTGAAAGGGAAGAACGCCCGGATCAGTCTGGTAAACCAGCTTGAAAAACACATCTCAATTGAATTTATTTTAAATTTATCAAAGCGTTCTTTTATCAAAAGAAAGGTATCTCATAAGACACGCCCACACATAAACATGGATGGGTTTTTTACCTTACGATAACCAAAACCTTTCATATCAAATTCTCTTATATATTATAATAGTGTCTATTGCACAAATAATCTTAATCATAGCTGAAATTGGTACATTGATTAAATTCCAGCATATAGCCACAAAGTGGGTAATACAAACAAAATGGCAGGCACGTAGCGGATTTTGGATTTTCATACAAATGACCAGGTGAAGTGACTACCTTTTGATAGTACATGTCCAGAGGAATGTACCAAGGACCCATCACAAAGATCCTCTACCAACACAAGACTGGCCTACCTCTATAACTAGATAGTACAGAATATGTCATTCCCCGGTCGTTACCGACCTTTATCCGAGGGCCCTCATAGCATACATCCGCAATAATTTACATCCCGAACGTCATAGCGGGAAGAAATATATCTTGAAGGGGATGATCATATCCTAATGGGAATGACCCACATAGCCCTGCTGCATCTAACCCTATTTCGGTCATTTCCGGTTGATGAGGCTTGAGGTAACAATTACTATTACACATATCACATATCACATCATCTTTGAATGCCACAATGCTATTTCCCTTGACTACTAATTACCTTCCATAAAATTACAACCCTTGAGCTTGTACGTCTCAAGGAGGGTGTTTAGCTAAGAGAAGTTGCCTTCTCCACCACCATAGATGTATGTTTGTAAAAACTAATGTGCGTAATCTCAGAAAATGCACTGTCATACATCCATCCATACAAGTTGTCTAGGAACAGGACAAACCGAAGGTACTTTCCTACCACATCCTATCGGGAAATCCCTAGGATTAGTAGCGAATAGTCCTTGCATTGGATATTTCTTAACGAAGAGACTACTGCTACTATATGTATATTGGGATTTTAACCCCAAACGATCAACAAGCAGTCCTTCACTATGAAAATCCTAAATATCAATGCCATCAATAACCTGCACAATCATCACAAAAAAGTTGGTCCGAAGTGGTTTTTAGATAAATCTGATCCCGGTCTCTTCGCACCAACAACGCAAAAGCGTTACTCAACCTCGTACAGAAATCAAGTCTCGTAGACTTATCACGTTTCCAACTTTCAACTTTCTATCCTTCGACCAAGAACGAAGCTCGGTAGATAGGAGTAATCACTCCGCACTACTCGTATCAACATCCTTTACACCAAACGATAATCAATCCTACACAGACGGCTACGTACTAAGTGTATGACTAAATAGTTTCCACATCAAGTCGAGAAACTAAAATTGCTAAAAATATAATTTAGCACTTAAACAGTCACTAGGCCTAATTTATTAATATTTTATTTATTAATCACTTTTCCAAATCATTTACTTCAAATTATCGTTAAAAAGATATATTCTCAAAACCATTTCAATATTTGGAAAACATTTCATAAACTTATTTTAATAATAAGTGAATTCACAACTTATTGTAATTTCAAACCATTTAAACTCCATTTTAAAATATCACTTTACCAAAACATTCATTTTAAGGACTTTTCACTTTAAAAAAGTGAATATATTTCCTTTTATAAAAATCCAAATTTAGCCTATCAAATTAGATTGATTTAACATTTACAAAACACGGTTTATAATTCACATTTCTATTTTATAAAAAATTCCATTTATAAAATTCCTTTATTAACCAACTTTCCATTTATCTCGTTTATATGCCAAAATCCCATTATAAGTTTATTTACTTATAAATCTCTTTATTTACAAATTCATTCTTTTGTGTTCTCATTATTTATAAAGTCTATTACAAATTCATTTCAAAATTTCAATTGCAAATCCATTTACAAATTTGATTATAAATCCATTTCTAATATTTATAAAACACTGTTTATAAAAATCCATTTCGTTAAATCTCTTTATTGATAACATCCCTTTATAAACTTTCATTTAACACTTATAAAACTCGTTTATAATTCCATTACTTTTATTTATAAAATATCAATTTTATAAATCTCATATATAAACCATTTATAATAAGTTCAAAATTTTCAATTTAACTTATTTTACAAAATAGTTAACTTCATATTTCAAAAATCATATTTAAGTATATTTCACAAAGCCATAATTTTTATAACATAAAAATTAAATTTTTTTATTTATTCAAAATAAATTCATTTCTTTAACAATTCAAAAATTATTAAAACATATATATTTTCAAAATAACTTTGAAATCCTTTTTAAATTGAAATCGTCATTTTAATATTTTAAATTTCCAAAAAATATGGCCTAATGCTGCAAACGTACTAAATAAGGGGATTCACATCAATAATAGCAAACATGGCATCCATCACATCAAACATCACATAATACAGCATATATAATAATATGTGTCAATAAACATCATCCATAGTGAGGAATACTGTTGGATCCCTCCAACCTTTCACCTGCAACAAATATACATATGAGAAAATATGTACAATGTCTGTTTCAAGGCAGACGCATGTACAAAGGGTCATCCGCTCATACACGAAAATGTATAGGGTCTTATCTGCTCCAATCGGCAGGAATATATCCAACTACAAATAATATATTATAACATACATACATACATACATACATACATACATACATACATATATATATATATATATATATATATATATAATATCCAACAGTCATCAAAACAACATAATAAAAATATTCCCACTTATATAAAAATATAAGCGAGACAGAGAGAGTGGGTTTTACTCTCTTTGCTTTTAGTCGTCGCAATAGTGATTCATTTGGATTAAAATTAAATGAGCATTTAATTTAACCCAAAATTCCTAGCAGTTCCAAATCCATCCAAACTAGCTCCATAACGTAGTATTTTCAGATACGAACTCAGTGCAATTCGTTTCGTGCAAATCCGACCTCGTATGAAGAAGTTATGGTTTTAATAACCATTCGAGTAATTAATTATATAATTAACTTAACTTAATTAAAAATTAAAAATTAAACCTTCTTCTTCGTTCACGTCCAGGCTATAAGCGCGCCTCAACCCATACGCAACACATTTTCGTTCAATTGCCGCTCCCTCCACGTCGCACTAGAACACGATCAACCACTGGCAAACGAAGCACCTTAGCCCCACGCACCCACTCCCTGAATCCGGTCGAGCTCGGCCACCCCTAACGCGTGCGATTTGCTCACAAATGCCGGCCTTTTGTGGCTCGATTTTGGCCTCCACGCAACGAATTAGATGATCACCACCGTTGGATATGTTCGTCTCTCCAAGCTCTACAATTTTCATTTAGGAATCGAAGCTTAAAAGTGGATGGATCGTGAGATATTTGGGGAAGAAGAATCGAAAGTTTCTGGCCGTTCGAATTGAAGGTGGCGGCTGTGACCTAGGGGATTAGGGTTTTGGCCAAAAGAAGGTCCTTATATAGACAACGTTTTAAAACACTATTCACGCGAAATATATTTGAACTCCAAACGAAGCGTGCCGCCTGGCGTTCATAATATTTTACCCCTATTCCGAACATAATGGAATATGCATTGGAGGATAAATTCCATCGTATTTGGAAGATAGGTTTTCGAATCGAATTATTTTAATTAAAATTGCTTATATAAATTTCTATGCGTTTTAGCTTCACACGACCAGACCGTAAGTCCGATCGACACGAAATTTAGAATCCTACAATAATAGACTATTATGGATCCAATGAAACTGATTTCGTCGAATTCTTAGACAGTGTCCCGAATGGCTATTGTTAAGTTAAATATAAAATTTCCAATTTTCAATTTATTCACTTTTAAATTAATATCAAAGTTTACGATTCTCATTCTAATTTAAATAGAATTTAAATCATTTTTATTCACATTAAATTCAAATCTCAATTATTTCCACAATTTCAAATATTAAAATAGCAATTTAATTATCAAATTAATCATTATATTTGAAATATAAGTTATTCAACTTATAAAATTTACTTTTGAATATCTAAAGTCAATTAAATATTCCAATATCGAATGACTGAAATTCTGGGTCGTTACATTCTCCCCTATTGAAAAGAATTTCGTCCTCGAAATTACTAAGTAAGAAAATACCACAAAATCTTATTAACTTTTCAAAAACAATTCGTTCAAACTAGATTACCAAATTCATTCAACCCCTTTAACATTTCAAAATCAATTAGTTAAACTTCTTATAAAAACTTTTCTAAGTTTTCAAATCCATTCATAGTTATCTTTTTAAAACTAACTAATATCGTTTCATTCATAGGTAATAACTAATACTCCTTCAAAAATTAACTAATATAATTTCAACTTATAACTCAAAATCAAAATTTTCATTATCAAAATTTTTCTAACGCCTTAAATTTTCAAAAAAATTCTCCAGAGTCTCCTTTGCGCGGTTCGATCTAAAAAAATAACAATATATATAATCACAAATATATATCTCATCTTCAAGGATGAGGCATCCCGTAGGAAAAAAATATAGAAGTACTATATGTACTCCCAGATATGTACCTTTTATTATATTAGCGAGCATATACAACTAATATAGCGCGAAAGCGAGCTCCAAATGTGAAGCATACCCCATCCGCACCTACTAGACACTCAACAAATCATATGAGAAATATGTATATAGAAAATAATATCAATATACAACATAGCTAATACAATAATCATATGCAAATAAAACACATGCAACATAAGAAATCATCAAACAACTAATAACATCCAACAAACCAATTCATTCGTTTACTATTTAGTTTTCATCCAACTAATTCACATTCAAGTTAACTAACATTTTATTACATTCATTCTCATTTTACTTTCATTTGATTCTCATCAAATTAGTTTGCATTCATTCCTTCATTCTTGTTTACTAATATTCAATTAGTTTACATTCTACAAATTCACATTCATTCCAACTCATCTATTAACATTCACTTATTAACATATACATACTTTCAATTTATTAACATTCACCTTATTTTTGTTAACTTTACTTCCAACTCATGTTTAACAACATTTTAATATTCACTTAGTATAATTCTTTTAATACTAATAACACATAACAAGTACTTTATTTCATTCTAAATTTGCTTAAGTTTGCTTAAACATTTTATTCAACACTTATTATGTTTATTTTCACTTCAAATCTTAAGTTTATTTCAATTTAATCAAACAACATTTCAACTTATATCCAATTCATATATATACTTAAGTTGAATTTCATTTATTAACTCAAGTTCATATTCATTTCAATTTCTTCACTTAGCTCATTTAATTCATTTCTGTTTGCACAAAAAATGGGCAAACACCTCCAAGTCGTATGATTTAGTCGATTTTATGTTATTCTTAGTGATTTGGGTGGTTCATGCAAATATATAAAAAGCAGGGACTAAACTGTAAAAGACACATAGATTTCTAGTGGTTCGGCCAGAATGTGCCTACGTCCACTTTATATGTTATTATCCTTTACTGTTCAGATTACAAGTACAAAACTTTGATACAAGTATATGAAAGTTGTTTGAAAGTTCTCTCCGTGCTTGAGCTCTCAAACTTGTCCCCCATTGTTGTACCCCTGCCCCTCTATTTATAGAGTGGGGCTGGGGGCAGAGTTCTTGGATGTATATAGCTGCTGGTGGGCCTAGGCTGATGCAATCTGGCCTGACAAAGTTGGTCCAGAACGCCTTGGTCCGGTGGAACTTGGTCCGGTGGTACTTGGTCCACGCCTTGGTCCGGTGGAACTTGGTCCAGTGGTACTTGGTCCGGTGGTACTTGGTCCACGCCTTGGTCCGGTGGAACTTGGTCCGGTGGAACTTGGTCTGGTGGAACTTGGTTCGGCGGCGAGTGATTCGGTGATGGTTGGTTGTAGTTTGATTCAGTGGGACTTGGTTTTGGTTCGGTAGTGATATTTTGGAGTTGGTTCGGCAGGGATTTGGAAAGGAGATTGTTCGGCAGGGCTTTGGGAAGGTGATGGTTTGGCAGGGATTTGGGAAGGAGATGGTTCGGCAGGGATTTGGGAAGGAGATGGTTCGGCAGGGCTTTGGGAAGGTGATGGTTCGGCAGGGATTTGGGAAGGAGATGGTTCGGCGGTGTTGGCCCGGTCGAAACACACCCAACACTTGCCCTCCAAAGTAGGGCATGTGTATGCATATGGCGTGCTTTGTTTTAGGTTATTCATCCTGGACACTCTCATCCGGTCATGAATGCCGAACCAATTGGTCCGGTCGTTGATATTCGCCTATAAGTATGGATCTTATGCTTTCGTTATTTACTACCAACTGAAATAGCCGAACCACGCTTGACTACCGAATCAGGTGATTGCCGAATGTCTCTTATGTTTGAACCACCGAATGAACCCGTAGGGTATGAGTGCCGAATGAACCTTCGTGCCTTGAACTGCCGAATGAATTTGCGGAGTATGGGCGCCGAATGAACCTTCGAGCCTTGGTACTACCGAATGAATTTATGGAGTATGGGCGCCGAATGTACCTTCGAGCCTTTGTACTACCGAATGAATTTGTGGAGTATGGGCGCCGAATGAACCTTCGAGCCTTTGTACTACCGAATGAATTTGTGGAGTATGGGCGTCGAATGAACCTTCGAGCCTTTGTACTACCGAATGAATTTGTGTGTTGAATTATAAGTGAAACTCTAGACAACATACACTCGCTCGTTTATATTTCTACATCCTTATTCTAACAATGTACTCTTTTGTGTTCCAGATAATGTCTATTAAAGTTGAAACCCATTCCGACAAGAAGAAATCTATGGACAGAAGAGAATCCCCCATCATGCCTCCAGTTCAGCCGAATCCAGAACGATGTGGACCCACACCGAGAACGCTAGTGGATGGGTACGGTCCTCAAGAGCTTCTGAACGCATCGCCTGACTACTTTCCTAGCTCCATCAAAGATGAGCAGCTCGATGCTATTTCTCGCTCTTTTGGGATTGACAGAGCGCTTATGATGTTGCCGGGGGAAGGAGTGATGCCATATAATCCCCCCGAAGGATATTTTACTTACAGTAGGTACCATTGTATGTGTGGGGCCATTCCCCCGATTAATGCTTGGATAGTCAGCTTCATCACCTACTTGAAGGTGGCTCCATTCCAGCTTCAGCCTAACTCCTACGCCATCTTGGTGAGCCTGTTTGTTATCTTCCAAAGGAGATACGGGCGTCCTCCTTTCAACCGGGAAATCCGGTATCTGTACAACATGAGAGGCTACAAGAAGGGGTCTCCGTATATTAGCTTGGAGTCGGTCATGTCCTTCAAGCCAGTCCTGGATTTATATTCGAAGTTCAGCATGTTCAAAAGGGAATGGTTTTCATCAAGGATGGCTCTGTTTCCATCTGTCGCTTCACCTCTGGCTGTAAGTTGAAGCTTATTTATGATTTCTGTTCTAACTGCAATGCTTTTATTATTTTGACATGTTGTATGAGAAATATAGCTATGCATATGCTAGCAATTCAGTTGTGTTTGATGTCAAGTTCTTGCTTAAAACATAATTTCATGTCTTGCAATGTTAGTGTGATGTGTGAATAAATTATAGCCACGTATTTATACACGAAAGAAGAAAATACCACCCTTCATATTTTACTTGTAGATGGCAGCTTTGAATGTCTTGTGTGACTGAGTATGGAATGCAGCCTAGTGTCCTGTTGTGAGTTCTCACTCCCATTAGCGAATGTCTCCTATTATGTGTCCTGTACTTTAGGGATCGTTATAGAGGACAGGAGGAAATTTTTTTAAATAAAATTGAAATATGAGAAATAGTAAAACTTCCAATCACGGAAGGCCTTCGATGTGCTTAAGTTCGTGGCAAACGGGCTTTGTAGTCACTTTCCCTAGCTGTGGGTCTTGGAGACATTTGTCACCCATCTTACGCCTCCGCGCGAAGTTAATCTTTTTTACCACAGCCGTACTTAAGATACATCGGAGCCGAGATTGCGCACAGTAACTACACGAGCCATTATGGCCCGTAATCGTGGGTATTATTCGATTTACTATGGTCGGCTAGCGTGGGTGCCGATCGTCAACCGTGAACTACCCTTGGCTGGCCACACCTTATGTTGGGGCTTAAAGTAGGTTCACAGTTGCCGGCGAGCCGAACGCCGTAATAAGCTGCCTTGGCTATAGTCGGTCTTCTCGGTGGCTTATAATCGGCTCATTACAGTTGGCTTTGAGGGCCGTCGCGAGCAATGAGTTAACCCACAGCAGAGGGATGCCGGAGCAAAAGTGTCTCATTGGCGAGGGCATAGATTCGTATAGTACCTGTTAGGTCTCGTCCAGGAGAAGTTGCGCTGTGGAGCGCCTTGAATGAAAATGCTATTTGCACAGGATTTTGTTCAACAGAAAAGGATAAAGTTAACAAGCAGCCAAGATATAAAGGAACAAGTTAAAAAAGAGGCAAGGTTTTTAAAGTGGTTCGGCATGAAAATGCCTACGTCCACCGATCCTTTTTGTTAATTCACTTCATATGGGCAGTACAAGTTAAGAAAAGTATCGACGAAGGTGTTGGATGTTCCATGCCCTCTGGAACACCTCCCCATCCACTGTTGACAAAATATAAGCTCCATTGTGGAGATCTTTATGAATCACATATGGTCCGTCCCAGATTGGATCTAGTGCTCCGGGGCGCGGGAAGATTCGCTTGAGGACAAGATCTCCCTCTTGTAAGCTACGATGCTTGACTTTGGAGTTGTATTGCACTGCCACTTTTTGCTTGTGAGCTGATGTTTTGAGTGCTGCATCGTTTCTTCTCTTCTTCAATTAGATCCAAAAACATGTGGAGGAGTTCTTCGTTTTCTTCTGGGTTATAGTGGATCCTACGGTGGGAAGGCACTATAGTTTCAATTGGGAGCATAACCTCCGATCCGTATGCCAAAGAGAAAGGAATATGCCCCGTTGATGTTCTGAAAGACGTGCGATAGGCCCACAGTGCCGTAGGAAGTTCATCCACCTAAGCGCCTTTTGACTTTTCGAGTTTCTTTTTTATTAGAGTTTTGAGAATTTTGTTGACGGCTTCGACTTGTCCGTTTGCCTAGGGATAAGCTACGGATGAGAAGTTTTTGTAAATTCCGTGCTCTTGGCACCAGTTGGCGAACTCCTCGCTGTCAAACCGAAGTCCATTGTCCGATATGATTTTGAATGGGACTCCATACCTGCATAGAACATTTTTGATCAAGAAGTTAATAACCTTTGCTGAAGATACTTTATTTAGGGGTTCTGCTTCCGCCCATTTGGTGAAATAGTCGACTTCCACTATAGCATATTTGGCCCCGCCTCGGCCCATTGGCAGTTCGCCAATCAAGTCATTTCCCCATACTGCAAAGGGCCAAGGGCTGGTCATTTGTGTAATCTCAGTTGTTGGTAGCCGCAGAATCTTAGCAAACTTCTAACATCTGTCACATTTTCTGACGAAATCCAAGGCGTCCTTGCTTAAGGTGGGCCAGAAATATCCATATCGGAGTATCTTTTTTGCCAAAGTCTTCCCTCCAGTGTGATCTCCGCAGCTTCCTTGATGGATGTTGGATAAGATTTCCTTGGCTTCCCTTCCAACGACACACCTTAATAAGGGGGTAGAGAAGCCGCACCGATAGAGGGTGCCCTCTTGTATTGTATAGCGGGAAGCTTTCCTCAAGATTTTCTTGACTTCGTTACGCCCGTTGGGCAGTGTGCCACTTTGTAAGTAGTCTCGGATGGGAGTCATCCATGTTGCTTCTTCGGTTGCAGCTATCAGATTCACTTTCTCAAAACTTGGGGTCAGTTGCTTTGAGATGGCTACTGCTCCGGAAATAGCGCCGTCTCTCATGCTAGCTTGCTTTGCCAGTTCGTCGGCTTCTTGGTTCTCTTCCCGAGGGATGTGTTTGATTAAATAACAATCCAATCGATTGAGAAGAAACTTGGTCCTCTTTAAATATGCTATGAGTCGTTCTTCTCGAGCCTGGAATTCTCCTAGTATTTGATTTACAATAAGTTGAGAATCGCTATGAAGACACAAAGAATTGGCTCCGATTTCTAAGGCCAGTTCTAATCCAGCTATCACTGCTTCATACTCTGCATCGTTGTTGGTGGCAGCGAATTCCAACCTTATAGCATAGTGTAGCTTATTTCCCCTGGGAGTGATTATTACCACACCTGCCCCCGAGCCTTGTTCGTTTGACGCACCATCCACAAAGAGATTCCACTTGATGTTTTCTGCTATTTCCGATTGCTCCTTACCTTCGTTGGTAGTGAATTCGGCAATAAAATCGGCCATGGCTTGTCCTTTGATGGCGGTGCGAGGTTGGTAGGTGATATCATATTGACTTAGTTCAATGCACCATTTATGTAGTCGCCCAGAGGTGTCGGGACGATGGAGTACCTGCCTTAGTGGTTGATCGGTCAGAACTCTGATGGAATGGGACTGGAAATAGTGATGCAGTTTCCGTGATGTGATTAGTAAACAGTACGCTAGTTTCTCAAGTTTAGGATATCTGGCTTCCGCCCTTGTAAACCTCTTGCTTACAAAGTATACTGGCCGCTACGTGCGTTTGTCTTCTCTCACCAATGCGGCGCTTAGAGCATGAGATGACACAGCAAGGTATAGGTATAGCTCTTCGCCTTTGTTCGGAGTTGAGAGTACTGGTGGTCTCTGGAGGTGTTTGTTTAAGTTAAGGAAAGCTGTTAAGCATTCGTCAGTCCATTCGAATTTTCCTTTCTCTTTCTTTAAAGCTTCGAAGAAGGGGATGCATTTGTCAGTTGCTTTAGAGAAGAATCTGCTCAGGGCGGCCACCTTCCCATTTAGTCTTTGCATTTCCTTTCAGGTAGAAGGTATCCTGATATCTTTCAGAGCTCGGACTTGTTCAGGGTTTGCTTCAATTCCTCTGGCATGGACGATGAATCCTTGAAACTTTCCTGATGATACTCCGAAGGAGCACTTTAGAGGATTCAGCTTCATTCCATATTAGCGAAGTACTTGAAACATTTCATCCAGGTGGCTTACGTGATCGTCGGCTCCCCTTGACTTTACCAGCATGTCATCCACATAGACTTCCATAGTTTGTCCTATTAGCCCTGCAAACATCTTGTTGACGAGGCGCTGATAGGTGGCCCCTACGTTTTTAAGTCCGAAAGGCATTACCTTGTAGCAGTACAATCCCCGGTCAGTGATGAAACTAGTGTGGTCTTGATCGGGAGCATGCATAGGAATTTGGTTATATCCTGAGTATGCGTCCATAAAAGATAAGAGTTCGTGCCCGGCTGTGCTGTCTACAAGCTGATCAATTCGGGGAAGTGGGAAGCAATCCTTCGGGGATGCATCATTTAAGTTGGAGAAGTCAATGCATGTTCGCCACTTCCCATTAGCCTTCTTTACCAGCACCAGGTTGGCGATCCACTCTGGGTAGATGGCTTCTCGTATGAAGTCATTGGCAAGTAGGTTCTTTACTTCTTCATCGAGGGCTGCTGATTGTTCTGCCCCCATACTTCTCTTTTTCTGTTTTACTGGCGCCTTGGTAGGATCAATGTTTAGTACGTGGCATGCTACGTTAGAGGAGATTCCGATCATGTCAGCGTGTGACCATGCGAATACATCCAGGTTGTGGCGGAGAAAATCAATGAGTTGTTCCTTCAACTCCGCTTTTAGTTGGGACCCGACTTTCAATAGTCTACTCGAGTCATGTCTGTCTACAGATACAAATTCCATAGCCTCTGCAGGCTCGGGGGTGGCCTCCTCCTCTTTGTCCCTGGGGTCTAATTCATTGAAAGGGTCGCTGGTATATCAAAGAGGAGGGGCTTTCTTTAGCTGCTATGCTTCCAAACTTTTTGTGCAGAGGGCAACCTCTACACTCTTCCCTTTATCTTTCCTGTGGTTATTGCGAAGTTCAGTTACATAGCAATCTCGAGCGATGTCCTGGTCTCCCTCTACTTCACCTACTCCATTGTCCATTGGAAATTTCATCTTCAGGCACCAGGGGGCCAGGACAATTTGGAAGTCAGACAAGGCTGGCCTTCCTAAGAAGGCGTTGTAGGACGAGTAGTTTTCTATCAGTACAAATGTATGTTTCCGCACAACGGAGCGGGGATGACTTCCAATTTCAACAAAGAGGTCCAGTCGCCCGAGGAGCGTCTTCGCATTTCCTGTGAAACCATGTAGTGGTTTATCGCAGGGAAGAACATCCTTTAATGACAGCTTCATTTTGTCAAAGGCATGCTTGAACAGGATATTCACTGAGCTTCCAGTGTCTACTAGAATTTGGAAAACCTCGGCTGGACCGAGCCGGGCAGAGATAACCATGGGATCCGTGTGAGGGTACTGCCTTCCCTCCAGGTCACGCCAACTGAATGTGATGTCTCCATTCTCTATCCACTTCAGGCGGTGTTCTTCCACAATAGAATTGACGCATTCTTCATTGTTTCTAAGTGACTTTCCGTACCTTTCCATCTCTGCCCAGCTTCCGTCGGCGATGTGTGGCCCTCCCGAGATGGTATGGACCACTATCTTCTCTTGACTGGAGCCGCTGGTGTTGCGATTTCCTCTGCCTATTTCTGGGGAGGGTAGCCTTGGGTTCTCATTGGCAGGAACTGGAGTCCTGTTCTGGCCTTTTACATAGCGTTCTAGTCTTCTTCTTCTGATGTGTTCTTCAATCAAGTCCCGGAGATGATGGCATTCGTTGGTATCATGCCCATGGGATTCGTGGAAGCGGCATAATTTTCCAGACTTAATTGCGTTATCTGATTCCTTCTTGTGCAGGGGGCGTTTGTATTTAACTTCGTCTTGAGTGGCCATGAAGATGTTTTCGATCTTTTCATTCAATGGGGTGTAAGCGTCAAATCTCGGTCCTAGCCGATATAGACGCTTTTCTTCCTTCTTGCTTCCAGCGTTGTCTCTAGAATCATTTCTTCGAACGTCCTTTACTACAGCGGGCGTGTTGCTGTGAGCTGCCTTATTTCGTTGCCCTGTCTGCCTCTCTGTGGCAGCGTCTTCAAGTCTCATATATTTCCCAGCTTCATGGAAGAAATCGGGTAAAGTAGCCGGTTTTTCTTTGGTCAGTCTTCTAGCAAATTTAGTATTCGGATGCACACCACTACAGAGAGCCATTAAGATAAGCTTCTCATCAGCATCTTGGACTGCGGCTGCTGCGGCATTGAATCGGGTTAGATATTGCTGCACATTCTCTCCAGGTTTCTGTTTGATACTGGATAATGAATAAGCGTCCTTGGGTTGCTCCACATGAATGCGGAATTGGCTAATGAATTTTTCTTTCAACATCTCCCATGAGCTGATGGATCCTTGGGGTAGATGGCAGAACCAGGAGGTAGCTAGATCTGCTAAGAATAGCGGAAAGCATTTGCACAGCACTCCTTCTGTTGCTCCACTCATGAGCATATGCTGTGTGTATCTCTGTAAGTGTACAACGGGGTCATAGGTTCCTTTATAAGGTTCCATTGTTGGCATTTTCCATTCTCGGGGGGTGATGGAAATTTTGATATTGCGGGCGAAAGGGCTGGTTACCCTAGCGCCTATTCCTCGGTCTCTTTGATCCCATTGGACGCACTCTCTGAAAAAGCGTGCCATCCTTTCATCAGAATTTGGAGCAGATAAAAATGAGTTCGGTTCTTCTCTGTGGGATTGATTCCGCCCAGATGACCTGTAGGGATGGTATTGTCTATTATTCCTAATATTTTCCAGTGGCTGTCTTTGGTCTTCTGGGAGCATGCTAGGGTCAGCTATAGTGGCCCTTGCCTTGATCTTCCCTTGCTGGGTTCTGATCTAAGCACTTCCTCGGGTCCAACTTCGGGCCAGACTCTAGCTCGGCCCCGTTCATTGGTGTTTCCGTGGTTAGGCAGTACGACAGGCTCGACTACAGTTGACCTCCACCCGGTACCTCCCCCGTTGGGTTCGGTTCCAAGCGTTTCCTCAGGTCCAACTTCGGGCTGAGCTCGGTCTCGGCTCCTACCATGGCCGTTTCTGTCGTTAGCTCCTTCGAAGAAGGAAGATCTTTGTTGTCTCCGAGATCCTCCAGACTGGGACTCACCCCATGATTCAGTGTTGCGGTTGGACTCTTCAGCATCCCTTAAGCGTGACATGAGTTGGTTCACCAAGGCTTTCTGCTGGGATGTGAATCGATTAGTCACTTCAGCCACAACCCTGTCTAGATCTGCCCTAGTAATTGCTGCCGGCTGTTCTGTGGCAGGGGTTATCGGATTTGCCTGACCTTCATTTGGTACTGCTGTTGGAATGGGATGATTTACTTGATCTGTGACCACTAGATCTGGAACACTGCTAGTTGCGATGTTCTTTCCTTTGTTAACGTCTTTTCTCTGCCTGGGAGGCATGTTTTCCAAGCAATGAACGATGCTGTTAGGAAGAAGGTTAAGTGGGAGAAGCTGAAGTCCTGAGTTCAGCTCTCAGTGAAAGCACCAAAAATGTTTGCACAAAAAATGGGCAAACACCTCCAAGTCGTATGATTTAGTCGATTTTATGTTATTCTTAGTGATTTGAGTGGTTTATGCAAATATATAAAAAGCCGAGACTAAACTGTAAAAGACACACAGATTTATAGTGGTTCGGCCAGAATGTGCCTACGTCCACTTTATATGTTATTATCCTTTATTGTTCAGATTACAAGTACAAAACTTTGATACAAGTATATGAAAGTTGTTTGAATGTTCTCTCCGTGCTTGAACTCTCAAACTTGTCTCCCATTGTTGTACCCCTGCCCCTCTATTTATAGAGTGGGGCTGGGGGCAGAGGTCTTGGATGTAGATAGCTGCTGGTGGGCCTGGGCAGATGCAATCTGGCCTAGCAAAGTTGGTCTGGAACGCCTTGGTCCGGTGGTACTTGGTCCATGCCTTGGTCCGGTGGAACTTGGTCCGGTGGTACTTGGTCCACGCCTTGGTCCGGTGGAACTTGGTCCAGCGGCGAGTGATTCGGTGATGGTTGGTTGTAGTTTGATTCAGTGGGACTTGGTTTAGGTTCGGTAGTGATATTTTGGAGTTGGTTCGGCGGGGATTTGGAAAGGAGATGGTTCGGCAGGGCTTTGGGAAGGTGATGGTTTGGCAGGGATTTGGGAAGGAGATGGTTCGGCAGGGATTTGGGAAGGAGATGGTTCGGCAGGGCTTTGGGAAGGTGATGGTTCGGCAGGGATTCGGGAAGGAGATGGTTCGGCGGTGTTGGCCCGGTCGAAACACACCCAACAATTTCATTTAACTTAAGTTAATCTTAATTTTTTTAGATTTCTAGTTGAATTCTAATACAAAATCATTCAATAAGATTCTTATTTAAGTTCATTTTCATATTTTTATACAACACTTATAATGTATATATTTAATTCACAACTTCTTAACTTAAGTTTTATTCCAACATTCCCAATTTAAGTTATACTTAATCTAACAAATAATCATCCCAAACCATATTCAATTTGTTAATTTATTTTACAACCAAAGTTGAATTTCATTTAACAATTCAAATTTATATTCATATTCATCACTTCAACTTTTAATTCACCTGATATCCAATTCAACTTCATTCTAGTATTAACTCAAATTAAATTTCTTTCCAACCTCTTTTTATATTTCTTATTATCTAACTTAAGTTTCAACTTATAATTCCAATTCAGAATTCATTTCTTAACATTTCATAATTAACAAATCTAAATTCTTGTTTCCAACTATTATTACAAAATTCATAAGTTATACACTTATCCACTTCAACTTTCATGAATATATACTTATGTTTGCTTTCGTTCTCATTTTATAATTTCAAATCATGGTTATATAATCACTTTACAACTTAGGTTTATATTCACTTTTATTTGATTCATCAATACACTTAATAAAATTCAGTAACTCCAATTTATTTAACTTTACTGAAGTTAAATTCTAATTTCATATTCCTATTTTAAAATTTTCTAATTACAAGTTCAAAAACTCTTGTTTTTAACTTGTTATTACTAAATGTATAAGTTATACAATTTAGTTATTTAAACTTTCAAATTCATATAATATAATCTCTTACCACTTAAGTTTAATTTTCATTTCAATAACTTATCTAATTCATTTCGAATCCAATTTACTTTATTTAACATTCCTTTAGTTAAATTTCAAATCATATATTTTATTATGCTAACTCAAATTTATTTAACTTTACTAAAGTTAAATTTTTATTTCATATTATAAGTCCAAACTCGTTTCACTTATATCCCTCAATTTAAAACTTGGATTTTTAAATTCAAATTGTTTATCACATTAAAACTTAAATTTTCAATTTACTAATGGTAGCAAATCCATCACCTATAAACTCGAAAATGATACTGATGATGCTGTAGTCATCATCCTTATTATTTCTCAGCAACGGTAGTTAATTTAGTGCTTTATATTCTTTTAAAATCCCTTTCTATATTTATAAATCACATTTATAAATTTTTACTTATATAATTTCACTATTTTACTTCACTTATATAAGATGCATTCCAAATTTATTTATCTTATTTAGGTTTATAATAATATAACCTCTTCAAACTTTAAAAAACAACTGTCAAAATCAACGAGATTAAAATTCTCAAATTCTTAGTTTAAATCCATTTTTATTTACAACTCATATTTATAAATATACTCATGTAGTTTAATTTTTTTATATAAGATTATTTCACAATTGTAAATCATATTAATTATAATTCCATACTTTATAATTCACTTGCTTATATAATTTATTCTTTTACATTTGTTGTTTTTATTTAGATTATTCAAACAGCTTTTATTAACTTATATATATTTACATTTTCAAACAGCAAAACAATCAATTTATATACACTATAATAATTTCTGAAAAATTGTTCCTTTATATATAAAATATAATCGAGGTTAAATTATTTCATTTACCTAATTTAAAACAATATTATGTCGCCTTGCCTCATTTAAGTGTTTAGAAACCCCTATCGATCACGTGGTGTCCCACGCACCGACCAGAATTCATAAACAACTCAACGGATAAGTAAACACAATACAAAAAATTTATAATCACTAACAAATATGCGCTCATATATATAATACACTCACACTCAATCTAGGGTGCTACTGACCCTATCTATACTGAGTACACATCAAAGTCTAGGAATATACTAAACCTAAGCTTTGATACCAAATGTGATGTTCCAAAAATCCGTACTCTTTGGATCGACAATAATCCCGACATGTCAGACCCAAAGCGAACAAATTTTTCATAAAATCTAGAGAAAGAAAGAAGAGAGAAGAAGAGAGAAGAAGAGAAGAAGAAGAGAGAAACAGAACCAAAACAACACAATCTCACATCACAGCGGAACAACATATAATATAGATGAATAATCTTTACAAAAGAGAAACTGTAATATACATACATCCATCAATCAGAGTACACCAAATCAATCACGAATCATCAGCCTGGATAGTTATAATAACCTGTTCTTACAATTGCTGATAATTTAAATAACAAAGTAGCGGGAAAAAAACATATACGTGAAATACAACCAGAAGACTTCCATCTCTCCTGCTGAAGCTCCAAAGCATCCAAATCTACATCTGTAAATATACCCGGTCTGACCCGAGCATTGAAAGGGAAGAACGCTTGGATCAGTCTGGTAAACCAGCGTGAGAAAACACATCTTAACTGAATTTATTTTAAATTTATCAAAGCGTTCTTTTATCAAAAGAAAGGTATCTCGTAAGACACGCCCACACATAAACACGGACTGGTTTTTACCTTATGATAACCAAAACCTTTCATATCAAATCTCTTATATTATAATAGTGTCTATTGCACAAATAATATTAATCATAGCAGAAATTGTTACATTGATTAAATTCCAGCATATAGCCACAAAGTGGGTAATACAAACAAAATGGCAGGCATGTAGCGGAGTTTGGATTTACATACAAATGACAAGGTGAAGGGACTACCTTCCGACAGTATATCTCTAGAGGAATGTACCGAGGACCCATCACAAAGATCCTCTACCAACAAAAGACCGGCCTACCTCTATAACTAGATAGTACCAAATATGTCATCCCCCGGTCGTTAACGACCTTTATCCGAGGGCCCTCATAGCATACATCCATAATAATTTACATCCCGAACGTCATAGCGGGAAGAAATATATCTAGAAGGAGATGATCATATCCTAATGGGAATGACCCTCATAGCCTGCTGCATCTAACCCTGTTTCGGTCATTTCCGGTTGATGAGGCTTGAGGTAACGATTACCTTTACACATATCACATCATCTTTGAATGCCACATTGCCATTTCCATTGGCTACTGATTCCTTCCACAAAAATACAACCCTTGAGCTCATACGTCTCAAGGAGGGTGTTATGCTAAGTGAAGTTGCCTTCTCCGCCACCACAGATTTATGTTTGTAAAAACCAATGTATATAATCTCAGAAAATGCACTATCAGACATCCATCCATACAAGTTGTCCAAGAACAGGACAAACCAAAGGTGCTTTCCTATCACATCCTGTCGGGAAATCCCTAGGTTTAGTAGCGAATAGTCCTTGCATTGGATATGTCATAACGAAGAGACTACTGCTACTATATGTATATTGGGATTTTAACCCCAAACGATCAACAAGCAGTCCTTTACTATGAAAATCCTAAATATCAATGCCATCAATAACCTGCACAATCGTCGCAAATAAGTTGGTTCGAAGTGGTTTTCAGATAAATTTGATCCCGGTCTCTTCGCACCAACAACGCAAAAGCGTTACTCAACCTCATACAGAAACCAAGTCTCGTAGACTTATCACATTTCAAACTTTCAAATTGCTATCCTTCGACCAAGAAGGAAGCTCGGTAGATAGGAGTAACCACTCCACACTACTCGAATCAACATCCTTTACACCAAACGATAATCAAGCCTACACAGATGGCTACGTACTAAGTGTACGACTAATTAGTTTCCACATCAAGTCGAGAAACTAAAAATGGCCAAAAATATAATTTAGCACTTAAACAGTCACTAGGCCTGATTTATTAATCTTTTATTTATTAACCACTTTTCCAAATCATTTACTTCAAATTATCTTTAAAATGATATATTCTCAAAACCATTTTAATATTTCAATATTTGGAAAACATTTCATAAACTTATTTTAATAATAAGTGAATTCACAACTTATTGTATTTTCAAACCATTTTAAAATATCACTTTCCCAAAACATTCATTTTAAGGACTTTTCACTTTGAAAACGTGAATATATTTCCTTTTATAAAATTCCATATTTAGCTTATCAAATTAGATTGACTTCACATTTATAAAACAGGGTTTATAATTCACATTTCTATTTTATAAAAACTTCTATTTATAAAATTCCTTTATTAACCAACTTCCCGTTTATCTCATTTATATGCCAAAATCCCATTATAAGTTTATTTACTTATAAATCTCTTTATTTACAAATTCATTCTTTTGTGATCTCATTATTATAAAGTCCATTATAAATTCATTTCTAAATTTCATTTACAAATCCATTTACAAATTTGATTATAAACCATTTCTAATATTTATAATAATCCATTTCATTAAATCTCTTTATTAATAACATCCCTTTATAAACTTTCATTTAACACTTATAAAACTCATCTATAATTCCATTACTTTTATTTATAAAATATCAATTTTATAAATCTTATATATAAACCATTTATAATAAGTTCAAAATTTTCAATTTAACTTATTTTACAATATAGTTAACTTCATATTTCAAAAATCATATTTAAGTATATTTCACAATGCAATAATTTTTATAACATAAAAATTAATTTTTTTTATTTATTTAAAATAAATTCGTTTCTTTAAAAATTCAAAAATTATTAAAACATATATATTTTCAAAATCACTTTGAAATCGTTTTTAATTGAAATCATCACTCTAATATTTTAAATTTCCAAAAATATGGCCGAATGCTGCAAAAGTACTAAATAAGGGGATTCACATCAATAATAGCAAACATGGCATCCATCACATAATACATCATATAGAACAATATGTGTAAATAAACATCAACCGTAGTGAGTATTCCTGTTGGATCTCTCCAACCTGTCACCTGCAACAAATATACATATTAGAAAATATGTACAACGTCTGCTTCGAGGCAGACGCGCATAAAAGGGTCATCCGCTCATACATAGGAACGTATAGGGTCTCATCTGCTCCAATCGACAGTAATATATCCAACTACTAATAATATAGTATAACATCCAAACATCCAATATACATACATACACATACATACATTTTTTTTTGAAAACCCAGGTGAACCCGGCGGACCGGTAAACTCCTGAGGAGGGTATAGTAAAGCCGTCCGTTGATCCAAGCCCCCATACCCCCGGGTAAATTTATATAGGATAGGGAAGCGCATATTAGGAATCGAACCTGGGTCTTTTTACCAGAACCCAAGCCTCATTTCCACTGCGCCGCACCCACGGACACATACATACATATAAAGATATATATATATATATATATATATATATATATATATAATGTAACGACCCAAGAATTTTAACGATTTTTAATAACGTAATTAACTAAATTTTTTGATGAAAATAAATAGTTAAAATTTAGCAATGAAAATTTGATATTTGGTACGCGTCTATTCAAACATAGCAAATGGCAGATTTTCATTGATAAATATGAAAGTTAGTTTTGTTGTATAATTTTCAATTTCAATTTAAAATCAGTTAAATTGATGGAAATTAAATATTTTGTAAATCTAAATATTTTTATATAATAAAAATGTAAATCATTTTTTGAGTGAGACGTCGTATTTCGTATCGCCAATTTTGGATTGCTATTGCTCCGTTTATCTTATTTTCGGCGTTTTAGCGGCATTTTTGGCAGCGAAAATCGAGTTTCGATAACTTGGTCTTATCGGTCATATCTGTGTACTGTTTTGTTCATCTTGTCGTGCTAATCTCCGTAGTATATTCATTCGTTTATTTTAGTGTCCGGTACGCGACGAAATCGACAAAACTATTTGTCGTATCGGTTCCGTACTTGAGCCTGTTTGTTTTCCTTTGTCTTTTCAATTGCCAGCCGGATAACCTAACAACCATTTCTTTTTTTTAATCTCTGGAATCAACGTATGACCTTTCAATGTTCCTATTGGTTAATATATTTGCCCCCTGTCTTTTCACTTTTCTTCTTCACTGTCATTTTGGAAAAAAAATAAAGCAATATCAATTCTTTTCGCTTCTGGTGCCTGCTCGTGTCTCTCTCCGGGTTACCGTTCCTTGTGCTTCGAGTTCCTATTTGTTCGGGTTTGCAATTTTTTTTTATTTTGAGAAATTTCATAATCTAAGTTTTATATTTTTATTTCATCTGTTGTTTTCTCGAGATAGCCCCTGTCCATTTCAGTTTTACCCGAAGCTAGCTCTATAGCATCCAGATCTGTCACCATCACCCATGCCAAATCATTACTTCACCCCCTCAGTCGCCTGATCTACCCTTTCCTCCACGCCTCCGCCTTCTCTGACAGCTGCCCTAACTCCGTATCCCACATCAATAACCAAACATCCCTCAGCCTCATTTTCCCTCTCCGCAACCCATAGCTCACTCCATCAAACCCCACCGAAGCTGCTTGACCCGCCAACGAGCAGCAACACCTCCTCATCTCCACCCAAACGCCTTATCCTCCCCTCTACAGCCAGTGACCCACTTCCTCAGGCCTCACCATAGACCTTGTCGACCTCCTGTTGCTTCACGATACTGCCAAACACCACCACCATAAGGCCACCACGTGAACCTTGGACAAACACCCTAGGCCAACTACCCATCCCCTCCGAGCACTTGTTCCTGGTAGAGCAGCGGATTCACTTCTCTTTCTTTCTTTCAAGATATACTGCTTGTGCTCCAATATAAGTTATATGTGATATATATATATATATATATATATATATATGGCGCATATATATTTGGACGGTAGAAGTTATATTTTTGTTCAAAATCCAAGCTTGTATTTGTTGTTGCATATGTGTGGCATATTTATATATATATAACTGTGAGAAGAAGTCACATATGTCGTATATATATGCTCTGTATTTTCTGGCAGGAGCTTATATATATCTATTGATATATATATATATCTTGTATAGTGAGATATTTGTCACCTGTATATGTTGCACATGGACCAATACGTGTGGCACATCCATTACTCGCTTATATATTCATTTCTCCATTTATATATTGGTACTCCAATCACCAGATATATTCATTTCTCGCTTATATACGTACCATCTGTTGTTCGTACATATATTGATAGTATGTATGTTGCTGCTGTGTATGCGCAAGCCCATATGGTTTATATACAATAAATATATGCTTGCTCCTTCAATATTTTATAAAATCAAATGTATATACATATGCATACATACATATATATATATATATCACACATGTGTATATATATTTGTTTTCATTGAATTCTCGTGCTAAATCTGCTCTTTGCTCGTCGCAGCTCTTTGACATGTCGTGCCCGTGTCCGTGTGCGTATCCATGTCAGTTGCTTCTCATCTCCATCGTTCTCTGGCCACGAAAGGTGAGCAATCACTCACGATTAACATTATTATATTTAGTAAGTTTAACTCACATAAAATGACAATTGAAATATGTTGTTGAATTTTAAATTGTTAGTTATTTAATTGTTAAAATCTTATATATCTTGCCTCGTATCATTGGCAAGTGCAAATAAATCTCATAGTGGTTTCTCAAATCCTATAATTCCCGAAAAGGGAATCTCATCTCAAGACTCGCCTCGTCTCATCAGCTAGTAAAACAACATGTATAAGTGGTTCTCATCGATTATTACCCCTACAATAGGAAATCTCGAACCTCTCAATTCGCCAAATATTGGCTAACTCAGATAATTCCTATAATAGGAATTATAAATCTCAATTATCAACTCAAAACAATATACTCAAGAGGTTTCAATCGTACAAGTCCAGAATTAACCGAAAAAGTAAACTCAGGTGTCCCATACCACTCCTTTCAGAGGAGAAGCTAGCTATAATTGTTTACCTACATTAATTGACATCTCACACTATAACATTGTTGTATATATATATGATATTTAATTCAGTTAATTATGATATATGCCTGTTGTTGATATGTTATATTGTTATCATATTGTTCTCACTCTACAAGTTCCCTATTAGATAGGAATTCCCTATGGGTTGAAATGATACATACCCAAACGATCTTATAGATTAGGGAAAATCGTTATAGGTTGAAATGATAAACCCAAGAGATTTTATTTTGAATTTGGGATTATGGATTGAAATGATATATATCCGTAAATTTAAAATTATTGCAGATTGAAATGATAAATATCCATATCACTTGACCATAAGACAGAAAATTTTTGAAAAATAATTTCCAAAGTTTTGAAAGGAAATATATGGGTTTTAATAAATATTGATTTTTAAAAATAATATAAAGATATTTTAATTTTAATATATGTGAAAATTTTATATTTTTAAATTATATGTTTGGAAATTATAAATTTATAATTTACGTTTTGAAAATAATAAATTTTAGATTTTACTTATAATTTTATTATTTTTAAATATATATAAATAAGATTTTATACACCTTTTTAGTAAAATAAGATCCAATTTAATAACAATTAATATAATATAATTTAATAGAATTTAATTTAACTAATATATATAATATGTTTTATATATTTTATTTAAATTTATATTAATATTTTCAAAATAGTTTTTTGTAATAACTTTAATAAAATAAAGGTTGGAAGACAAATTAAGTTAATTTGTAAATTAATTTGTTTGAGAATTTAATATGAATAAGCATTGAGTAGAAACTTATTAATTTTGAGATTTTAAAGATATGATTTTTATAACTTGATTTAATTAAAGGTGATTAGATGAATATTTTCAAATTTAAATAAAATTGAATATTTAATTTTGATTTATATTTGTAATTTGAGATTTTATTTAAATGTTATTAAAAATTATTAAGCGAATATTTTTAAATTTAAATAAAATTAAAAATTGAATTTTGAAATATAAATGAATTCATCAAATTAATTTATTTTAAATAGTTTGAATATTTAAACTTTGAAACCTATGGAATTGGAAGTGGTTTAAATTTGTAGTTCAAACCTGGATTTGAAATCGATATAAATAAAAATGGTTTTATTGAGAATGTGAATTGGAACTTTAACCTTTTTAATTGAAATTGTTGAAATGAGATTGATTTAAATTAAATTTTTGAAATTTAAGTTGATTTGAATTGATTTGTGAAATTGGAATAAACTATTTTCAATATATAAACTATTTTTAATATATAAACTATTTTAAATATAAACTATTTTTAATATATAAACTATTTTAATCTATAAACTATTTTAAATTATGACTATTTAAATATATATAAACTATTTTCAATATTCAAATTATTTAAGTTGGAACTGTTATGATTTAGAAATAGATCTAAATGCGAATACTTTGATATGACGGTTTAAACTATTTTGTAAATATGATTTCGAAAATGACATGATTTCGAAAGTGATATGATTTTGAAAGTGAATATGATTTCGAAAGTGATATTAATTTGAAATGAATATGATATTTTGATATGAAGTATGAACTGTTTTGAACTAAAAACGACCACGGTGTGAAATAAGCGTTTAGTTGTTAAACAGACCGGGATCGGATATTGTCATACTCTCTGCCAATACCGAAAACCACTTTAACAACTATGTACGTGGTGGAGATTCCAGAATGAAGTAGGATGGTTTGGCGACGATTCTGTATGAGGTATTAACACAGCCCTGACTCTCGCAAGTCAGCTTGATGTGGCTAAAACAGGAGACCAAGTGAGGTCGCACCTCCGATCTTCGATACCATTCTATTACTTTGTGATTTGATTGGGTGCACCTTTGGTTTGGAAGTGTGTATCGAGGTGGGCGGTAGTAGCTGCTATGCGTTACCACCAGTCTGGGAGTGCAAAACGGTAGAATCCTACCCTAAGCGTTGCCTTGCGCACCTTGTTACATGCCTTATCGCTCCCACCATGAGTTTGTTTTGTACTGTACATATGGAGTGCTCCCTAAGTATCCCATCAGTTTGGTGGGGCTTACAGTATCTGTATAGACTACTGGAATATATAAAATGTGTTAAGAGGGATATGGGTAACGCCTTAGCGCTATTTTAATAGTTTACTTTACTATAGACATTACCTATATAGCCTATTTTACTATGTATGTAGATAGTTTAATGGATCCTTAAAGGATGGGAATCCCAAACATCCTTTAAGTTATTTGTATTTCAGTTGACATTTCACTTGAGTTAATTTACTGGTATAAGAATGTTAAGCCTAACAAGAGTGTTTTGTGTTTTGCTTTATGCTCGGGTCAGACTGAGTGTCACATCATTTGACTCACCTTTGGAGTTTGGAGCTTTGCTTAAATATCTGTCTCTTATCTATTCAGCTTTGTAGTTCTCTCAGTTATTTCCAGTTGTTTATGGTCAGACTTGTCTGTTGCTTTTGTATTTGAGACTACTTTGTATTTGGATATCTGTTGTATTTTGTTTCAAACTCTGTTGTTTCTGTAGTAGCCTCATGAACTACTATTTATCTATTCCACCGCTTATTTTTGTAATACCCTGTTTCTGTGATTGATTTATTTACTGTATATGTCGAGTTTTGCAAAATATAAATTAACAATCTATTGTTTTGAGCAATTCAAGTCCGACATGCGTGGATGCGAATGGTTCGAAATAGAAGGTTGTTACATATAACATCCAACAGTCATCAAAATAGCATAATAAAAATATTCCCACTTATATAAAAATATAAGCGAGACAAAGAGAGTGAGTTTTACTCACTTTGCTTCCAGTCGTCTCAATAGCGATTCTTTTGGATTAAAATTAAATGAGCATTTAATTTAACCTAAAATTCCTAGCAGCTCTATATCCATCCAAATCAAGTCCATAGCGTATTATTTTCAAATACGAACCCAACACAATTTGTTTCATGCAAATTCGACCTCGTACGAAGAAGTTATGGATTTAATAACTATTCGAGTAATTACTTATATAATTAACTTAACTTAATTATAAATTATAAATTAAACCTTCTTCTTCGTTCACGTCCAGGCTATACGCGCAACTCAACCCATACGCAACGCACGTTCATTCAATTGCCGCTCCCTCCACGTTGCACTAGAACACGATCAACCACTGCCAAACGAAGCGCCATAGCCCACGCACCCACGCCCTGAATCCGGTCGAGCTCGGCCACCCCTAACGCATGCGATTTGCTCACGAACACTGGCCCTTTGTGGCTCGATTTTGGCCTCCACGCGATGAATTAGATGATCACCGCCGTTGGATATGTTCGTCTCTCCAAGCTCTACAATTTTCATTTAGGAATCGAAGCTTAAAAGTGGATGGATCTGAGATATTTGGGGAAGAAGAATCGAATGTTTCTGGCCGTTCGAATTGAAGGTGGCTGCTGTGACCTAGAGGATTAGGGTTTTGGCCAAAAGAAGGTCCTTAGATAGACAACATTTTAAAACACTATTCACACGAAATATTTTCGAACTCCAAATGAAGCGTGCCGCTTGGCGTATATAATGTTTTACCCCTGTTTCGAACACAATGGAATATGTATCGGAGGCTAATTCCATCGTATTTGGAAGATAGGCTTTCAAATTGAATTATTTTAATTAAAATTACTAAATAAATTTCTATACGTTTCAGCTTTGCACGACCAGACCGTAAGTCCAATCGACACGAAATTTGGAATCCCATAATAATAGATTATTACGGATCCAATGAAACTGGTTTCGTCGAATTCTGAGACAGTGTCTCGAATGGATATTTTTAAATCGACAAATTAAATATAAAATTTCCAATTTTCGATTTATTCACTTTTAAATTAATATTAAAATTTTACTATTCTCATTCTAATTTAAATAGAATTTAAATCAACTTTATAAATCGTTTTTATTCACATTAAATTCAAATCTCAATTATTTACATAATTTCAAATATTAAAATAAAAATTTAACTATCATATTAATCATTATATTTGAAATATAAGTTATTCAACTTGTAAAATTTACTTTTGAATATTTAAAATCAATTAAATATTCCAATTTCGAATGACTGAAATTCTGGGTCGTTACAATAAGAATTTATGTGGGTAAAAGTAATAAATATTCATGTTTAGAAAATAAAGAAGGCAATAAATGTTAATTAAACGCATCAGTCAAATTAAATAAAATTGAAGAAGCATGAAAGGAAATAAATATCAAAACTTGACGTTGAAGTAATTATTAAACCTATACTTAACGCTGAAGTACTGTTAACATCAAATGGTTAAATTGAATTAAATCTAATGCACAAGGAAATAAAGCTCACAATATCGGTAATTAATATAAACAATTACTAGTCGATGCCCTTATTGGGCCCTGTCCGGTCGGCCAGTGATATTAGAGCGGTTGACCGGTGGAAGGCTACGGCTGATAATAAACCTAGGTCGAACGGTCCGAATTTAATAAATTAGAATCTAATGGACAGAATTGATTCGTGCGCCTATAAATACAGTCCCAAACCTTCACTTTCCTTCTCATAGTTTATGAATTAAGGAGCAAAGCTCTGCCATTTTCTTTTCCCCACAATTCCTAGAAAAGATAGAAATTATAAAATAATATATTATATATATATATGTGTGTGGAGAATAACAGAAAATATGACAATAAGAATAAGGGGTGAATTGATTATCCAAAGAAGAGGTAAATTCTTAATCTAAAACATTAAAACTACGCTTAATTCAAATCTCTTCTCAGATATGTAATTCTAATAAATATATATACGCTTAAATATATATTTTGGTAAAAGGAAAGGGAGTCAAATGAGAGGAGTGGTTTTAGATCTGGAGATTTGGAAGCTTATTATGTAATATTAGATTTATATCGTTGTAAATCTGTTTCTTGTATGCCTAGTCATAAACTTTTGAGTTGTAGGCTTAAATATGTATATGTGATAAATTTGAGAATCTTGCCTACATATTCCTTGAATTATTAAATCTGATTAAATATTGTATATACCTGAACCTAGAAAGTAAGGGTGAAAGTAGTCCCTAAAAGTTATGACTAATTCATTAATGAGATTTTTATGTAAATTACAGGTTTGTTATTTTAATGTTATATGTTATTAAACATGAACTGAAGATTGTTATGAATTGGATTGGGATTTAAGTAATATCTTAATTCATTAAAATGAAGAACGTTGCAATGTAAACTTCTATAAATTATACAACTTTATTATTATGTATGAAGGTGTATTGTTTGAAATAACAATGAAGATGAGTAAAAGAAAGAGATGTGCAAAATAGGGATGTGTATTGTATTTTGTACCGCCTATTTCAATAAGAAAAGAAAAAATCTCTTGTAATTCCAAACATACCGTAAATTCTTGGTAATTTATGGGAAATTACAGTGTTAACATTAATTTTGGAAAGATGTAGTTCTAATGAACTAAAATATAGAAACCCTAAATGTAAGAATCACAGTATTATAAATAGAAGTAATAACAATAATTCTGTTGTTAATTTAATATACATGTTATGAGATAACATATGAAATAAACAATAAGCAATGAAAGTGGTGATAAGATACCATAATAAGGAATTAGGAAAATTATAGTAATCAAAGAAAGGTAGCAATTAGTTAAAAAGAAAAGGTAAATACAACTAACGGTACTAATTGGGAATTAAGCAATAAAAAGTATTTAATCTGTTAAATAAGAGATAACCAGCAAATGGTATTTAATAGCATTATGAAAATAAAAAGTCAATGCATGTAAAAGTGTCTGAATAATAATAATTGAACATAGGAGCCATGATAATTTACAGTTAAATTTATATAGCCT
Source organism: Allium fistulosum (assembly GCA_030737815.1). Classification (NCBI taxonomy): domain Eukaryota; kingdom Viridiplantae; phylum Streptophyta; class Magnoliopsida; order Asparagales; family Amaryllidaceae; genus Allium; species Allium fistulosum. The sequence goes on from CM060905.1 coordinate 928,288,638, forward strand.
CAAGAATACGTTTATGATGGGTGTGAATTATTAGATCTAGCCATTTAAATTAACTATAATTGACAAAGTCATTAGTAAGGGTTAGAATGCTAGGTCAATAATGTTGCACAATAGAAGTCTGCCCTCCGGAAGGGGCCACCGATAGTTGTGTATACATTATATTGATGTGGGATAACTCCAACTGTAGGATCGTGGGAATATACGTTCGCGTATAGGTGAAGTGAATATACCAAAGTGGAGCTCGCCTCGGTTTGACGTCTCAAATGGATAAGTATGGTCTACTTCAATCCTTATAGGGCGTATTAAGTAACCAAGTGGGCATTATATTGATTGCATTAGGATCTAAATGGGACGGCCAGCATAGTCTCGATGTTGTTTCAGCAAGGTTGGTACCATATGTGCGAGGAGAAGTAGGGCTGTATATATAGGTCGAGAGCGTTATCGGTCCTCGAGCGGTCATTAGAAAGACTCAGGTTATGCCTAGATGGACTAAACCTCCTAGTAGTGTAGGTTTTTTATGGGAATGCACCACCTTAAAGTTGTTTGTTAGTTTTTTTATGGTTAGGAGGCAAGACCTAATAACCCACAAATATGTCTTTAAGATACGATAGCCTGAGGAGCTGAGTCTTCAACAGTCTATAACGACCCGTAAAATTTCGATAATTAAAAATGGTTAATTTAATAAGATTATGTGATTTAATATTGAAAGAAATAAAATTTGTAAGCTATTTAATGAAATAATAACCAAAATGTAATACAACAATATTCATTTAAGGTTTATCATTTTCAATGTGTATGAAATTCCAATTAATTGAAATAATGTAAATGTTATAAATTGGTTATAAATTGAATATATGAAAACATATGTAAATATTGAATTAATTAATGAAATAATTCATATTTATGGTAACTGAATAAATTCAGTGTTAGGTGAGAATTATGACATTTGCTTGTAAATAATGAACATAAAATGTAATTGAAAGTTAATGGTAACAATTGTTATAGGTTACCTATTTGTTTAGTTCATAAAAGTTAATTTGAAATCAATTGCAGTTAATTGACTTAATTTGTGCAGTTAGTGTAGATTGGATTGAAAATTTAAGAATGTTAATTCAATAAGATGTAACCAATGCAGATCCTATTCATAATATGGCAATTGATTGAATAAAAATAATTGAAATTCAAGTTTGATTAGTTTATTGGATTTTAGCGGTAATAAATGGATTTGTTGGAAATTATGGAATATTCAATAATAAAATTTGATATAGAAATTTGTTATAAAGGATTTTAAATTACCAAGTAATCTAAAATGACAAAAATGGTAAATTATTAAATTTGAATTGACAAGGTGATTAATTAATTTAATATTAATTTAATTAATTTATATGAAAATAGCCATTTTGGCCACTGACTCAGATTTCGACGAAACCAGTTTCATCGGATCCGTAATGGTGAATTATTGTAGGATTTCAACTTTCGTAGCGATCGGACTTGTCGTTTGACCGTACGGGCTCGAAATGCCAAGAAATCAATTTAATTAAAATTAATTAAAATCAATTTGAAATAAGCTGATTTTAACATAACTTCTTCATACGATAGAATTAGGATTTGAAACTCTTTACATTGATTTTTAAATTATCGAAACATCTGTTTTGACATATGAGGTGACCCATTTTCGTTATGGAGATAGAACGGGCTTTTCGGGTCGTTTATCGTTCCAATCCAAATCGATCTGGTCCATTCTTTTCTTTTTACAGCTCTACCTATAAATATCTTGTTATAAACCCTAGTTATTTCTTATTTCATTTTGTTTGTATGTACATTTCTTTCTCAACTCCTCATTCCAACGGCAGACAATCCCTAACTACCAATTGCAATTTCAATTCAAAATTCAACTTCAAAATTTAAACTCCACAAACCCTATCAAATTATATACCGTTTTGAATCTATCGACGAGCGCATCTCAATTCTGTGATTTGTTTCTCGATTTGGATCACTGTTTGTCTAAGAATCGATGATTAAGTCTCTGTTGGCGTTTGATGATCTTCGATGGATCGTCGATTGGAGGGTAGCGTATTGTAGAGGGTACCGAGCGTTGTTCATCGGTGGTGTTCGCAGGTGGTATCGACGGTTAGATCGTCGTGTTTTTTGACTAGGGTTTAGTTCGAACCGGTGGCTGTTGGATTTTGTGAGCGCATGCATTGTCGTCGAGGTGGCCATGGGGAGGTCATGGGTGGCTCAAGGATCGGCAGCCCTCCGGCGTAGCGTATTAGAGCAGGTGGCATGCGCGACGGTGCTATACGGAGTGGGCATGCGTTGATGAGATCGAACGGTGGAGCTGTGGTTTGCGTGATAGGGGAGTGTAAATTTCTATTTATTATTTTATTTGTTTTGTAATTTAAAATCAACTATATTCTAATTGCGATAACTTTTTCATACGAGGTCCGTTTTACGCGTGGTTTCTTGTGCTACGATCGTATCGGAATTCTAGACATTTTGACGCTGGTTTGGACGAATTCTGAGACCGTTCAAATTTTGGGCTTATTTTGAATTTAAATTCAATTTAAATTCAAAGGTGAGTGTTTTATCCCACTCACAACTTCTAAAATTTCTTATGTTTGTTAAATTAAATTTATGATGTGATTAGAAATTTATTTATGACTGTTTGGTATATTTTAAATCATCATCTCCATTAATTTGAATTTATTTAAATTAAATCATTATTTAATTTATTATTGAATATAAATTGCCATTTAAATACCTGTTATTGATTATCAGTTCTATATTGATATTTATTGAATGATTTGGACGATGATTGTGATGGATGTGTGACTGTTGATATTGGATGAATGAATGCTTTATTTTATATCGTTATAAACTGCAAGTTCACTACGGATTGAAATGATACATACCCGAATGATTAATAGATTAAGGAAAAATCATTATGGGTTGAAATGATAGACTCGAGCGATTTTATGGATTTTATTATTAATTCGGGATTGCGGTTTGAAATGGTATATAACCGTAACATTTTAAATTGCGGATTGAAATGATAAATATCCGTATCACTTGACTCTAGGGTAGAAAATAATATACGGACACCGGATTGGTTAAATTAAATGGTTTTAAAATCCTTAATTTTCGAATTTAATTAAATGATATTTTAAAATAAAATTTGATTTATATGAATTGAATTATTATTGAAAAATCAAGTTTTGTGTTGAAATGTGAATTGGTTTAAAAAAGAATCGCTTTAAGAAATTAAATTGGAAGTTTAAAGTTAAACTTTTAAGTATAAATGAAATTCTATTGAAATTAAGTTATTGAAGTTGTTTGAAAATAACTTTGAAATATTTTGAAATTGGAGTAATCCAAATTGATATTTGAACATAGATTGAAACGATATGAAATTCAATAGTTTATTGAAATGTTAAATTGAAAGGTTTGGAATTTGGTTTGCTGACTTGGAGATTGAAAATGGTCCAAATGCGTTGAAATGAAATGAATAGTTTAATTTGATATAAATTCCAAATTCATGTTTTAATATAAACTGTTTTAAAAATATATTATTTCAAAATTTCTAATTATTAAGATTTCAAAGTATTAAACTATTTTAACCTGTATTAATTATATTAAATCATTTTAACCTATTTTAAACCATTTAATTTATTTAAACTAATTAACCTGTTTTAACTTATTTAAATATAATTAATCGTTTAATGCTATTTAATCTATTTTAATTATATTTAATCTATTTTAATTATATTTAATCTATTTTAAATCTATATTAACTATTTAAAACCATTTTCTTCTATATTCCAAACTAAGTAAAATGGATGGGTTATATTCAAATTCTTGATTTTTTTAAGTGAATCTGGTTAATGTTGTTATAACCTAAGTTGGGAATTAAATAACATATTTGGTATAATATGATATTTTGAAATGAGAGTTTAGCCTATTTTGGAAATATGACTTTTGAAAGGAAATATAATTTTGAACTATGATTTCAAATGTGATATGATTTCAAAGGTGAATATGATTTCGGAAGTAAGTAATAATTTCGAAAGTGATATGATTTGAATTGAATATGATATTTTGATATCAATTATGAAATGATTTTGGAAATGTAAAAGAACCATCCGGTGTGTAATAAGCGATTGGTTGTTAAAGAGACCGGGATCAGATATTGTCATACTCTCTGCCAATACCGAAAACCACTTTGACAACTGTGTACGCGATGGAGATTCCAGAATGAAGGAGGATGGTTGGCGACGATCCTATATAAGGTATATACGTGGACCTGACTCCCATGAGTTAGCTAAAGGTGGCTAAAACAGGAACAATTGACGGGCCAAGTGAGGTCATTCCTCTGATCGGGCATATTCCTTCGATACTATATTTTGACTTTGTAATTATTTGGTGGCCACCCTCGATTTTTGATTTGGGAGTGTGTTTCGAGGTGGGCGGTAGTAGCTGTTATGCGTTACCACCAGTCCGGAAGTGTAATTGGTATATCTACCATGGCATTGCCTAGTTGTGCCGTGTCACCTACCCTATCGATACCACTACGAGTTTGTTTTGTACCATACCTATGGAGTGCCCTCTGACGACGTCCAGTATGGATCGGATTATGGTACTGTATAGACTATGGGAATATATAAAAATGTGTTAAGGGGGAAATGGGTAACGCCTTAACGCTATTTTAATAGTTTATCTTACTGTAGACAAATTATAATAGCGTATTGTACTACATAGTAGATAGTTTAACGGATCCTTAGGAGATGTGAATCCCGAACATCTCTTAAGTTATTGCACTCACGTTAGACACTGGATAGGAGATGTCAAACCCCGTAAACATCTCTTACGCCGTTCCACTCATAGTTATTTACCGTCGGTTTAACTCACATAAGATCTTTTAGTTCTGTCTCGAGTGTTTTGTCTTTTCAATTCGCTCGGGTCAGCCTGAGCATTTCAGGATTTGAAGACCTTATTTCCGGAGGACGAAAACGAAGATTTGTACTACTATTATTTACTATATTTATTTCACTTCATTCATAATGTTCCGCTGCATTATTTGTTTGTCTCTGATATGTGTAACTATGATTTTGTATTGTATAAGTATAATCAAATGTTTTGTATACAGCTTCATGAAATGTTATTTGATTATTATATTTTGTCATTCCGCTGCGAGATTCTTTTTTGTTTTTTTCTCTCTATTTTTTTATTATTCACCCCAATAACAATCCGCCCTTTTGTACGGTTTGAGTCGACATGTGTGTCTGCTTAAAACATCCAAAAAGGCAGGATGTTACATTTGGTATTAGAGCTTTGGTTTAACGAAAACCTTAGCTTTGTGGGGTATAACTCTTTAAAAATAGGGTAGTAATACCCTAGAATGTGTCCTTGAGAGTATATACATAAGAGAGCATATTTGTTAGTGTTATAAAAGGTTTTTATATTGTGTTAATTTGTTCCATTTTGTATTTATAAATTCTGGTTGGTGCATAGGATGCTATGACATCGGTAGGGATTTCTAAACACTTAATAGGACAGACCGACACAATATTTGTTTTGAAATATAGGTAAATGAAATAATTTGACCAATTTTATATTTTTATATATAAATTAATGATTTATAAATGATATATATTTGGTTGTAATATGTTGGCTGTTAGGTAGTGAAATTTATAAATATTGGTTGGAAATAAGATTTGAAAATAAAATAAATGAAATTTGGAAATTTAGAACTTAAGTTCTGGGGTTTTTTGAAAATTTCTTTCGAATGATTTTGGGATATAATAATAATATTATTAGAAGTATTTTCTGATATAAATATTTCAATATAATTTGAAAGAATTGTTTTAAAGAAATTTTGGAAAGAAATAATTTCTGTACTCCCCTCTGTGTTGTTGGGAAATAATTTCGGTGATGATTGCACTCATCATCAACGTTCATTTTCGAGTTTCAAAGTGGGAAATCCATTGTAGTAGTTTTACTGCAAATTTATTTTGATAAACAAATATAAATTTCGAATTTAAATATGATTGAATATAAGTTGTATATACCTATGTATTATTTTAAATGATTTAAAAAAATGGAACCCGACATTTAGTTCTTAAATTTCCATAAATTAGAGATTTCAATTATTATAATGGAATGAAAATTTTAATCATTTAATAATTGGAACTTCTAAAATTGAAAATAAGAAATTAAATGCTAAGTTATAAATGAAGTATATAAAAAATTTGAAATTTGTAACCTGTAAATAAAAAGGGATATGCAATATAAGAAATGGTAACTATTGAATATTTATTTACTAAAGTGAAATAAGATAAACTTGTGTAACTTTCAATTGCATGCTTAAAAAACATATATAAATAACTTACTAAATTTTAAAAGTTGTAATGTTTAATAAGGAAATGTAATGGAATATTATACAAGTAAAACTTAAAGTAATGAAAGTGTTCAATGAAATTCTTTTATAAATAAGAACCTTGATATTATAGTTGTTATAAACTTAAGTTATCACTGAAATGTTACTACAATAAAATGTAATGGAAAGTAAGTATTGTAAGTAAATAAATATAAGCTTAAGTTAATGAATTGATATGCTAGTAATTGAATCAAACATGAATACCATAAATAAATGAGTATAAACTTAAATGAATGTAAATTAAAAAGGGAAGAAACTTAAGTATGAACTTATGGACTAATGATTATTAATGTCTAATTGAAATCAAGTATACAAATTAATTTATGTGAACTAAATTGTAACAAAAGTGTGAAATACTTGAGTAATGAATTCATTTATCAGTATAAACAATTGAATGGATATAATTTAGGTAAGAAATTGATACAAATTAATGAAAAGAAATTCTCATTAATTAAATAAGTGAAATGAATTTAGTAATTAATGAATGAAATAAATGAAAATAAGTATGAAATGAATGAATGTGAATGAAATAGTCATGGTATGAATGAAATTGAAGGAAAGTAAAAATTGTGAAATGAAATTAATGAGAATGAACCTGAGTAATGTTTGAAATGTGTTGTTTGTTTTGGTTTATGGATTATTTGGGCAGAAATACTTTAAGTTGTTTGGGATGTATGAATAATCTATTGAGTTTTATCTAAGATTGTTGAGTATTGTTATCCCGCCTTTTGGCAAGGCCGTGACACCAAGGAATCGACTAATAGCCAATGACGGCCCGTCCTAGAGATCAGTTATACACGGGCTCACTATGGATATCGATGAATTTTGTCCGAGTCCGGATCGAGCCAAAATTGGTAGGACGTGACAAGCTAAGCCATGGGAGCCAACGTTCAAAATCTCAAGTCGATCCGAGTTCGTATGCTCAAGTTATGAAGGATACAAAATTGAACGAGAGATCAGCTCCCGTTCGACTCGCTCCCTTCGACTCGCTTCGGTTCCCTCAGATACCAACTTCGACTCGCTTCACTGCCATCTGAAGTACCTATTTCAACTCGCTTCGCTCAGCTGCCCTCTTCAACTTGCTACAAGTTTGGAACCATCGAAAGTGCACGCTTCGACTCGCTCCTCCCAAACAGCTGTTCGACTCCATCGAATTCAGTTCCGGTTGGCAAGGTCACTGTTCAAATCGATCGAACCATGCACTTCGACTCGATCTATCAATGCTCATTTCCACTCGCTCAAGCCAGTTCGCACTTTGACTCGCTCAAAGCAGCGTCAAAGGCAGAGCGATCCAGAAAGCGCCACGTCACCGAGTCGAAGCAGGAGCGAGTCGAAATGGTAGCGAGTCGAAGGAAACAACCTACCGAAAACTCCATTTCGTATCGATCATATCTCCCAATCTACAAGTCCAAATGCTATGAAATTTTCACAGAAGACTATGTGCATGCTAAAGAGTGTCCATGCCAAATTTCGACTCCATTGGATGAGATCTTGATCGAGTCGAAATCTGTTTGTATCAATCACGGATCGGACTGAAACTTCACGGGCTTGGGCGTGCGGGCCTGGTCACGTGCCAGAGAGGGTCTCCCAAAATTTGAGCGAAATACCAGCCTCCTACACCTATAAATAGACCCCCAAAGCCAACAAGAAAGGGGTTCTTCTTCCTCTTTGAGATCTCCAACGCCCGGACTCCGCCAAATCCAGATCTGAACTCAATTGCTGCTGTCACAAACGAGATTCACTGCTGCAAATCACAATTTACTGCTGTAAATCATTGAATTCACTTGTAAACGAAAAAGAAAGATCAATAAAGAAAACTACTTCATAGTGGATGTAGGCTATATGCCGAACCACTCTAAATCCTTGTGTCTCCTTGCATTTTATTTATTCTTGTTTCTGAAATTTGGAGTTTTTGTTAGATAATTCCTCTTTTTTCATTTAATTTCTTCACTTTATCTCTTCAAAGACTTCCGAAGAGTGTTGTGCCCAATTTTGGTACAAACACTTTGGTGCTTTCACTGAGAAAACTAGTTTTTCTCCTGCTCTTTGGATCTCCTATTTATATTGGATTGCATAAATCTAAGAAGAAGATCCAGATATGGAACTTTGAAGCCCTTCCATTCTACTCAGATTTGCAATCTGATCTAGAAAGGACTTCATCAATTCATTATGGTGAGCACACGTACCACCTCTACAGCTGCTGCTCAGGGAGCACGGGATCGACAAAATCCCGCGCAACCACCTCCATCCAACCAAAATGCTACAGGACCTTCAGATCCATCAGGTCCAATCACTAGACAAGAATTCCAGACATTGCTTCAAAAGTTGACCCAAAGTCGACAGCAGCTAGTGGAGCAGCTACGTGCCAACACGGAGTTGACTAACCAGCTAAATCACCAAAGGCGAAGAAGATCTAGAAGAGACCAAGGTTCTCACTCCTTCACAGAGAGTTCAGCCTCCTCCGACGGCCAAACTAGATCCACACGTCCACGGTTGGGTGGAAGCTACACCCAGGCCATGGGACACCGACCTACTTCGAACCTTGGGCAACCTAGAGCTGGACCATCTGCTAGCCTCCGCACAGAACCTTCAACTCGAGGAGGAGCTGCTCCTTATCATGTTACCGGCAAAATTGCTACTACCACCACTATCGGACGGGGAGGCGATGCTAGAAACCAAGCTGATCCTCAACATAGCCAACGAGAGCAGACTCCTGAACCTTATGTCCCTAAGGATGTTGAACCAAGGAGGCGAGGCATGGACCGTCGACCGCGTCCGGTCCAGACTCACACTGTGGAACCCGACCATACCTTGGCACAACATACTATAAGTGTCCGACCGACAGATATACCGGCGATGATCCGCCAAATGATCCATGAAAGTCAAGGTCTCTTTAATGATGACTGGGGAATCTCCCGAAGTCATACCCCTTTCACCGATGATGTTTTATATGCTGAACCACCTCGGCACTTCAGGATGCCAGCTTTGCCAGTTTATGAAGGGAGTTCTGATCCCAATCAGCACGTCCTGAAATACGAATGGCTGATGAATGCTGCTAGAGCGGATGACACAGTAAAATGCCGTAGTTTCCTCATTTCCCTAGGGGGCATCGCTACCATGTGGTTCACTCGTTTGCCACCACGATCCATCTCTAACTTTGACCAGATGGCCACCAAGTTTGTCGAATAATTCCGTATGCATGTGGTGAGGCCAAAGGACGTTAACACTCTGTCTAGTGTTACGCAAGCTCCCGGAGAAACGCTTAGACGTTACTTGGAGCGATTCCATGCTGCGTGTGCTGAAATAAGCAATCCCAACGATAACTCTATCCTGATGGCTCTGACTAAGGGGATTGATGTTGATTCCGAGTTTGGAAGTCGGTTAGCTGGGAAATCACCTGCGTCATTGGACCGTTTCTATTCCAAGGCAGCCCAATTCCTGAGAAGGGAGAATGAAAAACAGTCTAGGAAGCAGGATGACGCAGGACCCAACATCGAAGGTGTCCAGAGTAACGTCGCTGTTAAACAGTCCGGAGATAGTTCTGGAAAAGTTCAGTTGAACGTCCAAAATAAACAGAATCAGCAGAGGGACAATAGAAATCAGAACAAAAAACGCGATCAGGGTCGTGGACCACGGCGTAGAGTTTACATGTACGAAAACTACACTCCATTGAACACGTCGTTGGAAAATGTGTATTTGCAGACCTGCAATACCATGCAGTATAAGAAACCTGCCCCGAAACCACCAACTGAAAGACAAATCCAAATAGGAAAGTTCTGTAGATTCCATGAGAGTTATGGCCACAACACCAATGAGTGTCGTCACTTACAAGACTTCATTAAAAAACTTATACGCGAGCGAAAGTTGGATCAGTATGTACGGGCGCCGCAATCCGGTGGTGCGGGCCCATCAATTCAGAATCGTGCGCCGAACCAGGAAAGACAGGAAGAACCCGCTCATGCGGACGGGAGGTTGGTCGTCAATACAATAAGTGGTGGTCCTCACCCAGCAGATCGAAGCTGGAGGGAAATGGAGTCATATGGAAGTTCTATCAAGCATGCGGACTTCGAGTGTTGTAGTAGTTTGATGAGGGGGCTCCGGCCAAGCAACAGAAAACGATGACGGATGACATCGTGTTCAGAAACAGAGACGCAGATAAAATCAAAGCTCCCACTATCGACCCATTGGTCATCTCAGCACAAGTAGGTTCCGCTTGGATAAAAAGGATCTTAGTTGACAGTGGAAGCTCTGTGAATATTTTGTTCAAGCGAGCTTATGATCAAATGAAGATGGAAGCCGCAGACTTGAAGCCTTGTCAATCTCGAGTTCATGGTTTCAACGAAAGTGCCACAATCCCCACTGGGATGGTGGAACTGCCGGTAGAGTTGGGAGTTGAAGAGCGTCGGAGAGTACGGATGTTGCAGTTCATCGTTTTGGACATAAACTCCCATTACAATGCTTTCTTGGGCCGACCGGCCCTCGCTGAATTCAGAATAGCCATTTCCCCATGGTGTTTGACCTTAAAATTTCCCACTGATCATGGAATAGGAATCGTTCAGGGAGATCAGGCCACCGCTAGAGCCTGCTATGTTGCTGAGCTGCGAGAGGCGCAACGAAAGGAGAAGGGAAAGGGCGTAGAGGAATCTCTCTGCGTTCGTTTCGCCGATAATTGACAATTAACGCCCGGGCCCAGGCCCGGGCACCCCAGACAATTCCTCAAGGACCTTGACCCGAGAGAAACTGAAGATGAAGGAGAATCTAAAGAAAGTCAAACATCCCCGGCCGAACTGACGATTGATGTCCCAATTGACAATAACGATGATTCAAAAATAGTAAAGATTGGATCTCAGCTAAGCCAGCAAACTCAGGAGGAATTGGTTGAATTTCTACGAGCAAATCTTGATATATTTGCCTGGACACATTCTGATATGTGTGGGATCTCGCCGGACATCGCAAGCCATACTCTGAACATTGATCCGCGGCATGTCCCGGTCAAACAAAAGAGGTGCGGTATGGATCCAGAGAGATCTGCCGCCCTTAAAGAGGAGGTAGAAAAGCTTGAAGCGAACGAGTTTATTCGAGATGCGCTATATCCTGAATGGGTGTCAAATCCCATGCTCGTCCGAAAGCCAAACGGGAAGTGGAGAACATGTGTCGACGATTCTGACCTAAATAAAGCATGCCCCAAAGACAGTTTCCTGCTTCCTAGAATTGATCAGCTAGTGGATTCGACGGCTGGACATGAACTCTTATCCTTCATGGACGCGTATTCAGGCTACAATCAGATATCGATGCATTCACCCGATCAAGAACACACCAGCTTCGTAACCAATCTGGGACTTTACTGTTACAAGGTTATGCCATTCGGACTCAAGAACGCCGGAGCTACTTACCAACGGTTGGTCAATCAGATGTTCGCTAATCAAATCAGGAAGACAATGGAAGTATATGTAGACGACATGCTCGTGAAGTCACGACTCTCCACCGACCATGTAAAAGACCTGGAAACTATGTTCAACATACTTCGGGAGTACAAGATGAAGCTCAACCCACTAAAATGTCACTTTGGAGTTGCATCCGGAAAGTTCCTTGGGTTCATCGTTAACGCCCGGGGAATCGATGCCAATCCCAAAAAGATTTGGGCAATCAGATATCTTGAAACTCCCAAAACTATAAAGCAAGTCCAAAGTCTCAATGGAAAGGTAGCAGCATTGAGCAGGTTCATTTCAAAGTCCATTGACAAATGTCGTCCCTTCTTTGATCTGATTCGAAAAGGGAAACAAAACTTTGAATGGACCATAGAGTGCGAGGGTGCTTTCTAAGCACTAGTCCAACATCTGTCCACACCGCCGATACTGTCAAAGCCTATTGATCATGAGAAGTTGTTCGTATATTTGGCAATATCAGAAAACGCTATCAACGCTGCATTAATCCGAGAAGAAGACAAGATACAGAGGCCAGTATACTATGTCAGCAAACGATTGACTGGGGCTGAAAGAAATTATCCGAAGCTAGAAAAGTTGGCTTACGGCCTTGTCATTGCATCAAGGAAACTCCGACCATACTTCCAGGCACATTCCATTATTGTTTACACCGACCAGCCGTTACGACAGGTCCTTTCGCGACCTGAGACGTCTGGTGGGTTACTCAAGTGGAACATCGAACTGAGCCAGTTTGACCTTGCTTACGCTCCGAGACGGGCCATACAAGGACAAGTCCTAGCCGATTTCATAGCGGAATTTACCATCCCAAAGGACTTGCCCGAAGCCAGTGAATCCCCCGAGTATGTTTGGAAACTTTATACTGACGAAGCATCAAATGATCGGTGTTCAAACGCTGGTATTGTGCCTGAAACTCCCGAAGGTCGATCCATATGTTATGCCTTAAAGTTCGATTTCCATGCAACTAATAATGAAGCTGAATATGAAGCCCTCCTAGCTGGCTTGAAACTTGCTAAAGATTTGAGAATTATCGCAGTGGAAATTTATTGTGATTCGCAATTAGTTGTGTGTCAGGTACGAGGAGAGTATCAAGCAAGAGATCGAAGGTTGGTTGCTTACTTACCTCGAGAACGCAACCAAAAGGCCGATTCGTTGGCGAAGCTAGCCAGCACAGGCGAAGCTCAACAAATGGGACTCGTACCCGTAGAAACGCTATCTTTCCCAAGTATCGACCGGGCGAAAATAAACCGGGTATGCGAAACCATCCCCGAAAAGGATTCATGGATGACTCCGCTCAAAAGTTACATTGAGCACGGGACACTGCCGGAGCGCAGGAGTGAAAAAAGACAGGTCCTTCGAAAGGCCTCAAGATTTACCATCCAGAATGGACTCATGTACAAAAGGGGGTACTTAGTTCCCCTACTCCGATGTATCGCTCACAATGAAATTAAACAAGCGTTACGCGATGTACATGAGGGAGAATGTGGCGATCACGCCGGGGGGCAGGCACTTGCCAAGAAAATACTTCGCTACGGATATTACTGGCCTACCGTGAATCGCGATGCGTTGGACTCTGCAAAGAAATGTGATAGGTGCCAGAAATACGCCCGAATCCCTAGGGCTCCTCCTACTGACATAACGCAAATGGTCAGCCCATGGCCGTTCGCAATGTGGGGCGTCGACATCATCGGTGCTCTACCTCGAGCAAAAGGTGGTGCGAAGTATGCCATCATCGTAGTTGATTACTTTACAAAGTGGGCTGAAGCTGAAGCTCTCGCTACCATTACAACGAAGAAAGTAATCAACTTTGTGGTTCGTAACATCATCTGTCGATTCGGTCTCCCACACACCATAATTACGGACAACGAAACCCAATTCGACAGTGCTGAATTCAAAGATTTCTGCAAACGATTTCACATCCAAAAGAAATTCTCCACAGTTGCACATCCTCAAGCAAACGGATAGGTCGAAGCAGTTAATAAAGTTATAAAATCCATCCTGAAGAAACGACTGGAAAAGGTCGGGGGCAAGTGGGTCGATGAACTTCCTATGGCTCTATGGGCTTACCGAACAACTCCGTTCTCTCTTTCCTACAGTTCAGAGGCCGTTATTCCAGTCGAGCTAGAAGTACCTTCTCATCGTGTGACATACTATGATCCAAAGACGAATGCTATATTACTTGTTGAATCTCCCGATCTACTAGATGAGAAACGTGAAGAAGCTGACTTGAGGGCAGCTACGCATCGAAGTCGAGTCGCCCGATTGTACAACGCTAAGGTCCGTCCGCGAACCTTCGAGTTAGGCAATCTCATCTTAAAAAGAATCTATCTGGTTCCTTCGCATATGTAGCCGACATGGGAAGGACCGTATGTTATCGAACGAAGGCTCGGAGATGGCACATTCAAGTTATCGACCGTCGACGGTCTTACCCTGCCAAGAGCTTGGAACAGCGAAAGCCTCCGCCGCTATTACACCTGACAGGCTATTCTTATCCATTTAGTTTACTTTCCTTTTCTGCAATTTGTTTATGCATTTAGAAATTAGAACTTGTAATAAGGCATCTGACTTTGCCATACTTTCTTATTTCAGCAATAAAATGCAACCTCTTCGAGCCAGAACTGTGATTTACTTGAAATACTTCATATGACCATCACCATGCACGGACAGCTAAATCTCATCATACGGTGGAATTTATTCAAATAGAGAGTGACTACGGTGCAACCAATCACTCACTAAGTGAAACCCGAGCTCGGGGGCAAGCCACCACATCAAAGTAAAAAAGGATTGATACACGACAATCCTTCATCAACTCCGCATTCCCAGAGTGCGAAGCGGAGTATAAACATCCAACTCCGAACTCCCAGAGCACGAGTCGGAGTATAAACATTCAACTTCGCATTCCCAGAGTGCGAAGCGGAGTATAAACATCCAACTCTGAACTCCCAGAGCGCGAGTCGGAGTATAAACATTCAACTCTGCATTCCTAAAGTGCGAAGCGGAGTATAAACATCCAACTCCGAACTCCTAGAGCGTGAGTCGGAGTATAAACATTCAAGTCCGCATTCCCAGAGTGCGAAGCAGAGTATAAACATCCAACTCCGAACTCCCATAGCGTGAGTCGGAATATAAACATTCAACTCCGCATTCCCAGAGTGCGAAGCGGAGTATAAACATCCAACTCCATTTTCCCAGAGTGCGAAGCGGAGTATAAACATTCAACTCCGAACTCCCAGAGCGCGAGTCGGAGTATAAACATTCAACTCCGCATTCCCAGAGTGCAAAGCGGAGTATAAAACATCCAACTCCGAACTCCCAGAGCGCGAGTCGGAGTATAAACATTCAACTCCGCATTCCTAGAGGGCGAAGCGGAGTATAAACATCCAACTCTGAATTCCCAAAGCACGAGCCGGATCATAAACATCAACTCCGTATTCCCAGAGTGCGAAGCGGAGTATAAACATTCAACTCCATATTCCCGGAGTGCGAAGTGGAGTATAAACATCCAACTCCGAATTTCCAGAGTGCAAGTTGGAGCATAGACGTCAACTCCGGATTCCCAGAATGCAGAACGGAGCCTAAACACCAACTTCAAGTTCCCGAAGCATGGATCGAAATATAATTATCAACTATAAACTCCCGGAGCGCGAGTCGGAGTACAAATGCCAATTCCAAATCCCTAGATAGCGGGCATATGATTAAAACTCAAGCTAGCGTGACCAACCGCCAGTAAACAAATGAGGATCCCCGAAGTGCGGATGTGATCGTCGACGATCGGACAAGCGCGAATAAGCCGCTCAATCCTCGTTTGTCTTAAACGCCCAATCCAGCGGCACTAAACTCGACATGCTATAAGAAGAGGACAATCGCTGACCGATGTTTTGCAACATGCCACCAAGACTGGGGGGCAAGACCTAAGTGTCAACCATCAGCTGAAGCAATGCGACGTCAAAATTCGACTCGCTTCCCGGTCACAAACCATGTCCACAATACCCGAACTTGGCAAACAGAAACGAACTTCATTCGGAAATTGAAACTTCACAAGTGCAGTCCAGACACTGAAACACTTAGACAATTACACGATGACAAAAAAGAAGTCAAAAAAGAAAAGTTTCATTTCTACTGATTATAGAAGAAGTTCGTGTACAAGTTTCCAAAAAATTCCTACTAGCAGGGGCCGAACCCGCATCTATACATGGCTAACAAAATGCAAATCAAAATACATAGGGAGAGCATGCCTAGTCTTTCTTCTTCCTTGGCTTCCTCCTCGTTGTGGACCCACTGGAACCAACTCCAATCTTCCTCTTCGAGCCTCTGCTTTTCGGCGGTTGGTCTTCAGGCAAGGGCATTATGTCGACGTCCTCCTCCGAACTCGTGTGAATAAGAATGCTCCCTACGGGAGGAGTCAGAGGAACGGGATCAATTACAGAAGGTGGAACGGGCAGGTTGGTGAGAAAGACAGTACCACCGGGAGACATCATTCCGAGCGGGGCAGGTCCCGATGCTGCCATCCCACCTCCAAAGCTACCACCATAAGCCGCTGCCGCCAGTTCAGCGTCAATCTAAGCAAACATCTCCTCTTCGGTTATTGCTCGAACCCCGCCAGGGGCATCAGCGGTCGGCATTGAAGAGCTTGTAGCAGGATCAGTTCCACTCATGACAGATGATAGGTCAGCACGAGGATCACCGTGGCGGCGAAAAAGTTCGTCCATCAGCTGCTCGTCAAACACAATCATACTCCCCTGCATGACATCGAGTGGGGTAGCTGTACTCATGGTGGTTGCTTCGGTCACGATAGCCTCCTGCATTTGATATGGTTCTTGAGTGGTAGGAGGCACGGCCGATGCAGCATCGATCGCTGGACAAAGAATAAAAAACTGTTAGAACTTAACTCGAACGAAGGCTTCGACTTAAGAAAGAAAAGTGGAATGTTCAGAATACCTTTCTCAATTCGACTTGTAGGCGGCAGGGCGGCATTAGTAACTTGCGCAGCAGCCGGAGACATCTGCGGCCGATGCAGATTGTAAGCAGGAACAACCTGGGGATCAACCGCAGACGAAGATTCAGGCTGGATTGACACGGGAACTTCGAGACTTGCTTCATTACAGTCAACTCCAGAACCCTCTCCCGCTTCAAAGTGCTGGGTGCCAAGTTTTTCCTTCTCGCGTAGAATCATCGACTCATGGAGAATCTTCTTTTCATCATCAGTCAGAATGCGATTCTCGAGTTCGAATTCATCTACGGACTCGCTTTGGTGCACCACTTTCTCTTCCTCAACCAGTCGGCTCCAAGCATTGTGGAGATGCGTCGGAAAGTCGTCGAGCCAGGCTAGGCCCCTGTGCCTCAGCACATTAGCGTTATAAACAACAAGGAGGTCTTCGATATCGGCCTCTAGCCTGGACTCGGCCAGCTTCACCCTCTCCTCGACCTCAGTCTCCACCTTCTGGACTTTAACCACCACCGCATCTCGCTCATCCCTGAGCAGAACAGCTTGTTCGCACGCCTCCTGGGCTGCGTTGTTCGCGTCATTCTTCTCCTTGGCCATATCAGCAAATTTGGCCTTAAGTTCATTAAGCTCCTTGACTGTCGCGTCCCGCTCAGCAATGACTTTAGTGTTCCGGTGGCCCATCTCCTCCACTAGGGTAACGTGTGCCTGACTCAGCCTCTCCATTTCCGCCTTTGCATCGTCAGCCCTTTTGACAGCCTCCATCTCGGATTTCGGAGAAGACTCGGACTCAGTGGAGAGTACCTGAATAATCCGATCCCTTTTTGCGAACTCGATCTCTATCTTCTCGAGCGCTTTGGCTCGCTCAAAGGCCACTTTGGAAGCTTTTTCGGCAGCCTTTGCCCACTCTCGGTACTGGGTGTATATATCGTGAACATAATCGTGCATCGTTCCCTCTACCCCTGACGGAATTCTCTTTAAGTGTGGTGGGAAGACATATCCATCAAAGTAGATATTCGGGAAATCCTTCTTCATCTGAGCCAACTTAAGAGCCCCTTCTGTTGTGGGTCAGCAAGGACCTGCTCAGTAATCATAGAGGCTGTCGTCTCCACTCTCTGAAGATGAGTCTCAGATCTAGAGGAATGAGAAGACGGCTTATGGCGAGAAGGCTCTGGTGGATGTGAAGTTTGAACAGGAGGGGGAGACGGAAGTCTAGGAGGAGGAGAGCGTGATCTGGATCGGTGTCTATACTCTCTGTCACGCCCATACCTCTCCTGGTTAGAGTACTCGCGATCGTGATCTTTGTCTAAATCCCTCCTGGGGGAATCATAGTAACCAAAAGCTTTTCGGGCTGAACGAAGATTCCCGAGCATTGATCCCCTTCCAGATATTGTACCTGAAAATGATAAACGAAGAAAGAGTTGGTAACTTCCTAAGTTGGACGAAGTACAGTAGTGAATCATGTAGTGTAGTGAAGTGTATGCATGTGCAACCCCCCGACCATCCGGAAATGTCGGTCGCACTCGTAGCAAGCGACCCGCTCGGTTCAAAAACACTATCAAGCCTTTCCATCCCGACGTCGTGTGGAGACGACACGAAATCCGGGATCGGGATATCATCAAGCCCTGCAAAAGGGCTCTCCACTTGCAGGGAAGGAGCCTCTGAAATTCTAATCCCCTGGGAAGGTAAAGACACGACCATAGATTTGAATCTCTTAGATTTAGGGCGTTTGTGAGCAGCGGCCTTGCCTTTTCTCCTTCCTCCAGAGTCTTGAACATCGGAAGGAGGCCCGGCCGGGACTCAGTATTGGTGGGCGTTCATTCTGGATCAACTTCTTCGGTGATCACGACTGTGGGCGCTTTGTGCTTCACGCGTTTCTTCGGGGCCACACTATGTATCACTTCCAGATGAATGCTCTGTCTTCGTTCTATCAGCCCGACAGCCCTCAAATTCCTGTCGGTCAGGACTAATTCTATGTGCCTCTCTTTGCCCGGAAATTCTTGAAGAATCCGAACAAGGTCTCTGAAGTACGCACCATCGGGACGAGAGATTGCGGCTATAAGAAAGGAGAAGTATGTCAGTTTTTGAAGTCAGTTACTAGTATCTCAATGATTCAAGAGAGAAGTGGCAACACTTACGTCTATCCAACCACCGCCCAGCAAACCCAGAGGGCACCGAATGTAGAACCATTCGGTTTTATAATAACTTAGCCTTCCCCAGGAGCCGTATACAATGTAGCAGCTCCTGACCGCTTCCAGGAAGGTGAAAGAGGGTCTGTCTCCATGGCTCTTGACATTGAATAAATATCGAATCTCGATCGGCTTCGGCGGTCGGAAGAGGATCTCCATAAAGAGAACGAAGATGCTATTCAATAAGGCATACCCGTTGGGATGCAGCTAAGATGGAGCTATGATAAGAAACGATAACGTCTCCCTTATATAGTCATTGAAGGGAGGAAGTGTCCCCGCCGCGCAAGCGTGACGATTGAAAGCAGTAAACCCCTCCGGGGGATTATGTGGCCTGTCAATTGGCCCAGGGAGTAGCACGTCGTCAAGCGACAAACCATGCCTTAAGCAAATCCGTCCTAACATATCTTCGGAGATACCCGAAGGCACGGAATCTGTTGGATTGAGAATAAACCGAGCACCCGGACGCTCATCCGGATCTGGCTCAATGACTTCGGCTTCGATAACCGGTATCTCTACGGTTGGAGGAATAGAACTCGGGAATTCCGGCTGCTGAGAACTTGAAGGATCCATAACCAGCTAGCTTATAAAAAATCATTGTTAAACTGACAAATAACACTCATGCATCCCCCAGTGTAAAATGTGTGAACGTGTTGTGCAGTACAGTACTGTATATTATTTGGGAAGATTAACCGGATTAAGGAAAACGTGTAAACGACGAGACTTCTGAATTCAGTCGGAAGGATTGTCATTGCTGACCGTCACAACCATGCCATCCAGTTATTAGCTATCAGACCAAGTTAAAATGTGTTATTATTTTAAGTTCCAGTTTCATCGATGAACTTCAATAGGCAATCAGGTGGGCGGTGAAACAATTAAGTCCGGTTAAGCAAGTCTGAAGCTCGTCGGAGTTAAGTGGTCAAAGGCACTAGAATTTTCGGTATCATCAAAATTAGAACAATGATCAATCATCAAAAGGTCAGGTTCAAGACGGTCACTCAGGTTCAAGTTCAAATCAGGCTCGAGTTTGAATCGATTGTTCAGGGTTATGCAGTTCGACTCAGTCCAAGACCACATCCTTCGACTCGGTCCAAGACCACGTCTTTCGACTCGGTCCGAAGCCACGCGCTTCGAAGCCTCGACTTCGACTCGCTCCCGAGGCCACGCGCTTCGACTCGACCCAAAGCAGCCACTTCGACTCGATCCAAGACAGCTGCTTCGACTCGACCCAAAGCAGCCACTTCGACTCGATCCAAGACAGCTGCTTCGACTCAACCCAAGGCCATCCACTTCGACCTGATCGAAAGCCACCATTTCGAGTCCATCAGACACAGCCCCTTCGTATCGATCCACAGATGCCAAGCGTTCGACTCAATGCGAAGCCCACCATCGATCGATACGAAGGCCTCCGCCTCACCATCTCGAAACCACTGCTCCAAATCGACATGAAGCTAAGGCCAATGGCTTTTCGATCGGTCGCAGCGCTGATAGTTTTGGTGTTAGGAATCGAGTCTCCTTGTTTACATGTAGGTTCGCTTATTGGATTACATAAATTTGTTAATTGGTTCGAGTAATTGAAGATGTAAATCAGTTCGAGGACGAGAGTGCTTTTTCTTCTTTGCTTTCTCGAGTCTCAGAGCGATGCGAAGGCAAGGAAGATAAAGGTGAAAGGTAAAAAGTGAAAAAACGGCTAAGTATGGAGTATTAATATGGACTCAAAAGTAAGGGGAATAACCGATTCGAATTCCCGTGGGGTCGAACACGTGCTTCGACTCACTCTTCAATGCACTGATGCGGAGCTCCCTTTCGTATCGCTCCTTCGACTCCATCCCCGTGACCATTTCGACTCCCTCATGCAGCAATAAAAGACATCACTTCGACTCCGTTTTTCCTTCGACTCGCTCCTCTGTCTCCTGTGCGTTTCGATTCCGGCTCCTATGCAGTTCGGAACTAAGACCGAGTCGAACAAAGCAGTTCGAATCAAAACCGAGTCGAACAACCAGTTCAAATCAATGAAATCGTGACTTCCAAAGATCAACTCCATCAACTCGACATACCTGCTTCACATCCATAAACCCAATGAAAATTTTCTCCAATGTTTCAATCCTTCACATCAATTCAGGAGAGGATCGTTACGAAGGAACATTCAAAAACAACCGTCAAGCATTGTTGCAACTAATTTCACATCGGTTCAAGAGAGGATCGATACGGAATCCAAAAAACAATAAACTGACAACGACTCGAGAACGTACAAACGTCAGTGTTCGACGACGGAATTTCTATCGGTTTAGAAAACCGTCGAACGAATTTAAATTAAAAATAACCGCAAGCACACGGCGTACACTTGTAGTACGTGGCGAATACGGGTCGATCCGCAGGGAATTGATGATTTTAAATTTCTATTCAATCAAATTAAACCAAAGTTGAGAGTGATTAGCTAAAAAATTTGAGAAAAAACAAGCAAAAGAAAATTGATAAAAATATGAGAGTTTGAGGACAATTTAGAGATAAATCCACTCTCTAGATCACCTAAATCAACAAAATGAAGTTATGATCTCTCTTTTCTTGTCATTAGTGTAATTAGTTGATGTGCTTATCATAAGTATGGTATATTTGTGCTATTAATTAGCCCAATATAAACCATCAAACTATAACACAACCACTAATACACATTTAACTCTTATGAAATATGACAACAAAGTTGAAATAAAAATCTATTTTAAGCATAGCCTATTAACTATTGTTTAGAAATATAGGCTATCAAATTTCAATCTCAACATTCACTTCTTTGCCATAATCATATTTAGATGAAGAAGCAATTTGTGTTATGTTTGTTTAAGCATAGCCTATTTGTTATGAACAATATAGACTATCAAATTCAAAGCTAAACAACATCATTAAACCACTTCAAGTGTTTCCATTAAAGCACAAAAAGAGAGTATAAGCATCAAAATGTTGCATCTACATATTAGAGAGCTTCATTACCCCTAAATTGTAGGGATTAAGCTCTCATATTTGTTATCAAATCAACAAATGTAGAAAACAACATGAAACTAACAAGAGGAAAAAAGAGAGAAAAGTGAAAGAAAGAAAAACTATTCTACTTGCATGAAAAATAAATCTACACTACTAACATGAAAGTAAATAAACAAAAGAAGCATGTAAAAGAAAGAGAGCACTAATTAACATTGCATAAAAAAAAGGAAGTTACATAAAAATAAAAATGGCTAAGTAGCCATGAAAAAGAGAAGAGAGCTTTCTTTTATTTGATCTAAAACTAAACTAAGAGAGGAGAGAGAGGAGAGGGTTACATGAAACATAAGGGGTATATATACAAGTGTTAAACCCTAATTCATATTTTTGGGGAATGCCCAAATTTCCCTTGAGGTAGTGTGGTGGCCAAGTAATCATTAGCCTCCCATAATCATCCATTTAAGTGTGCATGAAGATTTGATGACCATTAGCATGTGGATTAGATTCTAATTTGTACATGAAGGAAGTGGGTAGGTGGGGTCCTCCATTATCTTCACTTTGAATTATTTTCATCTTCATTTGTTCTCTTCACTCTTATGCATGCATATATCATCATGTAACCACTTGTAAAATTCACCAAATTTCCTACAAAACAACATAGAAAATTCCAAGTAAATTTTCACAATTTAATATATGCATAAAAATGACCATTTTGCCCCTATATGAAGATGAATATGTGACAATTTCAAATAATTTGAATTTTGGTTTAAACAAGTTAAAATACCCAATATGATCATTTATTTAATTTAAATAGATTAAATATGGTGGTAAAAATATGCACATTTACGTGCACATCAAATACCCCCACACTTATCTTTTTATTCGTCCTCGAATAAAGGAAAACTAAGATAAATCTGTTTTCGTAGGGAGCACGATTGCATTGAGCGTATGCAACAAGCCGTTAAACCTCTGGGTGTCCCCAGTAGGACGAGTGTTGTCTCGTGAGGGTTTTCAGCGAATACTACCCTCAAAATCCAAATGCAGTACGAAAATATTTACAAAATGCAAGATTTATTTACAAAGAGATGAATGCGAGTTTTTGAAAGTATTTACAATGAAGGATTTACTTTTAAATTAACACAAATAAGTTAAACATAGGTTTTAGTTATTATCTTGAAAATTTAAGTCATTTACTTGTTAAAATTTCCAACAAAAATTAAGTTATCATAACAAATAGACTATAGTTTAACTCATTGTTTCGGTTGATAACAAAGTGTAATTATAAAATGGATCCTTAGTTAATTATCAAAGCTTATCAAAGTGGTATTTTCATTTCTTTTCAATAACAAGTCAAATCAAACAAGTTAAAATAGTGCTTGGATTTCATTTGCTTACTCTCTCCATTTTTTCTTTTGAAATTTTTTATTGATATTAACAATATTTACATATGCCTAACTCAGATAAACTGAGGCCAGATATATTCCCATGCACTGCCTTGCGGACTGATGTGAGGGGAATACAGAGCGTGGCGAGTGAACACACAAGTGTGAACACTTATTGACTGTAGGCGTTATTAGTAAAATAATTTTTAAATACAAACCTAACTCAGATAAACTGAGGCCAGATATACCGATCGTGCACTGCCTTTCGGGCTTACGTGAGAAGGGTACAGAGCATGGCGAGTGAACACATGACTCTAGGTGTTTATTAAGAAAATATATACATATTTACAAAAAAAATTGTGTTTTTTTTGTTTTTTTTAGGGAGAGAGTTTCGCAAAATCATCTTAGCATCATTTAACTTAGAAGACAAAAAAATGTTATATCCTTTACTTTAAATCAACCACTTTTTAAAACAAAGATTTTCAATTAGGATATATTTCATAATTATCACATATGAATCTTCCTATATACTAGTTCAACCATTTTTATTTGTAATCAAACTTCATTTTTATTTTTGTTAAGACAAATGAATTTTCAAAAATTTCAATTTAATAAACCAAAACCATATATTTATCCTATAGTGTTTCTTTTTAAAAATAAATAAAAATGCTTAAAAAAAATTTGTTTTTTTTTTGTTTTTGAGATTTTTTTTTACATTTTGGAAAGGAAAATTGAAAAATGATGATGAGTCTCCCCCCACACTTGATTTTGACTGTGTCCCTACAGTCAACCCAAGTGGAAGGAGAGAAATAAAAAATAAAAAGATGACCTATATTTACATGAAAACGAAAAGATTATTATTTTACAAGAGTTCAGAAAGTATATCGTCAAAAAGTAAATGAAACGGTCTTCCAAAAACCGATTCATTTGTCTCGTCAAATATACGAGACATAGCTTAAGCTCGGAAAACCAAACCATACGAGATTTTGAAGTTGAATTTGGATTTGGAAAAACGAATGTCGTTTTATTAAAAATCTTACGAGTTATTTTATTTTGGATGATTTTCTGGGTTGATAAAACAATTGGTTGAAATTCAAGTTTATTTTCACCATTTTGAAATTCAAATTTGTCATTGAAATCTTCTTCAAAATTATTGATTTCAAAATCAAAGTGGTGATTTAAATCTTCCCCGTCAGAATTTAACAACTCATTTTCGAAAAGTCCCAACAATTCGTGTTCATTAAATTCGACTTCCTTTGTTGGATTATCAAAAACTTTATTGCATAAATCAAGTTCAAAATTCAAAGTTGTTGTATTCAAATTTTCAGAAAAAGAAAGATCGAAATTTAAATCGAGTTTCTCACCCTCAAAAGAATTGAAATCCAACTCAATTACCAAATTTTCAACAACTTCATTAAGATCATCATTTTCAATTTCAAAAGTTGTAATTTGAAAATCGCCAATTTGTGTAAAAGATGGATTATCGTTTGACTCGTCACACGTTGGGATTTGGTTTTGTTGTTCACGTTGTTTCATATAAGTTTCAAACAACGAATCCGTGTGATCATCGTAAATTTCATTCATTTGTTCAACAAAATCCAATTTGTAGTTATTAACTTGGGAATTTTCGATTTGGATTTGTTGAGAACAAAAATTTTCACTTGTATCGAATCGAGATTATTACCATTGCCAAAATTATTTGAAAAGTGGATCACATTTTCATTTTGATTTTGAAATTCATTTTGGAATTCAAAATTGAATTGGCATGGGTTATACTCGAAATTGTTTTAATTTTGAAGTGAATTCAAATTTTGATTATTTTGAAAACTTTGATTTGAATCATTGCCCAAATATGAATTACACAAATCATTTATCATTTGATTTTGTTGTGTAGAGAGTTCGAGTAAAGATGAAATCATTTCAATGCTATTTTCGAGATTTGAGGGTTGTTCGTCATTTTGAAAATTTTGTGGTTCAAAATTCGAATCGTTTAAATAATAGTTGTTGTTGAAATATCTATACGAATTTGGAGTGAAATCATATGGATTATATTGATTTTCACAACTATTGTAAAATTAAATTGAATATGGAGATTCAGACATTTTCAAGAATGTTTTTGTTTTTTTTTATCAAGGAAAAATATTTACAAAAAGAATTTATTTTTCAAAAGGGAAAATTAATTTTTGTTTTTTTTTTGGATTTTCAATTTTTTTTTTGGTTTTTTTGAAAAGATTTTATATTTTTTTTTTTGGATTTTCTGTTTTTCTAATTTTTTTTTGGATTTTTGAATTTTCAAAGGAAAAGGAAAAAAAATTGAAAGAAAAAGAAAGGGAATATTTACAATTTTTTTTTAGTTTTGAATTTTTAATTTTTTTTTTAAATATGCATGAACTAATGCAACTAAATGAATGCAAAGTTAATTACAAATGATTTATCCTAAGTTAACCCAAAATTGTATAATCACAAATTGTCTTAAATCAACGAGATAGTTCTCGGCCAGGTAACGGGCAGGGGTTATCGGTGCACCACGAATCACCGTAGCAATGCAGTCGAAGGTTTAAGTACCTTCAGAGGAACAACCACTATAATATTTACGAATCACCGTAATATTTATAAATGGTTATTACTCTGCCGTAGCCTAGACACCAAGAAATTAAATTGTTTAAAGAAGACAACTTGCAAATATACAATTAAGAGCTATCGATGTCTAACCGTTATTATTAACAAATTCTAGGATGAAATGCAAAGCAGAAATTAAACGTGTATTAACAATGCAACTACGAATGGATTTTTGTTTTTTTCTTTTTGATGTTTTTTTATATACAAATGCAAATGCAGGCAATCAACAATGCAAGAAATTAAAAACAATATATATATAGCAACCAAGCAGTTTTTTTTTTGGCAAGCAAAGCGAAGCAGTTATTTTTAGCAAGCAGCTCCTTGCCTTTTCTGCTTTTGCAACCTGAAAATAAAAACAAGATATATATACAGTTTTTTTTTATATCGAAGAAGAAACTAAAATAAATGAAAAACAAAACAAATTCAAAACAACCCCCGTTTTTTTGGAAGAGACTCTTTGGTTTTTTTTTGTTTTGGAAAGAAAACTTAAAAGTACTGTTTTACTTAAAAAAAAAAAAATTAAGAAACAAAACAAAATACTTAAACACTCAAACAAAATTGAAACAAAAGATTCTAATCAAAACAAAACAAAGGATTTAAATAAAACACTAAAGCAGACTAAACAAAAAAAAAGAAAAGAAAAGAATAACTAACTAAACACAACACAAATTAATTCCCTACACCAACGCCCATGAACCAACCCGGCCCGACATTTTTTTTTAATCAATACAGCTCACAGCTCGCAAACAAAGGCCCAAACCCATTCTTCATAACAAAATCACTCAGGAGAAAATTAATAACCAAAATCCTCTTTCTATTGTAAAAACGAAAGGCAGATTAAAAAAAACGTTCAGTTTTAAAAAAATGCGAGTTCGAATTGCAGGCGATTCGTGGGTTGAGGAGGAATTCGTGAGTGGTGGTGTTCTAATTGTTGATTGTGGTGGTTCTCTGGTGCAATGAGGCTGGGCGGTGGTCAATCACTATTGCGTGGGTTTGGGTTTCAGGCGATTCTCGCAATCGGGTTGCGATGAGGAGGGGTTTTATTTGGGTTGGTCGCAATTGAATTGCGAAGTTGTTTGAGTCGAGATGGCTGCGATGGTTTGGCGATTGATTGTAGTCAGTTGTTAGGTATGGATGAGAGTGGCTGTGCAAGTGCAGGCAGGTTGAAACGAAATGTGGAGTAATGTGTGGTTGGAGGATGGTTTCTTGTGAAGTTTGAAGTATGAAAGGGGATGTGGGCTGCTATGCAGTTGTTTCTCTAGTTGCAGTTGAAGGGAAGTTTGCTGAAAGTTATTGAAGGGAATGATAAGTTGTGGTTTATTGAAGGGAATGATATGTTGTGGTGATGAAGATGTTAGGCAAGATAATGGAGTTTTATATGATGTGAAGCTCTGTGAAGTGAAGTTTTCTATGATGTATTGGAGGCAGTTGTTCAAACCACAGTGGGATACTGGAGTGTTGTCACAGTCTTTGGTATTTATATGAAGGGAACCGCAATGGCAAGTTTTTTTTTAATTTATCTAAATGGAATGATGCACTGTTGATATGGAGTAATGACTATGGCAGATTGAATGAAAACTGTATGGTGAAGTAGAATGTTGCTTGAGGCGATTGCGTATGCTATTGGTCTGGGAGTGTTGAGTCGATTAATAGGCGAAGTAAAGCAGAGAGGTAGTGGTGGGTCTAGTTGCGTGGTTTTGAAAAGCAGTTTTTATGAGCAGTGGACTGGAGTTCGTCAAAGAGGTACAGGTGATGGTTCGGTCTCGTTTGTGGGTATTGCTTGCTTTGGCTTGGCAGCGGTTGAGGGTGTAGGTCGTATTGGTGGAGGAGTAGGTTGAGTTGAAACAGGACGACAGAGAAGAGGTGATGCTTATGTTAAGTGATGGGTTGCTGTTAATTGAAGTTTATGAGACTGTTATGGGACAGTGGACAGTTTGATGAAGTTTGCGTAATGAAGTGTGTATTTGGTTGTGATGGAGCAGAAATTGTAGTAGTCAGGCAGTGTTTGTGTGATGATGTTGTATATGTAAAGTAATGTGGTTGTTCGGTGGTTGAACTATGTTGTTGTGAATTGATGGGTTATATGGTGATGTTTTGCAACAGAAGAAAGGGGTAGTCGGGTATGATGATGGTGAAAGTTGGTTGTGAACTTTTGTGAAGGTGTGGATGTTGTAGTTTGGTCAGTGAGTGTTTTCTGGAATATGTTGAAATGACAGTGCTATGTCTGAAGGGGAGGAAAGTGATGGTAGAGGGGAAGTATGTCAGTGAGTTTTTTGAATTGGCGAAGGGCAGTGAGATGTATATGTCAGTGAGTTTGTTGATTGAAGGTGGTTGATTGTGAGCAGGTAGGTGATAAGGGAAGTAGTGGGAATGGTAATGGGAATGGAGTGTATATGTAGGAATTGATGGGAAGTTTGGGTTGTTAGGGATGAAGTGTGAAATAGTGGGATGGTATGTGTGAAGCACTGAGCAAAGGGACACTGAAACAAATGTGAACAGAAAATGCAAATAGAAGATGTAAACAGAGAGAAAATTTGTGATCAGTGAAGAGAGGATGAAAATGTATGTACAATTGAAAATGCAAATGACAATGTAAAATGTGAAAAAGCAATGGAATAAACTTTTTTTTTCTCTTTTTTTTAAAAAAAAATGCAAATTCAAATGCAAAACAATTAGCAAACTACACACACAAAACCAAAATGCAATCAAAAATCACACAAACACACAATTTTTTTTAACAATCAATACACACAAAATGAAAACACACAAAAGTCAAGCAACAACTAATCCGAAGAATAGAAAACTAAAATCAAAGACAATTTCCCGGCAACGGCGCCAAAAACTTGTTCGACGACGGAATTTCTATCGGTTTAGAAAACCGTCGAACGAATTTAAATTAAAAATAACCGCAAGCGCACGGCGTACACTTGTAGTACGTGGCGAATACGGGTCGATCCGCAGGGAATTGATGATTTTAAATTTCTATTCAATCAAATTAAACCAAAGTTGAGAGTGATTAGCTAAAAAATTTGAGAAAAAACAAGCAAAAGAAAATTGATAAAAATATGAGAGTTTGAAGACAATTTAGAGATAAATCCACTCTCTAGATCACATAAATCAACAAAATGAAGTTATGATCTCTCTTTTCTTGTCATTAGTGTAATTAGTTGATGTGCTTATCATAAGTATGGTATATTTGTGCTATTAATTAACCCAATATAAACCATCAAACTATAACACAACCACTAATACACATTTAACTCTTATGAAATATGACAACAAAGTTGAAATAAAAATCTATTTTAAGCATAGCCTATTAACTATTGTTTAGAAATATAGGCTATCAAATTTCAATCTCAACATTCACTTCTTTGCCATAATCATATTTAGATGAAGAGGCAATTTGTGTTATGTTTGTTTAAGCATAGCCTATTTGTTATGAACAATATAGACTATCAAATTCAAAGCTAAACAACATCATTAAACCACTTCAAGTGTTTCCATTAAAACACAAAAAGAGAGTATAAGCATCAAAATGTTGCATCTACATATTAGAGAGCTTCATTACCCCTAAATTGTAGGGATTAAGCTCTCATATTTGTTATCAAATCAACAAATGTAGAAAACAACATGAAACTAACAAGAGGAAAAAAGAGAGAAAAATGAAAGAAAGAAAAACTATTCTACTTGCATGAAAAATAAATCTACACTACTAACATGAAAGTAAATAAACAAAAGAAGCATGTAAAAGAAAGAGAGCACTAATTAACATTGCATAAAAAAAAGGAAGTTACATAAAAATAAAAATGGCTAAGTAGCCATGAAAAAGAGAAGAGAGCTTTCTTTTATTTGATCTAAAACTAAACTAAGAGAGACTAAGAGAGGAGAGAGAGGAAAGGGTTACATGAAACATAAGGGGTATATATACAAGTGTTAAACCCTAACTCATATTTTTGGGGAATGCCCAAATTGCCCTTGAGGTAGTGTGGTGGCCAAGTAATCATTAGCCTCCCATAATCATCCATTTAAGTGTGCATGAAGATTTGATGACCATTAGCATGTGGATTAGATTCTAATTTGTACATGAAGGAAGTGGGTAGGTGGGGTCCTCCATTATCTTCACTTTGAATTATTTTCATCTTCATTTGTTCTCTTCACTCTTATGCATGCATATATCATCATGTAACCACTTGTAAAATTCACCAAATTTCCTACAAAACAACATAGAAAATTCCAAGTAAATTTTCACAATTTAATATATGCATAAAAATGACCATTTTGCCCCTATATGAAGATGAATATGTGACAATTTCAAATAATTTGAATTTTGGTTTAAACAAGTTAAAATACCCAATATGATCATTTATTTAATTTAAATAGATTAAATATGGTGGTAAAAATATGCACATTTACGTGCACATCAGTCAGCGGGAGTCAGATTAACATATATGCATGAATGTCGGACTAATATTCAATATTCTAGATTTTCAAAAATCAGAAATTCATCTAATAACGATTACAACATCAAATGGGTAACCATTAGCATACAACAATCAGTTGCGACAATACAGGGTACATCAGTCGACGGTCAACAATTTACATTGTCAAGAAGAACGGTCAAAGGTTACAACTTTCATCGAAAAGACGATAACTATTCAGAGTAAAGACTGCAACACTTCAAAGCCATCATGTTTCCACAAGATGTACTTTGGAGGGTAAATGTTATCCCGCCTTTTGGCAAGGCCGTGACACCAAGGAATCGACTAATAGCCAATGACGGCCCGTCCTAGAGATCAGTTATACACGGCCTCACTATGGATATTGACGAATTTTATCCGAGTCCGAATCGAGCCAAAATTGGTAGGACGTGACAAGCTAAGCCAAGGGAGCCAACGTTCAAAATCTCAAGTCGATCCGAGTTCGTATGCTCAAGTTATGAAGGATACAAAATTGAATGAGAGATCAGCTACCGTTCGACTCGCTCCTTCGACTCGCTCCCTTCGACTCGCTTCGATTCCCTCAGATACCAACTTCGACTCGTTCCTGTTTGACTCGCTCCACTTCCATCTGAAGTACCTATTTTGACTCGCTTCGCTCAGCTGCCCTCTTCGACTCGCTACAAGTTTGGAACCATCGATAGTGCACGCTTCGACTCGCTCCTCCCAAACAGCTGTTCGACTCCATCAAATTCAGTTCCGGTTGGCAAGGTCACTGTTCGAATCGATCGAACCATGCACATCGACTCGATCTATCAATGCTCATTTCGAATCGCTCAGGCCAGTGTGCACTTCGACTCGCTCAAAGCAGCGTCAAAGGAAGAGCGATCCAGAAAGCGCCACGTCACCGAGTAGAAGCAGGAGCGAGTCGAAATGGTAGCGAGTCGAAGGAAAAAGCCTACCGAAAACTCCATTTCGTATCGATCATATCTCCCAATCTACAAGTCCAAATTCTATGAAATTTTCACAGAAGACTATGTGCATGCTAAAGAGTGTCCATGCCAAATTTCGACTCCATTGGATGAGATCTTGATCGAGTCGAAATCTGTTCGTGTCAATCACGGATCGGACCAAAACTTCACGGGCTTGGGCGTGCGGGCCTGGTCACGTGCCAGAGAGGGTCTCCCGAAATCTGAGCGAAATACCAGCCTCTAACACCTATAAATAGACCCCCAAATCCAACAAGAAAGGGGTTCTTCTTCCTCTTTGAGATCTCCAACGCCCGGACTCCGCCAAATCCTGATCTGAACTCAATTGCTGCTGTCACAAACGAGATTCACTGCTGCAAATCACAATTGACTGCTGTAAATCATTGAATTCACTTATAAATGCAAAAGAAAGATCAATAAAGAAAACTACTTCATAGTGGACGTAGGCTATACGCCGAACCACTCTAAATCCTTGTGTCTCCTTGCATTTTAATTATTCTTGTTTCTGAAATTTGGAGTTTTTGTTAGATAATTCCTCTTTTTTCATTTAATTTCTTCACTTTATCTCTTCAAAGACTTCCGAAGAGTGTTGTGCCCAATTTTGGTACAAACAAGTATATGGTATACTTAGTAGTTATTTGTCATTTTATACAATTAAAGGTTCTGAACCCGAACAAACCATTTGTTTTACTTGATATGGATGTATGGTTTTTTACTTTGATTTCATGTGATGATTGTATGATCTTGGTTGCAAATGATTGTTGTTATGTTATATTGATTGTTTGTTAGTAATTTAAACAACATAAACATTTCATTTTATATGATTATTAACTTCTTTGGATTATCTAAGTGAAATACAGGTTATGGAAGCAATTGCTAATGCTTTTGGTTTCATAATTTAAGCGTTGTTTGCCCGACAAATAGGTATGTTCTCAGATTACTGTTTTATACTGGAATTATTAGTTGGTTCGGGTATTGGTACCAGAGAGAGTTAACAGAACTTGAATATGCAGAGCTAAAGAAGGATTCTCTCCTATAGTAGTCCTATAGTAGTAGTCTGATAACAACTAAGCAGACTTGCCCGCTTCGCACCTAACCACGTGCAATCTTTGAGCGGTATTATTTTATTTTTTCCCCATTGTTCGGATATATTATTTTGAAATATGTGATATATATTGTTTATTTTGATATTATTATTTCTCCCGAGCCTCTCCGTACAAAGGAGACTCTGCCGAAATTTTCCGAAAATTTTGGACTTAGAAATTTTTTGTGAAATGTTTCCAAACTTTATTAATTCGAGTATAGAAGGATTTAATTGTTATAAATTGATATATTTTATTTAAATTATTTAATTTTATAAATTTATTTGTTATAAATTTAATATTTTGAATAAGATATATTGATTACTTGATTCCTTCTTTTCCCTTCTTTTCCCTTTTCGAGGACGAAAAGTTTTGAGTGAGGGAGAGTGTAACGACCCGTAAAATTTCGATAATTAAAAATGGTTAATTTAATAAGATTATGTGATTTAATATTGAAAGAAATAAAATTTGTAAACTATTTAATGAAATAATAACCAAAATGTAATGCAACAATATTTATTTAAGGTTTATCATTTTCAATGCGTATGAAATTCCAATTAATTGAAATAATGTAAATGTTATAAATTGGTTATAAATTGAATATATGAAAAAAGATGTAAATGTTGAATTAATTAATGAAATAATTCATATTTATGGTAATTGAATAAATTCAGTGTTAGGTGAGTAATTATGACATTTGCTTGTAAATAATGAACTTATATATGTAATTGAAAGTTAATGGTAACAATTATTATAGGTTACCTATTTGTTTATTTCATAAAAGTTAATTTGAAATCAATTGCAGTTAATTGACTTAATTTGTGCAGTTAGTGTAGATTGGATTGAAAATTTAAGAATGTTAATTCAATAAGATGTAACCGATGCAGATCCTATTCATAATATGGCAATTGATTGAATAAAAATAATTGAAATTCAAGTTTGATTAATTTATTGGATTTTAGCGGTAATAAATGGATTTATTGGAAATTATGGAATATTCAATAATAAGATTTGATATAGAAATTTGTTATTAAGATTTTAAATTACCAAGTAACCTAAAATGACAGAAATGGTAAATTATTAAATTTGAATTGACAAGGTGATTAATTAATTTAATATTAATTTAATTAATTTATGTGAAAATAGCCATTTTGGCCACTGACTCAGATTTTGACGAAACCAGTTTCATCGGATCCGTAACGGTGAATTATTATAGGATTTCAAGTTTCGTAGCGATCAGACTTGTCGTTTAATCGTACGGGCTCGAAACGCCTAGAAATCAATTTAATTAAAATTAATTGAAATCACTTTGAAATAAGCTGATTTTAACATAACTTCTTCATACGATAGAATTAGGACTTGAAAACCATTTCATTGATTTTTAATTATTGAAAACATCTGTTTTGACATATGGGGTGACCAATTTTCGTTTCGGAGACAGAACGGGCTTTTCAGGTTGTTTATCGTTCCAATCCAAATCGATCTGCTCCATTCTTTTCTATTTATAGCTCTACCTATAAATATCTCATTATAAACCCTAGTTATTTCTTATTTCATATTGTCTGTACGTACATTTCTTTCTCAACTCCTCATTCCAATGGCAGACAAACCCTAATTCCCAATTCAAAATTTAAACTCCACAAAGCCTATCAAATTATATACCCTTTTGAGCTCTCGACGAGCACATCTCAATTCTATGATTCGTTTCTCGATTTGGATCACTGTTTGTCCAAGAATCGGTGATTAAGTCTCGGCCGTTCATTGGCGTTTGATGATCTTCGATGGATCGTCGATTGGAGGGTAGTGTATTGTAGAGGGGACCGAGTGTTGTTCATCGGTGGTGTTCGTAGGTGGTATCGACGGTTAGATCGTCGTGTTTTTTTGACTAGGGTTTAGTTCGAACTGGCGGCTGCTGGATTTTGTGAGCGTGTGCGTTGTCGTCGAGGTGGCCGTGGGGAGGTCGTGGGTGGCTCAAGGATCGGCGGCCCTCCGGCGTAGCGTATTAGAGCAGGTGGCGTGTGCGGGGGCGCTGTACGGAGTGGGCACGCATTGATGAGATCGAATGGTGGAGCTGTGGTTTGTGTGATAGGGGAAGCTGACGTGTAAATTTCTATTTATTATTTTATTCGTTTTGTAATTTAAAATCGTTTATATTCTAATCACGATAACCTTTTCATACGAGGTTCGTTTTACGCGCGGTTTCTTGCGCTAGGATCGTATCGGAATTCCGGACATTATGACGCTGGTTTGGATGAATTCTGAGACCATTCAAATTTTGGACTTATTTTGAATTTAAATTCAAAGGTGAGTGTTTTAACCCACTCACAACTTCTAAAATTTCTTATGTTTGTTAATTTAAATTTATGATGTGATTAGAAATTTATTTATGACTGTTTGGTATATTTTAAATCATCATCTCTATTCATTTGAATTTATTTGAATTAAATCGTTATTTAATTTATTATTGAATATAAATTGCCAGTTAAATACTTGTTATTGATTATCAGTTCTATATTGATATTTATGGATTGATTGGGATGATGATTGTGATGGATGTGTGACTGTTAATATTGGATGAATTGATGTTTTATTTTATATCGTTATAAACTGCAAGTTCACTATGGGTTGAAATGATACATACCCGAATGATCAATAGATTAAGCAAAAATCGTTTTGGATTGAAATGATAGACTCGAGAGATTTTATGGATTTTATTATTAATTTGGGATTGCGGTTTGAAATGATATATAACCGTAACATTTTAAATTGCGGATTGAAATGATAAATATCCATATCACTTGACCCTAGGGTAGAAAATTATATACGGACACCGGATTGGTTAAATTAAATGATTTTAAAATCCTTAATTTTGAATTTAATTAAATGATATTTTGAAATAAAATTTGATTTATATGAATTGAATTATTATTGAAAAATCAAGTTTTGTGTGGAAATGTGAATTGGTTTAAAAGGAATTGCTTTAAGAAATTAAATTGGAAGTTTAAAGTTAAACTTTCAAGTATAAATGAAATTCTATCGAAATTAGGTTATTGAAGTTGTTTGAAAATAACTTTGAAATATTTTGAAATTGGAGTAATCCGAATTGATATTTGAACATAGATTGAAACGAAATGAAATTCAATAGTTTACTGAAATGTTAAATTGAAAGGTTTGGAATTTGGTTTGTTGACTTGGAAATTGAAAATGGTCCAAATGCGTTGAAATGAAATGAATAGTTTAATTTGTTATAAATTTCAAATTCATGTTTTAATATAAACTGTTTTAAAAATATATTATTTCAAAATTTCTAATTATTAATATTTCAAAGTATTAAACTATTTTAACCTGTATTAATTATATTAAATCATTTTAACCTATTTTAAACCATTTAATTTATTTAAACTAATTAACCTGTTTTAACTTATTTAAATCTAATTAATCTATTTTAAAGCTATTTAATCTATTTTAATTATATTTAATCTATTTTAAATCTATATTAACTATTTATAACTGTTTATAACTATTTTCTTCTAAATTCCAAACTAAGTAAAATGGATGGGTTATATTCAAATTCTCCATTTTTTAAGTGAATCTGGTTAATGATGTTATAACCTAAGTTGGGAATTAAATAACATATTTGGTTTAATATGATATTTTGAAATGAGAGTTTAGCCTATTTTGGAAATATGACTTTTGAAAGGAAATATAATTTCGAACTATGATTTCAAATGTGATATGATTTCAAAGGTGAATATGATTTCGGAAGTAAGTAATGATTTCGAAAGTGATATGATTTGAATTGAATATGATATTTTGATATCAATTATGAAATGATTTTGGAAATGTAAAAGAACCATCCGGTGTGTAATAAGCGAATGGTTGTTAAAGAAACCGAGATCGGATATTGTCATACTCTCTGCCAATACCGAAAACCACTTTGACAACCGTGTATGTGGTGGAGATTCCAGAATGAAGTAGGATGGTTGGCGACGATCCTATATGAGTTATATACGTGGACCTGACTCCCATGAGTTAGCTTAAGGTGGTTAAAACATGAGCAATTGACGGGAAAAGTGAGGTCATTCCTTCGATCGGGCACACTCCTTCGATACTATATTCTGACTTTGTGATTATTTGGTAGCCACCCTCGATTTTTGATTTGGGAGTGTGTTTCGAGGTGGGCGGTAGCAGCTGCTATGCGTTACCACCAGTCCAAAAGTGTAATTGGTATATGTACCCCGGCATTGCCTAGTTGTGCCGTGTCACCTACCCTATCGAGACCACTACGAGTTTGTTTTGTACCATACCTATGGAGTGCCCTCTGACGACGTCCAGTACGGACGGGATTACGGTACTGTATAGACTATGGGAAAATATAAAAATGTGTTAAAGGGGTAATGGATAACCCCTTAATGCTATTTTAATAGTTTATCTTACTGTAGACATATTATAATAGCGTATAGTACTACATAGTAGATAGTTTAACAGATCTTTAGGAGATGGGAATCCCGAACATCTCTTAAGTTACTGCACTCACGTTAGACACTGGATAGGAGATGTCAAACCCCGTAAACATCTCTGATGCCGTTCCACTCATAGTTATTTACCGTTGATTTAACTCACATAAGATCTTTTAGTTCTGACTCGAGTGCTTTGTCTTTTCAATTCGCTCGGGTCAGCCTGAGCATTTCAGGATTTGAAGACCTTATTTCTGGAGGACGAAGACGAAGAATTGTACTACTATTATTTACTATATTTGTTCCACTACATTCATATTATTCCTCTGCATTATTTGTTTATCTCTGATACGTGTAACTCTGATTTTGTATTGTATAAGTTTAATAAATGTTTTGTATACAGCTTCATGAACTGTTATTTGATCATTATATTTTGTCATTCCGCTGCCAGATTCTTTTTTGTTTTTTTCTCTCTATTTTTTTATTATTCACCCCAATTACAATCCTCCCTTCTGTATGGTTTGAGTCGACATGTGTGTCTGCTTAAAACGTCCAAAAAGGCGGGATGTTACACAGTCCGAGGAGCCGAGTCCATGATAGTCCGAGGAGATGGGTCCTCATTATGAAACAACTTGATAAGTCTTCAAGATGAATTAAAATATGGCTAATTTGTTGTAATGCCGTTATTAGGCACTAACTGGAGGTTCCGCGGTGTATGTTGGTAATTCGGCCTAAACAGGGATGGTGGATGCTTGGAGCCGTTCAGAGTTATGGATACTAGCGGAGAACGTATCCTAGTCCATAGGGGACTGTGATATATGTATGTATGTATATAGTTATTTTATACCTCGAGTGTGTTTGACGTATCGTAAGTGTACATGAAGTCAAAATGACTAAGCTTTAAAATAATAGGCATAACACGTAACGGAAAACAATCGGCATAAACTAGTGTTATGGGTAAAGTATGTAATTTACCAGTCACCAAAACATTGTTTTGGCTCCCTCCTAATTACAACCCAAAGAATAGATTTAGATGGACATGTACTGTTTCAAGGCATGAATGGTGGAAGGACGAATTTCCTTATGCATGCTCTACATTGACAAAGGCATTAGATTCCCAAGGTATTAGCCTTATTCTGTACATATATGTTTTATTATATTTTAATATTCTATTGAGTTCTTATTAATAGTTCTTTGATATTCTCTTACTTATTTACAAGATACCAACCCCAATGATTCGTACTCTAGTGGACTTGGCTTTTCAATTTAGCGAAAATTCAAGCCTATTAAGGTACGGGTTCTTATAGCTACACACTCTTTGATTTCGAAAGATTTGGTTGATAGATTGGAGTTGGATGTTACTTATCTAGTTACATCTTTACATGCGATTTGTTCGATCATGGGCATGTCACTTTTGGATTAAGGTGTACTGGCATAGAGTTTGTTTTGTGTGAACAACTATTTACTTGTGATCCATATGTGTTTGATTTCATAGGTTACGTTGTAATTTTGGGTATATATTGGCTAGTAAATAATGATGATAAGATTTATTTTTCTGATAGGGTTATTACCATAAGACACCCAAGAGGTGGTGGGTGGATTATGGTAGTACAAGATATGTCAAAGGAAAGGTTTGGATCTACCTTATGTGCATTGGAGACCAATGAGGATGATATGGATGAAGTGATAGTAGTTCAAGAATTTGTGGATGTTTTCAAACTAGAAGTAGGGTTACTACATAGAAGAGCGATTGGATTCGAAATAAATTTGAAACTAGAGGCTAACTAGTTGACCACCTAACAGAATGTCTTCCAAAGAGATGGAGGAGCTAAAGAAGCACTTAGTGGAACTTAAAGCATAAAATTTCCATTAGACCAAGTAGTTCATTGTACAGAGCATCCCCAGTATTTGTGAAGAAGTCAAATGGATCACTTCGGATGTGTATCAATTACCGGAAGATGAATAAGTTGACTTTGAAAAATCCTTTTCTATTGCTTAGGATAGACGATTTATTTGACCAATAAGTAGAACTGAGTATTCTCACAGTTAGATTTGGCAATGTTATTCGATCAACTGATGGAGGCTGAAGATTGCAACCACCCACACCTTAATGGGCCTAAATTTTCGCTAAATCAAAAACCCAAGTCTACCAAAGCAGGAATTTTTGGTGTTGGTATCATGTAAATAAAAAAAAGTATATTAG
Organism: Allium fistulosum; assembly: GCA_030737815.1. Classification (NCBI taxonomy): domain Eukaryota; kingdom Viridiplantae; phylum Streptophyta; class Magnoliopsida; order Asparagales; family Amaryllidaceae; genus Allium; species Allium fistulosum. The sequence goes on from CM060905.1 coordinate 928,327,781, forward strand.
AGCATTACCGATAAAACTCACAGCGAAATAGTAAAGTATAATAAATCATATGATTACCGACCAAGGCTAATACCTCTGGTATCTAGTACCCTTGTCAGGGCTGAGTATGCATAAGAAATCCGTCCTTCTGACGTTTCCGCCTTGTACCATTACCTATCCCTCTAAGTCTATTCTATGGTTTGTAATGAGGAGGGATTCAGAACAATGTTCTGGTGACTGGTAAATTACATACTTTATACATAATGTTAACGAGTGAATTCGCTAACCCCATAAGTGTGTAGAAAATGGGGCTGATTCGGAGAGATGCTCGAGAGGCTCTGTTTAAGCTAGTTGAAGTCATCAAGTCGACGAATGTGTCCATAATAATCCTTATTTTAGTCATCAAAGTCAAAGTCATATGAAATATCATATATGATCAAAGTCAATGTGCAAGTCTTAATTTAAGAAGAGTGGTTAAATATGCTATGCTGGCTCAAGGACGAAGTCAAGTTATGCTATGCAAGTCCAAAGTCGAAGTCAAATTACAGAAAAAGTTGAATAAGCTAGTCTCAAATTATAGTACATATGCTATGCAATTATTTGATTTCCTATTCCTTATGTGTAAAATGTTCAAGTGTTACAATTCGATAAAAATCCATATATCAATTTAGGGTTTACAAAGTTGAAAATAAGTAAGAACTGGGAACAAAAAAATTATCCTCCATAAGCACCCTTAGGTTCATATTTATAGAGGAATAAATGCGGCCTGGCACCTGTCTTCGACGCTCTAGGCTTCGGCGTCAATAAGCTTCAGTATCATTCTCGGCGACAGTGTTGGCATTGGCTTTGGCGACTTCGATGTTGTTATGTGCTAGGCTTCCGCTTTATTCCTTTAGTGGAGATATGCGACAACAACGAACTATGGCATTGGCGGCTTTTGACATGATGGTCGACGTCCTTTATGAGTGGTGATGACTGCGGTGCAGGCATGAAGCAATGGCAATCATAAGGTAGTACTAATGGCTTTGTGGATATCGATGGTGTTTACTGTAACACCCCTATTTTTTATTAACATTATTCAGGAGATTTAATTAGAATAAATTAAATAGAATAATGTAGATAAGGAGATTGAGGTTGGTTAATAAATATGTAGTGGCTGTGCTTATTTAAATTAAATGAACTTATAAATGGTTAAGTGTTAGCTAAATAAACATAAGGGCATTAGGGTAATTGTCGTCCACATTCTCTACCCTTATACCATTTTCTTTAGGCCATACTCATTCATTTTATCACAAGTAAAATTATAACTGTAAGAAAGAGCAAGGCCGACCATTAGGAAGATAGAAGAGAAATTCAAGTAAAGCTTAGGATTCAAGCTAGAAGAAATCCACCTCAATCAATCTTCAATTTCCTTATCCAATCTAAGGTGAATATTAATCACTACATCTCTATTTTTGTTTTATAATCATATAGTTTCGGATTTGAGGGATAAATTCATGTTTATGATATATTGAATGATGATATGCTTGGTTTATAATTTATATGGTATAAACAAGGATGTTTAAAGGAGATATGCATGGTTTTAGGGTAAAATCGAGGTCAAATGATTTTTAAATGCCATAGGAAAATTTTATGTTATGGAAAACATGATTTTGGAGTTTGGTTTCAATTTTTACAATTTTCCAAGCCGGAGAGAATTAATTATGAATTTTCAAAGGAAAATATTGTTATTTGGGTTTATAAATTCATTTTGGAAAATATATTGAGAATTTGGGTCTAAAATTTTGATATGTTAGATAACATGATTAAAATGAATTTCTGGAATTTTTTGGGATTTTTACCAAGTGATTTAGCATGGAAATTAAATTATTTTAAAAGGAGGAGGTAAATGATTTAATTATTTTGTTAATAGGAAAGGCTTATGTGTTAAATGTTGTTTAGTTTTAGATTTCAAAAAATGCGGCAAATTTTAGTAAAATAATTTGAAGGTTTAATTTAACCAATCATGTGTTTACAAGTGGGCAAGTTAGTTACAAAAGTTTACTTTATTTGGTAAAAACAACATTTTTGCTTAGAAAAAGGGGTTCCGTCTTCTTTAGAAGGACCCTACGACACAGACCTATGACCTCCAACCTAGTCGAAAGCCTCTAGGTCGAAACCAGTAAACCAATACACATGGTATCATTTCAATAGTACTTAGTGGATTGGAGAAAGGCGAAAGGTAGGTTGTCGAAAGATAGCTTTCGAAGATGTTGGTTCCTTTGTTTTATTTTTTTTAAAAGAAAAGCGCTTGCCTGTTTATAAATGGGTTTCGAAGTTTCGAAACCAATAGTTTCAAAAGAGTATTTCAAAGAGGCTTTCGAAAGAGAGCTGCTGCCTATGATTTAAAGAAGTAGCTTTATCGGGAGTTACTTAGATTTTGTTTAATGTTTTTGAAAGGGGTAGTTTCGACCAAGTCGAAACCCTTCTGTGAATTTATGACCTTTCGATGGTGTTGAAGAACTCAATGTTGTCGAAAGTTACTGTTGTTTTTATAAATAAAAGCCACTTCCTAATGCCTTCGAAAGGGGTTAGGGGTTTCGAAGGCAATGGTTTCGGAAGGGGTTCGAAGCCAACCTTCAATTGTTTTACCCAGATGTTTTAATGCTTTCGATAGGATGGTTTCAACACCATCAAACTTCCCCAATACTTTTGAAATAAAGAATGGTTTTGAAAGAGATGCTCTCGCCTATGTTCACTTTGACCCAAAAATAATGTTTAAGTATAAACCTAATGCTTTCGAAAGAGGGTCTTTCAATGGTTTCAAAGGGTAACCTTCATTGGTTTCGAAAGGTTACTTTCAAATGAGTTCAAAGCTATACTTTTATACTTATGTGATAATACTTTAACAAGGTCGAAAGGTTTCGAAATGGTTGTTTTAAAGTATTCGAAAGGCAGGAGCCTGATGTTTTAAAGTTAGCTTTTAATGCTATCGAAGGAGATCATACTATAAGGTCGAAAGCAAGTTTCAAAGGAGTCGAAAGGTTTTAAAACCCAAACTCAAATTTTAAAGGAAAAACCTTTGGCTAAACAAAGGAGTTTTGAAATGACTTTAAGCATGTAAATTTGAAGAAGTATGGCCTTGATAAAAATATAAGTTAAAGGGATTAACTATATTCTATATGAAATGTACTTCAAGGACCTAAAATCCATTGGAGTGGTATCGTTAAATTATTATGTTTGCTTCTTCAAATATGAGTATATTATCATGATAAAGAACACATAATCTGTATTTTAGGGATAAAGGGGTAGAAGAACAAGCTAGGTTAATCCAGTAGTGAATATAATTTGATTAAACTCCTAAAAGAGTAGAATTGCGTCCAAGGAGTCAGGGAGACCAAAATATAGAAGGCCTAAACTATGAAGTTGTCCAGGAGATAGGTTCATAGTAAACCGATGAAAACTATGATTATGTAGTTATTGAAGGTAAGCAACTGGTTCATAGTAAACCCATGAAAACTATGTTTTAAGGTAGGTTAGCAGGGGTTAATTGGTTTGTTGTGAAACTATGAAAAGTATATCCCGATTAAGAATTGACATCAGTCAATAGGTTCCTAGTCAACCCATGAAAACTAGGATAAGAAAGAAGTTAACGGAGGCATTAGTAGGTTCCTAGTCAACCCATGAAAACTAGGATGAGAAGTGAGTTACTGGATAAATCCATAGGTTCCTAGTTAACCCATGAAAACTAGGATAAGGGATTAGTTATTGTAATGACGTATAGGTTCAGGGGGACCCATGAATTAATTAATTTAACTGGCATGGGCCTATAGGTTCTTAGTTATCCCATGAAAACTATGAAATGGTATGTGGAAATGTGTTTTTTTTAAATTGTTAGAATTTTTCCATATTCTTATGATCTGTGTATCAATGAACCTAGCACCGCCGTATTTTGTCGCCGAAGATTAATAACTACAGATGACCGCTGCATCCGTAGCCGTTAGTTTTGGGCCTCCAAGTAGGGGGATGCTACAAGTTGGTATCAGAGCATAGGTTTATGAAACTTTAAAAGAAAAGTAAAACCTAAAAGCTTTTTGAAACATAATCCAAAGAATTTGAAAATACGATCGGGATTTGGGTTAACGCTATAGTAACGTACTTGTATTTGATATATAGGTATATATCTAAGTATGTATTCCCCTCCCTCTTAGACCATTCTTCTGTATCTTACTAAGGCTCATATGCAAATTTATGAGAAAGAGGGTATGGAAGCAGGAAACGGAAGAGGAAATCTTGGTGGAGGAAGCACCACAACCAATGGAAATGCTCGACCTAATACCCAGAGAAACCAAGGTCGACAAGCTAATGCCAACCAAAACGCTGAAGCCAATGTAGGTGCTGGAAGTCCGCCAGTAGATGCAGGGATGGTGTATCAGTTGTTAGCAAATCTTTTACAAGTATGAGCTACTGGTAATGTTGGAGGAGCTAATCTATAACATCCTGAAATTTTCAACCATTCGCATCCATACATGTCGGATTTGAATTGCTCAAAATATCAGATTGTTAATTTAAATTTGGAAAAACTCAGCATATACAGTAAATAAATAATCATAGAATCACAGACACAGAGTAATATAACAATAATGCAGCGGAAACAAAAAAAGAATAGTAGTTCATGAAGCTACTATATATATATCAGAGTTAAACAAGATACAACAGAAGTCTCGAATACATAAATGTCTCAATACAATAGTCAAATACAAAATCTAAACACATCACTGGAATCAACTGAATAACTGCAAGCTGAATAGATATAGCTGGATCTCCAAGCGAAGCTCCAACTCCAAAGGTGCATCTCGAACACTGAGCCACTCAGTCTGACCCGAGCGTAAAGTAAAACACAAAACACTCGAGTTAGGATTAACAATCTTATATCAATAAATCCAACTCAAGTGAAATATCAACTAAAATACAAGTAACTCAAAAGATATTTGGGATAACCATCCTCTAAGGATCCGTTAAACTATCTACTATGTAGTAATATACACTATTATAATAATGTCTATAATAAAGTAAACTATTAAAATAGCGTTAAGGCATTACCCATATCCCCCTTAACACATTTTATATATTCCCATAGTCTATACAGCACCATAATCTCCCCCGTAATGGGCGTCGTCAGAGGGCAATCCATAGGTATGGTACAAAACAAACTCATAGAAGGCGCGCTAGGGCAGGTGACACGGCACAACTAGGCAATGCCAGGGTAAATATACCAATTACACTTCCGGGCCGGTGGTAACGCAGAGCCGCAGCAATCGCCCATCTCGAGCCACACTCCCGAGTCAAGGGTGCGCACCAAATCAATCACAAGTAATAAAATGGCATATGATGGAGTGTGTCCAATCAGAGGTGCTACCTCATTAGCCCGTCAATTGCTCCTATTTTAGCCACCTTATGCCAACTCACGGGAGTTGGGTCCACGTATATACCTCATATAGGATCGTCGCCACCATCCTACTTCATTCTGGAATCTTCACCGCGTACATAGTTGTTAAAGTGGTTTTCGGTATCGACAGAGAGTATGTCCATATCCGATCCCGGTCTCTTTAACAACCAAACGTTATTATAACACCGCAGTCATTTCAAAAATAGTTTATACTTCAAAACCAAAATATAAAACATATCAATACTATATCATTTCCATTTCAAAAACATATCAATGCTATATCATTTCCATTTCAAAAATATTCACTTTCAAAATCATAGTACTTCCAAAGATATAATACTTTCGAAACCAAAACAATTTGAAATAATAATACTTTGGAAATCATAATACTTTGAAATTCATAACTTTGGAAATCATAACACTTTGAAATCATAACACTTTCCTTCAAACAGTTTACATATTAATAATAGTATATAAAAGAAAATAGTTTATAAAATAAAATAATTTATATAAAATAGTTATAAGTTAAAATAATTTATATTAAAATAATTAGTATATTTAAAATAGTTTATAAAATAAAAATAGTTTATATAAAATAGTTATAAGTTAAAATAGTTTATAATAAAATAATTTTTATTGAAAATGATTTATATTAAAATAGTTTATATTAAAATAATTTATAAAGTAAAATATAAAGTATTTTTAAAAATAGTTTCCTCAAATTTCACAAATCGATTCAAATCAACTCGAATTCCAAAGTTTAGATTTAATCAAATCTCAAATCATCAATTTCAACTCGATTTAGTTTCTCAATAAACCATTTCAAATTATCGATTTTCAAATACATATTTGAACCATAAAATAAGCCATTTCAATTTCAATATATTTCAAAGCTTTAAATATTCAACATTTCAAAACTAAATTCGATAATTTCATATATATATATATATCAAATTCACTTTACAATTATTTAGTGTTATCCCGCCTTTTGGCAAGGCCGTGACACCAAGGAATTGACTAGTAACCAATGACGGTCCGTTCTAGAGATCGTTTATATACAGGCTCACTATGGATATCGACGAATTTTTTCCGAGTCCCGATCGAGCTAAAATTGATATGACACGACAAGCAAAGCTATGAGAGCCAACGTTCCAAATTTCAAGTCAATCCGAGTTCGTATGCTCAAGTTACGATCGATGCAAAATGAATAAAAAGAGCCTCTGTTCGACTCGCTCCACTTCGAATCCATCAGAGAGCCTCTATTCGACTCGCTCCGCTTCGCATCCATTAGAGAGCCTCTGTTCGACTCGCTCCGCTTTGCACCCATTAGAGAATCTCTGTTCGACTCGCTCCGCTTCGCATCCATCAGAGAGCGTCTGTTCGACTCGCTCCGCTTCACATCAATCAGAGAGCCGCATTTCGACTCGATTATCCAATGTCCACTTTGTATCCACATAACAGAGCACAACCATCGATGCGAACTGTGCACCTTTCATCAATGCGAATAAAGTCACCATCATCGATACAAACGAACCACCTCCATCAATTCGAACAAGGCATGCTACAGATCGATGCGAAGGAACAAGCTGTTGATCGATTCAAAGTGGGCAACTGACTTAGATGCGAACAAGGCAAAAGATCAACGATAACTCGGCCAACTCGTCACCTCCAAATTACGTGCGCCCATTGATTCGAAGTGATCTAGTCGAACAGGACCGAGTCGAAATAAGGGAGTTGAACGAAACAGCCAACCGAAGATCCTAATTCGTATTGATCATATCTCCTAATCTGTCCAAATGATATGAAATTTTCACAGAAGCCTACGTGCCTGCTAAAGAATGTCCACGCCAAATTTCGACTCCATCGGACACAATCTTGATCGATACGAAATCCGTTCGTATCGATCACGGATCGGACCGAAACTTCACGGGCTTGGTCGCGCGGGCCTAGTCACGTGCCAGAGAGGGTCTCCCGAGATCTGGGCGAAATATCAGCCTCCTACACCTATAAATAAAGCACCAAAGCCAACAGAAAATGGGCTTCTTCTTTGAATTCTCCAATTCCCAGACTTTGCCGGATCCAGATCTAACTCCCTTGTTGCTGCCAATAACGAAATTCACTGCAGCAAATCATAATTATCTGTTGTAACTCACTGAATTCACTTGTAATTTTCAAAGAAAGATCAATAAAACTATCAACTTCATAGTGGACGTAGGCGATACGCCGAACCACTCTAAATTTTTATGTCTCCTCGCATTTTAATTATTTTCATATCTGAAATTTGGAGTTTTTGTTAGATAATCATCTTTTTCCATTTAATTTCCTCACTTTATCTCTTCAAAAACTTCCGAAGAGTGTTGTGCCCAATTTTGGTACAAACACTTTGGTGCTTTAACTGAGAAAACCCAATTTTTCTCTTGCTCTTTGGATCTCCTATCTATATCGGATTGTATAAATCCAAGAAGAAGATCCAGATCTAGAACTTTGAAGACCTTCCATTCTATTCAGATTTGCATCAGATCTAGGAAAGGAATTTCATCACCTCACCATGGTAAGTACATGGACTACCTCTACAGCTGCTGATCAGGGAGGACGGGACAGGCAGAATCCCGCGCAATTGCCTCCATCAAACTAAGATGCTGCCGGACCTTCAGATCCAACATGCCCGGTTACCAGACAAGAGTTTCAAATGATGCTCCAAGAATTGACCCAGAGTCGACAACAGCTAACTGAACAACTGCGCGCCAACACAGAGTTGACCAACCAGTTAAATCGCTAAAGGAGTAGAAGATCCAGAAGAGACCAATGTTCTTATTCTTCCAAAGAGAGTTCAGCCTCATCTGACGGTCATCACCGATCCACGCGCCCACGGTTGGATGTAAGCTACACCCAGGCCACAGGGCACCAACCTGCTTCGAATCTTGGACAACCCAGAACTGGACCATCCAGCAGTCATCATACCGGACCTTCGTCCCGAGGAGGTGCTACTCCTTATCATGTAACATGCAACATTGCTACTACCACCACTACCGAACAAGGGGTTGATGCTAGAAACCAAGCTGATCCTCAACGTAACCAACGAGAGCAGACTCCAGAGCCTTATGTCCCAGAAAATGTTAAACCAAGGAGGCGAGGCACAGACCGTCGACCGCGTCCGATCCAGACTCGCTCTGTGGAACCCGACCACTCCTTGGCACAACATGCTCCAAGTATCCGAATGCCGGATATACCAACGATGATTCGTCAAATGATCCGTGAAAGTCGGGGTCTCAGTAATGACGACTAGGGATCTCCCAGAGTCATACCCCTTTCACCGATGACATATTATATGCTGAACCACCTCGCCGCTTCAGGATGCCAACTTTACCAGTCTATGAAGGGAGCTCTGATCCCAATCAACACATCCTGAAGTACGAATGGCTGATGGATGCTGCGAGAGCTGATGATGAAGTAAAATGCGGTAGTTTCCCCATTTCCCTGGGGGGCATTGCAACCATGTGGTTTACTCGTTTTCCACCACGATCCATTTCTAATTTTGATCAGATGGCCACCAAGTTTGTTGAACAATTCCATATGCACGTAGCGAGGCCTAAAGATGTTAACACTCTGTCTAGTGTTACACAATCTCCCGGAGAAACACTTAGACGTTACTTGGAGCGATTCCATGCTGCGTGTGCAGAAATAAGCAATCCCAATGACAACTCTATCCTGATGGCATTGACTAAGGGGATTGATGCTGATTCTGAGTTCGTAAATTGGTTAGCTGGAAAACCACCTGCGTCATTGGACCGTTTCTACTCCAAGGCAGCCCAATTTTTGAGAAGGGAGGATGCGAAATAGTCTAGGAAGCAGGATGACGTAGGATCCAACATCGAAGGAATCCAGAGTAACATCGCTGTTAAACAGTCAGGAGATAGTTCTGAAAAAGTTCAGTTGAACATCCAAAATAAACAGAATCAGCAGAGGGACAATGGAAATCAGGGAAAGAAGCGAGATCAGAGCCGTGGTTCGCAATGTAGAGCTCCCATGTTTGACAATTATACTCCATTGAATACGTCGCTGGAAAATGTGTATTTTCAGACCTGCAATACCATGCAATACAAGAAACCTACTCCGAAGCCACCAACGAAGAGACAAATCCAAACAGGAAAGTTTTGGAGATTCCAGGAAAGCTATGGCCACAACACCAATGAGTGTCGTCACTTACAAGACCTCATTGAAAAACTGATACGTGAACGGAAGTTGGATCAGTATGTGCGGGCGCGGCAATCTGGTGGTGCGGGCCCATCAAATCAGAATCGTACGCCGAATCAGGAAAGACAAGAGGAACCCGCTCGAACTGGCGGGTGGTTGGTTATTTATACAATAAGTGGTGGTCCTCACCCAGCAGATCGAAGCTGGAAGGAAATGGAGTCGTATGCCAGTTCTATCAGGCATGCAGACTTCGAGTGTTGTAGTAGTTTTGATGAAGGGGCTCCGGCCAAGCAACAGAAGACGATGACAGATGACATCATGTTCAGGAACAGAGACGCTGACAAAGTCGAAGCCCCCACTATCGATCCGCTGGTCATCTCAGCTCAAGTAGGTCCTGCTTGGATGAAGAGGATCTTAGTTGAGAGTGGAAGCTCTGTGAATATCATGTTTAAACGGGCTTATGATCAAATGAGAATGGAAGCAAAGGACTTGAAACCTTGTAAATCTAGAATCCATGGTTTCAACGGAAGTGCTACTATACCCACTGGAATGGTGGAACTGCCCGTGGAGTTGGGAGTCAGAGAACGCCGAAGAGTACGGATGTTATAGTTCGTTGTGTTGGACATAGACTCCCCTTATAATGCTTTCTTAGGCCGACCGGCCCTCGCTGAATTCAGGGCAGCCATTGCCCCATGATGTTTGACTTTAAAATTTCCAACTGATCGTGGAGTGGGAATCATTCAAGGAGATTAGGCTGCTGCCAGAGCCTGTTATGTTGCTGAGCTGTGGGAGGCACAGCGAAAGGAGAAAGGAAAGGGCGTAGAGGAATCTCTCTGCATCCGTTTTGCCGATAATTGAAAATTATTGCCCGGGCCTAGGCCCGGGCACCCCAGCCAATTCCAAAGGGATCTTGACCCAAGAGAAACTGAAGACGAAGAAGAACCTAAAGAAAGTCAAGCATCCCCGGCCGAACTGACGATTGATGTCCTAATTGACGATGACAATGATTCGAAAATGATAAAGATTGGGTCTCAGCTAAGCCAGCAAACTCAAGAGGAATTGGTTGAATTTCTACGGGCGAATCTTAATGTATTCACTTGGATGCATTTCGACATGTCTGGGATCTCGCCGAACATCGTGAGCCACACTCTGAATATTGACCCGCGTCATGTCCCGATCAAACAGAAAAGGCGTGGTATGGATATAGAGAGATCTGCTGCCCTTAAAGAAGAATTAGAAAAGCTTAAAGCGAACGGGTTCATTCGAGATGCGCTATATCCTGAATGGGTGTCGAATCCCGTGCTCGTCCTAAAACCGAACGGAAAGTGGAGAACATGTGTCGATTATTCCGATCTGAATAAAGCATGTCCCAAAGATAGTTTCCTGCTTCCCAGAATTGATCAGCTAGTAGATTCGATAGCTAGGCATGAACTCTTATCCTTCATGGACGCGTATTCTGGCTACAATCAGATACCGATGCATTTACCCGATCAAGAACATACCAGCTTCGTAACCAATCTGGGACTTTACTGCTACAAAGTTATGCAATTCGGACTCAAGAATGCCGGGGCTACTTATCAACGATTGGTCAATCGGATGTTTGCCAATCAAATCGGGAGAACAATGGAAGTATATGTAGACGACATGCTTGTGAAGTCACGACTCTCTACAGACCATGTCAAAGACCTGGAAACTATGTTCAATATACATTGAGAATACAAAATGAAGCTAAATCCACTGAAATGTCACTTTGGAGTTGCATCCGGAAAATTCCTTGGGTTCATCGTCAACGCTCGAGGGATCGAAGCTAATCTAGAAAAAATCTGGGCTATCAAAAATCTCAAAACTCCGAAAACCATAAAGCAAATCCAGAGTCTCAATGGGAAAGTAGCAGCATTGAGCAGGTTCATTTCAAAGTCCACTGACAAATGCATCCCCTTCTTCGATCTGATCCAAAAAGGGAAACGAAACTTTGAATGGACCACGGAGTGAGGGTGCTTTCCAAGCACTAGTTCAACATCTATCCACACCACCTATCTTGTTGAAGCCTATTGATCATGAGAAGTTGTTCATATATTTGGCGATATCAGAAAACGCTATCAGCGCTACATTAATTCGAGAAGAAGACAAGATATAGAAGCCAGTATACTACGTCAGCAAGCGATTGACTGTGGCCGAAAGGAATTATCCAAAATTAGAGAAGTTGGCTTATTGCCTTGTTATTGCATCAAGAAAACTCCGACCGTATTTCCAGCCACATCCTATTATTGTTTACACCGACCAGCCGTTACGATAGGTCCTTTCGCGGCCTGAGACGTTAGGCAGGTTACTCAAGTGGAACGTCGAACTGAGCCAGTTTGACATTACTTACACTCCAAGACGGGCCATACAAGGACAAGTCCTAGCTGATTTAATAGCTGAATTTACCATTCCAGAGGACTTGCCCAAAACCAGTGAATCCCCCGAATACGTATGGAAGCTTTACACCGACGATGCATCAAACGACCGGTGTTCGGGCGCTGGTGTTGTACTTGAAACTCCCGAAGGACGATCCATATGTTATGCTTTGAAGTTCGATTTTCATGCGACTAATAATGAAGCTGAATATGATGCCCTCTTAGTTGGCTTAAAACTTGCTAGAGATTTGAGAATTATCGTAATGGAAGTTTATTGTGATTCACAATTAGTTGTGTGTCAAGTATGGGGAGAGTATCAGGCAAGAGATCGAAGGTTGGTTGCTTACTTAGCTCGAGTTCAGGAAGTACTAAATCAGTTTGATTATTATGCCATTTATTGTATACCTCGAGAACGCAACCAAAAAGCTGATTCATTGGCGAAGCTAGCCAGCATAGGCGAAGCTCAGCAAATGGGACTCGTTCCCGTAGAAGCATTATCCTCCCCGAGCATTGACCGGGCAGAAATAGACCGGGTATGCGAAACTGTCCTCGAAAAGGATTCATGGATGACTCCACTCAGAAATTACATTGAGCACTGAACCTTGCCGGAGCGTAGGAGTGAAAAGAGACAAGTCCTTCGGAAGGCCTTATGATTTACCATCCAGAATGGAATCATGTACAGAAGAGGGTACTCAGTCCCTCTACTCCGGTGTATCGCTCATGATGAAATTAAACGAGTATTGCATGATGTGCACGAGGGAGAATGTGGCAATCACACCGGGGGGCAAGCACTTGCCAAGAAAATACTTCGATATGGATATTACTGGCCGACCGTGAATCGCGATGCGTCGGATTATCCAAAGAAATGTGATAGGTGCCAGAAATATGCCCGAATTCCTAGAGCTCCTCCTACAGAGATAACACAAATGGTCAGCCCATGGCCGTTTGCAATGTTGGGCATCGACATCATTGGTGCTCTACCTCTGGCAAAAGGTGGTGCGAAGTACGCCATCGTCGCAGTAGATTACTTTACAAAGTGGGTTGAAGCCGAAGCTCTTGCTACCATAACAACGAAGAAAGTAATCAACTTTGTAGTTCACAACATCATCTGTCGATTCGGTCTCCCACACACCATTATTACGGACAACGGAACCCAATTCGACAGTGGTGAATTTAAAGATTTCTGCAAACGATTTCACATACAAAAGAAATTCTTTGCAGTTGCACACCCTCAGGCAAACAGACAGGTCGAAGTAGTTAATAAAGTTATAAAATCCATTCTGAAAAAACAACTGGAAAAGGTTGGGGGCAAGTGGGTCGTTGAACTTCCTATGGCTTTATGGGCTTACCGAACAACCCACAAAACCGCGACCGGTTACACTCCATTCTCTCTCTCTTATGGTTCAGAAGCCATTATTCCAGTCGAGCTAGAAGTACCTTCTCATCGTGTGACATACTATGATCCAAAGACAAATGCTATATTACTTGTTGAATCTCTCGATCTACTGGATGAGAAGCATGAAGAGGCTGATTTGAGGGTAGCCGCGCATCGAAGTTGAGTCGCCCGATTGTATAACGCCAAGGTCCGCCCGCGAACCATTGAAATAGGTGATCTCGTCCTAAAAAGAATTTATTCGGTTCCTTCGCATATGAAGCTGACATGGGAAGGACCATATGTTATTGAACGAAGGTCAGAGATGGCACATTCAAATTATCGACCGTTGACGGTCTTACTTTGCCAAGAGCTTGGAATAGCGAGAGTCTTCGCCGCTACTACACATAACAGGCTATGTTTATACATTTAGTTTATTTTCCATTTCGCAATTTGTTTCTGCATTTCGAGATTAGAATTTGTAATAAGGCAACCGACTTTGCCATATTTTCTTATTTTAGCAATAAAATGCAATATCTTCAAGCCAGAGCTATGATTTACTTGAAATGCTTCATATGATCATCACTATGCACGGAGAGCTAAGATTCACCATACGGTGGAATTTATTCAAATAGAGAGTTACTATGATGCAACTAGTCACTCGCTAAGCGAAACCCGAGCTTGGGGACAAGCCATCACATTAAAGTCAAAAACGGATTGATACACGAGAATCCCTCACTTAACTCCCGGTTCCCAGAGCGCGAACTATAGTATTAAAAATACGTCTACGAAGAGGGTGGATACGTCCACCTAACGACTTCATCCGTATCTGAACCAAGTCCGAGGAGGGTGGACCCGTCCATCTAACGACCTCACTTGTTAACTCAGGGTGGATGTGATCAAACCATCCATGATCCTGATACAACTCCGAACTCCCAGAGTGCGAGTCAGAGTATAAAAATCAACTCCAGATTCCCAAAGTGCGAAACGGAGTATAAACAACAATTCCGAACTCCCAGAGTGCGAGTCGGATTATAAACATCAACTCCAGATTCCCAGAGTGCAAAACAGAGTATAAAATACAACTTCGAACTCCCAGAGCACGATTCGGAGTATAAACATCAACTCCGGATTCCCAGAGTGCGAAACGGAGTATAAACGACAGCTCCAAACTCCCAGAGTGCGAGTCGAAGCATAAACATCAACTCCGGATTCCCAAAGTGCGAAATGGAGTTTAAACAACAACTCCGAACTCCCGGAGTGCGACTCGGAGTATAAACACCAACTTCAGATTCCCAAAGTGCAAAACGGAGTATAAACAGCAACTTCAAGTTCCCAGAGCGTGAATTGAAGTACAAATATCAACTCTGAACTCGCAGAATGCGAGTCGGAGTATAAATGTCGATTCCAAGTCCCTAGAGTGTGGACGTATGATTTAAACTTAAGCGGGCGTGACCAACCGCCGATAAACAAATGAGAATCCTCGGAGTGCGGATATGATAATCGACAATCAAACAAGCATGGATGAATTACTCAATCTCCGCTTGTCTCAGACATCCGTTCGGTGGCACTAGACTCAACATGTTATAAGTGAGAAGCAATTGTCGACTGATGTTCTACAACTCACCCCCAAGACTAGGGGGCAGGACTTAAGCATCGACCATTGACTGAAGCGATGCGACGTTAAAAAAGATTCAACTCGCTTCCCGGTCGCAAACCATGTCCACGGTATCCGAACTTGGCGAACAAAAACAAACTTTATTCGGAAGCTGAAACTTCACAAGTGCACTTCAGATATTGAAACACTTAAGCAAATACACAATGACAGAAAAGAAGTCAAAAATGAGAAGTTTCATTTCTATTGTTTGTAAAAGAAGTTCATGTACAAGTTTGTTCCAAAAAATTCCTACTAGTAGAGGCCGAACCCGCATCTATACACGGCCAACAAAATGAAAGTCAAAATATACCGAGTGAGCATGTCTAATCTTTCTTCTTCCTCGGCTTCCTTTTTGGTGTGGACCCGCTGGAGCCGCCACTACCTTTTCTCTTTGAGCCTTTGCCTATCGGTGGACGGTCTCCGAGCGGGGGCATAATTTCAACATCCTCCTCCGAACTCGAATGAACAGGGATGCTTCCTGCCGGCGGAGTCGGAAGGATAGGATAAAATGTGCAAGATGGAATGGCCGCACTATTGTCGGAAAATGTACCGCCAGACGATATCATTCTAAGCGGAGCTAGACCAAGCGCCGCCGTCCCACCTCCAAAACTGCCACCATGTGCTACGACATCCATTTCAGAGGCGATTTGTGCCAAGATTTCCTCTTCAGTAACCGCTCGAGCCTCGCTGGGAGCGTCAGTAGTCGGCATCGAAGAGCTTGTGGCAGGAACACCTCCACCCATGACGAATGACAAGTCGGCTAAAGGATCGCCATGACGACGAAAGAGTTCTTCCATCAGCTGCTCATCAAATACAAGTGTGCTTCCCTGTGCATCGTCAAGTGGGGCAGTTGTAGTTACGGTGATCGCTTCGGTCACGATAGCCTTCTGCGTCTGATAAGATTCTTGAGTAGCAGGAGGCATGGCCGGTGTAGCATCGATCACTGAACAAAAATAAGAGAACTGTCAGAATTTAATTAAGATAAAGATTTCTACTTAAGAAAGATATATGGAATGTTCAGAATACCTTCCTCAGTTTGACTTGTGGGTGGCAGAACGGCTTCAGTAACTTGCGCTGCAGCCAGAGACATATGCGACTGATCCTGATTATAGGCAGGAACAGCTTGGGGATCAACCGCAGATAAGGATTCGGGCTGGGTTGACGCTGGAACTTCAAGACTCGCCTCATGATGTTCAACCCCCGAACCCTCTCCTACTTCGAAGTGCTGGGCGCCGAGTCTTTCCTTTTCATGTAGAATCATTGACTCATGAAGAATCTTCCTTTCATCTTCATTCAGAATGTGATTCTCGTGTTCAAAATCATCCACAGACTCACCCAGATGCGCCTCCTTATCCTCTTCAACTAGTCGACCCCAGGCGTTGTACAGATGCGCCAGATAATCATCGAGCCAGGCTAGACCCCTGTGCCTCAGCACATTAGCGTTGTAAACAACGAGAAGGTCTTCGATATTAGCCTCTAGCCTGGACTCGGCCGATTTCACTTTCTCCTCGACCTTAGTCTCCACCTTGCGGACTTTAGCCACAGCCGCATCCCGTTCACCCCTAAGCAGAACAACCTGCTCGCATGCCTCCTGGGCTGCGTTATTCGCATCATCCTTTTCCTTTGCCATGTCGGAGAATTTAGCCTTAAGCTCATTGAGTTCCTTGACCGCCGCATCCCGTTCGGCGGTAACAGTAGTATTCCGATGGCCCATCTCCTCCACCAAGGCAACATGTGTCTGCCTCAACCTCTCCATTGCCACATTCGCTTCGTTAGCTTTTTTGGTGGCCTCAATTTCAGATTTCCGAGAAGACTCATCATCAGTAGTGAGCACTTGAATGATCCGGTCCCTTTGAGCGAGTTCAATCTCTATTTTCTCAAGCGCTTTGGCTCGCTCAAAGGACACCTTAGAAGCTTTCTCCGCAGCCTTTACCCACTCTCTATACTGGGTGTAGATGTCATGAACATAGTCGTGCATCGTGTTTTCCACTCCATATGGGATTCTATTTAAGTGAGGTGGTAAGACATAGCCGTCGAAGAATATGTTCGGAAAATCCTTCTTCATCTGAGCCAATTAAAGGGCCCCTTATCATGTCTGCTCAACTGGGACCTGCTCTGCAATTATGGAGGCCGTGGTTTCGACTCTCTAGAGGTGAGTCTCAGATCTAGAAGTATGAGAAGACAGCCTATGACGAGGAGGCTCTGGCGGGTGTGGAACAAGAACAGGGGGTGGAGACAGAAGTCTAAGAGGAGGAGAGCGAGATCTAGATCGATGTCTGTATTCTCTATCCTTGTCCGCTCATACCTCTCTTGACTAGAGTACCCACGATCGCGGTCTCTATCCGAGTCTCTTCTGCGGGAGTCATAATAAGTAGAAGACTTTCGGGCCAAACGAAGATTCCCAAGCATTGAACTCCTCCTAAACATAGTACCTGAAAGTGAGAAATGAAAGAAAAGTTAGCGATCTCTTGAACTGGACGATTCACGATTATGAATTATGTAGTGCAGTGAAGTGTATGCATGTGCATCCCCTCGACCAACCGGAAATGTCGTCCGCACTCGTAGCAAGTGACCCGCTCAGTTCAAGAGCATTATCAAGCTCCTTCATCCCGGTGTCGTGTTGAAACGACACATAATCCGGAATTAGAATATCAGCAAGCCCTTCAAAAGGATTCTCTACTTGGGGGGGAGGAGCCTCCGAAATTCTAATCCCCGGGACGGGCAAGGACATAACCACAGATTTCAGTCTCATTGATTTAGAACGCTTGTGAGCAACGACCTTGCCTTTTCTCCTTCCTCCTGAATCCTGGACATCGGAAGAAGGCCCATCTTGGAGCTCATTGTCAGTAGGCGTTCTCTCTAGATCAACTTCTTCGGCTATTACGACTCCGGGCGCTTTGCGCTTCACCCGTTTCTTCGAGACCACTCTAAGTGTCTCTTCCACCTGTATGCTCTGCCTCCGTTCAATCAGCCCGACAATCCTCAAGTTTCTGTCCGTCTGAACCAAGTCGATATGCCTCTCTTCGCCTGAAACCGCTTGGAGAATCCGAACTAGCTCTCTGAAGTATGCACCGTCAGGTCGAGAAATTGCGGCTCTAAAAGAAGAGAAGTGTGTCAGTTTTGAAGTCGGTTATTATTATTGCGATAGTTTAAGAGAAAAATGGCAACGCTTACGTCTATCCAACCATTGCCTGGCAAATCCAAGGGGGCCAAACGTAGAACCATTCAGTCTTAAAGTAACTTAGCCTTCCCCAGGAGCCCATTACAATGTGGCAGTTCCTGACCGCTTCCAAGAAGGTGAAAGAAGGGTTGTCTCTACGACTCTTAACGTTAAATAGATATCTAATCTCGATCGGCTTTGGTGGTCGAAAGAGAATCTCCATAAACAGAATGAAGGTGCTATTCAACAAAGCGTACCCGTTGGGATGTAGCTGGGATGGAGCTATTCCAAGGGATGATAACATCTCTCTTATATATTGATTGAAATGAGGGAGTGTACCCGCTGTGCAAGCGTGACGGTTGAAAGCAGTAAACCCCTCCGAGGGATCATGTGGCCTATCATTTGGCCCAGGTAGTAATTGTAGGATCGATTTCACCCTAGAGGGGGGGTGAATAGGGTGATACTATAGATTGTTAAAATTATTGCGGAAGTTATATCAATTTTAACACAGATTTCAACACAGATTAAGCAGAATAATAACAGCACAGATATTGCAGAATAAATAACAGAACAGAACAACACAGAATTTACCCAGCTTCGGCAAAACCCTGCCTACGTGCTGCCCCCAAGGTTTCTACTAGAAATTAGATAGTCACACGCTTACACACGTAAACTCGCGACACCCGCTACTGACTAATCCTAACTCTACGCTCAAAACCCTGCCACAACTCAGCCATTGAGTTGCGAATTCTCAATCTACGCCACGTAGATTGTCCCCTAGTCACACGACTAGAAAAATAGCAATTTTAATACAAATTTAAAAACGATTTAAAAACAAATTAAAAGCCCTATATAAAAATAGATAAAAAACCCCCTTTTTATATATTAAACCCTTTTACTCAAAAAGCAATAGCCGGCCCTTCCTCCTTTTTACTTTAGCTCGTTACTTCTCTTATTCTTCTTTGAGAGAAATGATGGCGGCTTAGCTACTGAATTAGGGCTTGTGGAAAAATTGGGGATTTCGTTCCTCTTGCGCTCTGATCTTTTGGTCTTTTCGAAGTGCCGTTCCTACTTCGATCGCGTTGTTGGTTATTCGAGAATTTTGCCTGGCACGATCGATTTCTTGTTGCTTACTCTGGCTACTTCTACGTTGATCGAGTTTGAGATGGCTCCGGTATGTTATTTTCCTTTTTGTGCTTATCTGATTTTCGTATTTGAACTCGATGCCTCTTTGCCGATGATGTATAGGGTATTTATATAGGATTCCATCTCCTTGTTTTTCGTTCGTCTGATAGTTATTTGATTTCGTCAATCACTCTTGCTTGCCGTTCGATTTTACTTGAATGATGATGATATGCACTGACTTGTTCATGCGCGTATATTCGATTCACACGTCATTGATCGATTTCGTGATGACCACGGTTTCGATTCTGGTTTGACGATGTTGATTTTTCTTTGTGACTTCGGGCTTGACTTGTTCTTACTGTTCGATTTTTGCCTTGACTTGGTCACAACTTATATTATCTGGTTGTATGCTTGAACTTGTGATTTTGAGATTTGGAAACTAACATTGACTTTGTTGTTTACTTAGCTCGATGATGATTGAGTAATTGGTTTGTACATGTCTTGATTCTCTGTAGCATATTCATGTATTCACTTCCATACTTGTTGATATTGTCTGAGTTCCCTGTGTCACTTTGTTCCTGGTTTGTTTATCTGTTTGTTTGCATTGAGTTGATCTTGATGCATTGTATCTGTGTAGTCTGGTCTGGTGGCATTTGTCAAGTTTCACTATTTTGGTCTTGTTTTCTGGTCTTGGCTTGCTGTTGGTTTGAGTTCTGTTGCCTTTGAGTTTTGCTTGCACTCTTTGGTCTTGAGTTCTGGTTTGTCGAGATCACAGTGGCCTTCACTTCATATGTACAGTACTTGGTTCACTGTTTGGTGCACTGACTTGAACTCTATAGCCCTGTGTTGAATCCAGCTTAAAGCGCTCGGGTTTGACCTTGTACTGATTGTTGTGACATTGTTTTATTGCACCTGAGTTGAAACGATAATCTGGGTTTGACCTGTGCTCACTTGTCCCTGTAAATTTATCAAGTGTATATATATCGGTGTGCACGGCCTTGTGACATGTACAGTGATACAATGTGCATGTCACATTGTTCGTGTGTGATGAATTTAAATATAAATGATGACGAACAACCCAAATAACTGAGGCAAATAATATTTTCAAAATCCACATTTTATTTTATATTGCAAAAATATTTCTTTTTCAATTTTACTGCGTTAGTGAATAATTTTGCAGATTGCTCAGATACGGGATTCATACTGAAGTGAAGTTGAAGATAAAACTACGAGTGTGAGTGAAATGTAGTGAGGAAATGATGTAACTATGAAATTGTGATGTAATTGTATAGATGTAGCGAGAGCTTGAATTTGTACTGTTCAAAATTGTAATAAATATTTGTTTGAATAAAATATTCATTTGAATTCAAATTCTGTGTTATTTATTCTATCCAGCAAATATTTATTTAATCTGTGATATTTAAAATAGTATAGAAACAAATACATTTAAATGACTGTATATATGTTTATTATCATCAAACAAAAATCATATACACGCATATTCAACAGTAACACGTCGTCAAGCGACAAGCCGTGCCTCAAACAAATCCGTCCTAGCATATCTTCAAAGATACCGGATGGCACAGAATCTTGTGGACGACAAGTGAACCGGGCACCTGGACGCTCGTCCGGAGCTGGGTCTATAACTTCGGCTTCAATGACCGGTATCTCGATGGTTGAAGGAATTGAACTCAGGAGTTCCTGCTGTTGTGAACTTGAGGGTTCCATGAATAACTAGCTTATGAAAAATCATTGTTAAACAGACAATAACGCTCGTGCATCCCCCAGTGTAAAGTGTGTGAGTGTGTTGTACAGTGCAGTACTGTATATCACTTAAGAAGTTCTACAGAATTGGAGAAAGCATGTAAACGATGAGACTTCGAAATTCAGCCGGAATGACCGTCATCGCTGACCATCACTACCGTGCCATCCAGATGTTAGGAACGATCCAAGTTAAAGTGTGTTAAAATTTTGTTAAATTGTAGTTCCATCGACGAGCTTCGAAAGGCAGTCAAGTATACGGTTCTATAGTCAAGTCCGGTTATGCAAAGCTGAAGCTCGACGGAGTCAAGTATTTGGTAGTGTAAGATTTTGAATCCATCAGGGCTCAGATATAGGTCCATCACCAGAGATGCAAGTCGTGACAATCTGGAATACAGCTGCTCGTATCGATCAAGGGGGCCCATTTTTGCATCGATCAGGTTCGAATCGATAAATTTCGTATCGATCGTGTTCGACTCGATACGCTTCGTATCGATCACCTTCAAGTCGATACGTTTCGTATCGATCAGGGGAACACATTCTGCATCGATCACATGCTTCGATTTCGTATCGATCGGCATTGGCAACTTCAAACCAACATAGCCCACTTCGTATCGATTGCAAGTAATCGACTTCGAATCGATCGTCGAAGTCAATTACGTATCGATCGACACAAACTCTAGCCACTCCCCATCGATACGAAATCGTGTCATCCCTCCACATGATATTCACTCAACTACAGATCAATGCAAAGTTCCATTATCCCCAGACCGATACGAAGAGAACTTTTTCCTTAACTGATCGATGCGAACACTGATAACTCATCCACAACAATTCACTCTGAACCGATTATGGCCTTAGCATCCCTGGAGATCGATTGTGCGATTGGCGATCGTTTTCAAATTCCATCATTATGACGTGAGTTGGACGTCCAATTACCTGATTTTGATAACTGGTTTAAGGAATTGAAGGATGTGATTTGATTCGAAGGCGAAGAACGGTTTCCTTTCCTGGTCTCTAGAGCGATACGAAAACAAAGCACAAAGGTGAAAAGTAAAAAGTGGAAAACGACTAAGTCCACAGTATTTATATGGACTTGAAAGCAGGGGCAAAAAATGGTTCACATCCCGGTGGATTCGACCGGTTACAAGACATCCCCACGGATCGATTCGAATAAGCCATTCGAATCCATCAACACAAGCCTTCATCGATACGAAGTTGCCAACGAAGGCTTTTTCTAAGTCATCCAAACCCATCGATATGAAACCACAGTTCGTATGGATCACCTTCGACTCCGTCTCCTATGCAGTTTGAATCCATCGAATCATGGCTCTCAGAGGCCAACTCCATCGATATGA
This sequence comes from Allium fistulosum, assembly GCA_030737815.1. Lineage (NCBI taxonomy): Eukaryota > Viridiplantae > Streptophyta > Magnoliopsida > Asparagales > Amaryllidaceae > Allium > Allium fistulosum. The sequence continues at coordinate 928,350,211 of CM060905.1, forward strand.
ATTGCCTGTTCGTATCTAGTGACTCCACATCCACCGATTCGAAATGCTCATTTCGTATCCATCCATATAACGAATACCGATGCAAAAACAATGTTTCAACCCTTCACATCGATTCAGGAGAGGTTCGATACGTAGGAACATTCCAAAGAAACCATCGAGTGTTGTTACAAGAAATTTCACGTCGGTTCAGGAGAGGATCGATACGGAATTCAATATAAGATAAACTGACAACGACTCGTGAACGTCAACGAGAGTCAGATTAACATATACGCATATATGACGGACTAATATTCAATATTCCAGATTTACATGAATTGGAAACTCGTTAGATAACAATTACAACAAAAATACATGGTACAGCAGTTGACAGCCAACAATTTACATTATCAAGAAAAACAATCGAAGATTACAGCTTTCATCGAAAAGACGATAACTATTCAGAATGAAGATTGCAGCACTTCAAAGCACATCATGTTTCCACAAGACATACTTTGGGGGGCAAATGTTATCCCGCCTTTGGCAAGGCCGTGACACCAAGGAATTGACTAGTAACCAATGACGGTCCGTCCTAGAGATCGGTTATATACAGGCTCACTATGGATATCGACGAATTTTGTTCGAGTCTCGATCGAGCTAAAATTGATATGACATGACAAGAGAAGCTATGAGAACCAACTTTCCGAATTTCAAGTCAATCCGAGTTCGTATGCTCAAGTTACGATCGATGCAAAATTGAATAAAAAGAGCCTCTGTTCGACTCGCTCCACTTCGAATCCATCCGAGTGCCTCTGTTTGACTCGCTCCGCTTCGCATCCATCAGAGAATCTCTGTTCGACTCGCTCCGCTTCGCATCCATCAGAGAGCGTCTATTCGACTCGCTTCACTTCGCATCCATCAGAGAGCCGCATTTCAACTCGATCATCCAATGTCCACTTCGTATCCACATAACAGAGCACAACCATCGATGCGAACTGTGCACCTTTCATTAATGCGAACAGAGTCACCATCATCAATACAAACGAACCACCTCCATCGATTCGAACAAGGCGTGCTACAGATCGATACGAAGGAATAAGCTGTTGATCGATTCGAAGTGGGCAACTGACTTAGATGCGAACATCGCAAAGATCAACGATGACTCGGCCAACTCGTCGCCTCTAGATTACGCGTGCCCATCGATTCGAAGTGATCGAGTCGAACAGGACCGAGTCGAAATAAGGGAGTCGAACGAAACAACCTACCGAAGATCCTAATTCGTATCGATCATATCCCTAATCTACAAGTCCAAATGATATGAAATTTTCACAGAAGCCTGCGTGCATGCTAAAGAATGTCCACGCCAAATTTAGACTCCATCGGACACAATCTTGATCGATACGAAATCCGTTCGTATCGATCATGGATCAGACCGAAACTTCGCGGGCTTGGGCGCGCGGGCCTAGTCACGTGCCAGAGAGGGTCTCTCGAGATCTGGGCGAAATATCAACCTCCTACACCTATAAATAGAGCACCAAAGCCAACAGAAAAGGGGCTTCTTCTTTGAATTCTCCAACGCCTAGACTCTGCCGGATCCAGATCTAACTACCTTGCTGCTGCCAATAACGAAATTCACTGCTGAAAATCATAATTATCTGCTGTAACTCACTGAATTCACTTATAATCTTCAAAGAAAGATCAATAAAACTATCAACTTCATAGTGGACGTAGGCGATACGCTGAACCACTCTAAATTCTTGTGTCTCCTCGCATTTTAATTATTTTCATATCTGAAATTTGGAGTTTTTGTTAGATAATCCTCTTTTTCCATTTAATTTCTTCACTTTATCTCTTCAAAAACTTCCGAAGAGTGTTGTGCCCAATTTTGGTACAAACATTTAGTTTGAAATATTCACTTAATAAACCCAATATCATTTAATTAAAACCCCAAATTTCAAACCACTAAATATTTCTTTCGATTTATTAAACTTGAAATATTCATTTAATCACTTTAAACCAAAATCAAGTAATAAAATCATATTTTTAAAATCTCAAATTTTAAAATTTCAAATCAAACTTATTTAAGTATAATTCTTAAGTAAATATAATTCCAAATCAATTTCAAATTTATCATTCCAACCCGAATCATTATAAACTCTATATTTGAAAAATATAGATATTAAATAAATACTTAAACATATTATATCAACTTTATTAAATCAATTTTAATAAATCTTTAAAATCAATATTTATTAAAAACCATATATTTCTTTTCAAAACCATAGAAGTCATTTTAAATATATATATATATACACACACACCAACGGTGTCTGTATATAATTTTCTATCCTTTGGTCAAGTGATACAGATATTTATCATTTCAATCCGCAATTTATATATATATGGGTATATATCTTTTCAACGCGCAATCCCAAATTCAATTCAATGAAAATCACTTGGGTTTATCATTTCAACCCATAACGATTTTCTCCTATTCTACAAATCGTTCGGGTATGTATCATTCAACCCATAGTGAATTCTATACTAACCGGAAACTTGCAGAGTGATAACATATATGATAATAATATAAAAATCAGTAACATGCATATATCATCCGTGATAAATAACATATAATGGTGTCAAATGTCATAGGTGAACAGATACAGATAATAACATATATACATAGCAATGTAAATAACTAACAACAGCATATTTCAATTGTCGTTCCAATTGAAATCAAATTTAATAAATATAAGAACGTTAATCATGAGTGATTGCTTACATTTCGAGCCTAGAGATGATTCGACAATGGAATGAGCTATGAATCCAAGCATGAATTCCAAAGCAAAGTAAGATTGGCACGAATTCAATGATCAAAGTTGATAACAAGGAATTGATGAAACAAATTGAATTAGCTCGATATAAACGGAAAAAATGTCTATATATATACTATTATTATCATCATTTTATAAAAATCAACCTTTGAATTAAGAAAAATATAAAAATGTGTATATATATATATATTTATATTAGAAAACCATTATTTACATGTAAACACATATAACCAAGTATTAACATACAAAGTATAGTTTCAAATCAATTAAGAAAAATGGAAACAAATTATCTACAACTAGTATAACCTAAAATTTGTATATAAATATATTACAAAACTCTTATATAGACTTACAAATAAAAACAATAAAATAAAATATTTATATAAATATACCTTAAACATATTATAGATATACTAACAATATATATATATATGCAAACTCATACATCAATTATATATATAATAAAATTAATTAAACCAGGATCAATGCATATAAAGTATGCAGACTTTATAAATACAAATATATATAGACTTATAATATACTACATAAACTTATGTAAACTAATATATGTATCTACCATAACCTGCACCTATTAACAAATATATACATCCTGAAACCAAAAGTAGAAGTTTGGAAAACACACAGTATATATATAAAAAAACTTATATTTGCAACATCTATAAACCGTATACCTTATAATATATATAAACAACAGGATAAGTATAAGTTGCATACACTTCTTTAAAATATATAGATCGAACACATATATATGTAAAACATATTGTACGCATAACACTATATAATATAAACTATATATATAAAACACTGACATGCATATAGTTGCAGTTATATAATACTTGAAAACCCAAACATATATATACCCAAACATATATATACTTTACTATGATAAAATTGAAAATCTGGTCATGTAAACATATATATACACTAACAAAAATATATATAGCATATTATTTAACTAAGATATATATATATATATATATATAAATATATTAACATACACTTTATACAAAAAAAATGTTGTCACGAGTAAGATATATATTATATACATACCCTATAATACATATAAATGAGCATATAACAAAAATAGTATATAAATCTAACTTTTTATATATAAACTATCATAAACCTTAACATAGAATACATATATACTTCACTGTAAATTTTTACAAAAACCTGAACAATATATATATATATATAAATACTTCCAAACACCCATATATATAAAACTCAACATATATATATTAACTAATATATAAACATACCAAAACTGCAGTGAGGTGGAGGGAAGGAAATGGTGGCCGAATTCTCTGGTGGTGGTCGGTAATGAAGGGTTCGGCAAGGGGAGGAGCACGAGGCGGCTGCCGCTCGGGAAGACGCGATGGAAGTTGAACGCATGTAGGCTTCAAGGCGGAGAAGGGGACGTGAGAACATATCAAGGTAATGGCATGCTTCATCATTTTTTTTTCAATTTGTTCTAGAAAGGAAAGACAGAACGAAAATGAAAGGATGGAGTAGATGGAAGAAAAAAGAAGGCAAAAGAAAAAAATGAAACGAAAAGGAAAATGAACCGGCATCTATAAGTTAACAAATTGGAAAACCAAAAGTCACAAGGTGAATTCCAGTGAAAAATTTAAAGCAAGCAGCTGCTGGGTTAATACGGTGGAATATAGAAGGGTACGGGAAGCCAAAAGGTCGAATGCGGAACTGATACGAAATCGTTCCGTTGATTTCGCCGTCTCCCGAATTCCGAAACACACAAACGAATATACCGTATAGATTAGCACGACGAGACGATCAAAACAATATACAGATATCTATGGTACAATCATCTATCAAAAATCGATAATCGGTACCGAAAATGCTGCTATTTCACCGTAAATAAGATCGACGGAGCAATAAGAGTCCAAATTTGGAGAAACGAAATATGACGCCTCACTCAGAAGATGATTTACAAATTTATTGTATAAAAATATTCAAGTTTGAAAACTATTTTATTATCATCAAATTTTAACTGATTTAAATTTAAATAAAATTACACAATAAAATAAACTCTCATATTATCTGATGAAAATTTACCATTTGCTAGGTTAAAGTAGACGTATTCCAAATATCAAGTTTATATTTCAAATTTTATTATTTAAAATTTCACAAAAATTCAATAAATTAAATAAATAAACCACTAAAATTTATGGGTCGTTACACTCTCCTCCACTCAAAACTTTTCATCCCCAAAAAGGATGGAGGTAGGAGAATAGAAACAACCAGAAAGAAATAGATTGAAAAACAAAATAAAAAATTAATTTAAATTATATAAATTTCAATTTAAACAAATTAATATTCAATAATTGATTTTAAATTCAAGGCATTTCATTAAGTTGAATAAATTTTAATTTATTAGTTCCTTCAAAACAAAGTCATTTAATTTATCTCATTTATTCATTATCTTATTATCCAATTATCCTCAATTAACAATTTTCTAAAATCATAAATTTGAATAGTCATTTATTATAATCATACTTTATTCAACAAATTTAATTCTTCTTTATTCTAAATTATTATTACATTTATTCCAATTAATATATCTTATCACATATATTAAGTATATTTACACTTATTATAACTACTCAAATTTATTTATAAATTCCTTTAACCATTTTATTTTGTATATTATTCCATTACATTGTTAACTTCTAAATAGTTTAGGTAAGTTATACATATGTTGGAATGCAATTAGATATTATACAAGTAAAAATTTCAAATTCAATTATTTCAAGTTTTAAATATTTATTCAAAATTTTGACTTTATTTATAATTGAAATCATCTTTTAACATAAAATTTAAGAATTAAATTTTCGATTAACTTCAAACAATTTAGAGATAAATATATATACTATATATAAAATCTAATCTATAATCATATACTTATATATTATAAATCAAGTCATACTTTAGAAATTCAAATCAATTTATTTTCCAAAACAAAACGTAGCAAAGCTACAGGAAGGTCTCTCCACTCTGAAACTCGAAAATGAATGTCGATGATGCGGCCGTCATCACCGAAATTATTTTCCAGCGACAAAAGAGAAGAGTACTTATCTAGACTTTTAAAATTTCTTTGGAAACGATTTCTATTCGAAAATAATATATACTGTAAAACTTTAGAACCAAAGTTTGAAATCACCGGAAATTAAATTCTCAAATTCCTGATTTAAATTCATTTCAAATTCCAAATCAATTTATACCAAATTTTATAAATTCATTTATAGAAAAATAAATGATAATAAAATATTATCATTTCAAACAACCAATTCAATTAACTATTAAATTTTAGAAAATTTTATACTTATATATATATAATATAATCATACAAATTTATTTCATTTACCATATTTGAAAATAATATTGTGTCAGTTTGCTCAGTTCAAGTGTTTTGGAAATCCTATCGATATCGTTGATCAGACAAATCGATCAAAAATCCAAATCAACATCAACAACTCAAACAACACAATATATAAAACATTTTAATATTAATACAAGTACACTCCCTCACTCGATGATTCCAAAATGGATTTCAAAACAAGGATAGAGATCCAAATATAGAGGGATCCTAACCAAAAGAATTCAACTAGAAGATAGGCTCGATAGGGAGATAAATAGGTTTCAAAGAAAGAAAAGAATGGATAGACTTATATAAATCGTAGGCAACCCTAACCGGGTCAACCGTGACTTCAAAATAAGATCGAGGTAGAATTTCGGAGAAAATCAACATTCGATCACAAGAAAATAGAATTCGGGTATAGCAAAAGATAGCAGCGTCTGAACCAAGGATATAGAATCTTCGATGAATCGATGTATGTTGTAAAGGAGTTTCACCCCTTCACAAATCATTCAAAGATAGGCGAGACCGCCGATTGATTATAAAAATCATTCAAAGTGGAGTTATGGGATACTCCAGAATCAGAAAACACGAATAGAGGTAGACAAGAATGGATTTTGGAATCGAGGGGAACGTTCCAAAATTCAAAGGAAACCGAGTCAAAGAGGAAGAGATTCAAGCTCGAACGAAAGTGATTCCGTAATTAAATTTACTTTATATGCTAAGTTTTGCCTAAAACCAGAGCTCTGATACCACATGTAACATCCTGAAATTTTCAACCATTCGCATCCATACATGTCGGATTTGAATTGCTAAAAATATCAGATTGTTAATTTAAATTTGGCAAAACTCAGCATATACAGTAAATAAATAATCACAGAATCACAGACACAAAGTAATATAACAATAATGCAGCGGAAACAAAAAAAGAATAGTAGTTCATGAAGCTACTATATATATATCAGAGTTAAACAAGATACAACAGAAGTCTCGAATACATAAATGTCTCAATACAATAGTCAAATACAAAATCTGAACACATCACTGGAATCAACTGAATAACTGCAAGCTGAATAGATATAGCTGGATCTCCAATCGAAGCTCCAACTCCAAAGGTGAATCTCGAACACTGAGCCACTCAGTCTGACCCGAGCGTAAAGCAAAACACAAAACATTCGAGTCAGGATTAATATTCTTATATCAATAAATCCAACTCAAATGAAATATCAACTGAAATACAAGTAACTCAAAAGATGTTTGGGATAACCATCCTCTAAGGATTCATTAAACTATCTACTATGTAGTAATATACGATATTATAATAATGTCTATAGTAAAGTAAACTATTAAAATAGCATTAAGGGCCTAAGGCATTACCCATATCCCCCTTAACAAATTTTATATATTCCCATAGTCTATACAGTAACGTAATCTCCCCCGTAATGGGCGTCGTCAGAGGGCAATCCATAGGTATGGTACAAAACAAACTCGTAGAAGGCGCGCTAGGGTAGGTGACACGGCACAACTAGGCAATGCCATGTTAGATATACCAATTACACTTCCGGGCCGGTGGTAATGCAAAGCCGCAGTAATCGCCCACCTCGAGCCACACTCCCGAATCAAGGGTGCGCACCAAATCAATCACAAGTAATAGAATGGCATACGATGGAGTGTGTCCAATCAGAGGTGCTACCTCATTAGCCCGTCAATTGCTCCTGTTTTAGCCACCTTATGCCAACTCACGAGAGTGGGGTCCACGTGTATACCTCATATAGGATCGTCACCACCATCCTACTTCATTCTGGAATCTTCACCGCGTACACAGTTGTTAAAGTGGTTTTCGGTATCGATAGAGAGTATGCCCACATCTGATCCCGGTCTCTTTAACAACCAAACGTTATTATAAAACCGCAGTCATTTCAAAAATAGTTTATACTTCAAAACCAAAATATCATTTCCATTTCAAAAACATATCAATATGATATCATTTCCTTTTCAAATAATATCAATACTATATAATTTCCATTTCAAAAACATATCAATACTATATCATTTCCATTTCAAAAATATTCACTTTCAAAATCATAGTACTTCCAAAGATATAATACTTTCGAAACCAAAACAATTTGAAATAATAATACTTTGGAAATCATAATACTTTGAAATTCATAACTTTGTAAATCATAACACTTTGAAATCATAACACTTTCCTTCAAACAATTTAGATATTGATAATAGTATATAAAAGAAAATAGTTTATAAAATAAAATAATTTATATAAAATAGTTATAAGTTAAAACAATTTATATTAAAATAATTAGTATATTTAAAATAGTTTATAAAATAAAAATAGTTTATATAAAATAGTTATAAGTTAAAATAGTTTATAATAAAATAGTTTATATTGAAAATGATTTATATTAAAATAGTTTATATTAAAATAATTTATAAAGTAAAATATAAATAGTTTTAGATATAGTTAAAAAATACTTCATATAAAAATAGTTTCCTCAAATTTCACAAATCGATTCAAATCAACTCGAATTCCAAAGTTCAGATTTAATCAAATATCAAATCATCAATTTCAACTAGATTCAGTTTCTCAATAAACCATTTCAAATTATCGATTTTCAAATACATATTTGAACCATAAAATAAGCCATTTCAATTTCAATATATTTCAAAGCTTTAAATATTCAACATTTCAAAACTAAATTCGATAATTTCATATATATATATATATATCAAATTCACTTTACTATTATTTAGTTTGAAATATTCATTTAATAAACCCAATATCATTTAATTAAAATCCCAAATTTCAAAACACTAAATATTTCTTTTGATTTATTAAACTTGAAATATTCATTTAATCACTTTAAACCAAAATCAAGTTATAAAATCATTTCTTTAAAATCTCAAATTTAAAAATTTCAAATCAAACTTATTTAAGTATAATTCTTAAGTACAAATCTATTTCAAATTTATCTTTCCAACCCGAATCGTTATAAACTCTATATTTGAAAAATATAGATATTAAATAAATACTTAAACATATTATATCAACTTTATTAAATCAATTTTAATAAATCTTTAAAATCAATATTTATTACAAACCATATATTTCTTTTCAAAACCATAAAAGTCATTTTCAAAATATATATATATATATATATAAACCAATGGTGTCTGTATATAATTTTCTATCCTATGGTCAAGTGATACATATATTTATCATTTCAATCCGCAATTTATATATATACGGGTATACATCTTTTCAACGCGCAATCCCAAATTCAATTCAATGAAAATCGCTTGGGTTTATAATTTCAACCCATAACGATTTTCTCCTATTCTACAGATCGTTTGGGTATGTATCATTCAACCCATAGTGAATTCTATACTAACAGGGAACTTGCAGAGTGATAACATATATGATAATAATATAAAAATCAGTAACATGCATATATCATCAGTAATAAATAACATATAATGGTGTCAGATGTCACAGGTGAACATATACAGATAATAGCATATATACATAACAATGTAAATAACTAACAACATCATATTTCAATTGTCGTTCCAATTGAAATCAAATTTAATAAATATAAGATAGTTAATCATGAGTGATTGCTCGCCTTTCGAGCCTAGAGATGATTCGACAGTGGAATGAGCTACGAATCCAAGCACGAATTCCAAAGCAAAGTAAGATTGGCACAAATTCGATGATCAAAGCTGATAATAAGGAATTGATGAAACAAATCGAATTAGCTTGATATAAACGGAAAAAATGTGTATATATATACTATTATTATCATCATTTTATAAAATCAACCTTTTAATTAAGACAAATATAAAAATGTATATATATATATATTTTTATATTATAAAACCATTGTTTACATGTAAACACATATAACCAAGTATTAACATACAAAGTATAGTTTCAAATCAATTAAGAAAAATGGAAACAACTTATCTACAACTTGTATAACCTAAAATCTGTATATAAATATATTACAAAACTCTTTATAAACTTACATATACAAACAATAAAATAAAATATTTATATAAATACACCTTAAACATATTATAGATATACTAACAGAATATATATATGCAAACTCATACAACAATTATATATATAATAAAATTAATTAAACCAGGATCAATACATATAAGTATGTAGACTTTATAAATACAAATATATATAGACTTATAATTTACTACATAAACTTATGTAAACTAATATATGTATCTACCATAACCTGCGCCTAATAACAAATATGTACATCCTGAAACCAAAAGTAGAAGTTTGGAAAACACACAATATATATATATATATATATACCGTATATATTATAATATATATAAACAACAGGATAAGTATAAGTTGCATACACTTCTTTAAAATATACAGACCGAACACATATATATATGTAAAACATATTGTACGCATAACACTATATAATATAAACTATATATATAAACCACTGACATGCATATAGTTGTAGTTATATAATACTTGAAAACCCAAACATATATATACCCAAACATATATATACTTTACTATGATAAAATTGAAAATCTGGTCATGTAAACATATATATACACTAACAAAAATATATATAGCATATTATTTAACTAAGATATATATATATATATATATATATTAACATACACTTTATACAAAAAAAATGTTGTCACGAGTAAGATATATATTATATACATATCCTATAATACATATAAATGAGCATATAACAAACATAGTATATAAATCTAACTTTTTTTATATAAACTATCATAAACCTTAACATAGAATACATATATACTTCACTGTAAAGTTTTACAAAACCTGAACAATATATATATATAAATACTTCCAAACACCCATATATATATATATATAAAACTCAACATATATATATTAACTAATATATAAATATACCAAAACTGCAGTGAGGTGGAGGGATGGAGATGGTGGCCGAATTCTCTGGTGGTGGTCGGTAATGAAGGGTTCAGCTAGGGGAGGAGCACGAGGCGGCTGCCGCTTGGGAAGATGCAGTGGAAGTTGAACGCAGGTAGGCTTCTAGGCGAAGAAGGAGACGTGATACCATATCAAGGTTATGGCATGCTTCATTATTTTTTTCAATTTGTTCTAGAAAGGAAAGATAGAACGAAAATGAAAGGATGGAGTAGATGGAAGAAAAAAGAAGGCAAAGGAAAAAAAATGAAATGAACAGGAAAAAGAAAATGAACCGACATCTATAAGTTAACAAATTGGAAAAACAAAAGTCATAAGGTGAATTCCTGTGAAAAATTTAAAGCAAGTAGCTGCTGGGTTAATATAGTGGAATATAGTAGGGTATGGGAAGCCAAAAAGTTGAATGCGGAACCGATATTCCCGTCTCTCGAATTCTGAAACACACAAACGAATATACCATAGAGATCAGCACGACGAGACGATCAAAAAAGTATACAAATATCTATGGTACGACCATCTATCAAAAATCAATAATCGGTACCGAAAATGCTGCTATTTCGTCGAAAATAAGATTGACGGAGCAATAACAGTCCAAATTTGGAGAAACGAAATATGACGTCTCATTCAGAAAATGATTTACAAATTTATTGTATAAAAATATTCAAGTTTGAAAACTATTTTATTATCATCAAATTTTAACTGATTTAAATTTAAATAAAATTACACAATAAAATAAACTCTCATATTATCTAATGAAAATTTACCATTTGCTAGGTTAAATTAGACGTATTCCAAATATCAAGTTTATATTTCAAATTTTATTAATTAAAATTTCATAAAAATTCAATAAATTAAATAAATAAAGCACTAAAATTTATGGGTCGTTACACTCTTGTAGCTCCAATTGGATATAATAATGCTAGGCTGAGCAGGGATTACACCAGTCTAGATGGAAAGTCGTTTATGGGAACGGAGGATGTCGTTGAGGTTGAGAATTGGTTTTGAACTGTGAGAGGATTTTTACTGATTTAGGCTTGGATGATGGAGAAAAGAGAAGGCTATCCTCTAGACAGTTGCAAGGGTTAGCGCTTTTCTGGTGGAACAGTGTGTGTAACAACCCGAGATTTCGCAATTATCTGGTTATCGTCAAATGACGATTAAAATCGTTGGTTAATTGCTATTGCAGTTTGAATCGATCTGAATTCTTTTGTAAATTTTGTTTAGATAGTAGCGGGCCTTAAAGAAAAACAATAATGTGGCCCATACTTGTTTCTGCCGTGTTATCTAACTAAAGAAACTCGCCCCCTTTTTCCCAAAAACTCATTTTTCTTCTTTTCGTTGATAACCCGACCCAATCCATTTTCTCGTGGAAAAACCCTAGAGAAGGCGTACGAAGGAAAGGCTAATGGTGGCTCTCGTTTATTTCGTCCATTCCTCCTTTCAATTTTCTCCGCATCGCAGACCCCAAAAACGATTTGAACGAGGGCGAAAAAAATGGCTGCTAGGGTTTGTCTCTGCTTGATTCTCGAGTGCCACGGCTTCAGTTTCTCGATCGAATAAAGGTGAGTGACTTTTCACTCACATCTGAAACTCATTCCTAGTTCAGTGCTTCGACCGCTTGTTTTTTTGTTGATGATTTTGACTTGTTTTGGGACGCGATTTGATGCTTTTGAATTTTATCTGTACCCAAATTGTATTCGTTGTTTGAATTCATCTCGGTCACTTGATTTTCGTGTAGATGTTATAGATGTTAACTGATTTATTCAAAGTCGTATCATTTGATTACTTCATTAACACAGTGTGGATAAATTCCTTGGTCTTGAATTAATTTATACTCTGACTTTGGCCTGTCTGTTATCTTCTTTGTTAGCACCGGCTCTTGGTATTTTTGAGATGAAACTGTTGATTTATGGTATGTTTGAACTTGCCGTGTATCACTATTTTGAAACTTTTACAATGATCGGCCCATTGCAGTTCCAACATCTCTGTGTTTTTACTCATATATATATATGCAGTTATGTATGTATATATGTGGCTGTTTGTGACACTGTATCATGGTACAGTTTGATTTACATTTGACTTGGGCCACTTGACTTTGGGAATGTGGTTTCATGTTTTTTTTAGTAGCTCACGGTTTCAGTTTGATTTTATTATTACCAGACCTTAACTTGATATTGTCTCTAGCCATTCGAGTTGAGCTGAAAGCTTCTGTTTTGTTGAATGTGGTCTTCGAAGTTGAACCACTATCTTGCTTGATTTGAAAATCTGGTGGCTTTACTTTGGCTCAGACCATCTTTGCGTTCCCCTCTGAGTATTTTCGATTCGCTGTTGCATTGGATATAGATATGTGTGTGTTTTTATATATAGACATACACGCACTCTTGTGTTGGTATTGCTTGCTGTCTTAGTTTTGGGGTATTCGAACTCGATACATTCTGGAGTTTAGTGTTTTTATTACTTGCAATTCTGGGAGCCTCTGTTACTTATCACTGTATTAAGTCTGATACCTTTTGAGGTTTTCATCTGATTGGATACGCTACTGTATATGATGAAGGCGTTCTGTTCCTATGACTTCGGTCCTTATATCTTTGATCTGTAGCCTGATTTTCACCTGTCCACTTTGGGTTGAAACTGCATCATCTTTGTAGTGGTGCATATTGTCGCTCCACTGTTTTGTCTAGTATTTGAATTTAAAGTTTTCTTATTAAACTTGGTTCGTGCACTTGGGTTCTTTGCAGTCTCTGGCATCGTTACTCGAGACAGTTTGTATACTTGTTATACGTAGCCTTTGGGGTTCACTGACCACTCATGTACATTAGTTCTTTACTTGGTGGTAATTGGTTTGCTTACCATTTACACCGGGCAGCCTTACCCCTGGCTGCATTCGTTTGATTGATGTATCTGGCTTTCCGGCTGCAGTTTGTTGGCATCTTTTCTTGACTTCTTTGGCGATTCTCTTCCTTGTCCGAACTGGTTTGGTTGTTGATTGTTGAGGCAGCCAACCTCTTCAACTCACTTTGTCGAAGCTTTCCACTACTGTCACTTGCCTATTGCATTTGTTGGCACTGTGAATTCTTGAGTATTGGCCTGGTGCCTTGTTGCTTTCTTTTTATATGCCGTTGTGGCGAGGCAGTGCACGCGTGCGTGCACTGCAGCCACCCAAACCCGACAGTTTTGAATTAATATTTCTTTTGTGTCGTGATGCATTGATCTTTTATGCTGTATTGGCAAGGCCGTACACGCGTGCGTGTACGGCAGCCAATCGAATTTTTGATGGTTTTAAAGTGACAATTTCAATCGCTTTAAATTGATTTAGTCGATTTGATAAATTGTTTATTTATCTCTGTTGATGTTTTAAATCTGCTGATTTATTGTTTAACACTATTTAGTGTTATACCTGCTGTTATCCAATTCTCGTATCGAGAGTTGGATATACGAGATTTCTGTGACTGTCGTCTATTTGACTATCTGATTATTATTGCTACTATGCACTAATAAACTGGTTTGAGTTAGACTGATCTGGGTATTATTTTCTTTTGAATGTAATACTCGGGTCAGACCCGAGTTATTTCAGGTCGTAGATTTTCTACTTTAAGTTGCTGTTCAGGATTTGAAGACTTTTCACACCTTCTGAAGTTATCAGGGTCATTTTGTAGCAGTCGTGTCATTGTATAGAACGATGTGTATTCATGTATATTAGTCGATAATGTACTTGTATATATAACTTCTAGAGTCGACCGTTGTAGTTGTATCATATGTATCGTGTCAACTATGTATTAACTGACATCAGATATATATATATGAGATTTTTGTTTTTATCTGTGTTCCGCATTTATATTATCTGTGTTATTGTTATATCTAATGTCCTAAACTATTATGAACCGTCGTAGTTCGTTTTATACTAGTATTGGGTGTGTCGATGGGAGTAAATAAATAATAGAAGAAAAATAAAAAGTATGTACCACTCCTATCGAGATAACCAATATTAGTGTAAGGCCAATTACGGATGGTCGCTCCTATCCAGCCTTATTCTTCGTAATAATAGACAGTATTTCCTTTAATACTCTTTGTTATTATGAGCATAGAGGTGGGGCGTCACAGTTGGTATCAGAGCTTGGGGTTTATGGACATAATATAAAACATAACTTGGATGGAACATATGTTACAACTATTGGTCGATGTTTTATTTGTACTTTGAGTCAAAACTAAAGTTTTGAAATTTGGATGAAATTTTTAAATAACTTTATTTAAAAATAAAAGTGAAACTGTGTTTTGTTGATTTGATTGAATTGTGTTCTGTTTATCAGAGTGCGCAGCGGAAACTGTCTTCGCTGAGTACAACTGGTAATCTTTTTGATTTAAGAATCAAAATACGAAATCGATATGAATTTCAATTGTTGTTTACATAGCTGTAATTATTTTGTTTCTTTGAGAATTTCGAATCCGAATTGAGGATTCGAAGAAATTGCAGTTATGTGATTTTCGTTGAAATTTCCGCTGGCTTTCTTTTGTATTAATCATCTATTGATTAGATTTTTGCTGTTTTGAATTATCTTCATTAAAGATACATTTGAATGATTTCTTTGTTCATTCTGTAGTACGTGCAAAAATTTGAATTGCACGTTATTGCATTTATTTTACGTTGAACCGATGCTTGGTTATGATACGTATTTTGTTGCCGTTATTTTTATAATGGACTTTTTACACCAATGCTGAATTTTTGAGGCACGGTGTTTTGTTGGCAATTTTAATGAATAAAAATTCACTGATGTCACATTTTGATGTGAATTCTTTTGATGAAATATTTGGTGTTTTAAAATTTCTGTCGCTTTGACTTCAGTAACAACAAAATTTTTAACAGTGGATTTTCAAGCGGTTATTCCGCAATACTGATGTGTAACCGTTTTTATGGTATTTTGAGAAGTACAATTTCCTTATCGAAATTGTTACTGATTTGCTGTTTTAATCACGTGATTGGAAAATCGTTTTAAAAATGAAAATTGTTTTATAAATTTTAACGATTGGCGTTTTCAAAAGAATGAGAAAGCGACTTAAACGATTCAGCAAAATCGAGGATTATGACCCCTTTCTTTTACTGTTTCGCTTAACTTCGGACTTGTCCAGTTGAGAATGCGAATTGTTATTTTTACAAAATAAATAAAATTGTTTTCAAAAAATTTTACAGTTTGCGATTTCAAAAGAATGAGGAAGCGATTTAAACGTTTCAGCAAAATCGAGGACTATGACCCCTTTCTTTTACTGATTCGCTTAATTCCGGACTTGTCCGTTTGAGAATGTGAAATGTATTTTTACAAAATACACAATTTTGCACTTTCAAGGAAACGATGAAGTGATTTAAACGATTTAGCAAAAGTGCGGAGTATGGAACCACACTTTTACTATTTCGGTTAATTCCGGACTCGTTAATTGAATATCTGTTGTTTTGATGATTCTACACTTTCAAGGAAACGATGAAGAGAATTAAACAATTTAGTAAAACTCGTGGTTATGGGACATGTGCGTTTACTATTTTGGTTAATTCCGGACTCGTAAATTGAAATATTTGATGTTTTCGTGTGCTTTCGAGCCACTATGATGGACCTTCGGGTCATATGATGGACCTTCGGGTCATATGATGGACCTTCGGGTCAAATACCAGTACTAGACCTTCGGGTCACTCTGCGGACCTTCGGGTCAATCTGATGGGCGCCAAAAATTATGTTGAGTACTTGGTAGGCTTCGGCCATATGTTGTTGCACGTGCGGCGAATTAAAAACTCGCCATCTGATGGGATCGATCCAAGCTTTTATGTTGATTTTCTAGTCTTCTTAGTTGATTTCTAGATATTTGTTGTTTCCAATTATCTGCAGGTAATTGGATATTTGTTGATATGAGTTCTGATTATCGTTTTTGATAATCAGATAATTGTTGTTTCTAATTATCGCTTGTGATAATTAGATATTTGTTGATATGAGTTCTGATTATCGTTTTTGATAATCAGATAATTGTTGTTTCTAATTATCGCTTGTGATAATTAGATATTTGTTGATATGAGTTCTGATTATCGTTTTTGATAATCAGATAATTGTTGTTTCTAATTATCGCTTGTGATAATTAGATATTTGTTGATATGAGTTCTGATTATCGTTTTTGATAATCAGATAATTGTTGTTTCTAATTATCGCTTGTGATAATTAGATATTTGTTGATATGAGTTCTGATTATCGTTTTTGATAATCAGATATTTGTTGTTTTTAATTATCGCTTTAGATAATTAAATATTTGTTGATTTGAAATTTAATTATCGCTTTAGATAATTAAATATTTGTTGATTTGAAATTTAATTATCGCTTTAGATAATTAAATATTTGTTGATTTGAAATTTAATTATCGCTTTAGATAATTAAATAATTGTTGCTTTGAGATTTAATTATCGCTTTAGATAATTAAATATTTGTTGCTTTGAGATTTAATTATCGCTTTAGATAATTAAATATTTGCTGATTTGAGATTTAATTATCGCTTTAGATAATTAAATATTTGTTGATTTGAAATTTAATTATCGCTTTAGATAATTAATTATTTGTTGATTTGAAATTTAATTATCGCTTTAGATAATTAAATAATTGTTGCTTTGAGATTTAATTATCGCTTTAGATAATTAAATATTTGTTGCTTTGAGATTTAATTATTGCTTTAGATAATTAAATATTTGCTGATTTGAGATTTAATTATCGCTTTAGATAATTAAATATTTGTTGATTTGAAATTTAATTATCGCTTTAGATAATTAAATATTTGTTGATTTGAAATTTAATTATCGCTTTAGATAATTAAATAATTGTTGCTTTGAGATTTAATTATCGCTTTAGATAATTAAATATTTGTTGCTTTGAGATTTAATTATCGCTTTAGATAATTAAATATTTGCTGATTTGAAATTTAATTATCGCTTTAGATAATTAAATATTTGTTGATTTGAGATTTAATTATCGTCTTTGATAATTAAATATTTGTTGATTTGAAATTTAATTATCGCTTTAGATAATTAAATATTTGTTGATTTGAAATTTAATTATCGCTTTAGATAATTAAATAATTATTGCTTTGAGATTTAATTATCGCTTTAGATAATTAACTATTTGTTGCTTTGAGATTTAATTATCGCTCTAGATAATTAAATATTGGCTGATTTCGAATTTAATTATCGCTTTAGATAATTAATTAATTGTTGAATTTGAAATTTGATTATCGTTTGTGATAATCGAATATTTGTTGATTTGAGAAATTTGATTATCATTTTTGATGATTGAATATTTGCGATTTTTGAGATTTGAGTTTCGTCTTTTCTTTGGCAATTCAGGTGAGTAATTTGATCTACTCACATTCAATTCGTGTTCTGTGTGGGATTTCTGCTCTGTTTTTCCTTCTCTTTTAGTTGCTGGAACTCGATTGATTCTTGCTTTAGACAGTCGTCTGATTTTGATTCCTTGATCCCCACGATGTTGACTCTTTTAATTTGAATCAGTCGAACCTTTTGATTTCTTATCTAATACTTCCCCGCTGACACTTGCTTTGCTTCTACATTCGACATTGCCATGATCTTTTGGTTGTTACCTTTTATCCATTCATTCCCTATGATTGCGTGGATGCAATTTTTATAAGGAGGGGAGTCTGTAACAACCCGAGATTTCGCAATTATCTGGTTATCGTCAAATGACGATTAAAATCGTTGGTTAATTGCTATTGCAGTTTGAATCGATCTGAATTCTTTTGTAAATTTTGTTTAGATAGTAGCGGGCCTTAAAGAAAAACAATAATGTGGCCCATACTTGTTTCTGCCGTGTTATCTAACTAAAGAAACTCACCCCCTTTTTCCCAAAAACTCATTTTTCTTCTTTTCGTTGATAACCCGACCCAATCCATTTTCTCGTGGAAAAACCCTAGAGAAGGCGTACGAAGGAAAGGCTAATGGTGGCTCTCGTTTATTTCGTCCATTCCTCCTTTCAATTTTCTCCGCATCGCAGACCCCAAAAACGATTTGAACGAGGGCGAAAAAATGGCTGCTAGGGTTTGTCTCTGCTTGATTCTCGAGTGCCACGGCTTCAGTTTCTCGATCGAATAAAGGTGAGTGACTTTTCACTCACATCTGAAACTCATTCCTAGTTCAGTGCTTCGACCGCTTGTTTTTTTGTTGATGATTTTGACTTGTTTTGGGACGCGATTTGATGCTTTTGAATTTTATCTGTACCCAAATTGTATTCGTTGTTTGAATTCATCTCGGTCACTTGATTTTCGTGTAGATGTTATAGATGTTAACTGATTTATTCAAAGTCGTATCATTTGATTACTTCATTAACACAGTGTGGATAAATTCCTTGGTCTTGAATTAATTTATACTCTGACTTTGGCTTGTCTGTTATCTTCTTTGTTAGCACCGGCTCTTGGTATTTTTGAGATGAAACTGTTGATTTATGGTATGTTTGAACTTGCCGTGTATCACTATTTTGAAACTTTTACAATGATCGGCCCATTACAGTTCCAACATCTCTGTGTTTTTACTCATATATATATATGCAGTTATGTATGTATATATGTGGCTGTTTGTGACACTGTATCATGGTACAGTTTGATTTACATTTGACTTGGGCCACTTGACTTTGGGAATGTGGTTTCATGTTTTTGTTAGTAGCTCACGGTTTCAGTTTGATTTTATTATTACCAGACCTTAACTTGATTTGTCTCTAGCCATTCGAGTTGAGCTGAAAGCTTCTGTTTTATTGAATGTGGTCTTCGAAGTTGAACCACTATCTTGCTTGATTTGAAAATCTGGTGGCTTTACTTTGGCTCAGACCATCTTTGCGTTCCCCTTTGAGTATTTTCGATTCGCTGTTGCATTGGATATAGATATGTGTGTGTTTTTATATATAGACATACACGCACTCTTGTGTTGGTATTGCTTGCTGTCTTAGTTTTGGGGTATTCGAACTCGATACATTCTGGAGTTTAGTGTTTTTATTACTTGCAATTCTGGGAGCCTCTGTTACTTATCACTGTATTAAGTCTGATACCTTTTGAGGTTTTCATCTGATTGGATACGCTACTGTATATGATGAAGGCGTTCTGTTCCTATGACTTCGGTCCTTATATCTTTGATCTGTAGCCTGATTTTCACCTGTCCACTTTGGGTTGAAACTGCATCATCTTTGTAGTGGTGCATATTGTCGCTCCACTGTTTTGTCTAGTATTTGAATTTAAAGTTTTCTTATTAAACTTGGTTCGTGCACTTGGGTTCTTTGCAGTCTCTGGCATCGTTACTCGAGACAGTTTGTATACTTGTTATACGTAGCCATTGGGGTTCACTGACCACTCATGTACATTAGTTCTTTACTTGGTGGTAATTGGTTTGCTTACCATTTACACCGGGCAGCCTTACCCCTGGCTGCATTCGTTTGATTGATGTATCTGGCTTTCCGGCTGCAGTTTGTTGGCATCTTTTCTTGACTTCTTTGGCGATTCTCTTCCTTGTCCGAACTGGTTTGGTTGTTGATTGTTGAGGCAGCCAACCTCTTCAACTCACTTGGTCGAAGCTTTCCACTACTGTCACTTGCCTATTGCATTTGTTGGCACTGTGAATTCTTGAGTATTGGCCTGGTGCCTTGTTGCTTTCTTTTTATATGCCGTTGTGGCGAGGCAGTGCACGCGTGCGTGCACTGCAGCCACCCAAACCCGACAGTTTTGAATTAATATTTCTTTTGTGTCGTGATGCATTGATCTTTTATGCTGTATTGGCGAGGCCGTACACGCGTGCGTGTACGGCAGCCAATCGAATTTTTGATGGTTTTAAAGTGACAATTTCAATCGCTTTAAATTGATTTAGTCGATTTGATAAATTGTTTATTTATCTCTGTTGATGTTTTAAATCTGCTGATTTATTGTTTAACACTATTTAGTGTTATACCTGCTGTTATCCAATTCTCGTATCGAGAGTTGGATATACGAGATTTCTGTGACTGTCGTCTATTTGACTATCTGATTATTATTGCTACTATGCACTAATAAACTGGTTTGAGTTAGACTGATCTGGGTATTATTTTCTTTTGAATGTAATACTCGGGTCAGACCCGAGTTATTTCAGGTCGTAGATTTTCTACTTTAAGTTGCTGTTCAGGATTTGAAGACTTTTCACACCTTCTGAAGTTATCAGGGTCATTTTGTAGCAGTCGTGTCATTGTATAGAACGATGTGTATTCATGTATATTAGTCGATAATGTACTTGTATATATAACTTCTAGAGTCGACCGTTGTAGTTGTATCATATGTATCGTGTCAACTATGTATTAACTGACATCAGATATATATATATATGAGATTTTTGTTTTTATCTGTGTTCCGCATTTATATTATCTGTGTTATTGTTATATCTAATGTCCTAAACTATTATGAACCGTCGTAGTTCGTTTTATACTAGTATTGGGTGTGTCGATGGGAGTAAATAAATAATAGAAGAAAAATAAAAAGTATGTACCACTCCTATCGAGATAACCAATATTAGTGTAAGGCCAATTACGGATGGTCGCTCCTATCCAGCCTTATTCTTCGTAATAATAGACAGTATTTCCTTTAATACTCTTTGTTATTATGAGCATAGAGGTGGGGCGTCACAGTGTGACAGCCTGAGTTCCGAAGGAAGAGCTGACATGGGCTGATTTTAGAAGAAGGTCTGAGTAGAGGTTCTTATCTGAGGTTGCCTAGTCGGCATTCATGAGGAAGTTCATGGATCTTGTTCAGGGAGAGATGTTAGTGATCAAATATGCTGC
Organism: Allium fistulosum; assembly: GCA_030737815.1. Classification (NCBI taxonomy): domain Eukaryota; kingdom Viridiplantae; phylum Streptophyta; class Magnoliopsida; order Asparagales; family Amaryllidaceae; genus Allium; species Allium fistulosum. The sequence continues at coordinate 928,372,225 of CM060905.1, forward strand.
TAAGTTTGATGAGTTGTCTTGATATGGATATGCTTTGGTAGACACTGATATCAGGAGGAATGAGAGATTTATTCGTAGACTAAGGCCAGAGCTAGGCAGAATGACTATGATTCATGTCAGAGACCCTTGTAATGTGGTGGTGGAGATGGTCATCTGCCATGAGGAAATGCTTGCTAAGTCAGTTAGAGAGAAGCCAGTTGAATCCCCGGATCCTCAGGGAAAGAAAAGGAAATTCTTTAAGAAGATGGGTGCCTAGAAAAGGGAGGCTGCCAAGAACCAAAAGGATGATTTGGTGTGTTATAAGTGTGATAAGAAGGGCCATTATGCTCATGAGTGATGGGCGGACAAGGGAAAAAAGCATGCAGAGAAGAAGAATGTGAAATGCTTCAACTGCAACCAAGTTGGGCATTATAAGAACCAGTGTCCAGAGCCAGTTAGGGCGAACAGAGTGAAGGTGTTTACTATTGGACCACAATCTTCTTCTAGGCCTACTATAGCGGAGAAAGGGAAAACTATGATGGAAGGTACACTTTTGATTCAGAGTACCCTAGTTTGGGTACTATTTGATACCAGTGCATCACATTCGTTTATATCACAGAATTTGATTGATAGGTTATGTATAGAACTTACATACCTTGTTACTTCCTTAAGTGTTGCGAATCCAATAGGAGGGTATGCAACTCTTGGGATGAGATGTGACCAATTAGAACTTGATTTGGTAGGTCATAAGTTTGCATGCAGTCTGTATGTTTTTTGATTTTGTAGATTTCGAAATAATTTTGGGTATGGATTGGTTAGGTAGGTATAAGGCTAGAATATTTTGCCAGGATAGGGAAATATCGTTGAGGCAACCAGATAGTCATAACCAAATCATCTTCTCAGTGAAGAATTCTAGTAAGAGTGTTTGTGCTTTGTTAAATGCCATGGAGGTTGGAGAAGAGTTAAGTCAGGTTTGACTGGCAAGGGAATTTGCAGATGTCTTTGAGCCAGTCACGAGACTACCACCGAAACGAGCTGTTGAGTTTCAGATAGATCTTGTACTGGGAGCTGAACTTGTCAATAGACCACCTAACAGGACGACATCGACAGAGATGAAGGAATTGAAGGTGCATCTAGTGGATCTTGAGGGAAGTAATTTTATTAGGCCAAGCAGTTCGCCTTGGGGAGTGGCCGCAGTGTTCGTGAAGAAACCAGATGGGTCGTTAAGGATTTGCATCGACTATCGTAAGTTAAATGAAAGGACGATCAAGAATAAGTACCCTCTGCCGAGGATAGATGATCCGTTTGATCAGTTGAGTGGAGTTAGAGTGTTATCCCAATTGGATTTGGCGACGGGGTTCCATCAGTTGAGAGTGGTGGAGGATAGTGTTCCTCTAACACCATTTCGGACTAGGTATGGTTCTTATAAGTGGTTGGTGATGCCGTTTGGGTTGACGAATGCACATGCTTTCTTCGTTGACTTGATGAACAGGGTTTTCCAAGAGCACTTGGATAGGTTTGTGTTGGTATTCATAGATGGCATTTTAGTGTACTCGAAAGTTGAAAGAGAGCATGAGATTCATCTTAGAGTGGTGCTGGAGACGCTGAGGCAGAATCAGCTGAAGGCGAAGTTTTCCAAGTGTCATTTTTGAAAGAAAGAGGTTAAGTTTCTTGGTCATGTGGTTTCAGAGGAAGGATTGTCAGTCGATCTAGTTAAGATCGAAGCTGTCAACAATTGGAAAAGACCAGAGACGGTGACCGAGATCAGGAGTTTTCTTGGACTTGCTGGCTATTACCGGAGATTCATTAAGGATTTCTCGTGGATAGCAGCACCTTTGACTAAGTTGACAAGGAAAGATGAGAAGTTTGTTTGGTCTGACAAATGTGAGGAAGGGTTCCTTAAGTTAAAGCACTTGTTGACCAATACGCCAGTGTAAGTAGTTCAAGATGGAAACCAAGGGTTGGTAGTATATACTAATGCATGTGGGATTGGATTGGGAGCAGTATTAATGCAGAAGGGTAAAGTTATTACCTACGCATCCTGACTGCTTAGACTGCATAAAGTAAGATATCCTACCCATGGCTTGGTCTTAGCTGCTGTGATTTTTGCCTTGAAGATTTGGAGGCATTATCTCTTAGGAGAGATATTTGAGTTGTATACCGACCATAAGTCTTTAAGTTACTTATTCTCTTGGAAGAAATTGAATATAAGGCAGCAGAGGTGGCTGGAGTTTTTGGCTGCTTATGATTTCGATATAGAGTATACTCCTGGGAAAGGAAATAAAGTAGCAGATGCTCTCAGTAGAAAACATCAGAATGTGGTGTTAGCGATGTTGGCAGAATGGAAGGATCTAGAAGTCTTGGCCAATTTTAGTGTGTAGTTGAGATCAACTGCTAGTTCTAGTCAGGGTACTGCCATGTTATCTTGTTTAGAAGTTCGACCGGTATTGATCAAAAAGATAGCTTCTAAGCAGAGTGAGGATTCAGTTTTAGCCGAGAGGATTAGAAGGCTTGAGGTAGGATCAAAGGTTGGTGACCTAAAGGATTTTATTCTTCACCAAAGGGGATGGTTGATAAAGAAGGAACGATTATGTGTTCCGAATGTAGAGAACTTAAAAAGGGAAGTTCTGGAGGAATGTCATCGATCGAAGTTTACGATTCATCCTGAAGGGACCAAGATGTATCAAGATATGAAGAGGAGCTTCTATTGGGAAGGCATGAAGAGGGATGTTGGCTTGTGGGTTAGGCAGTGTGTAAACTGTCAACAACTGAAAGCCGAGCATCGGAAACTAAGTGGGTTACTTCAGCCTCTAGATATTTCAATTTGGAAATGAGATTCGATATCCATGGATTTTATAGATGGGTTGCCAAGGTCAAGGAGATAAAATGAGAGTATATGGGTTATTGTGGACAGGTTGACCAAGAGTGCCCATTTCATTCCAGTAAAGTCGACTAGGATGACACCTATTTTGGCTAAGTTGTTCATGAAGAACATAGTTAGACTTCATGAGATTCCTAGTAGCATAGTCAGCGACATAGTTGCATTGTTCACTAGCGAATTTGGAGGAGTCTACAAGAGGTATTAGGCACCAATCTCAAGATGAGTACAACATATCACCAACAGACGGATGGGCTGAAAGAGAGAGTCAACAAGGTACCCGAGGATTTATTGAGAGCTTGTGTATTAGAGTTTGGTGGATTTTGGGAGGACCACCTACATTTGATTGAGTTTTGCTATAATAAGAGTTGTTATCCGGGTTTTTAACCCAGCAAGAACCAATAGGAAACATAATAACCTCGTGTAGACAGGATGGTTCAGGTTTTAACAAAGAAATCTAAGACAAGGGATTAACAAGGGCTAAGCTATATGGTTAAGGAAAGGAAACGATTGGGATCAACGAAGCCGAGAGATCATCGTTCTTCTAGTCCAATCAGCAGTAGAGCACAAACAGCTAGTGAATTGACGTCAAAATGAAGCAACTATGAAAAAAGACTATGGAAACCTCTCCAATTCCAAAATTCAAAAAAAATCCTAAGTGACTTGGATCATCAGCGACCCATACCTCTCCACAAACTATCAAACAAACTAGCCAAAGAATACTATGAAAAGAGTTCAGAACCTTGGTTCTCAAATGAGTCAAGGCCATGGGTCCCTAGCGTCCCATATGCCATGGGTGGCCAGCGACCCACAGGCCATGGGTCGCCAGCGACCCATGGTACTTCCTCGTTTTTCTAGCCAAATCCTCCATGGATCGTTTCCTACCTACCTGCAAGCTTATGAGGATGTGGCCTGGCCCAGAAGCTCTCCGATCCATATAAATACCATCCTACCTGCAACATAAACTGGATCTTCTCCGGACTAGTTGCTGAAGCTCTGTTGGAATTATTCTTCACTCTCTACCTCCCACACAACAATTTCCAAAGGAATACACGGTGATTCTCTAGTGGATTCTAACTCTGGAGATTCAATCAAGCTAGAAAATAATCAAAGCCTTGTAATCAAACATCTATTGTAATAGTAATCAGTCTATAATAAAACTATAAAGTGGACGCAGGCTTCATTAACAGCCGAACCACTATAAAAATTCTCTGCCTGCTTTCTTTTACTATTCTTTCTATATATCTGTGATCTGTGATATTTCTCTATCAGAACAGGACCGGTGCTTTCAAACTCTAACCAGGGTGTTGGTTCATTTTTGGGTCAACATTTTGGTGCTTTCATTGAGAATCCAACTCAGGATCCAGATCTAGCTATCTACTTTGGATCCCATAGGTCCAGAATTTAGATCCTTATCTTTACTTGAAGCATCCACTATTTGGAATCAATGGCTCCTGGAAGAAGAAGAACTGCCTCTGGAAGGTCTATAGGGGCAGCAGTAGCTGGAGAAGATGTTAATCCCCAATAAACCGAAATGAATGGCGTTAACTTAGGGAATCAGGCGCTTGCCTCATCCAGTCAGCATGAAGTTGTTACCAGGGATGAGTTAAATAAAATGGTTGATGAGATCAACAAAAAATGGAGAGTAGCCAAAAGGCTTTAATGGATAAGCTTAACGCTCTCCTAACCCTACAGTCAAATCCCGCTCTAAGGACTATGCCCGAACCCGCGGCTGCTATGGAACAAGAGAATTCATCTATTTCTGGTCTACATTGAAGAAACGGAAAATAGCCACAAAAAAGGGTGACAACAGGACTTAACATGGATGGAAATGCAAGTACTCCGTATGCCACAAGGAAAACTATTCTGAATTTGAGTCAGGGGGCAAAGACCCCCGTAGAAGACATAGCTATGGATCTTTTCGACTCGAAGGGCGGAGAGCCAGACGATAAATTGGAAGAAGACGCCAATGCATTTGATAATGCAAGGAATACTCAAACTGCTCCAGTGTGACCAACCGCAAGCCAACGGGACCATGCATGAGTGGCTCTCCCAAAGACAGGAGAGCCTAGGCCTTTGCCCACTCACCAAGACCGTTTGCAAAGTCAAACACTTGGCGCAGCGACTGATCATCGTCCTCAGGACTACCGGACATCAGAGGCATACATCGCGGACATGGCTAAATGATTAATGGAGAAGAGTAAAGATAGAAGAGATGATGAGTGGGGATCTGCGCCAAGCCGGACTCCCTTCACCAATGAAATCCTAAACGAGATATATCCAGAAAAGTTCACAATGCCAACTATTCCATCCTATGACGGAACGAAGGACCCAAAGGCTCACTTGTACAAATAAAGTTATCATATGGACGGAGTGAATGCCTGTGAAGCTGTTCGATGCAAATGCTTCCCTATCTTTCTCGAAGGGGTTACGTCAATGTGGTTCACTAGGCGTCCACCAAGATCTATCTCTACTTTTGACCAACTAGCGACAAGGTTCCTTGATCAGTTCAGACTCCATACCGCGCAACCAAAAGATGTCATGTCCCTATCCGGGTTGTTCCATAGGCGTAACGAATCACTGAAGTCTTTCATGAATAGGTTTAACAACGTGGTGATGGAAGTGAGCAACCCCAATGAAGACATGGTTTTTATGGCACTAGTTCGTGCCATTCACCCGAAAACTGAATTTGGAAAGTGTTATCCCGCCTTTTGGCAAGACCGTGACACCAAGGACTTGACTAGAAACCAGTGACAGATTGTCTCGGAGGCCAGCTACGCGCAAGGGTCGCTATGGATATCGATGAATTTTGTCTGAGTCTGGATCGGGCTACAATTGATAAGACATGAAAAGTAGAGTCTTGAGAACCAATGTTCCAAATCTCGGGTCAATCCAAGTTCGTACACTCAAGATGTCACCAACGAAAATGGAGGAGACAGCCTTGTATTCGAATCCATAAAAGGCCCTATGTTCGAATCGATGAGGTAGGAATGCTATTCGAATCCATCAGAGCAGGATCCATTCGAATCCATCAAGGTCGACTCCATCATCCTCGTATCCATCAAGTTTTACGTGCTTCGTATCCATCGTGGAAGCCTTCCTTCGAATCCATCTTTTTGCCTGGCTTCGAATCCATCGAGCACTCCTTAGTTCGAATCCATCCAAACAAGACTACACTAAAATCCAACAGTTCGAACCCGTTAGGCATTCCTCTACTTCGAATCCATATAGTAGATGCACCTCGACTCCATCCCATAAGCTACTTCGAGTCCACCCTGTTAAGGTAACTTCGAATCAATTAAACCAAGGTAAGCCTTGATCGATTCGAACGAGTATGACTACGAGCCCACTACCTCGAATCCACTAGGCCACGGCAGCTAGAAACGTGGAGTCGACCCGGGCAACTCGGAGCACAAGACGGATTGAAACGAAGGAGGCACGCCGCGTCATCGTGAAGACATGCTGAATCGAGTCGAGACGATCGATTCGAAGGAACCGAGTCGAAGGAGATCGATTCGAAGAGACATTTCAGCCAAGTATCCAACCTTGAATCGATCATAAATCGAGTTCTACAAGTCCAAATGTCATGAAATTTTCACAGAAGCTTAAGCACATGATGAAGAATGTTCACACCAAATTTCAGCTCGATTGGATGATTTCTTGATCGATTCGAACCAAGGGTCGAATCGATCCCAAAGTGGGCCCGGATCTCCAGATTTCGGCCATGTGGGCCCCCTGACGTACCAGAACTGGTCTCCCCTCATTTTAGGCGAAATATCAGCCTCCTACACCTATAAATAGAGCCCCTAGTCATTCAGAAAGGGGGTCGGATAATTCTAAGTACTGAAGAGCACCCAGATTCTGCAAGATTAACTCCAGAACACCGCCGCTGCTTTAGATTGAGACTTAGCATATAAATTCAGTTTTATTACAGTATAAAGAATTGTAATCTTCAAGTATCGAGCAATAAAATCATCAAACTTCATAGTGGACGTAGGCAAAATGCCGAACCACTCTAAATCGCTTGTCTTTGCAATTTACTTTCTGTTATTTGGAGTTTTTGTTAGATAACCCACAGTTTTAATTTTCATTCTTCACTTTTATCTCTTCAAAAACTTCCGAAGAGTGTTGTGCCCATTTTTGGTACAAACACTTTGGTGCTTTCACTGAGAAAAAACCAACTTTTTTCTCCTGCTCCTTGGATCTACCGTCGATACCGGATTGCACAAATCCAAGAGGAAGATCCAGATCTCTAATTCATCGTCCTTCCATTCTATTCAGATTTGCGTAAAGTCTAGGAAAATGATTCATCATTAAAAATGGTTAGCACAAGAACCACTTCTACAGCTGCTGGACAGGAAGGTAGGGATGGACAGAATCCTGCTCAACAGCAGCCATCCAACCAAGACAACACTGCTCATTCAGATCCGTCTGGGGCAGTCACCAGACAAGAATTCCATGTTTTGCTTCAAGAGTTGACTCAAAGTCGGCAACAATTGGCCGAACAGTTGCGTGCTAATGTTGAATTAACAAACCAACTGAACCGCCAGGGCCGTAGGAGGTCCAGAAGGGATGATGTTTCCCGTTCATCCACTGAAAGTTCTGCCTCATCTGACTATCATCATAGATCTACCCGTCCCCGATTGGACGGAAGTCATGCTCAGGCTGCTGGATATCAACCCCCCCTGACTGTCGGACAGTTGAGAGCAGGACCGTCAACCAGCTTCCAGGCTGGGCCATCAGCATGAGGTGGTCGTACTCCACAATATACTACAGACAATCATGTCACGGCTGCCACAGTAGAAACAAGGGTTGATACCCGACATCTTCCAGATTCAGGTAATCAACAGCAGGAACGTACTTCTGAACCATACGTCCCAGAAGATGCTGAGCCAAGGAGGCGAAACTTGGACCGTCGACAGCGCCCGGTCCAAACTCGCACTGTGGAACCCGACCACACCTTAGCTCAACATGCTCAAAACGTAGCAATGCCAGACATCTCGACTATGATACGTCAGATGATCCGCAAAAGCCAAGGTCTTACCAACGACGATTGGGGGATTTCTCGAAGTCATACTCCTTTCACGGACGAGATACTATACTCTGAACCTCCTCGGCGATTCAGAATGCCAACTCTCCCTATGTATGAAGGAAACTCTGATCCCAATCAGCACATATTGAAATATGAATGGTCAATGAGCGCCGCAAGGGCCGACGATGCCGTGAAATGTCGAAGTTTCCCCATCTCACTGGGAGGAATTGCAACAATGTGGTTTACAAGATTACCTCCAAGATCTATCTCTTCATTTGACCAATTGGCTAAGAAATTTGTTGAACAGTTTCGCATGCATGTCGCTAGACCCAAAGATGTTAACACCCTGTCCAGTGTTACCCAAGCTCGTGGGGAAACACTAAGGCGTTACTTGGAGAGATTCCATGCGGCATGTGTGGAGATTAGTAATCCCAACGACAACTCAATTTTAATGGCATTGACAAAGGGAATCGATCCCATTCTGAGTTTGGAAACTGGTTAGCTAGAAAACCACCCGCATCGTTGGACCATTTCTACTCCAAAGCCGCTCAATTCTTACGGCAAGAGGACGCGAAACAGTCTAGGAAGCAGGACGATGCGAAGCCCGGAAGTGAAGGAATACAAAGCAATGTAGCAGTTAAACAGTCTGGTGAAAATTCCGGAAAAGTTCAATTAAATATCCAGAATAAACAAACTCAGCCAAGAGGCAACAGTGGTTAAGATAAGAAAAGAGACTCAAATCGAGGCCCACGGCGTGAGGCTCCAATGTTCGATAATTACACACCATTGAATACATCGTTGGAAAATGTGTACCTACAGACTTGCAATACTATGCAATAGAAGAAGCCGGCTCCAAAGCAATCGTCGGAGAGGCAGATTCAAACGGAGAAGTTCTGTAGATTCCACGAAAGTTATGGCCACAATACCAACGAATGTCGACACTTGCAGGACCTCATCAAGAAGTTGATCAGGGAGAGGAAGTTAGACCAGTTTGTGCGGGCACCGCAGTCTGAGGGGGCGGGCCTATCAAATCAAAATCATGTACAGAATCCAGAAAGACAGGAAGAACCAGGTCGTGTCGGAGGAAGACTGGTAATTAATGTTGTAAGTGATAATCCTCGTCCAGCGAAGCGAAGCTGGGAAGAAATGAAATCATATAACAACTTAGCTAGACGAACAGACTTTGAGTATGATGATAACTTGGACAATAAACTTTCGACCAAATGAAAGAGAGCGATAGTTAACGACATCACTTTCCGAGACAACGATATTGATTATGTCGGAAGCCCGACTACTGACCCACTCGTGATATCGGCACAAGTAGGTCCAGCTTGGATGAAGAGGATACTGATTGACTGCGGGAGCTCTGTGAATATCCTTTTTATACATGCTTATAATCAAATGATGATGAAAGCCAGGGATTTGGAACCTTGCCAAACTCACCTCCATGGATTCAACGGTAGCGCTACCATACCTATTGGGATGGTGAAGTTACCGGTTAAGTTGGGATCCGAGGAACATAGGAGAGTTCGGACATTACAGTTCGCTGTACTGAACATAGTCTCTCCATACAACGCTTTCTTAGGACGACCTGCCCTTGCTGAATTCAGAGCCGTAATTGCCCCGTGGTGCTTAACCTTAAAGTTCCCTACCGTCAACGGAGTTGGAGTCGTCCAGGGCGACCGGGTTGACTTGAGAACAATCATACGCCGAAATCGAGTCGCCCGATTACGCAATGCCGAGGACCGACTTAAAACTTTTGAAAACAATAAGATTGTCATTAAAAAAGAATACCCGGAATTCCCACACATGAAACCAACATGGAAGGGGTCACACGAGATTAAGCAGGAGCTCGGGGATGGTATATATGAGTTAACGACCGCTGATGGTCTAGCTTCACCAAAGGCCTTGGATAGCGAAAGTCTTCGTCGCTATTGCACATAACAGGCTATGTTTATCTATTTAGTTTAAATTCTGTTTTAGAATTTGTTTCTGCATTTCGAAATTAGAATTTGTAATAAGGCAACTGACTTTGCCACGTTTTCTTATTTCAGCAATAAAATGCAATCTCTTCGAGCCAGAGCTGTGATTCATTAAATACAATGCACAACATCACGATGCACGAAGAGTTAAATTCCGTCACACTATGGAATTTATTCAAGTAGGGAGTGGCTATGAAGCAATCAACCACTCGCTAAATGAAACCCGAGCTCGGGGGCAAGCCATCACATCCGGCCAGAAACGGGTTGATACACGACAACCCTTTACTCAACTCCGTACTCCCAGAGCGCGAGGCGGAGTATAAACATTTACAAAATCCAAGAGTACTCTGAGAGCGCGAGCTGGGTACAAAACTTTTTACTTAACTCCGTACTCCCAGAGTGCGAGGCGGAGTATAAACATTTTCCTAAATCCCAGAGTACTCCGAGAGCGCGAGCTGGGTGCAAACTTTTTACTTAACTCCGTGCTCCCAGAGTGCGAGGCGGAGTATAAACATTTACTTAACTCCGTGCTCCCAGAGTGCGAGGCGGAGTATAAACATTTACTTAACTCCGTACTCCCAGAGTGCGAGGCGGAGTATAAACATTTTCCTAAATCCCAGAGTACTCCGAGAGCGCGAGCTGGGTACAAACTTTTACATAACTCCGTACTCCCAGAGTGCGAGGTGGAGTATAAACATTTTCCTAAATCCCAGAGTACTCCGAGAGCGCGAGCTGGGTACAAACTTTTACTTAACTCCGTACTCCCAGAGTGCGAGGCGGAGTACAAACATTTTCCTAAAACCCCAGAGTACTCCGAGAGCGTGAGCTGGGTATAAATATCAACAAACTCCAGACTCCGAGAGCGCGAGCTGGAGTATAAACATTACTCAACTCCGTACTCCCAGAGTACGAGGCGGAGTATAAACATACGTCAACTCCACACTTATCCCCAATACTGGGGGCAGAACCATAACACATAACAAGTTGAAGACAAAAGGGAATACATTCTCATTTCCACTATCAACAAAAAAGAATCTGATTACAAAGTGGTTCAAAAAATTGCTACTAGTGGGAGCCGAATCCACATCTATACACGGCTACAGAAAAGTCAACAAACTGTTACCCCATGCAACGGGAAATTAAAGAAAGAGTTCAATCTTTCTTCTTCCTTATCTTCTTCTTCGGGGTAGCTCCACCAGATCCGCTACCTGATTTTCTCCTCACCCGCTTACTCTTTTCAGGCTTGCCCTCCAGCAGCGATATAATGTCAACGTCTTCCTCAGAACTGGAGGCGATGGAAATTCTTCTCGGAGGTCGAGCTGGAGGCATAGGAGTAGTAGCAGGAGGAGGGACAGGAGCAGTTTCAATCACTACAGTACCGTCCGATGAAATCACCATTAACGGGGCAGGCCCGGGCGGATTCATACCAGCATTCCATGTTGCCATCTCGGCATCAATCTCGGCAATAATGTCGTCCTTACGGGATACTTGGGCCGCATCGGATGTGCCAATAGCTGGCATAGATGAACTAATGGCCAGAGCAGCCCCACTCACAGCATCAGACGGGTTGACGGAGGGATCGATGGGTTCATTGAGAAGCTCCTCGATCATTTGAGCGCTGAAAGAAAACATGTTTGCATCTCCCTCTTCGCCAACCAAGGTAGAAGTCGTGATGGCTTCAGTAACAACAGCCCCTTGCGTTTGATATGGAACTGATAGTGCAAGAGGCGCAAAAGCGACGACTTCAGTCACTGAAATGCGACAACACGCAGATTGTTAGTCACGTGTGTTGCTTAAAGTTCTTCACACTAGAATGCGGGAAGCGTTCAAATACCTTCCTTAGTCTGGACCGGAACATGGACAGAAGCATCGGCGGAAGATAATAGCGGCTGGTCGGGGTTATATGCAGGAACGGACTGAGGATCTACCGCACCAGTGGTTTCGGGCAGTGTTGGAATTACAGCTTCAACGCTTACCTCGTGATGCGCGATCCCCGAGCCTTCACCTGTCTCTAAAGAATGAACACCGAGCTTTTCTTTCGCCACCGAGATCACCGCCTCATGAAGGACTTTCCTCTCCTCCTCGGTAAGCAGACGCATCTCCAGCTCAAAGTCATCAAGCGATTCATCTGGATGCGCTGCCCTCTTCTCGTCCACCAGCCGGGTCCAGGCGTTATATAGAATCATGGAGTCATCTCCCAGCCACGCTAAATTTCTATGCTCCAGCACATTTGCGTTGTACGTGACCAAGAGATCGTCAAACTCAGCGTCCAGCTTGGACCTCTCCTCCAAAATCTTTTCCTGGATTTCTGCTTCCACGGACTTAGACTTGACCGCCACCACAGCAAGTTCGGCCCAGAGAGATACTACTTGATCGCAAGCCTCTTGTGCAGTGGCGTTCGCGTCATCCTTCTCCTTCACCATTTCGGCAAATTTGGCCTTGAGCTCGTTCAACTCTTTAACGGCTAAGTCTCGCTCAGCTGCTATGGTGGTGTTGCGGTGGCCCATCTCCTCTACCGTGGCGCAATGTTCTTGTTGCATCCTAGCCATTTTGGCCACGGCATCCTCGTGCTTCTGGAGAGCTTGAAGTTCAGAATTCCGGGACGTCTCCATTTCAGATTGAAGAACTTCAATGACGCGTTTATGTTTAGCAATTTCAGCATCACGTTCAGCGATAATCTTCGCCCGGTCAAAAGCTACTCTAGAAGCCTTCACGGCTGCCTTGTACCACTCCTTATACTAAGCGTAGAAATCGCGGATATAACTATGAGCAGTGGTCTCAGCATCCGAGGGAATTCTTTTAAGGTTAGGAGGGAAGACATAGCCATCCATGCAAATTTCAGGGAAGTCATTTTTCATTTGGGCGAGTTTAGCGGCACCCTCACTTGTCAACTCAGCCGGAGCTTGTTCTATTATAGCGGCTACTGTCGGTTCTATTCTTGGCCGCTGAGTATCAGGCCGAGAAGATTGAGAAGGCGGCTGCTGCTGATGAGAAGGCCCTGGAAGGTCTACTGGAGCCCTAGGAGGCGGAGGAGAGCGAGATCGAGATCGGTGCTGGTATCCCCGATCCCTGTCAGAATAATCATGGCCAGAGCGGCCACGCGAGTAATCTCTATCCCTATCATAGCGGTCTTGACATGAATAGCCTCGCCCGCGATCCCTATCTGACTCTCTCCTGCGGGAATCATAGAATGGAGAAGATTGGCGCACATTTTGAAGCCTATCCAGAGTAGAGCCACGTCCTAACATCTCACCTGCGATAAGAAAGAATTACGGATTAAGATCCCATAAAGCAATGTTTATTATGCAAAAGTCATGAAGTGCTGTGGAAGTGTGTGTAAATGTGTAAACCCCCAAACCGACCGGAAGTGTTGACCGCACTTAAAGGAAAGGGCTCGTTCATGTTTAGGACATCTTGAAATTCCTCCAACCCAGGATTATGAGAAATCGATATATAATCTGGGATGGGAATATCGTCAAGCCCTTTGAAAATGTCTCTCGAATGAGAAGGGGCGGCCTCAGAAATCATAACTCCGGAAATGGGAGGAGACACATCCACAGATTTCCACCCCTTAGACTTAAGTTTTTTGGAAACGGCGGCCTTGCCTTTCCGTCTTTCTCCCGACTCCTCCAAGTTTCCCGAGAGGTCAGCCATCGGCTCCGAATCCGTGTGGGTTCTTTCTTCGTCACTCGCCTCGATTATTCTGATTCCGAGTGACTTCTTCACCTTTCTCTTCTTGGTTTTCTTCTTATCTTCCTTCTTGGAGGCGGGCTTTGCCAATCCCTCGACGACTATACTTTGATTGATGTCGATCAAACCAAGAATTCTTAAGTTATAATCGTTCAGCACCGAGTCAATATGTCTCAACTCGCTTGGAACTTCTTGAAGACTTCGGACGATACCCTTGAAACGCCCTCCATCGGGTCTGGAGATAATGGCTGTAAAGGGAATGAAATGTCAATTTTAACACCAAAGAGCTATTGGTCAAGAAAACAGATTAAGGCGCTTACGTCTAGACAACCATCGCCTAGCGAAACCCGGAGGGCACCGAACATAGAACCACTCGTTCTTGAAATAACTCAGTCGGGTCCAAGCTCCAACTACAACTTGGCAATTCCTAACTGCCTCCAGAAATGTAAAAGACGGGCTATCACCCCTACTCTTGAAGTTAAATATGTGTCTGATCTCGGTGGGCCTTGGCGGGCGAAAGAGACAGTCCATAAATATGACAAAGGCACTGTTCAGCAATGCGTGCCCGTTGGGATGAAGTTGCGAAGGAGCAATTCCTAGGTAGGATAGCATCCCTCTGATATATTGATTGAAAGGAGGGAGAGTTCCGGCTGCGCAAGCATGGCGATAGAATGCTGTATATCCTTCAGGCGGATTATGCGGTCTATCAGCGGCACTGGGCAATAATACATCACCTAGAGATATGTTATGTCTCAAGAAAATTTGGCCTAATAGGGATTCAGAAATGTTAGATTGGACAGAGTTAGCGGGGTCCTCAATAAATATAGCATCCGGCAATTCATCTGGAGCTAGATCGATTACATCGGCAGGAATATCGGGAATCTCAAGCACCGGAGGAGTCGAGCTCTGTACCTCTTGTTGTTGGGAACTCGAAGATTCCATAATTAACTAACTCATCATAAAGAAATGTTAAGTACATAAAGAGCCCGTGCATTCCCTAATGTGAAGTGTATGAACGTGCCATGTAGTGCAAGTGCTGTGCGTTACTTAACAGATTCAACAAAACTGAAGACAAGATGCAAGCTTCAGAAATTATGAAGTTGGTTAAAATGACCGTCATCGTTGACCGTCTTAAAACATATTGCCCAGAATTCATGATTACTTAGTTCAAATTTGGTTTTTCAAAGTTACGGTTCCATCGACGAGCGAAAGGCAGTCAAATATGCACAACAACTTAGTCCAAATATGCAAAGATGAAGCTCGTTGGAGTCATGGCAGTAATTATATGAAGTACTCGTATCCATGGGAGCTCGTTAGTATCGATCAAGGTTCGAATCCATGAAGCTTCGAATCGATCTGAGAAGTGTGCGTTCGAATCGATACCATTCTAATCGATACTGCTTGAATCGATACCGTTCGAATCGATCCTGAACGAATCGATATAGTTCGAATTGGAACGGTGGAAGGCAAAAACTTTTGAATCCACTACAAGTTTACTTTTCGAATCGATCTCTGGAAAAACAACATATCAACTAACGTATCCTCGTATCGATTGTATTGGTATAATCTTCGAATCGATCGTGAGCGAATATCCCACAACTTCTCACATCGATCACTTCGGGTCGATACGATCAATTCACTACCTATAATCGATTCGATCGACATACCTCCACGAATCGATGCAAGCACCACGGAAAAGCTGGTCATCTGAGATTGATTCGAAAAACACTATTCAAGATCGATACGAAAAAGTTGTCTCTCTTTTCATCCCTGGATTCGACTCCCTCCAGATCGATACGAGCGTGGGATAAGGAAGAATTCATCAGAGCCCAAGACATAAGGTACTTAGTCGAATCGCCTACCTAAATATGAGTTGAAAATGGAAAGGGTTGGATTGATTCGAAGAAGAACAAATGGCTTTGTTTGCAAGGTTTTTTATCGATTCGAAGATACAGGAAATCAAAGCGAAGGTAAAAAAGTGAGAAATGAATAGGACCCAGGTATATATAGAAGAAATATGACGATTCGCCTCCCGGTACAACTGACCGGCTTCAACAGGTAAGGGCATCGACTCGATTCATTACGGCGGCTTCGAATCGATTATAACCCACTACTTCGAATCCATCTCCTGCGAATCTTCTTGCACGATCGAATCCATCTCAGCAACATCGATACAAGACAACATCGACTCGAAGCACAAACCCCACGAACCATCGTTTCGAAAAGACATCGGTTCGAGAATTCACGACTTCGACTCCACCAACTCAGAGAACTTCGAATCCACACAGTATTGATTCGAAGAACCATCGATTCAAAGCAGTCAACAGAAGATGAACCTGGGTCACTGTGCACCATCGATTCAATGTACCTACTTCGAAACCATCAACTCGAAGCGGATCAAGAAACATAGCTTCGAATCCATCAAATACCACCAATCAAATGGACGAATCGTTTCAATATGAAAAATTGCTTGTCCACTCTTTGTACCGATTCAGAAGAGGATCAATACAAGAGGATGATCATAGGCAATCATAAAAGCGATGTTTTAACTCGAGTCTCAAACCGGTTCAGGAGAGGACCGATGCAGATTTCGATAGCAAACCGAACTGACAACGACTTGCGATCACGCAACGTTAACCAAAGTCAAGATAATACACGTATGCACGTATTTCTGACTAATGTTTTGGTCTTTATCATTTACAGGGATCAAATGTTCATCTCGTCATGACTCAAAAACCTAACAGCTAGTCACAATTATACGACGATCGATTACTGCGATACAGGATGCAACTTTCGGTAAAGCATGTCATAGCTATCCAATGAGAGACTGCAGCTTTTCAAAGCACGTCATGTTTACACAAGACGCACTTTGGGGGGCAAATGTTATCCTGCCTTTTGGCAAGGCCGTGACACCAAGGACTTGACTAGAAACCAGTGACAGATTGTCTCGGAGGCCAGCTACGCGCAAGGGTCGCTATGGATATCGATGAATTTTGTCTGAGTCTGGATCGGGCTACAATTGATAAGACATGACAAGTAGAGTCTTGAGACCAATGTTCCAAATCTCGGGTCAATCCGAGTTCGTACACTCAAGATGTCACCAACGAAAATGGAGGAGACAGCCTTGTATTCGAATCCATAAAAGGCCCTATGTTCGAATCGATGAGGTAGGAATGCTATTCGAATCCATCAGAGCAGGATCCATTCGAATCCATCAAGGTCGACTCCATCATCCTCGTATCCATCAAGTTTTACGTGCTTCGTATCCATCGTGGAAGCCTTCCTTCGAATCCATCTTTTTGCCTGGCTTCGAATCCATCGAGCACTCCTTAGTTCGAATCCATCCAAACAAGACTACACTAAAATCCAATAGTTCGAACCCGTTAGGCATTCCTCTACTTTGAATCCATATAGTAGATGCACCTCGACTCCATCCCATAAGCTACTTCGAGTCCACCCTGTTAAGGTAACTTCGAATCAATTAAACCAAGGTAAGCCTTGATCGATTCGAACGAGTATGACTACGAGCCCACTACCTCGAATCCACTAGGCCACGACAGCTAGAAACGTGGAGTCGACCCGGGCAACTCGGAGCAAAAGACGGATCGAAACGAAGGAGGCGCGCCGCATCATCGCGAAGACATGCTGAATCGAGTCGAGACGATCGATTCGAAGGAACCGAGTCGAAGGAGATCGATTCGAAGAGACATTTCAGCCAAGTATCCAACCTTGAATCGATCATAACTCGAGTTCTACAAGTCCAAATGTCATGAAATTTTCACAGAAGCTTAAGCACATGATGAAGAATGTTCACACCAAATTTCAGCTCGATTGGATGATTTCTTGATCGATTCGAACCAAGGGTCGAATCGATCCCAAAGTGGGCCTGGATCTCCAGATTTCGGCCATGTGGGCCCCCTGACGTACCAGAACTGGTCTCCCATCATTTTAGGCAAAATATCAGCCTCCTACACCTATAAATAGAGCGCTTAGTCATTCAGAAAGGGGGTCAGATAATTCTAAGTACTGAAGAGCGCCCAGATTCTGCCAGATTTACTCCAGAACACCGCCGCTGCTTTAGATTGAGACTTAGCATATAAATTCAGTTTTATTACAGTATAAAGAATTGTAATCTTCAAGTATCGAGCAATAAAATTATCAAACTTCATAGTGGACGTAGGGAAAACGCCGAACCACTCTAAATCGCTTGTCTTTGCAATTTACTTTCTGTTATTTGGAGTTTTTGTTAGATAACCCACAGTTTTAATTTTCATTCTTCACTTTTATCTCTTCAAAAACTTCCGAACAGTGTTGTGCCCATTTTTGGTACAAACAGAAAGTGGATTAAAATGAAGCAACTTACCACTAGGAAAGATTTCAATCGCAAGGAAAGTCAGTACCTAAGGTTGGAGGAAGCGCAAGAATTGGAAGGGAAGTCTACTAGTGTGCAACCGGCAAATGCCGGGCAAAGCGATGTAGCAATGAATCGAAATGCGCACACTTCTCGAACTGCTGAAGGAACCACCGGGAAAGACGGGAATCCAAAGAGAAAAGGTCAAAACTCTAATAAGAAGAATGGTAATGGCAGCAATAAAAAGCTAAAATGGTTTAGGCCCGAAGGCTACACTCCTATGAGCGACACACCGGAAAACATTTTTCTTGCAATTCAAAGAACCGAGGAATGCAAAAAGCCAACCAAAAAGGAGGCGACCAAGCAGCAGAAGCGCTCAAGGAAGTTCTGCCGCTTCCATGAGACACACGAGCACAATACGAACGAATGCCGCCACCTAAAGAATCTCATTGAGGAACTGATCTAGAACAACAAACTCCAGCAGTACGTAAAACAGCCACAAAACCTCGATCAATCTGCGACTCCTCAGCACCTAAGAGAACGAAAGAATCAAGCTGGAACCATCAAAGAAGGGTCAAAACGAACTGACCAAAGGCTTATTATTGGAACAATATCTAGGGGACCACATCCCGCACAGAAGTTGGGGGGAAATGGAGCGATATGCAAGTTCATTGAAGCACGCTTCGAAGGAATCATGTTTGGCCGTGGAAGACGAAACTCCAGTTAATATACAAAGGATCTTGATGACGATATTGTGTTCCGAAATTGGGACACCGAAAGGATCGAAGCTCCAACTCTCGATCCGATGGTGGTGACGGTAGGAATTGGACCTGCTATAGTTCGGCGGGTGTTGGTTGAAAGCGGCAGCTCCGTTAACATTCTCTTTAAATGCACTTTCGATCAAATGAAGATTGGCATGAAAAGTGTGTCCGCATGCCAAACAAAGATTCAGGGGTTTACTGGTGAACCCAAACAACCGATGGGAACAATTGACCTACCTGTAGAGCTTGGAGAGGGTGGGCGAAGGGTCACCCTCATTCAGACATTTGTGATCGTGGATGAAATGTCAGCATACAACGCCTTCTTGGGACGGCCCGCATTAGCCGACTTCATAATAGCACTGGCCCAATGGTGCCTTACAATGAAGTTCCCAATAGAACATGGAGTCGGAATCGTGAAAGAAGACCAAAGCGCCGCCCGGGAATGCTATATAGCAGAATTGCATGAGTGAAGAAGAAATGAAAAAGGGAAGGATGTGGGGAAAACCCTCCACATCCATGAACCCTCCGAATAGCATTTACAGAACCACCCCTGGCTTGGGGACCATAGCCGATTCGACAAGACTTTGGGCCCTAGAAAGAAGAGCTCAGGGGAGGATCATGCAGCACCGGTTGAATTGACGGTGTCTGTCCCAGTCTGTATGGATGACCCAACATGGGTCCTGAAAATTGGGTTGCACCTTGAAAACAAGATGCAGTCAGAACTAACCAAATTCCTTTGCACCAATTTGGACATATTTGCTTGGACACGCTCTGATATGTGTGGGGTATCATCTGAAATTGACTACTACACTCTCAATATTGACCCCAAATTCACACTCATAAAGCAAAAAAGACGCAGTTTGGGCCCTGAACGGTCCAAGGCATTGAGAGAGGAAGTAGATAAACTGATGGCTAACGGCTTCATTCGAGATGCAACCTACCCTGAATGGGTATCAAACCAAGTCTTAGTCAAGAAGTCCAATGGAAAATTGCGAACTTGTATTGATTTATCGGACCTCAACAAAGCTTGTCCGAAGGATAGCTTCCCGCTCCTTAGGATTGATCAACTGGTGGATGGTACAGTGGGACACGAACTGCTGTCATTTATGGATGCGTACTCGGGCTATAACCAAATCTTGATGCATGAACCAGATCAAGAGAATGCCAACTTCATCACTGATTTAGGACAGTACGCTACCGAGTAATGCCATTCGGTTTGAAAAATGCAGGGGCAACGTACCAAAGGCTAGTAAATACTATGTTCAAACGCCAGATCTGGAAGACTATGGAAGTCTACGTAGACGATATGTTAGTAAAATTCCAGGTAGCTGCTAACCATCTTGACAACCTCGCTGAAATGTTTGGAATACTCCAAAAGTATGGAATGAAACTTAAACCACTCAAGTGCCACTTCGGAGTATCCTCTGGGAAGTTCTTGGGATTCATAGTAAGTGCCCCGGGGCATCGAAGCGAATCCAAAGCAAATAATAGCGTTACGGGAAGTCCAAGCCCCTAAAAATAAGAACAAACTTCAAAGCTTGAATGGAAAAGTCGCAACACTGAGTCGGTTCATCTCAAAAGCTACAGACAAGTATATACCGTTCTTCGATGCGCTAAAGAAGGGAAAGGAAAACTTTGAGTGGAGTGAAGCTTGTCAAACAGCTTTCGAGGAATTGCTACGACACATGGAAACTCCCCCGATCTTATCAAAACCAGTAGATGGAGAAGACTTATTCGTTTATTTAGCAGTTTCCCCGCACGCACTGAGCGCCGCTCTTGTGTGGGAAGAAGCAAGAATCCAGCGACCCATGTACTACATTAGCAAATGGTTCACCGGTGCTGAGAGGAATTACCCAAAACTGGAGAAGCTAGCTGTAACGACCCAGAATTTCTGTCATTTGAAATTCAGACATTTAATTGATTTTAAATATTTATAAGTAAGATTTGTAAGTCGAATTAATTTAATTTCGAATATAGTGATTTAATTGGACAATTAAATTATTAATTTAATATTTAAAATTCCAGAAATAATTGATAATTGGGTTTAATGTGATTAAAAATGATTTATAAAGTTATATTAAATCATATTGGAGTTAAAATGATGTTATAGAACTTTTAAAATTGAATTAAAAGTTAAATTGTGAAAATTGAATATTTTAATATTTAATTGACTAGTGAAAATAGTCATTTTTCAAACAGTGTCGGATTTCGACGAAACTAGTTTCATCGGATCTGCAATGTGAAATTATTGTAAGATTTCAATTTTTGTGTCAATCAGATTTACGGTTTGTCCGGGGCAAGCCAAAACGCATCGAAATCATTTTAATCGATTTAATTTTAAATTTGATCGTTTATTTCCGTAACTCTCACATACGATTGAATTAGCTCCCGAAACACGTTCCATTGTGTTCGGAACGCGGGTAAAACCTTAGAAACGCCAGCCGGCACGCTTCGTTTCGAGTTCGGAAAATTTTCGATGAATAGTGTTTTGCAAATTTTCTATAAAAGGACCTAACTTTTTCACATTTGCAAAGACATTAGGGTTTCAATGCCAGGCAGCCATTTTTGTTTCTAAGGCCAGAAATTGTCGATCTTCCTCTCCAATTTTCTCTCAATCCACACGTTAATTCGAAAAACTTCCAACTAGTAAATTGTAGGCCTCGTCGAGATGTTCCAATCCAACGGTGATGATCGCCTAGATCGTAACGAGGTGACCAAAATCATCAATCAAAGTCCCGCGTTCAAGCACGTTTTTCCATGCGCAGGGGCCACTGCACATGACCGGATTTGTGTTTCGATTTAAATTTTAAATAGTTAAATTTAAAATTGCTTGATAGTGTTGATTGTGTGAATTGGATGATAAATTGTTATTTATTGTGTTAAATAGTCCCTATATGCCGTATATTAAGCGGAGGTTATTTATTAAAAACATATACCGCGATAATTCCATATTGAAGTGGAATTGGTATTATATATGTATTTGGAGTTGATTTCCCGCATTATATAGCGGATGAGACCCTATGCGCCGCATAATAGCGGATAATATTTATAAATCCCATATACCGTGATATTCCACATTGAAGTGGAATTGGTATTGTGCTGACATCCACAGATGCAGGGAAACAGGTTGGAGGGATCAAACTGGATTCCTCAAACATTTGAATTTGTTTCATATGTTGTGTGTTGATTATTTATAATCTCTGTGTGATTATATTGTGATTGGAATTGTGGAAGGCTATAATTTAGTCGAATATATTTTTGGTATCGTTGGATACCGAAAATAAATAAAAATTGGATTTTTGAAATTCAAGTTGAAAATTTATCGAAAAGTTTATTTTTGAAAATTGGGAAATTTATAAGGAGTTTTCAAAAAGATAAAAGTCTTATTTTTGAACTATATTGAATTAAATTCCAAATTTTGGGAAAAGGCCTTAATAAATTAATTTTGAAAATATTATTTATAAGTTGGGAATTTATTTAAAATTTGGATTTTTGAATAGTTTGGAAGATAAAGGAATTTATCTTCTTAAAAAGGAATTTATTTTAAAAAGGAAATAAATTTAGAAATCCATTTGGTAATTGATTTTTAGTGATTGAAAATAAATCTTTTGGAAATGTTTGGAAATTTATTTGGTGTTTTGAAATAAATTTGAAAATCAATTTGTAATTAATTGATTATTAATTTACTATAGCTAGTAAAATGGATTAATAGAAATTTATCTGATTTAAATCAATCAGATGATTAAATTAATCCTATTTATGGATGTTTGGATTTTATTGAATGGTTGAATTATTTGATATCCCTAATATGTGATGCTTTGTGATATATCCTGTTGTGTGTTGTGGTTTGTGATCTACTTATCTGTGATATATATATATATATCTGTGATCTGTGAGTGAAAGATAAGCGTTATAGTTATACCGCTTATCAAATTATATTGTTATATTTGATCTGTGATGGTTGGATGTTGTTGCACTATTGTGTTAAACCGTGGACTACACAATACACACACAATTGTGGATTTCACGTGGAAATCGGTTACGTCACAGATTTTTGACAATTCTAAAGATTGAGTTTTTGAATCCAATATAGTTTTGGAATTGAAATTGGAAGCTTTTGAAAATGAGTTTCAAAAATAAAAGTTATTTTAAATAACTTAATAAAATTGGAATTTAAATCATTTGATTTAAGTTTGAATTCAATATTTTGAAATTGAATTCAATGATTTGGGAATTATGGTCTAAAGGGTTTTATAAATGTAAAAGGTGTTTATCTGGGTTTTTTAACCATTTAAAATATGGTTTTGGAAATTTAAATTTATATTCAAGTTTTATACTTGAATGGCTTTAACTTGTATAAATGTAACCAGTTTTTCCCAAATTGAAAACTATCTGTTTTCAAATAATAATAGCTTTCATAAAGTGAAAATATTTCAAATTTGTATCGAAACATTTCAAGTTGAAATGAAATTGTAAATAGTTTGGAAAAACTATGAATTAACCTTTGTGAAGATGATTAAGCTTTATTTTGAAATCAAAGAAGATTTTAAAAGGTGTATCTTTTATATTATAAAAGACTTGAATTGTGAATAGTTTTGAAAGCTATAAATTAAATCTTGATTTAAAGATTTAATGGGTTAATCAAATTGAAATGGAAATTGATTTGGTAATCTGTGAATGAATCTTTGTGAAACTGGGTAAACTTTGCGTAGTAAATCTTTTTGTTTAAAGATTTAAAAAGGTAATTTGTTTAAACCATTTAAAGGAAAGCATTTGGGTAATAAGTTATGACTTAATTGAAATCCCTATATCCATATGTTTTAAAATATTGTGCTTACTATTCGGGTTAGCCGGGAAAAGACCTTTGTGTCATATAACCCATTCCAAATTAGTGATACGACGATATGGATCGTATTGATGACCGGTGGTGAAGACCGGGTATTTGTGAAAACGATAGGATGACCTATTGATTGTCTCTGCACCGCTAGCTACGGTATAGAGATTTCCTTTGTGATGGGAAGTTCGATCGGGATTGTGAATACCTGGTTTGCAAGGGCTTCTTCAGAAGTGCCTTCGGTTCTGTTCGAACCCGGAACAGACTTGTATGGTTACATGTCTGACATTACATTTTGAGATATAAAGCTGATTTCTTTCAAATACAGTTTTGTTTGGTGGCGGAGAATTTATTCTCTTAGCTTAACACCCTTCTTTGAGATGTACGAGCTCAGAGGTTATGTAGTTGAAATTTATCAACGATATATTCCCAATTTGGTAATGTGGCATGTTGAGTGTTGCTGTGTGATGATCATTTATTGATCATTTATTGATCAAAGCACGACTTTGTGAAAAAGCGTAGCTTTGTGGACGAGACCTCATCGAGCCTCATAGACCGAAAATGGTCGAAACAGGAAAGATGCGGCAAGGTTTCAAGGGTAGCGACCCTAGGGTATGACCATTCCTTCTGGAAAAGGGTAGTACCATGGTATGGAGCCCAGATACTTACTCATGTGGACACACTATATTTACTATTGTGTGATGTGTTGGTGACGAGCGCTCTGATAAAGGTCCCAAAGGACCGGGGGTGGCATATCTCAGGTTTACTACCTAGGAAGGGGGTAACCGGCCTTGTGTTGGCAGAGAGCAGGTTGTCTCTCGGGGCGTCCCGCCAGAGGCGTTCTTACGTGGCATAGGAAGTTCCTTAGCCTGACCATTTGTTAGAAATCCATCTTCCAATACGAACCTTGTACGGTATTAGTTATAGAACCTGCCATTTAACATGGCAGCTATAGTAGGCATAGTATAATGGTACCTATGCTGGCTAAGATTAATATTATACTTTCGAAATGTTTTTCTGCACTATGCACTAGTAATAATATCCAATGATTTGTTTGCGTAGTAAGCATCTTTGACTATCATAAGGAGAAATCACCTCCAATTCTGCGTTTGCATTGTTTGTGTGGCGGGAGGCCTTATGGTAGTTTCATTTTCCAAAAGCATTGCGAATGTCTTTTATTTCCTTTGTTGTTGTTGTTTTAAAGATAAATAACTGTTTTAGGTTCTCACACCAGTCACCATGACTGACCTGGAGTTTATTGTTTCCTTCCTAAACTCTGGGTGCCCACCAATTTCCACACGGGCAGTCTAGAGTCAGGTTATCAGGTCATTCTGGATTCAGGAGATGTTGTGGAGCTCAAATGGCGAGCTGGATGGCGAGGCGTATTACTTGTATATGATATTATCTTTTCCGCTGTGTATTCTATATGAGGACAAGTTGTATAACTGTCCAGTGTTGTATATTGTTGTTGTAAACTCTGATGATGTGATGTAATGTATAAAATGATATAGTTCTTTGATTTAAAGATTATTCATTTATCTATTATATGTTGTTCCGCTGCGATATGTGAGATTCTGATATTGTTTCTGTTGTTTCTTCTTTCTTTTTCTTCTGTCTTCTTCTACCTCTTCTTTTTAACCATAACAATTCGGTTTTCCGGCATTCGATTGCTTGGCAGTTGATACAGTGGACGTATTAATGTCGATTTTTGGAAGTCGAAAATCTAGAATCGTTACACTAGCGTACTGCCTTCTGATTGTGTCCCGGAAATTACGACCATACTTCCAGGCTCATCCAATTAAAGTATTGACTGTCTAGCCCTTGAATCAAGTTTTATACCGGCCAGAAACTTCCGAACGACTACTCAAGTGGAATATAGAGTTGAGCCAATACCATATCACATACAATCCAAGAAAAGCAGTCAATGGGCAAGCGTTGGCCGATTTCATTGTCGAATTTACCGTAAGGAACGATGAGGAGGAAGTTCAGTTGGAAACAGGCACGCAATGGAAGCTCTTCGTCGACGGTACATCAAACAACTTCTGTTCGGGAGCAGGGGTAGTGCTTGAAACCCTCGAGGGGCGAGCCAGTAGATATGTTTTGCGCTTGGTATCCCCAGCAACAAATAACGAAGCAGATTATGAAGCATTGATCGCTGGACTAAAGGTTATGAAGGAACTCGGGATAAAATCTATTCACATATACAACGACTCCCAACTGGTCGTTTGTCAAGTGAAAGGGAAGTACCAAGCACGTGGAGAAAATCTCGCCCCGTACCTATCCAAAGTACAAGAGATTAAGCGATATCGAGCATTATACCATAACTCACATCCCACGGGAGCAAAACACCACGACAGATTATTTAGCTAAGCTGGCAGGCTTAGGAGAAGCCCGGTCATTGGGATTGGTTCCGGTTGAAACACTAACGAGCCCAAGCATAGACAAAATGGACGTAGACTGGATTCTGGAGACCACTGTCGAACCGGATACATGGATGACGCCGGTAAAGAACTATCAATTTGAAGGAATCCTTCCAACTGACCGAAATCAACGAAGAAGTTCCTTCGGAAGGCACCATGGTTCATGATACAGGACGGGATACTCTATCGAAGGGGACCTCAATCCCTCTTCTTAGGTGTGTGAACGATGATGAGGCACGACGAATCTTGAAGGAGGTACATGAAGGCGATTGTGGAGACCACACTAGGGAGCAGACCCTGACAAAGGTTCAACAAAATTAAGAGTACTCCTTCAACCGAAATGACGTAGATGGTTAGCCCGTGGCCGTTTGCGATATGGGGGATCGATTTGATTGGCGTCCTTCCAATAGCAAAAGGAGGAGCCAAATATGTTGTAGTCGCAGTGGATTATTTCACAAAATGGGCCGAAGCGGAATCGCTGGCCACCATAACATGGATTTACGACGCATGGATGGCTGCTTCATTCTATATAACAGAACTCGCGGTCGAAAACGGTCAGGTATATCTATCCTAAATCAATGGCTTCCCATACCACACTTGTTTCCGAAGAAACATTAACTTGGAATCAGCACGTCGGATTTCTAGTGCGAACCGGAGCAGGTGTAGTGTGCTATCTATATGGGATAAACTCGGCGCTCGAAACACTATAAACGCCCTATCCTGTGTAGATAGTTCGCTCGCAGCGGAAGATGAGAAGAACTTCCCATGTTACTTCATTTTCTGCTTTTGTTTATACTCCTCGTACACTTACCCATTATCGATCGACGATCGGTAACGGATCTATTGTCCGAAGCGACATGGAAAACTCTTCTCCTCACAGGAACGTCGAACGTGCAGCAAGTGAATGAGATAAGTCCAAATCCTTTGGAATAATCGAGATCGAGTAGTGAATGTATGCAATGCGCAATGATAACCATGAAACTGGACACAAGTCAATTTTGGTCTAATGAACGAAGATAGAAAAACATGTCAAGCACTGGGCCAAACCCCGAATGTCGTTCCGGGAAACAACTCGAGACTTGATTTATAATCTTCCTGCATTAAGCCGCAATCAACTCGAACTTCTCATAATCAATGTTGCAAATGGACGCTAGTCATCAAGTCATAACACAAACGCAGTAATTAGTAAATCAGCTGGGCAAACCCACCTGAAAATGGATTCAAAGGCACGGGAAGAATCAAAAATCACATTCAGCAAGCTACATAATGGATCGGCAACGAGCTGATGTCAGGTCGACAACCAAGTGAGATCGGTGGCGAGCTAATGGCGAACTAGGGTTTCGATCCTAAAAGAGACTTCAACTAAAAATTAAGGCCCTATGATTGGATTCAAGGAAGTGAATCGAATCAAGATGAACTCAAGGATTCAAGGAAGTGAATCGAATTAAGCAGACTTGGATTGGATTGTCTAGAGGCTTCAAGTCGTAGGAAATTAAGTCGCACGAGAGTAGGTTCGAATAGAGATGGGGAGAGAGTCGGTTCGTATATTAGTAGGCAAGTAAAAAGAAAAAAAAGGCCAAGTAGTAGAGTCACTAGCGACCTGACCCAACTCGGTTAAAATTTCCTTAGGAAGTTAGGTCACTAGCGACCTATCCCACTCGGGTCGCTAGCGACCGACACAATATATATATATATATATATATATATATATATATATATATATATATACAGATATATAAATTGTATGGGAAGACAGAAAGAGGAAAAGAAACTTCACATACTCTTCTCGAAATTGATCTCTTACGGTTGTTCATCATTCCGAAGCATGCCGGGAAACTACGGGCAGAAATGCAATACAATGTGGCAAGTAGTAGCAATCAGAACCAAAGAAAGACGACCAACAACATTCGGTTAACATATTCATAAAAATCTAATACAATCACTTGGAGATTGATGGACGAATGTTGAGAGCGATAACTTTCGGAGCACGCCTTGTTTACAATGAAGACATACTTTAGGGGGCCAAATGTTATCCGGGTTTTTAACCTAGCAGGAACCAATAAAAAATAGAACAACCTCGTGTAAACATGATGGTTCAGGTCTTAACGAAGAAATCTAAGACAAGGGATTAACAAGGGTTAAGCTATATGGCAAATGGAAAACGACTGATCAACGAAGCCGAGAGATCAGCATTCTTCTAGTCCAATAAGCAGCTGAGTGCAAATAGCTAGTGAATTGCAGTCAAAACAAAGCAACTACGATAAAAGACTATGGAAACCTCTCCAATTCCAAACTCCAAAAATATCCTAAGTGCTTGGATCATCAGCGACCCATACCTCTCCACAAACTATCAAAAAAACTAGCCAAAGAATACTATGAAAAGAGGGCAAAACCTTGGCTCGCAAACGAATTAAGTCTACGGGTCGCTAGCGGCCCATAGGCCTGGTACTTCCTCGTTTTCCAAGCCAAATCCTCCATGGATCGTTTCCTACCTACCTACGAGCTGATGAGATTATGGTCTGGCCCAGAAGCTCTCTGATCCATATAAATACCATCCTACCTGCAACATAAACTGGAACTTCTCCGGACTGGTTGCTGAAGCTTTACTGGAATTATTCTTCATTTTCTACCTCCCACACAACAATCTCCAAAGGAATACACTGTGATTCTCTAGTGGATTCCAACTATGGAGATTCAATCTAGTTAGAAAATAACCAAAGCCTTGTAATCAAACATCTATTGTAACAGTAATCGGTCTATAATTAAACTATAAAGTGGACGTAGGCTTCATTAGCAGCCGAACCACTATAAACGTTCTATGTCTGCTTTCTTTTACTGTTCTTTCTATATATCTGTGATCTGTGATATTGCTCTTTCAGAATAGGGCTGGTGCTTTCAAACTCTAACCAGGGTGTTGGTCCATTTTTTGGTCAACAATAGTTATTAGACTAGCATAGGAATGGCGCCTTTTGAAGCTTTGTATGTAAGGCCATGCAAATCGCCAGTGTGTTGGTTAGAGACAGGAGATAGATTGGTCATGGGTCCAGATTTGGTAAGATAAGCGTCATAAAAGATTGAGTTAATTCAAGGACGGATGAGGAAGCTCAATCCAGGCAGAAGAGTTACACAGATAAGAGGCATAAAGACATAGAGTTCTCAGTGGGAAACAGGGTTTTCATTAAAGTATCATTGATTACGGATGTGGTACGATTTGGAAAGTCGGGAAAGTTGGCCCCGAGATATGTTAGACCATTCCAGATTATAGAAAGGATTGGAAATCTCACGTACATAGTAGAGTTGCCGAGAAGTTTGGCAGGTGTCCATAATGTATTCCATGTGTCTCATCTTCGCAAGTATATGCATGATCCAGAGACTAATATTCCTCAAACAGAGTTGGAGGACTTGGTAGTAGAGCTTGATTTGACTTCTGTTAAACAACATGTTCGGGTTGTAGCGAGAGATGAGAAAAGATTGAGGACCAAGATAGTCAAGTTGGTGAAACTTCAGTGGAGCGACAACAAGAAGGGCTGTACTTGGGAGACAGAGGACAAGATTTGAGATGCTTATCCTGATCTGCTTTGATGGTATGTCTATATTAGATTTATATAGATTAGTAGCTAGTTGGGTAGGCTAATGGATGTTAGGAGTTGTTACAGATGATTTCTATATTTGCTAGTTAGTCCTTACTGAATTTCGAGGATGAAATTCTTTAAGGAGGTGAGCCTATAACACCCCTAATTTTGATTAGCATTATTCAGGAGATTTAATTAGAATAAATTAAATAGAATAATGTAGATAAGGAGATTGAGGTTGGTTAATAAATATGTAGTGGCCGTGCTTATTTAAATTAAATGAACTTATAAATGGTTAAGTGTTAGCTAAATAAAAATAAGGGCATTAGGGTAATTGCCGCCCACATTCTCTACCCATATACCATTTTCTTTAGGCCATACACGTTCATTTTATCACACGTAAAATTATAACCGTAAGAAATAGCAACGTCGACCAATAGAAAGGTAGAAGAGAAGAGAAATTCAAGTAAACCTTAGGATTCAATCTAGAAGAAATCAATCTCAATCAATCTTCAATTTCCTTATCCAATCTAAGGTGAACAATAATCACTACATCTCTATTTCGGTTTTATAATCATATAGTTTGGATTTGAGGGATAAATTCGTTTTTATAATATATTGAATGATGATATGCTTGGTTTATAATTTATTTGGTATAAACAAGGATGTTTAAAGGAGATATGCATGGTTTTAGGGTAAAACCGAGATCAAATGATTTTTTAAATGCCACGGGAAAATTTTATGTTATGGAAAACATGATTTTGGAGTTGGGTTTCAATTTTTACAATTTTCCAAGCCATGGAGAATTAGTTATGAATTTACAAAGGAAAATATGGTTATTTGGGTTTATAAATTCATTCTGGAAAATATATTGAGAATTAATTATGAATTTTCAAAGGAAAATATGGTTATTTTTGTTTATAAATTCATTTTGGAAAATTTATTGAAAATTTGGGTCTGAAATTTTGATATGTTAGATAACATGATTAAAGAGAATTTCTGAAATTTTTGGGGATTTTTACTAAGTTATTTAGCATGGAAATTAAATTATTTTAAAAGGAGGACCTAAATGATTTAATTGTTTTGTTAATAGGAAGGGCTTATGTGTTAAATGTTGTTTTGTTTTAGATCTAAGAAAATGCGGCAAATTTTAGCAAAATAATTTGAAAGTTTAATGTAACCAATCATGTGTTTACAAGTGGGGAAGTTAGTTACAAATAGTTTACTTTATTTGGTAAAAACGGCCTTTTTACTCAAAAAAGGGGTTTCTCCTTCTTTAGAAGGACCCTTCGACTCAGACCTTTGGCCTCCAACCTAGTCGAAACCCTATAGGTCGAAACCAATAAACTGGTACACATGGTATCATTTTGATGGTACTTAGTGGATTGGAGAAAGGCGGAAGGTAGGGTGTCGAAAGGTAGCTTTTGAAGGGGTTGGTTCCTTTGTTTTATTTTGTTTTAAAAGAAAAGTGCTTGCCTGTTTATAAATGGGTTTCAAAGTATTCGAAACCAATGGTTTCGAAAGAGTATTTCAAAGAGGCTTTCAAAAGAGAGCTACCGCCTATGATTTAAAGAAGTAGCTTTCGCAGGAGTTACTTAGATTTTGTTTAAAGTTTTTGGAAGGGGTAGTTTCGACCGAGTCAAAACCCTTCTGTGAATTGATGACCTTTCGATGGTGTTGAAGACATCAATGCTTTCGAAAGGCACTGTTGTTTTTATAAATAAAAGCCACTTCCTAATGCTTTCGAAGGTGTTAGGGATTTCGAAGGCAATGGTTTCGGAAGGGGTTCGAAGCCAACCTTCAATTGTTTTACCCAGATGTTTTAATGCTTTCGAAAGGATGGTTCTTACACCATCAAACTTCCCCAATACTTTTGAAATAAAGAATGGTTTTGAAAGGGATGCTTGTTTGTACCAAAAATGGGCACAACACTCTTCAGAAGTTTTTGAAGAGATAAAAGTGAAGAAAGAAAATTGAAAATGAGGATTATCTAACAAAAACTCCAAATAACAGAAAGTAAATTGCACAAAAGACAACAATTTAGAGTGGTTCGGCGTTTTGCCTACGTCCATTATGAAGTTTGATGATTTTATTGCTTGATACTTGAAGATTACAATTTCTTATAATGTAGTACAACGGATTTTATGAGCTAAGTATGAATCTAAGGCAGCGGTGATGATTTGGAGTAAATCTGGCAGAGTCTGGGTGCTCTTTAACTCTTAAAATTATCCGACCCTTTTTCTAAATGACCAGGGGCTCTATTTATAGGTGTAGGAGGCAGATATTTCGCCTAAATTTCAGGAGACCACTTCTGGCACGTGAGGGGGCCCACGCGCCCGCTTTCAGGAAATCTGGGCCCACTTTTGGATCGATTCGAAATCCATTTGAATCGATCAAGAAAACATCCAATCAAGCTGAAATTTGGTGTGGACATTCTTCCACATGTGCATAAGCTTCTGTAAAAATTTCATAGCATTTGGACTTGTGGATCTCCAGATATTGTCGATTCGAATTGGTGTTTCCTGAACTGCTTGCCTCGTTCGAATCGATCCGTTCGAATCGATTGCTCCGAATCGATGGCGGAGCGTGCTTCTGTGATGACGTGGAGCGCGAGCTTCGCATCGATCCGCTTTTTTTGCCAGTTTGATCGAGTCGTCCCGGAGACTCCGCCACTTTGACTCGATGGATTCGAAGACACCAATAATCCATGGATTCGAATGACGCTTTGCTCGTATCGATAGTGATATGTTCCAATCGACACGAAGTCAACGTAGCTGGATGGATTCGATGTAAGGCACCTCAATGGATTCGAACATGCCACCCATGCATGGATTCGAAGCAGAGCATCTTGTTGGGTACGAAGCAGGATGTCTTTATGGATACGAACTAAGGATAACTAAAGGGTTCGAATATGGCTTCGGGCGATGGATACGAAGCGGGAATTGGGCGATCGATGCGAAGCTTGACCACCTGATGGATTCGAACAAAGAGGTAGCGATCAATTCGTAGTAAACAGATGTTGATGGATTCGAACATAGGTTTCACCTATGAATTCGAATTAGGGGGGATCTCCTTTGTATCGATTCGATCATAATTCCAGTATACGAACTCGGATTGACCTGAAACTTGGACCGTTGTCTTGCATGGCTGTGTTTGTCATGTCTTATCAATTGTAGCTCGATCCGGACTCGGACAAAATTCATCGATATCCGTAGCAAACCTCAATGTAAATGATCCTCGGGGTGAACTGCCTTGGGTTTCCTAAGTCAATTCCTTGGTGTCACGGCCTTGCCAAAAGGCGGGATAACATTTGCCCCCCAAAGTACGCCTTGTGGAAACATGATGTGCTTTGAAATGCTGCCATTTATACTCTGAATGGTTATTGTCTTTTCAATGAAAGCTGCAATCTTTGACAGATTTTCCTGATAATGTAATTTGTTGATTGTCAAGTGCTGCACCCTATACTGCTGAATCCGATTGCTGTGAGCTAGTGAATATCCGTTTGTTGTTGTATTCGTTGCTAAATGAGTTTATGATTCCTGTAAATGTTCACGAATCGTTATCATTTATTTTATGTTGAATTCCATATCGATTCTCTCCTGAACCGACGCGAAATTTGTTGAAACAACGCTTGACGGTTGTTTCTGACTATCCTCTTGTATCGATACTCTCCTGAATCGATGCGAAAGGTTGAAAAGTAGTTTTTCATATCGATGCGGGTCGAGTTGGTGGACTCTAAAGGTTCATTCGCATCGACTGTCACAAGTTGTGGTGGACCTTGATTCGCATCGATGATCTCATATGGATACGGAATGATCGTTCGTATCGATAGGTTTTGATGGATACGAAAACAACGTTCGTATCGATGGGCCTGAACTATTGTTGGTCGATGCTTAAAAAAGGGACTTCGAATCGATGGAGTTCAATATCATTAGTGAAATTTTCATTGTGTGCTTCGAAACGATGGATTCGAATTAGCGTCTTCGAATCGATGGTGTCAAATTGATGGATTCAGAAGGTGGTTCTACACTGTTGACTGTTGGAGTTCGAATCGGTTGGTGGTTCAAGTGAATGGATTCGAACATGACACTTGAAATCGGTCTGGGCTTTTACCCGTTGTGACCGGTCATTTTCACCGGGACGCGAATCGTCACATGAACCCTTATATATACCGGGGTCCTGTTCATTTTTCACTTTTTACTTCTGCTCTTATCCTCTTGTGTCTTTGAATCGATCCCTAATTTTCGAGAACGAAAACAACTGCTCTCTCCTTCAAATTGAACCAGCATCCAACTCCTTTTAATCCCACTTCATATTTAGGTAGGCAATTCGACTAAGTCTTTTAAGTTCCAGGATATGAAATTTCCCTTGTTCATGTTCGTATCGATCTTGACGGGATCAGAACCAGGGATGAAAATAAGAAAAGCGACCTTCTCTTCGTATCGAACTTGAATGATGTTCATCGAATCGATTTTGGAAGATGGGATTTGCCATGGCATTCGTATCGATCTAGATGTATGAGGTGGAGGTATGTGGATTGAATCGATCATAGGTGGTGGGTTAATCGTATCGATTCGTAATGATCGATACAAGGAGTTGCCCACGATCGATCCGAAGATTCTGTTTACACGATCGATATGAAGCCAGGTTACTCGGTTGTTGTGAAGTTACTTTTCTAGAGATCGATTCGAAAGATAGATTAATGATGGATTCGGAGAGAAAGGTCTCCCTATCGATTCGAAGGTTAAGGTGTGGTCGATTTGAACCGTATTGATTCGATCAGGATCGATTCGAAACCATGCCTTTCTGATCGATTCGAAGCTTCTGATTCCAACTCTGATCGATACGAACAAGCTTCCATGGATACGAAAATTCCACATAATTAATGGCATGATTCCGACGAGCTTCATCTCTGCATATTTGGACTAAAATTTTATACTGCATACTTGACTGCCCTTCGAAGCTCGTTGATGGAACTGTACTTTGACAAATTAAACACAGACCAATCACCATGAATTCTGGACAATATAGTTTAAGACTATTAGCAATGACGGTCACTTTAACCAACTTCATAATTTCCAAAGTTTTCATCTTGTCTTCGGTTTTGTTGAATTTGCTAGGTATTAGCTGCACTGTACTTCACAACACACACTTTACATGGGGAAATGAACGGGTTTTTTCATTTGCTTAACGTTACTTTCTAATGAGTTAGTTAGTGATGGAATCTTCGAGCTCTCAACAGCAGGAGATTCAGAGTTCTCCCCCTCCAGTCCTTGTAATTCCAGACATCCCAGCGGAGGTAGTAGATCCAGCTCCTGACGAGTTGCAAGAGGCTATATTTATTGAGGACCCTATAGACTCCGTTCAATCCAATATTTCCGAAAGCTTACTGGGTAGGATATGCACGAGACATAACATTTCTTTGGATGATACGTTATTGCCGAGACCTAGTGACAGACCTCACTGTCCGCCGGAAGGGTATACCGCCTTCTATCGCCAAGCATGTGCGGCCGGAACACTCCCTCCATTCAATCAATACATTAGAGAGATGTTATCATTTCTTGGAATCGCTCCTTCTCAATTACACCCAAACGGACACGCGCTACTGAACAGTGCGTTCAATGTATTTATGGAACATCTCTTCCGCCCACCAAGACCAACAGAAATCAGATATCTATTTAATTTCAAAAGTAGAGGCGATAGTCCATCCTTTACATTTTTGGAGGCAGTCAGAAACTGCCAGGTTATTACCGGAGCCTGGACCAGACTCAGCTACTTCAAGAATGAATGGTTTTATATTCGGTGTCCTCCAGGTTTTGCTAGGTGGTGGTTGTCTAGACGTAAGTGTCGTAATCCGTCAATGATTTCCTTGACTAACGGTTTTTCGCACTGGTATTGACATCTTGCTTTTCTTACAGCCATTATCTCCAGACCCGACGACGGGTATTACAAGGGCATGGTTCGGAGCCTTCAAGAGATCCCGAGTGACTTGAGACACATCGACTTGGTGTTGACTGATTATAACTTAAGAGCTCTTGGCTTGATCGAAAAAAATCAGAGCATCGTCACCGAAGGAATGCTAAGGCCCATTCCAAAGAAGAAGAAAAAGAAGAAGAAGAAGAAAAAGAAGAAGAAGAAGAAGAAAATGGCGAAGAAAACGCTCGGAGTTGTGATAACCGAAGTGAGCGACGAAGAAAGGACTCACAGAGATGTCGAGCCGATGACTGATTTTTCGGGCAACTTTGAAGAGTTGGGAGAGAGACGGAAAAGTAAGGCCGTCGTTTCCAAAATAATTAAATCTAATAAATGGAAGTATGTAGATGTGTCTCCTCCCACTTCCGGAATCATAATTTCTGAGGCCGCCCCTTCTCAATCGAGAGATACCTTCGAAGGGCTTGGTGATATTCTCATCCTGGATTTCATATCAATTTATCATAATCCTGGGTTGGAAGAATTCCAAGATATTTTAAATATGAGTGAGCCTTTACCTTTTAGTGCGGTCAACACTTCCGGTTGGTTAGGGGGTTTACATATTTACACACACTTCCACAGCACTACACGATTTCCGCATATTGGACGTTATCTTTGTAGGATACTAAACTGTTGTTTCTTCTTATCGCACGTGAGATGTCAGGTCGTGGATCCACTTTGGATAGGCTCCGCAACGTTCGATGTTCTTCCTCATATTATGAGTCCCGCTGGAGGGAATCAAATAGGGATCAGGGACGAGGCTATACCAGCCAGGAGCATTATGACAGAGATCGGGATTATTGGTGTGGCCATTCTGGTCAAGATCGTACTGATAGAGACAGAAGCCATCCATATCGATCGCGATCTCATTCTCCTCCGCCTCCTAGGGCCCTTGTAGATCCTCTTGAGTCTTCGTAGCAACAACAACCTTCTCAATCTTCAAGGACCAAAACTCAGCGGCAAAGAGTTGAACCACCGACAGCTGCCATTGTTGAGCAGGCTCCGGCAGAGCTAACGGGTGAAGGAGCCATTAAACTTGCTCAGATGAAAAAATACTTTCCAGAAATCAGTCTAGATGCATATGTCTTTCCTCCCCATCTCAAGAGGATTCCTCCGGATGCCGAGAATATCGCGCATGACTCTATCCGTGATTTTTACGCTCAATATAAGGAGTGGTACAAAGCAGCTGTGAAAGCCTCAAAGGTGGCTTTTGATCAGGCAAAGATTATTGAGAAGCGTGATGCTGACATTGCCCAGAAAGACCGCATCATCTAGGTTCTCCAAGCAGAGACCGAGTCGTCCCAAAGTTCGGAGATTCAGGCACTCAAAAAGGCTGAAGAGGCCGTGGCGAAGATGGCAAGGATGCAACAGGCACATTGTGCCTTAGTAGAAGGGATGGGTCATCGCTATACCACCGTCTTAGCTGAACGGGATGCCGCCGTTAAAGAGCTGAATGAGCTGAAAGCCAAATTCGCTGAAATGGTGAAAGAAAAAGATGATGCAAACACCGCCGCTCAGGAGGCATGCGATCAAGCTGTATCACTCCGAGCTGAACTGAGTGCGGCGGTGGCAAAGAATAAGTTTGTAGGGCAAAAACCAAGGAAAATATCATGGCGGAGCAGTCCAGGATGGAAGCTGATTTTGATGATCTCTTGGTTACATACAACGCCAATGTGCTGGAGCACAGAAATTTATCTTGGCTCGAAGATTATTCTATGCTTTTATACAACGCCTGGACTAGGCTGGTGGAGGAGAAGAAAGCAGCACATCCGGACGAAGAACTGGATAATTTTGAGCTTGAGACGCGCTTGCTTACTGAGGAAGAGAGGAAGGTTCTCCACGAGGCGGTGATTTCCATGGAGAAAGAGAGGCTTGGTGCTCGGCAGATAGAGACCGGTGAGGGCTCGGGGATCGAGCATCATGAAGCAAGTGTTGGAGTTGTAATTCCGACATTGCCCGAAGCTACTGGCACAGTCGATCCCCAGTCTGTCCCTGCTTATAATCCTGATCAGCGGCAATTGTCTCCCGTCGATGTCCCTGCCTCTACATCTGCCTGTACTTCGGGTCAGGCTAAGGAAGGTATTCGAACGCTTCCCGTATACACTTAGTGTGGTGAATCTAAAGCAATACATTTAGCTAACAATCTTTGCTTTTTCACATTTCAGTGACTGAAGCTGTTATCTCTGCGCCTCCTGTATCTCAAGTCGTTTATCAAGTGCAGGAGGCCATTGTTACCGAGGCGATCACGACAGCTACCGTGGTCGGCAAAGGTGGAGAATCGAGCATGTTATCTTTCGATGCACAGATGATTGAGGAACTTCTTAGTCAGCCCAATGACCCATTTACAGATCCATCCTTTGCCATGAGCGGGGCCACTCCAGCTGTTAGCTCCTTCATGCCAGCCATTGGCACGTTCAGCGCGGCCCAAGCATCTCATGCGGATGAAATTCTTGCCGAGATCAATGCTGAGATGACATCAGTGACAGTACGCATGAATCCGTCTGAACCTGATCCACTAATGATGATATCGCCGGGTGGCACTGTGGTTATTGCAAGTGCTCCTGCTTCGCTTCCTCCTGCTCCGCTTCCTGTTACAGCTCTCATGCCTTCAGTTCCATCCTCCAAGAGAATCTCTGTCGCTTCAAGCTCCGAGGAGGATGTCAACATTATGTCGCAATCGGAGCACAAATCAGAGAAGAGTAAAAGATTGCGGAGGAAGTCGGGTAGCAGATCCAGCGGGACTACCCCGAAAAAGAAACCAAGGAAGAAGAAAGATTAAACGCTTCCTTCAGTTTGCTGTCATGTTCAGGGGTAGTGTTTTGTTTTGTCTTTTTGGTTTTTCATAGCCGTGTATAGATGCGGGCTCGGCCCCCGCTAGTAGGAATTTTTTGGATCGGCTTGTAATTGGATTCCTTTTGTTGATAATTGAAATGAAAACATGTTCTCTTTTGTCTTCAATTCAATATTTGTTTTGGTTCTGCCCCCAGCCTCGGGGATAAGCCGTAATAGGCGTTGTGCGAAATTATCCATGGTTTAGTGTTAGCATCCATATTCTAGGGATTTTGCTTTTTGGTTGTTA
Organism: Allium fistulosum; assembly: GCA_030737815.1. Taxonomy (NCBI): domain Eukaryota; kingdom Viridiplantae; phylum Streptophyta; class Magnoliopsida; order Asparagales; family Amaryllidaceae; genus Allium; species Allium fistulosum. The sequence goes on from CM060905.1 coordinate 928,410,773, forward strand.
ACTCGGTCCACGTGCGTGTGACGCAACTCTGTTGAGGTGCGATTGAAGTTGCTTGGCGGACGGATCCTCCTTCCTCGAAACCGCATTTGATTATTCATTTTCCGGGTGCGCTCTCAGACTTCGGAGTTTGTTAACGCTTATACCCAGCTCGCGCTCTCGGAGTACTCTGGGATTCATTTTATGTTTATACTCCGCCTCGCACTCTGGAGAATGGAGTAGTTCAATGTTTATACTCCGCCTCGCACTCTGGAAATCCGGAGTTGGTTGAAGTTTATACCCCGTCTCGCACTCTGGGGGTACGGAGTTGATGTATGTTTATACTCCGTCCCGCACTCTGGGAGTACGGAGTTGATGTATGTTTATACTCCATCTCGCACTCTGGGAGTACGGAGTTGATGTATGTTTATACTCTGTCCCATACTCTGGGAGTACGGAGTTGATGTATGTTTATACTCCGTCCCGTACTCTGGGAGTACGGAGTTGATGTATGTTTATACTCCGTCCTGCACTTTGGGAGTACGGAGTTGATGTATGTTTATACTCCATCTCGCACTCTAGGAGTACGGAGTTGAGTGAGGGATTGTCGTGTGTTACCCTGTTTTTAGCCTTAATGTGATGGCTTGCCCCCGAGCTCGGGTTTCACTTAGCGAGTGGCCGGTCGTATCGCAGCCACTCCCTACTTGAGTAAATTCTACTACATGATGGAATTCAGCTCTTCGTGCATCGTGATGTTGTACATTGTATTCAATGAATCACAGCTCTGGCTCGAAGAAATGGCATTTTATTGCTGAAATAAGAAAATATGGCAAAGTCAGATGCCTTATTACAAGTTCTAATTTCTAAATGTAGAAGCAAAATTGCAAAAAGTGGAAAGATGCAAATGAAACAAATAAAGCTTGTCATGTGTAATAGCGACGGAGACTCTCGCTATTCCAGGCCTTTGGCAAGTCAAGACCGTCAACTGTCGATAGTTTGAATATGCCATCTTCGAGTCTTTATGTAATCACGTATGGTCCTTCCCAGTTTGGTTTCATGTGTGAAGGGACCGGATAGATTCTCTTGAGGACGAGATCGCCGAGTTCAAAGGTTCGAGGTCGAACTTTGGCATTGTACAATCGGGCGACTCGACTTCGATGTGCGGCTGCTCTCAAATCGGCCTCTTCCCTCTTTTCATCCAGTAGGTCCAAAGATTCGGCAAGTAATATAGCGTTTGTTTTTGGATCATAATAAGTCACGGGATGGGAAAACACTTCCATTTCGACTAGGATTACGGCTTCAGAGCCATAAGATAGGGAAAACGGGGTGTGTCCGGTCGTAGTCTTGTGAGTCGTTCGATAAGCCCATAAAGCCATAGGCAGTTCGTCAACCCATTTTCCCCTGGCCTTCTCCAGTCGTTTCTTTAGAATGGACTTTATGACTTTATTAACAGCTTCAACCTGACCGTTTGCCTGAGGGTGTGCAACTGCCGAGAATTTCTTATGGATGTGAAACCGTTGACATAAATTCTTGAATTCCGTACTGCTGAATTGTGCTCCATTATCGGTGATGATGGTATTCGGGAGTCCAAATCGACAGATGATGTTGTGAACTACGAAATTGATTACTTTCTTTGTTGTAATGGTTGCAAGGGGTTCGGCTTCAGCCCATTTGGTGAAGTAATCAACCACAACGATGGCATATCTCGCCCTGCCTTTAGCCAGTGGTAGGGTGCCGATGATATCGATGCCCCATGTCGCAAATGGCCAGGGACTGACCATTTGGGTTATTTCAGTTGGTTGGGCCCTTGTAATTCGGGCGTGTTTCTGGCACCTATCGCATTTTCTGGCGTAGTTTTCTACATCTCGGTTCATAGTCGGCCAGTAGTATCTGTATCGGAGTATCTTCTTAGCGAGAGCTTGCCCACTGATGTGATCGCCACATTCTCCTTCGTGTACGTCATGTAACACTCGTTTGATTTCATCGTGCGCGATACATCGGAGGAGAGGAACAGAATATCCTCTTCTATACATGACACCGTTCTGAATGACGAAACGTGAAGCTTTTCGCAGAATTTGTCTTTTCTCGTTTCTATGTTCAGGCAACGTCCCATTCTCGATGTAATTTCGGTACGGAGTCATCCATGATTCTCTACTGGGAGCGGTTTCAAACACAAAATTTTTCTCTATTTGATCGATGCTTGGGGAGGACAAAGTTTCGACGGGGACAAGTCCCATTTGCTGCGCTTCACCTGGGCTGGCTAACTTTGCCAATGAATCGGCTTTTTGATTACGTTCTCGGGGTATACAATAAATGGCATAATAATCAAACTGATTCAGTACTTCCTGAACTCGAGCTAAGTAAGCAGCCAGCCTTCGATCTCTCGCTTGATACTCTCCCCGTACTTGACACACAACTAACTGTGAATCACAATAAATTTCCACAGCGATAATTCTCAAATCTCTGGTAAGTTTTAGTCCTGCTAAGAGGGCTTCATATTCAGCTTCATTATTGGTTGCGTGAAAACCGAACTTCAAAGCATAACATATCGATCGGCCTTCGGGAGTTTCAAGTACAACACCAGCGCCCGAACACCGGTCGTTTGATGCACCATCAGTATACTGTTTCCAAATGTATTCGGGGGATTCACTGGTTTTGGGCAAGTCCTCTGGAACGGTAAATTAAGCTATGAAATCGGCTAGGACTTGTCCTTGAATGGCTCGTCTTGGAGTGTAAGTAATATCAAACTGGCTCAGTTCGATGTTCCACTTGAGTAACCTACCAGACGTCTCAGCCCGCGTAAGGACCTGTCGTAACGGCTGGTCGGTGTAAATAATAATAGGATGTGCCTGGAAATATGGTCGGAGTTTTCTGGATGCGATGACAAGGCAATAAGCCAACTTCTCTAGTTTCGAATAATTTCTCTCAGCTCCAGTCAATCGTTTGCTGACGTAGTAGACTGGTTTCTGCACTCGGTCTTCTTCCCTAACCAAAGCAGCGCTGATTGCATGCTCTGATACTGCCAGATAAAGGTACAATTTCTCGTGGTCAATTGGTTTTGATAAGATCGATGGTGTGGAAAGATGCTGAACCAGCGATCGGAATGCGTCTTCACACTCCATGGTCCATTCAAAGTTTCGCTTCCCTTTCCGGATAAGATCGAAGAAAGGAATGCATTTATCTGTGGATTTCGAAATGAATCTGCTCAATGCTGCTACTTTCCCGTTGAGACTCTGGACTTGCTTTATAGTTCTTGGAGTTTGTAGGTTCCTTATTGCCCAGATCTTTTCGGGATTTGCTTCTATCCCTCGAGCGTTAACGATGAACCCGAGGAACTTTCCAGATGCGACACCAAAATGACACTTTAATGGATTGAGCTTCATTCCATATTCTCGAAGGATGCAGAACATCGAATCTAAATCTCTGACGTGATCTGTGGAGAATCGAGACTTTACTAGCATGTCATCCACATAAACCTCCATGGTCTTCCCGATCTGGTCGGTGAACATCCGGTTGACTAAGCGTTGGTATGTTGCTCCGGCATTTTTCAGACCAAAAGGCATGACTCTATAGCAGTAGAGTCCCAGATCGGTCACAAAATCGGTATGTTCTTGATTAGGAAAATGCATAGGTATTTGATTGTAGCCAGAATAAGCATCCATGAAAGATAACAACTCATGTCCAGCTGTTGAATCTACGAGCTGGTCAATTCGAGGAAGTGGAAAACTATCCTTTGGACACGCCTTGTTTAAGTCTGAGTAGTTGATGCAAGTTCTCCATTTCCCATTCGGTTTTCGAACCAACACGGGATTCGACACCCATTCTGGATACAAAGCATCTCGAATGAACCCATTTGATTGTAATTTATCAACCTCCTCTTTAAGGGCGGCAGATATCTCTGGATCCATACCACGTCTTTTTTGCTTGACCGGGATATACCGCGAATCAATATTCAGGGAGTGACTCGCGATATCCAGCGAGATCCCGCACATATCAGATTGTGTCCAGGCGAAAACGTCGAGATTCGCCCGGAGAAATTCAACCAATTCCTGTTGTGTCTGTTTGCCCAATTGAGACCCAACTTTTAGCATTCTCGAATCATCACCCTCACTGATCGGGACGTCCACAGTTAGTTAGCACTACAAGAAAAACCATTGTTCATTGCATCCCGTGACAGCGTTTTAACTCTACATGCCATCAGTTTTATAAATCCAGAAAAAATAATTTATAAACACGCTGTCATATGAAAGATATTAAATTTTACGAGGTGAGAATACAATTTCTCTTACTGACTGCTTCTTTTTTTATTTACCGCCTTTCGCCGTTTTCTTCCTCATCTTTCCAAAAAAACCCTACGCATAATCTCCGGTCTTCCCCTAATTTCCGTTTGCAAAACCTTTCCTCATTTCATCGCTGTATTGCCTACCTTCCCTTCAAAATATGTAAATCCTAGAACAATCTTATCTTATTTTCCATTCAATTTCAGATTCCATGATTTTCTTTTCCATCTTCCCCCCAAAAATAAGAAAATCATGTATATAGTCTCAACTCTTTCGTTAATCTTGTTTGTTTCTTCTGGTTCAAGAAAGAAGTTAGCCATGATTTATTTGGTTATGGAGATCTGATTGCAGTTTGAGTGCTTCTCCAGGACAAGCATTTTGGAGACTTGGTTCTTAGTTAGAAGGTAATGTCCTTTGATCAATACTTTTATTAATTTTCCATTTCTTTCGAATTTGGATAGTTTCCTCAGTTTTAACCATCTGATTTCTTTAATCTGTTATTCTCCTCACTTGCAACACCAAATTCCATTAATTTTACGTATTTCTGTTAATTTATTTTCTTGCAGAAATATATACATTGATCGGTGCATGAGATGGTAATTGCAAATTTGAACAACTATAAGAAGAACACTCAAACTAGTTATATCCCATGTTTGTCTTTTTGCTAGAGGGCATAAGTTTTCCTTCATAAAATGGGTAGCATAGTTCTAACTTAGATTTTAGAGTTTGATTTTTAAATTCCATGATTTGCAATGATTAAAGAAAAACCTCATTTGTTTTGAAAAATTACAGGTGTTGACTTAACTTATTTTATGATAATGACAATCTCTACAAAAATTGTAAGATATGATTATATCTTACTAACACATACATACACACACACATTATAATTGATCAAAATTGCATAAATTAATTCTATTTGATTTGACTGGATATTGTTACTAAGGGTTTACTGCCAAAGCTTTATTTCATTATTTTAAATTTTTAATTAATAAATAAAGCCTGATGCACTTATGTATGTTACATACATATGTTTAGTTTAAATAAATCAGGTTTGTTCAGCATTTATCTATGCATATAATTGATTATAACTGAATGATTTTGACTTTATAAAATAAATATAAGGTTTAATTACTTAGAAAATTTATAACCTTTTGTCTATTATAAATTGCCAATCTTTTGTTAATAATTGAAGGTTAAGACCATGTCACTTAATAAGGAAAGAGGTGTTTTGTTTGTCCTATTTCATATATATTTTTTCATCAACCATATGTACTGTTTCATGTGAATACCCATGGTTTCAATTCTAAATTTTATTCTATAGGAAATTGGTGAAACATAATCATGATATTATGTTGAAAGATCTGAAAGCTTGAGTAGCGTTGAAATCTAAAATGCCTATTGGAGAAGTTTATTCATTTATTGAGGTATGATATTTCTCTGCACATTTTTTGGCTTTGGTATTTTAGGTTATTGTAGTTGTAGTAGTTAAGACATTTCCATGGAACATCAACAAATGTACCAAATATTATGACATAAATATAATTGAAGTGATAGGTTCTTAGACTCTACAATCCCTTGAGAAGTACAGTATGTGGTGAAATGATTTTTTTACTCAATTTACATGTCAGAATATTTTTATGTTAGTTATTACATCTATTCGTTGAAGTAGATAATTGGCTAAATATGTTATACTATTGCACAATATAAAATACCATATTTTCATGTTTATGTACTCATTCATTGAATTCAAATCTAGATAGTAGTAAGTTAAGAATGCGGTCCTAATTTGGTAAGAGTAAATCCAAGTTATTAGCTTATGGTTTGGGTTTGGGCAATGTATTTGCTTGTAGAGGCTTCCAAGGTACACAATGTTTCTTGTACGTCATTTTATTTCAAATTAGCTGGCTAGTTCTTAACTAAGAAAAAAAGCATACGTGTTAAAACATAAAAGAAAAATATATTTTTTATATAAACATGTTCTCTTTATGATCATTGCCATCATTTTTCATGTACAAACTGAATATTGGATTATGCAATTAAAGAAAAATACACCATTGTTAGAAAAAGCAATGTCACTCAGTCATCAATCTAACATTGGGTTTTTTACTCAACATAGCATGTCTAGAAACTCGGTCCAATTAGAAATAACAGCAAAGAATTATTAGCTAAAAACAAGATAAATTGGCAACCGCATCTGATAATATCATGTTAATCCAAGTATTAATAAACTGAATAAATAGCTACGTCTGAATCCAATTATGGATAACACTGCTAGGGTGCATTTAGTATGTAAGCTTTTCATTTGTATGTTGCCTAGATATCCTTTTCAATGAGTCTTATTTATTAGGCTCAATCTGTGAGAGTAAAGTTTACTTCCCTTAATGTCAAAAAAAACTTAACACTAATGATCACTAGCTTTGTTTGTAAAATAATTTGCTTAACAGTTGGTAAAGTACAACTATATTAGTTAATACATGCAGATATAGGTTATATACTTTGGATCTCACTTGAAAACTTTGGATTTAAAAAATAATTAAAACCCAGTTTCTGAAAATGAAGAGAAAGAAAAAATAGTGGCTTCTGTATTCTTTTGTTTATTAGGGATGATGTAGAATAAAGATAAGAATGAATGTGATAAGGGAGAGGTTGGGGAATATGTATGAAGAGAGTGGGTTTGGGAAATTGGTTTTAGTACATTTTAAGCCCAAATAAAAATGAAAATTGCTAATTTAATTTATTTCTCAATGTTATAACTAGTATAACACCATTAATTCTGGTCTCCCCACCACTGTTAGTTAATTGTTATCCCTAATAGACTTGAACATTCTGCACAGTGTAGGTAGTTTGAAGAAATGGCACCCCTAAGCATTTGACTGGTAATGTTTCTTAATTCATCTGGAGAATTTGCATGGTTTGTTCTTTATTTTGGAAACTAATGCTGAAATGGAATTTTTATTTATTTAACTGACATGATCCTGCATATTTACTCACACTATAAGAAATATTGCTAGCAACAGCAATACAACTCAGCGTTTATAGCTTACTTATAGTGGTTTCCCATGTTAAGTAATTCAATTTAGCCTGTTGATAAGATAAGTACATAGAAATAACTTCTAAGAATTGGTACTTCCCCATAACATGGATGCTCTAATGAATCGTAGACTGTCCTGCACAATTAGTTTCCTTTGTTAATAGTTGAGATGTCAACAAAAAATAGAATGAGAGAAAAAAATACTTAGTGTTGGTATTATTATTTTTGATATTTTCCGATCAATTCCTTGCTGACATTATAAAGATGAATTTGTTGTTAAATTACTTAAAATTGATGACATTATGATATCATGACACATTTTGTCATGTTCGGTTGTTGACTAAGATATGATTAATTTTCCCTTATGTTGCAGGCTGAAGCACTTGTGAAAGCTCAACATGATGTTGGGGAAACAATGGGAGAGTTGGGTTTAGCATTCTTTAAATTAGGAAAATTTGAAACAGAGGAGGCAATATATTATTCTCAAAGAACACGATCTGGTGACTTCAAGCCTGTAGGCACTGTTGCTGTCAGAACAAGTAGATCACATTAAGAATTTAATTCTCAAACAGTCAAGCATTTGGTATGATTACAAACTCGTTACTTACTTATTGGGTGTCAATGATACAAGTCCCACAAAACCACCTTCTGAATTAAAAAAATATACCAGCTCTACTTTCATATTATTATACAATATACATAAATAACAAATAATGTACAGAATATGTTTTAATTTTAATAAGCCAGTTACCAACAGGCTAAATTGAATTACTTAACTTATCACTATCAATTAATTAATTCATATAGCTTAAAGCTAGCAATAAAAAGCAGTAAAAATATCAGAATATACAGCTTGATATTTCGCTATCAACTAGGTCTTCCTAATTATGCGTGTCATACTCGGAATTTATGTATGTCGAGCTCGACCTTAGCTAACATTTCCCATTCTGTTCTAATTTTATTATCTCTTGTATATATGAAAAATTGAAATGTATTGAGTGGGAATATCTATTCTTATATATGCTACTAGAAATCTAATTAATTATCACAAGCTGTAAATAGCGAACAACAAACAGTTCGACAAAGGTCTGAAAGTCAACAACCCTAGCTAGAAAATCTAATCATATTTTGTCATGTCGACAAAGGAGGCAATATATGGATTCATTTAAAGACCCGTTATTTAATGCTAAACCTATAAGGATTTTAGCAGCCGTTTTAGCATTTTTGGTAATAATAATAACAAAAACAATATAGTTTGTCCAGTTCTCATTTTAACTTAATTAACTAAGTTAGGGTAAATAGCTAAGTTCAAGGTTTAAGCACCAAATATAAGTTAAATCACTATTCTAATCTGAAATTTGAACTATATGTATCAAGACATTCTTAAGTTTTGTAACTTTTGTTATATTGGTCGAAACAAGGTTTTTTTCTTTTTTTACATCAATGATATGGGACAAATAATAAATTTATTTTGGCAATTGGATTTGTTTCGAATATAGCTTTTGCCACCTCCATTGTTTCGTTGTATCCTCCCTATATCACTTCCATATTTTTTTGCATTTTCATCACTATGAAATTGCTGTACACTTAAACTGCACAGGGTGGTAATGATAATAAAATGGTCTCCATGACCGAGTATAAAGAAATATAGGTTGAGTTTGTCAATGACTGACAAGGATACTAATTCAGGACTAACACCAAGTTATAACTTCATTTAGACATAAAAAATATATATTTTCTGCACAAATAACAAAATAAATACATTACAAAGTGATATCTATAACTGGAACGATTTGGCATAAGTGTACTTGATTTAGAATTTTGTGCCATGCAGGTGGGCTTGATTGACATGTTTCTTCAATACAGAGGTGGACATCTATTATAAGTTCTGCGTGTTAAAAGCTTGTGCCAAATCAACATACCATCAAATGGGTGATCACTATAAGTAAGTTTTGGCTGTAATTGCCTACATTTATCCCGTAATGTCTTTTAAATTTAATATACGATTGTTAATGCTTTTTGGATTGGTTGATTTAAAAGTCCTTTGTTCATTGAATAATTATGTTTGAAAGAGAATACTGGGCAATTCTTTGCAAATACAGTTTTATGAGTATTTTATGTTTTCTAAATTCTTGAAATTTAGATAAAATTGAGCATGTTTTTATAACATGGAAAATACCGAAATATCTGTTTCCTTAAAACGAGTTTAAATTGGAGACTAAAGTTTTTCCTGTCATATTTACTACACATCTTTTAAGTAACATAGGATTTTTATACCATCACTTATCTTATAATTACACAATGCTTAAAACTGGGAGTTATAGTCAAAAGTATTCTACTTAACTAATGAGTATTTAGTCAGTAAAATTCGAAAATATTTGGTCAACATTGTTCTTAAATTAAGGTTCTTGAATATCCTCAATGTTTGGAAAGTTTAAGGTTTAATTACGGTTATTTGCGATTTGCATTAACATGGACTAATGCTTATCTTAATCTGAATTTTTTCATTGAGAAGTCTCGTTACATTTTATTCCTCTTATGAAGTCTTGTTGTAGTGACCATATTACACTTCAGCTGGATATATAGTATTTCAAAGATGGCGTACTGAGTATTATTCCTATATACTCATAATTTCACATTCTTAACCGAAACTATAAACTAATTTCCAATATATATGCTGAGTTGGTAAAAAAAATGGAGAAATACTAGAACTTGAAATATGTTGTATACCTGCTACAACTTTATGGTTGTGTATAATAACAACATTTTTTGTTCAGTTTTTAAAGAAATAGTTCTACTCGCCTTCCTGTTGTTTCTAGGCATATACCTGACTTCAAAATTATCCTTAGATTATGTTTTAGATAAGAGTAACTAGTTGTACTTGTTATTTAATTAGTTGTATTTACATCGTGGACATCTGTTTTAGATATTCTAAAGAAATGTAAGAATGCCTTAAAGAATAAAATTCTAGAACATGGTCCAAGTAAATTTAGTTGTGAAAAGAGTATGTTTATAACACTTGTGGTGTTTACAATCTTCGCCACAGAAAATTTATTTGTTGTCTTAATATTAACCTCAAACTTATAATTTCAGCTTGTTTTACATTGATGTTGAAGTAAACAAAAGCCACATATAGAAATTAAGGAATACATATTTGTAGATTATTATATCAAATGCCATTGCTATCTAATTTTCTATCAAAATTTGGTATTAATGCTAAAAGTGCGGTTGTTCTGGCTGCTGAGCTAACATAAAATCTTTTATAACTCCTCAAAGAAGCACCGATAAATTATGCTTGTTGTAAACTTATAAAGAGAAACTGTAAATTAAGCATCAAAAACCCTTTTTTCTTTCACTTTTTGAGCTTTGAAGTTTAATATTCCTATTGTAAGTTGATAACTTTTTTTCACGATTAATTGCATATCACAATTACCTTGCAAAATGCATATTTACTTGCTAAAGTATTCAAAAATGATACTTAAACTTTTATATAAAATGAGGTCAGTGCAAAATATTTACACTACAAATATAACTCGTTCTTCGTTTAAAGTCACAAATATAGAATAAAATAACAAAAAGGAACATTTTTAGTTTTAAAATAATTAATGATTGAACGGTGGATGACTACTCATACTTCCAAAGAGAATAATAGTAGTGCGGTAGTCGTATTAAAAAAGAAAAGGAAACCGAATATAGTTTTGGAAAATAGAAGCAAAACGATAGGATCTAAAAAATGGCTTTCCTAAAAATAAGTTGGACTAAATGACCACTTGGAAAATTTACATAATTTTATCGATGAAAGATTGAATATCAGAGTCAGGTTATATTTTGATCTTAGTAATTGTTTGGTAGATTCTACAAACAAGAGAGAAACTCACATGTGAGATCCATATGGCTTGTTGACAAAGTATATTATCAATAAAATCAAAGTAAAGGCCCAGTCTTTGCATTTAGGAATGAAGCCAAAGAAGCTCGAGTGTGGTTGCCAAATAGCGATTCATCTAAGCTGGCTATGTGCTCTTCTAATTTTGACCTTTTGTTATGCTTTAATATTTCAATTTGACTATCTCCATAATCTCCCACTATAGAAATCTGTCTCCTCTTTCCACCAAATTACAAAATTTGTGTGTGTAAAGTTTTGCGGTGCTGTGTGTGATGATAATAAATAAAAATGGTGGTTATTAATTTGTTTTAAGTTTCTTATTTTATTTGTTCAAGAATATTCGACCGTGAGCCCTATCTATTGCTGGTTGATTGATTTTAAATGCTACTGTATGGTTGTATCAACCAGTAACTGTTGTTTTGCTTAGCATAAACAATTAATAACATCCTTCATTGTTTACAATATGCATTCATTGCCATTTTTTGGGATTGGACTCATGAATTTTTTGTGTGGACACATTAGTATTTTGGACATTTTTGCGATCTTGTGAGAAAATTTCATGTTTGGTATTGAGAAATCATGGATGTGCAGATATACATGATTATAGCAATAATTTTTTAAGGATAGCTTCTTATTCTATGCCTGAATTTATTAGTGTACTCACTCAATGTCTTAAAACAGTAACATCATCAATTCCATGCCGTGATGAATTTTTCTCTGATTAAATTACAGTTTCTTACCGGGAAGTGTTTTCATTATGGTAATGATAACTAACTTTTTTTATTTGCAGGTTACTATGTTGCTTCTCATTTTTATATTTTCTCTAGCACATAGTGGTTTAGCAAGTCTTCAAGATAGTGGTGAGGAAGTCATCGATGAGAGGGCTTTTCATGTGCTATTTGCAGGAATTTCGCTTCTTTTGGCACAGTACAATTTATGCTCTGCAGGTATCTTTACATTGGTTAATTTGGTTTGAAATGAACAATGCTCACCCTGGTTTGAACCATTAAATCTTTAGAGCGGTGAACACTTCCCATTTTTCCACTAGAGGAGAAGAGCTTGTCCAATTATATACAACTACATAGCACTATAAAGTTTAATTCATCTTTTATATTTAGATTAATTCAAGGCAACTATCTATAATTATCTCTGTATAAAAGTTGCAGAGAAGCGAGAGGATAAAAAGAAATTTAAAAGTAAAAGTTTTGTACAGGAACCAAAATCTATGAACAAATATTAACGGAGCTCTAAATGACAGTGGATATCAAAGAGGAATTAATGGTTGTATGGTGTTGATTCTTCTTGTTTGAAACCTTTAATCTCATTTTGGTGGAGGAAAATTTTCTGAAAAGTTTTAGACCACATCATAGATATAACAGAATATAATTTGCATCTTATTAAATATATTAAACAGTTGCAATGTCAGTTTAATGATACCTTAAGAGGGTTAAGTTCGAGTTTGGCATATGGCATTTGCGACAGTGAGAGGAAGTGGGTGATTGGGTTTTGTTGTTTAAATCATATTTATAACTGAAAATGCAGTTTTTGTTCTTCTGCATTGTATAATGCCTGGTAATAATCCGCTTCTTGTTGTTGTATTTTATAAATCACACGTTATTTTTGTTTTATTTCACGTCAATGTCTGTTTAGTTAAACTGATGTACTGACAGTCTATTTAGTTAAAATGATGTACTAACAGTCTATTTATTTCACGTCAATGTCTGTTTAGTTAAACTGATGTACTGACAGTCTATTTAGTTAAACTGTGCTATGGAAAGGTTGTTTTTTCCAGTTTTATATACTACAGCATTATGATAGTGCTATAAAAAAAATTCATAACAAAAAAACAACGCAATAAAAGACAGCAAACCGCTATAGAAAGTAGCTGTACTTATACATACAATGTACTATTGCAGCAGATAACGCTGTAAAATATTGTGTTCTATAGCGTCTATAGACGCTGTTGTATATTTCATATGTGTGCCAGCCTGTTTTTACATAGCAGTCATGAAAACGCTATAGTTTCACTTCATAGCGACTTTCCAAGGCTATTAAAAGTCATGTTTACAGCACTCATAAAACGCTATGAAATGACCTTGTCCATAACGTCTCTTATAGCGTTTTGTATGTTGCTGTTATAGGTCACTGACCTATTACAACATGTTAATATACAGCGTAAGAAAAAACGCTATAATAGCTTCTAATAGCGTTTTTTAAACGCTATTAAAGGGTGTTTTTGTTGTAGTGTCGGCCGAGGAGGCTTGGTTCTCTTTAGATTTGTTTTTATCTTCGTTGTCTCTAGCGTCAAGATCTTTATGGAATTGGTCGTGGTGCCCGGGCCGGGGCCCAGGCACTAATTGTCAATCATCAGCAAAACGGACGCATAGAGATTCCTCTACGCCCTTTCCTTTCTCCTTTCTCTGCGCCTCGCGCAGTTCAGCAACATAACAGGCTCTTCCTGCTGCCTGATCTCTTTGAACGACTCCAATCCCACGATCGGTGGGGAATTTCAGAGTTAAACACCAAGGGACAATGGCTGCCCTGAACTCAGCAAGGGGCGGTCGGCCCAAAACGCATTGTAAGGTGAATCAATATCTAAAACGACAAACTGCAACATTCGGACTCTTCAGCGTTCTCCAACTCTCAACTCCATTGGCAATTCCACCACTCCAGTGGGTATTGTAGCACTTTCGTTGAAGCCGTGGACTCGGGACTGGCAGGGTTTCAAGTCCTTCGCTTCCATTTTCATTAAATCATAAGCCCGTTTTACCAAGATATTTACAGAACTTCCACTATCAACCAGGATCCTCTTCATCCAAGCAGGACCTACCTGGGCAGATATGACCAGTGGATCGATCGTGGGGGCTTCGACCTTCTCAGCGTCTTGGTTTCTGAATACAATATCATCAGACATCGTTTTCTGTTGTTTGGCCGGAGCCCCGTCTTCACAATTACTGCAACATTCGAAGTCCGCATGCCTGATAGAGTTAGCATACGACTCCATTTCCCTCCAGCTTCTGTCTGCTGGGTGGGGATCACCACTTATTGTATTTATAACCAGCCTTCCGCCCGTACGAGCGGGTTCTTCCTATCTCTCCTGATTTTGTGCACGATTTTGATTTGAGCGGCCCGCACCACCAGACTGTGGTGCCCGCACAAACTGGTCTACCTTTCTCTCCCTGGTCAATTTCTCAATGAGGTCCTGCAAATGTCGACACTCATTGGTATTGTGGCATAACTCTCGTGAAATCTGCAAAACTTCCTTGTTTGAATCTGCCTCTCCGATGATTGCTTCGGAGCAGGCTTTTTATATTGCACAGTGTTGAAAGTTTGTAGGTATACGTTTTCCAATGATGTATTCAACGGCGTGTAATTATCAAACATTGGAGCCCTACGCCGTGGACCTCGGTTCCGATCTCTTTTCTTATTCTGACCATTATTACCTTCTGGTTGGGTTTGTTTGTTCTGTATATTTAACTGAACTTTTCCGGCACTCTCACCGGACTGCTTAACTGCAACGTTACTTTGTATTCCTTCACTTCTGGGCCTCGCATCGACCTGCTTCCTAGACTGTTTCGCGTCCTCTTACCGTAAGAATTGAGCGGCTTTGGAGTAGAAACGGTCCAACGATGCGGGTGGTTTTCCAGCTAACCAATTTCCAAACTCGGAATCGGGATCGATCCCTTTGGTTAATGCCATTAAAATCGAGTTATCGTTGGGATTACTAATCTCCACACATGCTGCATGGAATCTCTCCAAATAACGTCTGAGTGTTTCTCCATGAGCTTAAGTGACACTAGATAGGGTGTTAACGTCTTTAGGTCTAGCAACATGCATACGGAACTGTTCGACAAATTTCTTAGCCAGTTGATCGAAAGAAGAGATAGATCTAGGTGGTAACCTCGTAAACCACATTGTTGTGATTCCTCCCAGAGAGATGGTGAAACTTCGGCACTTTACTGCATCATCAGCCCTTGCAGCGCTCATTGACCACTCATATTTCAAAATATGTTGATTGGGGTCACTACTTCCTTCATACATTGGGAAAGTTGGCATTCTGAATCACCGAGGGGGATCAGCGTATAATATCTCGTCTGTGAAAGGAGTATGACTACGGGAGATTCCCCAATCGTCATTGGTAAGCCCTTGACTTTCGCGAATCATCTGACGTATCATGGTTGAAATATCGGGCATAGCCACATTGTGTGCATGCTGAGTTGTGTGGTCGGGTTCCACAGTGCGAGTTTGGACCGGACGTTGTCGACGGCCCATGTCTCGCCTCCTTGGCTCCGCATCTTCCGGGACGTATGGTTCAGGAGTACGCCCACGTTGCTGATTATTCGGATCTGACAGATTGCGGGCATCAGCCCTTGTTTCTACCGCGGCGGTCGCAGTGCGATTGTCTGTGGTATACTGTGGAACAACACCTCCTTGTGATGAGGGCCTGGTCTGGAAGCTGGTTGACGGCCCAACCCTCAATTGTCCTAAAGTCAAGGCAGGTTGATATTCGGTAGCTTGCGTGTGACTTGCATCTAATCGGGGACGTGTAGATCTGCCGTGATAGTCAGATGAAGCAGAACTCTCAGTGGACGAGTGGGAAGCATCATCTCTCCTGGTCCTCCTGCGCCTCCGGCGATTCAATTGATTGGTCAATTCTGCGTTAACGCGCAACTGTTCAGTTAACTGTTGCCGACTTTGAGTCAGTTCCTAGAGTAACACTTGGAACTCTTGTCTGGTGACTGGTCCTGATGGATCTGAATGAGCACTGTTGTCTTGGTTGGATAGTGGCTGCTGTGTAGGATTCTGCCCATCCCGACCTTCTTGATTAGCAGCCGTAGAAGCAGTTCTCGTGCTAACCATCTTGAGTTGTGGAGTCCTTGCCTAGACTTTATGCAAGTCTGAATAGGATGGAAGGATTCCGAATTAGAGATCTGGATCTTCCTCTTAAATTTATGCAATCCGGTGTCGATGGGAGATCCAAGGAGCAGGAGAGAAAAATGGTTTTTTCTCAGTGGAAGCACCAAAGTGTTTGTACCAAAAATGGGCACAACACTCTTCGGAAGTTTTTGAAGAGATAAAAGTGAAGAAAGAAAATTGAAAATGAGGATTATCTAACAAAAACTCCAAATAACAGAAAGTAAATTGCACGAAAGACAACAATTTAGAGTGGTTCGGCGTTTTGCCTACATCCACTATGAAGTTTGATGATTTTATTGCTCGATACTTGAAGATTACAATTTCTTATAATGTAGTACAACGGATTTTATGAGCTAAGTCTGAATTTAAGGCAGCGGTGGTGATTTGGAGTAAATCTGGCAGAGTCTGGGCGCTCTTTAACTCTTAAAATTATCCGACCCTTTTTCTGAATGACCAGGGGCTCTATTTATAGGTGTAGGAGGCAGATATTTCGCCTAAATTTTGGGAGACCACTTCTGGCACGTGAGAGGGCCCACGCGCCCGCTTTCAAGAAATCTAGGCCCACTTTGGGATCGATTCGAAGTCCATTCGAATCGATTAAGAAAACGTCCAATCAAGCTGAAATTTGGTGTGGACATTCTTCCACATGTGCATAAGCTTTTGTGAAATTTTCATAGCATTTGGACTTGTGGATCTCCATATATTGTTGATTCGAATTGGTGTTTCCTGAACTGCTTGCCTCGTTCGAATCGATCCGTTCGAATCGATTGCTCCGAATCGATGGCGGAGCGTGCTTTTGTGATGACGTGGAGCATGAGCTTCGCATCGATCCGCTTTTTTTTGCCAGTTTGATCGAGTCGTCCCGGAGACTCCGCCGCTTTGACTCGATGGATTCGAAGACACCAATAATCCCTGGATTCGAATGATGCTTTGCTCGTATCGACAGTGATATGTTCCAATCGATACGAAGTCAACGTAGCTGGATGGATTCGATGTAAGGCACTTCAATGGATTCGAACATGCCACCCATGCATGGATTCGAAGCAGAGCATCTTGTTGGGTACGAAGCAGGATGTCTTTATGGATACGAACTAAGGATAACTAAAGGGTTCGAATATGGCTTCAGGCGATGGATACGAAGCGGGAATTGGGCGATCGATACGAAGCTTGACCACCTGATGGATTCGAACAAGGAGTTAGCGATCAATTCATTGTAAACAGATGTTGATGGATTCAAACGTAGGTTTCACCTATGAAATCGAATTAGGGGGGATCTCCTTTGTATCGATTCGATCATAATTCCAGTATACGAACTCAGATTGACCTGAAACTTGGACCGTTGTCTTGCATGGCTGTGTTTGTCATGTCTTATCAATTGTAGCTCAATCCGGACTCGGACAAAATTCATCAATATCCGTAGCAAACCTCAATGTAAATGATCCTCGGGGTGAACTGCCTTTGGTTTCCTAAGTCAATTCCTTGGTGTCACGGCCTTGCCAAAAGGTGGGATAACAATGCTCTCGCCTATGTTCACTTTGACCCAAAAATAATGTTTAAGTATAAATCCAATGGTTTCGAAAGAGGGTCTTTCAATGGTTTCAAAAGGTAAACTTCATTGGTTTCGAAAGGGTACTTTCAAATGAGTTCAAAGCTATACTTTTATACTTGTGTGATAATACTTTAACAAGGTTGAAAGGTTTCAAAAGGGTTGTTTTAAAGTATTTGAAAGGTAGGAGCCCAATGTTTTAAAGTTAGTTTTAATGCTATCGAAGGAGATCATACTATGAGGTCGAAAGCAAGGTTTCAAAGGAGTCAAAAGGTTTTAAAAACCAAACTCAAATTTTAAAGGAAAAACCTATGGCTAAACAAAGGAGTTTTGAAATGACTTTTAGCATGTAAATTTGAAGAATTATGGCCTTGATAAAAATATAAGTTAAAGGGATTAACTATATTCTATATGAAATGTACTTCGAGGACCTAAAACCCATTGGAGTGGTATTGTTAAATTATTATGTTTGCTTCTTCAAATATGAGTATATTCTTATGATAAAGAATCCATAATCTATATTTTGGGGATAAAGGGCTAGAAGAACCAGCCAGGTTAACCCAATAGTGAATATAATTTGATTAAACTCCTGAATGAGTAGAATTGCGTCTAGGGAGTCAGGGAGACCAAAATATAGGATGCCTAAACTATGAAGTTGTCCGGAAGATAGGATCATAGTAAACTCTTGAAAACTATGATTATGTATATATTGGAGGTAACCAACAGGTTCATAGTAAACCCATGAAAACTATGTATTAAGGTAGGTTAGCAGGGGTTAACTGGTTTGTAGTGAACCCATGAAAACTATATCTGGATTAAGAACTGACATTAGTCAATAGGTTCCTAGTCAACCAATGAATAAGGATAAGAAAGAAGTTAACGGAGGCATCAGTAGGTTCCTAGTCAACCCATGAAAACTAGG
Source organism: Allium fistulosum (assembly GCA_030737815.1). Taxonomy (NCBI): domain Eukaryota; kingdom Viridiplantae; phylum Streptophyta; class Magnoliopsida; order Asparagales; family Amaryllidaceae; genus Allium; species Allium fistulosum. The sequence continues at coordinate 928,429,331 of CM060905.1, forward strand.
ATGAGAAGTGAGTTACTCGATAAATCCATGTGTTCCTAGTCAACCCATGAAAACTAGGATAAGGGATTAGTTATTGGAATGACTAATAGGTTCAGGGGGACCCATGAGTTAATTAATTTAACTAGTAGGGGCCTATAGGTTCTTAGTGATCCCATAAAAACTATGAAGTGGGATAGGGTGCCCGTGTGTAATGAAAAAGGTTATTAGTAAACCGATGAAAATTAATAGGTTAATAGTGACCCTCGAAACTATGATTTATGATGAAAATTAATAGGTCTATAGTGACCCTAGAAACTATGATTTATGATAGGGTGTCAGTTTAAACTGGGGATGGGAAATCCTAAATGTTTTATATATATGCATATCATCATAATATTTCGAAATGTATGTTTTTAACCATCGTGGATGCAGGAGCACATTATATGGTTTTAGGATACTAGTGAGGAGAAAACCAATTCCGCTAAGCGGCGTGGTCTCATTAGATATCTAAAAGGATTGAGATGTTAGATTATTATTCATACCAGGCTTTATGTCCGACTCGAAGTTTTTTGTTTTCCCCTTAAACTCTCGGTACTCAATTGATTTTGAGTAGTTTCAGATATAAGGTTTTCAGGTTCTCTTCTTAAACGCTTCTGGAGTCGTGCAGGAGGCAGTTAGTTATTTAGAGTTTTCCTTTTCCGCTTTGTATTTGAATGTAAAGGCAGAATTACTA